>JAUMIR010000003.1:211401648-212651648 GCA_030847615.1 Gambelia wislizenii
ACATTGTCTGAAATGCAAGCCCTTTAGCAATCTCCTGGCGTCATTGTCATGCCATATTTAGAGCATCTGATAATCTCCTGAGAGGCGTGTGTGTGTGTGTGTGTGTGCGTGAAGATAAAGAGAGGGAATAAAAGAATGTTAGGTGAGGAGTAAAAGTCACCTTTTCAGAGGTACTTTATTTTTTCAAGTTATACTCTTGAGGGAGCCCTGGTGGTGCAGTGGTTAAATGCCAGTACTTCAGCCACAACATTATGAGTTTGATCCCAGGGGGCTCTAAGGTTGACTCAGCCTTCCATCCTTCCATAGGTCAGTAAAATGAGTACCCAGCCTGTTGGGGGCAATTAACTAAAAATCATTGTAAACCGCTTAGGGAGGGCTTTGCACTGATAAGTGGTATACAAATAGAACTGATATTGCTATTGCTATATACTGTAGTGGCTTACAGACTTTATGCCACTCTGTGACCTAGTTGTAATAGTTGATGTCTTTGTGTGCCTTCAAGTCATTTCCATATGGCGACCCTAAGGTGAACCTATCACAGTGGTTTCTTGTTAAGATTTGTTCAGAGGGGGTGGGGTTTGCCATGGCCTTCCTCTGAGGCTAAGAGAGTATGATTTGTCCAAGGGATCATCCAGTCAGTTTCCATGGTTGAGTGGTGATTCAAACTCTGGTCTCCAGAATCATAGTCCAACATTCAAACCACAACTCTCCTGTGACCTACTTAATCCAGTTTTAAAACAAAATAATCCTGAGAGGCCAGGATCCCCATGCTTACTTTGGGCTTCATTTGGCATTCTGCTTGGGAGCATGGCGATTTTCCTATGAAAGTTTTAAAATAAACCAGATGAATTTGCATCTTATCCTTGAATATATATGCTCCATACCTCTTTATAATTTTTATTTATTTATTTATTTATTTATACCCCGCTCTTCAGCCACAAGCCTATCAGAGCAGCTTACAAACTGTTTTAAGCAATAGCAATTTACACATCTACACTGCATTAAGCAGTGTAGTTACTAACCAATGCTAACCAGTGTAGTTACTAACCAGTGTAGTTACTAACCAATTACTAACCAATGCTGCCAACTCTTTTGAAATATGATTATTAATGGTAATGGTGGTAGTAGGGGTTAGTGCAACAAAATGCATTGTTCTTTTTGACTACTGCCTCAAAAGTAATTTTAAAATTATGGAAATTGGCTTTCTGTGCATTCAGAGAAGTCATATAAATAGTTAGAAGAAAATGCATTGGCTTACCTCACTGGATTGGTCATTTCATTGGTGTAAGTGTAAGCAAGTGTAACCACTACAAAAGACAGAAGAAAGTCCAGATACAGGATGTACAGATTTTCTATAAACAAATGCACCATTTCAGTTACTATATTTTTTAAAACAGTTTTTTTTCCCCCTAAGCAAGTAAAAGCAAATAATTGAGCATAATGCCTCATAATATATCTCCAGTGGTGGTGGTGGTGGGTAGTATATATATGAGGAACAGATTCATGGATACTTTGATCAGCCAGTAGCTGGAAATTTTATACACAGCTTGGTGCATAACAGGCAGAACAGAACAAAATGGATTTGTTGCATTCAGGCACAATGAATTAAATTTCCACTGTTCCCTTAAGCACACTCCTGTCTTCAGATACTGTACTCTCTCTCCTATGCTACATTAACAGTATCTTTGCTGCAGGTATATATTTTAAAGCTTTACCAGGTAAAAACAATGTAACGATATATTCATACAGTATAAAGCTATCAATGGCTATCAATTATGGTTGTATTCAATATTACAGCCAGAATTCTGTTATGGATGTCCACTCATGTAAGTTTCCCTTACATGTGTGTATGTATTACATTTTCAGGTTCTGTAGATTGACATTCCCTTCCTGCCTTTGCAGTACCCAAATCCCCTAATCCATCCACTGACCGAAAAGCCCCTGAAGCTGCCCCGCATGGCCATTCTGTGCTTTGCAGCAAGCAGGCAGGATCAGAGAAGAGTCTGGCTACCTTTCTATAGCAAGTTGCAAAGTGATCACAGCAGCACTCAGACTGCTGGAGGACCCTGGAAGATCTCAGTGTCAATGTTATCACTTTGTGTCTAGCTATGGGGATATAGCCAGACCCTTCTCCGATCCTGTCTGCTTGCTGCAAAGCACCGAATGGCCATGCAGGGCAGCTTCAGGGGCTTTTCAGTAAGTTGGGGGGTACATAGCTCAGTGCATTGTAGATCCATATGTGGATATTTACACTATGCTGAGGGGATGTAGGGTTGAGACCACTATTTATTAACTATATTTGTAACCTTCAGATATATCTGAAGGTTATCGGTGGTGCTACTCATGACAGAGGCAGTATGCTCCTCTGCACCTGCTGGGGCACACAAGTGGGAGGATGCAATTGCACTCACCTATTGTGTAGGGATATAATGAATATGCAGGGTAAAAAAAATTGGAGGGGTATTTTTAATGAGAATTGTTATCAAAATCCCTTTGCCAAGTCTGAGATCCTGCATCAAGCAGGTTGTAGGACATTATCAGATAGGAATACAAAAAGTGTTCCTGTCCTACAATCTCCAGTCCCACCCCTGTCCTAGCACAATAACCCTCCCCACCACACTGTTGCATTATTGGATTATTGGACTTCTCTCCTGTTGACAGGCAGCCCAGGAATGAATGGAGCTCTAACAGAGGGGAGTACAACCATCCACACACAGAGATGAAGTAGGAGCAGAATTGGAGGAAACTGAATGTTTGCAGAAATATGAAAAGGGTGTACTTTTTTGGGTGGGAGTGAGGCTCTACAAAGAGGAAAAATACCCCCCCCCATTCAAAATCAAATGAGAACTGAAAGTGCTTTGTAGCCCCATTATGCTGATAGGCTATGCAAAAGGGAAAAAATAGAAGGTCAATATGTAGGGATGTAAGAATTCTTGAAAGTATTTTCATTCTTGATAAGAAAGGTTGTCTTGATACCTTGACACACTCCATCCAAAAAATGACAACTGGTGTGAGATTTATCACAGAGATACTTTTTTGTGATTTTTTTTTGTGAAAAAAAATTGATGAGGTTGTGCTCATCAATGTCAACTGCATCCATTAACATTTTTATACACATTTTGTACATAAAAGTTTGTGCAAAAATGTCTGTGATTGTAGGGAAATTATGGAAAATGCATTAAAATGCCTTTTATCTTGCCCAGATAAAACTTTTGAAATTATTCAACCATATGTGTGCTGATGAAATAAGTGAAGATTTAAATCCCTGCCAGGAATGGAATGGAGCATTTTGCAGGGTGAAAGAGTGCTTCATATGTTATGTTGCAGCCCCCTAGTAGAAATGCAAAGTCCTTTATAACTTAAATTAATTTCAATAAAAGAAGAAAAAAGCTAAATTGACTTAACGCTAACCCCAGAAAGGAAGCCCCAAAGCAAAAACTTGTCATCTCTTCCAAAAGATGTTCCAGTTCACTACTATACCCATGGGCACACTGCCTCAGCTATACTTTACACCAGTGGATGAACACACACAGATACATGTGCCAAATGCCATTGCTCTGTGTGGCAGCAATATATGTGCTTACTGGAGCGAAAGAGGGATGAGAGGTCCATGGTTCACTGTTAATTTCCCCTCCAGAACATCAGTACAGTAGGGGAACAACAAAACAACTTATTTCTGATCATCCTGTATATGGTGGAGCATCTTGAAGGGTGGCATATGAAGCAGTGCTGTTTTCTACTGTTAAATTGGCTTCTGCCCTTGACAACTCTGCCTTTGACTGTGTGATCAGAAAGAATATGTGTATATCACTTTAGGACATTATAGTGCAAGTCTAGACATCTTTGCTTTGAAGTAAGCCTCACTGTATTCAGTTCCATCTTTCTTTGTCAGAGGTGCCAAGAGTGTGCAGTGAGCCATCATCGTTTAGTAATCAGGTCCTGTTGTGGCTGGAACCTTGTGGGCAATGCACTTGTAGTTGTTCTTTTGTTTTTGAATGATACTGAGTTGCTCCTTTCCCTTCTGCTCCCAATTACACAGTCCGATCAGTCCTTAAGATGACCTGTATCACTGCTAAGAAAGGGAACAGAGAAATCAAGAGGCAACAGTATCTTAGTGAGGGATTATTATATTGGGCCCCATGCTTGTGCTATGTTTCTATTTTGTCAGGCCATTGCACCCCATGATAGATCCAGGTGCAGTAAAAGGAGAGATTTGATTACCCAGAGAGCTTAGGTTGATTAATACACAAAACATGTTTGGTTTTTTTTTCTATGGCAGCATCCCAATAGTGGAATCCCTCCCAAGAGAAGTCAAGATGGCTCCATCCATATTGATCTCCCAACAAGCAGTTGAAACAGTGCTATTTTATCCAGACTTCAACTTTTAAAAGTGTTTTTGTCGGTTTTGAAATAAAGTTTTGTTTTTGTTCTCATTTTATATATCACTTTTATAGTTAATTCTTTTCGGGTGGAAAAGAAAGCAATTGATAAGTTGGTTTTTTTTCAGAATAAACAAATGAAAAGAGGCAAATAAGAAAGTTATGTTGACTGATTTTATTCTGCTTCTCAAAATCCTTGCAATATACTTTACAGAATAGAAGTAAAAAGAGGGAATGGAATGCTTTGCATCTCTAGCCCTGGTATAGTACAAAGAAGTGAATTAAACAAGTTGAAAGTTTCAAAAGCCCGGGATGCTTTTTTCTCTTCATTGTCTTCCCACTGACTGCAGAATATTATGGCTTGCCTTTGTCCTGTGTTTCAAAGATCTCCATGGGACTGGTACTCGATAAGAGAAAGATCACTTCTCTTCTTTGAAATAACAACTTCATATAAAAGATACATTTCACCACAGTCATTAATTTCCCCTCTCTTCTGTGTTTGAATTTCCCTCAATATTGTCCTTGAAGAAAACACAATGGAACTATTGAACGTTGTGGTGATGTAGCTTTAAGAGACTTCAGAGATAATCCACATCACAACACTGACATGCTTACCTGGAATTTTAAAGGTAACTGAAACTTTATATAAAGGAATGTAAGGAGCCAGGTTATTTTAGCTGATTAGTGGTCACACATTCTTTTTCTTTCTTATAGTTTAAGTAAACAGACTACTTTTGGGCTTTTTGTTTATCTCACATTACTTGTTATTCAACAGTACATCAACCCTATTCTGACCTTATATGGAGAAGGCATATTGAGGTATAGTGAGATATTCATGGACCTGACTTCTCCATGTTATATGTGGATAAGTCAGATTTATGAATATATCAATATTTTTTTTCAACATTTCAAACATGGTCCTGACACACAGAAGACATTTCTGGTCTTCTTGTTTTTATTGAAATTCCTTAGATGCTTTATATAAGTAGAAGGCTTTAAGTATGCTGAAAATGTTGCCTTTCAGTCAAGTTGTATAGGCAGACACAACACAACAAGAAGGGTACAGGGGAGAAAGCACTTTTAGTGAAAGTATTGCTCCTCTTCAAATTCTTCAGTTGCTTCATCTGAAGAAAAGCCCTCAAATTCAACTCAAAATACCACTTTAGGTTTAGCTTGGTGACAATTTTATTTGATTTTTCTGCAAGAAATAGCACCAAGCCACGTGTGGGTAAAATCTAGCAGTTGCTCTTCAGCAGTACACAGATGTCCTCATGAATATATTTAATATAAGGTTCCAAACACATGGTATGCTATGCATGGCACTCCATAACTTCAAAGGATTGCTGATTGATTTACATTGACTAATTTACACTGTGCTTACACTATAAATCATCTACTTAAAATGTTTTAAAAGTAGACAGGATGGGGGGGGATAGTAACTTTGAAATGGGATGTATGATGCAAGAGGCCAGAATTTTGAGGGATAATTAGGGACTTGCTTAATTAATGTAGCAAGCAAAAACAAAAACACCAAAATGTTCCTCCTACAATAATTAAGTTAAGAAAGCATGAGATCACAAGTGGTGATTGTAGTAGGATTAGTAGTCTGGAAGAATGATGAAAAGAGGGGCTAAGAGGTGACATAGTGTCCTATATGGTAGTGCCACTTAAAGTGGTGTCCCTGGACTAGTCTGTGAAACATTGGCTTCCAATCTGCAATCACTTTTCAGGAAAGAAAGAAACAATGGTTGCCAATGGGTACAAATATGGCACCAGTCCCTGGCATGTTAGGGAAAAACAAACAAACTGTCAGTTTCCATATAATAGAGCTTGAAAAACACTGCTATACATTACCCTTCAGCATGTTGGACATGGAAGAGCTGTTATAGCCATGGTTTTAGCCAGAAACAGTACTCTTGTCACACATCCGAGGTGATGCCCAGCAAGCACAGACTTCTAATGAAAGCCATATTGCAGATGTTTATTTTTGACTCCCACTTATCTCACCTTCTTATTCTAATTATCAATATTCTCAAGAAGAATGCTTCTTCCACTTACCCAAGGAATCAAGAAGTCATTTTTTTTTCCTGAAGAAAGTAATTTGTTAGCCAGCATGCATTTCTCATGACAGGTAGGGAGAGGCCTATGTATAATTTTAAAAAGCATACCCCTTCATTTCCATTTTGGGAGGATGAAGCGTGCTGTCTCCGCAAGGGTGTTTTTTGTTTTGTTCTGTTTTTTGCCAGCCTCTGGAACAACTTCATGAGTCACTTCTGGGAACCATTGCTGCCCTCTATTATAAGAAATGTTGGCCTCCATTAGCTAAGGAACATGTGCATGCTTTCTTTGCTTTTATAGGTCGTATTTTGCATCTTTTTATCAACCATAGACAATCAATATGTTTGTATGATATCAGGGACCCTTTCACAAATTTATTTATTTATTTATTTATTTATTTATTTATTATTAAAATTATTTACACCCCATCCTATGCCAAGAGATCTCAGGAGGGATTACAAATAGAATTAAAACAGGTTAAACACTTTTTTAAAAAAACAGACCGGAGAACTACCAATCCACAGAGCTTCTGTCTTATCAAGATTAAGCTTCAGTTTATTGACCCTCATCCAGCCCCTCAACAGCATCCAGACACTGGTCCAACACAGTGCCAGATGACTCAGATGACAAGGAGAATCAGCATACTGATGGCACCCCACTCCAAACCCCATTAGGACCTCTCCCAGCAGGCTCCCATGTAGCTATTGAACAGCATGGGGAATAACATGGCACCTTGGGGCATTCCACAGGTTAATCACCATGGGGCTGAACAGGAACCCCCCAATGCTACTCTCTGGAACTGGCCCTCCATGTAGAAGCCGAACCACTGTAGAACAGTGCCTCCTACTCCCATCCCACAAAACCAGTCCAGTAAGATACCATGATTGATGGCATCAAAAGCTGCTGAGATATACAGGAAGATCAACAGGGTAGTACAGCCCCTGCCTTTCCCCCAGAGTGGGTCATTGGTCAGAGAACTAAGGCCATTTCTGCCTGAAACCATACTGAAATGGATCCAGACAATCTATTTTCTCCAAGAATGCCTGAAGTTGCCCAGCCAGAACACACTCAAGCATCTTGCCCCAAAAGGGGATATTTGCAATAGAGCAGTAGTTCCTATATCCCTCTGGGTCCAGGAAGGTCCTCTTCAGAACAGGGTGCAACATGCCTACATCCCCCTGAAATATATAGGGGCAATTAGCTAACACACATTGGAAACTGCTTAATGCAGTGTAGATGTGTAAATTGCTATTGCTTAACAATTTGTAAGCTGCTCTGATAGCCTTTGTGGCTGAAGAGCATGGTATAAATACCTAATGAAATTAAAATTTAAAAAATTAAAATTCTCATAAAAACCAACCAGTGTACTAGAAAGCTTCCTAGGCTGTAGAGATTATCAGACACAGCAAAAACCACATCAAAAGATTGCAATGAGAACAGGAAGGGGTGATCTTACCAGAAGACATCATCCTCCAGCATTCTGGGGTTGTAGTGCAGGTGTCAGTAAGGTGTCCCTTTTAATTAGCAGCTTGTCTCTATCAATGCAAAAGGGAAGCCTCATCCATGGCAGTGCTAAGCCCCCAGAACAGCAGAAGGATGTGGGCATCTGGTAAGGTCACCCTTTCTGTTCTTGTAAGTGCTCTTCTGATGTGGCTGAGAATGCAATTTTTTGGTGCATTCCCCCACGTCTGATAATCTTCAGTCTAACAAATGTGGTGTCAAGTTCTAAGGGAATACGAGGAAAATTTTCCTCAAAGTACCAAGGAAAATTTTTCACAACAGGTAGCCATGAGTTGCATACCTGAGCTCTCTGGCCCTGTACCCAAAAGACACCTCGCTACTTGGAAAAGTCCTATGGGGTGAGAATTTGGGGATGCAATCTTAGAGTTGCAATATGATGGTTTTTGGCCTGCCTCACTGCTGTATAGTAGGCACAACGAAGAGTCTTTGGTAATTTCTAATCACATTCACTCTGAGACCTATACCACCTGCACTCTAGCCTTTGTCCAGCCTGTTTCATTGCCTGCATATGTTCTGAAAAACAAGGTGAATTATAGGCTCCACAAAACTGTATTGGGTGCTTAGGAGAGATTGCACTGAGTTAGAGCACTACTTTAACTGACATAGTTCGAGCCTATGCAATCATGGGATTTGTATTTAGATGAGGCACTAAAATTCTCATCCCTAAACAACTCTTCCTAAACTGCAAACCCCATGATTCCATAGGATGGATTCCATAGGATGGATTCCATAGGATGGAATCATGGCACTTAAAGTGGAATAGCAGCACTATAATTATGAAAACCCACTGGGTGGCCTTGGGTCACTCACATACTCTCAGCTCTCAGAAAGTCTGAAGGCTTTTAAACAGAGGCTGGATGGCCTTCTGTTGGGAGTGCTTTGATTGTGTATTCATGCAGGATAGGGGGTTGGACTAGATGGCCCTTGTGGTCTCTTTTAACTCTTTAATTCTGTGATTCTAAAGCCCTTTGATAGGTTCACCTTAGGGTCACCATAAGTTGGAAATGCTTGAAGGCACACAACAACAACAAATTGAGTAGTGTGAAAGGGCCCATAGTAATATAAGTAGATTTGTTTCATTTTGATTAACCCAGGCAATGTCTAAATGGTGAAAAAAAACTCCCCAAGGAATGCAAGGAGAGTCCTACTTGTCCTAATGGCATTCCGTGTGATTTTGCCATATTCTTAAGTAAGGGGCAAAAAAGCCCAAACACCTCACCAGAAAAGCCTTTGTGGCTTTTCCTATATATTTTTTTTAAAAAAACAGTGAGTAGGTCTGTGTTCCTGCTTGTTAGGACAAGTGAGTCAATTTGATTCACTTGCCCATATGAGAGGAAGCACAAATCTGATTGGCAGGATTAGCACAGGGGGGTGAGGCTTGCTAACAATGTAAGTGCCTGCTGCCACCATATTGGATTCTTGCCTTAGTGAGCAAGCACTAAGATGAAAAAATGGGGTGTTGGGGGTTTGCTTTTGTGCTAAATTGAAAAATCATTCAATCACACCTTGGACATAATTTTTGTTTAAAAAATAAGCTAGCCACGACTAAATCACTCACAGCTGCCAAAGATTATGGGGGCAAAAATCCATTAGGACAGGTTGCAACTGCTATGAAATGTCTTTAATGTGAGGCACTCCTTCTTTTTATGGGCTCGTATAGACAAGCCACTTGATTCTGGTTTGACTGGGATCTGAATGAGTCATGCATTGAGAGTTGTTCAAGTTACTGCTGAGTCTGTATTGATGGTTTTTGCCCATGATTATGATGAAAACAGAGTTTCCAGAGAGCTTTATAGGAAAAGTTTAATGCTAGTAAAACATTTGTCATGGAGATCAGACAAAACCATACCACTGAGATTTAATCTTGTTCTGATTTAATCATGTGCTACTTTAATTTCAAGCAGCAGTATTTTTGTATAGCCTGGAGTCTTAAGCTGATAAAAAAGAGGGAATCATCAGCCACATACTACAATAATAAATAGCTGCTCTGATGAAGGCTGAAATCAAAGATTCTGTAGCTGTTGTCAGATGATGTCAATGGATTTTAAAAAGAGTATTGTTAAAGAAAATCTAAAGATATCCTTTTTAAAAAATAGACAATATCACAGTTTCTCTTAAGTGTATGGTAAAGGACCATCAACCCACAAAAAGCATATGAATGACAGAATTGGGACTTCCTTTTATATTCTTCAGACTAGCTCATCAAATTTTTTCTACTCTGAAATATTTCTGAAACTTCTGAAGAATAGCAGGAGTCTTCATTGGTCAGGGGGAGGGGGAACCAATACTGTCAAAACCTTATGCAATAGCCCAGCAGATGACAACTCAAAACATAAATGTAAGTTAAATTAAGTATTTGTTTTAGCTGGGGTATATTCAAGCTTGTCTTGATTGAGAAGATAGCCATGGCTGTCCTCAAATGCTGGGAAAACTTGGAAGATAAATTCAAGCCACAGTGCACTGGCACTTTTATTAAGGTTTTTCAATTGCCTATTTAATGGAATGATAGAATTAGAAGTCAATCTAAACTTCACTGCCTTGCATGCATTGTGCTCTTTTTTGCTAGCCTAGGGATGTTATTCTTTGTTCATTTCTTCCTTGAAGGAAGCAACAAATAATTCTACAATTTTGTTCCTACTATGAGAAAATCTTCAAAAACTGCATTGTTTTTGAGGGCTGTTAGCAGTTTGGTTTTTGTTCTGTGCAAAATTTGCACATGATATTTTTGCACAGGAAACAACATTTTCTGTGCAGGAATCAGCATGCTGTGTGCATTAAAGAATATTTTTTGTTCAGAAATATTCCAATGCCAAATATACTACTTTTGTGTCCTCAAAAATAAAATCAAATATCCATTATTCCTGAATGGCAAAGATTCTCATCTTCATCAGGGTTTCCTGGCATGCAAAAAAAAAAAAAAAAAAAACCTTTTTTTTTTAATCAACCACTTTTTGAATATATTTCCCCCCATTTCTATGCTAGTAAAGCATTCTGTGGCATCCTCCTCAACCAATCAACATTAGGAGAAATCACTGGAATGGGGAGGGGGTACAGAAACAGATACATTAGAAATGAAACCATGATTTCACCTTGTCTGCCCCCCCCTTTTTTTTTTAGTTTTGCACCTAATCTATGTAAGGGAGGAGTGGGCAATTTCTAGAGGCCCAAGAGCTACATCCATTTCATATATATATCAATGGGCTTCTTACCCCATTTTTCAACTTAAGAAGGCCCCTTGCACTGTGTAGGGGGCATTTCACCCTCTATTCTCCCTGTGGCCTAGGAAGGACCTCCCCCTCCAAAAACTTCCTATTTTTTTTGGGGGGGGGAGCATTCTGACAATTAAGAAACAACATAGGAGTGGGGAAAACTCCAACACTGCCTCACACACTCTGTGGAGGTTTCATGAGGGCTAAGGCCTTTTTAAAAAGAAGATATTTGGGGAAGGGTGCAATGACGCCTAGTATTCTATAAATATATCTATGGGGCATGTGGCTCTTGGCCACACTTTCCCCTGAAGTCAGAGATGTGGTTGGTGGACATTAAAAACCATTATTAAAATTGCTAAATTTACTTGTTTAATTGAAATATTTAATCCTGGCCCTAATTTGATGTAGTAGTGGAGATGGAGAAATTAGAATAAGCACATTGCATGTGATCTGTGCAAAGGATCAATTTAGTTTCATTATTTTTTCTCATATTTTGTTTTACAGGAATAGATTAACAACTGATTGTTGTTGGTGGTGGTGTTTTTTAAAAAAGCTCCTTTTTATTTGTGTGTGTTTTGTTTTCTTTTTAAAGCAACCAGTGAAAGGCATCTATCTGTTGTCTGAGATGCTGGCTAAAAAAAGAGTTAACAAGAGTCATTTCATATCATTCAATCTTCTGCAACTAGAATTCACTTTTTGTTTTGTGTGTGTGTTTTGAACTCTTCATAGACTAGCATCACTGAAATAGGTCAGCATGCATAGTATATTTATAGAAATGAGGGCAATGACAGAAGGAAAAATGATTTTTATTCATCATTGCACAATAAAAGTAAAAAAAAAACACACGTAAAAGCAAGTCAGGATTTATAGGGTTGGATATAGGGCATAGCTTCCAGGTTCCTCTCACAGAAGGAGGGAATAGACTTTTTTCTCTTTCCTTCCTGCAGGCTGTGGAATGTCAGACCGGCTTCCAAACAGCAGAGATGGTTAAACAGCCTGGAGGAGAACTGACCAAAATATAATAATAAAAAAATTAAAATCTCCCTATGGTTATGTTTGAAGAAGACTCCACTGGGCTATAATCCTTTCTATGAACAGAAGGGGCCTTTCTACACATAGACTAAATTAGAACAAGCTCAAAGCAAGTACAGGGATTTTTCACACAAAGTTAAATAATTCTATGAGAAGCAAAACTTAGAGAACTCCAGGGCCTGTTGTGTTAGTGTTTAGGATAAGGCAATGCCCTGTTACCCTAAGAGGTGGTGGGGGGGTGCTTTCAAAATCCATCCGTGATGCCCAAATCTATCTGGAGAAACTATTAGCTCAAATGGAAGCCTGCGAGAGATGGGTAACTTCTGGATCTTTTCACCTTATATTAGTAATAACTATAGACAGCACTCCAGTTTAAAGTGAAATAAAGTATCTTTATTGGAAACAATACAAAGTGGACTCACACACACAATACATGTTCCTAAGAACCATACAAGACTATAGAGGAATAAGGAAGAAAGATTGGATAGAGGGAGAGATTCGGTAATATAGGGTAATACCTATATATAGTTACCAGTTTTGAAGAGAAGCTTTTTGTGCAGCAAAGAGAGACAAACTGGCATCTGAGGGTGGCAAAAGAATCTGGCAGAGTGTTGGTGGCCATCTGTGCCACACTTAGCTGGGGTCTAGGCTGCGGTATTTATGCCCTATTTCATATCCAGAAGGGGTACTCAGCTTATGACAAAGCCTGGATGATTGTTTTGGTTCCAGCAAGACAAAACACAATTGGTTCTGCAGGAAACTCATAATGGTTGTTCAGGTAGGGGGTATAGGAGAGATTTCTGTGGCAACAGACTTGGGAATGGTCACTCACTTGTTTGATTGATTGAATGAATGACTTATTGCTGAGGTGTCCAAGAAGGGATTAGCACATACCTCCTTAACAACTTTGTTTACCAAGGGGCTTCTGCACAATCTTAATATGGGCTTCCTTGCCATATCATTTCAAAGACACATCCCAGGTCACTGTGACCTCCATTGACTTTTTTGGTTCAACCCAGCCAACCTGACCCTGAAAAGTGTCCAATATTTCCAATTATAAGATACCATAGGGAGGGGGCACTAGAGCAAGCTAACAGCCCTTTGGGTCCAGACTTATTTTGACTGGTCCCAACAAGGATCTAATAACTGTCAGAACTGAAAGATTTTGGCCAAAGTGTTATGATGGTCACCAAGACAAATGTTTACACAATTCAAGATGGCCACATACACATCCAACATACTTGCCATGGTGTTGATTGGCAGTTATGAAAACTCAGTTTTCCAGGCAAGCAAACCATCATTAATTTATAATTAAAGTAGCTGTCCCTGATGTAAAATACACTGGTGGTGTGTTAAGGGTGAGTTGTTTTGTTGCCCTGCCCCTGCTGCCACCAGTTGACTGCCTGGGTCCTGTCACAGTGGCTGCAGGGGCAGCAGGGTGATGATGTGACCCACTGGCCTAGTTCTATAACAGAATAAATAATGTCTACTATTAAAAAAAAAATCCAAATAACAAAAAGTAGTTGGGAGGTCCATCTTCACTGACTCAATTCTTACAAAATAAACCTTATATATATGGCTGAGAGAGTGGGGGATTGGTTTGGGTATGTTTCCTAAGCTGCCAATCAGCACACTGGAAAAGAAATCATTATATATAAAATCAGCACACTGGAAAGGAAAACATTATATATATAATGTTTTCTTTTCCAGTGTGCTGATTGGCAGCTTAGGAAACATACCCAAACCAATCCCCCACTCCCTCAGCCAATCACCACCCACATGCAAATTCCCTGTCCACCTCACAATCCACTCCTGCCACTCAATCTGCATCTACAGCCCCGGCTCACAAGGGCCCATTCCTCCTCTCACCACCTCAGCCAATCACCACCCACATGTACAAAAAATGCAATATTTTTTCCCTAAAATAATACCATGTAGCTGAATTGTGTGAAAAGAACACTGCCATTCCAAACTCCATGCTGTAACCATCACTTGAAACCCCAGCAGGGTACATAATGGTGTATGTAACACTAGGCACACCTATACTAATACTAATACTAATACTAATACTAATACTAATACTAATACTATTATGTCAGTGGCTTTTCTTTACTAGGACCCCCTTAAAATATCTTTTGTTGCCATGGCCCCCCAAGACTTAACTCAATATTTAAAACCCTAACAACAACAACAACAACAAACACAATTAAACCTGTGGCTCTTAACCTTTTCTTTACCAGGGACCCACTTTAAATATCTTTTGTTGCCATGGGCCCCCAAGATTTAACTCAAGATTTAAAACCCTAACAAGAATAATAACAATAATACCTGATAACAACAATATTAATACAATTACAACAATGCTTCTTAACCTTTTCTTTACCAGTGGCCCCTTTAAATATATTTTGCTGCCAGGGCCCCCCAAGACTTGAGATTTAAAACCGGAATAAGAATAACAATATAATTGCACCATCCATGAAATCTTTCCTCAGAGGCACTGGAGTGGGAGGGAAGACCTTTCTCCTGCTTCTTCCTGAACGTTTGTGGCTGGAGTGGATTGAATGGCAATGTGCAGGCCCAGCCAGCCAGCCTTTACGTTGGTTCCTGTCATATTGCCACTCCACTGCAGGCAGGCAGGTGGTGGTCTGAGCAGCCTTCAAGCCTTCGCAGACCCCCTGTGAGGACATCGAGGACCCCTGGGGGTACATGGACCTCAAGTTAAGAACAACTGGTCTAGATACTCATTGAAAGTAGCATGCAGAAGCTCAGCCTCATTTAAAGAAAAGGAGGTCCAGGGACCCTTGTCTACTACTTGTTAAAATAGAAATGAATAGAAAAGGGAGCAAAGGAATCTCTCCAGCAAGGGGTGGAATGGTCACCTCTAACTTTTTCATGAGTCTTTGGGCTTGCCTTTGCCCCACCCATAGACTGCAGAGCCTCATCCTTCTTCTCCGACACCAGCTGCCCTTCCAGGGAAGCATGCTGGATTTCCATTGGGGGAGAGGCTGGCAGCCAATGAGAGCCCACTTTGCTCCATTCTATTCTCCCTCCCTCGTCAGCTTTGGCTCTTCCCACTGACTGGAGGGTGTTTTTTTAGCAGGCAGCAGCCCGTCCAGTGCAGCAGTTGCAAAGATACACATCAAACCTTGTTAACAAACTCAACAGCAATCTCTCCAATGTCAATCAACACTCCTTTTTCTCCACGACACCAACCCACATACAATGCATTGTGTCCTTTGGCTAAATTGGAGTGTTTGCTAGTCATCCCTCTGTCTAACCACAGCTGTGGACAAACCCATTTCACCTGTGTAGTCTGTGGTCTGTTGCTCCAGTAAGTTCGGACAGGAGGAAAAAGAAGAAAGAAGAGGGTGGGAATGCATAGAAAGCAACATTATTTTCCCCCATGCATGCATATTAAGACAGCAAGGGGAGCTGTATTTAGTTACTGCAGCTCAACAGGCAAAGATGTGGCTGTATGCCAAGAAGGTGGTGCTGAAAGACACCCTCAAACTGCTGATTAACTGGCCAATGGAGCACTACGATTGGTTGGGTATGTTTCCTAAGCAGCCAGTCAGTACACTGGGAATGGCAACATACCCAAGAGAATTATATATATATATATAATAAAAATAATAATAAAATTTATTTATATCCCGCCCCTCTGCAAGCAATCGGGGCGGCTTACAATGATAAAATGGTAGACAGTATAAAGACAGTATATATGTGTGTGTGTGTGTGTGTGTGTGTGTGTTTGAAAAAAAACATAAAATATGAAATATGAATGTAGAAAAGCATCAAGGCTTATAGTGGCTATCCAGGTTTATTACACCGAATGCCACACATATAACTATTTCCCGCTGGACTTAGGTTGTGGGTATGTGCTCTGTGAAATTACTTCCTGCCCTTAAGGGAGCACATTTGCTCCATTGAGGCTAAAGTAGCTGATCTGGAAAAGTTGAAAGAATAAAATATATTAATGGAAGAAGCTTACAGGGATGTTGTCACAATGGCTGCAGTCAGGGTCTTAGAGAAGGAAGGCATCACTCTGAGGGAGAAAGAAATTATTCTTTAGAAGTGTCCTGTCTTATGGATGAGAAGCTGATAGCCTCTAGGCAAAGGACACATCTGGTGGCTAAGAGCCTGTAATTTAATCACTGGAAACATAGATATCTGAGTTTATGGTGGGTTGTAGACAGCATAGTAAATTGCCTGTTTGGTTCAAATGTTGAGGACATCATGAAGCATTTCTATATTGGTCATCAGGTAATGTCCAAGTATACAGTTACATCTTGGTTTATTTGAAGAAAGTGTTTTTGATAAACTGTTGGACTTGCAAAATTCAATCACTCTCCTGTTTCACTACTTCATCCTACGACAAATTTTCCTACTCTCTTTCATTCTCTTCTGTTTCCTACTTTTGAATTCCAATAGCTTATGATTAACAAGAAGTCCAGTTTTGTTGTGTGATCTATTTCCTCCTGGACTCCAGTATAAAATATTTCCGTTTCATCTTCTACTACTTCTGGAGCATAAACTTGGATTATCATGATATTGACGTGTTTTCCATGAAGTCTTATTGATACAATTCGGTCAGACTTTGCATTATATTCTTTGATTGTTTTTGCAACATCTCTTCAGTTCTCACTATAAATGCCACCCCATTTCTTCTTAGATTGTCATTTCCCAGATAAAACACTGTATAATTATCCAATTCAAAATGTCTCATTCCTGTCCACTGTAGCTTGTTCACCCCAAGTACTGCCATGTTTATATGTTCCATTTCTTGTTTTACTATGTCTAGCTTCCTCTGATTCATAGAATCATAGAGTTGGAAGAGACCATAAGGACCATTCTAGTCCAACCCACTACCTTGTAGAAATACATAACCAAATCATTCCCGACAGATGGCCATCCAGACTCTTTTTAAAAACCTCCAAAGGAATCTTCACCACACTATGAGGCAGCATATTCCATTGCTGAACAACTCTTACTGTCAGGAAGTTCTTCCTAATGTTTAGGTGGAATCACTTTTTCTGTAGTTTGTGTCCATTGCTCTGTGTCCTAGACTCTGGAGCATCAGAAAACAAGCTTGCTCCATCCTCAGTATGACTTCCCTTCAAATATTTAAACATGGCTATCATGTCACCTCTTAACCTTCTCTAGCCTAAACATATCCCACTCCCTAAGCCGCTCCTCATAAGGCATGGCTTCCAGCCCTTTCACCATTTTGATTGCCCTCCTCTGGACATGTTCCAGCTTGTCAATATCCTTCCTGAGTTGTGGTGCCCAGAACTGGATACAGTATTCCAGATGAAGTCTGACCAAAGCAGAATGGAGTGGCACTATTACTTCCCTCAATCTAAGCACTATACTTCTATTGATGCAGCCTAGAATTGCATTTGATTTTGCCAACCAATGAAACATTGCCTTAAGAACTTTAATTCAAACTTTATATTGATGGATGACATGACGGAAGTCGAGCATTTGAAGGACATAATGGGAAAATTGAATCGATTCCAAATGAAAGAGGAAGACTGAGGAGCCAGTTTGTAGTAAGCGGGAAAAGAATAAGAATAACAGGAATGTGCCTCATAGTCACATATTCCCCCCTCAGGTTTTATGCAACTTGCTGATTAATGCCCAGGTTTGTGAAACTGGAAAGATTTAACAAAAAACAAACAAACAAACAAACAAACAAAGGTGAAATTCAGGTAGGAAAGAATTTAAAAAATGGATTGGCTTTTCTGGTTAAAGATGTTACTATGGGGCTCATTGTTTGATGATTATTTAGTGTAAAGGGAGTGGTCATAAAATACAGTTTGTTGAATTAAGAAATTAGCTTTTTAAAAAGGTTATTAAGGGCAACTTATGTATTTAGAATGAATATGAATATGAGAGTGGGGTGCATAAACTATTAGCTAAGGAAAACTAAAAATGAAGGGATGAATGTAACTTTATTTGTGGATGGTTGGGATACACAACTGTTATGATAGACTGATGTTTAATGGGAAACTGAAGGATGTAATTTGACTAATTTAGCAGAAGTATAACAGAAGTTAAGGGGGGAAATGATATGGTTTTGTTAGCAATGGGAAAGATTAATAGCGGTAGTTGAAGATTACTAATAACTATTACTACTAATAATGTGTGTGTGTGTGTGTGTGTTCAATAAATTTCTGTAGGGTATACATATATGAGTATATGAATTTTGATTTTCATTATTAACATGTGTATCTTATAGAAAGGAGGTTGATGACTGAATGTATGAGAGAAGTTCTGAAGGTTCTTATACATTAATGTAGGTTAATCACCATTGAAGAGAAGATGGGAAGTCACATTTATCTTTCTTGCTTCCCCTTTTTTTCTTTTCCCCTGCTCTTTCTTGCTGTTTTATATATTGTTATTGTTTTGTCTTACATATTTAAAAATCTTTATTTTTTTTAATATAAAAACCTGCATTTCTCTACTGAGATATATGAGATTATTTAGTGACTAAATTTTATCCTCACAAAATCCCTGCATGCTGAGGATGGCGGTGGGGAAACATAGGAAAAAACTAGCTTAATTTCATTATTTTAAACAGGCTCCAGAAAGAAGCAAGTTTATGCTGTTTTGATCCTATTACCTAGTAGCTGTAGGGTCAGTCTCTTGAACTATCACACAAAGGTTCCAGCATTCAGAACTCTATAGTGGGATGGTACCTGTATATGTGCCATCCTCTTCGGTTATACAGTACAAAATGCTGTACAAAATGCATTCACACACATTTGCTTCTTTTATTGAAAGGAACTACCCAATTATAATCGAAAATAAACATTTTTGAAACTATGGCTACTCCATACGGCAAAGAAACAGGATATAAAAAGATTAAAAGAAGTTGGAGCTTTGCATCTTATTTTAAAACTTTATTTTCAACATATCAAATACATGGTTGTAATAAAGGAAGGGACAGTCCCTTATTCTTCCTTTTATTGACTCTCTGTCTCACTTTAATAAAAGCCCTGCCCCTGTTCTGTCCTCAACACTATCTCCTCTCTACAGTCATCAGACAGCTCCTTTCTGTCAGAGGTCTAGGAACACCAGTGCTTATTCCCCTGCTCCAAATGGTGTGACTGGTAGCATGTTTCTGAACAAGAACAACAACACAGACTGACTTTGTGATCATATAAACACAAACTGCAAGTTATATTGTAGTAACAAGTGCAAGATGTTTTAATCAAATTCCAACTCAATAACCCTTAGAGATTATCACAGTACACTGTTATAGTGCTATTATTATACTTTAACTGCTACAGTTGCATCCTGTGGAATTCTGGGGTTTGTTCCCACACTCCGATGAAAAGCAGCAAACATTCCATCTTTCCTACTGACTTTCCATGTGATGTCAGCGTCCTTCTGGTGTCCTTTTGTTCCAATCCCATGGGAGATGGAGCTAAAACTGTGCCTTTTTGCAAATAGGTTTTTCTGGTTAGCAAAAAGACATGGTTTTACCTTGATCCCTTAATGAAAAAACAGTGATGACAACCACAACCCTCCCTTCTGAAGGTGCTGGCTCAGACCTCACTGAAACCTCTATCTAAGGCCTCTCACTGCAAAACAAAAATTCCCCTCTTAAAGCTGATGGATTTTCTCTCTCTCAGAGTTTTGCCCCTTCCATACACTTCCATTGTGTATGGTCTCCTTGTCTGCCCAGCCACTCAAATCAAGTTTAGTTGCAGCTCGTTCAGCAGATGTTCCCAAAGGGTCTCTATCACAATGGTTATTAAACTCTTGGAACCAAGAATTAATAGACTTACGGAATATCTTCTGGATGCAATTGCTGAAATCTATCTGACACACTACTGGGCCTATTTTTCTGTCTTCTCTGGTGTTTTGAAATTGCTTTTTCAGGTATAGTCACCACAACATGTTCAAGAAAGGGCTTTCTAAATCAGTAAATTTTTGGAGATATAATAATGCTAATGCTTCCCTAAAAAAAACATGTTTTGGAGTTGTCACATGACAGCTACATTTTGGGAGGAAGTAATCACATGAGTAAAGTTGGTTTTAGAAAGTTCCTTGATATTCAGGGACATGTATGTTTGGGTTTTGTTTGTTTGTTTGTTTTTGAATTATTTACTAGTGTTTTTTTAAAAAATTATATGGCCAACATAAGAGGATTTTTCACACCCTTAATTAATCATTAATAGATTAATACTACATTACCAGAAAGATAAATTTTCTTCACCTGTGATCCCATGGATAGAAGATATAACAATGCTTGCAACATTTGAAAGAATGATGTATAGACGAAATTTACAATTAGACTTATATTTGGAGATTTGGTCAGTTTTTATAGAAACTTAGGACTGGAACATTATTGTATGCAACTGAGATCAATTTTGAATGTAAATATTTGTTTTAAAAAAATGTGAATGAAAAAATAAAAACATTCTAAAAATGTGGTTATTGCCCCAGTGGAGAGTGGGGTGGGGAATCAGTACTAGCTCTGTTCTTGTCTCCAGTGCATAATCACCCCTCCCCATGCTCTCAAATGGTAAGGCAGTCACTGAATTGAGAGTAGATAGATGCAGCTGAAAGTTCAGTTTGGGCAAGGGAGGACAGATACCTTTGTCCAGCTTGACAGAGCTTAAAGTACATCACCCTTGTCCATGACGTGTCCAGGATTAAAATTACAGGAACAGTGTCCCAACCTGACAACTTTACATGTACTACACTTTGAAGAGGGCTTCAGTAGCTCATAGTGGTGACAAAACAAAGATGGGTCTATACCTAGGAACACTGGAAAGCTGAAATCACTATCTGCAATATACTATAGGAGTATAATTTTTCTTAAAGCATAGTTGGGAGGGCAAAGGACTTTGGAGAAAGACTCAAACAACACTGATTTCATGCTATTCAACACACCTGGCTTGAACAAGAAACAGGTGCAGTCCCTTAAAACATGTCCTAGAACTTGATAAATAAGCTGTTTTCCTCCTATAAATGGTTATTCTGTCTCCCAGAAAACTTAACAATTATCTGTTTGTTGCTCCTGATACTGTAGCTCAGAATTGGAAAGAACTCAACCATTTCTTTAACTTAAATTGTTGATTAAACACTTCTCTATGCTTTAAAAGTTAGGTGCTAAAAAGAAAAGACATTTTAAAAAATCCTGGAAAGCCTATCTAAAAACACAGGTGCAAAGAAGGTAATTCATTATATCTATTCACAATCCATACAAAAAGGGCTATAGGAATTAAGTTACATTGAAGTAGAACATCATGCACAGGGCTAGTGTTTTTTAGTTTGATGGGAGAAAGCCAGACTAAAGTAGTTGTGAGGTCCTGCACTCCAAGTCCCATCATTCATAGCTGATGATGACATCGCACGTAGAGATCCAGAGCCATGTTAATGGGGAAAGAACAAATGGAAATAGTCCAAGAAGACTTCTTTTCCATACAGCCCTTGCTTCCTGAGAATATTGATGATTGGGACTGAGGCTGATAAATGTGGATGGTTCTGGCATACTGCAAAATAGTTTATGTCTTTAAATAGAAGGCTGATGTCAATTGGCTATACTCAAAATGGCTCTGTGTCTCTCTCTCACTTTATTATTCTCACAGTGAGCAGGGAGGAGCATGAATAATGGAACTCTTTCCCTTCCATCTGATAGCTCCATCTTCTCTGACCTCTGTGGCTGGATTACACCGTACCATTGTTTAATGCAATGGGATGAGCTAGCTATTAGAGACAGAACTCAACACAGTCCCAATGAGCAACAGCAGTGGAACTACAGACATTAGAGGCAGACACACCCTGTCCCTAAACTAACCAGCTAGCAGTGCCTAATTAGGATGAACGTGATATCCACTGCACTGTGATCACTGCCAGCTATTGTCAGAACCATTACATCATTTATTATGAGTATTGGATTTGTTCTCATAGGTTAGTACTCTTCTATTGTCACAGGGATCTCTGGTTTTGCAACATATCCCCCCACAACAAGATTGATTGCCTCCTGGAGGGAATGATTGTGTCTGCTATGGTTATACCTTGATCTTAGATTTGGATCACCATCACTATAGACATCATCATCATCATCATCATCATCATTTCTTTCACATCTTTACATGTACAAAGGTCTTGAAATACATGACTTCATTGTACAGTGGTCTCTTGGTATCCATTGGGGGTTTGTTCCAGGACCCCACAAGGATAACCAAAATCTGTGGATGTTCAAGTCCCATTATATAAAATGGCATAGTAAAATGGTGCCCCTTATATAAAATGGCAAATTCAAAGTTTGCTTCTTTATTTATTTATTTTTTATTTAATTAATTATTTATACCCCACTCTTCAGCCACAAGGCTATCAGAGCGTCTTACAAATTGTTTTAAGCAATAGCTATTTACACATCTACACTGCATTAAACAGTTTCCAATGTGTGTTAGCTAATTCTTTGATTTTTTTTTGTGGGGGGGGGATTTTCAAGCTGTGGATAGTGGAATCTGTGGATGCCAAATCTGTGGATACAGAGGACTAACTGTAATCCATACTGCTGAGGATGTCTAGAACTGGTCAGAATTGAATCAATATATTGGATCTTAATTAATTCCATCCAATTTCTGCATCATTCTACAATTAATACAACCAAACAAACCAGGAAATGTCCCTATGCATCATCCTCCAACATATACATTCTATATGCAATCTTTTTGGTAATATTCAAAGTTATATAAACAAGTTTCCTAAGCATCCCATTTTTGAGAGCTATGTAAATAGTAACCTGTTTCATCCTTGTATGCTGTGTCAGAGTTCATCAAAAATGATTGCTTCTGCCTGCACAGTGTTCTGTGGCTGCAAGGACAAGGCTGGTGAGCACCCTCCCTAGAGAGAGGGAAGACTTAGGAGATTTTCAGTGAAGCTTGGGACGGCTACGCGCCATATTTCAAGCACGGGCAGCTTCCGTGCTTGAAATATGGCGCGGAGCCGTCCGAAGCTTCACGGAAGTGACACGGACAGTTTCGCCAGAGGCACAGCGTCGTCCGAAGAAGACCCTTGCCGCGCAGCAGTTTCGGGAGGCTGCTCGCGCGGCAAGCAGCGATTTTGGCATGTCTGAAAATCTCCTTAGTGAAGTGACACAAGTGTCACATTGTTGCTGGCATAAGGGGTAGCAAATGATAGTATTTATAAGCCTATTCCATCCAAGTGGCAGCCTTGTTTTTCTTGGACACTCAAACAGTTATGTCTAAGCATGTTGGATGGGTCTGGCAGTAGGTGATGACACTCTTGCAAGACCTTTTTGTACACAAAACAAAGAATAGTGACCCACCAGTTGTGGTCTTTTTTTTTTTTTTTTTTTTTTTTTTTTTGTTGGTCTGCCCTGATTTCCTGCCAGATTTCAAAGAGGAAGAGAGATGCAAGACAGTGAACTGGGAAACAACAACAAAAAGAGAGCTTATGACTATCCTGAGTTATATAGAGGTGATGAGGTACACTTATCTGAAACAGGTAATGATGTTTTCCTCAGAAATTTGCAGTTTCTCCTGGAGGTCATTTGAGACAGCCTTTGTAGGGTCAAGGAGCTAAAATAGACTCTTGCTGCTTGAAGTGACTTGGTAGTGCAGAAAGTGGGATGAAATGATGGATGATGATGCTCCTTGGGCACCTTCGTTTGAAAAGCTATTTGCTTCTAGGGTTGTGTAAGGCCCAAGTGCTGGAATGGGACATATTGTTGGGACTGGACACCAAGAGGTTTCCCTCTATAGCTGTGGGGTTTAAGGAGAAATGGCCCAATCAGAATGTCTCCCTAGTCAGAAAATGATCAGCCAGTTGAGGACAATCTGTAGATTTATGGACTGGAATTAGGGCCTGGGTGTATGCCCATTACAGAAGAGGAAGAGGTTTGGAATGACATCTCAACTGTATTTCTCAATAGGAAACAACAACAACAAACACAACACATTGCTAGGGATGAGAAGATCCCCCCCCCTCTCAAATGTCAAAAAGGATTCTTGACTAACCAAACCTTCACAGTTCAGGACTTAGTGTATGCAAAATTTGTGCCATTTTTTTACATTGGAAACAGCATTTTCTGCTCAGAAAAATAATATTGTGGAAAAACAACAACTTTTGAATTTTGCACAAAATAATTTCCAGAATATGAATAGGCTTCAAAAACTACCCAGTTTTCAAAGACATTCTTACAGTGAGCAGAAAAGTGCTAAAATTACTTGCTACTTTCTTTGAGAAGAAAATTGGTGAAGAATTACATCCCTACGCAATTGAAATTTAGGTTAAATACTTCAATAAATGTGACCCTAGTTAACCCAATTAACTATATCTCTGTTCTTTATTTTTAGGGTAAGCTCTTTCTCCTCCACCCATCTCTGTTTCTGTTCATTTCAGAAGATTGAGTTTACCACTTTTCTACAAACACATAAAATGTAACACTATAGTGATTGCTGCTTTGTTACACAGGCTGGTAAAAAGAAGACACACTGGATGGGTTGTGTGTATCTTTGTGATCAATCAGCCTTATTTGCTGTTTGCTGTGTGTGCCCCCCTAGTTTCACAAAAAGAAAAAGATACTAGAAACATTTTTCCACAGATTATACTAAGTTCAAAGGTGAGGGGGGGCACTTAATGCCTCCCTCACACATAGAAGCTGGAACCTCTAATGAGGGGCTAGGGATTCTCAGCAGTCTGTTTCACCACTTCAAAATAACACTTTGGCAAAATTTCTTACATCTCTAATTTTTGTATAGAAAATTCTAGAGGACAGCTACATTTTGAAACACATGTTACATGGGAAATCTGAAGATCATCCTTGCTTTAAAGATGCATGCAGATCGCATTTCTTTCCTTCTTCTGCCCCTAAAGGCTTTAATTTCACCATTTCCCTTTATTTTAAGCTTTAGGTTGACAACAGTCCAATGAAATATATTGGTGATGGAAATTCCTGTAAGACTACAGCATATGGAATAATTGTCATTATTAATTATCTTCTGTCAGCAAGTATTGTCATGCAGCTGGATATTTAATTACCTGAAATGACATGAATGGCCCTGTAGGGAGTTTCCTGTATTCTGCAACTTAAAGATATAATGTTTCTACTTATTCACTTTTATTTTATTATTTTAATTTTATTTTATTTCATGGGCCAGCATTTATTTATCATCAGCCCTTTTCAAAAGCCTTTCTTTTGAACTGAGCCAGTGATCTATTTGGATGATGAAATACATGTGATTGGCACAACAAAAAATTCAATCACTGCTGCACTGGCCCAGGCTTCCGGTTCGAGCGTGAGGGAGGGAGGCAGGTTTCTTTAGTGCTGTGCTAAAGACCAAACTCCGCTGTGATAGTAAGCTAATTTTACCAGCTAAAGCCTCTCCTGTAGAACAGGAGAGGTTAGGAGGGACCAGCGGTAGAGCCCCACATTCACTCCATAGAGGCTCAGAAGACCCATCTGTGGAGCAAAGCTGGGGCCGCAGTCTCAGAAGTCCAACTTTTGCAGCGAGAGGGGGAGGGGGAATTCCCCCACTATCCCATCTCCCAGCCACCGAACTGCCTCTGGAGAAATAAAGAGGAAGAAAGGGGAAAAACCTGAAGGCGAGACAAGCAGAGGAGCCAAGCAAGAACCCAAAGTAAGCTGGTGCTTGGGGAACTGTTTGAAAGGAGAATTCTCTCTGGGAGCCTGTGCTTTACTTCTTTGTTCTTTAACAAGCCTGGGTTAAACAACTAACTCTGGGTTAAACAACTAACGGAGGATCACTGTTGGGGCTTAGGAACAAATCCCCTGAAAGGACTTGTCCTGCGAGCTTAATGAGTTGACAATATCCCTGCAAATGCCAATGCTAATGCCAGGGAAAGCTGGATTCCAGTAAAGTTTTGCTTCTTGGGATCTTTGTTTTTTCTCTGCTTTTTACCAACAATTTGTTTAACAGAATCCCTCAACTAATTAAGAACAAACAAGGAAAGGGAGAAAAAGTTTGGGGGGTAAGAAGTGTTGAATGTTTTATAAGGACTGTCCTTTCTATGCATTTTGCATTATCTTGCTGCTCCCTCACTGTATCACTGTATTAAGGGCTGCTTCCTCCACCTGGCCTGAACCAGAGGAAATTAAACAAAAGACCTCAGCTGTTTAAAGGAGAGTGAAAGAGACTGAGCAAATGCAAGGCAACCAAAGACAGCAGGAGGGAGAAATTAAGCAGGAGAAGGAGGAGACAAACCAGAGGAAAGCTGATGAAGATAGAAGAGAATATAAGAAACCAATGTAAAGAGTTGTATAAGAAAACAATGCAAAGAGTGAAGGAAGGTTACTAAAATAGAACTGGGAAAAGGGTTTGGAAAAAGTGACCTGAAAATATCAATGCAATAGGAACTGAAAAGTTTGATATAAGGTTAATAGGTTGTAACAGAAAAAGAACTGGGGAGAGTGATCTGTGGATCTTTGTATTGAATAATATAGTATGAGATGATGACTTCAATTTAAAGAATAATAATGCAAAATAAGGGGCTGAATTTGTTTCCTAATTTAATAATGTTTTCCCATTCAGTTTTATTTGCTGTTATCCCTTCCAGTCTTACATCCATTCTGTATCTTTCTCTCATTTGTTTGTAAAGGTACCAGTGACAGTCTATTTTGTCTTCTTTCATTTCTTCTTGACTTTTTATTATATAATTTCCTCCATCAATTTTCAATATGTTACAGTATCTTAACCATTGCCTTGTGGGAATTCCTTCTCTACCGAAGAAAGCCTCATGAGGGGAGATCCAAATTGGAATTTTTGGGAATAATCTGTTCTTGTATTTTTTCCAGACTTTAATTAATGAGCTTCTGAGACGATGATTGTTAAATTCCTTATTTACTGTTTCTTTATTATAGAAGAGATAAGCATGCCATCCATACTGGTTCTCTTCGCCTTCCAATTTCAGAAGACTCTCCTCATTCAGCAATACCCATTCTTTTAACCATGTTAAACTGCAAGCATCATGATATAATTCCAAATTTGGAACATTCAGCCCTCCTCTTCCTTTATCGTCTTGTAAAATTTTAATTTTAACCCTTGGCTTTTTTCCATCCCGTATAAATTTAGTAATGCCCGCTTGCCAATATACAAAATTCCCTTTAGCTTGTATTATGGGGATTGTTTGAAATAAGAATATCATTTTCAGCAATACATTCATTTTGACTACATTTATTCTACCTAAAAATGATAAGTTCAAATGTTTCCAATTAGTCATGTCTTTCTTAATTTGAGTCCATATTCTTTTATAGTTATTGTGGAATAAGTCTTTGTTTTTATTTGTTATAGTAATACTTAAATATTTCACAGACTTCACGAGCTTGAAGCTTGTTTGATCCTCTATCTTTTGTTTTTCATTCTCTGTAAGATTTTTAGTAATTATCGTTGTCTTTCCATTGTTTACTTTTAGTCCGGAGATTCTTCTAAATTCTTCCAATATGTTCAATAACAGGTATATTTCTTCTTGTGAGTCACTCATAGAAATCACCAGATCATCTGCATACATTTTTAATTTATAACTATATTTCCCGATCCTGATTCCTTTTATTCTTTCTTCCTCATTAAGTCTTATACTCAGTAATTCCATAATTAACAAAAATAATAATGGGGATAGGGGACAGCCTTGCCTAGTCTCCTTCTGAATTTGAAAACTTTCTGTTCTTTCTCCATTTGTTAATAATTTCGCAGTTTGCTTATTGTATATGGCTTTTATCCAATTGATGAATCTATCTCCAACATTTATTTGAGTTAAGATTTTTATCATTGTTTCCCAGTCCACATTCTCAAACACTTTCTCAATATCTAAAAAAAAATAACACCAACTTCTTATCTTTGTTTTTCATGATATTCTATTAAATTCACCACATGTCTAATATTATCTTTCATGTATCTTTCTGGGAGGAAGCCTCTCTGGTCTTCTCGAATTATTTTCATTAAAACTTTCTTTAGTCTGCTTGCCAAGATTGCTGCAAATATCTTATAATCTACATTGAGCAACGAAATCGGTCGGTAATTCTTTGGATCTTGTGGGTCTCTGTCTTCTTTATGCAACAATGTAATGTATGCTTCTTCCCATGATTGAGGGTATGATCCTTTTATGATGGAATTCATTGTCATTTTAAGTGGTTGTATTATCTGATTCTCCATCACTTTGTAAAACTTCGTTGTAAATCCATCCGGACCTGGGGTTTCCCTATTTTTAGCTTCTTTATTACTTCAATAATCTCTTCATTCTCAATAGGTTTATTTAACATTTCTATTTGTTCTTCTGTACATCGTGGCATCTTGTGTTCTCTGAGAAATGTTTGCAGGTTTTCCCGGCTGCTTCTTTGTTTTTTTTTATAAAGTTCCATGTAATAACTCCTAAAGATCTGTTCTATTTTTTGTTGGTCAGAGTATATCGTATCTCCTTTTTAACCTTTGTTATAAGATTCCTATATCTTTGTTTTCTTAGTTGATATGCCAACCACCTCCCTGACTTGTTTGCAGATTCAAAATTTCTTTGTTTTATATATTGAAGTTTTTTTTTTGGATTTCTTCAGTCATATCCATGTTTAATTGCTCTTTTAATATTTTACTTTCTCTTAACAACTTCTTACTCAATGGGTTATGTTTCAACTTTTTTTCTATATCCCTAATTTCTTCTTGAATTTTCTTAAGTCTTTCCTCTTTCTTTCTTTTTATTAGTGAACTCTTTTGGATGAAGAATCCTCTTATGACTGCCTTGAAAGTATCCCATAATGTTGCTGGATCTATGTCTTCTGTCTGATTTTCTTTAAAAAACCAACTTATCTCTTGTTTCACTCTCTGGATTACCTCTTCCCTCTGCAACAAGTTATTATTCAAACACCATCCTGTTAGCCCTGTTTAAGTATTTGAAGGGATGTCACTCTGATGATGGAGCAGGCTTTTTTTCTGCTGCTCCAGAGACTGGAACACGGAGCAATGGGTGCAAGCTCCAGGAACAGAGATTCCACTTCAACATGAGGAGGAACTTTTTGACAGTAAGAGCTGTTCGGCAGTGGAACACACTCCCTCGGAGTATGGTGGGGTCTCCTTCCTTGGAGGTCTTTAAACAGAGGCTGGATTGCCATCTGTCGGGGATGCTTTGATCAAGATTTCCTGCATGGCAGGGGGGTTGGACTGGATGGCCCTCGTGGTCTCTTCCAGCTCTTCAATTCTATGATTCTATGATTCTATATTCAACTTTATTCCAATCCGATAACTCAAGCAGAACTGGGTTATGATGTGACCAGATTCTTGGCAATATCTCAATCTTTTTAATGTTTTTGCACAGATTCTGTGAGATCCTATAAAAATCAATCCTTGAATAAGACTTATGTCTATCTGAATAGTATGTAAATTCTTTGGCATTGTCATATTTATGTCTCCATGCGTCTATTAATGATAAGTTTTCTTTTAATATTTCAAATGTTCTTGGGAGTTTCCCATGTTTTTTCTTTGTATTCTTCTGAGTTTTCCTGTCCAAATCTGATGATATTACTCCATTCCAGTCTCCACATAAAATCATAGAGTCATATTCCAAATTTAACAGTCTTTCCAACAGGGATTTATAAAATACACTCTTCTTTTCTAGGGGTGCATATAATCCAAGAAGCAATATTGTTTTTTTTTAACATTACAACTTCTATTATTATATATTTTCCTTCTGGATCATTGTAAATCTCTTGTGTTTGAAGTTTATAGTTAGCGTAGATCACCACCCCCTTCTTTTTATCTTCAGATACGGCTATATATTCTTTTCCTAATTTTTTACATCTTAACAGATTCTTATCTTTAGATCTAATATGTGTTTCTTGCAAACAAATTATGTCATATTTCTTCTTCCCAATTAGATGATTTTTTTTTTCCTTTTCTCTGGTGCGTTAAGTCCTTTAACATTCAAAGTTAAAATTTTTAAATTCATTTCGTAATTTAGTCTTCTATTTGCTCTGACTCCTCTTCTGATTGCGGTTCTTCTTCTGCTTCTTCTTCACCTTCCTCCTCTTCTTGTTCTCCTACCATCCCACCTTCGGCTCCTGCTACGCATTCTGTTCCTTCTTCTTGTTGTCTTTCCTGTTGTAGTTCTCTTTTGGTTGGTTTCAAGTCCTTTTTATATTTTTCTAAAAATTCTTCAGCTTTTTGCGTCGAGTTTATTCTAAAGTTTTTTTGTTTGTATCTGAAAGATATCCCCTCCAATCTTTCCCACTTATATTTAATTCTGTTTTCTCTTAATTGTTGTGTCAGGGGTGCATAATTTCTTCTCTTTTTAAGTATACTCATTGGTATGTCTTTGAACACCTGGATACTACTGCCTTCAATCTCTAACTTTTGCTCATAGTTCTTCTGTAAAAATAAATCTCTTGTCTTTTTTCGGACAAAATAAATCACAACATCCCTTGGTAAATTCTTCTGTTTAGCAATTTTTTGATGACAATCTATATATTTTGTCAACCTCCCACTCAAATTGCGTCTTAGTTTTGCCCATAAATTTTGCCAATTTTGGTACCAAATATTTATACAAGTCTTCGTCCGGCTGCTCTTTTAGGCCTCTTATTTTCAGACAGTTTTCCCTCCATCTCATTTCCTGTAGCACTTTATCATCCTGTTCCTGTTTCTTACTTTCTTCAAATGTCACCATTTTTTTCTCCAAATTTTTGACCTTGCCTTCCAACAATTCCACTTTTTCTTTTAATTTTTTTGATTCTGCTGTCACTTTGTCAATTGATTCTTTAATATTCTTCAATTCTCTTTTCATTTCTTGCTTAAATTCCGTTCTCATTTCTCGTATTTCTTCACGTAATAGTCTAGTTTCATCCAAAATGGGATTTTGATTTTGTTGATTGAATTCAATGGAGGGCCTCCTTATTGTTTGAATTGTAGTTTGCGTTGTTTTCCTCATACTTCCCACTTCTTTTTGACTGCTTTGCCTCTTGATATCTTAATTAAATTCTTTTCCAACCTCAATATATTACAATATGACCTATATTGCAAAATAGCTTATTTATGATTTTGCTAATTTTGTTATGTTATAACATAATTTTGCTATATTGCAATATTATGTTGGCAGCAATCAGATAATTAGTTAACCAATTAACCAATTACCATAAGTACACTTATTTCATTTATAGAGAGAAAGAAAAAAAACCCTTAATAATGGTAATAAGTAAAAAGTATAAAAAAAGGACAACACCAATACAGTTTTCTCTTTGTTAACAAGTGAAGGCAAGAATCTCCCCCTTGTAAAATATTTAGTTTGATTACTTTCATTATTGACTTGGGTGTTTTTCTTTCTTTTTTCCCCTTCTTTTATTTTCTTCCCCCCCTCCTTCACCCGTTCCTTTTTTTAATAAAAATGTCTGTATATTTATATATATATATATATATATATATCTGAACCCTCAGTTCTCAATTAATCAGTTTTAAATTAGGGGTTTTCCCCCAGCTCACAACACTGCACAGCACTGCATGGCACACAGTCTTTAACTCCTCCTCCTTCTCACTCCCTCCTTCCTTCTTCTTCCTTCAATATTCTGCCTCAGAGGCTCCTCCACGATGCCACTCCTCCTCTTATGCTCCACTCCTCCTCTTCTGCTCCACTCCAACTCTCCCTGACCTTCCTTCTGCCATTCCCGTCCTCTCCCTGCAGTCAAACTCGAAAATAAAACTGGTTTGAAAGGAAAAAAAAACAAACCAACAGACAGACATACCAGAAGGAAAGGAGAAAAAAAAAGAAAACCAGACTAGGCAAGGCACACAAAACAAATAGGACAGGAACAGCACCCTCTCTCCACACTCATACACACAGTCACGCTCGCCACATACAACAGCTCATACATTCACTCGCCCTCTGCTTCTCCAATTTCGGTTCTCGGGTTCACTCCGACTACTTTAATAGCATTGGCTTTTCCGGGGCTGGAATAAATATTTCCTTTGCTCTCTCTGGCAGGCAAGATCGATTAAAGTATTGGAGTATTAAAAAGTTAGGTTCAAAGGAGAGCTTCAATATACAGAGAGTCCAGAGGGAGATTCAGATTCCCAAATAATATTGATTCTGCAAGCTTTATAATGTTGTGTCCAGCCTCCCTCTCCAATCTTCAACCTTCAATACCTTCAGTCTGAAACAGCCACCCACATGTCTCAACAGCAATGGCTTCTGTCTTCTAACTCCATCGCCCAGCCTCCACACCATTCACCACTCAATCGAGTGTCTCATTTCAGTCTCCTTTCTTTCTTTCAGGGACAGTTTATATACCAAGTTTCCCTTTACAAACAACAGTAACAGTTTGTCTTGGTTGCGTTCTTCTCCTTTTTTCCCCCCTCCCCTTCCTTCCAAAACTCGTAAATCGTGAGTCATAAAATCAGAGCCTTGCTACTTTGTTATTATATTAGATATGTTCTTTTCAGCTCTTCTGACAGCTTTCTGTCCTCTGAACTGATAGTCAAAACTTCACTTATAATCAGCTGTTTAAAGTCCCGGAAACCATATACTATGATGTTTTCTTCTATGTTCAGATCTAGTCAGGATCCAACTCCAAAAACTTCCAATATTTGCCCAGTCAGTAGTGTAACAACAACACAAACACCAACAGAAAAATGAAGAAGTATTTACAGCTAAAATTGGTGGCGGTGCTTGCTTAGGTAATCAGCGGCTCACATGCGGCGGTGGTATGGCTCTGACCTCCTCTGCCTCCGATCCCAGCTGTCGATCTCCTTATCCCCGGTAACTCGGATTCTAGCAGGAATCAGGTCTCTAGGAGCCCCCTCTGAATTCCCCCCATTATTAGGAAGGGGAAATTCCTAATCCAGCTTCACTTGCCAGCTGGATTAACATCCACGTGTGGCAAGACTCTCCCGAACCCCTTCAAGGAGATTCCAGTCACGACGCCATAGCCAACTGGAAGGGGCTGAATTTGTGAAGCTTCCCTCTTGGAGATATGTGTGGGTTACAAATGGGATTATAAAACAATTTATGTTATAAGGACAAAATTTAAAATTCCCAATTATTTAAACGTAAGGATCAATCCCACTCTTGGGTGTGTTATCTTAACTAAATCTTAACTAAAACTGGTTAGATAATTGAATTAAGGTGCCAAGACCTATCTGAGAAAGGGATTATATATATATATATATATATATATATACATAGTCTGTATTACTAGTCATACTATTTTATAATATCATAACAATAAATAATAAGTAGATAAAGAATGTCTAAACTGAGGACAGGGAAAATTGGGCTAGAAGGGACTCCATGGAGGAACCACCTGACTACCACAAAAGGTTCATGGAGGAAATGTGTGATTTTATGTCAAGTATTAAACAAGATCTAGGTGACCTTAAAGCTCAAATGTTAGAAATGAAAGGTTCTTTAGAGCAGGTCAAGAAAGAAGTAGAAGTAAATAGGAAAGAGATTGAAATTAACAAAAAGAAAATTCAAGACATAAAACAGAAATCGGCCACACCATCCCTTGAGATAGAGAAGCAGCTAGATAGATTAGTGTTGCTAGAGCAAAAAAAAGTTGGATTCATGGTTGTGAATTAGAGGTCTAGAGGAAATGGAAGAAGAGAATATTAAAGAAAAGATAATAAACTTATTAGCAGAATTTATGGAAGTTGAGACAGAAATAATGGAGAACGAAGTGGACACTGTGTATCGAATTCAGTCAGCTCTGGCAAAAAGAAAGAGATTACCCAGGGATGTAGTGGTACAGTTTACCAAAAGGTCAACCAAAGATAGAATACTGGATGAACATAATAAATGTGCATTGAAAGATCAAGGAAAAAGGTTATTGGTAATGAGAGAAATCCCTATGCATTTATTAAGAAAAAGATGAGATTATGATTTTATTGTAAGTAAATTAAAAGCTAATCAAATCCCATTCAGATGGGATCGATTGGAAGGGATTATTTCCACTTATCAACAATAACAATTCCGTTTGAACTCAATAGATAAGGCAAAGGATTTTTTGAGATGCTATGGGGAAGATTTGAGAAATGTCAACCAATTAGGTGAAAGGATTTTGGGAAGGAGAGAGTCCGACGCCTTAGAAATGGGAAGGGTGGGAAGGAAAGAGAATGGAACGAAGGAAAAGGAGGTATTGGAGACTAGTTTAGTGGATATGGATTTGGATGATTTGGGAAAATTAAATAACCAGGGAAAATGAAACACACAATCATCTCATGGAATGTTAATGAGCTTAATACTCCATCGAAGCATAGGAAAATATTTCACTATCTAAAAAAGTTAAATCTGGAAATGACCTGCTTACCAGAAACACACATAAAAAAGAAAGATGAGAGTTTGTTAACTTGTTCCAGGTTAGGGGATGTGTTCAGTGCTAATACAAGTAAGAGAAGAGGGGTTACATTGTATATCAAATCCCACCTGACACCTAAATTGTTTTTTTGTGATGATAATGGAAGATATTTAGGTGTAGAAATGAAAATTAATGAGATAATTATGCTTGTGATTGGAATATACGTGCCATGTGATGGGATTAATTTTTTTTACAATGATTTAGAAAAGCAATTGCATTGTTACACTTATGAAAATGTCTGCTTTCTTGGAGATTTTAATGGGGTTCTCGATCCAGTGTTAGACAAGAGCCCTAGCAGTAAAAAGAGGACTCTAGGTAGAATTCCAAAAGAAGGTTTGCAAATAATGGAGGAGTATCAAATGAAAGATGTGTGGAGATCTCGACATTTCAGTGTGAAAGATTATACCTATTTCTTGGCTTGACATAGATCTTGGTCGAGAATAGATATGATATGGTTGTCAGACACAATACTCCAATATGCTACCAAGGCAGAAATATTAGTGAAATCATTTAGTGATCACAACCCGATTAAAATCCAATGGGATATAGGTACTAGGAAAATAAATTGGAGACTAAACAAGATCATTCTAAATCAAGAAGACACAATACTATTTTGTAAAAAAGAACTTGAAGAATTTTTCAAAGCTAATATGGGGAAAGGGACAGAAATGCAAACAGTTTGGGATGCATCCAAAGCCGTGATGAGAGGCATTTTTATCCAGAAGTTAACAGAATGGAAGAAAAAAAAAGTCAAAGAACATAGAGATAGTTATGGAAAATATTAAAAATACGGAAGAACATTTTTAAAAAGATCCAAATAACAGTGAGTTTAGTAAGAAAGTAAAATTGTTACAAAAAAGAACTCTCCTTACTATCAATGGAAGAACTGGGGAAAAAATTGAGGTTCGCTAAACAATTCTATTTTGATAAGGTGAACAAACCAGGCTGCTGGTTAGCTTACAAAATACAGAGAGAGAAGAAGAAGTGAACGATAAATTTTTTGAAAGATGGAGACACATACATAAACACAGAAAATACAATTAAACAAAAGCTAACCAATTACTTCCAAAATTTATATTGGCAACAATTGCAGAAAGATAAACAGGAGATAAATACATTTCTGTGCTCAAAAAAATTACCACAAATAAGCCAAGAGGAAAGAGAATTGTTAAACAAACCAATCTCATTAGTAGAAGTACATGACGACATCGACAAATTAAAAATTAATAAAACTCCAGGTCCTGATGGTCTCCCCGCAAAATGGTATAAATGTTTTAAAAACCAGCTACTGAAACCCCTCCAAGAAACATAAAATCTAATCAAAGATACCAAGAACATGCCTGAAATCTGGAAAGAAACCAGCATAATATTGATTCCGAAATCAGAGGCAGAAATATTAGCAGTGAAAGATTTTAGACCCATCTCACTTCTAAATGAAGATTACAAAATCTTCTCTTTAATTCTAGCTAGCAGACTGAGGAAAATACTGTCTCAGTTCATAGGTGTAGATCAAGCCGGTTTCCTTCCAGGGAGATACATGAAGGATAACATAAGGACCACTTTATACATTATAGAATATTTTGACTTCCACGTAGGGAAAAAAGGTGCACTAATGTTTTTAGACACCGAAAAGGCTTTTGATAAAGTCAATTGGACATTTATGCTAGGAATTTTAGAAGTCATGAACTTTGGTGATAGCTTTATGGCCTGGATTCAGGCAATTTATTCAGATCAAAAAGCCCACCTCGTGGTAAGTGCAGACAGACTTAAGAATTTTACTATACAAAAAGGGACAAGGCAGGGCTGCCCGCTGTCCCCCTTACTTTTTATTATGGTATTGGAAATTCTACTTAGAGAATTAAGGTTAAGAGGTGACATAAAGGGGGTAAAAATAAGGAAGGAGAAATTTCTCTATAAGGCTTATGCAGATGATGTTGTACTGTATTTAGAAGACCCACTCACGCAGATGACTAAGTTAAATGAGATCTTAAATAAATATGCTCAACTAGCTGGATTTCAGATTAATAAAGAAATAAACTAAATTCTTGATAAAAAAATTAAGTAATAAAGAAAAGCTTGAGTTAGAGAAAATATCAGGAATAAAGTGTGAGGAAAAAGTAAAATATCTTGGTATCTGGATTACCAATAAAAATACCCAATTATTTCAGAATAATTATGTACCTCTACAGAAGATGATTCAAAAGAAAACTGAACTGTGGCAGAATCTGAATTTATCATTAATGGGAAGATTGTCGTTAATTAAAATGAACATCCTCCCTAAAATCCTATTTTTGTTCGAAATGATACCAATTTCGATCCCTGAAAAATGGTTTAATTACTATCTAAACTACTATGGAAAGTCAAAATACCCAGGATCAGATTCAAACTGCTGATTAATTTAAGATGCAGAGGCAGTTTAGGGATGCTGGAACTTAAAGTATACTTCGAAGCTAGCTGTTTATCGTGGACTAGAACTTGGTTATTATTAGATAATCCGAGGATGCTGATGTTGGAAGGACATGAATTGCTTTTTGGCTGTCATGCCTTCTTACGGTATCAGAAGGTGTCTGCCCAAAAGCAGTTCAATAACCATGTGATTCGAAGATCCCTAATTAGAGTTTGGTTAAAATACAGAAGAACTCTGGTTTCACCAGCAGAAGCCTTGTCACTAAGTAGCCTTAGATGGGGTGTGGAATGGCTTACATATAAAGACCTAATTTACATAAGAAATGAGGAGTTACACCTAAAAGACAGTACTCAGTTGCATCAGGAAGGGAAAGTAATGCATTGGTTTCCACACTTACAAATAAAAGAAAGATTTAAAAAAGATTTAGCAGAAGAAGGTATTGATATGGTGCAAACCAAATTTGAAATAACATTGAACAAAGGTGATAAAGGCTTACTATCTAGACTATATCGACTACTGCTGGAATTGGAGATGGAAAAAGAAGTGGTGAAAGAATATATGATTAAATGGACAGCTGATATAGGGGAAAATATTAATATGGAAGAATGGGAATCGGTGTGGTGCAAAATTGGGAAATTCACCAGATCATACAATCTCCAAGAAAATGCCATAAAAGTGCTTCTTAGATGGTATTTATCAGCGGAAAGAGTAGCAAAAATTTATGGGAATAAGAATGATAAATGTTGGAAATGTAAAAGAAGGAAAGACACTTTATTTCATCAATGGTGGGAATGTGTGAAAGCTAGGAAATTCTGGGAAATGATAAAGGCTGAAGCCCAGAAGATAATAAAAACAAAAATAGATCTGTCCCCAAAAATATTTCTTTTGGGTATTATAGATAACAATCTGCTTAAAAGTGAAAAGAAAAGAAGATTATTATGGCATATAGCAACAACTGCAAGAATAGTATACTCCAGGCATTGGCGAAAAGAGACAATACCACAGGAGGAAGAATGGTTAGATCAGTTAACAGATGTAGCTGAGATGGAGCAACTTACCTTTCTATTGGAAAATAAATCAAAGGAAAAATATTTGGAAAGTTGGCAGTCTTTTTAGGACTATGTAAAAGGGCACAGAAAAGGTCTATATTACATCATCGCTATAGTAATTTAGGGGTATGAACAAATAACGAAATTACAGACTTGACAGGAAAAGAAGTTTGATATAATATCCTTTCAGTAAAGATGTTGGTTTTTTTGTATTAAAAGAAATTAATAGGATTTAATGAACGGATAAATTAAGAATACAGGGGTGTGGAAAAGTTTAATTTCAACTAAGGTTTAACAGAAGATGAAGTCAACCATAGTTTTAATGGTCTATTTGTTTGTTTGTTTACTTAATGATGTTGTGTGGTGTCTTTTTGGTTTGTTAGTTGTGTTTGTTTTTTTTGTTATTGTCTGTATTCAGTGCTTAATTAAGAAGTTAGGCATACTTTCTTAATTTTTATTAATCCAATTTATTAAGTACTATATCTAATTATTATGTACAAAGTAGAAGGATGGATTTGTAAAGTGACTGCACCATAATCATGTTATAAATAACTAATAAATATATTATTTTAAAAAATGCTGCACTGGCCCTCTAATGTTGCCAACCTTAGCTAAGAGACAGAATGTGAAGATATTGATCATTCATTTTTTGAGACTGTGGACTTTTTTAGATGGGGCCAAATGCCTCGTTCCTGCCCCACCACCTCCATTCCCATTCCTGCCATGGAATAAGGTAATAACATTTGCACACTTACCCTGATTCCACAGCAGGTATTTCCTCCCCCTCCCCTCACTTTCTGGGAATAAATGCAGCCATCTATAAGGCTGCATTTACAACCTGGAAGGCAAATCATACACGTTCTCGTGAGAGAACGATGTGAGGGAAATTCAAAAATAAAACTTCAAAAATACATTTTAAAAGTACACCAAGCACAAAAAACACAAAAAAATGCCCAAGTAACCTAGGGAGGGGGAAAAAGGGGGTGCCACTTACTTGGATGTCCTGATCCTTGCCCAGAAGTGTCCAGAATGGACCTCCCCCACAGCTGTCATCATGGGAGAGGAACGGGGCACCTTTCAGACCACCCTGATTCCATGACAGAAACAGAATGGATGGTCTACTAATGATGTTTCCCCGTGATTAGAATATCATGGGACAAACCAGAATGAAGACTGGAGAGGCATGGAAAGGGGTCAACATTGTCTGAAAGGGATTTTTCTCAACCCTGTTCCATGCTTCCCACAGAATAAATAGCCCATCTGAAAAACTCATGTGTGTCAAGAAGACCCTCTTTACCTTGAGGGATCAATGTCTTAGTCATTCGCTTTCCAATTTTACATCTGGATTGAGACAGACAGAGGGGGGGGGGAGAGGGAGAAAGCACACAGGATCCTGTTCCATTTATATTCAGAAGCTTTTTTTTTTCCAGAATAAGGTTGCCTGTTTTGACTCACATCACATACAGATATTGTAAGACAACATTTGCAACTGCTTTTAGATATTCTCATGATACTGTTCAGACCTTAGCATAAAAGTTTTGTCAGGATCAAGTCTTGATGGGAGCTACTGAAAACAAACCTACAGGGTGTATTGCAAATTTCAGCACAAACTGCCCATATTGGCACTTCTTGTATAGGGATGGAAAATATATGATTAATTGTGTTCATGTTTCAGTTTGTAAATACCATTTCCACAAACCCCAAAAATGGCAGTGGGACAAAACACATTTTGCTTCTGGAATCCAAACATTTTGAGCTTCAATACATTTTGATGCGAAGAATTGCACAAGTGATGCACACAACTGAAAAATGTGCACTACACCGCTTTTTTAAAAAGCATAGTCAACACTGTGGTCCTCCATTATTTCTCCCCAAGCCAAAAGTTATGCCCAAAATGTTATTTGGCACCACCTGGCTTAATGTGACTGGCTGCACAGTCACAGTTACCATGGGCCTGGAGGCCTACTGAGCCAATTCAGGTAAGCTGAGGTTCCTTGACAAGGATTGGAGTGCTGGGAGACCAACTGATTGGCTCAGCGAATCCAGCTTTGGACTTGGCTGCCTCCTGAGGTGTGGAGCATCCAGAAAGAGGCTGCTGCAAGACTACTGATGCCCCTGGTGCATTGTTGACTCAGAGCTGTGGCCAAATGACTATTGTACTCATTGCATGTCTGGTCATGGAGTGGAACCCTCTGTTGGCTGTACCATTCTGTATTCCAATTTGCAGCAAACTGGGGTTGACTCTATTCAGTATATAGGTACAGGTTGGCTTGGAGCTCAAGAGCTCCCCAACAAAGATGGGTTCATCATCATCATCTCCCACAACAATCAGTTTCACTTTTTGCTGACACAGCGCAAGTGCTTCCTATTCTTATTCCATGAACAGCTCTGCCATTGTGGAAGCACCAAGTCAGAAGGGAGGGATTTGAAAGCTCATTCCACCCACCAAAGCCTCCTTCTCCTATAGTAAGATTGTCCCCCTTTTCTTGTCCAGAGAGTTGTGCAGCAGTGGCAGCTGAAGGTGGGAAGACCCTCAAGACCAGGTGGCCCCACAGACAAAACACCACCTTTGCCTCCCAAGGCAATAGTAGAAATGCATGCACAAAATACAGACTTAAAGAAAAATGGGTACCAAAAGATGTTATTGGGGCATAGCTGCAGCTTTTCCTGAGTAGAGGTAACCTAGCCATAGTAGTTTAAGCACTACTGACTGAATAGTAGTTTATGCTCTGCCAATCTCCCAGTTACTACTCTATGTGGGGCTGCCCTTGAAGATGACTCAGAAGCTTCAGCTAGTTTTGATTGTTTAATGGAACATTGTATGTGTGTGTGTGCGCGCGCACACACACACACACTTTCAAGTCACCTGACAACATGGTAACCCTATGAATTTCATAGGATTTTTGTAGGCAGGACATACTCAGAGGTGGTGTTGCACATTCCTTCCTCTGAAATATAGCCTACAGAACTTGTTATTCACTAGCAGTCTTCCATCTAAGTACTAACCAGGGCTAACTCTGCTTAGTTTCCAGGATCAGGCAGGATTTGGTACCTGTAAGATATTTAGGCCTGTTAAATAGATATCCTAAAAGAAGTGAACTGGTTGCCAATATGCTTCTGGTCTGAATTTAAGGTTCTTGTGATGACATTTAAGGCCCTAAATGGTTTTGGAGCTCTTCCTATATGTGTTTGTTCCTGTACAGAGGTCTGGAGGGAGTGTCTCCTTTATGTCTTACCAAAACACTGTTTGAGGAAAGGACTTCCTCAGCCCTGACATCTAAATTGTGTGATGTCTTTTCCTTAGATCCCAATTAGTACCAACACTGATTCCATTTGAGGACTAAGAAAAAAAAGCCTGTTTATTAAAGTCTTTGGGCCTCAGCGATATACTTCAAATGCTTATGCAGATGGTTTTATACTGTTTTAGCCTTTTAAATTAGCCATCGCATGTTAACCCATTACAAAAGTGGGGGTGAGAATCCTGTATCCTTACTGTTTAGATGATTTTGCTGATCATAACTTAGTTACTCAAAAGATTTCTCACTTTCTACATGTCCCAATGCAGTTGTCACCTAAAAAATGTTTTTCAGAGCATACATTTAGAAGAATGTATGTGAATGTCATACAGTCTGGAAATATTTGGATTTTTCCACCCCTAGAACAAAGCTTAGCCCAGCCTAATAATTTGCATAACTCTGGTTTAGATTCCATTACTTGGAATTCTGCCAGATTGGGAAAGAACCGTGTAAATTAAAATGTGACTTATAATGAAGGATTCAGACTGTGAAACATACAATGTCATAGGTTACTACAATCATAGCAGTCAAATTATAGTAGCTACCTGGAGAAAAATTTGAATATATGTCCTTTGCACAGCATCCAAGGAAAATGTGTTAGCGCTGTACTCATTCAGACTACTTTTTATATCACTGTTTATTCAGAGCAACCAGATCAGTGCATGAGCAAAGGGAAAAAAAAGCATAATGAATACCTAGACATTTCTTCTTTGAATTACGCCACATTTTCTGAAAGTCTTGGTACTCATTCTGAAGCCTTTGGCCATCATTTTCTATTAACAATATTAACATATAAGGAGACACATATCATATTAGAAAAAAAACTGTCATCTTTGCTTTCCCTCAGTTTCACATTTTCTTCAGTCTTATGTTTGTTCTCCTTATCTACATTAGTTTGGTGATTGTTGTCAGACTCTGAAAAAAAAAGTTTGTATTTTCATGTACAGTTATTTTGACATATTGATTTTTATACACAGTTTTCCTGAATTTTGACAAGCATTTTAGACAAGCATTTGGGAACCCTAATGTAATCAATTTTATCTTGTTCTCATTTCTTGCTGCTATTTTATATCATGTGTTTTTATATTCACTTTTTATTGGAGAGCTGCATCACAAAATTTTAGGCCTCTGAGGGCTTGCCTTTTTCTCAAAGGCAAGCAATATTAGCCCCTAGAATGAATCTCTGGGCTCAGATATGATGAGCTTCATTAGCACTTCTAGTAATATCATCTTACTACTAAATGTGAGAAATCAAACAAGATGTTTAAACAAACAAACATATCCTGGTATTTTTATCCAGTGATTATTTCTGTATAATTATTGCTCATCTCAGGACAAAGCCATTATCATCTAGAACAATTGTATTAGGTAAGTTGTGAGCATCATTTGGAATGTATTACTTTTTTCCCCAACAGCAAAGGTGTAATTAAACAATATGATAATTGTAACCTAATGAGAAATAAATTAACCCCTTTTCTGGGTTATATCCATACTGTACAAGTAAACCAGTTTCATACAATTTTGTCTATCATGGCTCTGTCTTATAGACACCTGAGAGTTGTAGTATGGTAACGTGCATAGAATTCTCTGCTAGAAGAGGGGTGAGTAAAGTGCAGCCTGCAAGCCACATGAAGAACACAAGGACCCATTCTGCAGGTTCCCAAGACCCCCACATACCCATGAAAGTGGAAGAAAAACCAAAAATCAGCTGAACATTTTTGAGACATGAAACTTGAAGTAACTTATCCCACCCACCCCCAAGGGGATCTGAGGTAAACAAATATCCCTTCTCTTCTTCAGTCGCTCACCCCTGTTCTAGGGAGTTCAAGTCTCCTCCTCTGTACTGTAGCAGAAGAGCTCTGTGAGAGATCCTTGTAAATACACCCAACTAAATTCAAGGATCTCATAGAACAGAACTGTGAGGGCATGACTGAATGTATGACTGTGTGAATGGCTGGGTTTCAGGGGATCCAGGTGAAGCAGGGCCTTGAAGAGCCAAAGAAAATGGTTGCCACACAAAGGATTGCTGGAGGAGGAAATTGGACAGTGAGGAGAGGAATAAGAGAAACTTGGATGGTTCTCTTAGTGAGGATGCTGACGAAGCATAACCAGGACAATGAAAGATGTCAACATGGCCAGGAGGAGTTCTGTACACACAGGATGTACCCTGAGCAGCAAAGAATCAAGATAAGATAAGGAACTGGACTGTTTTGAAGCTATGGTAACCAGCAAAGCATGTTTTCCTCAAGTAAGAAGAAAAAGCTATAAAAGACAGATTTTTTTCCAGCCACACCCATGGTTCCTGATCCACGGCACCGGGGCCATCCAACCTTCATGAAACGCCTGATCAATGCTTCAGTGAAGGATCGTGTTATGAGTATGCCATATGAATGTGTGTGTGAATGAAAGAGCTCGTGGTATTTAAATTGCTTGTCTTATTCTTAATGTCTCAATAAATGTTACATGCATAGTGATTTAAAGCCAAATTTGGTCTCTCTGTGCCTTTTTGCTCATCACTTGATTGGGAATCTTTAACACTCCCTGATCCCAAAAGAACCTCTTGCTGGCCATGACAAAACTATGCCAGTTAAAGCAGGATCAAAGTCTATAAATGTACACTATGTATACATTAGTGTTGTAACTAACTGTCAAAGCTATTTAGCTCATTATGGGGGTATAACTTCATTAACAGTGAAGGAGGCATATCACAGAGTTCAAGTACTGTCACATACTGCAGCTTGTTTTGCTGTCTTGTTCTCTCTTAGGATATTAAGATGCCAGTGATATTGAAGAGATTAAAATGTGTTTTGTACATCATAGCTAATAGGTTGTTGTTGGTGGTGGTGTGTGTGTCTTCAAGTAGTTTTTGACTTATGGCAACTTTAAGGTGAACCTATCACGGGGTTTTCCTGGCAAGATTTGTTCAATGGGGGTTTGCCCTTTCCTTCCTCTGAGGCTGAAAGAGTGTGACTTGCCCAAGATCACCTGGTGGGTTTCCATGGCCAAGCAGGGATCCAAACCCTGGTTTACAGAGGCCTAGACCAACACTCAAACCACATCATTCTGGTTCTCCAATAGCTTGTACCTTTCTGATTTTTTTTAAAAAAACAACAACAATCAACTATTTATTTTAATTGTTGGAACTGAAAATATAATATTACTTTTTTTTAAAAAAATGTAATTATAACAGTAATGTATACAAAAATTTCAGTGTGGAACTATAATGATAGGTAGCTACTTTTTATAATAACATACTAAGCCTTGGTAAGGCTATTCATTAATTTCCAAACTACACTTTATACCCACTGCATGGTACATTGCCATACCTTTGGTTTTTAAAAATTACAGACCCCCTTTTTTATTTTTTATTATTTGTTGTTATATGTAATGACCTTGTTTTGTATTGAACAAATAATAATAAAACTAGAAAAAAATAGAGACTCTGTGTGTGCATGTGTGTTTATGATTCTGGTATTAGATATAGCATCTACTGAGTAGTGTCTAGTGAGTAATTCAATTAAACCAAATCAGAGTAGAAATAATCAGCTTCCTGTATGGATAGTGGCTTTAGAAAAAAAAAAAGTTCCCATTTGTGCCAATGGGAAGTTTTCTTCTACAGTTCATAGCTATGTAGAAGAATCAAGTTCCATTCTGATCAGACCTTGAAAAGGAAGAGTGCATCAAGGCCCACTACATTTAAGGCAGAAATCACACCCCTCCTGCATCAGTACTTTAGTAAGTAAAAAGTAAAGATATACCGGTAGTTAGACATCACACACACACAAAAATCTAACATGTAGCTTGGTCTTGGATTAATCCTGAACTTTGGTCATTGCAGTCCTGCTTTGTATAGCATCTTATTCACGAGACTAATATAACTCTCATGGTGCCATAAGTGGCTTCATCTTTCACATTTTCTAAGCAGTAAAGAAGTTATGTTTCCAGATAGAAAAAGGTAAAGGTAGAGGACAGAAGCCTAGGGCATGATTTCCTGAGCTCTGCTTTATTCCCTGATAAATGGCAGTGTTGGTTTATGCCTCAGCAAAACACACACTGGCAAAAAACAGCATCTAATTCCCTTACCATGCAAGTAAACCCAGAAGAACACATGTGATTTGGGAAATTAATGGCCAAATGGATACCCCTGATCATGTATGCATGCCATAAAAAACATCACTAAGCAAACAGACGAAAACAGTTGCCTTGTTAGTATCTCAGTTCCCCACTGTTTTGTGTGCATTCGGCCAGCAGAGAATTGTTGTCTACCACATTTTGTTGAAAGTTCTCCATTTGTATCATTCCTTAGTCATGTTTGAAATCACCTAGGGAATGGGTAAGGGAATTTGTGCTCTAACATTTAAAGATTGTTTTTCAATTCTGCCTTTAAGTGCTGTATCGGAACGACATGGTTTTGCCTGAAAACCAAATACCTCAAGCACAAGGTTTTTTATTTTATTTTTCTTAAGACAAATCTAGGTGAAAAACTAACCTTTTGGATTTAACTTTACTTCATATTGATTTAATGTCAAGGGCTTGCACTCTAATGATGCTTTATCCATCACAAGTATTGCCATGTAGAAGAGCTCTGTAGGGACAGTGCAAAAGAACCTGTCAGAAAAAGGTGGAAGAAGGAGGAGAAGCTTCTAAAATGTTTATGCAGGGGGACATGGACCACATTTCATACCCTCCCATCATTTTAACACGTCAGCAATCTTCTATGCAACTTGTCATGACATCTCAGTACTTTCTCACTGCTTCTTCCTCCCTGCTGTACTTTATCTGCTAATTTCCCTTTCTGCTTAATAGTAGCAAAAAGCTCTTGAGGAAAATGTTATTCCCCCACTTTCTTTTCACAGTACTTTTAGACATGAGTGGCTCAGCTTGGGCTTGTACAAATTCAGCTGGGGCCTGACACATCAAGCTCAAGGGAGCCATTGATAGAACACTCCCCTATTCCCACACTCTGTTCTAGGCTGTCATTTATTGTCATTGCTAGCAAGATGCTGCTCCAAGAAAGCCAGTAGGCGGTACACTTTCAGCCATCTTGCCATTTTAGAAGATTTAGAAAGGTGTTCCTTTACAATTATAGCAATACCTTATTTGAACAAAAAGAGAATAGGATGTAACAAGGATAACACACCTCAATAATATTGCTTCCCACCACCTAGTTACTGATATTCAACTTTTAGTAATTTCATTCTGACCCTGAATATATATTGTACACAGGTGTCAGGTGTTGTCATAATTGTAAAGGAAGACACACAAATGGATGTAACAAAAGACTGAGGACTTGATCAGACTACATTTTCAATAAGGTTTCTGTACCACCAAAAGCTAAAAGTGTACTTGTCCCAGCACAATAACCCTTCCTATCAGACCTACTTCCAGCAGCATAAAAAAGTAGCCCCAGCATTAACTGAGCACAAATAGAGCTCCGTTCACTTCCACACTCATGATCTCGGCGATTCTCATGAGAAGATGCAAACATAGTAAATTTAAACATACAGACACAAAACATAAACACAAGCACAGAAACACACTTTAAAACTTAAAAGTAAACTGGAGAGGTTTATAAAAAGACCGTCCTCTACCTGGCTGTCACATTCTCACCTGGAAGGCATTGACACTGAAATCACACAAGGGCAATGGTGTGAGGTTTCAAACCTGGCAATAGCAGCAAAAAAGTGCCACAGGAGATCTATTAAGATCATTTAAAAAGAACGCCTTCTTCCCTAGACATAATTGTGAAAGGATGATGTCATCTGATATGCACGCCTTTTCATGTTCATTAGGCATCATTATGATTCCATATTTGCTGTATCTGATAAAGTCCTGAGTTTATATCAATTTAGAGATGTTCATTTGTGTATAGATTTGGTTGTTTCTTGACATAGAAAAGCACTGTATAGTCAATGTGGAATGATTTAAATATATATATATATATATATATATATATATTTAAAGAAGATTTAGAAAGATGGTGGCTCACAGATAAATATTGATTAGCTTCTAGAAAGCACTTTTAAAGTTTTCTCAAATGCTTCATATATAGTCACTTGATAATTATTACTGAGATGTAAGGTGGTGGGTCAGTAGTAGAATATACTTGGGAGGCAGGCTGGCTGAGTCTCAATGAATAACAAGTTCTTAGAAAGGTGATGAGAGAGATGAAAAGTAGAATATAAGAAACAGACAGTTTGACTAAGGGAGATGAAATCATTTGAGTACATATCATTTACAGCAAATCTATGGCATTTGCCTTTATGCAAGTAAACATGCAACCTTAAAAAGTTTAATCTCTGGTGCTCTGGGTGGTTTTCTTGACTTTCCTCTTTCATGGCTTCATGCAGCTTTAGTTACTTTGTTACCTATGTAGGTAATTGAGTGGCAGGACTCACCCTGCAGCTGCTTTGCAGTCCAGTGTGGTTCACATTGCTCCAGCAGCTCCTGATATGTTGGATTCAAGATTCTTCTTCCCAGGAGGATGCATGGCACAGACCACCTCAGAAAGAGGGCAGGAAGCTCAGCTAGTTTCAACCCATTGGCTGAAGGTGCTGAGTGGAGGGAGCTGCTTGCCGTTTTCAGTCCAGTCAGCTCTGGTGCTATAAATTTCTCTGCTCTTTGTGGAGCTCCTCAGTTCTCTTCGGAATGTTGTAGAGAGCAGACCAAAGAGCAGCAGAAGCAATAAAGAAGAAAAGGAGGAAGTGCAGACCAGGAAGCAGCAAGGGAATAGCAGCAGTGGTGCATGAGCAGCAAAGGAGCAGCGGAGATGGCAGTGCCCAGAGGGCGGCTTAGCACAGGCAGCATTTCCAGGCTGGTGAGTCCTGGCCAGTGTTGTCCTCCAGAGCTGAAAGTACCCAGCCCTTTCCAGGGCTGATTAAGCAGTACCCACTGTCCTTTTCAGGGCTCCCTATGGATGAATCACCAGGTTGTTCATTGTTGGGGGGGAGGGACTAAGTTGTCACCCTCACCCATTTCCTATCTCTGAGAGGGATTTTCAGCTGGCATTTCTCAGCCTTTGCCTGGGCTGGTGATCACAATCTTCAGGCTCTTGACTACTGCTGTGATCTGCCCAGGGGCTCCCCACCACCTTCCCAGAGAAGGTGGATCTCAGCCTTTCACAGGGTCCCAATTTCTGTGGAGACCAGGTGCTCTGCATTCCCAGTCACTCCAACCCCCATTAGGTATGTCATTTCCTCATCTATAAGGGGCTACCCAGGGCAACAGGATATCTAGCAGTTCTTTTTATATCAGGCATGTCAGTTGTGATGCTGATTAGCATTTGGCAGTCTCAGTTTTACCTGCAGCCCAATTAGTTTCAGTGTTTAATTCTGGTGTGTTTCTTCCAATATCTTTTCACTGTATTGTTACAGTTTTGTTAAGAAAATATAGCAGGCACCAGCAGCTTTACCTCACACCTGGGGACAGGCCGGCAAGATCCAGAAGTCTTGGGTGGATCTGGCCCTGGTGAAGAGTTGCAGGAAGGGCACCATGGGCAAGGACACCACACACCCTCCAGTCCATCATCAAGGCCAAACAACATAAATGTGTTGGTGGGTCTTTCCCAGACCCTGGAATTGCTGGTAAAGAAGGCGGGGCTCTTGGATTCTCAGGCAGTGGCTTCTAGTTCATCAAGCTTTGGAACCAGGACTACCATAGCTGCAATTTCTCAGTCACGGGCAAGCAAGAGCACCAGGGGAAGACGAAGGCCACCTCCTCCTTCCAGTGGCAGTAGTAGCAGGAACAAAAGCAACTCTTCAGATGAGGAAGTATTGAGCAGGAAACGGCCTGAGAATTGCAAAAAGAAGAAAGGGTGCATGAGAGAGAGGAATCAGACAGTGATTAATTAGACGAGTCCTCGGAGGATCATCAGATGAATGTCAGGGACAGACTGCCTTGAAAAGAATAACTATTGGAGGATGGTGACCCATGGGCCATTAACATTAGAAAGAAAGGGGTGCAGGTAGCTATAGGCCCAGGGGGGCATGGAATGGCGAAGAGGAGGAGCAAAGGTCAGCTACCTTTGCTGACAATGAGGATTCTCCAGGCATCCACCTCAATAGAAGAACCAAGGGCAAGATCCAGTTTCCTGCCAGGGAGAAGAAGGAGAGCAGCTTCTGGACAGCCAGTTTCATGCCAGTTTCCAGGCCAGTTTCCTGCCAGGAGAAAAAGGAGAGCAGCTTCTGGACAACCATTTTGACTGGCGAGATTGAATTAAAAAAAAAAAAAAACTGTTGGGAGAGGCTGCTTGTTGCTGAGGCAAGCACCTAACCACATGCGAATTTCAGTGACCAAACAAAAATACAGCATACCTAAAAGTACAGCTTAGCGTTCTCAGCGTTAACTAAGAGTTCTTAGATTACCTAACAGCTCTCACCATAGACACTGAGGTGACTGAGGCAGTCACCCGCAACACTTGTGCGATGTTTGTCTTCTTGTCTACAGACGTGGAGAACTTCACATACACCAAGTGCAAGCTGGTAGCCCTCTTGGAGGAGAAAGTCCAGCAGCTGGAGACACGGGTAGCTACACTTCAACAGATTCATGAGCAAGAGGTTTTCCTGGACAGAACAGAACAAACAGTCTTGGACGGGGACCACACAGAGGAAGTGGCTGCGGAGGAGAGGGTCACTTCACAGACACAGGAAGTAGACAGCTGGAGGAATGTCACACACAGAACAAGAAAATCCAGGGATTCTTCGAGCAGCTTGCAGCTACAGAATCGATTCGAAGCCCTTTCCCTTATCAAGGACAATGAGGAAGAACAGTGTGGACAGACTTCAGGGGTAGAGCAGGGGACCTTGAGAGTACCATCACAAGGAACAGCAGCTGCGAAGCCTCGGCAGAGGCGTGTGCTGGTGGTGGGGGACTCCTTCCTGTGGGGTACAGAAGCAGTGGTTTGTGGGCCTGACAAGATGTCTTGGGAGGTGTGTTGTCTCCCTGGGGCAAAGATTCGTGATGTGACGGAGAGGCTGACAAGACTCGTCAAGCCTACAGATCATTACCCCTTCCTTTTGTCCATGTGGGAACCAATGATACTGCAAGGCACAGATTTCCCAAGAACAGACGAGATTATGAGGCCATGGGGAGGAAGCTGAAAGAAATGGATGCACAGGTTGTCATCTCGTCTCTTCTGCCAGTTAAAGGGCATGGTCCAGGAAGGGAGAGGAAAATAGCCAATGTAAACAACTGGCTCCGTAGATGTTGCTGCCGAGAACAATTTGGATTCTTGGATCATGGGCTGCACTTCCATGAGGGGGGACTTCTGGCAAGAGATGGGGGGAATCTTACGACAGTTGGCAGAAACATTTTTGCCTACAGTTTCAAGAATTTGATCAGGAGGGCTTTAAACTGAGTCAAATGGGGGAAGGCAAAAGGGCTGGAGCAAATAGTCAAACTGGCACAGAGGAAACAAGGCAAACGGCACAAGGACCCAACAGTGGGAGGCAAAAAAACTTGCACAGGCAGCAAATAAAGGGAACACATGGTCTTAGATGTCTCTACACTAATGCACAGAGCATGGGAAATAAGCAAGATGAACTTGAACTCCTAGCATTACAAAACAAATATGATATAATAGGCATTACTGAACCCTGGTGGAATGAGTCACATGATTGGAATGTAGGAATAGAGGGGTGTAACCTTTACAGGAGAAACAGGCCAAACAGGAAAGGAGGAGGAATAGCATTATATGTCAGGGATATTTACACCAGTGAAGAGATCCATGACATCAATACTGGAAGCCAGGTGGAGAGCATCTGGATAAAAATTAAAGGGGAGGGAAACAACAGGGATGTTATTGTGGGACACTACTACAGACACCCAAGTCAGACGGAGGAATTGGATAATGCCTTTCTAGAACAGATGAACACACACAGAGAAAGGAGAGATATAGTAGTGATGGGTGACTTCAACAGTCCTGATATTTGCTGGCAAACTAACTCAACCAAACCTTCAAGGTCTAGCAAATTCCTTACTTGCCTGGAAGACAATTTCATGGTCCAAAAGGTGGAAGAGGCAACAAAGGGGTCAGCTATTTTAGATCTGATCCTAACCAACAGAGATGACCTGGTTAATGGGGTGCAAGTGGTGGGATCCTTAGGTGAGAGTGACCATGTTCTCCTGGGGGTCGTTTACACAGGCAAATATTCCTCTAAATATACCATTAAGATACTTCATAGTTCCCACAGATCGCAGCACAGCATCGCCTCATTCAAAAGGAGGGAAGGTAAAACACCCAAATATAGCGTGCCAGGGGATGTCGCTATTTTTGCCGGTATATTTGCAATGTAGTGCATTATTGGCAGTGTAAACTAGCATTCCGCTAAGGGTTAAAGCACAGCTGCATTGTGATTGGTTGATGATGCAGGGGTGGGCTTAAAAGAGGGGCATGGTGGGAGACAAAGACAGTAGCGATTAGAGAGGAAACTTGCAAAAATCCTGTCTGCTATTTTGCAAGCCAGTTTGCAAACACAAAGGATTCCCAACAATTTTCATTCCGGGAGCATTCCTTCTCATCTTCTCTGCTGTTTTGAAAGTATGTAAAAGCTCTCAACTTTTTTCCTGTGCATGGGGGAGGGAGAGGAACCATTTCACGAAGGGCTGTAACAAGCTGATCTGCTATTTCCCCCCCCACTCTTTCTGCTTGGGAGAGAGAGAGAGAGAGAGAGAACGAGCGAGATAGACGGGGAGGGAGGGGGGATGCTGGAAAAACTTGCGATAGATTCACCTTAGGATCCACGGCATGGCAGCAAGGTCTTTTAGCAGAGAGATTACTCTCCCTCTGCTTTACGGAGTGAGTTCATTTACAGGCAGATTGACAGAGACAGAGCCACTTCTTTGATCTTCCCCCCTGCTATTTCTGGTCTATGCCCTTCCTCATAAAGCCTTTGTCTGCTGGGGAGGCCACGCCCCCCACACTTATTCAAGTCTGAACTTAAAAGGGACATAATTAGAAAAAAAAACCTGACTGGCACAGCTGCGGAACAGAATTAAAGCGCAAGTTGTCACAATAAATCTGCTGTGTAAACCAGCCCCTGGAGTTTGTTATACAATGGAAAGGAGAAGCCAGGCACAGTCAGACATGCATTCTCGACTTTAGGAGAGCTGATTTCAATAAACTCAGGGAAATACTGGGGGTGATCCCATGGTCAGGAATACTAAAAGAGAAGAGACCTCATGACGGATGGGACTTTCTCAAAAGGGAGATACTGAAGGCACAATTTCAAACAGTACCATTGAGGAAGAAAAATGGGAGGTGTCTCAAGAAACCAGGATGAATAAAGAATATTCAACGGAGCTAAGTTTTAAATGGAACATGTATAGGAAATGGAAAAGGGGGGAAATCACCAAAGAAGAATTCAAACAGATAGTGAACACGTGTAGGAGTAAAGTCAGAAAAGCTAAAGCGCAGTATGAGCTCAGGCTTGCTAGGGAGGTTAAGAACAATAAAAAGGGTTTTTTTGGGTATGTCCGCAGCAAAAGGAGGAAGAAGGAAATGATAGGGCCACTACGTGGAGAAGATGGCAAAATGCTAACAGGGGACAGCGAAAAGGCAGAATTACTCAACACCTTCTTTGCCTCAGTGTTTTCAGAAAAGGAAAAGGAGGACCAACCTTAGGATAATGGAACAGAGGACACAATAGGGGAAATCCAGCTCAAAATAAGTAAAGAGGTAGTACAGGAATACCTTCTTAATCTAAATCAATTTAAATCTCCAGGACCAGATGAACTACATCCAAGGGTATTAAAAGAGCTGGCAAATATAATCTCAGAGCCATTGGCAATAATCTTTGAGAACTCTTAGACAACAGGAGAAGTCCCAGCAGACTGGAGGAGGGCAAACGTTGTCCCCATCTTCAAAGAGGGGAAAAAAGAGGATCCCAACAATTATCGTCCAGTTAGTCTGACATCAATACCAGGGAAGATTCTAGAGCAGATCATTAAACAGAGAGTCTGTGAACATTTAGAAGGTAATGCCATAATCACAAAAAGTCAACATGGGTTTCAGAGAAACAAGTCATGCCAGACTAAACTAATCTCTTTTTTTGATAAAATTACCAGCTTGGTAGATGAAGGGAATGATGTGGACATCACATACCTTGATTTCAGTAAGGCCTTTGACAAGTTTCCCCATGACATTCTTGCAAACAAGCTTGTAAAATGTGGGCTAGACAAGTTAACTGTTAAATGGATTTGTAATTGGTTGACCGGCCAAGCCCAAAGGGTGCTCAGCAGTGGCTCCTCTTCATCTTGGAAAGATGTGAACAGTGGGGTACCACAAGGTTCTGTCCTGGGCCCAGTGCTATTCAACATCTTTATCAATGACTTGGATGAGGGAATTAGGAACATACTTATCAAATTTGCAGATGACACCAAATTAGGAGGAGTAGCTAATACCCTAGAGGACAGGATCAAAATTCAGAATGACCTGAATAGACTGGAGAGCTGGGCCAATGCTAACTAAATGAAATTCAATACAGAGAAATGTAAAGTACTGCACTTAGGGCAGAAAAATGAAATGCATAGATATAGGATGGGAGAGACCTGGCTGAACGAGACTACGTGTGAAAGGGATCTAGGAGTCCTAGTAGACCACAAGTTGAACATGAGTCAACAGTGTGATGCGGCAGCTAAAAAGGTCAATGCAATTTTGGGCTGTATCAATAGAAGTATAGTGTCTAGATCAAGGGAAGTAATAGTGATGCTCTGTTCTGCCTTGGTCAGACCTCACCTAGAATACTGTGTCCAGTTCTGGGCACCACAATTCAAAAAAGATATTGACAAATTGGAGCATGTCCAGAGAAGGGCAACTAAAATGGTGAAAGGTCTGGAAACGATGCCTTATGAGGAGAGACTTAGGGAGCTGGGTATGTTTAGCCTGGAAAAAAGACAGTTAACAGGCGATATAATAGCCCTGTTTAAGTATTTGAAGGGGTGTCATGTTGAGGATAGAGCAGGCTTGTTTTCTGCTGCTCCAGAGACTGGAACACGGAGGAATGGATACAAGCTCCAGGAACAGAGATTCCACCACAACATTAGGAGGAATTTTTTAACATTCAGAGCTGTTCAGCAGTGGAACACACTCCCTCAGAGCGTGGTGGGGTCTCCTTTCTTGGAGGTCTTTAAACAGAGGCTGGATTGCCATCTGTCGGGGATGCTTTGATCAAGATTTCCTGCATGGCAGGGGGTTGGACTGGATGGCCCTCGTGGTCTCTTCCAACTCTACAATTCTATGATTCTATGATTTTGATGGGGTGCTCTGTCAATATTTTCTCTTTCTTAAAACCAGAGGGTGAGGAGGGGAGCTCACCCAAGATGGAGAAGAAGAGGAAGAAGGAGGGAAAAGGTAAGGCAGTTAAACATTAATTTAATGTTACAGAGCTTCACAGTTTATATGAGTTAGTCCAGGAAGTGTATCCTGAAAGGGTTGACATCTCTCCTTCCAACTGGATAATATTCTCAGGGCATGGGCTTTGGCAGGTGATGCTGCAGCAAGGAATATAATATCGCCTTCAGGAAGAGGGCTTTATAGAATGACAGTGTCAGATGGGATTTAATTAATGACAAACTATGGCTTATATTAGTTGGTCCTCATATCAAATGCAAGGGTGAGGGTTTCTGGCAGTGGTTTGCTGGAAATACAACCAAGGTAACTACATGCATGCCCATTGCAAATTTGAGCACAGCTGCAAACTTTGCCTTGACCCTCACCCCACATTGACATGCTCCCGTCCCTTGACCAGGCAATTCCTGGACAAGTGACCAACTGGGTCAGGCCCCCTTTTCACCCACTTGGTTAAGTCACATCTTATGCATTTTCTGTTCATAGTGGTTTTGAGATCTGCCCTTCACCAGATGGGCCTCCCAGCTGTGGAGTTCAGTGGGGGGATTCTTTCAGAATAACAGCAATGACAACAGTGGCAACAGATTGTGCTCACTCAGTGGATAGGATCAGGTGACTAGGCAGATGGAAGTCTAGGGTGTTTGCAGGATACATCAGGCCAGAATTAGGTGTGGACAAAGTGTACACTTGTTTGTTTGAGTTGCAGATCAGAGCATGAGTGGGACATACAATGGTCAGATATTTTGATCAGTGGGGATCATCTGTAGCAAGGATGCAGGTAGCAGCAGATTGCAGTGGAGGTTATGGGATTTACAAGAACTAACGAGACTCACAGCCTAGACTTGAGATGCTGCAAGGTTTATCTCACTTCAGGAATGGCATTGGAGACTGGTGAAGGCAGACATGGACATATGGAGGAAAATGGTGCACTGGAAGCTGGACATGCTTGGATTGTGGGGTGTGGGATCTGTTTCTGTCCCCATTTGTTGATGGCAGCTGTAGTGGCTTGGCAGAAGGCGAGTGCAAGGGGGAAGGATCTCCCTCCCTGGCCCACCTTTTTTGGCACTGGGCATGGGTCCTGCATCCAGGATATCAGTTTCCTGTGCCTCTGGGCATTGGTATTGGATGAGGCTCGCCTTCTGGGTCTTGGGGGTGCAAGCCAGAAAGGGTATTGCATGGTCATACACCTTTTTTGGCATCCCCCCAGTAGGGCAAGGGGATCATGCTGAGCAATCACCCAGGGGGATCCCCTCATTTCTTTTTTCAGTTCTGGCTGCAGGCTGGAGTATTAGGCTTATCAAACCACAAGCAGGTTGGTTGATGCCTGAATCCATACCCATGTATTTACCAACCCACCTACAGCGGTAATCAATAAAATTGTGGTCAATCTTTTACACTTATCTCTGTTGTGATATTTTATTCTGTTTGAGCTGCCACATATATCGTTTTGATTCAATTTGCACCAGTCACATTCCCCACAATTCACCAAACTTTTAAAAATTGCATTTTTTCCAGCTGAAAAACTAAACCAGGAAAGAAGTGTGTTCTGGTCCCTCTGGACATGCCACTGTGGACTAAGAGTGATGGTGACAGAATTGTCCCCTGCTCCCAGTGAAGTTGCCCACCTCTGCTGTAAATACTTTCTTTTTTATAGACAGAGAATTAACTAAGAGATGTATGGCTTTAAACTGAAGGGAGAGAAAGCAGTGAGGTAACATCTGCTTCCATCTGCTTGAGACCTCTCATATACACTGAGGAGATTATCACATGGGTCCCTAAAACTGTGCCTGTCCCGCTACCCCCCACCCGCCCCACTTCTGTCTCTGTAACATTAAAAAAAAAACCTTTTCAAACACTTACCTTAAAGTGGGAGAGAAATGCCCCCACCCTTCCCTTGGCTTCCCTACAGTAAATGCAGCTGTTGTAAATCTGCTTTTACTACAGTGAAGCCAAATCCCGCCCATTGTCGCAAGAGAATGATTGTGTGGGAAATTTAAAAATAAAACCCCAAGCAAATGTAAAAAAAAAGGAAACCAAGCCCCAAAACAGAAAAATAAACCCCCAAGTAATCCAGGGAGGGGGGGGGGAGGATGTCACTTACCTGGATTCCCAATTGAACCCGGAAGTCTTTGGCATGGACCTCCCACTGACATCATGTTACGATGCCATCTCGCAAGCAGAACGGGACATCTGTTAACTTGCCCCTCATTCCGTTATTATAATGGAATGGTCTTCTTATTGATGGGTTCCCCGCATGAATAAGAGGAAGTGGGTGAGGGACAGGAGCAGAATGGAAGCATCACAGGAGAGGGACAACATCATCTGAACAGGGAGTCTGTTAGCCATCTCCTGTTCTCCCTGTCCTGGGATGTTTTGCCCGTGTGATAATCTCCTGAGACCTGAATTGGTAATGACTGACTGAGAAAGGGAGATGGAGGAGGAGAAGGAGGAGGAAGATGCCAACTTGGAGTTGTGGAGGAAAGGAAGTTTCACATCTGGAACTGGTAAGAAAAGGAAAAATAAATAATCAAGGGAGTTGGCAAATTGCCTACATGGAAAACTTAAAATATTTGGAGTCATTTAGCTTCTACAAAAAGGTGAGTAAAGAGAGACATGACAGAATTTTATAAAGCCACACATGGTGTACAGAAAGTGGATAGGGAGAGTCTTTTCTGGCTTTATTATAATACTACAAGCTGGCTCACCCAGTAAAGCTGAATAGTGGGAGATAAATTTAGGTACTTCTTCACAGAGCACATAATTAAAACTGTGGAATTTTCTACCACAAGGAGTAATTAATACTGTCAATTGGAGAAACTTGAAAATGCAGCTGGCTAGATTCATGTAAGATGAGGTCATTAGTGGCTACTAAAGATAATGAATATACATTACTTCCAGTACCAGAAGCCATGTGTCCTTAAATATCAGTTGCTGGTGAGCACAATGTACTCAGAACAGATAGATCCAGCACTGGTCGAACCATTAGAGCAAATAAAGCAAATGGTTAGTTATCTACTTTACTGTAATAGTATTTTTGTTGCCCAGGATTGGGAATTTTTTGCAAAATTTACTCCCTCATATGCCAGAATAAGTGTTGGGGTAATGTATGATGTATCTTGATTTGGGTGAGTTGGGGTAGCACCATTTTCTGCTTCTCTTCAGATGTCAAAGTATCTTTGGCTGACCATGGATAGAGGCTTGCGTGATGGCAGCTCAGAGAAAGGTTAAGAAAAGTGTGGTAGAGAAAATGCACAGAATAGAGAGTGCCCCAATTTAATCCCTGACAGTTCCAGTCTGGGATATGAAAAGGTCACTATGAAAAGCCCTGCAAAATGTCTGCCAGTCAATAGACAATAATATACAAGACATTCAGCCAGATCACATAGACAACCTTCTGTTAAATATTGTTATTTCAGAGATACTCTTCAGTTCTACATAATTCAAAGATCCATGTGACAGAGTATGTGATGAAGAAAAGCAGTTCATATGTGATAGGTAACTACTACATTTGAAAAAAAGAGCAAACCCTATGATGGAAATGAAACAGCTCCCCATTCTCTACAGTTCATAGACTGTGCTTTCTTTGCAATCTGCATTGAGGGGAATACAGAAAACAAAGGGGGATTATTATTATTCTTGCTCTATATACCTCTAGGGCTTATGTTAATATTGAGCTGTGAGATTATCCACAGAGACAAACTGTTAACAGTTTCCTTTTGAGGCTGAGGAGCTAGAAGGTAATCAAATGTCTAAGATGAATGTGATCTTTAGAATAGGAACAAATTGTTGTAAACAAAAAAAAAATCCCATTGAGTCCGTGAAAGAGATCTTCCTCATTACAGCTTTGCTAAATAATTAATACTAACATAATTCAGTTGTAATGTCATACCAGGGAACTGGGCTCTCCTTTACTCCTTACTAGAACGACAGATCAGGGCAATGGCATCCCTTTGGAAAACTGTTCCCCATTTGCTTGAGCCAAAAAGTCATTTTCCGTGCCTGTAAAAGCTGTTGCTGGATTTACATTTTTAATTCACCTGTGCTAATGACAGAGTTGTGTATTCCCTTAATTGTGAGCAAAACAGTTGCACATAAGGATTCAATTTTCTTAATGTTGGACAAGCTTCCAGTGTACTGCAGGAACATTTGATGTTAATGCAATCTCGTATGTGCACCTCCATGATCCAACATTAACGAAAACCTTGTTCATGTGCACTGTGTGTTTGTTCTCTTACAAAAGAACTTTATAAATACCTAAATCAGGTCTGGAGAGATACAGACCACAGGTGGGTTCAAATCATCCTAACATATATACTGGATTGTCTGAGGGATTGAGGGACTCTGGAAAGTTCAGAAATGTTCATGTCCTCTGGTAAATGCATGTTCATATGGATCCATATTACTAGGATTACATAGAATATTTGTCAACTTTGTTTTATATGTCAAAACATCCAGATCTTCTAGGAAAGAAGGTGCACCAGAATCCTATGTTGGCTACTTAGTTAAGGAGGTGTAACTAAGGGCTAATCTAAATGTGTGGGGGGACTGAATACTTTGTAGTAATAGCATCTTGTGGCAGCAGCAATGTGTCTTAACAGATTTTCTGGCCTTAAAGCCCCCATAAACCTTGCATTCCAGATGGCGGTCATGGGTGATTTACTAGTGTTAGTTCTTCACTGCAACCATGTTAGTTTGTTTGATTGTTTGTTTGTTTGTTTGCTTGCTTGCTTGCTTTAAAGTCATCCAAGGTGCGCTGGAGTGATATAGTGATTTTTCGATTTTATAGGAAAGGAAAACAAAAAGTAAGCATCCTATTTTATCACCTTAGCAAGTGAACACTAAGGCAAAAGTCCAACATTGTGGGCACTGGACGCTTACCCTGCTAGCAAGCCCCACCCCCACTCCCGCCCTGTCAATGAGTTCTGTGCTTCTCTTTGAATTTCCTGTCATTCAATAGTTCAAATGAGCAGGAATGTGCATCCCCTCACAATTTTTTTAAAAACCACAGGAAAAGACACTAAGGCTTTTACCGAGTTGGTTTTTTGCCATTTTCAGCCCTGCTACTTCTGAATAGTGTGGATTGGTGCAGGAACCCATATAGACAGGTAGGATTCCCAGTGAATTCCATGAGGGGTATTTTCAACATTTAGACAACCTCTAAGTGACATCTCCTGGCCCAACCTGACCTGACCAGTCCACCTTAAGAGCCAGACACTGAGCCAGGTGAAGGAAGTCTAGTCAGCTCTGATCAGGACACACCACTTCCGGACAGTGACAAGAACTTGCAATAGAGGCCCTTTTTCTGAGAGTTGTAAGCTCACTTGCTACCATCCTGCATGCTAGATGAATGACACTCCTTTGCCTTTTCTGGAGGCTGTCTCCTAAAGTGGACTGGGGGTTTCTGGATGTTAAGGTGGGCTGTGACGATGAAGGAATAGTGAATACAGAACATTAATGGATCCGTATGAGTTACAAATCCCTAACTGCAGTACTAAATACTAGTGTGGTTGTCAGATGCAATTATTTTTTACAATTATTTAGGCAGATCTCAGCCACCAGTTGAATAGAATAATGCAGTCTGATAGGAAATTTGGGCACAAAGATACAACCTAGCTTCATTTTGTAGTGTTGTGTGTGATCCATTATGGGGGCTACCGGGCTCATGCGGTGGCCGTTTGCAGCTTGCGCGGAGCCCCATCCATGATTGGTGGCCTTGCAGCTGGCCAGCATGGAGGCCACCATCTTTGCCTTCTCCTTCCCAGCCTGCCCCATGGGCCAGAGGGAAGGCAAGAAGAATTGGCTGATTAGGATGGGCTTCCCCTGCCCTGATTGGCCAATGCGAAGGTGAGGGTGGGATTTCTGGCCATGCTTCCAGTACAGCCAGATGACAAGGTTTCTGTGCCGGGGGCCAGTATTTAAGCTGGTCCTGACATCAGAGACCTCAGTTGGCTCACAGGAGCCAAAGAGTGAGCACTGTTGACAAAGCCTCTGAGGTAGGAGAGGCTTCAGAGGCCACAGCAGCCCTCCCTAAAGCAGCAGCAGTAGCAGCACCAAAGCAGAGGCCTCAGCAGCCGTGGTGGCAACAAAGACAGGTGGAGGACTCAGTGGTCACATCATTGTTGAAGAGAAGGAGGAGGAGGCCTTGGTGGATGCAGCGGCAGGAAGTAGAAGGCAGAGGAGGCCTCAGCAGTTGCGGCGGTGGTGGAGAAGCAGACTCCACAGCAACGAAGACGGGAGGCTTCATCATCATTGAAGAAGAAGGGAGGCCTCGGCAGCCACGGCAGTGACTCAAAAGAGGTGGACAAGGCCTCAGTGGCCATGCCGGTGGCTCGGGAGAGGAGGCCTCAGTGGCCCCAGTGGTATTGGGAAGAAGGAAGCTTCAATGGCGGTGGCAGCAACATCTGGAGGTGGTCTTCGGCAGTGGCAGTAGGACCACAGTGGCAAGAGTCTCAGGCCACAGGTCAGTGGCTGGTGCGTAATAAAGTTTGCGGGAAGAGTCTCTGGGGGTCTCAGGACTGTGGGGCTGGCTCAGTTGGGGGGAGGCTCAAACCAGAGGCCACCTGGGCATGCAGGCCACTTGGGCCATCCGGTCTTACCATCCAGGCCAACAGGGGATTCTCGGGTGCCACTAGGGCTTACCACTAGGTCTTACCATCCAGGCCAACAGGGGATTCTCGTTGTGCACAAGAAGAACCCAAGCAGGCAGCCACAACTGGGGGCACACCGACTGGGATGCAATGGGGTGTGACACCACTGGGCCACCTGGGATCCACTAGGATATCAGGGAGGCTGCCAGGCTGCACAGCCAATGGCCACCAGAGCAAGCCCTAGGCCACTCGGTTGACACCAGGCCACTAAAGGAACCACTAGGAAGACACCAGGCTACCAGGGGAGCCACCTTGCCATTAGCACACAACTAGGCCACCAGGAATCACTACACAACTGGGGTGTCATTTGCTACAAGGTGGGGCCAGGGCACCGCAAGGTAAGGCACAGCTGCCTCTTTTGCCCACACCAGGCCTTGGGACCAGCCATGCTACCTAAGAAGGCAGCTGTTAAGAAGAGGCCTCAGGACAAGGTTTGGTCCAGCAGGTACATCGTATCACAGGCTGACATGACCCCGAACCTCTGGCTTATTTCTCTCAGTGGGTGGGCCCGCCTGAGCAGTGGGAGGAGGCTAGGCTGCTACGGCAAGCTTTCCTGGCCATAGGAGACATTGTGGAGATGGTGTCATTGTTAGTGGAGAAGCTGGACAGGATGGCAGGCACTGTCCAAGGAGCGAACAAGACTCCACAGAGGTCAGTGAGCCTGGAACTTTTATTAGCAGTGGAGTTCCTGGGGGTCCATGGCAGGGGCTAGTGGGGGGAGCCATCCTCGGTGCTTCCCATCCCGCAGCCACAATCTATCCAGGGATTCAATGCATTCCAACATGGGTGATCTGGATTTGAGAGGGCGCAGCAGCTTGGGAAAAGGGAAAAGTCCAAGGAAGAAGTGACAGCACCACTCCAAACATTGACACAATTCTGATTCTGATTCAGATATGACATCAGGTGAGTCATCAGAGGATGAGAACTCCAGCTAGTTCAGGTACTGGTTGCCCTGGGCAAGGAAGCCAGGATTGCCCTGTTGGGTGATCAGGTTGTGCCAGAAGAAGGGCCGGGGGAAGGGAGCCTCATGGGCGAATGGGGATGGGGATGATCCCCCAAGTGAGGAGCTAGTAGTGGCCAAATCCAAGGAGGACCCCCAGGGATTCATTTAGACAGGAAGTTACACTCCAAGATCCTCCAAGGGTACTACGTGGAAGTCTTTTCCTTGGGGAAACCTGTGGGGGAAGAAGCGAGAGTGCACAAAGGGTACAAAAAAAGTAGTGACAAGGGTAAGGCTGATCCTGTGGAATGCACCCTCTCCGACTGGCTCATGGGATACATGGTTTTCATGGCGGGGGCGGGGGTGGCCATGGCTTTCCCAGAATGCGGCTAGCAACTTATCAACCACTTTATCCAGGTACTCAAGGCAAGGGCATTGGCAGGGGACGTGGCGGCCATTGAGTACAATGAGGTGTGTTGGAAGAAGGCTTTGTGCAATGATAAACACAGGTGGGATACCATTGACGTGGGGTCTGGGTAGTCACGGCTGGGGCCAATGCACAAGAGGGGAGGTGGCCAGGCCTCCCAGGAAGAAGGACTTGAAGCGGATGGTCTGCTGGGAATACAATTTGGGTAAGTGCACCTGGTATCGGTGCTGTTTTGAGCATTCCTGTGAAACATGTTCTGTCACACACCCCAAGTTGACCTGCACCAGGCAGCTTAGGGGATCACAGTCCTTTCAGACTGGCTACCCTGCCTCAACTGGCACCAGAAGGGAGACAGGGCCAGGAACCAACACCAGGCAGGGGAGTACAGGATAGGGTCAACAAGTCAGGGTCCAATGGGGGCAGGATTGCATACAAGCCAGTCAAACTGGATGCTTTGTTGCCTCTCCTTGATGCTTATCCCAGGAAGGAGGCAGCTGCCTACTTAGTGGAGGGGTTCAAACATGGTTTCCAGATACCGTTTGTGGGTCCCTGGGAGGCCACGGTGCCTGGCAATTTAAAATCAGCAGCACAGCTGTCAGACATATTGGCCTGTAAGAGCGACAAAGAAGGGGGGTGGCCAGGGGGACGGGCCCTTTCCCTGAACCTCCCATGCCAAAGCTGCTGATTTCACCTCTGAATGTTGTGCACAAGAAGAACCCAGGCGAGTACTGGCTGATTCATCCCCTGTTGTACCTGAAGGTAGCATAGGTCAATGATGCCATACCACCAGAGCTTTGCTCAGTTAAGTATGTGTCATTGGACCATGTGGTCAAACTCATACAGACGTGTAGGCATGGAGGCCTCATGGCCAACTGCGACATCCAATCAGCTTTCAGGCTGCTGCCACTCCACCTGGATGACCACTGTCTCTGGGGTTCAAATTCCATGGCATGTGGTATTACTACATGGTGTTGCCCATGGGCTGCTCCATCAGCTGCACAGCTTTTGAGACATTCAGCATGTTCCTAGAGTGGGCGTTGCAACACAGGATGGGGCACCATTTTCAACACATTACCTGGATGACTTTCTAATGATGGGAATAGCTGGGGGCTGGATGGTGAGTCTTTGCTTTCTTCCTTTCAGGCCCTGACAGATGAGATTGGAGTTCCCCTGGCACTGGACAAGATGATGGGACCTGAGATGATTTTGGTGTACTTGAGGATTCAGCTGGACTCCAACAAGGGGAATTCCTGTCTACCAGCTGACAAACTGGGAGGCCTCAGGGAGAGGTTGGAGGGCCTCATGTCTTGGGCAAAGGCCACTCTTAAGGAAGTGCAGTCCTTCCTGGGTCATTTGAACTTTGCATGCAGGGTAGTGGCGTCAGGGATGGCCTTTTGCACACAGTTGACATGCATCACAGCGGGGGTTCACTCTCCTTATCACAGCACATTTGCTTGACAAAAGGGGTAAAAGAGGATTTCAGGGTGTGTTTGGATTTCCTCGAATATTACAATGGTATCACTTTGTGGCAAGGGCACACAAGGCGCTGGAGGGAGATCTGCAGGTTCATTCCAATGTGGCCGGTAGCCTGGGTTTTGGGGTATTTTACAATGGTCATTGGTGCTCTCAACCATGGCCTAGGGAATGAGAGGATGCTGGGATTGAACGTGACTTAACCTTCCTTGAGTTTTTCCCATTTCTAGTGGCCATTGTTATTTGGTGGGAGAAGTTCCAGGAAAAAAAGTATGTTTCTGGTGTGATAATCAAGCTGTGGTGCGGATTATCAATAGGTAGTCCTCCAGGTCGGAGAGAGTTATGCAGCTTGTCCACAAATTTGTGCTGGTGTGCCTTCAGTCAAACATTTGCTTCGCTGCCTGTCACATTCCTGGCATGGATAATGAGATTGCGGATGGCTTGTCTCGCTTCCAGGACAACTGGTTCCATATGCTGGCCGTGGATGCTGACCTGACACCAGCCCCCTTTCTTGTGGACCTTTGGAGCCTTGGGAGAGAACAGTGATACAAGAGGTCACAGACTCCTTGGCACCATCCACACAAGCAAGCTACAGATGAGCAGCTGACCAATTCTCCATTTCTAAGAGGAAGCACAGTTACGGGGGCTCCTAGCTGGTGGCAGAGCATGAGGTGCTGCACTTCAGTGAGGTACATCACTGAAGGACCAGGGATTGGCCCCACGTATTATATCAACACATATGGCTGGCATTTCATTCTTCAGCAAGGCAGTGGGCTGGGGCAACCCTTGTGCGACCTTCCTCACCTGCAGGGCAGTTCAAGGTTGGAGGAGGACGAGTCAACGGATGGCAAATTCCAGACGGCCGATTTATTACGGTGTACTGGCCAAGCTGGTAGGTATACTGCAAGTGTTCTGTCATTCATGCTATGAGACCCTGCTATTTGGTACAGCCTACACAACCCCCTTCTTCAGTGCTCTGCAGGTTGGAGAAGTGGTGAGTTCCTCCAAGAGAGATGTGTCAGGCAGGGCGCTACAGCTCTGTGACATATCTCTGGGGGACAACACACTGAGCATATGCATTCAGCGCTTCAAGTGTGACCAGCATTGGAAAAGGAGTGACTCTGTGGCTGCAGAGTTTGGCTGGCTCATCGCCGTGTGTGGTGGCCATGATGTGCAAGTTCCTGGAGGAGCACATTGCTGGGTCAGGTCTGTTCTTGCACCAGAACACCATTAACCAGATTCCAGTTTGTCAGTGTACTGAAAGCCGCATTGAGGTGGTTAAGTCGCTGGCCAAGGACTTTGTTTTTTGTTTTTCCCCCCTTATTTTTATTAAAGTTTTTTGTTACCTATGAATAAAATTGAAACACAATACATACAATTATGCTTATTAAGCTTTATAAACTACAATCTAAATCACCTTATAAACGCAACCAAAAGTTCTCCATCTTCCAAGACTTCTAATTAACTCCAACTTAGGTCAATTTAGGTCAATCCTAATAAGTACCTCATTGCTTATTCCAACAACTCTGGCCGTAATCTGCTTTCAACTGCAAAAACTTCATTTCCTTAAAACACACAACTCTTAGTTCCTTGTCTCTTACTTCCTGAGTCTGGATCTCTGTTTATATTTGTCTTCTCTCTGGCCTCTGTTAACTCTCAATCTACATTAAATTTTTACTGTCTTTCCACTTTTTATGGTTAAATTTTTGATTATTTATTTCCGAAAAGCAAATAAGGGTTTTTTTCTACCCAATTAGTTATTTCACTATATTTTTTATGGGTTGGGTTTTATAAATTAGTTTTACTAATGCCATTATCCATTCTAGATGTTTTTGTCTTACTTAATTATCTCAAAAGCTTACTATTGCTCCTTTTCCCCATCTCTCTTCCCAAATAGGAAGCAAACATTCCCACTCATCTCTAAATGCATCTACAGATTTATCATTTAATAAGAGAGTCAATTTATCTAATACTACCACCTCATGTAATTTTACTAACCATTCCTCCACCGATGGGGTCTCAGGCTTCTTCCAATACTTTGCATACACCGCCCTCGCTGTTTGTTACCATATACAATATTATTCATCAATAAGTTTTTTCTATGTGTCTTTCCAATCCATCCAGCATATTAAGAAGATATAATTTGGCATGCATCGGTATATCTATTGCTAGTACCTTTGTTACCATTAAGTGTATTTTAGCCCAATATTTTTTTTTGCTTTCAGACATTGCCACCACATATGAAAAAAAAATGTACCTAATTCCTTCTCACATTTCCAACATTTGTCCTTATTGGTTCTGTACATTTTCTCAATTCTCTGAGGTTTCAGATGCCATATATATATAGCATTTTATAATAATTTTCTCTCATGTCATAACTTCTAGTAAATTTTATATTTCTTTTCCAAGATTTCTCCCATTGTGCTAATGTTGGCGAATGTCCCAAATTTAATGCCCATTTTACCATATTGTCTTTTACTCTTTCTTGTTCCAACTTTAGCTTTATTAATAATTTATATATTTTTGAGATTGTTTTTTTCTTTTCCCTTTAATAATATTAAATCCAATTCTGTATATGTTCTTTCAATACCTTCCAGTTTTGAGTCTTAGATAAATTTCTCCCTTAATTGTCTGTATAAGAACCAATGGCATATAAGTCTCTCTTCTAACTCTTCTCTTGTTTTAATATTCCACTGATCACCTTTTACTTTCAGTATCTCCTTATACATTAGCCATTTGTTCTTACATAAATTCTCATTTTTAGGAAGGCTTCATGTACTGAAGTCCAAAGCGGGATTTTCTTAGAAATTTTATGCCTACATTTCAGCCAAACTGTTAGCAACACTTTTCTAACAAAATGATGTTTAAAGTCCTTATTAACATTCACCTTGTTATAGACCAAATATGTGTGCCACCCATATCTATTGTTGAAACCCTCCAGCATTAGAAGTCTTTTATCTTCTAAGATGATCCAGTCTTTGATCCAAGCAAGGCAGCATGCATAATAGTATAATTTCAAGTTCAGCAATTGAAGCCCTCCTCTATCTTTTACTTCATGTAATATTTTCCACCTTATCCTTGGTTTCTTTCCCTGCCATATAAATTTGGATATTTCTCTGTTCCATCATTTGAAAGGCTCATCATTAATTAATTAATTATCATTAATTATAACTGGAATATTCTGGAACCAGAACATCATTCTGGGCAAGATACTCATCTTGACCAATGAGATCCTCCCTAATAATAACTTTAATTTCTTCCATTGTTGTAGATTTTTTTTATCTGATTCCACCCTTTAAGATAGTTATTCTTGAATAATTCCATACTATTTTTCGATATCATTATCCCCAGGTATCTCACCTTTTTATCTATCCTGAACTTTGAAATATCTATTAGTTCTTTCTCTTTTTTCTGAGTCATATTTTTGGTGATCATGGATGTTTTATCTATGTTGATTTTAACTCCTGCTAACCTTCCAAAATCTTCCAGAATTAACATTAGTTTCTTTATGCTTTCTAATGGCTTCTCCAGGAATATTAAAAGATCATCTGTGAATGCTCTCACCTTGTAACTAAAGTTTTGAATCTTAATTCCCTTTATAGAACTATCTGTTCTTATTTTTCTATTCAGAATTTCTAACACTGTGATAAAAAGTAATGGAGATAGGGGCATCCCTGTCTTGTTCCTTTTGTTATATTACACGGTTGTGTTTTCCCTCCATTTATGATTATCCTTGCTGTCTGTTCATTATATAAGGTCTTAATCCAATTTATATATTTCCCCACTAGCTCCATCTTTTCCAACACTTCTATCATGAAACCCCACTTTAAGTTATCAAAAGCCTTTTCTGCATTGATGAATATTAAACTCATCTTCTTTTGGTTTTGTTTCTCATAATATTCTATAATGTCTAAGACCATTCTTATATTATTCCTTAAGAGACTGTTAGGTAAAAAAAAAACCACATTGATCTTCAAGAATCCAATTCCTTAGTGTTTCTTTTAATCGGTCTGCTAGTATTGATGAAAATATTTTATAATCTAGGTTTAAAAAGGAAATTGGTCTATAGCTTTTTTAAATCTGTAGGGTCTTTTCCTTCTTTGGGAATCAAGATTATGTTAGCTTCACACCATGAAGCTGGTTTCTTACCATTTTGAATGTTATTCAATATTTGATTCAAAGGTCTTATTAATTCTTCATGGAATGTTTTATAATATATTGCTGAAAGATCATCAGGTCCTGGCACTTTTCCCACTTTCATTTTCTGTATAGCCTTGAAAATCTCTTCATTAGATATTGGCTTAATTAATTCTCTCCTTTGTTCTTCTGATATTTGTGGAACTTTTTCATTTTTTAGATATTCTTTTATTGCTTCCTTTCTATCCTTGGATTGGTCTTGATCTGTGAAGATTTTTGAAAAGTAATTGTGAAATATCTTTTTAATTTTCCCTTGTTGTCTAATTGAATCATACTCCATCTTTATTTCTGATATTATTTTCTTCTCCCTTTCTTTCCTTATTCTATAGGATAACCACTTGCCTGGTCTATTGGCATTTTCAAAGTATTTTTGTTTCATATATCTTAACTTCCTTTCTATTTCTACTGTTGCTTCTAAGTTCATTTGGTTCTGCAAGATCTGACTCTCATTAATCAACTTGGAATCCTTAGGGTTTTTCTTTAACTCTTGTTCCTTTTTCTTTGTCTCTTTTTCAATCTGATTTTTTCTTTCTATTCTTCTTTTTACTTCTATTTCCATCTGAATAAAAATTCCTCTGACCACTACCTTTCTGGTGTCCCAAATTGTATCAATTGATGTTTCCTTGCCCATGTTCTCTTCAAAGAATAATTTCAGTGTTTCCTTTGCTTTCTGTGCTATTTTATTATTTTTCAATAGATAATCTTTTAATTTCCAAGAAAATTCTATTCTATCTTTCCATAAAGATAACACTATTGGGCAGTGATCTGATAAAGACCTATTCTTCACTTCTATCTTTTTAATTCTTTTAGCTACATTCTTTGCCAAAAAGATCATGTCTATTCTAGACCATGATTGATGTCTACCTGAGAAGCAAGTGTACTCTTTTTCCACACCATATTTTGATCTCCATGTATCTACTAAGGCTAAGTTTTCTAACATTTCTAAACAAATCTTTGGTAGTCTACCTTGTTTATTCTTACCCTGTTTAGCCCTTAAGGTATCAATGGAGGGGTCTAATACCCCGTTCCAACCACCCATCATGAGTATTTAAGCAAACTCCACCTTTAAAATCATGCCCCATAACTTGGCATAAAACTTTGCTTCATTATCTATAGGCGCATAGATCCCCATCATCAGTATCTTAGTATTTTCTTAAAAGGACTTTGACTCCTCTAAATCGACCCTCCACGTCTTTGAATTTTTCCTTCACCTCTAACTTATTATATATATATATATATATATATGTTATTATTACTCTGTTTTTCTTCTTTTCTGTTGTTGCTGCAAACCATTGTCTTAATTTCTGATTATTCATACATTTTAGATCCTTATTTCTTATATGAATTTCCTGTAAACAAGTTATGTCTGATTTTTGTTTTTCCAAATAATTAAAAATTCTCCTTTTCTGTGGTGAATTTAAGCCTTGCACATTCCACGAGAAAAAAATTCTACCATATTTTGTTTGGTTAGTTAATTACCTACTTTAGTAACTACTCCTTTCCTTTTTTCTTTCTATTTTCTAAATATTTGTTGTTCTTAAGTGTTTTCTTGATTTAAATAACTATTATCTTTTATTTCTAATTCCTCCTGTGATTCTTCTTCTCTTTCTCCCTCTTCTTCTACTTCTCCTTCTACTTCCTCCTCTCTCTCTTCTTCTTCTTCTTCTTCTTCACCTGTCTAATCTCTCCCTAGGTTCTTCTTTTCCTTTCTATCCCTCTTTGTTTGAGTGTCTGCTTTCCTTGAAATTATTACCATTTTCCCTCTATTATTTTCCTCTGTCTCTTTCTATCTACCTCTTCCTCCTTATATTCTTTGTCCAACTTCTTCAGAGAATCCTTAACTTTTTCTATATTGTTTATTTTGTACTTTTTATACCTATATGTAAAAGACACCCCTTCAGTCTTTTCTCATTTATACTGAATTTCATGTTTCCTCAGCTGTTTTATCAAAAATTTATATTCTTTCCTTTTCTTCAATATAGTTGCTGGTATATCTTTATAAATCTTGATCTCTTTCCCCTCTATAATTAGAGTGTCTTCATATGCTTCATTTATGACTACCTCCTTAAACTGTTCTCTTAAAAAATAAATCACTGTGTCTCTCGGTACTTTATTTTTTTTTAGCCACCCATGACTCAATCCTGAACATCTTATCTATCTCCAAATCAAGCTGTTCCAGCAGCCATCACTGGCCAAGGACTTTGGAAGCCAGTCCTTATGTATAGGAGCAGCTACCACGGCAGCATAAGGGGGCCTACCAATGGAGACCATCAAGTGGCTGGCAGGTGGCACTCTGGGGTCTTTGTAGTGTACATCCAACTGGAGTTGGCTATATCAACACAACCTGACTAGGGGCCAGGAACAGTGGGCAGATTGGTGACGGCTGGAAGTCAGTTGGCAGAAGGTGGATCCTATTGGAGGACCACATTTTGTGGCAGATGGCATGAGCCCTGATCCAGGGAGTACAGTGGGGGGTCCCCATCAAGTTCAATTTCAGGTTCACAGAAACCCCACTCCCATTTAATAACCTGGTTTGACAGGGGAGGGGAGAGTGTCACATGGTCAGGGCTTGGCCAGGGCTCTCCCCACCGGGTGTGGTGTTGGTGGCAACCAACAACAGTCCATTGGCCAACACAGGGTTGGGCAATGGGGAGATCCAGACCCATGCAATTAATGCCAACCATCTTATAGCTGTTACCAAGTTGTGGCCTTTTTATTGCCAATATTCAATATTACCTTATATACCTAATCCTCTTATGTACCCAATATATTTTGTGAAGATATTCTGTGTCATGTATTCTTTCTCATGGAAGGGGACAGGAGTATCCAGGTTGGGTCCACAAATTTGGTCCAGTAGCATATGTTTTACAAAAAACAAAAATCTGATGGTTTAAGGAAAAATGATGTTACACACACTTGGTGTACATAGGCTTTGCCTTTTATTTAGAACTGTTGAATATTGGGTTCTAATCAAATAGGAAACCTACATGAGTTAAATAATCTGCTCACTTGAGAAATTAAGGCTTTCTTTATGCACTACAATCTACAAAATGCTTCACCAGTGTATAATTAGAAGATGAAAATACCAAAAGTATACCAGGCACAACTATATGTTTTAAACTTATATAAAAGAAATAGCAATGCTTAGTCTTTAGAGCTCTTGATGGAAATAGTTTGGAAACAAAAATCATCCAACACTTTTTTCCTTCTCTCCCACCTCCTCACTGGCCAATATTATTATAAAGAGATGACATTGTAACTCACAAATATTGGCAAGACTTTAGCTATCTGGGAATGTTATCAAAGCAAATGAATTTGGGAACATCCTTTGGTATTTTCAAAAGGCATCATACCGCACTAATTTGGCATGCCTGAAGCAGCTGGGATTGACATCACAGCACAACAATTTGGCTTTTGCACTCTCAAAAAGGTCTCTTAGGTAAGGAAAAGGAGTGAATACTTTCCCACTCATTTTATCTCTTGCAGTACATCCAACAGAATCATTGTATAGCTTAAAACCTCATTAATGGTGTTCATAAAAATAATAAAATCAGGTGAGAATACTAAGGGTACATTAAATGTCAACATCCTAACCACCTCCTTCAATGAACATACTCATAGATTTAATCTTTTGCTATTGGAGCCTAGTGCTTATACAGCTAGTAGGAAGAGAACAACAGTGTTCTACTCTTCTATTTGTATAATGACCATATTAACAGAGGGAGTGGAGGTCATATAAGCTTATCATGAATGGAAAACACAGATACGGGGAATATGGAGTCATCCAGGCTTGCTTAACCTGGTTCCTATGTGACTGCAAGCCAATAGTTGTGCAATCATTTCAGTGTGATAACCCAATTAGATTCAACATCCATTTACAAGAACCCTACGTAGATGAATTGGTTCTGCACAAATGTATAGGCAGCATGAAGCATGGCCAAAGGAGATACCTACAGTGGATAACAGAGATAAATGTTCACCTCAGAGTTCACACACACACACACACACACAATCTCAACATGCAACAGAGTTTGTCTAAATCGTCCTATGGTTTTTGGTTATACTATAGTTCTTTACTAACTTCATTCTTGAGGGAAGCCATAACTAATTTTAACAATTTTCTTCCCACTGTGATCAAGTCTAATAAATAAAGTTTTTGAAGACTATTCACAATTTTTATTTCATTGTGTGCATACTTTGCACATTTCTTGCACAGGAAACATAATTTCCAGTGCAGAGGTATTATTTTCAGTACAGAAAATGCTGGTTTCTGCATAGAAAAAAATGTGCAATTTTTGTGCAGAATAGGTTCCAAACTGCAAAATATCTCAGCAGTCGAGGATTCTCATCATCAGGGTTTCCCTACACTAAATAAACACATTTTTTAGCATTTGTCAAATATATTCAAATATATTTTCCATCCCTACTGTGTTTATATAGGTAAATCACTAGGAACTTGAGATAGGTGAACAGCTTAAGGTCGGGAGTGGACATGATAGAGCACACCCGAATGTGCATTAGAATAAGCAGATACTTCAAGAATGGGGGGGTACAGGTCCAATTTAAATATTAAGTCGATTGTGCAATCAAACACCAAACTGTTTGGAGATACATAGGGTCACTATGTGCCTGTGTCTAGAATAACCACCTTCTGTGGGGAGGTGTTACAGGCTGAATTTAAATGTGAAGTTGATTGTACAATGAAAAGCCTACTTGTTTGGAGAGCTACAAGGTGACCATGGCTAGAATCTTGTTGGCATCATTCACAAGTGTAAGTTTAGGGTTGAGTAAGAAGATTTCCAGAAGTGTTCATTTAGCACTTGATTCAATGGATGTACCCCAATTTGGATTAACCAAGAGGATTCCAGCTAGGCTGTTGCATGTTCTTGAATGGTAGGTAACTGTTAGTGTTGTCAATGTAACACACAGCAGTCACTGAGAATTCCCCAATGGTACATAGACATGCTGGTAGGCACAAATAAGTTGTACAGTGGTGGCATTCGGTACAAGAGTGGTGCAGCCCCAAACACTGTATAACTACAAGTATGTAGATTTATAACACACAAGTATAATGTAGGATCTTGGTCTATATGTCTGTGTCTAAATGGGGTTGCTGACACCTACTGAAACAGTAACAGCTCCTCAGTAATGTGAGGCCCAGGAATAGTGTGGGTGGATTTAAACTGTACAGATGGATCCATAAAGTACAGTCAGCAAGATTAGAATGGTCTGCATGTATCAGCTTCTTCCATTATCATGGCTAAACTGGTAGTGCATATGTCTAGAGATGTGTAAGACCACAGAAGAGCATAAAACCAGCATGGAATCCAATATATTTATTTAGAGGAAGAGGCATAGATGCCAAGAATTCAGACTTAAGTGGGGATGGGGATAGTGAATGATTTTGAATGACAATCAATTGCACGTAGATAGAGGACTAAGACAGTGTGAAGATATAAGAAGTGGATTTATTTTTTACCCCAGGGGAGATGGTAAACTAGCAACTGGAGGCAATGATGTTTCTGATCCAGGGACTGGGAGAAATGAGGTATGAAAGTCAGTAGGATGGTGGTGGTGGTGGTGATGATGATGATGATGAAGAAGAAATATAACCACTGGTTAGACTGCTGGTCTAACATGTAAAGATAGAAAAAATGATTGGCTGTTTGTAAAAGAAAAAAAAAGTGTCCTTGATTCATTTTCTGCCTTCCCAGCACGTGCAATCCTGCAGACTAGAGAGATAAACAGAGTAAATTTCTAGCTCTTGCTGACTTAGGACTTTTTCGGATGGAAGAAAAGTAACGCTAGCAGCATCGCCAGGTTGTGACGCTGCAGCGCAAGAGGGCGTCCGTATCGGACGACGCTCCTCCCAGCAGTTCTGCAACAGTACCGCTGGGAGGAGTGTCGTCCGAAACGGACGCCCTCTTGCGCTGCAGCGTCGCAACCTGGTGACGCTGCTAGCGTTACTTTTCTTCCATCCGAAAAAGTCCTTCATTGAAGACATAATGCCATCTCAATGTTACAGGAGGATCTACTCTGTATCTTCTATATATAATGCCTATTTCATCCCATACTCTTAATTAAACTTTCTTTGAGGTGGTCCTTAAAAATTAGATATTTAACTGTTTCTTAGTATTGCTGTCCTGCTTAGGATGGGTATTCTGTCCCAAGTTTGGTCTTTTCTTCTTGACAACATAAAAATGCTTTTCAATACTTCATAGGAAAGCAATTTTATTTTAATATATTTCTGCTTCATTTGTATAACAGAATCTATCCCAGTTTTATATTTTGGCAGAAAGATGAAACATCAAGTCTAATATTTTCTGTAATTTAATGGGGATCCAATACAATCCAAGGACAGTGAATAATGTAAAATCCTATATTTTACTCCAGTAGTAATATTAGCTTGGGCTGTAGCTTCCTCAGCTCATCCATATTGAAAGAGAAATGTAAGCAAGATTGGGAAAGCCATGTAAGTAATCGAATCCTTAGTTCTGATATATGGTAAAACTGTTGAAGAACAGTTACTGCAATTATAATTTCTTTTCATGTCTACAGCTAGCAATAGTAGATCTGTCCTTTCATGTTTCATCTGTAGGCATTTAAACAGGTAGATAAATCAGATTTATTTTAATTACTTTTCAAAGGTGCATCTAAGGCTGTACTTAACCATAATGTAAGTGATCAACTGTAATGCCTGCCTCTATGTATGGCTTCTGATATATGAAGGACATGCCAAAAATGCCAAGAGAAAAATGAATTGTCATACTGCTAAATACTTTAAGATTTCTATGGCTTCTGGAGAACGATGGAAAAGTGAATTGGACAATATGATTTGAATGAATAGTGGGGAGTGAGTGCCAGTGTGATGTAGTGGTCTGAGTGTTGGAGAAGGATTCTGGAAGGCAGTGAATGAATCACTTATTGATTAGTCACACATAACACTCATTCAATTTCCTACTGGGAACAAATGGATAGCAGAAGTTTGGCCCTTCCTATTTCTGTTTAAATTTGCTCTCTCCCCCCCCCCTTCCCCTCTTTCTGTGTTAAACTTTGAAATAAAATGTGCCTTACCAAGGGCTTGTCTACACAGGGAAAAAACAAACAAATACAAAACAAAACCCTGTATTTGCCACACAGCTGACACACAATATTTTTGATGATGCTAATTTTCACCAGGGTTTCTGCAGGAAACTCCAGATCTGTAAGGTTTGTGGGGGCGGTTGGCATGGCTTCTGTTCCAAAGTTATTGATAACAGGGATCTCTGGCAACGTCAGGGACAAGGTCAAAGTCAAGTTCAAAGTCACAGAGTCCCCTGGGTGCCATGACATTGGGTCATGCCAACTTGAAGTATGTTGGCATCACCATGGGATGTCCCCCACTTTTTGTTTATTTTATTATCATGTATAATGGTAGTGGGAAGGGGAGGAGGTGGGTTCAGACAGGCAGAGCAGGGCCTGCCTGGACTCATCCCCTTCATGGACTGGTGATTGTTGGCAGGTGGGCCGACAATGGTCTCATCGACCAGACAGGCGGGTTCGTTGATACCTGGATCTGAACCCATGTGCTTGTGCCAGCCAAAGCAACTGTCATTGAAGTTGTGGCCTTCATTGCCAATATATATTATCACATTATACTTTTATATTCTGTAGTATGTTTCAATATATTCTTTGAACATATATGGTGTCTGTTTTTATTTTGGGGAGTGGTAAAGGGGAGACACATCCTACATTGACATGCAAATGTTCTTTTCTCCACAAAATAAATGTGTTGTCTGAACAAGAACTATGCTTTTGGAAAACAGTGTATTCAGCCCTACAAACTCCCTGCATTTTCCAACCAAAATAAATCCTGAACTATGAAAAGTCTTCTAAATCCAGAAGTCTCTTAATTACAGTTTCCCAACACTCAGGAAACTATTATTATTATTATTATTATTATTATTATTATTATTTAAGGAAAGAGGAAAAGGCCTGTGTTCAAATATTCTTTCACTACTCCTTCCTCCTCCTCCCCTCAAAGTGTCTCAAACTATGGCCAACACTAGGGTTCAATGGAAGGAAACTGTAGGTGTGATTAAAATATTGAACTGTCTCAGAATCAATGAATATATTTCTACAATGGTTGCTGCATTGTGGCTTTTGCTATCTTTTGTCAACTTCTCCAGTTCTGTTGTAATCTTCTCAACTGTACCTTAAATGTTTAAAACTGGGGTACAATTTCCTTTCTTGACCTGAGGTTCAAATGGGTTGAACCACTGACAGCAAAAGATGTGGTATGGATATTGTTCTTCTTTAGCTCGCCTTAAGTAACACATTCTTTTCTTTTCTTTTTAATTCTTGATTTCATTTCCCTCTTTTTACATTCTTATCAATGTCTCTCTCTCCCCACTTTTGCAATAAAAGACTTCGCCTTTCTTTCTGACATCACTGAGATCTCCTCCCTGAGGCTGTCCCTAGATCTCAGGTTTTCTCAGGGCCAGGCATTCTTCTCATCTGAAAATGCTGGAGAGACACCTGAACTGTGATGCCTGTCTACAATGAGCCAGTGCTTCTTTAGCCACCTTGAATATCTGTGGAACTGTGTGTAGGAAAACCACCTGCTAGAGCTCCATGAGAAAGGCTGAGGATACTTCTAAACCACATCTCACCTCTCTCCTTTACTCTCCTTTTCAAGCTAGCAAGGAGTCATCCATAGACTGCCATTACAAGAAAAAGAGAGAGGCTGCCTTGAGGTTTTCCAGGCTTAGGACTTGTCTACACTGGCAGGAAATGTTGTACTTACCTCATACCTGCAGTGGATTTCTTTCATCCACAGCAGCCCCATGAATGCCACACTCACTGGGCTTATTTAATTGTAAATTGGAGCATCCCACCAAATTGTAATCTATGTTGACTAAAAGGGCAGTCCTACATTGATCACATGCCTTATACATTGTACCATTTCTGGCCACATGACCAGGGCTGCTCTGTTTATTTCCCTGTTCATTCATGCATGCAAATAAGCAAATATATGTGGTCTCAGAGTACTGTATTACTGGAAAGTGGAGATACACTTATCCAGATATGTGCACAATTGAAAAATTATTTTTTTTAAAAAAAAATATCACAACTGAGTCCTGAACACCAGAAGTCCCACCCCTGCTTTACTCCAAAGCCAATCCTCAGCTGCCAAAGATGACCAAAGATTTGGGTTTTCCCATCGGATGTATGGGAAGCCTCTTCCTGATTGGCTGCCACTCCAAACCCCTTCCTGGCTTGCAGTGTAAGCTGGGAAGGAGATGATGAGGCATGGCAGCACCCATGCTGCCCCTTCCCAGCCACGTGGGAAGGGGCGAAGACCAGGGGACCCCACCTGTCCCGCAAAACAGGCTGCTGGCAGAGGTGAGTGTGGTAGCCCCGTTCTGTGCAAAAAATATCTCTCTGGCTTGGCTTTGCAAATGAAGATTCAGAAAGGACTCATCCTGCACTTTCTGCAAGCGTTCTGATGACTAAAAAGGCCAATGCAAGCTAAACAAGTCCGGTTGCAGAAAGCAAAAAATATATATGCACAGAATAAGTCCTGAAACTGTAATTTTGGAGGACTAATTTAAAAATGGGGAAAATGGTTTAATTATTTATTCTTCCTTGTGGGAATAATATACATAAAGATTAACATCCCTAGGAGGAAAGCTAGGAAGTGACCAGGCAGACACCTTAGCGAGCCTACAGTATATGCTCCAAAACAATGGATACCATTAACAGGAAAAAAAAAAAAACTTTTGAAGGCAGGCTTCTCACTCTGAGATGCCTCCACTTGTCCTAAGGCCAGGACAAAACGACATGTGTTCTTAAAAATGATACTTTCTGAAAAATGGTGCTTAGTACATTTTTCTCATGCACACACACATCCAAACGATCATTTTCTGCCATTTTGCCATAGGTGTTCTTTCCTTTTATAGACTTTATTTCTCTCAAATAGAGACAGGTACAAAGCAAGCACCCTAGGTAGGAAGTGTTCTAGCAGAATCTTTTTCCTGAAAAGGGAACTTGTTTTCTTCTCTTGGCTAGGAGCGGAGCAACATCTCTGCATACACAAGAAAGGGGGGAAGGGGAGAGAGAGGGAGAAACCTTCTCATGCCCTGGCCATGGAGTGGGGAAATCTTAATCAAGAGCTAGCATAAAATTCACTGTGTTGTCAAAGGAAAAAGCAGAGCATTTGAATATCTTCTCTGCCAACCTGCTGTGAACTGCCCCCTCCCTTCAGCATTCTTATGAGTCTCACCCCAGTGTCAAGGTTTTTCATGGTTTGCTTGAAAGGCCCAGTGGGATCACTGGGAGTCAAGGAGTTGTATGCTTGTGGATTACTGATCTATGGCTCTTCCTTGGTGTTACTTTTGAGTTGTCTTACAATCTTGGCTCAGACTGACAAAAACATGACTGATCACACTACTGATCTTATACAACCATCACAACAGTTCCAAGAATCCTGTTTACATGGAATTCTGAAAGCTCAAATGTTGTCCACACCATCTCAGACCAGATTAGGGCTTTTGTCAAATGAACACCAACATGGCAACATGTCCTATCCACAACTGAGCTCCTGGAGTTACAGTGTGTACCATCACTGACCTCTTCCTAGAGCCATAAATATTTGAGATCATAGAAAAGTCAGACTTTCTAGATATAGAATATAATCCTAAAGTTAAAAGAAAATGACAAAGCAGGTCAAAGTGAAAGATATAAGGCAACTGATTTTCATTTTTCCATTTATTTAATTAAATGAAATGATCATTTTTTAAAGAAAATATGCTAATAAGCACACACACACCTCTTCATAGTGAGTCAGCTAAAGCTAAAGTTCTATGCAGAATGAATTGTGGTCCCCCCGCCCAAGTAAGTTATAATCCCCATGGTAAATGGACTTTATAATAGAAATGTTAAAACAACCAACCTTAATTATCTCAGCACAAAGGGTCTGGTATGCTTTAATATCCTAATTAACATGTCATATTCGCCTAATACTGCAATGATTAGCTCTGAATTATAAGGTCACAAAAGGTGAGATATGTCATTTTTCTGAACTATTTTCAATTACTTCGTACTACTTCCTTTAAAACTTTTTTCTCATTATTGATGTGTCCCACTGACTCTATAACAATGTGGCACCTATTCCAAGAAATCTCAAGCTGGCTATTTTGGTCTGCCTTATTTATCATCCTTACTTTCTTTATGGGTACTGAGCATGGAATAGGCTGTACTTTTTTGGTTGCTGGAAGAAAAAATTAGACAAGTAGCCTTGTTCTGAATTTTCAAATATGCACCTAGGTTTAGTCACTGAAAAGTTGTTATCCAGGTCATTTTCTTAGCAAATGATGTGTGTGTGTGTGTGTGTGTGTACCTGCACCCGTGTGTAAATGATAAATGATCCACCCATTCCAAAGGCCTTCTTATCATCAGTGTATTGTTTCTTCCTCCCTTTCCCCCTGCTCTTTTGCTTTGATAGAAAAATGGGATGTGTTGCTAATTCACTTTCACATCATGTAAATCTCTGCAACATTCCTTGATCTAGCCTTCCCTCACGCCTTTATTCATACATTTTACAAGCTGGATCAATTTTTTGATGAAAAACACTATCCTTATCATCCCTCTAGAGCAAAGCAGCTTTTATCACAAAGAAACCTGAACCAAGCTGCATAGATTATTAGCTGCGGGACAGGGTTACCGATGCCAGACTTTCAGAAGACTGTTGTATCTTCAATTAAATTCAAAGGCAAATTCCATGAGTATTAACTGAGTCCAGCCCTACCATTAAGCAGATTGTTGTTGGCATGAAAAGGAAGGGAACTGTTAGTTACTTACTATTGTATGTTTTATTTCCCAGAAATGGTGGGAGCTGTTTGTAGGATTTTTTTGCTCCTGGTTCCAAAATAACTTGGTTTCTTTGACTTGGGGAGTTAGTGTGAAAGATGGCACCATTTTTTGTTTGGTTCCAGATAGCAAGATGTCATCAGGCAGCTTCTCCTCATCACAGGAGTCACGTGATACCAAAAGCAACAGTTGCCTGTTATTTCTATTCCTGAAGACAATGGCTTAGACCATATAAAAAGCAGGTTACATTGTGCAAAAAAGCTAAGGTTATTGTCTTCCATGAAGTCAGTGTGCATCAACCGTATTTATTTCAAGAAAATGTATATCCAGCTGTTATATGAGCAGTTTACAAAATGTCTAATCTTCAAGGCAGAACTTGGAAAGTTATTTTGAAGAAGACCAAATAAATGATGTGGTGAAACCATCCCATCCCTGCCATACCAACTTAAATGATAAAGAACTCCTGAATATGGTAATATTTTGCCCAAGAGGAAGAAAAAAAGCAGTACTTTTGATAATGAAGAAAAGGGACCCCACTCCATCTACTGTGAAAACCACTCAGGTTGCAGATGACTCTAGGCTATATTATAAAGCAAGGGATGTAAAACCTTCAGCTTAGGGGCCTTATGTTCTCCCCATCCTTAGATGTTCTTAGACATGTCTTGAAACTGGTTGAACCCCAAATCAACCATATACAAATTTTGTGAACAGTAAATCCCCATTGCAGCATCTTTTCACACAAGAACCAGCATTTCCAGCATCGAAAATAATATGTCTGCATGGGAATAGTATTTTCTGCAAAGAAAATGTTTCCTGTGCAGAAAATGCCATTTTCTGTGCAAAACTACTATACGTGAATTTTGTACAGAATAAGTCCCAAACTGCAAATATTCTTGTCAGTTCAAGATTTTTCTCATTGTATTTCTCAAGATTTTTTTATTTTTTATTTTTTAAAAGGGGGGTGCTGGACATTTTTTTAAAAAAATCAAAATATTCTTTCCATCCCTATTCTTGAAACTGGGCATTACTTGAACAGCAACCAAAGAAAGGACAAACAAAAGAAACCAGAATACCCCCCCCCCAAAAAAAAACAACTCAGTTTCAAATTTAAAAAATGTCTACTACAATGTCCTGATAAGTTGTAGCTCCCTAATAAGCTCCATGTTTGGAATGTTGAGTCAAAAGTAAGCACCATGGCTTCTAATAACCTAAAACATTATGTCAGATTTTGAGGTGACTAGAACAATAGCTTCCATGGACAGACAAACACATGCACAGATATTCTCTTCTATTGCTATTTATTATTCATAGTCATTGACCAAACCATAGGAGAACAAAAAGACAACAGATCACCAGTTTCAGAGCAATACAATACTTTGACATTATACTGTGCTATGGAGATTATATAAGCTGTGTTTTTATGTTTAAATATCTCTACTAGTAACTAATTAAGCTCGAACTAGGATCACTGTCTGTATAATTACTAAGAGCAAATACAGAAAGAACACAGAAATCAGCTTAATAAAATATTTATTGTACATCATTGGATTCTCACAAAAGCCTGAGATCAAACTGGCTATATTAGGTTTGCAACAGCATCTCAAAGATTTTCATGGTTCTCTTGAAGTGAGAGTTCACCACAGTTGTTCTAAACCCCAGGGACAGGAGGACGCCCTGCTAGACATTTCAGGATTGATTTGTCCAAACAGAGTTGCAGGATTTTTTTTTTTTACTTCTTGTTGTTTATTTGAAAGTTGTTGTATTGACAGGCATAAACAGAAACTGCTTTACACTTTGTCATGCCTTTTTAAAAATATCAGGAATATTTGCACCTGTTTCGGTCTATTGATTTTCAGATCAGGGCTTGTAAATAAAGCATTGAAATAGAGAGATGGGAGAAATCTTGGGAAATCACTCAAAAATTTACACTGGCGGTTAAAATGAAAGAGAACTATTATAAAATGTTTTTTCGATGGTATCTGACACCTGTTAAATTGAACAAAATATATAAGACGGGCAAGACCCAGTGTTGGAAGTGTAGGAAAGCAGAAGGTACTTTCTGCCATTTATGGTGGAGATGTCAGCTAGCAAGAAGATACTGGAAGAAAATACATGTAAGCATAAGCAATATTTTGGGAATTAATTTTAGCTTAGACCCAGAAATTTATTTGTTGAATATGGTCGATAGGATAGATAGAGGAGTGGAGAAGGCAAAGATAAGGATCTTGCTATATATGGTAACTTTAGCAAGAATTTTATATGCAAAATATTGGAAAAGGGAAGAAATACCAACCATAGAAGAGTGGTTGGGAAATCTATATGAAGCTCTAGAATCCGATAGACTTTCAGCAAGACTAAAAAATAAGTCAATAGATATAGTGGAAAAAGAATGGGAAATAATTTTGAGAAAACTCAGAGGAGAAATATGAACTTAATGTTGGATGTAAACAACAAAACAAACAAACATAAACAAAACAAAACAAAACAAAAATCTTTATTATACCATACCAGAATGGTTAATAAGAGGAAAATGAGAATAAGAAATGTGTACAACCAAAAATAAAAATTCAAATGTGGGTTATGTGACAAGGAATAGTAGTAACAGATGGGAGAAAAAAGAAAGAAAAAATGAACTAATTAGGAAGTAAAGCATTTATAGGAACGGAAAAGGGAATATATAGCATGTTTGTTTTAGTTTAAAAATAATGGTTGCATGATGTAATGTAATGTAATGTAAGGTATTAAGAAATCTTTGTTTGGTTTTTTATGCCTTTGTATATATATTTTATATTATGCCTTTGCATACATTTCTATGTTATTGGATAAAGAATGGTGGTGGGATGTAGCTATATAAAAATAAATTAAAAAAAAAAGAAATAAATTAATTGTCCACAACTCATTGACTTTTAAAACTAGTAACTATTTCATATTATTTTAATTTGTTGGTTTTTGGAGGTAAATTGGGGTTTCCATTTTAGAAATTTTTATTGAAGTCATTCTGGATATACTTTAAATCAAATTATAATCTCCCCACATAATAATTTGATTTAATGTATATCCAGAGCATAGAATGACAGTGTAAAAAAGGCAAATTTATTAAGATTTCATATAGAAAACTAATTCCATATATTTTAGTTAACAGGGTTTTTAAATGTCTGAAGTTATTTTTGTACATAGATATATATATTTTTTTAAATGGCATATGTTGCTGTGGTTGGCATTCTTGCTCCCAAGTAGCATCATTTGTATTTGCTTCTTTAAACTGGCTGCTTTAGCATTTTAAGTTGCCTTGTCATCCTGGAATTTTTAAAAAAACACAATACCAACAACCCACAATTATGGTCCCGTCTATATGGGGGGGGAGGCAGATTGCTCCAGAGTAGCAGCAATTTGCAGCAACTGTGAATTTTCTTAATGATTTTACAGCCCTCATAAACTTCGCATGAACCCTAGAAAAAATTATGGCTGCAGGGGAATTACTCGCTATTTTAAATCTTCCACTGACAACCTTTTTTTTTTAAAAAAAAAAAAACTTTATTATTGTGTGCACAAGCAATATTTCACCTTTATGAAAGAAAAAAAGAGAAAAGAGAGAAAGATTGTCATTTTATCACCACATCGATCTCTCGATTAGCCAAAAATCCAACATGGTGACAGCAGATATTTTCCCTGTTTGCATGTCCCACCCCTGTCCTCATCTAGCCAATCAGCTTGCACTGTTTAACCCAGCAATGCAAATACGTCTGTCTTAACACCCTGACATTTGCACACACCCATTTTAAAAATTCTGAGAAAAGCCCCTAAGGCTTCCCAGATGGAGTTTACAGAGGATATGGCTGCCCCCTTTCCAAATAAGATGTAGCAATGTGAATGTCTGTGTAGAGAGATCACCTTCCATTATAATTCCATTAGGGTTATTTTCACCATTTAGACAGGACCATGGGAGACTCTTTGGAGATTGTAGAAAGTGCATTTCGACACTATAGATTGCTAGGGAAATGTATTACAAAGCTAGGTATTTGACAATCTTTCCATTACATTTTTTTTCACTGATTTGCATTTCTTTTTTCTTTTTTCCTGTCCCTATCTATGACCTTGGCAATATTTATTCTCTTTCCTCACCCATCAAACACTATGGACTGTTTGCCTGGATTACAGGCTAGTAAGTAATTAAGCTACCAAGTGTGCCTGAAGTGGTTTTGGCCTACACTGTTAGATACAGATTGCAGTGGTGTTTACACCTTCTGGGATGAAAAATAAATTATGAAAATAAATTAATAATTATTTTGGGTATATTGTAATGTCATTTGTTCAGCATTAGCATAAACATTACCTTAATTTAAAAATATCTCCAAGTTTTGGGGGAATATGGTCAAAACTTTTATACTTGGAATTTTAATACTTATCTTTGAGTCATTTTCTGTGTTATCTTCACACACACATGTTACGACCACATAGAGGTCCTTTTAAATCAGGTAGTGTTTAAGATTTCCCCAGACAAATGACAGGCAAAAAGGCACAGAGAGACCATATTTGGTTTTCAGTCACTATGCATGTAACATTTATTTAGACATCAGACATTAAACATTCAATTAAGTATCAAGAGCTCTTTTCCATTCACACACACACTCGCACAGACATACTCACATACGACCCCCCTGAATCCAGTGATCCACGAAGGCCGGATGGTTCATTGCCACAGTTTCAGGAACCATACTTGAGGCTGGAAAGTCCAGTAATATTTATACCCCTTTTGCTTCTCCTTTCTTGAGAAAACAGGTGTTGAACTTTGCCAAGATATTTGACGCAAGATAGTTCAGTTCCTTATCTTATCTTGGTATGAGGCAGTTCAGAGAACATCTTGTCTGTACGGAATGACTTTTAGCCAGGTCGACATCTAATCATCTAATCATCCAGGTTTCACCGGCCAGCATTCCTTTTCACTTTCTCGCCTCACTTTCCAAGTTCCTCCCATGGCAGTCCTTTGTGTGGCAACCATTTAACTTTGGTTCCCCAGGGCCTTGCCTCATCTGGATCGTCTGGAACCCATCCACTCTACACAGTTATACCTACAGGCATACTCTCACATATTCCCCCTCTTGATACTTAATTAATTTCATAATTGAATATCATTAGCAATAATATTACGGTATGTAATGATTATAAAAATTTCAGAATAAAAAAAGGAATCAATATCCTTCAATAATTAAAAATAACCCCAAAACCCAAACAATAAATGAAAATATTATGACATTAGTATTGATATCAAGATAAAATAAAATCATAAATGACAACTTTGATTATATATTTCTAGAACCTGAAATTGAATTCATAGTCATATAGGAATCCTCCTCTTCCTTTGTGTCAGATAAAATTGAAATAACGCTGGTATGGCACAACCGGAAAAGAATAGGAAAACAACAACATATTATAACAATCATAACTATAATCATAACTGCAATATAAAGTATTTCCTTTATCCAAGTAGCTGAAGGCCATAAATCCCAAAGCCATCCAAAAAGAAACCAATCTCCCACCGTTTCATGAACATTGTGTTGGATCATATTCCTCAACTTCTCCATTTCATCTTCAATTGAGCGATTTAAATTATGAAATTTAACAACACATTGACTCCGTATCATATTACAGAATCCCCCTTTAGCAGCCAATAAATAATCCAAAGCTAAACTTTGTTGCATTATCATTTGACTCAATTCCTCGATTTCAGATTGTAACATACGAACAATTTCCCCAGTGGCAAGTCCACCTGCTGTGCCTGTCTGACCAATCAGATCTCCAGTCATTTATTGACTTTTCCAGCCTACATGTAAGTCCTAATATGCTCCTATGATTTTCTTGAGCAGTAATCCCCGGATATGCCCCTAGAGTCAATACTCCAAAAATTGACCCTGCTGCCAACCTACCACCCAAGGTATCTGAATATTGGACATCAATTATAACTTCATCTGAACATGCAGGCCCCAGAGCACCAGCAGATGATGCCCATTTGCATCTAGATTGGAAATGTTCAGACTTATATACCTGGACTGGAAAAGTCAAATACCCCACCCTGATTATACGTTCCATACAAGTAAAATTTATCTCTAATATATATATATATATATATATATATATATATATAGGTCTTTATGTTTTGCATAATCCTTCCATTTAGTGTTCCAAGTCCCCCTATGTATACCATAAAAACAAATTCCTGCCATGGTAATTTGATGTCTCATCCACTGAAATCAAGTAGTGTCAAGTCCATCTGGTACCATAGAAAATAACGTGGGAGGGCCCTCAGACGTTTTTGATAATCCCAATAAAATGACATCAGGGTCTTCAATTAGAGTGGACAAAAAGGGCATACGCCCTATTGATTGTGGATGGGCATAAACTAATGTTACATCTTTCCCATGATATTCAAACATGCACTCAGCATATCGCCTAATCCAATTCCCTTGTGTCTTTTCACAAAATAAAAATTCCAAAAAGGACAATTTCTACCCACCACCTCTTCATTTTTGTGGAGGTCGCCATTTCATGTTTATCCTCTTTCCGTAATTATCCGGGGAATCTCGAACCCACTTAATATAAAAACAATCCTCTTTCCAACTAAGGTCCCACCTCAAATATTTTCCTTATATTATGTATATAAAAACTGGGTATCTTCTCACTAGTGCAAGAACCTGTGAAATATAAACATATCTGTTAGATCCAAAAAGGGGGTAGGTCTGATTTTCCTCATGGGGGTCCTCCCATCGATACATCTGGCATGAATTATTCCTAAAAAAATGTAACACTTATTATTCATCAACTTTGTACAATTATATTTGGTTATGGTAAACCAACTTTGATTATTCTTCCTTTCTGATCAAATAAGTTGTGGGCCATATTTGATCCATGACTACATATGGCCCCTTCCACTTGGGTCTCAAAGCATGTTTCTTTGGACCCAAGTAGAGGTACAAAACTTGAGTTCCAATCTATTGATTGAAAAGATATCATTTCCTTTTCTGTCTGAGTGGAAATTTCACTGCTATTAATCCCAGATTCATTTCATTACCAAACATTATTTCCTATCTCCTGCAAATCCTTTAATATTTGGTATTGATCTATTTTGATTCCCTCTTCTTTAAACATTTTTATTTATTTCTTACTTTGTTTGACCAGTTGATCTACATATATATTACCTTGTTGTTGCCATTCTATTTTACTTTCCTTTTTCTTATCTTGATGGGCTTTGATCCATGCCAATTTTACTTCGGGTAATTCTTTCACAAGAGCCCAAATTTGTTTCCATTGACAATTATGCTTTAAGTCTTTACTGTCTGCATTTAAAAAACAAACAAACAAACCATTTTAGCCCAAAACTGAATGAACCTTGTACACTCATTTATACATATTCACTTTCTATAACTAATATAAATTCTTTCTCCTCCCCCTCTTGTTATTTTAACATTAAAAGAAAATCAACAACTGTCTGTTAGGGATAATCTCTTTCTTTTTTCCTTCTCCCCTATTAGGATAATACCAAGCCTAGGCAGTGATTCTTTTACCCTTTTTCCACCAAGAACCTCCAAGGGTTGCTCTTCCCTTGGCTGCCACAATTTTATTACCACAGCCTCTTGATCTTCTGTACTCAATTTCTCTGACATTTGTTACCATTGGCAATATGAAAAATGTAAATGTTTTACCTTCAAAGGTGACGGCAAACCAAGGTTTGCTTCCTTCCAATAAAGGTAATGCAAAAAAACCCAAAACAAAAACAATTAGTACTTTCCCTGCTGTTCCTACAATGTCAGCCACTGTAGGTGCCGTAAGGTGTGTTGTTTTGTTTTTTCTCTCTGTCTGCTAACTCTTTAATATTGACCTCTAAGAGTTTCTTTTCTTTTCTTAGTGCATTGTTCTCATCCTCAAGCTTAATATTTTCTTGCAATTTACTAATATTATGTAGTGTTAAAATTCCATTTTTCAGTTTCCCTCATCTATTTTTCCCTTCAACTCATTGGGTTTTAAATAACATTTTGTTATTCCCTTTAAAGCTAAAGGTGTCATGACTTTAATCTGCTCCCACTTTTTCTGCATTGCCAGCTTTCTGACAAAATAAAGCAACAGCTTTAAACAATTTTTCCTCACTCCTTTAAGTATCTTCCTCTAATTGTTCCTTTAAATACTGCAAAGCCTTTCCCAGGCTTCTATCATTTTAGTGTTAGTACTGTTATACAAATTTATTCTCCAATCTCCTGCCTTATTTTCACAATCCTCATCCAAAGGATCCTTCAATTGAACAAAAAGGGTTCCCATAAACGGATCCAAACCTCTCCATTTTCACAATCCTCATCCAAAGGATCCTTCAATTGAACAAAAAGGGTTCCCATAAATGGATCTAAACCTCTCCATTTCCCTTCTTGTCCTTTTTCCTACCAAAAAGAGCCATATTTCCTTCTGACCCTTTATTCAGTTACTCAGTTACTCAGTTATACCCAGTCAGGGGCGTCCCCCTGTTTTCCACCCTCTGACCTTAACCCTGTCAAAAGTCCCAGAAATCTCACACTTTCCTGATCCTGCCGACTATGCCAAATATGTTATGACCACATAGAGGTCCTTTTAAATCAGGTAGTGTTTAAGATTTCCCCAGACAAATGACAGGCAAAAAGGCACAGAGAGACCAAATTTGGTTTTCAGTCACTATGCATGTAACATTTATTTAGACATCAGACATTAAACATTCAATTAAGTATCAAGAGCTCTTTTCCATTCACACACACACTCGCACAGACATACTCACATACGACCCCCCTGAATCCAGTGATCCACGAAGGCCGGATGGTTCATTGCCACGGTTTCAGGAACCATACTTGAGGCTGGAAAGTCCAGTAATATTTATACCCCTTTTGCTTCTCCTTTCTTGAGAAAACAGGTGTTGAACTTTGCCAAGATATTTGATGCAAGATAGTTCAGTTCCTTATCTTATCTTGGTATGAGGCAGTTCAGAGAACATCTTGTCTGTACGGAACTTCTTTTAGCCAGGTCGACATCTAATCATCTAATCATCCAGGTTTTACCGGCCAGCATTCCTTTTCACTTTCTCGCCTCACTTTCCAAGTTCCTCCCATGGCAGTCCTTTGCGTGGCAACCATTTAACTTTGGTTCCCCAGGGCCTTGCCTCATCTGGATCGTCTGGAACCCATCCACTCTACACAGTTATACCTACAGGCATACTCTCTCACACACACATGCCAAAAAAATGTGTGTGTGTGTGTGTGTATTTGGCTAGAGTGGTAGATTACAACTAACAGCAATTCTGTGATTTATGGCCACAAGGAAATACAGATGAAATTATATGCTCAGCTTTAACTTCATGTTTCATGATTTCACACTGCTTAATTTTGCACCCTTAATGTCACATTAATATGGTTTATTACATTTAATATATTCTATTATACCAGTGTTTTACTATATGTTTAGTGACGTGAAGGCCTAGTTATTTATAGATTCAATAAGCAGTGAACTCACCCCTTGACCTGGATTCCTTCAGGCATTTCTGATTAAGGACTGCTATTGAAAAGCTTCCAGCTTTATTATTAGTGAATGTTGGTCCTTTTGCAGTTGGTCAGTTTGCTGATATCTCTAGATGGTAAATATCACAAAATGGTTGCAGAATTCATTAATAAAAACTCTTTAACTACAGCTTTCTTCCAACTTCCCGCATTGATGTGATTCAAGGCATTTTCACCCCTCTCCCAGCTCTATTCATTAATATTTTGTTTTTAAAAGGTAGTGAAAGTATTTGACATACATTTAATTCAAAATATCAACAAAGCAAATCTGGAGCAGTGTTAAGAAATAATCAAATACATTTTATTTTGTGCTGAGTTGAACAGTCCTCCCCATCCACTCATTTTCACTGACCTGTTCACTGGTAATGAAAACTGTGATGCAAAGTGAGGTAAAAGGGAAGAATTGCAGGAGCTTACAAGTGGTGGAAATAGTTGTTGATGCTATCAACACATGTTTGTGCCCCAGAATGTCTAGACAACTATGCTACTTCATCAAGTAGTATTGCTCCCAAGACTTTTGGGCGGAGGGAGGAATGTAGGTTCCCAGTACTGACTATACACTTTTCCTGTCAGTATGTACAGTCTGATCACTTATCTGTATCCTCAGTCTCTCTCAGCATATTAAAAATGGTTTTTAAAAGATTGCATCCACCAGTTCAGACAAACTTTCCACATGTTTGACTGCATTGATGGAGGACGAGAGGGATTCCCTGCTCCACAATCTATGCACATTCATAAGGAGAGAAAAAGTGACTTCCATGTGTATAAAGAACATAGCAATCTTAGATTCTTGATAAATTTTAAATTTCTAGATCCATTTTAGTTGGGCTTTAGAGGTCTGGGTTTGACATAAAAGTGTCTTGGTCAATCTCACAGATAACCAACTATAAGAACAGATAATTTTGTTTGTTCAAAATTCCTTTTGCAAATATTATAAGACAAAGCATGTGTTGCCTCTGACAGTGCATTTCAGAGAAATTAAATAGCCTTCAAATCATAGATTCATTATGAAGACCTGAAATGTGAACAATTCAAAAAGCAAACATATAAATGGACAGAACTTGCACAAAATTTTGCATATTGCAGTGCTTCCCAAATACATGTAATAATAATAATAATAATAATATTTATACCCCGCCCCTCTGCTAAAAACAATTGGGGCAGCTTCCAACAATTAAAAAATTATAATAATGACTAAAAACACCACCCACCCCCACCGTCTCCCATAAAAAGACATTAAACACTATAAAATTAAAACCATCTAACTAAAAACACATTAAAAACAAATATATGCATGATTTTTTAAAAAAGCCAGGAGATGCAGCTCCTGAGGCTGGGATCTAATCAGGAAAGGCCTGCTGAAAGAGATCCGTCTTTAGTGCTTTTTTTAAAGCTACTCAGGCTCATCAGCTGACGGATCTCATTTGGCAGGCCATTCCATAAATTGGGGGCGATTACAGAAAAGGCCCTCTGGGAGGTTACAGACAGCCTAGATTTTTGTGGCTGAAGCAAATTCCTCCCAGAGGACCAGAGTGTGCAGGGAGGATTGTATGGGAGGAGGCATTTTAATGCAACAACAACAAAAGCAATAGCGACATGTACATTTCTTTCTGAGGGGAAAAAAAAAACAACCTAAAACAGAATCATGCAACATAATATGTACCAAGAATGGAATGAGAAAGTGGGTTGGAGCTTGAGAAATACAAGGAAATTGATACTGAGAATTTCACTCCCCAGTTCCAAAAGGGCAGCTATGGGACAGCCTTGGTTTTCTTTGTTTTCTCCTGGGTAAGTTGGGTATTGACTTTGTTAGGGACTGACTTTGTTAAGAGTTTATGTTTTTACCTAGACAGCTTATTGCCCAACATGATACTGGAGTGGGCCATTAGTCAACTCAGTGTTATTTATGTTTATGGATTCTTTAGTCTTAAAAATACTACATTGTTCTATGTGTGGGGGTGGGTGTGGGTGTTATATCTTCAGAAAACAGCTAACTGTGGATGTTAGGATGTTTGGGCTGAAGAGTCATGATATGTGCACGTAGTAGCTTTGTGCACATCTATAAAAACTCAATTGTCATAACCATGGGCATCCTCTATTTCCCACTTCCATATTTGAGCCATTCTCAATTCCATCTTCTGTTGTCATTCTTGTATTACTGAAGGCATCTGTCCCTCCCTTTGATTGATTTTTTTAAAAAAAGTATACATCTTTATGTGAAATTTAAAAATTTGACACTTTAATGTATTCCCCATTTGATCAAAGTAGCACTCAGAGTTAATTTGAAATGTTCATGCTTTCTATTTACACTTCTCAAATGCACACATGCTTGAAGAGCTTTTCATCAAGTTTTTCTCACAATATAGATTTTCCTTGGGTTTTTTTCCGGGCTGTGAGGTGATGTTCTGGAAAAGTTTACTTCTGACATTTTGCCTGCATCTAACACATTAGAGATGTGTTTGCAATCCAGTTTAAGCCCAATGTTTGATGGGCTTTTGTTTATCTACATTCTTGGACTATCCACAGGGCAGATACAATCTGTGCTTCAGAATCCTTACTTTGCAGGTAGTGCGAGAAAAATTCTAAGGCTTTCACGGCTGGCTTCCATAGATTTTCCTTGGTTTTTTTCAGGGCTGCGAGGCCATGTTCTGGAAGAGTTTACTTCTGATGTTTTGCCTGTATCTGTGGCTGGCATCTTCAGAGAATGGTTGGGTAGGAGTGTGTGTGAGTTTATATACTATGAACTCCTGTTGGGGAGTATATGTAAATTTGTGTGTTTGAATGGTTAGTTTCTGGGTGTAGAAATGCAAGGAGGATTAATGTCTGTTTGGCTAATGGGCAGATAATAGGCAATCAAACAACCACTCACAGCAGCGGAAGGACCGCTGTTTAGAGGGAGAGGCAACAGCGATATTTTTTTAAATGTTTGTTTGGAGGGGGAAAACTGAATTATTTTTTTTCCCAGAGATAATGTGTCCCCACATTAGTGTGCCTGTTCGCAAGCATATTCAAACAAAAGCCCTTTTTAGGCTGTTCCAAAGTGTTTATCAAAGGTTGCTTATAAATCGCAGAAATAGGCTACAAAACAGTTAACAGTTTCATGGGGGTGGGGTGGGAGCAGTTAACTGTTTCATATTCAAATCACCGTTTAGTCATAATTTTGATATTATTGCTACTGTCATAAGTCACCCTCCAACCTACTTTACTAGGCATCAGCTCCAGGGGTAGAAGGAAGTCCATTCTGCTGATGATGAAAGCATGGTTGAATAATATTTCCATCAGGTTTGGAGGGGCTGGGCCAAGACAAGTTACTTAGTTAACTATTTAGTTAGGTACATGCTGATACAAAATTCCATCCAGAAATGTTAGTGGATTGTAAAGATGTGTAACAGGACACCAGCTAGAGTGTCCCAATGTCCCTCAGGATCTACTCACTAGCTGGAGTCTGAATGCACAGTGGGACCAATGTGCATTGGTCCCATTGTGCATCAGTCACTTTGTCAACTGCCCTATGTAGTAAAGTAACAGCAGCCCCTTACTGGAGACAGATGTAACAGAATTATCCCTAAATCCTACAGACCTAAGTCCACTTCTGAAGATATAAGCCCTGAACAGGATTCTGGCTGTAATTTTAAACTGTAAATACTTACTTGGCTTTTAGATATTGGGTCTTGTTCTCTTGTTGTTGCTATAAGCTGCTCTATGGACCTGTTAGGTTATGAAGGAAGAATAAAAATTTAATTAATCATAATGATAATCAATACTTAATTTGTGCCAAGACTGACTGGGACTACTCTTTAGCATCTGTCTTCCATGCTGTTTTATCTTTCAATTATGCAGAATAAAATAGATTGCAGTAGTCCTGAGAAGATACAGAGCAAATTGTTCAGAAGTAAAATGGAAGAGTCCCATGTATTAAAAGTTACTGTAGGCAAAGGACTTGCATAATAGAATTGTCTATTGGGGTGGGGGGATAGATTGCCTGCTGTATCAGCAGGGGATATGTTCCCAGACTGACCACAAATACTTGAAACCATGGGTAATATTGAACCCCATAGAACCACACTAGAGGCTATCTCTCTAGGCATCTTCAGCTTCTGGTAGAAGTTACCATAGAGTTGTACCAGAGAACCTAGGAAATGCCTAGAGAGGAAGTCTTGTCAGGCCTAGTGCAAATGTGGGTTACCACTGAGTCGTGCTGGAGGACCTAGGAAATGCCTATCGAGACCATACTTTTTGGATGACAGATCACTGAAATCACCCGTACCAGTCCCACACATACAGGAGGGGGTGTACTTTTCTTTCTTTCTGTCCAGTTGTTAGAAAAAGCATAGGGATCTGTTTGTCTATCTTTAGAAACCTATCCACCTATCTAGTTACCTATCTGATAGATTTTATATATGGCTTCATTCTCAGCTTCATAAGAAATTGCTAAGGCAAAATTCTGGATCAACCAAAAACATTGAGGAGGGCATTGGCCTTTACTTTGCAAGATGTTTTATACCAAGAGATGTTAAACCTAATATTGGATGTGCATTTTTATGTGTGTGTGGTTGTATGTATGTGATTCCATTTTTTCCCTAGTCCTATTTGGTTATTCAGCTTACAGTTTACGTAAATGAACAAGGCAAGACAAGAACTATACCACATAGCTCTGCCTCTGGTATCATGCATACAGTTTAGCCACTCTCTTTGAGCCCCAGAGCCTTAAAATATAATAAAATGAATTGCTGAAGCCTGCATTGACAGAGTGGTGATAACAAAGCAAAGTTATGGATTTCTTCAGCAATTCATTATATTTTGTCTTCTAAACAGCAACTTCCTAACCTCTGCAACATTTATGCATATTGTGCAATCTCCCCCCACCCTCAAAGAATCTTTGTTTCAGGCTGAACCCTACCTTCATTAGTGGGAGAAGGGGAGAAAAATAACAAAAATTCATGCTATATTATAAATGCCATTTAAAATAAACCTGTTCTCAGTGACAGTAAACCTTTTCTATTTAAATCTATCTTTATGCTTGTTCAGTAGAAGCAGATGATGATGTTTCTTAATCCTGTGTTCTGCAGGGTATAGTGCCCTTTGAGTATCTACAGATTTTCATGCTTAATGTCCTTTAGGGCTCACTTATGAGATGAGTACACAACATTGTTTTTCATTATGTTAACATTTCTCTGGCAATTAGGGCTGCTGGGCCAGGAGGACACACTCAAATGATAGTGTGTGGTGAGGTTTTTGTTTTTTTGTTTTTTGTTTTTTGTTTTTTTTTTTTGAAACACTAATAACTAGATGTTAACATTTTTACCGCATCATATAAATGTTTAATAATTACAGTGTGGCCCACGAGTAGTCTGTGAAGCCATATGAAAGTTTTACTGTTGCTTTGTCTTTTTCAGTGTAGCATTTTGGAGCCAAGGTTGCAATTTTGCTTTCTGAGATGCAAACTGAGATATGTTTATAACCCCAGAGCTATTTTGCTATGTAATAGCTATAATCTGCTGTATCCTTTTGGATTATGTACGAAGTACGTTCCATGCAGCTTAGTTTTTTGTAAGCATTTCATGACAATCATGAGAACAGCAGGAGCAGTTTAATATTTGTAGGGTTTTTTTTAAAGTTAATTTCTAAAAGGGACTTTACTTTCGTAAGTGTTGTGTATCATCACACAAGGTGACTTGCATCAGTCAGAATTACCATGAACATTTAGTCCTTGGCTCAGGAGCAGTTTATTTGCATCATTCCAAAGTTAGGGGTGATGGTGATGATTGATGATGATGATGATGATCACAATGTATTGCACATCACTCCCCCTTCTTATTACAACCCTGTCAGGTAGGGCAACCTGATGGTGGGTGACTGGCCCAGGGTCATTCAGGAAGTTTCATGACCTGATGGGGACCCACCCTCCCTTTACGTCCTATCAACAACAGAGCCATGTGATGCATTTCCTCTAGTCTTAATGCTTCTCCTAAGGCAGCAGGCCTTCCTGTTTTAATAAATGTGACAGAGGGATAACCACCCATCCTAGTGAATTCTAACTAAATCAAATGGCCTAAACCACTAAAGCATGTTTTTAACTTTTGTGTTAACTGTGTAATCTAGCGAATAAGGCCAAATTGCTAGGAAAACCCAATGAATAAATAACTGGGCATATTAATTTACTGAAAGTTTCCAAGCTGTAGATATACAGTGGTTTCAGAGTCTAGTTACAGTGAAATATGAACTAAAGTAAGAGACTAAGAAGGATTCCTACAATACACTGTGGGCAACCATTGCCACTAGCAATGTAATTCTTTACTAAGTTTCTTCTTGAAGGTAGCAATGAGTAATTTCAGTAATTTTTTTTTCCCTGATGCAATAAAGTTTTCAAAAGCCATGTAGTTTTTTGAAGGCAGTTTTGGAAGGGTACTTATAATTCAGGACTTATTCTACACAAAATTAATATATTTGTTTTGCACAGGAAATCACATTTTGTGTACAGGAAAGAACATTTTCTGTGTGGAAAATAATCTTCCAATAAAGCTATATTAATTCCTGGACAGACAATGCTGTTTTCAGTGTAGGAAATGCTGTTTTCCAAGCAAATCAACCATGTGCAAATTTTACATAGAATAAATCTCCAATTACCATATACTTTGTGTAGAAAACAACATTTTAATAATAATAATAATAATAATAATAATAAAATTTATTTATACCCCGCCCCTCTGCTAAAAACAATCGGGGCGGCTTCCAACAATTAAAACATTATAATAATGACTAAAAACACCACCCACCCCCACCCTGCCACATAAAAAGACATTAAACACAATAAGATTAAAACCTTCTAGCTAAAAAACACATTAAAACAAATATATACATAATTTTTAAAAAGCCAGGAGACTGAGTTCCTGAGGCCGGGATCTAATCAGGAAAGGCCTGTCAAAAGAGATCCGTCTTTAGTGCTTTTTTAAAGCTACTCAAGCTCGTCAGCTGACGGATCTCATTCGGCAGGCCATTCCACAATTTGGGGGCGATTACTGAAAAGGCCCTCTGGGAGGTTGCAGACAGCCTAGATTTTTGTGGCTGAAGCAGATTCCTCCCAGAGGACCGGAGTATGCGGGGAGGATTGTATGGGAGGAGGCGGTTCCGGAGATAAGTTGGACCCAAGCCATTTAGGGCTTTAAAGGTAATAACCAACACCTTATACTGGGCCCGGAAACTGATAGGCAGCCAGTGGAGAGGTTTTAGTATTGGAGTTATATGATCTCTCCGAGATGTTCCTGAGACCACTCTGGCTGCCATATTTTGTACCAACTGAAGTTTCCAGACCAAGCACGAGGGTAGCCCCATGTAGAGCGCATTGCAGAAATCTAGACGAGAGGTTACCAGCGTGTGCACCACAGTCTCAAGGTCCCTTACTTCCAGGAAAGGGCACAGCTGGCGTATCAGCCGAAGCTGATAACAAGCGCTCCTGACCGTCGCATTCACTTGACTCGTCATCTGAAGCGATGAATCAAGGAGCACCCCCAGACTGCGAACACAGTCCTTAACAGAGAGCGTGACCCCGTCCAGGACTGGAGGTTGCAACTCAACTCCTGGTTTCGGGGCTGCTACCTTGAGCACCTCCATTTTGTCTGCATTTAATCTCAATCTGTTTTTCCTCATCCAGCCCATTACAGCTTTAAGACAGTCATTAAGAGGAGAGATGCCATTAGGATTCGAGGCCGATGATCGGGACAAGGAGAAATAGATCTGGGTGTCATCAGCATACTGATAACACCCAGCCCCATAACCCCGAATAATCTCACCCAGCGGCTTCATATAGATGTTAAACAGCATTGGGGACAGGATGGCGCCCTGGGGAACACCACAAGTAAGCTCCTTTCTGCTGGAGCAGCTGTCCCCAAGCCGCACCCTCTGGGACCTGCCCGAGAGGAAGGACCGGAACCACTGGAGCACAGTGCCTCCGATTCCTAACCCTCTCAGGCGATCCAGGAGAATGCCATGATCTATCGTATCGAAAGCCGCTGAGAGGTCCAGAAGCACCAACAGGGACACATTACCCCTGTCGATGCTTAGATGCAGATCATCGGTCAAGGCAACCATGGCAGTCTCAACTCCAAATCCCGTCCTGAAGCCAGTTTGAAATGGGTCTAGATAATCAGTTTCATCCAAGACCACTTGGAGTTGAAGAGCAACTGCCCTCTCGATCGCTTTGCTCAAGAATGGTAACATAGAAACCGGCCTATAGTTATTCATGTCCAGGGGGTCTAGGGAAGGTTTTTTCAGGAGCGGCCTAACCGCCGCTTCCTTTAAACAAGGTGGAACACACCCTTCCCTGAGGGATGCATTGATGATGTCCTTAAGGAACACCATCAAGGCAGTCCCCCCCTGGATGGCCAGCCATGAAGGGCAAGGATCAAGAGGGCAGGTCGTCTTCCTCACTCTACCAAGTAGCTTGTCCACGTCCTCGGTACTCACAGATTGAAATTGATTCAGTAAACTTACATCAACGGAGTTGCTGGACACCTCGTCAATTGTTTCTGTCAAAATGCTGGCATCTAAGTCGGCTCTTATCCGAGAGATTTTATCTGCAAAGTAGTTAAATGCATCACAGCAGGCCGTTGTTGGGTTAAGCAATGGGTTCTGTGCAGGTATAACCTGCGTCATCTCCCTTACCACCCTAAACAGCTCTGCTGGACGGGACTCTGCAGACGCAATACGTGCAGAGGAGAAGGATCCCTGTGCTGCACGTATTGCCTCTCGATAGGACCGAAGAAAATTCTTATGTCGAGTCCTGTCGGATAAGAGTCGAGTGCATTTTCTGTGCAGGAATTAATAGTTCTGCATTGAAACATTGTTTTCCATGCAGAAAATGCTGTTTCCTACACACACACAAATGTTTTCTATGCAAAACAAACGTGTAATTTTTGAGCAGAACTGCAAAGGTTGTTATCAGTCCAGAATTGATCTCATCATTCTCAACATTCAAAAAAACCTGCTTGAAATATTTTTCAATATGCCTTCCATCCCTAATTGCCAATCAGAGTAGATATATTGGATATGCCAAGAAAGTTTCATGTGTTTATATGATGGCAGCTTTCCCATTAAGATAATTAAAATTCATCATCATATTTATTTTTATTTCCCACTGATTCTTGAGGGAGATATAGCCAGCCTTTTACTGCTTTTAGTTATGGTATTTTTAAAAAATCAAATACCATTTTTAAATATCCTACTACTGTCTCAGTGTGTCAGAACAGCTAAATCTGAACTGCGTATATAGACTGAAAATTTCTATTTGAGGTAATTCTAAGGTGATATGGAAGGTCTAGCGATGATGATCACTGATAGCTTGTTTATTTATTTATTTACACATGTAACAGACACCCCTCCTCAAACTTAAAGAATGGTAGATCCGGGGGAGGTGTTTTAATGATGGGCATTGAGACAAGCACAGGGGTTGGCCAGGGCGTAGCTACGCCATGGCTAGGAGGAGACAGGGGTGGGGCTGAGGCAGGGCCTATTTTACCCTTTGCCGCCCCTGGCCTCCTCCTCTTTTCCACTGGATTGAAGAAGGGAGAACATCTATCAATTGGAACCTTTTTGAACTGGAGGGAGAGCTAAGTTGGCTGTGCTGTGCTTGTGGGGTTGTATGATTGATCAGCAGCCCAGCAGTGTGGTTGTGTGATTTCTGATTGATTTCTGATTGAATTTACGTACTTTTAATTGATAGACTTTATTGCATTCTTTGTTTACTTTGTTGCCCTTTGTTCTCCATCCCCCACCCCACCCCCCTTGGCATTTCTGATTGACTAATTAATTTTACTTGGCATTTTCGGTTGGCTAATTAATGTGAATGCATTTTTTGATTGATTGCTTTTAATTAATTGATTGATTGATTGATTTTACTTAATTGTTTCACTCCTTTGTTTCACCACACAGTCGCCCCTCCCCCCTCCCCCATTGGCTGTTTTAATTGATTGATCTGAATTAATTGAATGTATAATTGAACTTTTGAATTAATTAATCCCCCCGCTGCTGGCCTCCGAAGCTTCCCCCTCCTCTTCCCCCCACCACCGATCGGGCCCATTTGTTGCCTGCTGGCCTTTATTTTACACGGCTTGGCCCACGCAGCCTTGGTGCCTACTCGCCACCCCCCTCTGGGCCTCCACGCGGTGCCGCTCCATGCGGCTTTGACCATCCTCGTGGCTTTGATCTCCGCCTCTGTACCCGCACCCCGCTGCACTTGCACCTGGGCCCGATCCCCACCACGTGGCCAGGCCTAAGGCAGGGTCCGACTCTCCCTGGCCTCCGTTTGTCTCTCTGGCCTCCAAGTGGCCCCGCTGCCACTGGTCCTGCTGCTCCGGCATCCAAGTGGCCTCACTTGTCCCTGCCTTTATCCCAGGGCCGCTCCACCACCACTGGCCGTGGCCGCCACTCGGGGCCGCTGCCCAGGGCCCGATCCCCGCCAGGTGGCTGCATTTGCTCCACTTGCCAGATGAGTAACATGCCTGTGTGAACAAGGCCAGGATACAATCAGAAATTATAATGAGTAAAGCAGAATAGGTGTGAGCTGAGAGTAAAAAATATGTATATATCTAAGCAGCATCAGTGCAATGGTCCAGAAAAAAAATAAGTTTTGCTTTATGCTATAAGGATATTTATTTTATTTCATTTATTTTTTGTATTTATACCCACTCTTCAGCCACAAAGGCTCTCAGAGTGGCTTACAGGTTGTTAAGCAATAACACTTTACACATCTACACAGCTTTATAGGCACTAAGAGGTTTCCAATATGTGTTAGCTAATTAATTGCCCCCACAAGCTGGGTACTCGTTGTCAGGTGTTAGAGACTGAACTCCATTATAAAATGGCCAAACAGCAGGAAGTCATGAGGAGATGGTAAAGAGGCTGGGCCTTGTCACTAGTGTGTAAAGGGAAAGGTGTCAAAAGGGAAGGTCAACCAAGAGGCGAATGATGTCTAACAATGTATGTTGATAATGTTATATTATAATGATAACATGTGTCCTGCGCAGTAGTTCGACCATTTTGAAGGGGATTGTCAGGGGTTAGAGACTGAACTCCATTATAAAATGGCCAAACAACTGCAGAGTCATGCTGAGTCATAATGGGTGACTCAATGAACTGCCTAGTCATGCCATAGCTACAAAAGGAGGGTTCTTATTGGTGTGTAAGATTATTTGACTGAGTAAGCCAATGCCCTGTAACTGTGTATATAAGAGAGCTCAGAACAGAGCTCACTTTTCTTCTTCTTGTGAATGCTGATGCCTGGTGAAGCAGTTTTCCCTTCAATTGTAAATATTTGTACATATTGCAACTGCTTGACTTTGAAGATAAAAGTGCCTCCTGCTTATTTGGTTGTCAAACACTCTGTGTGTGAGTATTCTTGGGAATGGGTTGCTACTAAATCTGCTGAGATAGTTTTTGGCTTCTGCTGGGGATTGAGTGTCCTATCATCCCCTGACACTCATTTTACCAACTTACAAAAGGATGGAAGGCTGAGTGACCCTTGGAGCCCTTTGGATTGAACTTGCAATGTTGGGGCTGCAGTACTGGCATTTAACCACTGTTCCACCAGCACTCCCTAATAATTGTAGGCCCATTCTCCACATTACATAGAACCAAATCCCTTGTTGCCACTGAGTGTACATGCAACAGAAAACTACAAACAATAATGATCCATTGAGTAAAGTATGATGTGTGTGAAACATCTTAGATGTTCACTTAAAAGTATAAAATATGAAATTACCTATATTCAACTCCCATAGTCTAATAATATGTTTCTACTTGCATACTCACACACAATCAGATCATAGCAAGGTAATTCTCTTTCAGCCTCGAGCATCCTTGATCCAGGGTTCATCTGCACTGGCCCAAATACAGCAGCTTTCCACCAGTGTATTCTGGCCCCAGATGAAGCCCGTTGCCCCTCCATTATCTGCATGAAATGGAATGGAGTCTGCATGAACACACCATGATGTGTTAGAGCTGTCTACATCACAGTCTCCAAAGTCAGGCAGAAGGCCCATAGCATGTGCTTAAGTTCCCCTGCATGTGACCAGCCTTAGTCACATACTTCAGGCTCTTTCCTGGCTTTGGAGAGTGTGGTGTGGACAGCAGTGGTGGCAGCAGCAACTGGAGAGACAGGCTGGTGTCCTGGTATGCACTCCTGCAGTCCCAGAGGGCTTGATGCATTTTTCCTCAATGAGGTGGTTTCCTGGGTATTTTGATGAAATGGCTTGATGGGCCATTTCCCATCTTCCCCTCCTCCATTTTTGCCCAAGGCATCCATCATTGGGACTGCCTGGGGCAAAATGGGGCAAGAGCTCTGCACAGTATGGACTGCAGGACTCTGAGACAGGGGCAAGAAAGGATAAAGAGCCCATCTAGACAAGAAATGCTTACATTCCTTTTTTTTTTAAAGAGATGATTTATAGTGCCTACAAATGAAGGGGCAGAATGGCAAATATTTAATATTTCTACAAATGTACTTTTCACATATCTTCCTGTTGATTCTCTCATGCATATCTTCTAAAGAAACTGCTTCAGTTTATCTGGCTGAACCAGAGATTCTTTTTTATATGAATATAAGCAAGCCATTCTTAATGGTTGTGCCTTGCTAAAATTAATAGTTTCCTAATTGCATGTTTGCCTGATCGACTCTCTATTGTGGAAACATTGTAAAAATAATCTGATAATATGTATTTTCATTCATTACAAAATATTAAATATCTCTTGGCAAAATACCTAACTTCTGAGTTTTTAGATTATTTCCTGTGTTAACACATTCAACTTCTCTGGTGGTTTTATAGCACAAGGGGGAAAAAAAGATTGTGGATCAGGGTTTGTGTGTACAAACACTTCCAGAGCATTGAAGTAGACACCAGCCACAGAAGTCTACTTACACTTGTTTGATGAATATTCTACAATGAAATTAAAGGTATGCACTTCACCTTGCAAAACTGTGACAATTCAGACATTTGACATATCACTTGAGTACACTGAACCATGACCACAGTATAATCATGGTTTCTGTTGCTAGCTGCAACATTTTAATTGACAGAGCAAATTACTTATCTTCCCAGATCCGGACTTTGTTAGGTCTAGATTTGCTTGATGATTTCTCTGTTTGTAAAATGAAACCATTTGAGAAACTGCATGTTGTGTTGAGAACTCTAGTATGTGTTTTTTCCCCTAACTGTAGTATAGCAGTAGCATCTTCATCTTTTATTTAAAAAGTTATTCTACACAATTTTATCATCCTGTATGGATGGTATGAGCTGCTGCTTACTAGCATGTAGTGTCTTTACTTGCATGGATTCCATGTGCTTCTTCCAAATAATAGATGTGTCTTGCACTTAAGCCCACTACTAATGCTGCTGGCAACCATTCAGCTCCAAGGCAGTGAGGAAGCTAGAATTGACTACAATAGCATGTGTTGCAATGCATCATAGGCCAAGTTGCTATACAGAATGCATATCATAAATGCCTATCATAAATATCTACAGGGGCAGTTATACATTGATTATGTTGTGGGGCCTTTGTGTTGAATGTCAGTGTTATGGAACCAAATGTGCAACCAAATGCACAGATGAGTGTGCAACAGAATGCACAACTGAACTAGTACTTATACCAATTTCAGCAGAGACACCTGGATATGAATCAGTGGCCTGCACCTCCACATGTGTATCAGCATCACATGCTTTCACCGCATTGAACTGAACGTGGATGTTATGCATTAGCCAAAAATGTCCAACCATTCCATAGAAGTTATGCATATGTTAGAAATCAATAGAATTCCATTTCATATCTACATGATGTAAATAATTAATCCTTTAAAGGTATGGACCTTAGCAGCTATATTTTTGCAACATTTGGAATCTGAATATGAAAGAACCAATGCAATAAGCTAAACTGAATTTTTTCTTTGAACTGAATCAACAATCCTCATTAACAATTCTCATGCACTATCCTGTTTTTTGTTTTGTTTTTTTTAAAAAAACCACAATTATTGAGTGAATTTTGGGTTGTTTCCTAAGGCCAATGAGAATTCCAGGGCATTGAGGGTTAGCATTGAGGTTAGGTTGCAGGTTAGCAGTAGGATTTTAATGCTCACTCCTTGTATTTTCTGAAACCAACTGAGAATTCCAAGCCTCCCTATACTCCATTGGGGCCAACCAACTGCCAACCAAAATATGCAAGGTGTCATCACCACTATCTGGGCAGATAGAACATATCTCGATATGCTATATTGTCTGGAACAAAAAAAATAGTATTCCAGTGGGAGAAGACTAATTGGAACATATTTGTTCTCTCTGATCCTTTGTCTAAAACATAAAAAATCCAAAATTATACATGTAAAGTGACATCATTTCAGGGAATGAGTCATAGAGATCTAGTTCTCTGTAGATTCTGCAACAAAATATGGCTCTGAGGAATTTAAAATCTCCACTCCTGTTGCAAGAGGGTTATGTTACTTGTGCAACATTGTAACTTACTTGATATAGTAGCTAAGAGTTTGTCACTCTTTATATCTTCTGAGTAATTTCCAACTAATCATGGTCCAGATATGGTCAGATTGTAGTCAGATAAACAGACTTTCCCCCATGCATTGAAACACCATTCTTAAGTACAACTCTTCACTTTTTCTCTAGAGATAATTGGCAGCCATTCATTAATGTGGGAGAAAGTAAAGGTCTCCCCATTGCAACAACACTAAGAGTCTAACTGATACACTTCTAGATATATATTTTTTTATTAAAAGCAATCGTACAGTGACAACAGCATTGAATTATACATATGTAAATGGGTTCATGTGTTTTGAGGAAGTGTGCCTATAAAATACAGCTGTTCCATTGCATATATTGATCCCAGGGCCATAAGAATCTGCTGATACGTAGTAACCTTCTTTTATGTGTTATATGATGCCAAGATATTAGTTTGAAAATTGTGCTGAATGTGTAATGTTGTGCTTTGTTCTGCCTAACCTCATCTAATTGAAAAAGAACATGCATGATCCAGATGCCAAGATTTAGCCTTGGGCAAAATTTTATAGCAAACTTATATAATTACACACACAGAGAGACTGGATTGATAGTAAGAATAGTGAAATATCTCTCAGACAGTAGCAAAACACTGCCCACTTACTGCAAAGATTTACCACTTCAGAGGAAAAGAAATACCCTAAAAGCAAACTCATTTAAAATGCCAGGACAGATTACTATGAACCCAAATGCATCTTTTGTGTAATTATGTGCACTTGAAAGCATTCTCGTTAATTGTGATAATTTGGAACAAATTAGAGAGTCTTGAAGAAAGCTGCAGTGTAGCCACTTGCTGGGCTCTTAAAATACTAAATCAAAAAATGCAATCTGAAACCCGCTGAGTTTGGCTTCCTGTAATCTATCATGTCATTGAAGTACTTGAGCAAAGGTGATCCCAAATACACCATTTTAATCTCCATAGAAAACCAACGAAATCCCCTCCATTCCTCTCCCCTTCCCAGTGACCCAAGCTATTCACTAGACAACAACAAATGACATCATGCTTTTAGAAGTGAATTATACAGTGTGTGATACCAGTTTACAGGACTGCACATAAATTCTGTATGAGAAAAGAGAATGAATGACCTTTTAGCTTAAGAAAATGGGTTGCTGCAAACATTTTCATGCCATTCCTTCCTTCTTCTCTTCATGTTTCTCAAGTATTGTTAGCTCTTTGCAACTAGCCATATTTTCAGCCATCTAGATGTGGAACAAGATCTACCTGATATAGGGATACAAAGAATACTTGAAAAATTTCTCCTCCTTGGTGAGAAAGGGTGTCTCATCCCATTTTGTTAAAAGCCACCTGCTATGATGATTTTGGTTTTTCTCTCCATATTTTGAGACTTCGGGGCATTCCATTTGAGTGAAACATCATGACATTTTGTTCAAAAGTCAAGTTCCATGCAAGTTTTGAGAAGAACACATACTCTCCCCATTTTTTTTTTTTTTGCAAAAGATAATATACTTTGGTACAAAGACATTGTTGCACAAACACTTTTTCCCTACAAATGAAAAATTTGCCAAAAAAAAAAAAAAGGCCCAAAGTGAAGAAAAGAAAATAAATATTCCCAAAACAGTAGGGAGAAACATTTTGAGACTCTTGTTTCTTGCTCGTGTAAATGAAATAAACAACTATTTACAACTCTAGTCTGAGGTAGCCAATCTACAGTTCACCATCAATATTAAATTGTGAGAGCAACTAATAGAAGTACAAATTTATTTTTTCACCTGCATTAGTGAAGCGGTTGTTTTAGACCTGAGAGAGAGAGAGAGAGAGAGAGAGATTGAGAGAGAGAGAGAGAGATTCTAGAAGAAAGTTTTAAAAAATGGAGTGGGATCATGGCATATTACTCTAGGGCCCAATGAAGACTTTCTCCTTAATCTGACAGCAGCATCCATGTGCCAAAAATTGGGCTGACAGGTTCTGGAACATCAACTGTCCCTAGGTGTGCACCATAATTCAATCCTGATAATCCCTTGCACCATATATGCTTGTTATGCTTTTAAAATGGAGCATATTGAATACATTCACACAGTGCCAGTACTTGGGGAGGGGGTGCAGAGAGGCCAAACCGCACCAAGGTAACACTGTCAGGGGGAAGGTGACACCAGCTTTAGTAACAGCACAAGAGTCACACAACTATTATCTGCAATTTGCACTCAGTCCCCATTCACTTATTTGTTCATTGGTTTATTTATAAAATGTATGAGTTGTCTCAAAGGGCTCCCAAGGCAATATATAAATTATAACTTGCAAAAACCAATATAATGGTAAATCCTATCTTATGCAAATCGAGAACAGGATTTTTTTAAAAAAGAAAATATATCATTAAAAACAGAGGCCTGAATCTTATTGGTTACTCTTAAATAGAGTGCATTTATTCAATCTATTCTTGAATGGTGAGTCAACACATAGGGCTTGTCTACATGAAGGAAGAAAAAAAACCCACAGGGACTGCTCTACAGTAATAGCAAGTTGCAGCAGCTGGGACCTGTCTAAATGGTTTTACAACCCCCATAAACTTTGCATCCCTGTAGCTGAGATGGTGGCCATGAGTGGATTACTTGCATTTTTAAATTTTCTGCCACTAAGGCAAAAATTCAACATGGCGGCAGCTGGCACTTGCCCTATAACCCAGTCCTGCCCCCTGAACTTGTCCAGCTAATCAGGTTTGCACTTCCTCTTGTATGGGGAGGCAATATATGTTAAATCACTTGTCTTAACAAGTGAAAATGTGCATATCACTGGAACATTTAAAAAAAAAAACAGGAAAAGCCGTGAATGCTTTTCTTGCATAGTTTTTCCTCTTTTTGGCCTCCCTCCATCACAATACAAGACAATGCAGCATCCCATTAAGACAGCTTGTTTTCTGAGTGAATTCTGTGAGGAGTATTTACACTGCATAGACAACCCCATAGCTAAATTTGATTTATTCAATAAGTCTACTCTAGCTGGACCAGAGTGTGAAACTGCATTCAGAATCATTCAAATGCCAGGCAGATCAAAAAGGGTTTTAATGTCTCATATAAAACAAGAATGTCAAGGAAAATGTGAAGAGGGAAGGATCACAAGAGCAAAAATATTTCTGTAATGTTGACAGTAAAGGAGTAAATGTTGACATTTACATAGAAATGTATGTGTTGATTTGGAGAACATTATGTTTGATTAATGAAATCAATGTCAATGTTCCTTCATATCTAAGCTCCATCACTTAGTAATGCATGAAATGGTGGGGAAAGAAATATACAGTCGTCCCTTCACATTCGCGGGGGTTCCGTTCCGCGGACCCCCGCGAATGTGAAAAATCCGTGAATAACTACACCCCTCCCCCTCCCTCCCCAGGCCTTCGCGGGGCCTTCCTAGGCCCCGCGGAGGTCTCACCGGCCCTCCATCCCACCCTCACCGGGCCTTCACGAGGCCTTCCTAGGCCCCGCGGAGGCCTCACCGGCCCTCACTCCCACCCTCCCCGGGCCTTCGCGGGGCCTTCCTAGGCCCCGCGGAGGCCTCACCGGCCCTCCCTCCCACCCTCCCCGGGCCTTCGCGAGGCCTTCCTAGGCCCCGCGGAGGCCTCACCGGCCCTCCCTCCCACCCTCCCCGGGCCTTCGCGGGGCCTTCCTAGGCCCCGCGGAGGTCTCACCGGCCCTCCCTCCCACCCTCCCCGGGCCTTCGCGGGGCCTTCCTAGGCCCCGTGGAGGCCTCACCGGCCCTCCCTCCCACCCTCCCCGGGCCTTCGCGGGGCCTTCCTATGCCCCGCGGAGGTCTCACCGGCCCTCCCTCCCACCCTCCCCGGGCCTCCCTCCCACCCTCCCCAGGCCTTCGCGGGGCCTTCCTAGGCCCCGTGGAGGCCTCACCAGCTCTCCCTCCCACCCTCCCCAGGCCTTCGCGGGGCCTTCCTAGGCCCCGCGGAGGCCTCACCGGCCCTCCCTCCCACCCTCCCCGGGCCTTCGCGGGGCCTTCCTAGGCCCCGCGGAGGTCTCACCGGCCCTCCCTCCCACCCTCCCCGGGCCTTCGCGGGGCCTTCCTAGGCCCCGTGGAGGCCTCACCGGCCCTCCCTCCCACCCTCCCCGGGCCTTCGCGGGGCCTTCCTATGCCCCGCGGAGGTCTCACCGGCCCTCCCTCCCACCCTCCCCGGGCCTCCCTCCCACCCTCCCCAGGCCTTCGCGGGGCCTTCCTAGGCCCCGTGGAGGCCTCACCGGCTCTCCCTCCCACCCTCCCCAGGCCTTCGCGGGGCCTTCCTAGGCCCTGCGGAGGCCTCACCGGCCCTCCCTCCCACCCTCCCCAGGCCTTCGCGGGGCCTTCCTAGGCCCCGCGGAGGTCTCCCCGGCCCTCCCTCCCTCCCTCCCCAGGCCTTCGCGGGGCCTCCGGAGGGCCTCCGGGCGTCCCGCGAAGGCCTCTCCACCCCTCCCCAGGTCTTTCACGGGGCCTCTGGAGGCCCCGTGTCGCGGTTTTGGGGGGGCCCCGGGGGGGCCCTCCCAAAACCGCGAATAACCGAAACCGCGAATGTCAAGTTCGCGAATGTGGATGGACAACTGTAGTTTGGGGAAAATCCTGAGCATGTTCTGTATTTAATTAATAAAATAATATGTGGTAAATATTAAAACATAGGCTGCTCTATAGCCAGATAGGATAAAGCTAGTCAGGAAAAATGGAAGAAGTCATTGCCGCCAGATTGCGGGAATAATGAGAGCACGCATGTGAAATGGGGTGAAATAAATTATTTTATTGATTCAACCTATTCAAATCCATCCAACATCTTCAGCAGGGGGGGGGGCAACCTGGTGAGGGACCAGCTTAGGCAGTAGCTGGACCACACCCCTCAGCCTTCCTGGGTCAAAACCTGGGTCCTGGAAAGGAACCCCAGTTGCATGGGGATGCTCACCAGCCAGCCTGCATCTGGAAGATCAACACAAAAGTCCCCCACCCAAGCTGCACGGCTTGAGATGAAGGATGACCCCTTAGGCCAACCCCAAGGTGGGTCTCCCTCTGTCCCCTTAGGCCCCACGACCTGAAGTGGCCCTTCCAGAAACCCAACCTTCACCGAAATTGGTGCCAAGGTGCCCACCAAAACTACGCCCCCTTTCCCACCATAAGAGGGAATTAACCTATATAGAAACTACCCTGGCCAATTTCCCAAATGCCATCATCCTAATGTGGGGTAGGTGACCCCCCCTGAGAAAAGGGGGGGAAATTCCCACCCAGCTCTGAAGCAACCAATTATGTCACTATTCAAGCAGTGGGAGGGTGGGTCGAAGATCGCTTGATGCTGAAGAGAAGGAGGCAAGGGGCGGCAGGGCCTTATATGGCCTCTGGCCCCACCCCTCAGCTCCCATTGCAGGTGACACTGCTTGCAACAAAAATAGGGCGGTCTCTAGCTACAGATACAGGTGACTCCTCACCCCTAACAGCTCTGCCAATGGGCGAGGAGCCAGATTGTTGGCCAATTGCAGAATAACAAGATCACACACATGAAATGGGGTGAAATAAATTCTTTTATTGAATTCAACCTATTTTAACCCCCTAAGATCTTCAGCAGGGGGAGGCAACCTGGTGAGGGACCAGCTGAGGCAGTAGGTCTATGCTTGACCACACCCCTCAGCCTTCCCGGGTTAACACCTGGGTCCTAGAAAGGAACCCCAGTTGCCTGGGGCTGCTCACCAGCCGGCCCACATCTGGAAGGTCAACCCAAAAGTCCCCATCCAAGCCTCACGGGTTGGGATGAAGGATTATCCCTTAGGCCAGCCCCAAGGTGGGTCTCCTTCTGTCCCCTTAGGCCCCATGACCTGAAGTGGCCCTTCCATAGCCCCAAACTTCACCAAAATTGGTGCCAAGGTGCACACCAAGACTACATCTCCCCCTTTCCCGCCACTGAAAGGGGCAAGCATCTGCTTATTACCTTCCCCCCCCATCTCATCCAAAAGGTCTCTTAACCCCTGCTGAAGATTGCCCAAAAAGATCAAATTTCCAGCGTCCGAAAGATGAACCCCATTGGCTCTGTAGAGCTTGGTCTTCTTGGACACAATCTCTGGATGTGACAGGTAGTATCCCAACCCTTTATACATGTCATTTTTAATTTCTTGATTACCCCCCCTTCAGGCTTTGTCAATTAGCCGGGGATCACCATCCCCTCTCCAAAGCCGTCTAGGCAGCATGGCTGACAATATGACGGTAACCCCAGGCCACTGAGACCTGATTACTCAAATGTCATGGGTCACCTGAAGGACCAGAGCCTTGCCTTTTAAAAGCCATAAATCATTCCCTCCCAAATGTATGGCCAGAACATCAGGCAGATGACCGTGGCACTCCTCAAAAAGCAATGGCATAAGGCCATGCCAACACAAACACCTCCTTCCAAGCCATTTGACTGTTGCCTTGTTCCCCAGACTCAGGTGAGGCCCAAAATGACAAAACTAGGCCTGTCGGGCCGCCCAGTATACCATACTGTGGCAACAAATCAGCACCCAAAGTCTCACCAGCATCAACCTAGAATCTAAAAAAAAGGGGGAAGACAACAGGTTAATATGTGAGTGAACACACATAGCGCCGATAGAAGGACCTCCACCGGCCAATCCCTTTGATTGCTGCCACCGGCATTCCCAACACAGATGCTGTGGAGGCAGTTCCTATACGGAAGGAATGGGTAGCAAATCGGACCTCACAAAGGCCCAACTTACCTAACGCTTTAGATGTCAGTGTCCAGAACTGGTATTTAGTCAGTGGGGGGAAATCAGCATGCACATACAGCGGGCCTGGCTGAGGCCCTGGACACCCAGGAATTGATGTAAAGCCTTAACTGGACATAACTCACGGTCCCTAAATGGTAACAACCGGAATTGCTTGCCCCTACCTTCTGATCCGTCTTAGAAAAACACATGGTCAAAATAACCTGACTCTCCTCTAGGAAGATACCCCTCAAATCCAAGGCCTATTGGAAGCATCCATCTTGGAGGCCAGTACCAGCTCATTAATACACAATGCACCAAAGAAGGCTATGAGCGCCACAGCATGAAAAAGCAGCACCTCATAAGGAGACATGCAAATGTCTGCCCAAACCTTGGCTAACCCTTTCAAAATAGTCAGGGAAATCCCATGTTCCTTAAACAAACCAAAGAATAAGGGGAAGTGGGTTGGAGAGGAAATCTAATCAGACTACATTGGATTACACTATTTGGGAAGCAGCCATGTTAATGAAATGAAAATACAGTCATCCCTTCCTATTTGCATTTTTCTGATTCACAGTTTTGTGTATTCATGGTTTGCAGCCGCAAAAGCAGACTCAAAGGAAATCTCTGAGAATTTATGGGAGAAGTTGCTCAATAAGAAACACCTGGCAAAGCCTTAATTGCTTTACATAGGCTGAGAGAGGCAATGGAGGCTTTGTCAGAGATCAACTGATCTCTGTGGAGAAAGCTTCCTGAATCCTTGCTGCCTTGCTATGTGCCTTGACCTTGGACTGTTCCTGATGACCCTGTTGCCTAATCCTACTGACCTACGGACCAACTCCTGGACTATGCTGCCCTCTGTAAGCCTTGACTTTTGGCCTGTATTCTGGACTCTTCTCTGTGTGCCTTTTGCCTGTATTACTGCATTTCCATGAAACAGGACTTTGCTTATTCTTCCTAATTAATTATCACTGGAGCTTGGCTGCTTTCCCAGCTCTTGTTTAACTTGCTTGCAATTTTGGAGTTGCTTTTGGACAGCTTTATTCATTCTTGGTGATGATGATGTTTTCCAGTTCATTGATTGTCATTTTGTCTCAAGATCATACTGGAAGATCCAGGTTTCATCACAAGTGGTGAATTTTGGAAAAAGGTTTGGGTCCTCCTCAAGTTGCTGCAGAATGTCACGTTGCTTGACTTTTAAACTTAGCATTTCTCTGGCACACAACAGACAACACAGCTGATTTAAATGACAACTGACAATTAACTGAACGGCCAAGAGAATTGATGTTTGTCATGCAGGTTCAGACCTGTTCAAAAGTCACCACTCAAGCACTCACAATCAGTTCTCCCTGATTTGTCTGAAAGGTAGAAACACAGTCTCGTTATTTAACAGATGGCCCACATGTTATAAGGAATCCTTTCTAAGGTAGAAAGGCAAAGCTGTAAAAGTGTCCAGTGAAATTAAAAATGTGTTGAGTAATTATAGCAGTCGATGGCCTCATGTTTTCCTTTTATAAACCGATGTGCAGCCCTAAAGTGTGTCTTCCCATTCAAATTATAAGACTATGCTTTTTCTGCCTTATATCTGATAGACTATATGCCTCTAGGACAGCCGGCCAAGCTGGGAAACAGGATTTCCAAAACCTTGGTATAGGAACCAATTCAGAGGATTAGAATGGGAATAACTATATACAGTCGCCCCTCCACATTCGTGAACTTGACATTCGCGGTTTTGATTATTCGCGACACGGGGCCTCCGGAGGCCCCGTGAAAGCCCTGGGAGGGAGCGGGGAGAGCCAGGGAGGCCTCCACGTGGCCTTCGGAGACCCTCCGGAGGCCCTGCAAAGGCCTTGGGAAGGAGGGGGGAGGGCCAGGGAGACCTTCACGGGGCCCCCGGAGACGCTCCGGAGGCCCCGTGAAGGACTAGGGAGGGGCGGGGAGGGCCGGAGAGGCCTTGATGGGGGCCCCGGAGATGCTCCGGAGGCCCCATGAAGGCCTTGGAGGGAGCGGGGAGGGCCGGGGAGGCCTCCATGGGGCCTCTGGAGACGCTCCGGAGGCCCCATGAAGGCCCAGAGAGGGGGTGGGGAGGGCAGGGAGGCCTCCATGGTGCCCCCAGAGTGTCTCCGGAGGCCCCACAAAGGCCTGGGGAGGGAAGGGGGAAGGCCGGGAGAGGCCTCCACGGGGCCTTCCTAGGCCCGCAAAGGCCCGGGTAGGGAGGGGGGAGGGCCGGGGAGGCCTTCACGGGCCCCCCGGAGATGCTCCAGAGGCCCCATGAAGGCCCGGGAAGGGGGTGGGGAGGGCTGGGGAGGCGATCATGGGGCCTCCGGAGACACTCTGGAGGCCGCATGAAGGCCTGGGGAAGGGCTGGGGAGGGCCGGGAAGGCCTCCAAGGGGCCTCCGGAGATGCTCCGGAGGCCCCATGAAGGCCTGGGAGGGAGCGGGCCCGGGGAGGGGGTGGGGAGGGCCGGGAAGGCCTCCATGCGGCCTCCAGAGGCCCTGCAAAGGCCCGGGGAGGGAGGGGCAGGGCTGGGAGAGGCCTCTGCGGGGCCTTGCTAGGCCCCATGAAGGCCCAGGGAGGGAGGGGGTAGGGCCAGGGAGGCTTCCGCAGGGCCTCCGGAGACTCTCCAGAGGCCCCGTTGAGGGCTTGGGTGGGAGGGGGAGGGCTGGGGAGGCATCTACAGGGCTTCGGGAGGGTCTGCGGAGGCCCTGGGAAGGCCTAGGAAGGGTGTGGGGAGGCTGGGGAAAGCAACTATGGGGCCTCCGGAGGCTCCATGGTCGCTATGGTGGGAGAGGGGGAGGGCAGTCGTTATTCGTGGATTTTTCACATTTGCGGGGTCCGTGGAACGTAACCCCTGCGAATGTGAAGGGACGACTGTATATGAAAACATTAAAATACTTTGAATTTCAAATTACCATTGATTTGGCTAATTACTGTGTTGCAGAAATCATGGAACAGTAGACCCACGGACGGGAAAGTGAGTTTTATTACACCGGTGGGCCTGATTGGAGTACCTTCCAAAGAGTCAGAGCCAAAAGCTATGACTACAGAATACCTTTATACAATAATGACAGTATGCAAAAAACAATTTCCTCCTGCTTTCTTTGATGTCAGCAACTTCCCTTCCTTGAGACAATTGTTGATAGTTCAAGGCAAGATAGCTTAGGAACATTTGGGTGCAGTTTGACCGCTATTAGGGAAACAATTTGTATACATCAGCATATCATATGCTTCTGGAACATAGAGTTGATTAGTAAGGAACACTGACTAGGCCTGAGAGTTAAAGGAAAAAGACTTTGCAGAGTCCCAGAGTCTCATGGGCTATCTAGTCTGACCCCAAATAGTAATTGTAAGGTGACAGCATTCAGCAAATAGATATTAGAGTCCAAATGGCTACTACATTCCCCCCTTAAATTAAATGATTAATTTTAAAGACAATTAATACATTTCACACAAGTAAATCCCTATTTAAGCCATCAAAGCATACCCAGTATTGATTTGTGTAGGATAGCAGGCAAGCAACAGAAAATACATGATATGAGCATGCATAGTAGAACAACAATGAACAATGCTGACAAGAATAACACAAACCATCCTTTTAACCATCCTAGGTCCATTATAATTAATCTCTTTGAATGAAAACAATGAAAAAAATCACCCCTGGAATATTTGCCAATTGTAACCATAGGTTTTCTGAAAACCTTTGTAACAGAACCCCTCCTTTTGGCTATAGCATAAGACAATAAAATAAACATTACAGCATGCAGGTTAATTTTGTTTGGGATCTGACCCTACTTTGAGCAGCCTGATGGAACTTCCAGTCATCTAGTCAGTTGCAGTAAGGTCTAGTCCTGTCTTCTTTCCTCTCCAGTTGCAGGTTTGATTGTACATTGAATGAGTAGCCTCCAGAGTGCTCACAGTATAATCAAACCTCTTGTTGCAAACTAACATTTACTAACACTTGCATGTTCCCCCCCTTAACCCAACCAAAGTCTGGCGGGGGCTACTATACATCAATTCAAATGGGGATAAGCCAGGAGTCTTATATGGGGTGCAACAAATCCTAAACAGGGCCAAGGGCAGCATTTCTGTCCACTTTCGTTTGGTTTCCTGGAACCGCTTAGCCTGATGAGTTTTAATTGTCTGATTCATCCTCTCCACTTGTCTGGAATTCTGAAGATGATATGCACAATGTAAATTCCACTGGATTTAGGGTGCCCAGTCTGTTCTATTAGATGAGCTTTGCTTCTGCCATTTCAATGAAAGGAACCTCTTCATATACCTCTGCTTGTTTTTTCATCTGCCAGTTGTCTCCTCCCTCTTCCATTTCAGTCTCTCTCTTCTTCTTCCATCTCATCATTTCTATTCACGCTGCCCATGTCCTTCTTGTCCACACCAGGCACATTGATTCCTTCTCTGCCTCTTCCAGGCTTTTTCTTTCATCTCCACATCTCCATGTTTTCTTTCACGTTCTCTGTCACGCTGCTCCACCAGTGCTGCTATGAGCAACTCCAGCTTCTTGACTATTTTCCTGGCCTTCTCTCACTTCTCTTCCTCATCTCTATTCACATACTCTACACCTTCTGTTCACATGCACTACAGCTTCTGTTCACATACACTATGCCTTCTGGGCTACTTCCAACAATTCCTTCATATTCTTTCCTGTGTAACCTTCATAACTCTTTGTTACGAAAGTCATGTTAACCATCCTCATATTATTCAGGGTTGAGGGGGTATACTGGTGATAGGCATCTAGGAGGCACTCAAGGTAGGCTCCTGAGGCTTCAGTGGCTCCTTCCAGTACTTTTGACACTTTAGTAATGTTAACTTGCTTCTTTATCCCTGCCATCATGGCTTCTAATAGCAGGGTCTTTATCCCTGCCATCATGGCTTCTAATAGCAGGGTCTGATATTGGATGAGGCAGTTTATCTGTTCCATCTCATAAGGATCCCAGTGGGGATTGCCCTGATGGCACTCTCTCACACATCCTCCTTTGAGCATCAGCATGATTCTTGGTTGCTCTGGCCAAAGCTATCTGCTCCTGCATGTTGTATAATGTGTTGCCTCTCTTTAGTGGTGAAAAGGTTTAGTAGCAGCTTCTATTGGCAGTCTAGCCAATTTGGCATATGCGAAGCCATAGTGTTAGCACATAGCTCTACAGTCTCTTGAGGCTGTATATGAGGTGTAGTGGGTATTCCAATTCATACAGTTCCAGGTCATTAGGGGAACCTTGTGCTGGTCAGTTGGAAGTCAGGCAGTTGCCCTGCAGGCCAGGGGCTGGATGGGTAATTTATCTTGTTTAAATGACTGGGATGACTGTAACTGTGTCTTCATCTGAGAGTGGAGGAATAATGGATCACATTCATGTACTTCCTGCTTTGTCTGTTTTGGTAGGGAGGCTTGAAGAACTAGTGCAGCATGGGCGGTAAAATGAGGATCACAAGCAGGCATGGCTCCTATCTCTTTAGTGAGGGGATCATCCTTTGGCTTATCCAATAAGATAGGTGGTGGTAAAGACTGCTTTTCCCTTGGGCTGGGTTTGCATAGCTGCTGGAATTTAATTTTAGATGAGGATGCATCTGTAGTACTGGACATTTTTTGCAAGTGTGTTCACAATTGACTTGCAGCTGTTGCAAATATGGGCATTGTGATATATTTGTAAGACGAGCTGATTTCTCTGTAACACTCAGCAGTGTTTAACTACAACATCTGGTTGTTGTGATGGGACTGGGCAGGTTTCCTCCCAAAAATCTGCCTTTTTAACCTCCTGCGTGCCATATGAATTTTGCCTTTGACAGGCTTGCTGGAATTGCTCTAGCTTGCTTGCAATATCATTTAATCTCTGCAATATAAGAATCAATTTTTCTACAAATAGTTGGCAGAATTCATAGAAGGGCTGAGTAGTGTTATTGTAAGATATACCGCAAGCAAGTTCCACGAGTTTATCTCTGTTTTCTCCCTGTCCCAGAGAATAGTTTATATTTAGATTTTGAGGAGCTATTTTGTTTAGTTCAGATGTCTGTGGTGTCTTAGGGAGTGAAGAAGCTGCCATTGCTGCCACTGGGAAAAGTGAGTCAATTCTCATCTGTTTTTCAGCTTTGAAAGATCCCTGGGTTCTAGTGTTGTTACTTGGGCTGGGCTGAATTCTTTTCTTGCAACTGGGTGGCATTTTTGGGATATATGAAGTGATAATGCCAGAAAGTGATGGGAGGACAGTTCAGAAGTTATTAGTCTGTCACCATCTTGCCCCTCCTTTGTTCATGATAAGGCTGCTAGGGCTGCGCCTGCAGTGTAATGTAAGGTGGGGGTGCCACTGGCCCTATCAGGTTGTTGTCTCCCAGGGAATCTAACACTGGCTTTAATTTATTGGCCAATTTTCTTTTTCTAATTACCAGAACTTTGGCTTGGGATCTCTTGGCACTTTTCAACCAATGGGGGGGGGGGGGTAACAAGGACCACTGTATCTCATGAGTCAATGTAGGGGAACTGATTTGGATGTTCTGGGTCACCAACATTTACAAAATACACACACCAAATTTTATCTAACTTCAAAGACCCCTCACTGGGCCACCGAACACCAAAGGAGGGCCATTCTATCTCACAAAGGGATTGAACCCCTATTTGATTTTCTTTAACATACAGCTCAAGGGATTGCAAACTTCTTTGCTCCCCCCTCCACCCATGTCCTCCCTCCTAAAATAGACACAGACAAAAGACACAAGGGAAAAACAAACAAAAAAATGCGTGGACAATAGGTCCTATTGCCCGAACCAAGAGGAAATGGACACCAGTCACACAGCTGCCATCTTGTACCCCCGGACACTCAACCGCAAGTAGCAAGAACCACGGCAGCCATGCATACAAACACACACAAGTTTCATGTACTCAATGCACAGGAATACGTTCCTACCTCCCACTTTCCCAAATTGCCCCAAATTACAATATTACCACTTTCTCAATGCCAGCTTCAGTGGTACAACAGTTTCACCAGTGTGCCCTCACTGCGTCTTATCCAGGTACTCGGGTTGCCCTTTAGGGGGTGATCAATCCCCTCGTCCACTCTTATGGAGTGGGCCACAATATTTCCCTTGTTTACTTGCCTGTTTTCTGGAGGAAGAAGGCTCAGTTTCCTTCTCCATTTACTGGGTTCTCCTTGTGTGTGTTGCTGTTCAGGCAGTCATGGCACAGACTCCCGTTTTTCCAACAAATGGTTGGTGGCACACAGAATGAGTGTGTGTGCTCATGGGCCCTTTCCAACCACGGCAGATAGAGCAGGCAAATGCCACCTTCTGTTCCATAACCTGCTGCTTCTTTCCCAGCCAATGCATTATTTATGTTCAGGAAATCAGGGAACAGCAGACCCACGGATTGGAAAGTGAGTTTTATTACACTGGTGAGCCTGACTGGAATACCTTCCAAAGAGTCAGAGCCAAGAGCTATGACTACAGAATACCTTTATACAGTAATGACAATATGCAAAAAACAATTCCCTCCTGCTTTCTTTGGTGTCAAGAACTTCCCTTCCTTGAGACAATTGTTGATAGTTCAAGGCAAGATAGCTTAGGAACATTTGGGTACAGTTTGACCGCTATTAGAGAAAGAATTTGTTTACATCAGCATATCATATGTTTCTGGAACATAGAGTTGATTAATAAGGAACATTGACTAGGCCTGAGAGTTAAAGGAAAAAGACTTTGCAGAGTCCCAGAGTCTCGTGGGCTATCTAGTCTGACCCCAAATAGTGATTGTAAGGTGACAGCATTCAGCAAATAGACATTAGAGTCCAAATGGCTACTACAACTGTGCCTTTTTTTTTAACTGAGAAAGAAACAGCTTTGTCCTCCTTGGACTTTCCCCACCTCCTTTTATTTTTTAAAGATGGCATCCTCCATGTGGTACATCTCTGTCTGGCAAGTCTTAGATAATTGATTTTATTATCTATATTTCCCAGAAAAGCAGCTACAGGTAGAATGGAAGAAAATGTGCAATACATAGAATAAATTCAGCTGTTTAAATATTGAATAGATTTCTTTTATTATTTTTTCTTCAGAGAAAGCTTTCTACCCAAAGCTGCATTATAATCTTATTGTACTTAATCTTGGCTTTCCTACCTCTTTTCTCTATCTTGCTGAACACAGCTTAAATTCTTTAAGGCATTCTTCATGCATTTCCCTTCTATGAAAGAGCCCATGTGCCTATTCAATAAAATAAAATAATAATTGCTACATCCCCATACAGTGCATATTGATGTCAATGCAGGATATGTCCCCTCTCACCCACTCCCAAAGAAACACACAGACACCGTATACCTTTGATAGAATTTATTGAATACATGAATATGAAGATTATATCAGAATACATTGGCAATAAAGGCCACAACTTTATTGATGATAGCTGTCATTGGTTGGCTCAAACACATGGGTTCAGATCCAGACATTGACCAACCTGCCTGTCTGGTTGATGAGACTGTTGTCGGCGTACCTGCCGACAGTCACCAGTCAGGAATGGGGAGGAGTCTGGGCAGGCATCCTGGACTGCCTGCCAATCCTCAGGTCCTTTCCCTTCCACCACCAAAGGTGCAGATGACAACATGGAAAAAAGAGAGGGAGGCTTTCTATGATTACATGCCCCAAGTTGGCATGCCCCAGTGCCATAAACCTCCAGGGTCTCTGTGACCTTGTACTTGACTTTGACCTTGACCATGAACTTGCTGGAGACTCCCCACTACCTATGACCTTGGATCAGAATCCATGCCAAACACCACAAAAGGCGGGCCAACTCCAGCCTGACTTCTGCCAACCCAGCAGCTGCCACCAACCAGGCTCCAATCTGCCCTGCCCTGAGTGAAGGGAGACCCCATTGCATTGCCTTAGACATTGTGGATGGTTAAGTCTGGCTGTATGTAGTCAGCAAAGGCACTGGAGCACCATCTGCCCAGGCACCTAATAGTCTCTGATGGCAGGACCCCTGTTGCATCCATGGTAGCTAACCCGATCTGGAAAGAGTATCCACCAAAGTTGTCCACCCACAAGCCCAGCTGCTTCAAAGCAGCCTGCAACACACTGATGAATTGGTAACCTGTCAGCGGAGACATGTCCCTGTGAATAAAAAGGGGGCCTGACACATTTGGGCACCTCTCCAAGAAACTGTGCATGGATTCCACTGGACAAGGTGATGAGTTCACCAGGCTCTGTAAGTGCAGAGAGGCCCCTTCACCAAGCTGATCACATTTTGAGCACCGTACTCTGATAACGTGGGGCATCCGCAACAAATGACACATCCTTCAGTTGCAGCGTCCTGCCAGACGTGTCCCTCTTGCACTTACATACCAACTCACCAATATTTAAGGCATCAAAGAAAGCAGTTGTGAATATTGTGCTGAATAAAAGTGCTTCATACTTAGAATCTCAGACCTTACCATGTCTGGCCAACAACTTACAGAGTATACTGAAGGAGACTGGCCTGTGGGCATCCATCTTCTGATGGCTCATCCAATGTCATCCTTCCACAGCCCTTTGAATGAGGAAGGTGGCACACAGGTCACCCAAACCCGCTGCCTTGCTGAAGAATGAAATACCAGCCAGGTATAGAGACAGGAAATGAGGAGCCAAGCCCGGGACTTTCAGGTAAGTCATATAATGCAACACCTCTCACTCCGAAGCAGGCCAGGAGTGCCCATATCCATTCCTCCATCTGAAGGTGAAGAATTGATGAAATGCAATCCTATAGCTCAACTGAGTTGATGGTGCCAATGAGTTGAGGACTCCCTGGATCATGGCTCTTTGCCAAACTGCCATAGTTCATCTGGAAAGATCGCTGGCTCAGGATCTGCCTCTGGGACCAATGTGTGAAACCTGGTGTCCTGGAATCAAGACAATGCATCCGCAATCTCATTATGCATTCCAGAAATTTGGTGGGTGGTGAAACTGATGTTCAACGTCAGGCAGACTAGTAAAAATTACTGCACCAGCTTCATGATTCTCTCCTATCTAGAAGACTGCCTGTTGATAATCCACACCACCACCTGATTATCACACCAGAAGCACACCACCTTGTCCTTGAACTCCTCTCTCCAGATAACAACTGCCACTAAAACTGGGAAGAACTCAAGGAATGTTAGGTCATGGACAATAGCAGCCACCCCTCACTCAGGCAGCCAATGCTGCACACACCAATGTCTGTTGTAGAAAACCCCAAACCTAAGGCTCCCAGCAGCATCTGAATGAACCTGCAACCCTACTCCCAGTGTCTTCTGTTTTTGGCGCAAAATGATGCCATTGTACCCATCCAAAAATTGTAACCAAACCTTGAGGTCTTCCTTTACACTCCTGGTAAGCTGAATGTGGTGATGAGGAGACCTGATGGCCTTCCCAATTCCTGCCAATCTGGCATAAAATGCCCTCCCTGGTGCTACCACCCTGCAGGCAAAATTGAGATGACCCAGTAGGGACTGCACCTCCTTGAAAGTGGCCTTGTTGCAAGCCAATAGTCCCTGTAAGTGATCCCTGATCCCAGCCAGTTTGTCAGATGGGAGATAAGATACCCCAGAAACAGAGTCCAACAAGATTCCCAAGTACACTAGTGAAGTGGAAGGTCCAACCATCTTCTCTGGAGCCAAGGGAACACCAACTTCCCGCGCCAAAAGCTGGAAGGATTGAAGTAAAGACCCGCAGTCTGGTCCTATGGGTGACCCAATCGTGAGAAAATCATCTAACTAATGAGCGACAAAAGGAAACCCAATCTTGTTCTATAAAGCCCATTGGAGGAATGTGCTGAATGCCTCAAATACAGCACAACTGATGGCACAACACATGGGCAGCGCCATGTCAAAATACCACTGGCCCTGGAATTTGAACACCAGCAGGTAATAGTCATCTGGGTGAACAAGAGCAGCAATGAAAGCAGATTTTATGCCATATTTGGCCATAAGGGCCCTGTGACCAAAAGTCCAGATCAATTTGATAACATGGTCGAAGGATGCATATTTGACAGAACAAAACTTCCGTGGAATGGCATCATTGACAGAAGCCTTTTTTGGATAGGACAAATGGTGGATGAGTCTGTACTCACCTGGCGTCTTCTTTGGCACCACTCTCAGAGGTGAAACACATAAATTGGCCATGGGAAGTGCTGGGAAGGAGCCCACAATCCTTCCCGCCTCACATTCCTTAGCATTTCTTTTGGGCTACCACTTCAGGCAACTCCTATGCAGACTTGAGATTGCCTGAATCCGATGCTGCCCTAAGGCCTACCTCTGGAATCCTAAACCCGTTAGAGAATCCATCAGCTAAAAAGGCAGCCACCTTTTTGTTGGGGAAGGGGGATAAAAGAGGGAGCAGGGACTGGAGCCTGACTGGTGTGAAAGCCATTCCTCCCACCGAAGCTCCCTCGCCCTCAATTATGCTTGTTACCTCCTTGGCCGGTGTTGCTTCCTGACCCTGCTTCCTTCTCAATGCTGGAGGCAGCAGGGCAGCTGGCCAAAAGGACTGCTGACCCAATGCAGAACAGGAACAATTTATTCTCAGGTGCACACCAAAGCAAGATTCACAATTGTGTTCCAACTTGCAGCGGACCCTCAAGCACTTACCCTGATTGTACTCCCAGCAGACCAAACGGTGTGGATCCTTCTTCAGCAGTGCCCTGGCACCCTCTGCCTTACCTTTTATGTGGGGTCTGAAAATGACCAGCCACAGCTTAACATTGATGAGATCCTATCTGGTGCCCTCATTGCAAGAAGCCCGTTTGCAAAAGGCAGTGTCACACTTAATGGCTGCCACCTTGCCTGCCAGAGCCCTGGCCTTGAGGACATTTCCTTGATGGTTGGTTCAGGATATGCCATCTGTACCACCCCCATGAACACTGTGTACCCTGCCAGCCAATTGCTGAAAGAATGCTCAACCAGATCCCTTTACTTTTGTCTGAGCTTTTCTTGTCTGCTTTAAGAACACTACTTTCCTACCCTTCCAGTTTGAGGAGAGAAAAGACATCTACATAATATCCTCTTAGGATCTTATCTCAAGTCTTCTAGTCCAGATCCCAGGGGAGTCCTCATGGTCCTGGAACAGAGTGAGAGCTGGAGCAGCAGGAGAATTAGCCCCATTTTTCCGTGCCCGTGTGGGACCAGGAGTAGGCTATTCCTTCTGTGTGCGCACCTTGAGTGCCCAAAGAGGAAGACCAGGTACCAAAGTCCCCTCTTTCCAGTACATAGACCTTTCCATGTCCTCTTCCTCTGATGACTCACTTGAAGACCCATTGCTGTCTGAATCTGTCCTCTTCCTGTTCCTGGAATGCTTCTTCCTCTTCCCTTTTTTGTCGTGGGCCTTCCATCTGCTCCTGCTGCTCGCCCTCTCATCCCTCTCTGAGGAAGATGAATGACCTGAGGAGACTATGTTGATATTGCTATATGATGATGAGTGATGTTTTCACTTTCTCCCCACCATCCGCACCGATTGGTCACAAGCCTCCACACTGCCTCGTGGTGCTAAGGTGCCACTCCCTTCGGAGCCCCTTGATGCCACAGGAGCCCGTGAGCCTGTGGACTCATGAGCCTTCAGCTTGACCATCTGTTCAGCTATGAGGGTGACAGCCTGTGACAACTCCTCCAGGTCAGGAGGATTGACATCTTCCAGGAAGAACCTGATAGAGATGTCTGTGCTGCCTGCTCACCCAGCGTCACCCTGCACAGCCAACAATGTCTTCCTCTCCTTTGGACTGTGAAGAGTGAATGAGTTTTCTGTGTTAGTGGCACTAACAGACTGGCTAAGAAACTTAACAACAACAAAAAGATGGAGAACCACAATGCATGATATGGGAGTTACCTGGGCAGCAAAGCGAAAAGTCTTAAACTGCTGAGGTGGCATTGACGTATCCTAGGATACGCAAGATGTTGCTGCCTGTTTATCTAGGAAGGAACAGATCCTTCATACAATATGGACAGCAAATAATAAACTATCAGAATGTTTGGATACAAACTGATAAGACCTGGAGTGCTTCTGAAACATCAGCAAAAGACCAGAAAGAGCTGGTTGAAGATTTTGTGGACAGACGCAAAAGGGTGGTGCTGTTCGATGTGATGAAAAGACTTTTAAAAAACGAGACTTTCTAACCAGCAGGTGTGTTCCTGTTCCACGGCAACAGGACTCCCATGGTCTTCATGAAGTCTGCCTGATCAACAATCTTCAGTGAAGAGCCACTTGGTGTGTATGTGAGTATATGTGTGAGTGCATGGTTAGAATGAGAGAGCTCTCTTGGTACTAAATGTTAGGTGTATGATCCTATGAATAAATGTTACATACAAAGTGAAAAAAATCCAAATTTGGTGTCTCTGCCTCTGTATCAGCTCTATTGGGTTATCTTCTCTGGGGTATCTCCACCATGTGTTTTCAAAATTAAACGAACGACCTTATCACCTTGGCCATGACAGGACCAAGGCCTGTCCAGGACCTAGGGATTCCCCCAGCCTGTCCTAGTGTGAGATAGAGCACCCTTCTTGGGAGGCATAGTTGCCCCTAGGTTCTCTGAAGCCCCAGGGCCCAGGAAAAAAAAGGGGGTTAGTGTTGCATGGGTCTTATATGATGGCTTGAAAAGCCCCTTCCTGCTGGAAGACAAGTGATTTCATCTATCACAGTACCCTTGGTTGCCTGTTGGCAGTTAGTTGTGATATCAGCTCTTGCCCTGAAGTTCCCCTGCAAGGTTGTGAGTGATTTCAGCTCTTGCCCTGAAGCTTCCCCACAAAGTATCCTGGTGCAGGTTGGAGGCCTGACTGCCATCCCCCCACAAATGCGGTTTCCTGCTCTCCCCCATTTTCAGCTCCAGAGATCACCCGCCAAGCTCAGCCCCGCTCCCACCGTAGGAGGGTCTGCCTCCCCTCTTCCCCTGCCCCCAGAAAGGCTGTTGAGCCGACTTGTGCAGCTGAAGGGGGGTGCACCCCGTGCTGTTCCTGCCCACAGTCTGGGAAAGTTCATTGCCCACTGCACTGTTACCCTCTGAGTAGGATGCTTGGCAGCCGCTGCTCCTCCCATCTGTCAGGAAGCCAAGTCAAATAGCTGATAAGACAGCCCAGCTCGACAACAACTCAGTTGCAAAGCACAGTACCTGGTGTTGTCAGTAGCAGTCCTAGAGGGTCAGACATCCAGAGAAAGTGAAGAATGAAGAGGCAGTCCGAGGTCAAAAGGATTCCGGCAGGTGGGTCAACGAAGATAGTCCAAGGTCAAGATATCTGAGGTTTCAAGAGAGCAAGGTTCCAAGAGCCAGGAGAGTCAAAGGTAGAGGCTTCCTCCAGGAAACGCAGATAGCCTGAGATGAGGAATTCAGCGTCCCCCAGCTGCTTATGTTGGCCCAGCTCCTACTCACAGCTTCTGGGTGATTGATGAGCTTCTTTCTCTTAATCTCCGGGAATGAAGAAGCCATGCCCTCTCTGCTCTTCTTTGGCTAAAGATAGGTACCTGCTCTTCTACCTCTTCCTGTTGCTCCACGATGTCTCCCAGGCTTGGACCCTGTGCTGGGGGAAGGCTAGATTCAGACTCAGGCAGCTTTTCTGCAACTGGCTCAGCCTCCTTGCTTTCTGAGTCCTTAGAGTCCTGGCTGACCATGACACCATCTGAACTGTGGGATGGCCGCGTGTCACCCGCCCAAAGAAAAGGCGCCTCTGTTTGGTCTACCAGCCACTGCCACCCTCAGCACAAAGGCCTGATCACCACCAACTCGACACAAGGGAAGGGGTGAAGGGGGGTCCCGCACCAACGCACAAATGAGCTGCCAGATGGGACAGGTGAGTCCAACAGCTCCATTCCCTACACAATTGGATAGCCAAAGGAAAACCAGACCTGTTAGATTTTTTTTGTCTTTTGTCTCCTTGTTTTCTAATCACTCCTTGGTCAATATGAGGATGGAATGATTTTAGTCTGTTGGTGCTGGTATGATTTTTATATGTATAGCAAATTGGTATAGCAAAGTGTTATACAGTGGGCCCTCTGGATCTGCAGGCTCTGGGTCTTTGGATTCAAACTATAAATCATCACATTCTATATTATAAAATGGCAGTGATGTGAATGCGGACATCCTGAAGTACCTGCATTCATATTGCCACCATTGAATAATATAGGATATGATCATCCATGTTTTTTGGTATCCATGTGAGGTCCAAGAGCCAAAGGTTTGAGGATCTGAAGGGTCCACAGTATGTATATACAGTGGTGTATGTATTTGCATGCAAGATAGAAATATGCATAAACATAAGTGTATACATGTATACAGAGTACGTGTATACACAGTGGCATATGCATATGCAGTGTATATAACTTGCTTAGAGAAGGGCTGGCATTTCTAGGAAGATTCCCTGATATTTTTTTTTCCTGAGGATTCCTCCCATCATCCAAAGCAAAGTGTTTCAAACTTATGCAGTCATATCCCCTAAAAAGTCAAATTTTCCACTGCATATATATTGATGACCAACCATGAAATAATGAGACCAGACACAGAAAATTATGTTAAATTAAATGACAGTAAGAGCTGTTCGGAAGTGGAATACACTGCCTTGTAGTGTGGTGGAGTCTCCTTATTTGGAGGTTTTTAAACAGAGGCTGGATGGCCATCTGTTGGGAATGATTTGATTGTGTATTCCTGCATGGCAGGGGGTTGGACTAGATGGCCTTTGTGCTGTCTTCCAACTCTATGATTCTAAATAAGGGCCACTTTATTTGACCTATAAGCTATTTATGTTGTTTAAACCTGGGAATGAGCAGGGGTGGGAGAGAGAGACCTGATGTAGGTCCAGTTGAGGCCAGGTATCAACCCGTGACCACCTCCTCATCCTTCCCTTGGGTGAAACACCTGACTCTGATGGCAATCCAGTGCTATGTGTTGCTCCTAGGCCAACCATTTACTGGAAGGCAAATCCAAGGCACTTCCCTGCACATAATGGGGATGGAGAATTAAGAGAGAAAAAACTTCCAGGAATTAAGAGAGAGAAAACCTCCAGCTCAGCCCCAAGGTCTGAGGATCTAAAGAGGCTGTTCCAGATCCCAACCCCTCAGCAAAAGGATGCCAAGCTTACATCAAATTTTTCATTCGTCTCCCACTACCTGCCAATGATCATGTATTTATGGATACCACCGTAGGCCAATTGTCCAAGTCCTGCAGATATAGTATGAGGTAGGCAAAAAAGCAGAGTGGGGGTAAAGTGGAGAAAATTCCTGCCTGTCCCCAAAGTGACAAGTAAAGCTCATACTGCACTGAAGGAGGAGGCTGGGTTACAAAATAAAGATCTAAAGAGTATTTGTGAGGGGGCGGCACAACCTTAAATCACTTCTGCCTCCATCCGCATTATGTGCAGCAACTTGGCAACCAGCACCCAGGGCAATAAATTCTGGCCTCTGATCATGGAGGCCATCAAAATACATCCTCCCACACAGTGCTGGTCACCACACAGGTATGTATACTAAAATATGAGAGCCCACTATATAGATATATTGTAGTAGTCTCTGTAGGTTAAGAATCTCACAATGCTATATAACAAATGTGCTGAACACAACAGATTTACTTGCTAATTTCCAATGGCCTTTCTTAATTGCTATATAACTATTTATACTACAACCCAGAACATCATTATGGATAAAATGATGATGCTATTGTAGAAGTTGTAGTATTGAGTAGTAGTAATACACACTCATATCTATAGAAGCAGATATAATTAGATAATGTTTGTTGTTGTATGCCTTCAAGTTGTTTCTGATTTACGGTGATCCTTAGATGAACTCTTTTTTTGATGCAAGATTTCTTCAGAAGGGGTTTGCCATTGCTTCCCTCTGAGGGGATGCGAGAGTGTGACTGTGATGTACCAGGAACACACGCTCACATTTACTCAATAAGAATTCTTTGTTAAGCAAGGATACGTGTAGCAGGAATATAGGCAAAGCCAAAACTAAACACAACCCAACACAATTCCCAGATAAACCCTTACAGCATGAGAATGGCATGCAGGGAGGCTCATAGGTGGCCAGACAGCTCCAGGTGCTATGACCTTGAGCTGTTTGGAGAAGAGTGTTCCCAGGCCCAAAAAGGTGGGCTGGCACCCACCCAAAGGCTGAGAGGCCCAGACAAGGAAAACAGGCCAAAGTCTTTTACCAACCTCATGTTAGGATCTTCCATGGATTCTACTTTAATGCCCAGAATTCAGGGATGAGCCTGACATACCGCCCTCCCAAAGAGCAACCCCCCTCACAATTCAGCCGGGCTTATCGGGAAAGCGAGCATGGAACTTTCTTAATAAGCGCGGAGCTTTTATGTATTCAACATTAACCCACTCAGCATGACCCATTGGTAAATGTTTCCATTTAACCAGATACTGCAACACCCCCTGTGCACCTGAGAGTCCAGCACATCAGAAATCTCAAAGTGTTGATCTTTGTCCCCCAGGATAGGGTGGGGCAATGACTCAGGATCTTGATGATGTCGATCTGAAGGGCACGCCGGTTTGAGCAAACTAGAATGAAACACAGGGTGAACATTATGATACAGCTTGGGCAATGATAGTTCGAAAGCCATAGGGTTAATTTCCCTAACAATAGGGAAAGGTCCAATGTACTTAGGTCCCAACTTTTTTGAGGGCTGTGGGCTCGTTAGGAATTTGGTGGATAGAAATACCAAGTCCCCTACAGAGTACTGTGGTGTAGGGTCACACTTTTTGTCGACATACCCTTTATAATGGGCTTTTGCAAAGTCCAGGGCCGGCACGACTCTCAACCATGCGTCCTTAGTTTGTGTACTCTACTGGGTCACCGGGACCGGGTCCTTGGATGTCCCCTCTACTAAAGGCAGAGGGTTAAAGTCCTGTTCTGAAACAATTTTAAAAGGGGACAAGCCCGTGTTTTGGTGTATGGCGTTGTTATATACTACCTCAGCAAATGGTCAAAGGTCAACCCAGTCAGACTGCTGGAAGTTGACATAACACCTTAAATACTTTTCCAAAGCTGATTCATACGTTCACTTTGGCTATCACTTTGTGGATGATGGGAGTTGCTCAACCCCAACTCAATCCCCAACAATTTTGTGAATGCCTTCGAGAATTGGGAGGTGAATTGAGCTCCCCGATCTGAAATGATCTTAGCAGGAACTCCATGTAGCCTATAGATGTGATGGACAAACAGTTTGGCCAGCTGGGAGGCTATCAGGAGTTTCTTGAATGCCACAAAGTGTGCTGGCTTAAAAAACAAGTCAGTCACAACCCAAATAACACTCTTTTTCTTACTTTCTGGCAACTCAACAATGAACTCCATACTAATGACTTCCCATGGTTTAGTGGGGGTAGGTAATGGTAGCAATAAGCCTTTTGGTTTCCAACCGGCTCTTTTTGCCACCACACATGTGTGACACCCCTTTACATACTCCTCTACCTCCTTTTGCATTTTGGGCTACGAGAACTGCTGCCTTGTTAAGTGTAACATTTTCACATACCCAAAGTGACCTGCACTCTTCACATCATGGCACTGTTTAAGGTTGGCAGTTTTCATAGCCTCTGGAACATACAGGCATCCTCCCTTCCAAGCCAAACCTCCTTGTAGAACTACCTCCCCTTGGTGAGATAGAAACCATGGGTCCTTGGAGAGAGCTGCTGCCATTTGAGCCTGCCACCCACTCATACCTTCCGCCGAGACTGGAGGAGAAGGCTCCAAGGATGATGGGGCCAGTGCCACAGTGGGGTCGTGGTCTTTGCAGGCAGGCAGTCATGCTCCCCCACAAAGCCTTTTTCTGGGTCCAAAAAGGGGCCTGCCTTGGTCTCCTGACGCTTGGCTTGGCTGCGTGTGAGAACTGCCAATCCCAAATGGGAGGGGGAGAAGACTGTGTCTTCTGACTGTCATGTTTAGGGAGCCTGGACAAAGCATCAGCTAAGAAATTCTTTTTTTATGGGAAAAACTTCAGGGTGAAGTAGAACCGGTAAAAGAAACTGGACCACCGAATTTGTTTAGGGTTTAAGTGCTGTGGAGTTTTCAAAGCCTCCAAGTTTTTGTGATCTGTCCAGACCTCAAAAGGTTGGGAAGATCCTTCCAGTAGATGGCACCAAGTCTGTAAGGCCAATTTGATTGCCCCTGCCTCCTTCTCCCACACTGGTCAATTTCGCTCAGTCTCATTGAATTTCTTTCACAGATATGCACAAGGTCTGAGCTCCCCCCTTCATCCTGTTGTAACAACCCCCCCCCATCGCCATGTCTGAGGCATTTACCTGAACCACAAAAGGTTGCGAGGGGGTCAGGGTGTTTCAGAATGGGTTCAGAGGTGAAAAGCTTCTTCAGCTTGTCAAATGCCCTTTGGCATTGGTCAGTCCACACAATCTTTTGGGGGGATTTTCTGCCTTCCCCTTCCCAGTTTGTTTCTTCTCTACCACCCCCTTGGTTTTCAACAGGTCAGTCAAAGGTAAGGCCACCTCAGCAAAGTCAGGGATGATGGACCGGTAAAAATTAGCAAACCCTAGGAAGCTCTGCAGCTGCTTCCTGGTCCTGGAGGCCTCCCACGCAAGAACCCCTTTTACCTTCTCTGGGTCCATTTCAGCCCCCTGCTAGAGATGTGGTACCCCAAGTAATCTAAGCGGCTCTAATGGAATTTGCATTTTGACATTTTGGCATACAAATGATTCTACCCCAATTTGCTAAGCACTTTTTCACCAATTTCACATGGGACATATAGTCCTCAGAGTAAATAAGCACATCATCCAAATACACCAGTACCCCTTTGTACAAGAACTCTCTCAGTACATCATTAATCAAGTTCTGGAAAATCCCAGGGGCTCCACTTAGCCCAAATGACATTACGCAGAATTCAAAAGCCCCTAGCTGGCAATTAAAAGCAGTTTTCCACTCATCCCCTTCTTTAATTTACACTCTGTAATAGGCTTCCCGCAAGTCCAGTTTGGTAAATATCTTCCCCTTGGCTAAATGAGCCAGGATGTCTTTCATTAAGGGGAGGGGGTACTGATTTGTCATGCTGATAGCATTCAAGAATCTGTAATCAATACAGAAATGAAGACCCCCATCGGCCTTGTGTCTGAACCACACCGGAGTCCCCAAGGGGGAGGTCGTAGGTGTGATGAACCCACGGGCCAAGTTTTTGTCTATGAACTCCCGGAGGGCATCCATCTCCGCCAGTGTCATGGAGTAAATCTTGGGTTTGGGCAGCTTGGTCTTGGAAACTATCTCAAAAGCACAGTCAAATAGCCTGTGCGGGGGGCAGAATGTCACATTCCTTCTCTTCAAACACATAGTGCCACTGTTTATATTCCAGCAGTAATCCTTTCAATTCCCCTTGAACCAGAGTGGTTTTACAGTTCCGTGGCTTGGCCTCTAGAGGGATCCCCCCCAGTGAGGCCTCACTCCATGTTCCCGCACACACAAGGGGTCTGTAAAAGTCACAGTCTCCTTTACCCAGTCTATGGTAGGGTTGTGGAATTTCAGCCAGTTTAAACCCACTACTGCAGCTGGAACTAAACCTGGGGCTATCACAAATTAGAGATCCTCCTGATGATTCCCCAACTTCATCTGTACTGGGCCAGTCATTCACCTTGTGGGGGCCCCCTTCATCATCCCTCCATCCATCTGAGACAGCCACACCGGCTTGTCTAGCTTAATGGTGCTAACTGCAAGTTCACTGACCAAGGAGGGGTGAATTAGTACTTGGGTACTTCCAGAATCTACCATTAACATTACTTTTTGGGGGTCCCCATTGTTCGCAACCCCAATTTTGGCTTTTAGGAAAAAAGGGCTTTTCATCCCACTCACCACAGCACTTAGGCACCCTTCGGGATTAGTCCGCCCTCGGGCTAAACTTAATATGGCGGGCTGGAGCCGTTTCCTGCCGGCTCAGTGTCAGAGGAGAAGCCACTGTCATCTGGTTCCTCTCATGACATCAAGGCACACACTGCTGCTTTGATCTTGGGCTTGAATGGCATCTTGGGTGCCATTGACTTCCCCTCTGTCTTCTTGGGCCTCTCTTCTGCTGGAGTGTCTCGAGGTTGTTTCTCTGGACATTTGGCTATGCGATGTCCACTCTTCCCGCAGTGCAGGCACAAGCCTTTTCACATCTTTCGCTCCCTCCCTGACTCCCCCACCATGCCACCAGCTGGTCGGGCTGTCTTAGCTTTCTTCTCAGTGGACCCAGTGGGCTTTCCACCGAGCCCCTGGCATTGCCAGGCCATCTTGATGCTCGGTCTCAGGGTTTCCACCTCCCCAGCCAGCCATACCCATCCCAAGAGGGTTTCGGGGTTCCCTTGGATCTATGCCCACTTGAGGATGTCTGTGTTAAGGCCATCCTGAAAATACTGCACCTTAGTAGCTTCGGTCCATTTGGGAATCTGGCTGGCCAGGCGTCGGAATTCGGAGGCGTATTCAGCCATGGACCTCAAACCTTGCCACAGTCACTGGAGTTCTGTGCGTGCCCATCTCACCCTCAGGTGATCTTCAAATTGAGCCTGTAAGGTCACCATGAAGTCATGGAAATTCCCCAACTCTGGAGCCCCCATGTCATAGAGCCCCACCAACCATTGTGCCGCCTCTCCCTCCAGTTTGTTGGAGACACACTGCACCTTCTAAGCCTTTGTCTGGAACTCTTCTTCGCATTGGGACATGAACCCCATCACCTGGCTTAGGAAGTATGGCAACTTCAGGGCGTCCCATCAAAGGTGGCTTTCAGGTCTCGATGTTTGAGCCCCCGAGGTCTTTCCCTGGGCTCGACTGGGTCAGCTGTTCAAGATGCTAAACACTGTTCAAGATGCTAAACAAAAATGATTCATTCTCCTTCTCCCTCTCTCTTTCTCCCCCACCTCTCTCTCTAAAAAAATAAAATAAAATGCCCAGATGCAATGAAGTCCAGTGCATTCATGACAGAATCAAATAAATTTGGTATGATCAAATTTTCAGTCTCCTCACTTACATGTTTCCTTTGGCCCATAGTCATATAACTTTGCAAACTTTACAAATATTGTAAAACAAAAAAATCTGCATATAAATTAACATGATTTTTTTTAAAAAAGTTCATGTTCTTAATACATGTGTTTTATGCACTTTTCCTATCATACAGTTTCTGAAAGCATTCCTCTTTAAAGACAATGTTTCCTTACTTATAAATTATTATCTGTGTCCACTTTTTGAGTAGAGCTGTGAACCTCATCACAAAATTTGAATAAGTGTGGATTTTGGCACACAGATGTATTCCAGTTTACTTATAAACCCAAGAAGTCAGATGTTGGTATTTTGAATGTAATATACTTCTCTTACATCTTTACTCCACTGATTAACAAGTAACAAGAAACCTTTCTTGCCTGAACAGATTTCTACTTCTAAGATCAAATACTCCTTTTACCTGACTGTTTTGGGGTTTTTTTAGGCTAAAGTAGCCTGGTTTGAAAATCGGGCAACATTTCAGAATTTATCTGCAACATTTAAAATGACATAGATTTTCAAACGCTGCCTTTGAAATCCAATGTTAAGCAACATTTTGAAGTAACAGCACCAAAAAAAAAAAAAAAACCTTCAAAATTTAAGTGGTCTCTGATCCTTGTAGGATCTATAAAACCAGACAAGACATACAAGTTGAGTATGTGGAAAGACTGCTATATATGGGACCATAAATTCAAATATTTGAAAGGCAATTCAGCTGTCCCTACTCCTACTCACCTCCCAAATTCTGTTTAGCTTCCCTACAGCCCTTCTGACTTGATCTGATTCCCAGCCATTTTTTACTATCAAGGCCAAAAGGGAACTTGGACTGTCTCTCCCTATCCACTTTGTGAATAATGGTAAAATATGATTGGCCACTTGTGCCATCTCAGAACCATTTGTGTGTACTAAATCAGCTAAAACAGGCATTTCTGTTTCTCCATTTGCTATATAAAATTGGATTTGTTCCAGTTTCTATTAAAAGCTGTCTGACACGGAGCGTGTATACTCTGAGCTTGGTACTGAGCCAGAATGGATGGCTCATCCTTTTCTCACTGTCACTGCTTATATGCAGCAGAATTACAGCACCAGTCCAACTGGAGGATGCTGAGTATTTAGAGAGAGGCAGGGAAATGCCACTGCAGCATGTATTCTACTGTTGGTTGTTACACCAACTAGAAAAAAATTGTTTCATCAATTATTCAGTTGAAGCATCCCGAATTGCCTGTTTTCTACTGCATCATCAAAACTCAGTATTATTCTGCAGACCTCCCCTCGTAAGTGTATAGAACAACTGGACAACTCAGTCCACTGGTTCATCTTTCCATTTAGACATACTCTGTAGGTTTGTTTCTGGACTACTATCTGTCTTAAACACTGAACAAAACAGATTGTTATCCACTTGTTTCCTGAAGAGATTAACGCTATTGGTGTGTGTGGGGGGGAAGTCGGTATATTTCAGGAAACCATTCATCATCACATTTTGTTTGAACATAGCTGACACATGTAACATGACTGTTCCATTCAGTTTAGGTTCACAAGCCTGATTTTCTACTCAGTGCTACTGCCAAATCCCCACCAATGTAAGTGTTGCCACTTGCCAGTGGGTGTCATGTATTTGTTCGATAAAAATCAACGGTTTTTGGGTTGACCCTCAAACCCAGGGTCTGACCAATTGCAGTTCAATGAAGCATCTGGATTGTAAATATCCAAATCTTATATTGTGTGCTAAAAGGCAATAAATTAATTGTAAGGTTAATATTAGTAATATTAATTCTAAGAGCTGTCAAAAAATGAGGGGAACTCAGCACCAGGGGCTTTGTGAGTTCCATTTTTGAAATAAAGAAAGAAATGTATAAACATGCTGGGATAATGTAAGTTTCTTTTTATCACCTCATGAAGACCACTAAAACCTGAGAACATGCCGACTGACATTGAATAAGAATTTGGAACTTATAGTTCTCCTTTTTCTGTCTACCTTGAGACTCCTGTTTATTTTCTTTTAAGGTTTCTTTTTAAACTGTTAAGTCTAAGGGATCTGATAATGATTAAGATTGTGGAAGCTATTGTTTTATCCCAAACTTTGTTGAACTTTGAAATCATGCTTTCAGGGAAAAAAAAATATGCATACACTTCCATTAAAAAAAAAAAAAAAGTAAAACAGGGTTTGGTCCCCTCCACACACACACACACACACACACACACACTTATTGAGATTTGTTAGTGCAAAACCAGCATTAAACTGGCAACTGCCCTGAATGTAAGCCAGCAACTGCCCAGGCAAAGTGGCTGATGTTTAGGAGCTGTCAGGTAGTCAGTCCACTCCAGGTCAGTCACAGGTTATCTGAGCACAGTGATGGGAGAAGCACAAGGGTAGCTGATAGCAAGTCCAGAAGTCGGATGTGCAATTATGAGCCAGCAAGCAGTAAACAGAGTAGTCCAAAATGCAGCCAGTCTAAGGTCATGAAAAACTGGAATGTGAGAGTACTGCCAGTCAACCCAGATAAGACCATTCTCAGCACTAAGGCTGAAAGAAATTGCCAGGATATTTATGGGCAGCTCCTTCCAGGCCACAGGAGCTTAAATGGGTTAGTATCTATTATTCAACCTGCACTGGGCTTGGTGTTTCTCCTTTTGTCACTCAATGAAGGATAGGGGTTTGTCATGTTCAGCATCTGCAGCTTTTGCCAACTCCTGCTGGGGAGCAGGATTCCCTACTGCCCCAGCCCCCATGTCCTCAAACTCAGAGAGAGTTCCACTATCAGGAGCAATCTGCCTCCTCCTCCTCCTTGTCTGAATCATCCAGGGGGTGAGTTATGACAGGGGAATTCTTTGGATTAATGGCTGGTTACTTGGCAGCCTAAGCTTCTCAAAACATCAAAACTTTAGTTGGCTGGAACCCAAACAACCAGAGGTTCTGGTGCTTTGGGACAGTGAATCCATGCTGGGTTTTACAGGAGCTATTTGTTTGTTGTATGTTGTTGTTTGTGGGGTCTCTCCAAGGTGCTGAACCTATTTTGGAAACAGAGTTCAGCTCCTTCAATGGTTCTGGTAAAACTAGGAATAGCCCCTATAAAACCCAACATAGATTCACTTCCCCAACAGAAGAGGGGCTCCAGTCATACCTGTGTGGCAATGAACTAATGCACAAATATAAAATGGGTTCCAAGATAGGGTGCTTAGCAAAGCTCAGTCCAAAAATTCTCAATAAAGCTCTGTACCATGACACCCGAACTTGCCTGTGCTATCATCACAACGATATCACCCTTTTCTCCAAGAAGCATATCAGATCATTGCTTGTGTGGCTCATACTATACCCTATATATTTCTTGCCCTCTTCTCCCCAACCCCTGCCTTTTCCTTTGCATTTGTAGTCTAAAAACCCAATAAACATATTATAAAAGGGGGATATGCTGCCAAGATGACAGCAGCAGAAACGTCAGGTGTGGAAATGTTAAGTGTCAGTATCATGGTTGAGAAGACAGACTGCTCACCATTTTTCCTTCCGTACGACCCTCCCCGCGCACTTCGGTCCTCTGGGAGGAATCTGTTACAGCCTATGAAAACAAGGCTGTCGGTGACCTCCCAGAGGGCCTTCTCCGCTGCTGCTCCCAGATTATGGAATGGCCTGCCGGACGAGATCCGTCTTATTAACACCTTAGACGGCTTTAAAAAAGCTGTCAAGACGGATCTTTTCCGGCAGGCCTTTCCTGAATAACTATCCCGGCCCAAGACTCGGCTGTCCTCCCTGAGCTGTAATCATTTTTTATTATTATTATTATTATTATTATTATTATTATTTTAAAAAAACCTATTGTATGTTTTAATATTTTTCTAATTTATATATTTTTAGTTTACTGTATGTTTTTAATCTTTTATAGTTTAATATTGTTTTAAGGGGGGGGGTGGGCTAGGGTACTGGGACTATGGAGTTTTTATATTGTAAGCCGCCCCGATTGCGTTGCAGAGGGGCGGGATAGAAATAAAATTTTATTATTATTATTATTATTATTATTATTATTATATTTTTAAGCTGTACAGTCAAACAGCAAAAGTCACTGTGTTTCCAGCCCTCTCCCTCACACACAAAAATGGATGTTAGGCCTGTAAAAAGGGGTCATAAGGATACCAAGTGATTTCCTATGTTGCAATACCACAAACTAATGCTACTACTGCAGCAGTATTAAATTACAGTGGATTCTGGTTAATAGCCCAGCTATCATTTTGCCCAATGAAGAATATTCCTTCATTTAGAAGAATATGCAAGGGAATACTGTAAAGTTTGTAGAGTAGCTGTATTTCAGTTTCTTGAATAAAAAATAGTAGGAATAAAGAATTTTTGGATTCTGAGAAAATGGCTTATATATGTGTGTGTGTGAACTTAAACAATTGCTCACAAAAATAGTGCAGCTAGCCAATGGAGTAAAAGTGTTCTTCCTGTTTAAAGGGGATTGTTTTTCCAGATTGTGCCCTGTAGAAAAGTTTTTTTTTTTATTCAAACCATTATAAATATAAATAGTCTAGTTATATGTAGTGCTTTTTTTGTTTTTACATCTACCCTCCAAAATCACCATTATTCAACCTTGAATGATGAATTAAAATACCTATCAAAATGAAAGGCATACACTGATGAGATTTTATTTACTAACAAGGAAAAATGAGGGAAGGGAGCAATAGAACAACTTGTATAATCTAAGGAAAATCTCTAAACTGGGTAGCAGTGCCCCAGGACTCTCTAGGGACCACAAAGTCAGGCAAGCATATGTTATTGTTGTTGTTGTTGTTGTTGTTTGCCTTTGAGTTATTTCCAACTTATAGTGACCCTACGGTGAACCTATCACATGGTTTTCTGAGGACTGAGAGTGTGTGACTTTCCCAAGGTCACCCCATGGGTTTTCAAGGGTGAGTGGGGATCTGAACTCTGATCTCCAGAGAAGTAATCCAACACTTAGACCACTATGTCACTCTAGCATATGCCCCCCCCCAAAAAAACCCAGGAAACAACTGGAATTATATTTCTGTTTTTGAAAAATGGTTTAAATGTGACAAATGGTGAACTATTCCTAGTGGCTTAGATAAGATGTGATTTATCTTCTTTCATTCTTTCATGGCTGGCTGGCTGGCTGGACACCTACCAGCCAGCCAGCCAGCCAGCCAGAAGAAGACTCTGGAGGACTGCGAGTAAGCCTTCCTCCCCCATTACACCGGGGTAAAGGCAGCTGAGGCAGCAGGGAGTTGGGGTGTGGCAAGCAGTGTCTGGCCTTAAAAGTCACTCCACCACCCCACCCCAGGAACACCTACCAGGGGCCGGGAATGATCTGGGAGTGGGAATTGAGGTTGTGTGGGGGAAGGGAAGGTATGGCGGCAGCAGAGTGAAAAATTGTTTAAAAAGAAGGCAGGATCGATGTTTAATATCTATCCCGCCTTCAGTTCACTCTGTTTCTCAGAATAAATTGGAGAGCACACCAACCATTCCACAGACCCTTACTCTGCTCCTTTGCAATGACAGGTTGGTTAAAAATAAGACACATATTATCCATGACCTTTTATTGGATGAGGCTGCCGACCTGGCATGCTTTATGGAGACCTGGCTGGGAGAGGCCAGTGCTGCGACTTGGGCGCAGGCACTCCCAGCTGGGTACTCAGTTAGTGAGCAGGTAAGGAAAAGTGGGCGGGGGCGGAGTGGTTCTGGTTCATAAAAACAATCTAACCTTGACCAGGAAGTTTATCCGGAACACAGTCCACATCGAGTGTATGTATCTAAGCCTGAAGTTCAGGGATAGCTTAGGGATTCTGTTAGTGTACCGGCCACCCCGTTGTCTAACAGACTCCCTAACCAAGCTAACACAGCTGGTCTCAGAGTTGCTGCTGGAGTCGCCCAGACTTTTAGTTCTTGGCGACTTCAACATCCCACTCGAGACCAGCATGCTAAATCTAACTGGCGCAGCTTGGGAGTTCATGGAATCCATGACAAACATGGGTCTGTCCCAATTGGTTGTCGGGCCTACTCACTGTGCAGGTCATACCCTCGATGCGGCCTTTAGTACGGAACAGGAATATCCGTGGGCGAAGGTTGTTAAAACCTCTGCATTGTCATGGATGGATCATTTCCTGGTCAAGATGGAGCTAAGAGCCACTGTCTGCCCCACCGGGGGTGATGGACCTATTAGAATGGTCCGCCCTCAAAGGCTAATGGAACCAACTGGATTCCAGAAAGCCTTGGAGGGTTTAATGGTTGGTAACGCAGGTGATTCTGTTGAAGCTTTGGTTAATATTTGGAACACCAACCTCACCAAGGCTATCGACACAATCGCTCCCAAGCGTCCTTTCCAGCCTGCTCCTAACCGTAAGCCCTGGTATTCAGAGGAGCTTAGGAAGATGAAGCGGGCTGGACAACGACTAGAGCGCACCTGGCGGAAGACTCGACTCTTATCCGACAAGACTCGTCATAGGAATTTCCTTGATTCTTATCGAGAGGCGATACATGCAGCGCAGAAGTCTTTCTCCTCTGCACGTATTGCATCTGCAGAGTCCTGTCCAGCAGAACTGTTTAGGGTGGTGGGGGAGCTGACACAGATTCCACCTGCGCAGAACCCCTTACTCAACCCGACAACGGCCTGCTGTGATGTGTTTAACATCCACTTTGCAGATAAAATCTCTCGGATAAGAGCTGACTTAGATGCCAGTGTTAGGACAGAATCTATAGACGAGGTGTCCAGCAACTCTGTTGATGAAATTTTATTGGATCAGCTTCAGTCTGTGAGTACCAATGACGTGGACAAGCTCCTTGGTAGAGTGAGGAAGACGACCTGTCCCCTCGATCCCTGTCCATCTTGGCTGGCCACCCAAGGGGGCGACGCATCGAGAGTACTCCTTAGAGATATTATCAATGCGTCCTTCAGGGAGGGGTCTGTTCCACCCTGTCTGAAGGAAGTGGTGGTTAAGCCGTTCCTGAAAAAGCCTTCCCTGGACCCCTTGGACAGGAACAACTATAGGCCAGTCTCCTTGCTGCCTTTTCTAAGCAAGGTGATTGAGAGGGCGGGCGCTTCCCAACTCCAAGCGGTCTTGGATGAAACCGATTATCTAGATCCATTTCAAACTGGCTTTAGGACGGGATATGGAGTGGAGACTGCCATGGTTGCTCTGGCTGATGACCTCCACTTGCGTATCGACAGGGGTAGTGTGACCCTGTTGGTGCTCTTGGACCTCTCAGTGGCCTTTGATACAATAGATCATTCCATCCTCCTGGATCGCCTGAGGGGGTTAGAAATTGGAGGCAGTGCTTTGCAGTGGTTCCATTCCTTCCTCTCGGGCTGATCCCAGAGGGTGAGGCTTGGGGACAGTTGCTCTACCAGAATAGAGCTTAGCTGTGGCATTCCTCAGGGTGCCAGCCTGTCCCCGATGCTATTTAACATCTATATGAAGCCACTGGGAGAGATCATTCGGAGGCATGGAGTGCGGTGTCATCAGTATGTTGATGACACCCAGATATACTTCTCCATGTCTTGGTCATCAGCTTCGACTTCAGATGGTGTCTCTCCTCTCAATAATTGTCTTAAAGCAGTAATGGACTGGATGAGGAAAAACAAATTGAGACTGAATCCAGACAAAATGGAGGTACTAACAGTTACAGGTCTGGGAATACAACTTCCAATCCTGGATGGAACTACACTCTCCTCCAAGGACTGTGTTCACAGTCTGGGGGTGCTCCTGGACCCGACGCTCCAGATGTCTAATCAGGTAAATGCGACGGTCAGGAGTGCCTGTTATCAACTTCGGCAGATACGGCAGCTGCGCCCTTTCCTGGAAACAAGGGACCTCAAAACTGTGGTACATGCACTGGTAACCTCCCATCTGGATTTCTGTAATGCGCTCTACATGGGGCTACCCTTGTGCTTGACTCGGAAACTTCAACTAGTTCAGAACATGGCAGCCAGGTTGATTTCTGGTCTTTCCAGAAGAGAGCATATAACACCTGTGCTAAAAGCTCTCCACTGGCTGCCTATTAGTTTCTGGGCACAGTACAAGGTGTTGGTTATGACCTTTAAAGCCCTACATGGCTTGGGTCCAACTTATCTCCGGGACCGCCTCCTTCCGTACAACCCTCCCCGTGCACTTTGGTCCTCTGGGAGAAATCTGTTACAGCCTATGAGAACAAGGCTGTCGGTGACCTCCCAGAGGGCCTTCTCTGCTGCTGCTCCCAGATTATGGAATGGCCTGCCAGACAAGATCCATCTTATTAACACCTTAGACAGCTTTAAAAAAGCTGTCAAGATGGATCTTTTCCGGCAGGCCTTTCCTGAATAACTATCCCGGCCCAAGACTCGGCTGTCCTTCTGAGCTGCAATTAGATTTTTTAACTATTGTATGTTTTAATTTTTTTCTTTCTAATTTATATATTTTAATTACTGTATGTTTTTAATCTTTTATAATTTAATATTATTTTAAGGGGTGGGTGGACTAGGATACTGTGTCTATGGAGTTTTTATATTGTAAGCCGCCCCGATTGCATTGCAGAGGGGTGGGATAGAAATAAAATTTTATTTATTATATTATTATTTTATTATTCTTCCCTAGAAAAAGAGTAGGCCAGGGATTCCAGAAAGGTCAAGGGAATTGGAGGGGAAGTTTTGGAGGGTTCCTGAAATTCTGAGGTGGCACTTTCCCCATCCCAACTCTAAACAAAGCAAAACATTTTAAAAAATGAATTAAAAAGCAGAAACAGTGGAGTCTAAATAAATCAATTATCCACTTAGGGCTTCTAATGTTACTATTCAGATGACTCTACAGTTTAGACTTCTAAACAATACAAAATAAAAATAGGAAGGGGCTGTTGCAATACTGCCTTTGGTTGGGAGGCAGCTATACCCCTCAGCCTGCTACTCTCTAGCTTCAAAACCATTGTTGGATGAATGCTATGTGATACTATTTAGTTTTTGTTATCTTCCTCACCATTTTCTCTATCTGTTTGTTTCCCCCCAATAAAAATAATTCACTCACTCTCTGGTGCCCCCCCCAGTTCATTTCCTTTCTCAATTTTTTCATAATTCCTCAGAATCACTTTGTGAAATACTCCTCAAAATATCTTGTGATAGCTTTTCAGTTCCAAAATGAATTGCTCTGTTCACTCCTTCCACCACCCCCCACCTTGTGACATCACATTGCCTTACTATTTTTTTTAAAAAAATGAAAATAGAATTCACTACATTGTCATCTTATTACAACCCACCAGTTGAAAACAACTGGGTTGGTAAACGAAGCCTAGATCTTTATTTCACATTTTTACAATGCTGGCAGCTATCAAAGGCTTATAAACCCACCTTGCATTCAATGTGGTGGCTATTCTGAAGGCTCTGTGACATTGCTGAAATACTGGCAGAATACTTTATAGTTCTGGGCTGACAATAAGAGGTAGTAAATACAATAGAGTGGAAAGGTGCTGACAACAATACTCCTGGCAGCACCTGTCCATGGTGAAGGAGTTGGCAATGTGCAGACAATAACATTGTTATGTATCTGAGAGTGCCTGGGTAGTAGAGATTGAAAGGAACAAAGTATACTTCTTATTTCATTGCCAAATTATATTAATATGTCCATTAAACAGTAATAGACAAAATATGTGTTCTTTTAAGAGAAACTGGCCTGAGTGATCTCATATTTGGAAAAGTTTTAACTTGTGTGTTGTTGTTGTTTTTAAAAAAACAAACAAACAACATGAGCCATCTTTTGCAGTGATGCTTTGATTTCATTTCTTTGCACACTGAGTTGTATAAATGAACAGGAGAACATAGCACAGAAAAGTTAATTTGTATTACAGTTTTTGAGACGCAGCATTTTTGTCATGGCTACAATGACCTAAAATTTCAGCATAGAACAGAGAAAATTATGGGGAAGGAGTGTGAAGTGACTGGCAGAGGGGAAAATCATGGGGTGGGGTGTTGGTGAAGTAATCTAAAAATACTTGTTTGTTGTGACAGAGATGGTAAATTGAAGAGAACAACATTATTAAGTTAAGAGGCCACTCACTGTAGGAGTGCTTCTGGTAACTTCCTCTCTTCCCTGACTTATTAAAAATTCTCATTCAAAAACATTTCCCTTTGCAGTCCAGCCACCATTTTGATTCCCCTGTGAGATACAAGGCATAGCATTGTTCTGGAGCACTGGAGGCAGTGATGCCTGTCAATACAGAATGCCATTTCTTTTCATTGTATATACCTTCTCCCCACATATACAGTGGTCTCAATGAAACTGTCAGCTTGTTTATGCCTTGATGCATGGTGAGAAAAATTGGAAGCAGGGTTGTGGACATACACATAAATATCAGGAACTCAACAATGTTAGAGACCTTCATGCTCCAATACTTCAGCAGGTCTGAAGAGGGCTTTGCAATTCTTTTCATATTGTTACAAAGCTCCTCTGATTAGATGCCCTGGGAAGGTTGGTCTCCCAATCATGGGAGCTCTGTCATTGTGGTCAGCTACAAAACTTTCTGCAGACCTTCATGCCCACTTATAAAGGGTTCCAAAGCTACTGGGCGGGCAGGAATGTTTGCAAAATTGGGCTTACATGTGCGCCCACATCTGTCATTTATTTGGAACGCTAAAAGCAAAGACCTAAAAAGGGCTTTCATGTACAGCATTATGACAGAAAGAAAATACCAACCAGGCCAGGCAAAGAAGAATTTTGTTGCAGCTGCCACTGTGGACAGAAAAAAAAAAATCTCCTCTTCCCTTTCACTTTGCAGCCTGGGTCCTTGAAAGTCAGGGACCATTTGAGTTCACCTCTATCATACATCTTTTTTTAATATATATATATATATATATATATATATATATATATATACACCAGCATGTGAAACTTGTTATCTCATTAAAGTTAGCTGGACAGCTCTAGTCCAACTGCTCTTCAAGAATAATAGCTTTAATAGGTCTGAAACTTGATTTTAATCTTTGTACAAATTATATGGAAACAAATTCTTTTTGCTTAACTTTCTTTTAATTTCAGGCTTACTTCTCTTTTGAACACCGTATAATACACGCAGCATACAAACCCTGTGGAGTAAGTGTAAAATTTTAGCAGTAGCAGGAGGTCATACCTTAACTTTTATTTTGTTTTTAAAGAAAAAAGATTGTTTATGAGCATGAGCAAAATTATAGGACCATTTTCTTAGGAAAAATGGATATATTTAGCTAAAACAAAGCAAGGTTGCAATTATATACATATTTTCTTGGGACTAAATTGCCTTGAATCTCATTTTGAAAGAAAGGCAGAATATAAATTCAATAAATAAATAAATAAATAAATTATTGTAGGTATTATTTCTGAGTAGACATGAATCCAATTGCCTTTTTAGTATGATATTCAGACACTTTGGATCCCCTTTTGTGCAATGCAGCATCACATGGGGAGCAGAGGAGCATTTGATATCCTCTCAGGAAGAGAGGCCGTGTAATGACACTGAGCACCATGGTGGAGAATGTTGGCAGGGACAGTTCCACAGAGGTTATAAACTCATGCCATCCCCTCCTCTTCCTCTTGCTGTTTTGCATTTGAAGCAAGCAGTAGCAATGACTTTCCAGCAGGATCTCTTTGTGAACACTTTGGGGAGTTGTGGCATGACTTGGTCGCAGGGCAACATTGGTTTTACTGATACTGATGCATCATCTAGCCCATCCAATATTTATCGTCATTGTGTATTGTGATGTTAGCCTCACCAGGCTGACCACACAGTTCCTAGCTTTGGTTGCTTGTTATCCTCCACTTGCTCTATGGTCCCCCTTTTAAATCCCTTTCTTAGATTTGGCTCCTGGGCCTCTAGGTGACCTTATTGCTGACAAGTCTGGTTTCTGCAATGATAAGTGTGACCAACCCTTATCCCAGGGAGAATGAAGCCCGTCTGAGTCAGTGTTAATAGTTTTACAAACAAGTTCAGGTTGTTTATTATAACCAATTTCCAGTATTGGTAACAGCTATATAATAGTAATTCAATCAAATGGTGTCAGATCATGCCTTCATTCAATTCATATACCTAGCATGTAATCACTCCCCACTGACTCTCACAACAGATTCATCCAACTGACTCTCTCAACAGTCAACTCTTAACTGACATTCCCAACTGATATTCTCATAGACTCACTCACAGAGGCCCCTCCCTCCCATCACAGCATTCTGCGCTGGGATTCGCTGCCTTCTCTCATTCTAAGCATTGCTTTACATCCATTCATCTAAACACAACTCAGCCATATAACTGCAAGGAGGTTCTTCAGATGTATTTTTAATTTTATCAAATTTTGTGGTACAGTTCATTAAGCTTTGATTGTGTGATTTAATTTATTAAGCTTTGTTCATTGGGCGTCAGTTGGGCTGCAGGAGGCAAGGTGATGCAATGGCCTCTGCCACTAGAAGGAGTGGGTTCTAGTCTTGTTGTTTTCCTTTTAAGTCTAAAGCTGCTCATTAGTTCATATATTGTATAATTTCTTTCATTTGTTTTTTTAAATATATTTTTATTATTATTTGCAATGTAAAATCAAACTCAGCACAAACATTCCAATCTATCATCAAACAAAACATCTTTTTCCATTCACATCTCCCTTACACTAAGAATAAAAAGAAGGAAAAAAACCCTACTTCCTTTATTTCCCTTTTATTTTCAAAATTGATTTTCATATCATGTTTCTCCTCCCTCTTATTACATCCTCTCTTGTATTTACATTTTCTGTTTTCTTCTGTACTCTTTTGATCTCTTAATCATCTATGCCCATTGCAGCTATAATTTCTTTCATTTGTTAATTTAAACTTTAAACTCTGTTTGGGCCTGGGACAGGGATGGGGTGATGCCAGAACTTTAGCCAGGCTTGAGCAGGTGATGTGGGGCATTTGGAGAGCTGCTGGATAGCATAATCCTAAAATGTCCTGGATGGGGATGGCTCTGACCTTTTAGTTACAGGATCATGTCTCCTAATAGCCATTCCCCCTGGGTGTTAATTGATTTACAGTAGGCCTGTACCTGTGTATAGCAGGTTTTAAATTCAGCTAGGCCTCAATCCCAGTAGGAGGTCCCCAACCATTTAGTTAGTCCCTTTTTAGCTGCAGTTAACCTTCTATCAGGCCACACTGGTCTGCCAAGTAGGCTTCTAGTAGTTCCTAGCCCCTGAATAGGCTCCTATTAGCTTCCCAGGCCTCATAGTGCCAGTACATTGTCACATGGCTGCCACGTGGCCATGCAGCATGCAGTTCTCAATTAGGCCAATCTCTCTCCCATACACACACACACACACACACACACAATTTCACTTAGGCCCCAATTAGGCCTTGGTATTTAAAGTCACTGGCTAGGTCCAGTGATTGGCTTGGCTTGTGTATAGGTCTCCTAGAATTTGTGGCCTAGTTAATCAACTTCCCCCATCCCCCCCAAAAATCTCATCTTCCAATACCAAGCCTTTAGTACATTTTAGGCCTTCAGCCTAGTCTTGCCTACAAAACCTTCAGTGCAATTTAGGTTTTCACCCTAGTCTAGCCTAGAAAGCCTAGTTGTGCAGGTTCCAATTTGGACTATTGGGCTTGGGCCTCTTTGCATATTGTGGCTTTCAGGCCTAGGTTGCTATGCTTGTGTTACCAATTTAGGCCAACTTCAGCTGTTTCGAGGGTGATTTACACCTTGGCCTTGAGGCCTCATCTTGTTAGACTCCTACCATACATTACACTTAGATGCCACATAGGCCTTATATTTCACTAAGTATTCTTGGTTGGGTCTTAACTGGACCTTGGTTCTTCCAAAGCGGCCATCCCCAGAAGTGTTATCTTCATCTAAGGATGTTATCAGACACAGGGGAATGTGCAAAAAAAAAAAAAAGTGCATTCCCAAACATGTCTGAAGATCATAACAAGAACAAAAAGGGAGACCTTACCAGATTGCCATGCCCTTTGGCCATTCAGGGGGCAGTAGTGTGGGCATCAGTAAGGTGTCCCTTTTGTATTGATGAGAAGAAGCCATGAATTGAAAGGGACACCTGCACTATGCCCCCAGAAAACTGGAGGACAAGAACGTCTGGTAAGGTCACCCATTTTTGTTCTTGTTATGATCTTTTGACGTGGTTTTTGCCGGATCTGATAATCTCCTAAGGACAACAAGGGAGTGGATATTACATAGGTTGCATTGGCCAGAATGTGAGCTTTATAGGAAGGCAAGCACACTAAGCCTCCTAAGAAGGAGCCAAACGATCAAAAGGGGTTATTAAGGTTAGTGTGGCTAAAGAAATATTGGCTCTCCTTCATGCCTGGAACAGGAAAAGAAGCATGATGAGGCAGAGCAACCATCTGCATGACAGGAGGAGGTACAGGCAGCTCCATAGTCACCAGTGGATCAGGAGGCGTCGGAGGGCATCAGCATCATTGCTGTTAGTTCAAGTGGTATGCCAACAGCAGCTGATATACCAGGGGCTAAAGTTGGCCATGGGATCTATGGAGTCAGCCTGCTAATCAAACATGAAGGTTGTCCAATATGCCAGGTTCCAGTAGCAGGGCAGGCTTTACACCACAGCAGGCTTGGAATTGGGGGCAGCAGATTTGGACATCTTGATATGGGGCTTTCCCAAGTGTGTCCTTGAGCAAGCAGGGATCACCAGCATTGAGGCCATGATACTGAGAACACAGCTGCGCTGGGCAGGGCACATTTCTAGGATGGAGGACCATCGCCACCCAAAAATAGTACTCTACAGTGAACTCGCCATGGGTCAGCATAAGAGGGGTGCTCCAAAAAAAAGGTGATACAAGGACTCCCTGAAACAACATCTCAGGCCTGGCCAAATTGATCACCAACAATGGTCCACCCTGGCCTCACATCGGGAGGCATGGAGACACTATCCACAATGCTGCAGCCTTATTTGAGAACTCACACCAAACAAGTCTTGAAGACAAACAACAATGCAGAAAGAATCACAACCCGGAAACATCACCCAACGAAACCTTCTGCTGTGCTTTCTGCAACCGGACTTGTCTATCTCGGATTGGCTTTTTTAGTCATCAGTGCGCTTGCAGAAAGCGTGGGATGAGTCCTTCCTGAATCTTCGTTTGCAAAGAAAAGCCAGAGAGAGAGAGAGAGAATCCTCAGATAGGACAATCAAGTGACTGAGATGCAAGGGTCCTGGTTCAGCAGGGTGCTTATAGAATAGTGCCAGCTTCAGCCATCCCTTTTTGTGAGCAGGCACTCCCATTAGCTCAAGGGAAGTTGGGGAGGTGATCTGGGAGAGACAACCTGCCTCATCTGTTCCCGCACTAGGTTGCTTTCCCTTTTGCACATCTCAGGGGATAAAACTTAAATAGGTGATAGTTTAAATACGGTGGCCAATAGTTCAACCCAAGTCTTGTGTGTCATCTCATTATTTCATGGCTTGCTCATCAATTAATAAACTATAGTATAAGCTTATCATACAAAATGATCATAGTGTGGAATCACAGTAGAACTGAGATGGCCATAGTTAAAATCCCTGCTCAGCCATGAATCTCCCTTTAATCTTTGTTGTCACTTATTCTTAGAAAAAGTGGGTTATTATGGGATTATAGTGCAAATAAAAAAGATTTTAAGAGTAACAATGTATGTATGTTGCCCTGAGTTCCTTGGAGGAAAATGGGTAAAACATTTTAATGAATAAATTTGATTTTTCTTTCCTCGACAACATGATGACATCTAAGCTGACGTGGAATGTTCTGCTTCAGCTGAGTTCTGAAATTTTCAAGGGAGTGGTGTGGGTTCAAATCCACTCAAAGATTAATAGGAGAGACAGTCGATGGGGAAAGCAGACATTTAGATAGGAGAGAATTATTAATGTTATGATTTATTTATGGGGGGGAGTGGGTATCTTCTTTAAAACATTTGAAGGTAAAAGCTACTGTAACTGGCTAAGTGCAAATCTCACCAATGACTTAAAAATGGTTGAAAAACAGTTTAAATACAGAAGGATTTATTTGCTTTGCAGAGGCAGTATGGGATGAAAAAAGATCTTTGTTATTGTTGCTGTCCTGGAGTTGAAAAAAGAGTGTTGTCTGTTCCAAGAAGCTCCTGGCCTCCACTTTAACACCAGTTAAATGCAGTCTAACTGTGGAATTCCTTAGTAAATGGGGTGACCATCTCTCCTCCCCTGCCCATATAATTATTTGGATCCTGATAAATTCATTGTTAGTGTTGACCCACTGAAATAAATGAGACTTAACTCCTGACTAACTAGAGTTCCATTGATGTCAATGATTCTGTTCTAGATATGACCATTTCAGGATCCAGCCCAGTGCTCCTGGAAAGGAAATTGCATTATGACAGAATGACAGAAAGGCTTCCTAGTTACTAATATGTTTTGCCCCTTTAAAACATGTGTGGAAAGAAAGAAGGAAAAAGTGATGAGGAAAAAAGTATTTTGGACTACCCCATAATAGTTTAGCATTTCCAATCATTAAGTGGAATTCTCCTACCCACCCACCCCAGTCCTTGATATATGCCTTGGTTAGAAAGAAAGATTTGAGAGAATCATTGTACTAATTGCAAATATAGGAAGCTCGACAACTAGTCCATCTACCTATGGGGCTTATTGCACAAGGGAAGGAAGTCACAGTGCACCACCCATCTTGCCTTGTCACATGATGTCAGCATGTTTCAGCTGTTCTCCCATTCCAGTCCCATGGGAGATGGTGGTAGATGTGAATCTTTTTGCTAACTGGAAAAATCCATTAGCAAAAAGACCCGCCTTTTCCACCATCTTCCATGGGACTGGAATGGGAGAACACCTGAAACAAAGCAGCATTGTGAGATAAGGCAAGGCTAGATATGCTACTCTCGGGATTCCCTTCTACCTCCCTTTCCTTATGTGATAAGCCCCTATAACATACACAGAGTAGCAGTAGAAGTTGCTCTCCAGTGTTTCAGTTAGGAGTATTTTCCTAGATGTCTCTAGAAATGCTAGAGACTGAACTTAGGATCTTTCGTGTGCAGAGCATGTGCTCTGCCACTGAGCTACAGTGTTAAAAGGAACAACAAAGCCCACAGCAGTCAAACTTGAACCCGGGTCTCGAGCCAGGCAACCTCATACAACATCTCTCCATCACTGCTTTAACCTGCCTCATAGAAATTTCATTTTAAATAATTTTCTAATGTTACTCAGAAAGAAAAAAAGAAAGAAAGAAAGAAAGAAAGAAAGAAAGAAAGAAAGAAAGAAAGAAAGAAAGAGTGATAACTCTAGCTGGACTTTATCAAGATAAGATCTCTTTAACACATGATGAAGTCAACAGTAGTCTTCATGGCCTGAATGTTGTGAGGTAATGAATTATGTTGGGATTTCATATCATGGAAATTCATATGGGTCCCCCCCCCTCACTTTTCTTTCTTGGACCGATTCCCAGCTTTGGAGCTAAGAACACCAGAGACCTGCCCTAAGGTGCATTGTCTTGGAAGTTGCAGCATGTGGCATGAAAAGCATACATCACAACTGTCAACCAACATTTCACTGATAGTCTTAGGGTGTCAAGGGGAACAACATAAATTGACAGAAGAATGAAAAACAACAACAAATAATATGCTCAAGCAAGATATGAAAAACTGCCTGCCAGAGCCTTTGCTGATAATGAGCTGAGGCAGGCTCTTGTTGTAGCAGGCAGAATTCAGGCTGTGAATCAAGCCAAACTAAATGTTCTCTTGATCCATACCATGGCATGCAATTAGGAATTAGGTTTTGGCTTACCCAATTAAAGATGCACAGAAGAATGATCTTTACAGGAATAACAGCATAGGGGGATAGAAGTCTTCACTTTCCACTATGAGCTACTTTCACAAAACCTCCCTTTAGTCTAGAAAGCTTAGCAGGTAGAGTTGTCAGGTGTAAAACATGAGAGGGCTCCTGTTCCTTTAATAGTTGCATGCTCTACCTGCTGAAATTCCCTCCTCTGCCAAACTGTTAAAGGTACAGGAGCCCTCTCCTGTTTTTCATCTGGTAACCCTATTAGTAGGTGACTTTCCTCCTAAATTTTCTGGCTTGAGGGAGCAGCAAAATTGGCTCTAAACTCACTAGGGAAGATGAGATAGGCCTTTCTTGCTTTCTACACTAAGGTAAACAAATATTTGATACCTAGATGCAGGGGAAATACAAAGAGATTTAGCTGCCTGAAGTCATGAACAAGATGGTGCTCTGTCCTGCTCTGTACACAAAAGCAGATTGTGCTGCCAGTTGAATCTTTCTTCAGCACTATCTATGGGACAACACCTTGTACTGAATCTGGATGTAATAGGCTGGCTTAGGAGGCTATGCAGGCTATATTTAACATGGTTGTCTCTTCCAACACCGTGGTGCCACCCCCTAGCATCTGCTGCCCAAAGTGACTGCCTTGCTCTGCTTAACAGTTATGCCTTCCCTGCATAGCTTCATGCTACATGTCAACAGGTCATCTGATTTGTTCTAAGAATCTTCTGAAGCAAGTAGCTGAAGGATGGGAATCTTTATGGTGTTTGTACAAAACGTGGCTTGGGAGAAAGTATACTTTCTAGTGAAGTGCTAATGGGGTTGAAACAGACTAATTTAGAATCTTCATCCAGTTAGTAGTAATGACTTTTCCTGCTGTGCAATCAGCTTTACCATGTTCCACATGAGTGCACACATCCGTCAACACCATGTGGCTTTCACTGGGTTGTGGCCAGCATATGTGTGTGCTGCTGAGTATTACTTACACAACACATGCATACGACAAAAGCATCCTCAAGTTGCCTGGTGTTGTGTGCTATCAGACTTGAATTTTATAAGCTTTTATTTGCCTAGCAGTCTGACACAGTATTCTGTGCTAATTCAGTCAAATAATGTCTGTGCATATTCTTTATGCATATGTGCATATCCTTTAAAAGACCTTTCATTTGATTCACATCGTCCAGTTGTCAGCTGAGCAAATTTCCTAGCGGATGTAGATTACCTGGTACCTTAAAATCTCAGTTTAAGCAGGACCAGAACAATGTTATTAAGGCAAATGGGGTGCAAGAACATCAGAGCAGAGAAAGAGTGTTACATCTGCATATAGAGGCGAAGATAACAAAATGGTAAAGCTACCCCTAATATCAAAATGAGGTCTTTCTTTGTGGGTGACTTGCACAACTCCATGTTCATCCCATGTACTTTTGCCTTTGTTACTTTATCTTTTAAGTGAATGATAATATGGACAGGTATTTTATAGCTTTGCCATGACAACTGAGATGATAGTTGAAACTCAACTCTGCCAATGTATGTCATCATTAGCCTTGCCTGTCAGCATGCCACTGAATTGCTGTTCCTAGCAGGTGTTTTTTTTATTGCAGCTTTATTAAAGAATTCTGTCTATTGTTTTTCAAGCTTCAAAAGGTGTCAGCTCAGAATAACGTTTGGTTTAGTGTAGTGGTTAGCTTATTGGGGAAATAGAAGAAGTGGAAGGTATGTATCATGCCACATTTACACAACAGGCAAGTTGCCATCTATCATTGGTGGAAACCCGAGCTAAATGAAATAGTAATTCCACCAGACTTAGACCATTCCCCATTTTTGTTTCCTTGACATAAAACCCCAGTAAGTACAATAGGATTTACTCTCAGGTACTACTGCATATTGATCTTTAGAGTCAGTTAAAATTAAATCTTTTTCAATTCTGATTTTTAAGGGTACAAAAGTTTTTGGGGGTAAGCACAAAGCTTCTTGTTTCTCTCTAATTCTAAGTATGATGGACTTGCTACTGGAATATACACTAGAAAGGAACTGCAAAATAATAATAATAATAATAATAATAATAATAATAATAATAAACTGCCTTACCACACAGAATAATAATTATAAAAGATCACAGTACAAAAGGAAAGGGCTTGTGCGAGACTCTGCTACTTTAAGTTACAGTAGAAATAACCATGTGAAAGGCATTTATGAACATAAGTTTGATTTACAAGAACAGGACATTTCTGGAACAGTAATGTAAAGTTGCTCAATATTTAGAAATGCAAGTATACCATACATAGGGAATTATGCAGTATATGGTTTTATGTAGATAGGCTCCCTGAACATAGTCCTATTGATATGCAGAGCATAATATGGATTCAAGTCAGTCTTTAGGGGTGTGTATGTGTGTGTGTGTTTTCTTTTGGTTTAGTTTTTATCACTCCATTGCAATTCAGCAAATTGATATTTGGCTTCAATCCAGTACTATACTATTAAAAAGTACAATAGAGGGAAGATAAGAGGCAAGTCTAAATATGGAATATAGTAGTAATTAAAATGTGTGGGATTATAGCCAATAATACTATATATTGGCTTTATCTGTCTCCAAGGTCTAGGTCGTGAGACTAAGTTGATCTGTTGAGGTGGTTATTTGAATGGATCAATGGAGAGTTTGGCAGGAACATACTCCCAATGCAGATGGTACATTGGAAGCAAAGAATCAAAAGCAGTGTGATAGCTGTGTGAGAAAAATATGGTAGTGATACATAGGATTAAAGCTATACAGAACCCTCGTGATCTATTCCATCAGTTGCCCCCTGCCCGCCCTGTTTTATGTCATTCTGCTAATGTTTCTCCAGCAGGAATCCCAAAATTTGTATCATAGCCTGGCTTTAAGTAAACTTCTCAACCAGCTCTGGATTTTATTGGTTTTATATATTGTATAGTGTGAATCTTCAACAGTCATACATTCAAGGGCATATGGTAATAGGAACCTGCCTTAGATCAGTATTGCCTACTCTGATCAGCAAAGACTCTCCTGGGCCCTCCTCATCACATGCAGCCTGATCCTTATAGCTAGAGAATAGAGACATGCAGAGAGAGAGAAAACATATTTGCTTTAGAATCTGTCTCAGTGGCATGGGTAGGGGGTAACTCTAGCTTCGATAGATACGACAGAAGTTGTTTGCATCATATCTAAAGCAGAGCCTTATCTACTTCATGTACTGAAGTCACAAAGATTTCCCTCATTGGCATAATGAACACATATCTATGACCTGTAAACTTTTGTGCAGAATTTGATGACATTTGCTCTAACTCTTTTCAGTATTGTGAGATTTCAGGCTATGTGGTGTATTACTGTGTGTGCACTAAGTGACCTTAAAGTTTAGGTTTTCATTTCTTTTGTTTTTCAAAAGATGCTTTGGTGGCCACATGAGCTTTCCTGTGCTCCTGCTTCATTCCTGATGCAGTGGGAGGCAAAAATATTGTGAAATTATATAAAACAGCATAATTTATACAATATTAGGTACACATTACAACACTCTCTTTTTCATTCTCCCACCCCACTGATTGGCTGAGTCCGTACCAAACAGACCTTCTACTCATCAGCAACAATGCCAACCTAGAATTGGGACAAACTGTTCTGGATTTGTTTTCATTTCTATTGAAGGACCAGAGTCACAATTTGGGGTGGTTCTTTGACCTACCAATGTTTCTGGAATTGTTTCTCAGCACAATAGGTAACTATTGTGCTGAGAGTGCATTTGGCTAGAATGCCAATGGGAAGATGGCTGTGACACAGCGTTCTTTGCCTAACTAGATTAATGCAATGCACTCTAAGTGGAGCTTCCATAGAAAAGCATTCAGAAATGACAGCAAGTTTAAGGTGCAGGGGGAAGACTGTTGTCAGCTGTGCAATTTACAGACCATATTCACCACTCTGACCTTGCTGCAGTGGGTTCCAGTTTGTTTTCTGAGCTCAATTAAAGATATTGGGTTTGCCCTATGAAACCCTGAATGGCTTGGGACCAGGATATCTAGAATCTGACCTCCTCCTATAATAACTGGCCTAGAATTTGAGATCTCTAATGAAGGTACCATTGTGTTTTCTACCATCCATGAAGTCTGGTGCATATACAAAACAGGACTTTATCTGTAGCTGTTTTTTCTTACACCTAGAAACAGTAAATACCAAGCAAATGTAATAAGGTGAGGAAGTCACAGAGGAGTCAGATTAGTTCAGGTCATATACTTGTAGTTAAGAAGGGTATCAAAAATGAAGATGTGAGATAGAACCAAGGTCCCAGACATCCTGAAGTCAAGTACTGGAAGCAAGCAAGCAGACATGAAGAACAAAGTAAAAAAAAAAAAAAAAAAAAAGTGGGTGGGGAGAAGAGATGCACCACTTAAAGCCAATCCAGAGGCCAGGAATTCCAAGTAAACAAAAGCACACATAAGCATGCACAAGTTTGTTATACAATTGCCTGAAACAAGAATCCCCCTCAGCCACTGGGAGATTTATACCTGCATACCCTTGGCAAGCCAGGTGAATAATTGTTCATTGTTTCTTATTTAAACTTCTATGGGGTGGGGGGTGCATTACTGTTTTCCTTGGTGCTGTACTGCATATGATGAAGGAATCTACTTGGCAAACACACTGCAAGTGATGAAAGAATCTGTCAGCAGTGCCAGAGGTAGGAGCCCATCTTACTAAAGTTCTTCATCAGCCACATCTGCCAATAGCTGCCCAGGTTCTGGGGAGGTGCATTCATCTGGAGCTTAAGGCCCCTCCGGGTCTTACTCCTCTGAGCTGGATTCCTCAGGTTGAGTTGTAACAAGTACCACAATTGTGGAATTTCTTCTCAAGGGAGATTTGGCTGGTTCCATCCTTGTTGAATTTCTGGTGGATGGTCAAAACTGTAACATTCAATATGGTCTCTGTTTTTAAAATTGGTTTGTACATGACTTTGGTAACCAAAGCAAATAGTTAATATTTTGAGTGAATGAATGAAAAAGACATTTGCTAGGATCACATATGGGAGGATGCTCCTGCACTAACTTTCTGTTTGTGAGTTTCCCACAAGCATCTGGAAACCACTGTGGGAACACAATGTGGGACTTTGATCTGATCCAATATGACTCTTCCTGTGTTTTGACATTCATTTTATTTCATCTGGTATTGAGAATCAAATAACATTGTTTAAAAGAAAGTGTGCATTGAGTTAAGTATTTTTTTTTAAACTATAATGAAGAAAAGACTAATCCATCAGTGGTAGGTTTCAACATCCAAATTTCACATTGGCTAATGTGATCCACCCATGCCTTGAGAACTATACAAGAAAGTTGCTAAACCTCATATTTTGTGATGAGAAAGTAGCCTCCACACACCTATAAAAATAAAATAAAAGTTTAAATCTGAGATGAAAAGTTTATTGCTGAAACTCTTTAAACTTTGAAATGCAAACATTGAGCAGTATTGTAGATTTATACATCTTTCACCTCACAACATTGGCAACCTGGGGAAAATAAAGATTTCTGATGACGTGCAGCATCATGGCAATAAATACGTAAAAGGATGAATAATGTCAACCACTCACACTAGTAAATTGGCTAGAGGAAGACAAATGTTTCCAGACATGCTGCATTACTTATTTAAAGCATGTTTCCATGTGGAAGTGAGCCCTTCAAGCCAAATTAGTGATTAAACATGGAAGAGCTATACACAGTAAAAATTAATAATAAATGTGACCCTTAGCTTTTATTAAGTCATCTGTTCTTTGCTTATAGCATTTTATTTAGTTGTGACGGTGGTGGTGGTGGTGATTATTATTGTCAAACAGAAGCAGAACCACCATAAGGAAGTGCCCCATGCTTCCATCTGACAGAGCGGATCCGGTGTTCAGTGGTACTGAAAGCTGCCAAAAAAAATCCAGAAAAATCAACAGGGTATAGTACTTTCTCTGTCTTTCACTAGAAGTAGGTTTTCACTCAGAACAACTACGGTTGTTTTGGTACTGTGCATTGGCCTAAAACCAGACTGAAATGGCCCCAGATACATTTCCTCCAAGAACATCCAGTTTTAATGCAGTGATAGACAACTGCAAGAGGTTGTGGGGGCATACTGCAACTTGAAGATTCCACTGATGCACCTGACCCTCAATTTTTGTTGTTTTTAAATTTAAAAATAATCATGCAATGAGGAAGATGGGATCATTAATGAGGATGAAGAATTTTGCTCCCCACAGAAGAAGATGCAAAGCCTATGCACCCCATCCCATACACAAAGTTATATCAAACCGTTCATTTCCCCCTGGCTCATAAAGGCTGAAACAAACAAACAAACAAACAAAACCCTAGAACAGTGGTTCTTACCCATGGTCCAGGGACCCCAAAGGGACCACAATGTCCTCACAAGGGTCCTGCAAAGGCTTGAAAGCTGCTCAGCCCATCTCCTGCCTGCAGTAGAATGATCACACAACAGGAGTCAAGGCAAAGGCTGGCTGTCTGGCTTGGCCTGTGCATTGCCATTCAATCTGCTCCAGCCACAAACCTGCAGGAAGTAGCAAGATAAAAGTCTTTCCTCCCACTCCAGTGCCTCTGAGGGAAGGTGTGATTGCATTGTTGTTGTTTTAACCCTTGAGTTATGTCTTGGAGATCCACGACGAAAGACATTTAAGGGCATGCCTGGTAAAGAAAAGGTTAAGAACCACTGCCTTAGAATATTGCCTCCTCCCTTCCAGCTAGCTAGCTAGCTAGCTAGCTACCTTCCTTCCTTCCTTCCTTCCTTCCTTCCTTCCTTCCTTCCTTCCTTCCCACACCATAAGCAAAGCCCCAGCAAAAACAAGGACAATACATCACTCCTATTGATAGGCAGTTCCTTTTCTTTACACAGCTCTGAGAATTAACTTCTGAAGCAGGCTATGCAAGCCCCCTTGAAAGATGAACCTACTTTGTTTCCCCCTGAAGCAGGGAGTTCTCTCTCATCATTGCACAGAGAAAAAAGAAAATGGCAAGCACTTTTCAACAGGAGAGAGGAGTCAGCAACAGCAATGTTTTTGCCTTTTCTAGTGGGACAGGGGCTCTTCAGCAGGAGAATCTCACAATAGGAGGGAGGAGAGAGCAGCTGCTGCAGCAGCAGAATTTTCTTTGCCTGCACTTTGGCTTTCTCTTTGATTTGGTGGGTTGCTCTTGGCATGTCTTTGCCTAGGGAGAGACTCCATATGTTTGTAAGATGAGGGTGCCTGGAAGTGGTTGGGGTACAGACACTGCCTCCTCTTCATTCAATCAAGCAGTTCTCATGGCCCTTCCCTGCTACTTTTCAGTGGCAAGCCACTCAAGTTGAGCGCATATTGCCAATTTCTGATGGTAACTTGGTTTGCTTTGGTGGGGAGGGGGGAGCTGAAGGACCACCAGAGGCTTTCAAGGGCTGCAGAAAAAAAGCCAGTGGGCTCACTTCTACCACTTCTGTTTCAACAGAATCTAGTACAATCCCTGGTGGAGTCTCGGGCTTTTCTTTGGCTAGTGGTACCCCAAGATGTTCTGCAAGGGTCTGGGCAGGTTATATGATTCATTTCTTTCAAGTGAAGATAGGAGTTGTTAGAGAAGAAATGATACACAGAGGAGAATGGCCTGTTGGCTGACTATAGTTCTGAAAATATATTATTTGTTCATTGTTATTATTCACCCACAGCACAACAGGAAAGGCATGTGAAGGCTCTGGGGAAATGGGTTGTGTTGCTGGTCAGAAGATGGCAAGTCTCACATTTCCTGCACCTCTCTACTCCTGCAGATGGTAAACAGGGCTCCTGCTATGCCAAGAGCCTGTTTTTAAGTGACTGTGTAATATACCTATATGTTGATATGCTTGTTGTTCAATATTCTTAAATGACCTATTGGAATGTATTGTGCTTATTTCAAGTTCTGAAATGTTATAAATTTTAGAGGTAGTGACTGTAATTGACTTAATCATATGATGTATTGTAATTATAGTTATTGTATTTGTGAGTCATGTGGAGTACAATGCATTGGGGGAAACGTGGTATACAAGTAGATTATAAAAATGAATTTGACTACAGCTGTGTACTACAGCTCCCAAGACCTGACCATTAGCCCTGCTGGCTGGGATGTTTTTGTGCTGAAGTCCTTACAACATTTAGAGACACAGTTTGGAGTTCCTGTTCTCATTCCCCCCCCCCACTCAGGACTTTATCAGACCATCCCCCAGAAGAGTTCTTTTGCCGACATAAATTGTGGCATTTTTATGCCAGCAAAAGAAGCCTCCTTCCACAATGACCTCCAGCAGTATCAATGAGGCTTCCCCAGCAGTAATACAGCTCAAACGGAGCTCCATTTACTTCTGGGTTTGAAATCTCCCAGATTCTTGTGAGAAGATGCTTGTGTGGAAAATTTAAAAGTAATAATAACAAACACAAACAGTTCAGCAAAGCACTAAAACATATTTTTAAAGTCCCAAGTACCCGGGGGGGCATCATAAAAAGAGCATACCCTACTTGGCTGTCCCTATAGCACCTGGAAGTGTTTGCCCATTGATTCTACATTCACGTGCCTACAACGGCATGCAGATTCAAACGCCGGCAATGCTGGCAACAAATCGCTATGGGGAATCTATTGATGGTTTGGGCTGTCAATAAAATAGGATGTTTTTTTTTTCTTACTTTACATAATTGTGAAAGAGCAATGTCATCTATTATGCATGCCCTTTCAAGGTCATTAGGCACCCTTATGACACCTTACTTGCTGGTGTGATAAAGTCCTTAGACAATTAGATTATAGTTAAAATCCAGGGCTATTTTATCATGAACCCATAGTTAAATGAACATGAAGGGACAAAATCTATTTGTGTTGCAATTTTGGTTCCTCTTGCTAGAGATGGGCATGCTTTCATTAGTGTCATTTTCCTCCAAGTTTTTCAGATGGAGCAGTGTTGCTACTTTAACACATCCTTAGCACACCTCAGCTCTCCAATTTGGTTTTCTCAGAAAGCTGATTCATAGGAAATCTTGATGAGTTTGTGGAATTATTTTCTGAATGTTCTGATACTTGGCATAGATGTGATCCATCATGTGTTGAAAATGACAAACTTTCAGAAACAGGATGAAACAAAATATTGTGAGTCATGATCTCAAGATGAAGACTTTGCAGAGAGTGTGTATTAAGTAAAAAAAAGAGAGAGAATGATTCTCTAGCAGAGCTGAAAGTTGTATTCTCTCTGGGGCTTCATTCATCATTATAAGAAATGCATTGAGGTATGTACTAACTGTACAAAATAGTGTGTGAAAAGTCTAATCAAAGCCCTTGATCAAAAATAGCATATATCAAAGATTTTGCTAAGGCTGCGGCCCTAAATCAGCTTAACTAGAAACATATTCTACTAGTGACATTGGGACTATTGATAAACAATTTGGAAAAAAATCCATGTAGTGATACACACAGCTGCAATGTCAAAGTACACATGTATGTTCTTTAGTGATCACTGCAGAAAGAGGTATTCACTATCTCCTCCTTACAATGGCCCTCTTCCCCCCTCCCCACACACATATAACATATCTGTTTCGTGACAGTTCACTAACATGGCCAGGGAACAGAGGGCAGCCAAATAGCAACTGATTGAGTTCCTGCAGCTCAATGAAGAAGCCACTATCTAGAACATACCTTGACACCCCCTGCCCCATATCTATGATAATAAATTGGCAATATTTAATATTTAGGTCAAATGTGGCCTTCAAAGTAGTGTGGCCATTAAAACTGGGAAATTCCACAACCAGGAATCCCAAAGACAAATATTGTTCAGTCAGGTATGCACTTAAGAAGGTGCTGCCCAAATTCCAAAGAAATGTTAATTTGCAAGGCAACTATATGTCTGAACACCTGGCTAATCATATCAGCCAAAGCTGAGATACTCAAACCTGTAAACAATCCCCATACGTTTACCCTTCCACAAACAAAGAAGGTTGCTTCCTCTAGTCTATCACAAAGTATCCGCACATTAAGGACAATTAGCATATCCAGAATGTCTATTGTCTCACCCTGAGCAACTCTGAGAAGCATTGTCTTTCATGCTAAATCCAATCCCCTGAAGGCAGTTATCAGTGATTAAAAAAAACCCTTCAAAACAACTCCAATCAGTCTTCAGCTCCTCATCCTACATCTATGCTGCCAGTTTGCTGATGGAACCTCAGAGCTCACTCTGAGACTCCATTGCTGTTGTATTTCCCACAAACAACCTCTTTCACTATTCCTCTATCCCAATATTTCCTACTTTATTTGCTAGCCTTGCATGAATGCTTGAAGCCTGAATATGTCAGTGAATGTTAGTATTGTTTTCTCAAATAAAGACCAATTTATTGTACTATCTAGTTTAATGTCTCCTCCTTAGTACCAGTACACCAGGTTAAAAGATCCTGCTATTTATTGCCCTCTCTCATAGCTGAACTGGGTATATTTATTCCCCAAATTAATATTGCTATTTTGAAGTTCCTTAAACCTCTGAGCATTTAGGGTAACACTGGGGTTCTTCCAGAGGTCCCAGTAGTAGACTCCATTTGTGAGAAGAGAAAACAGAAAACAGATGGGATACACATGCACAGAGAGGGAGAGGGAATAGAGTTCCATCTGGCAGAGCTTTACATACCTCTAGATCCATCTAGGATCTCAGCCTTGATCTAAGATCATCCCAGGACTGGTCAACTAAATTTACTTCTGCTTTCATAAAGGAGGCAACTCAGAGAAGCAAGAAAACCCAAATAGAAGTATTTATTTCCATGTGTGACCCCTATAACCCATAATAAATGACTTGACACCTTGCATGAGATATAGAATGAGAAATCTTCAGTTTTGTGTACTAAGATTATGTGATTTAGTTGTTAAATCAGTTCAACCAATGTTTTAATTAAATCATCAGTGCAGGTCAGTTTTAATGAGAAAGGGCAATTTTTAATTGGTAAGGCTACAAATTAAGGGCACATTTATTTATTATCTGCAGCTATTTTGGTTTCTAGTGTGCTATTTTAAAAGAAACTAGATAAGAGAAGATTAAAGATTCCCTTCACTACCACCTCTAGACACTGACTGCCAGATATTATAACTGAATGGTGAATGTTATTTCTCATTGCCTTCATGGTAACCAAAATGCTCACTTTACGTTTCTAGCATCTGTCAAATGTATTTTATTTTAATTAAATATTTGGACAAATAGGGACCTGTGAAATCTTGCTGAGAAAGTTGCTAGATTTAGTTTTCCTTCAAAATTCCTCAGGAGTTTTCTCCAAATAAGCATGGCAAAATTTGCCATGAAATTTTAGTTCAAGGCAAATGGTTAATCTATTCTACTCCATCTTCAACAGGGAGAGAGCCTTCATTTGCACTGTTACCTCATTTGTACTCCCCCAAGGAGATAAGAGCTGCCCTACCTCTTCAAACTCATTTATGGCCTACCAGCTTAACACACTTTACAGCTTTCGGTTCCATAATTGCATGTCATAAATTAACAGCGCTACATTGTTACTGAAGAATCCTGACTCTATTGTCTAATGGAGAAAAGATGTCTCCTTACAACATCCCCATGCCTTTCATTTCTTGTTCTCATCTCTGTCTGACAAGATACAATCGATCCATCAGTTCTTTATGATGGAGCAGTACTGCACAAAGTCTGTTTCTCCACCCACCTCTTTTAGAGAAAGAGCCCTATAGCTGAGAAACATAGATGAGACAAAGAAGTGAGCTTCTGTTTGGTGTGGAGACCTTCTTCACTATGTGTTTCAAAAACTCATTTTGTTTAGGATTTTCTTTCCTTCCTTCTGTTTCAGATAATGAATAATTTTTAAGCAAATGTTTGCAAAATAATGACACTTGATAGCCACAAATATCTTGCAAAAATGATTATAGCCTTTTCCCACTTCAAGTAATGGTGCCAACTTGTTAAGTCATTTTACTTGATTAATCATTTGCTTTTAAAAACTGATTAATCAATTAAATATAAACAGTTTGCATTTCACAAAGACTTACAACATAAGTGTCTTTTCCTAATATTGGAGAAAGTCAATTGTTTACAGTAATTACATAAACAAATATACCACTCACTCTTGTGTGTGGGGGAATCTTTTTTTTTTTTTTCATTTGCTATTACATCAAAAAAAAAAAACAACCATATGACTTTGGCATACTTGAAAACTGTAATTACAGACTGGTTACTTATAAGAAATAGTGGCCTCTAATGCAGTCCCATTCCTATTGAAAATGCACATCCGGACAGTTCAGTAGGGCTCATAGTGGACATGTAGCCATATATGCATATACACATTACAGTTTGCATAGGCTAATCATATAGAAAGCGGTTTTGATGAATTGCTCACTTTTTTGCTGGACCAGGGCATCCAATATTTGGCATATACAGTTGACCCTCCATATCCATGGATTCTGCATCCATGGATTCCACCATCCCTGGTTTGAAAATATCCCCCTGCCAAAATAATAATAATAATCTGAAAACAAACCTATATTTTGCCATTTTTGTAAGGTACACCATTTTACTATGACATTGTATATAATGGGACTTAAGCATCCATGGATTTTGGTATCCACAGGGAATCCTGGAACCAACCCATAGTGGATACCTAGGGCCCACTGTATATCTCTCCTTGTCAGACTGCTTTACATATATGCTTAAACTGCTTACAACACAATATGGTATGCTAATATCACAATAGTACAGATAGAAAATGGGGGTGAAAGTGCTCTTCTTGAAAGTGACATCTCATTGCTAATTGTCTGTTTCATTGCAGTATCTTCTAAAGGCTTGTCAATATGAGGGGGAAAGAAGCAGATTGCTCTGCAGTAATGACAATTCGCTGCAGCTGTAATTTGTCTTAATGGGTCTTTTGTAGGCATAAGCTTAGCATGCCTGCAGATCCAGATGGTGGACGTGAGTGAATTATTTGCATTTTTTACTTACTGCAAATTGCTGCTGCTGAACTTTTTTTTTTAAAAAAAAAACCTACTTCCAAAGTATGATAGAGTGATATTTTGCTTTTGCAAAAAAAGAAAAAAAATAACACCCCATTTTATCACCTTAGCACTCACTCGCTAAGGTGAAAATCTAACAAGGTGGCTCCAGACATTTGCCTTGTTAGCAAGCCCTTCCCCCCGCACTCGTCTGGCCAATCGGCTTTGCACTTTTGCTCGTATGGGAAAGTGAATCATTTTGCTTCACTTGTCCCAATGAGTGGGGATGCACATTCCCCCACTGTTTTTAAAAAACTTTGGGAAAAGCCGTGAAGGCTTTTCCTTTGGATTTTTTGGCATTTTTGGCTCCCTCCTTCCAAATATGGCGAAATGATGGAGGATACCATTAAGATAGCTCGTATTTTCCTTGCATTCCATAAGGAGTATTTTCACCATTTAGACAACCCCCAAGTAATCCCCCCCAATCAATTTGTTATGATTGCTTTTGCTGATCAAGTGTAAATGCAACGGCACCTCTTCAAGTTGAACAAATAAATCACAATTAAGTTTTTTCAGGACTCCTTTGCTTTTACATTGCATCCTTTTTAGTAAGTTCACACACCTTTTACTGCTTCCTATTGATCTGCACTGTGACTATTTGAAGACTAGCCTGTGCTTTGCTTCTTGAATGACTTTTCTAGGTGTTTCCCCATGGAAGAGGGTACATGCATGTAAAGAATTGGTGCTGGAACAGATTAGACATGCTGCTCAAAAGCCCAAATCATTATGAATCTTCCATTCCAGACCAACAAAAAAGAAGTAAAATGGACCAAAACTATAAACTGGAGATGCTTCCCTCTGAGGAGATGTTCTGGAAACAATTTGGCCATGGTAAACAGAATAAATAGATAATATTTTCAGAATATAAATTTGCTTTGTGGTGCCTCCATTTTAATTCCACTTACAGATAACTGCAGCAAAGGTAGAGGGCTGCAACATGAGAGGTATGTAGAAAATGCTTGCCTAAGGCAAGTTAGGGAATTGGTATTTGAACTGTGGATTTTACAATTTTTAACTCAATCTCTTAGTCACTATTCCATGCCACCACCATACCACTTGCATATATTTCTCACCCATTGTGAATGTAATAACAAAGGTATTCATGTTGGTTTAAAAGAAGAATAACAACAATAATAATCCTGAGCTCCCATCAATGAAAAGTGCCACCTCACTTACTGCTGAAGCACAGGAGCAGAACGTGATGAGCATGAAATTATGTGAAACCAGGTCCCATTTGTGTGACAGGAACGTCATCTTGGCATTCTTATAAAGTACTTTTTTCTGCATCTGATAATCTCCATGGAGAGAGAGAAACAGCATGGAAGTCCAAAAATATAATTACCCACAGAGCTCTTGGAAATTCCAAGAAAGTATCGAGTTTCTAATGTTGCGGAAATTAGCAGTAACTCAACCTTAGCAATTTCAAAGGGGACAACAGAGAAAGGGATCTTTACACCCTTTATCCCTACTAAATCTGAACAGAAGCACACAAATGAAAAATGAAAAATTAACAATAAAGTTTATTAAAGACATAAAAATAATAACACCAAGCACAGACACATTCATACAAAAAGCATTCACACAAGACCAGTAGGAATGGAAGAAGACAGGTTCCCAGGGGGACAGATAAGGAGATTTCTGGGGTGATACATCACCTGTCTTGTAGTCCAAAGTTGTCAAGCAGACTAACAGCATGGATGTATGAATTTGGAGTGGCTAACACAGAGTGACAGAATGCCTCCAAGCAGAGGTTCTCTATGCAATGAGACATGATTTCTGGCTGATATTTATACCAAAAATATGCCCTCAGGTGAGGATGTTTCATGGGTTGAAACAAGAGTCTCCAAAGATTGCACAATGAGTTTTAGGAAAACTCTTTCTTGACAATAGGTGTCTGAAGATGCTAATATGTTTGCAACTGCCTTAAATGTCTTGGTGATTCGAATTACAAAGCTTGAGTTGCCTCTTTAATGACTAGGTGATTAGGGAAGGGAACTTCAATACCTTCAAACAAAGGAATACTCCATCCTTTTAATGGAATCATTGTCTGTCACTTGGGTGTGTGGTGGAGACAATGCCCTTTTGACCTTGTATTTCCTCATATTTTGGAATTTGTCAGTAGTCCTTCCTTTGGGTGATTCATGGCTTACAACATGTGCCTATTGGGATCCATACAGCAAATCCCTGAAACTTTACTTCTCTTCCCAGTGGAAGACCACATTAATAAGCCAAAATCTTAATAAGTTAATTTTGGGGGTTTCTGGAGATGGGGTCTCATTAGAGGCACTAACAATATATATGGCTAGGGGTATACTCATGAGCTCTGAAGTTAAACTTAGTCTCAATATGGAATGCAATATTGAATCTGGGACTGAGTTAACTGTAGATCTCATGGATAGGGATTCAAGCCATGAGATCTGCACTTAAAGTCAGTCCCAAGATTCCATTTTGGGACTGAGTTTAACTGAATACTTCACAACTAACACACCTAGCCAAACTTTGGGATTTCCATGCTCCCATCCACACATTTTGTTCCAAATCACACTGCCAATGAATGTGATGATCTCATGACAGGCTAATGTATATGGGGAGAAGTGGAGGGGTAACACCATAATGAAAATTTTCTTCCACATTTTAAAATCATTCTCATTAAATGTATAGAAAAAAATTGATTTTTTTTAAAGGAGAAAAAAAATTAAATGGATTTCTTAGGGTGAAAGAATTGATTTCTTGTGCTGACATTCATTCAAGGTGGTTGAGGTGTGTGCATGAATGTCATACAAAATCATTCTTTCAGAGGTTTGCAGAATCCCCAACTTTCAAAATGTCCATTAAAGCCCAGCACTTTAATCCATGAAGGGGTGTGTTTGTGTTTGTTTTCATCTTCAGATCAAGAAGTATGGGTACTCAGGGAGGCTGCAGAAAGATGAGAAAACACATAATACAATGACTCCAGCATCCTTGTCCTCTTCAGAATGAGAAGTTAAGCTCAAAGTCACCCACACACATACACACATTATTCAAGGTGATCTAAAGTACCCTCAGAATGTGGGAGAGAAACAAAAGATACAGAACAATGTATGAAACAGTAGCATAAACACCTTTTTTGCATGAGAAAAAACACTTGTGAAAAAAATTAGAGAACAGATTTCAGAAAACTACTTTTATTTATTTCCAACTATATGCAGGATGAGAGTTCTATAGATGCCTATAAGCGTTCATTGCTCTGTATTGTGGAAGATGAATCATCTCCTTCTTCTTTGGTTACCAGTAGTGGTTAAATCATGCATGCTGCCAGTATCATCTGAATAATTCACGACCAAATATATTACTATAAAGAAACATTCAATTTGATTTTGTGGGTTTTAGAGATGATACTTCCATCTTGTATGCAGAGAATACTTTATTATTTGAGTGGAATTATTGCTGAGGGTTGTGCTTTTCTTCTCTTTCTTTTGATTAAAATATATCCTAGCTATGAATATGATAACTTTGGTCAAAGCTGAACAACTGGCCCATACCACAGCAATATAAGAACACATTGCATACCAGAATATAGAATAATTTGAGAACTTATCAAAGATAAGACTGACAAAAGCATCTCAAGCAGTGCCAATTGTAGCTCCACCCCTGTTTTCTGGTGAATTACATTTATGAAAGGAAACAGGGAGACAGCAAGTAAGGGAGGTGCTGTGACTGTATCTGTTGGAAAAAAAAATCAAGTTGACTCAAACATCACAATATATCAGTCTATGTGAGGCTTGGGGAAAATGTGACTCTTCTCATGTTCTTGGACTGCAACTCCCATCAATCATAGCAAATAGAGAAGGATGATGGGAGCTGCAGACCAAAACCAGGCAGAGGGGCATATATCCCCAGTTGTGATTGTACATAAACTACAGTATATGATAGATAAACTTTGTCAGTATTAAAATTATTAACTGATTGTACTAATTCAGGATGCAGGTGATAGACACATTAAATATAGCATTAGACTCTTAGGAATGCTGCAAAGATGACGATGACATTACATACTGGAACACACCAGACAACATGCCAGATGAATATAAAGAAGTTTTCTTAAAAAAAACAAAAACAACCACCATATTCCAATGTGTTTCGAGTTAAAATACCATTTCATTGGGGAAAAGGTGTTTTGAATGAATTAGAAGCTCTGTTTACCTTTTCCCTTCAGCTTATATACTGAAATATGACTCCTTGGGAGACACATATAGGGCATTTACAATAATGATACCTCAGAGAAGCATTATTTCATCACAACATATTCTGGGAGTCGTTGAACAGTGTTGCATTAAAGAACACTGCACTCATTTGGATTGCTTTCTGCTCCATTGGTCTTTTCATTGTCACCATCTGTAATGGTGAGAGCAGTGGTAAGTGAAGTTTCCTTTCACTGAAAGGATGGTAAATAAATGGCAAGCATCTCCTCTAGGGACTTTCAGGACATCCATCTTTCCTTTAACACAGCTCTCTGAGGAATTTCTCACTCAGCCCTAAGATGACACTTTAAATTTTGGGCACTGGGATAATGCTGAGCAGAAGAAAGTGATGGTGGTAGTGGGGAGAACCAGAGGGCTATTTGTATGTGGCCATATGCATGGGCAATATGACCTCTTTCATTTTGTATATGGCAATAACCCTCACTGGCTGTGGTTATGACAATAAGACAATGAAAGGACACTGAGTGAGATAATGAGCTTCGATGAGTTACCTTGAGGAATCATAGAAACATAGAGTTGGAATAGAACTCAAAAGACCATCCAGTCCAACCCCCTGCCATGCAGGAATACACAATCAAATCATTCCCAACAGATAGCCATTCAGCCTCTGTTTATAAACCTCCAAAGAAGGATACTCCACCTCTTCCAAACAACTCTTACGGTCAGGAAGTTCTTCCTATTGTTTAAGTGAAATCTCTTTTCCTGTAGTTTGAACCCATTGCTCCATGTCTTAGTCTCTGGAGCAGCAGAAAACAAGTCTACTCCATCCTCAGTATGACATCCCTTCAAATATTTAAACATGAGTATCATGTCACCTTTCAACCTTCTCTTCCCAAAACTAAACATGCCCAGCTCCCTAAGCCACTCCTGATAGGACATGGCTTCCAGACCTTCCACCATCCTGGTCACCCTCCTCTGGACATGTTCTAGCTTCTCAATATCCTTCCTGAATTGTGGTGCCCAGAACTGGACACAATATTCCAGGTGAGGCCTGACCAAAGCAGAATAGAGTGGCAGCATTACTTCGCTTGATCTAGACACTATACTCCTACTAACGCAGCCTAGAATCATATTGGCTTTTTTAGCTCTTGCATCACACTGCTGACTCACGTTCAGCTTGTGGTTCACTAAGACTCCTAGATTCCTTTCGCATGTACTGCCATCAAGCCAGGTGTCACCCATCCTATATCTGTGCATTTCATTTTTACTGCCCAAGTGTAGTATCCTACATTTCTCGCTGTTGAAATTCATTTTGTTAATATTTGCCCAGCTTTCTAATCTGTTCAGGTCATTTTGGATTCTGATCCTGTCCTCTGGCGTATTAGCTACCCCTCCTAATTTGGTGTCATCTGCAAACTTGATAAGCATACCCTCTATTCCCTCATCCAATCATTAATAAAGATGTTGAATAGCCCTGGGCCCAGTACAAAAGCCTGTGGCACCCCACTAGTCACTTCTCTCCAGAAAGAAGAGGAATCATACTATCATAGAACTGTAGAGTTGGGAGAGACCACAAGAGCCATCCAGCCTCTGTTTAAAGACCTCCAAGAAAGGAGACCCCACTACACTCCGAGGGAGTATGTTCCACTGCCGAACAGCTCTTACTGTCAAAAAGTTCCTCCTAATGTAGAGGTGGAATCTCTGTTCCTGGAGCTTGCATCCATTGTTCCATGTTCTAGTCTCTGGAGCAGCAGAAAAAAAAAGCTCGTTCCATCCTCAATGTGACACCCCTTCAAATACTTAAACAGGGGAATCATAGCGCCCCTTAACTGTTTTTTTCCCCAGGCTAAACATACCCAGCTCCCTAAGTCTCTCCTCATAAGGCATGGTTTCCAGACCTTTCACCATTTTAGTCATCCTCTTCTGGATACGCTCCAATTTGTCAGTATCCTTTTTGAATTGTGGTGCCCAGAACTGGACACAGTATCATAGGTGACGACTGACCAAGGCAGAATAGAGTGGCACTATTACTTCCCTTGATCTAGACACTAAACTTCTATTGATGCAGTCCAAAATTGCATTGGCCTTTTTTGCTGCAACATCACACTGTTGACTCACGTTCAACTTGTGGTCTACTAGGATTCCTAGATCCCTTTCACATGTAGTCTCGTTCAGCCAGGTCTCCCCCATTGTGTGTCTATGCATTTTGTTTTTCCGCCCTATGTGCAGTACCTTACATTTAAGAAGGTATTCCTGTACTACCTTCTTTGCTTATTGTGTGCTGGATTTCCCTTATGGTGTCCTCTGTTCCCTTATCATAAGGTTGATCACCCTTTTCCTTTTCTGAAAACACTGAGGCAAAGAAGGTGTTGGGTAATTCTGCCTTTTCTCTGTCCCCTGTTAGCATTTTGCCACCTTCTCCACGTAGCGGCCCTACCATTTCCTTCTTCTTCTTTTGATGCGGATGTGCCCCAAAAAACCCTTTTTATTGTTCTTAACCTCTCTAGCAAGCCTGAGTTCATTCTGCACTTTAGCTTTTCTGACTTTACTCCTACATGTGTTCGCTATCTGTTTGAATTCTTCTTTGGTGATTTCTCCCTTTTTCCATTTCCTATATATGTTCCGTTTAAAACATTGCTCTGTCAAAAGTTCTTTAGTCATCCATCCTGGTTTCTTGAGACCTCCCATTTTTCTTCCTCAATGGTACTGTGTGAAATTGTGCCTTCAGTATCTCCCTTTTGAGAAAGCCATTGGTGACTACCCTTTGGGTTCGATCAGTCAACCAATTACAAATCCACATAACAGTTGGATTGTCTAGCCCACAGCTTACTATCTGTTTTGCAAGAATATCATGGGGGACCTTGTCAAAAGCCTTACTGAAATCAAGATACACTACATCCCCAGCATTCCCTTCATCTATAAAGTTGGTAACTGTATCAAAAAAAGAGATAACATTTGTCTGGCATGACTTGTTTTTGAGAAATCCATGTTGACTTTTAGTGATCACGACATGCCTTTCTAAGTGCTTACAGACTGTCTGTTTAATGATCTGCTCTAGAATCTTTCTAGACTGGGCAGTAATTATTTGGATCTTATTTCCCCCCCCCCCCATTTTAAAGATGGGGACAGTGTTTGCCTTCTTCCAGTCTGCTGGGGCCTCTCTTGTTCTCCAGGATTTCTCAAAGATTAGTGACAGTGGTTAAGAGATAGCTTCTGCCAGTTCTTTTAATACCCTTGGATGAAGTTCATCTGGCCCTGGAGACTTGAACTCATTTATACTGGCCAGGTATTCCTGAACTACCTCTTTACCAATTCTATGCTGTATTTTCCCTACTGTATCATCTGCTCCATTTTCCCCAAGTTGAGTACTGTTCCCCCTTTGGGAGAAGACTGAATCAAAGAAGGTGTTAAGTAGTTCTGCCTTTTCTCTGTCCCCTGTTAGCCTTTCACCATCTTCTCCACACAGTGGCCCTACCATTTCCTTGTTCTTCCCTTTGCTATGGACATAACAAAACACACCCACCCTTTTTATTGTTTTAACCTCTCTAGCAGGCCTGAGCTCCATCTGTGCTTTAGCTTTTCTGACTTTTCCCTGCATGAGCTCGCTATTTGTTTGAATTCTTTTTTGGTGATTTCTCCTTTTTTTCCATTTCTTGTACATGTCCTTTTTACGTTTTAGCTTAGTTGAGAGTTCTTTTGACATCCATCCTGGTTTCTTTAGACACCTCCTCATTGGAACTGTTTGAAGTTGTGCCTTTAGTATCTCACTTTTAAGAAACTCCCATCCTTCATGAACTCCTTTATCTCTTAGTAGTTCTGACCATGGGATCACCCCCAGTAATTCCCTAAGTTTGCTGAAATCAGCTTTCTTAAAGTCTAGAATGTATGTCTGACTTGCTTGCCTTCCCCTTTCCTCTGTATAACAAAATCCAGTAGAACATGATCACTCCCCGGTAAGGATTCCACCACTTCCACTCCATTAACCAGGCCATCCCCATTGTGTAGGATCAGATCTAAAATAGCTGATCTCCTTTTTGCCTCTTCCACCTTCTGGATGATGAAATGGTCTGCAAGGCAAGTGAGGAATTTGTTGGACCTTAAATTCTTGGCTGAGTTGGACTTCCAACAAATATCAGGATAGTTGAAATCCCCCAGTACTACTACATCTCTCCTTTCTGATTGTGTGGTCATCTGTTCCAGGAAGGCATAATCCAAGTAATCAGTTTGGCTTGAAGGTCTGTGATAGACGCCCACAACAACATCCCAGCTGTTTCTCTCTCCCTTAATTTCTATCCAGATGCTGTCAACCTGGCTCCCAGGATATAAATCATTGATCTGTTCACAGGTGTACACATCCTTAACATATAATGCTACTCCACCACCCTTCCTGTTTGGTCTACTTTTCTGAAATTGGTTATACCCCTCAGTTAGTACATTCCAATCATGAGACATCCCACCAGGTTTCAGTGATGCCTATTATATCCTATTTGTTTTGCTGTGCTAAGAGTTCAAGTTCATCCTGTTTTTTTCCATGCTCTGTGTGTTTGTACAGACACATCTAAGACCATGGGCCATTTCTCCTATCTGCCTTTTAAATGGTTTATTCCTCCCATTGTTGGGTTGTTGTGTTATATGCCTTGTTCTATGTATAACATTTGGTCTATTACCTCTAGCTAGTGATGAACTCCTGCCTTCAAGAGTACTGTTTCCCCCATACAACTCAGCCCTCCTGATAAGATATTTCAGACTCTTAGCAAAAACATTCCTGCCAACTGATCAGAGGTGCAACACATCCCTTGCTAGAAGTCCACCTTCCTGAAACTGCATCCTATGGTCCCAGAAGTCAAATTGTTCCTGGCAGCACCATCTGCATAGCCAGTTGTCTATAGAATCATAGAATCATAGAGTTGGAAGAGACCTCAAAGGGCCATCCAGTCCAAACCCCTCCATACAGGAATACACAATCAAAGCATTCCCGACAGATGGCCATCCAGCCTCTGTTTAAAAACCTCCAAAGAAGGACACTCCACCACACTACGAGGCAGTATATTCCACTTCTGAACAGCTCTTAATGTCAGGACATTCTTCCTAATGTTTAGGTGGAATCTCTTTTCCTGTAGTTTGAACCTATTGCTCTGTGTCCTAGTCTCTGGATCAGCAGAAAACAAGATTGTCCTCAGTATGACATCCCTTCAAATATTTAAACATGGCTCTCATGTCACCTCTCAACCTTCTCTTCTCCAGACTAAACATGCCCAGCTCCCTAAGCCACTCCTCATATTCTTTACTCATGTTTACTCATGTTCCTTACACAAACCAAAGAATAAGGGGAAGTGGGTTGGAGAGGAAATCTAATCAGACTACATTGGATTACACTATTTGGGAAGCAGCCATGTTAATGAAATGAAAATACAGTCATCCCTTCCTATTTGCATTTTTCTGATTCATGGTTTTGTGTATTCATGGTTTGCAGCCACCCCACCCCCCACCCTATCCTCATCCTCTGCCTTCTCTTCCTCCACTCCAGCCAACATTCTCCCTTCCCCATGTTTGAATGATGATGCCTCAACCACATTTGCAAAGTTCCTAGGCCTTGTACTTCTCTCAATCCTCTTATCCTTGGAAGGCAACTGGCTGGGAAAAGAAGTTAAGCAATGTTGTGGGGTGGAATCTGAGTTTTAAGAAGGCAATTCAGTTTAGAAGGTGGCTGGCTGGGAACAGAAGTTACAGACAATGTTGTGGGGTGGAATCTGAGTTTTAAAAAGGCAATTTGGTTTGGAAGGTGGCTGGCTGGGAACAGAAGTTACAGGCAATGTTGCTGCTGCTGTTGGGACACAGGGAAGTTGCGGGAGTGGGGAGAGCTTTGCATGTGTGTCTGCTCACTAGAGGTGGTGGCTGTGCTTTTCTTTCAGCCTTGAGGAGAGATGGAGTGGAATCTATGTTTTAAAAAGGCAATTTGTTTTGGAAGGCAGTGGGGAAAGAGAGGTAGAGTGGGTTTTTTTACCTGGATAAGAGGACTGAGAGAAGTGCAAGGCCTAGGAACTTTGCAAATGTGGTTGAGGCATCATCATTCAAACATGGGAAAAGAAGAATGTTGGCTGGAGTGGAGGAAGAGAAGGCAAAGGATGATGATGGCATAGTGGGTGGGCAGAATCTATCATGGCTATCATGTCACCTCTCAACCTTCTCTTCTCCAGACTAAACATGCCCAGCTCCCTAAGCCACTCCTCATAGGGCATGGCTTCCAGACCTCCCACCATCCTGGTAGCTATCCTCTGGACACGTTCCAGCTTCTCAATATCCTTCCTGAATTTTGGTACCCAGAACTGGACACAGTATTCCAAGTGAGGTCTGATCAAAGCAGAATAGAGTGCTACTATTCCTTCCCTTGATCTAGACATTATACTCCTATTAATTCAGCCTAGAATTGCATTGGCTTTTTTAGCTGCTGCATCACACTGCTGACTCATGTTCAGCTTGTGGTCCACTAAGACTCCTAGATCTGGTTCTAGATCTGAAAGTTGTTCACCTCCATTATTCTCCTCTCCCTTCCTGGGCCATGCCCTTCCACTGGAAGGACAGACAAAATGACTGTCTGTGCATCCAGGTTCTTCAGCTTTCAACCCAAAGCCTCGTAAACTCTTATAATCTTCTGGAGGGTATGCCTTGCAGTATCATTGGTTCCCACATGGACCAAAAGGAAAGGATAATGGTCAAAAGGCTTGATGAGTCTTGACAGCCTCTCTGTTACATCCTGAATTTTTGCCTCAGGGAGACAGCATACCTCCTTAGACATTTTGTCAGGCCTGCAGACTACTGCTTCTGTTCCTCACAGCAGGGATTCCCCTACCACCACCACCCTCCTCCTCCTTCAAGTCTTGGTAGAGGCCACTTCATGTGCTGCATCTACCAAGGTTTCCTATATGTTCCCTAAGGCCTGGCACTGCTGCTCTTCCTCTTCTTCTCTGAGAAGAGAGAGAGCTTCATAGCTTGAAGCTGGCCAAATGATGTCTGGCCCTTCTACTTCTCTGTGTCACATTCATCCAAGTTTTCATTTTCTGTGTGTTGGAGATGTCCTCCTCTGCAGACACCCCACCCCTTGTGTTCCACATCCAGGATAGTCCTCTCCACTCTGTCGAAGAGAACTTCTTGCTTTCTAATATTCAAAAGAGTAGATACCCTGTCCTCAAGATGCTTGACCTTCTCTTCCAGCAGGGCCACCAACTTGCTCTTGGTGCAGATATAGCTCCCCATGTCCTCTGGCAAGAAGACAAACATTCCACAGGTGCTGCAGGTGACAGCAGCAGCTCCCTCACTCTGCATACTCAGTCTTCTTAAGTAGTCACTGAAAGAGAGCTTTGGGCTTCCTTGGCCAAACTCTTCTGGTATCCCCTCCTCAACCCAATACCTATTAGCTTTCTTTCTCAGAAGAGCTCCCACCCCCCTGTTATGTTACAACTGTACACACCACAAGGTGCTTGCCACTGCTTTTCCAAGATTAACCAGGAAAGGCTGAAGCAGCAGTTATATAGAGCTAGTGGCTGCTAACTCCTCCCCAGGCAGTTTCAGTGGCTAAGCAGAAGGCTCTTTTAAGGCTGACCTTTGTCTTCTCTGTTCTTTTAGTTTAACTGTGAAATTAGATGCCCCGCCCCCTCAGACCATGTGCTCATGGAAAGCATGGTTTTGGAAAGCCAAAACCAAACTCTGTTCCTCTATGCCTTCCTCTGTGCCTTTAAAAAGAAAGTGGAGAAATGAAGGCTGGCCCCTCACACACCACTCACCTTCTGCTGCTTTATCCAAGATGCTTAATTGAAAGCATTCCCGTAGCACCTCCTCCAAATAGTCCTTCTCCTTTCTAATTCTTCACTCTCTGGGGATGGTTTCTGATGACCATGGTCTATAAAAGGGGAGCTGCCGACAGAAAGTTTTTCTTCTCTTAAACATCCTTAAGTTATCCTATTTTGACATTATAACCAATATATGTAATCTGCTTGTTTAACTTTCAGGAAGGTAGGCAGTTCCTTCATGAGACCTTGGTCTTGTTGATTCTGAGATGGCAAGCCTGGCAGTAAAGTCCTGTCAGAAAATCCCCAAATACTAGCTCTTCATTTGCTCATTGATACATGTGACAGAGCTGCACAGCTTAAGGATTTTGTGAGTCCTGAGCAATCACATGCTCTTGCAGGACAATACAGGAAGTCTGGGCTTGAAGTCAGGTTATAATGACCCTCCACCTTTAATATCAGATTACATCTATTCACTCTCTGGTGTGGCATTATCTAGAAAAATATTTGAGAACAGTAGCCTGTCAGTCCATGTACAAAACTAAGATGGGGAGGACTTTGTTTCTCCAGATGTTTTGGATATTCCTATAACTCCTTGTCATAAAACATGCTAGTAGGGGCTTTTAGAAATTGTAATTAAAAAAATATACAGAGGACCAACTTTCTCCCTACCCCTGCTTTAGCTGCTGCATCTTTTGTCATGTTTTAATTGTTTTTTTCTGTCTGCTTTCACTGTCTGATCACTTTCTTCTACAATCTCCCTCACCTAGCTACACCAAGAGGAAGGAAGAAGCAGCAGGAACTTTCAAATATTTTGTTTCCTTTTTCATTTGTTCTCTTACCTTTTGGTGACCTTCTGTTATCTGTTGATGTTGACAGGAAGAAAAACCAAAACCTGCTACTAATTAGCTTTGTCATGTTTTTATTCTCCCAACCAGTCATCTCCCAGAAGCAACACTTACTCCCTCTGTTCTTTCCAAATTTTAAAAAACCCTAAATAAAAATAGTGTAAGGCATGGGGGGGGGGAATTATAAAGGTTACATGAAACCCAGATTTATTTATTTATTTTTGCAGCCTCCATACCAACCTATTCATTTCCTACACAAATCTTCCCTCCCCGAAGAAGATGGGGCAATCAAATTTCCACCAGCACAATTATTCTCCAGGTTTAAGTGAGTCTCCTCTACAGTTTGTTTATAACACAAATTTTATTATATAAAAATCAGAAGTATACTTCCCACCACCACCACCATGTTGTAGTCTGTTGCAGCCCCCACAGAGTCCTGGGGTGGGACCTTGCCCTTGGTTTTAACCATTTCTGGTGTAAATGCTATGGTATGACCTAACTTGGTTGGAATCCATTAGCTCAAGGGTGGCCACACTCTTGGATCTGGAGGGGGGGAGTTATTTCTCTGATATCCCAGAGGCCCCTATTTTTGATGACCAAAAGAGACATTTCATCACTCCCAGTTACTTTCAAGGGATTTAGGTGTGGGAGTTGTGTGTTTTTTTTTAAGTGACTATTGGCCAATGAAAACTAGTGAAGCAGAAGTCCAAGTGGTGCACTTGAACTAGAGTGATATACAATTGTTCCTTCATATTCACTAGGGTTTGGTTCCAGGACCCCCCGTGGATATCAAAATCCATGAATACTCAAGTCCCATTATAAGCAGTGGCATAGCAAAATGGTGTTCCTTATATAAGATGGCAAAATCAAGGTTTGCTTTTTGGATTATTATTTTTTAAGAATATTTTGAAGCCATGAATACTTAAATCCGTGGATACCAAATCCGTGGATACGGAGGGACAATTGTATGTTAGTGCTTACATTAGGATGAAATAACCTGGCTACCTTAGCTTCTGTGACAACCTACAGAAGGCTACAGAAGAGGGACATAAATTCAAGTATGGGTCAACATAGTTTCTGTGAATATTAGCAAAGGACTTCCAATCCTTCCTTGTCCCCCAATAATTTTAGGACAAATACATACATGTATATAAATGCTGTTTCTACAATTAACAAAGAGAGAGGAGAAGAAAGAATGAAGGAAGATCTGTTCTTTCTTATGGCTGCAGACTACTGTTGATAGTTCCCCATTTTTTCAACTGATCTGCAATTATGTTTATGTAATGGCTTCTTAATTGCAAATAGATCTGTATTATGGTATCTAAGACCTTTCTTGATATATAAGACTGGTTGTGTAATATAGCATTAGAAACAAGAATTATGTTCAGCAGGGAAATTTGTTCTCTCTTTTTTTAGAAGATATGTTTAGCAATTTTTGAAGGTTTTCTATTGTAATTATTTCTGCATTCTTTTGACATAACAACATATTTTAATGAGTATAACCATAATTAGTTGATTAGAAGTCAGTAAAAAATATACATTCTTTTAAAGCATTATTTTGTTCCGTTTATTTTGGTGTAAAATAATAGAGTGATAATAAAAAATGAAAGCACCCTTAAATATAATTTGTTTGTTTTAAAAAGAAAGGAGGTTGGATTTTCACTCCCCTTCCATCCCTTTATATTGAGGAGTGTGTCCTATGCTCCAGTCAGCAAGTTACCTAGGAGTCAGGTGGCTGGAGTGCAAAAGCTGTTGGGTAGTTAATCCAGTCCAGGACAGTCACAGATTATTCAGCAAGATGAAGGGAGAAACAAGAGGGTGATTGCCAGCTGGTCCAGAAGTTATTACAGCAAGGCAGTAGTCCAGCTAAACAAAGCTAGTAAGGTGTAAAGCAGAGTGATCAATTGTAGTCAATCCAAGGTCAAGAAAACACTAATGCTGAAGAGTATTGCCAATCACCATGATAGAACAGTTGCAAGCAACAAAGATGCAAAGGAGTTGCAGAGAGATTTATAGGCAGCTGTCTCAGGACACCAGGTGCTTAATGAGTCAGTGTCTCCTATTTAACAGCCTTTGAAATTGGTGTAGTCTTTCCTTAACTCTTTGATAATCTTCAAAGGATGGAAATGTATCTTCGTTATCTGCCACCTCCTGCTGAGGAATAGGCTCCTTGGACTCAAAGAGGCCACTGTCATCAGGAGTCATAAAACCCTGGAAATTTGACTCCCCTGTGTCTGGATCTTCTGATTCCAGAGGGAGAGTTATGACAGAGGGCAACTGTGCGGGGCTAGGGCAATGTGTTAGCCCTTCAGAAGACCATGGAGGGGCACATCTCCTACTGCATCCCCAACAAACAATGAAAATAAATCCCCACCCCCAAAATATATAAAAATGCTCTCTAGGTAATATGAGAACCATTTTCACCAAGTTTTCAAGGCTCCCTGGAACATTTTAGATCCATGAGAGGCCTTTTTATGCAATAGAAAATGAGTAGAATTTACTTTCTGTTTACTTCCTGTGTTTTCAAAAGCATCTCTTAGCCCTAAAATTACCAATGGGATCAAAAATACTCTCCATACTGTGTAGAGGTCATTTCAGAGGATTTTTGGGAAAAATTGGAAAATTGGGGGTTTGAAAAAAAGACCCCCCTGGGACCCCCAGAATGGCCTCATGCATCCCAGAAGGTGCACTTTGCCCAACACTGCTTTATAGAAGTACCTAGATCAAGGGTGACAAACCTACAGACCATGACCAGGACACATATGCCACTAATGGTATATAATACTTCCCCTCATGATACATTCCTCACCACCACTGTTAATCTACTGCTGCCACTGTTTACCATTGTTTCCCTTGTGCTATCATGGATTTAACCTTTCTCCATGTCAATAGCACCCTATCTACTGCCAATTACTCAGCTGCTCTTCTCAGACCAAAGCCAGAATTGTTGACTGACTCTCCATTGGTTTCCTCACTACTGCCTCCCCTTCCCTTCTAACAGGACAGTCTACCATCTGGTCTTCTAGGGCATATCTAGCAAACTTTGCATGCCTATAGTCACTGCTAGTTAGACTGCATGTCACTCTAGGAGCCACAGTGTGTTTATGATAACTTCCTGTTTGTTTGTTTGTTACACCCACTCTCTTCCTGCATCATATAGCCTTCTTTTGTTTTTGATGGTCTTATCTGCTCTCACACTTCTCTCTCTCTTCCTGTCTGTCCACCAAGAACCATGTGTGATTAAGATCTCTCTCTGGGTGAGGTGTTACAACTTTACTGATAATACGTAGAATTATTTCCTTTTCTTACCTTCTTCAAGTATTGGTTATGTGTTTCTTACCTTCTTCAAGTATTGATTCTTTTTCTTACCTTCATTCAACCTGTGTTGATTATGCACAAGTATTGATGAGTAAAATTACTTATATGTACCTTAGGAAGGCTGCTAACAAACTGTAGAAATAACACATTTTGACACTGCTTTAACTGCTATAGCTCAATGCTATGGACTCCTAGGATTTGTAGTTTTGTGAGCTATTTAGCCTTCTCTGTCAGAGAGCTCTGGTGCCACAACAAACTACTAATCCCAGGATTCCATAGGATGGAGCCATGATAATTAAAGTGGTGCCAAACTGCATTATTTCTGCAGTGTGACAGCAGCCTTAGTTTGTTTCTTTTATTTGCTACATATTGTGTGTGGGGTGGAATGGGCTAGTAAACTGTTCAAACCTCTATCTAGCGCATGAGATGCTCTTCTTGAGAGATCCACTATATCTCATATTTCCCCCCCAAAATTCTCAACTGCTCTTCTCAGACCAAAGCCAGCATGTTGACTAAATCTCCTTTCCTTTCCTTTCCTTTCCTTTCCTTTCCTTTCCTTTCCTTTCCTTTCCTTTCTTTGCCTTGCCTTGCTGCTGCCTTCCCTTCCCTTCAAACAGGGCAGTCTACCATCTGGTCTCTGAGGGGATGTCCTCTGAGTGGGAAAGAAGAGCATCTTGTAGCATAGACTCTGGCATCTGTTCCCAGATCTCTCTCTTACTGTTCCCATCTGAATGATATTGTGTTGGTTAAGGCTGACAGGAGCAGAGTTTTCAAAAGTTGGTGCAAAAGCAAAACATTTAGTTCTTGAGATGGTACCAAGGAAGGATTTGTGTAAAAAAATGAAGTAATTAAATTGCAATACACTGGAAAGAAATAAGAGTAATAAAACTGTCTGTGTTGTAAGATTTAAACACACACACACACACCTTGGTTTTTAATGCCTAAATGAGAGCCTTTGTGTGTGGCTTGGTAACCATCTGTGTGTATATGATCCCTGGCCTCCAGCCAATGTTGAACTTGAAGGGACTCAAAAGGTTATGAACTTCTGACTTCTATAACATTTTAACCTGGATTTACAGCATATAGATTCATGTTGTAACACAAGAGGGGTCATGGACCCTGAAGACCTTTAGTAAAATACTTTTATGCAAATCCACTGTGATGATTTATGAAGTGGTTAACAGCTCTCAGACAGTCTGAATTGTCTATCCCTATAGTACACCATGCATCCTCACAGTGTGCAATCCAATGACATTTGAAAAAGGCACTTGTTAATTCTTAATGTTGGTTAAAAAATAACAACTCTCTCTCTTGTGGAGCAGAAGTGGTTTGATCTGAAAAGGCCCACAAAGGTGTGGCATCATATGGAAACACTGAAGTGCTCAGTCAAATATTTAGAGGGTAGTTAAATGGAACCTCAAGGGCACAGGACTTCGCCAAGTAATTTGCTTTTCAAACAGCTTAAAAACAATGTTTGCTAAGAATTACAAGTATAGATGGGAACAATTAATGAAGAATAGTTAAGATGACCATATTCCAGTTCTGTTAATTCAGGTGCCTAAGAACCAATGTGGTGTTAAGGTCTGAGCACTGGACTAGGAGTCTGGACACCAGAGTTTCAATTCCTGCTCAGCCATGGAAACCCACTGTGTGTCATTAGGCAAATCACATTCTCTCAGCCTCAAAGGGTGGAAAAGGCAACCGTCCCCAAACAAATCTGGCCAAGAAAACCCTATGATATGTACACCTTAAACTCACCATCAGTTGGAAACAACTTGAAACAATTTGCATTTTATTGGCAAATTCTGAAAATAATGTTTGGGGCACAATGAACAGCTAGTCCTTGTGTTGCTGATTTTCCATATCAAATGATTGCTTTCAAAGTTGCTCCATAGGTTATATAAAGTGACTTCTCTCAGTCACTTTTGCATGTAATGTTTATCCAAACTGGGGAAAAAAATCAGTTCTATGTTGTGTAACATCCAAGCCAGCAATCTTATGCCCACTTTCCCCAAGAACTCTGACCATAATGGCATGCTGAAGCCATAAATAACTGAGCAACTATGGGTTTACGGTTTGGGACCCAGAATATCATTCTACCACTTCTCAGCTATGGATTCATTCTTTTTAAAGGTGACTACAGATGCTCTGCCATGACCAGATACTAGCAGGAATGTTATATTCAGTACCTTTCCACTTGGATGTATATTTTGTACCTCTCATAGAACTATGTTCGTCACTGAACAATTCCATGCTATATTGTTGTGCTGGTCCTTTCATAAATGGAAATTATGTGTGTAAAGAAATGAAATGAGAGCATTAATCTTTTTTTTAAAAAAACCTCTCCCTAAAGCATTTTCCAAATATGACATCCTCTCTATCAATCTCTCTTGATGAAAAAAATGTTTTTCTTTATTATCTTTTAATACACATATAATTTGGCAATAAAATGAGAAAAACACTCCAAACTCTCCCCCCCCCCAAAAAAAATTCTGGTGTCTAGGTACCCTCCACCCATCTAATAATGCCACCTGCAGAGCTCTCTCTGCCTCCCTGAAAAATATTTGCCTTGGACTTCAGAAAGAAATGAAGCCTAGCTGTTTGAATGCCAACCAAACATTCTTACTGAAAGATGAGGCTGCAAATTTAGGACAATGTCCTATGTTCAGTAACCTGGGACTAAATTCTATTTACCAGTGTGCAACTTCTAAATCACTCTGTATATGATTGCACTGATTTAGAAACTTTCCTGACAAACTGGTCCAAAGACATGATCTGCTTTAAGATATTGGGTAAGAGGGAAACAAGTAAACCATTCATAGGTGTCATACATATTTACCACAAGGACCAAAGATTGAAGGCTTAATGTGTAACAAGGACAAGACATCAGTTTTCACACTAGATGTCATGTCCAGAATTTAACTGGTGGTCTGGTCTCCAGAACTTGTACCCCATTTACACGGCAAAATATTCCCTTAAATAAATCGCTAAGATTCCTAATTGTTCCCACACATCATGCCATGGCATTGTCTCATTCAGAAGGGGGGGAGCTCAAAAACTCAAAAGTAGCGTGATATGGGATTTCACTACTTTTCCAGATTTTTTTTTTAAAGTAGTGCAATTTAGCACATTATTGATTGTATGAATTACCATTTTGGAAAAGTCTGTGTGAACTACCAGCAATTTTTCTGATACAGCCACAACAGAGCTGCGCTGTGATTGGTTAAGCTGTCCAAGGAGGGGGTGGGCTTGCAAGAGATGGAGGAGCCTGAAATGAAAAGATCCAGCCCCTGTTATTTTCAGCCACGGAAAAAATCCAGCAAGCTGTCTGCAGCTTGCTTGGCTGTGTTGTGTATGTGTATGTATGTGAGAGAGAGGGAGGGAGTGGGTGTGAGGGGGGAGGGAGGGAGACTGAGTAGCGATGGGTTCTTCCATTTGTTTGCTCACTTGCACTCCTCTGATCGCATTTGTGTGTGTGTGAGAGAGAGAGAAAGACAGGGAGAGTGGGTGAGGGGAAGGTGGGCTAGATGGGGGGGGATAGCTCCTCCGTGGCTGAAAGGGCTTTTGGAAGAAGAGGCATGAAAACTAGCAGGCATTCCTAAGGCATTCCTTAGCCTTTGCTAAGGCATGAAAACTAGCAGACATTCCTCAGAGGAGGGAAAGATCTGAGCACTTTCTCTCTCTCTCTCTCTCTTTCACTCCCTCTGTCTCATCTTCCCCCAGATGTGCTTGGGAGGCCATGCCCCCACCTTTGCCTGTCTGAACCAGAAAGTGAAAAAATAAACAGAGCAACCGATTTCCCAATAAATCATCTAAACTACGCAGCACTGGTGCGAAAAAGTGCTAAAGTGCAAACTATCACAATAAAAACTGCCGTGTAACTGAGCCCTTGGAAAATATAAATTTTCTCAACCAAAATATCCAGAATCCCCTAGCCAAAAAAAAAGAGATATATTTTCCAAACTTTGGTTGTATCTTTATCTTTTTGTGATGAAATACTAATATAGAGGCAGTCATATGGAAGAATTCAACACAGCTATACTTAAGGGTAATGTCATGGAATACTTTTCTGGGAAAAAGTGTAAAAATTCTGGATGCAAAGCAAGTGAGCATGAGACTATATGAGACTCAGGTTGAAATTGGAGAATTGAACTAAATTGAACTAAAGGAGAATTGAACTAAAATGTCCTTTTCACAGAACCAGGCAGAGAGAAGAAGCTGCACCATGAAACACATCACATAGTCAGCTATGGCTTGATGCTCCCCTCCATGATATGTTTTCCTTGGACTCCAGAAAGTAGATTTTCACCACCAGCCACCAACTATATCTTATTGCAAGCAAGTCAGAAATATGTTGGAAGCTAAGCAGGGTCAGCCCTGGTTAGTTCTTGGATGGGAGATTACCAATGAATACCAGGTACTGTAGGCTATATTTCAAAGAAAGGAACTGGGAAAACCACCTCTGAGTATTCCTTGCCTAAGAAAACCCTATGAAATAGATCAGGTCACCATAAGTTGACAGGTGACTTAAAAGTACATACACACATGAATTTAGTGATCATGAACCAAGCTATATCCAGCTAACAAGGAGTTAATTTACCATTTAGGGTGGCAGAAGGTTATGTGAGATCAGGGGAGATATTTGCCAATCAAGCTTCATGCAAGTTAGAAAGATGTCTCATGGCCAGAAGCCTAGAGGAATAGAAATTTCAGCGCCTTTGGCTAACTCTAGACCGATTGAAAAGTCTCCTGTTCTTTCTGATGTTATACTATGGTAGGTTAAATAAACCAACCTGGAGAACTGGTAAAAAAAAGTCACTGATCATAATGGGAGCTGACAGAAAATATTCTGGGATAAATAAAATGTGTATGGATCTCCAAAATAAAATTGGAAGCAACAGCCACTCTACTACTAACAGGAACCAAATCTGGGACTTTCTCATCTTTTTAAAATATCCCACCAAAACGTTAGGAAGAACTTCCTGATGGTAAGAGCTGTCTAACAGTGGAATGCACTGCTTCAGAGTGTGGTAGAGTCTCCTTCTCTGTAGGTTTTTAAACAGAGGTGGGATGGCCATCTGTTTGACGTGTTTTGATTGTGTATTCCTGCAAAACAGTGGGTTGGAGTGGATGGCCCTCATGGTCTCTTCCAACTCTATGATTCTATTATTCTAATCAGTGTGGATATTCTCTCCTGTTCCTGTTTTGGATTCTGGTTGTTGGCTTAAAGAAGATTCGATAGAGGCTAATGCCCCAAAGGATTATACTCCAATTTCCCTAGCCATGGCATAATCTGAGAATGGAACAGGACACCCCCTGGCGGCCTCTATTTTTTTTAAAAAAGTTCATATTAATTGAATTCACACAGAACATAAGTCTAATTTGGCACTGCTAAGACAAATCTATCTTAAACTGCATATCATATCAGATTCCTGACTATATTTGTTGGAAGGACCACTTTCACATTTATTTTACACACACATGTGTGTGCATGTGCAAACACACACACATTTCTCCCATGTTCTCCTTACCAAAAGAGAATCATGGCTGAATTTTCTCAGCTATTTAGCTTCCTTTAAAAAAAAAAAAAAAGTTTTCTTGAGGCAATATAAAAGGGAAAGAGCTCTGTTCCATGACAGAAAGAAGAATAAAAGTCCAAATGCAATCCCACAACACAGGTGATTCAGAAAATATATTTGCCAGAATATTATAAAAGATGCTTCTCAAAATGTATCCATAACATGGTAGAGTTTCACCACCAACCAGCGACTATATCTTATTGCAAGCAAGTCAGAAATATATAATAATGATAAAATACTGCACAAAGAGACAGAGAGACAGGAGAGGAAGATTGAGAAAGTGAGCGAGAGAGAGAGAAGAAACAGAAGAAAACAAATGTGGTGGTGCACAGGAAACTTATTAATTTCCTTCTTTGCTAAAGATCAATATTATCTGCAGGGTGATAATGGAGGAAACATTGCATTCCTTTCAAATTGGAAAGGATTAGGTCTTGCAAAAAAATGTGTATCCAATGATAGAAGCACTTGCAGTAGAGGAGGGAGAAATTGTATACATATAGAGGAAAAGAGTCAGTCACCAGGTTTCACATGTTCTGTCTTGGGGAGGGGGAGTTTCTTTCTTTTTCTTTTTTTCCCTACAGCACATTAAAAAATATGATATGAAAATATAATAATGATACTGATTAGAGAAGGATCTTGTCCTCATTGAGGAGCTGCCTGAATATGCATTAACTTTCTTGATTTTCCCAGTAACTGTTCTTCCCACCTTTTTGTTGTTTTTCCTCCCAAATTTTCATCCAGATTTTCCTTGTGCTTTTTTTTGCAGACAAGCCCAATGCATTTTTAAGAACTCTTATTTCTGCCATTGCTAAAGATTTCCAGTGTTTTCTGTTACTTTGCAGTTTCTTTTTTAAAAAAGTTTACTACCATTAAAAGTACAATAAAACAGACATATGCATATAATTATGAAGCTGGGGTGGGCATTTCAAGTGGGTCCAAATGCCATTTTTCAGCCCCTGGGATATCCTTGGTGCCAAAACTTTTGAAGAAAAAAAAAAAGAACCTGGAAGTGTCTAGAAGCCAACTTTTAGTTTCAGCAGAAAAAAAAAGTTTAATTAAACAGAGCAAGGGTTAGGTTTTGTCCCATTTTAAAACATGAATCACAGCTTCTGGATGCTTGCAGAAGCAGTAATACACTTTTTGCTAGAACAAAATATATTTTGGGGGCTGTAAGGGTTGGGTTCCTGGGGCCACAGAAATGGTCCTTGAGGGCTACATGCAACTGTCTTGACTAAATTTGTCAGGTGCATGTGGGGATTCCCCCCCTCCCCAGTCTGCTTATGAAATAAGTAGTACAATTCATAAATTGCCTGTTTGGTGTAGAAAGAGTCCATGCTTTAAAATGCTTGACTGTGAGAGAAATTGACACTGACATGTTTCCCCATCCCCAATGAAAAGTTGGGAAAAAAAAGTCAGCTTGCAATGGGAGGGAGTTGGCTCTTCAAAACATTTGGGGGAGGGTTTGAGTAGGAGACAATATTCTTTAAAGGGGTTGTGAAGTTTACCACTGGAGGGACAGTGGCAGCAGACATGGACTGATGCCCTCTGGTTTTTTACAGGTTGCCACAAAGGCATGATTATTATTAGGGGTGTCACTACCACTATCATATACCAAGCCTCCATACAAACATTTCAACAATTTCGTCCATCGGGGGGGGGGTGGATACGGAAATTCTTTCCCCTTTCAAAATTTGCTATCTGTAAATGAGTTTGTAAATGGTGGTGGGAGGGAGGAATGGGAGATTGTTTATCTCTGAAAAGTATTTGTTAGCAATTTGGAGTGATATTCAACCAGTATTTTTAACCAAACTGCAGTAATTATTTGATACTTTTCTTGTATTGCAGTGAGTTCCTAATGCAGCAGGGAATTAATTATGTATGGTGGCTGAGAGGTAAGGGGGGGTCATTTATTAAAACACAAGGAAGATGATGATGCATGTATGTTCAGTTCAAGCATGAGAGTCTTGTAAGTGATATTGATCACTTGTGCAAATTCCTGATTACTCAAAAGTAAGTCCCATTGATCCCAGCAAGTCATTATACCCAAATAAGTGGCCAAAGAATTGCAAGGTCTGTTAAATAAAAACACATGTGATTCTTGATCTCAGTACTTGATTTCAGTACTTTATATCTAGAAAAGAGAAGGCCTCCAGTTATGGGAGTTGTTGCTGACTAAAGATGAGTGTGGTTCCTTTATATATTGTGAGTGTTTATATGAATGTATGTGAAGGATAACCACAAAAATGGATTTCATATGATTCCTCCTCCAATCTATTCATAACCATATTAGGGGCAAGTGGATATGTTCCTACTGCGCCCCTTGACACGTGCACTGGACATGTCTCCCCATGGTTCTTCCATTTGCCATCAGTGTGAAGGAGCAATATTAGCCGTAGATGATAATGCTGTTAATTCCTCTGATCCTTCCAGTGGATTACTATACCAGTATAAGAGGCAGCAATGGTGATGGCAGAATTGCCATTCTACACTTGTGGAAAATGTAGCAAGGGTAGAATAGACACAAATTCTGTGATAACAACAGAGGGAACATCAGCAAAACCATCTCTATCATGAAAGAAAGATAGATGCCAGGGCAACTTTTTCTGGTGAAAGTTCTCTCTTAAGTCTCCCTACCATTGCAACACACCACCTCAAAAGGTATCCTAAGTTAGTGTAATGGACCATTACACTGATATAAGGTACCAATAGTGTTACCTGAATTGCTGGGGACTCCATGGGGACCCACTTGTGACACTCAAGATATTAATTTGGGGAATTTTAATTAGCTCAAATATATGGCTGCAAGAGGTAGGGTAACTTGCAGGATCTTTACACCTGTGTATACCAGTACTAACTGACAAGACTACAAGTTGAAGTAAAATAAAAATGGTTTTTATTGGAAAATAAACATGGAAACATTAACAAACACACTCACACTCACAAGCAACTACACAAGGCTAACAAATACTTAGGCAGAAAGACTTGGATAGAGGAATAGATTCAGGGAAATGGGCTATAATTACCTCTCTGAAGAGCTGAGATTTGTGCAGCAAAGAAACTCAGACTTGAAGCAAAGGGTGCCACAGCAGTCCAGCAGAGTGACAGTATGAAAATAACTCTGCACACTTGGCTATCATTTGAGGGTAATATTTATACCCAGTATCATACCCTGAAGGGGTGTTTGGAATGTAAAACAATACTTAGATGAGTTTCCCACAGTTAAAGAAAGGAAACTACGACTTTGTGAACTACTGCTAATTAAGGTTTATGGGTTTGTGGCAGCCTCCTTACTGTGGGAGAGGAAAAGATGTGAGGAAAGATATTTTGTGGATAATGGGGGTTCTGGTCACTGTTTGTTTTAGTATATGACTCACTGCTACAAGCATCCAATAGTAAATTAGCACATTCCACCTTAATGGCTCTAAGGGGTGTCACTTAATCCTTTTCTTGGGTGTGTTTGCTGGAAATTTCCAAGACAAGTTCATTAAGTCTTTGGTGGCCTTCACTTGAACCCATTTTTGGTCAGCCCTGGTCTACCTTGTGAACTGTCCAAAGTTGCCAAATTATTAATTTTAGAGAAAGGGGGTGGAAGGCCAGGTAACAATAGGATAGGAATGATGTTATCATTTATACTGCACATTTCTTTAATAGTTTTGATGCTGTTCTTGCCTGAGAAAATTCTATACAAAAATGTGCATATTACAAACTGCTGTGTACAAAAATATATATTGGGAAAGTTTCTTACAAAACATGTATATTAGGAGAAACTGCATGAGAATAAGCGTGAATCTTAGTCACAGACATACATATGTACTGACTGATGAAAAAATTGCACTGAACAAACTTAGAATTTAATAAAAGGAAAAATAAACATAAACTGGACATGGGAAGCTGTCTAGAAGCTGTCATTTTTAGGCAGTACAGCTGTGCAGATCTATGTTATGTAGGCTACTCCTACAAGGAGAGGCACTAGGAAGATCATCCATGGAGGAGCCCTATGTGCCTACATGCCTTGACACTGATACAAGCATCTGTGGAGGCTGCCAGGCACAGCCCTTCCTCCTTCCTATGTATCTGTGACGGAATGAACTGTGTCATGATAACCTCCTCCTAATTGCTAGAGTAAGATACCTACTGTGATCACCTCTCAGATGACACTGGATTATAGCTTTGTTCTTCTATACAGCTATATTAGAGCTATATTCGTATTTTGCTCTCTTCTCATGTTTGAACTCAAGAGGAATGCTTCATGATGTTCACATGTATTCTCTTAGCTTTCCATCAACCTTTAAGTGTTTGTTGTTCATTAAACTTCTGCTCTGCAAATTCTTCCTTTATGCTGTTTTTTCCTAAATTTTTTATGTTCCCTGCTATTTTTTCTTTTTGCTTAATATTTCAAAAATCAGCAATTCAAACATTGACAGTTGTTGTTCTGTAACATGCTAATGATTATTATTATATGCCATTTTAGGCTCATTAACCGTGAATTAAGGATAGAAAAAATACTAATAAATATGCAAATACTGGAGGGGGGAGATATTTCTTGAATGTCAAGAAATCTTGAGAAGAGAATATTAAATGAATAAGAATCTTTGTAGTTCATGACTTAATCTGCACACAAAAAAATCACCATGTGTGTATGTGTGTGTGTAGAAAATACCTTTTTTTTGCAAAGAAATGTGGGGCTTTTTGCATATAAATCAGAAATCTGTGTCTTTTCCAGATGAGAAAACATGGTTTTCTGAGCAGAAAACAACATATCTGTACAGAAAATATTGTTTTCTGTCAAAAATAAATAAATAAATAAATAATAAATAAATAATTTTTTTTCTGAATAAATTCTGAGATGTGAAAGGTCCTTGAAAACATTCTGAGATGTGAAAGGTCCTTGAAAACAATCTAGTTTTTGAGGACTTTCTTGCAGTGGGTAGACCTATAGGTAAATTATTTGTTCTTGTCTATGAGAACAAAATCCCTTCCCTGAAAAGAGGACCACATTTTCCCCCATAAGTTTAATGTGCTGGGATGGGCACTGCATTGTGCAAATAAAAAGAATCTCTGTTCTGAGTAACTTGTAATTGTGCTATGGTTTAACTATGCAGGCTAGACTCCCTTACAGGTCTAAGAGTATGGAAACATTTGTATTCCTAACAGAATCCATACTAGATAAAGGTATATCAATCCACTTAATTACTAGTTCTGGCTAAGGACAGAACTCCACTTTGCAACTGGAACTTTTCCTGTTTCAGTGAAACATGGCTTTAGTTTGAAAACACTAAATCACATTAGTGCCATCAGTTCTATAGTGAACCCAATGCAACTATGTTGTGGTGAATGAAGTGTTAAGATGTGCAATTAATAATGCCATTTTTTACATTTTTGTTTGATCTATATATGTTACCATACTGATGGTAGCTTGTTTAACTTAAGCCATCTGAGGGCTCGCACTAAGACTCTAAACTATCTAGTTCGTGAGCTGCTCTTTGCTGACAATGCTGCCCTTGTTGCCCAAACAGAAGCAGCTCTGCAGTGCCTAACATCCTGCTTTGCAATAGCTGCAGAGCTGTTTGGGCTGGAAGTCAACCTGAAGAAAACATAAGTTTTTTACCAGCCTGCACCACAGGATGAACACCACCATCCCCACTTTGCCATCAGCAAATCTGTGCTCAAGTCCATTCAGCGGTTCACCTACCTGGGAAGCATCATCTCCTCAGATGCCAAGATTGACAAAGAGATCAATCAGCAAAGGCATATAGCACATTTGGAAGACTCTACAAAAGAGTCTGGAGTAAGAAACACCTGAGGCGAAGCACAAAAATCAGTGTGTATAGAGCCATTGTACTGTCTATTCTCCTTTATGGGTCTGAAACATGGGTCACCTATCAACACCACTTAAGACTCCTTGAATGCTTTAATCAGCACTGTATACACACAATCCTAAATATACACTGGACTGACTATGTGACGAATGTTGCTGTCCTTGAGCAAGCAGGGATCACCAGCATTGAGGCCATGATATTGAGAACACAGCTGCACTGGGCAGGGCAAGTTTCTAGGATGAAGGACCATCGCCTCCCAAAAATAGTACTCTATAGTGAACTCGCCATGCGTCAGTGTAAGAGAGGCACTCCAAAAAAGCGATACAAGGACTCTCTGAAACAACATGTCAGGCTTGGCCAAATTGATCACCAACAATGGTTTGCCTGGGCCTCACATCGGGAGGCATGGAGCGCACTATCCACAATGCTGCAGACCTTATTTGAGAACTCACGCTGAACAAGTCTTGAAGAGAAACAACAACGCAGAAAGAATCACAACCTGGATACATCACCCAAGGAGACCTTCTACTGTGCTTTCTGCAACCGGACTTGTTTATCTCAGATTGGCCTTTTTAATCATCACCGTGCTTGCAGAAAGCGCAGGATGAGTCGTTCCTGATTCTTTGTTTCCGAAGAAAAGCCAGAGAGAGATTTGTCAGGAAAGAATCAGTGGCTTGCACTTGGCTTGGGTTAATGAAACTAGAGTAACAGATGTGAGTCCAAGAAGAGACTTACATTTATCTAATATCAGATATGAGCAAATAAATGCTATTCTATTTTAGGCTTTGGATGAAGTATGGCTAACACTCTTCTCTTGGGTGTATATTTTCTCTCATGTGACTAATTAGTTCACTTTGTATGCTTTTCTTCTGACCTTGCTTTTGTTTCTTTTCCTACATGATCTTCTTCAGCACCTTTTCCATCTGGAGGCATGTTCCCTGGTGTTTATTTACTTTTTTTGAAGTTGTTTATTTTATTTACCTTTAAGACACTCTGGCTGAAAAAGAAGACAAATGTTATAACTTCATTTTGAGACTCAGTGCTAGGACTCATGAATTCAGAGGCAGAACAAATTGTCTGATACTCATTTCTGCCACCTGAACAGAGCAAGTTCCAGGTATGTAATATTTTTATGGAAATAATAGGAGACATAGAGCGCTAGCATGGGGTAGTGGTTTGAGTGTTGAACTAGGACATTGGGAGACCAGGGCTCAAATCTCTGTTTGGCCATGGAAAGCTACTGGATGACCTTGAGCAAGTCTCATGCTCTTAGCCTCAGAAGGTGGCAAAGTCAAACACCCTCTGAAAAAATTCTGCCAAGAAAACCCCAAGATAGGTTTGCTTTAGGGTTGCCATAAATCAGACATGTCTTGAAAGCCCACAATAAGAGAAGTGTTTTTGGAACTACTATGAAGCTACAAAGCTGAATGTTTCTCAAACATTTTCACTTATCTAGACTTTTTTTCATAGGACTTTTATCAGACTAGCCTCTTAAAAGATTCTTTTGATAGCATATAAAATCTATTTTTATGCCAGGAAAAGAACATCCCCCACACACTTACCTTCCTCTCCCAGCAAAGGCAGGTCCAGCACTTCCTTGTTCGAAATCCTGCAAGACTTCGTCCCACGGGAAATTTAAAAATAAAAACAAAAATAAAGCATAAAAAGTTTGTAAAACCACACACACACACACACACACACACACACAGTCCCAAGTACCCAGGGAGGGTCATAACAAGAGTGAAACATACCTGGATGTTCTGATCTCACCCAGAAGTGTTTGCGCCGGACTGGCCATTCTTGCTGCAGTCATGAGAGTTCAATGGGCCAAGGTTTTGCATGCTGGCAATGCCGGCACAAAAGCAGTATGGGGGAATCAATTGATGGCTTAAGTCATCAATTAAAAACTATGGGTTTGGGGCAGATTTTAACTGTGAATGGGCAACATTGTCTGATCTGCACACCCTTTTGTGGTTATGTGGCATCATTATGTTGCCTTAGTTTGTGTGTTTGATAAAGTCCATAGAGTATGGGGCTCTTAAAAAAAAGTGCTCTAACATTAATTTAGAATCAGATTTTTTAAAAATCTGAAAGTGGACATTAGGGTTCATATCAGGGTTCTTAATATTAGCAGACTGTATTATTTTAAAAATGTACAGTATATTTGGGGAAAATTCTCTTCCTTGTCTTCTCACTGCATCTGTGATGTTGGAGAAAAAGATTGCTGGTGCCTACAGTTTGAATCTTGGATAACAGATTATTTTGTAACCATGTCTTATATTAAGAATAACCAGGTATCTTGGAAGAAAAGGAAAGTAATTTGGGGAAGCAATTTTTTCACTAAATTTCTTCTTAAAGAAATCAACAAATAATTTTAGCAATTTTCTTCCCATTGTGAGAAAGACTTCAAAAACCATACAGTTTTCAAAGCCTATTCATGATTTTGGAATTACTCTGTACAAAATGTCTATGTGATAGTTATTTATTTTTTAAAAAAACCTTGCATTTCTGCATGGAAATATTATTTTCCTCACAGAAAAAAACTGTTTCCTCCAAGTGTTTTTCTGTGCCAAATGACTGCATGCAAATTTTGTGCAGAATAAATCCTGAACTGCAAAGATTCTCACCAGTTCAGGAGTCTTCTCATCAGTTTTTCTTGATAATCAAAATCATGCTTTTCAACCATTTTCCAAACATTTTTTGAATATTCTTCCCATCCCTCAATTAATATAGTTCTGAGTGGTCCAGAGCTTAGCTTAGGAAAACCAGCAGTTAAGAAAACAGATTTTTAAGGACAGAGTGCCTTATCACACTACACTGTTAGAGCACTATTATTCCACTTTATCTTTTATGGCTGCATCCTGTGGAATCCTGGGATTTGCAACTTAGAGGCGGGGGTAGCATCCTCAGACAGAGTGCTCTTAAGTCTCACTAAACTACAAACCCCAGAATTCCACAAGAAGCAGACATAGCAGTTAAAATGGAATAATGGTACTATGACATAATAGTGTCATAAAAGTAATAACATCTATTAGAAAAGATAGAGTTGTTTCCCACTGGCTGAAGAACAGTATAAATCAAAGGCTATGTTTGTATTCAGGGAACTGGTGCTTGCTCCCAAAAAGTCCAATGCACCATGATCTTCAAATGAACTCCTGATAGACTTATATTTTCTAGAAGTTACGGTTTTTTCAAACTCTCCAGCACAAGAATAGGACACTTCAACTACCTGGATTCAGGTACTGTTGCAGGACATACAGAGTCCACTTACAATGTACCTGTTGGAGGACATCATCACCTGCCCATTGGTAAGTCTGTGGAACAAAGAGTTTTGTTTGGGGGACAAAGAGAGAAAGGAGGGGGGAAAGAATGAAAAAGAAGGTTAAAAGGTTATCCTCTTTTTAACTATATGATTATGGTGAGGTGGTGCAGAGAGACTGGGCTTGTTACAAACCTCATCATGTAAATCACAGATTGAATTTTGGATCCCTGTTTTCACTATGTAGAACACATGCTCTACCAGTGATCTTTGAAGACTACACTTCTTGATTGGGAATGGTGAGACAGAAATGATGCAGTGATTCAGTTCTGTGAATAAATATTTTGCATACACTCAGAGACTCAAAAAATTCAGATTAATAATTCTCCACCCTTAATTCACTGAGTATTCTTTGCTAGGCTTATGGTAGATGAGTGTCCTCTAACCAAAATGAATAACCTCTTATTAATCTTTAACAGACATGGCATTTGAAAAGTGAGTGAGTTGTACATGTCATGGGGATAGAAAGAACAGAGAGATGAAGATGAGTAACAAACTGATCTGAACAGGTTATAAAGATGGAATTGCATGCTTTGGACCAGTCGTTCACAATCTGACAGTTCACAGACATCTTGGACTCCCTCTATTCCCAGGCAACAATCATATTATGGGATGTGTAGACCAAGTGAAGAAAAAAGAAAATAACGATTCCCACATTTCACAGCTTCCTCTGCAGGCCAGCATAGCCTCCTGCCGGGAAGCTCATTTATGAGCTGGGAGGAGGGAGAGACACATATGTCTGTGTCGCTGGCAAGCGCCAGCGACGAGAGATGAGGGGCAGGGGCAAAGAAGATAAAAGGCTCTCCACCCCTCAACTTGGCCAATTTCCAACTTCGCGTTTAGAGGAGCTACAGCTCTGCAGTTCTAACAAGCAGACAGTGAAAGGAGCATTGTTCGGGGAGAGGAGGAAGGACTGACACCTCTTATTGTCCTGAGAGTTGGGCCTTCAGACTGGGGCCCCCCAGAGTGGGGTTTCCCTGGGCAGAGAGGATTACCAGAGTAGAGCCTCTTACAAGCCTGGTGGCTTTGAATCCCCTTACCTTCCTTTGTTGTCCTGCCTTAGGGGCGGCCGGGGGGGTGGTTCTCTCCCCAGGCAGATCGGGAGGGACCAGTGGTTATGCTTACCTTTCTACCCCTGGGGAGGCGCACGCAAGCCTCGGTGGCTGCCTGGCCTCATCCTTTGTGGGTGGGGGGCATTTCCCCCAGATGCGCATGCAGGCCTTTACGGCTGCTTAGGCCTTTTCTGTCACAGTATGCCAGTTTGCATACTAAGTTGTGACTGGATGAAGGTATAGCAAAGTGGCAGGTGGAGTCCATGATAATAAGCCAGCTCCAACAATTAATGTTGCAGTCAGCCAATTAGGCCAGGTGGACTTGATAGCCACTTAGTAGTGTATAACTGCATTGGGAGTCTGCTTGGGGCATAGAGAGTGTATTACTCTTTATGCTGGTAAGAAGCCTATTGCTGGGAAGTAAGGTTTTCTCCTTGTTATGAAGGTATAGTACTGCAGGTATGCAGGAAGTTATGCTGTACTGCTTTTGTGCCTAGTCATGATGCTATATTCTTTGTTTTTGCATGTATTTTTTTGTCTTACACTCTGCCGAGTAAAGCTTTATTTTGTTTTTTTGACTCCACAACTCTGCTGTACTATTTTGTAATACGCCCAACATTTTCAGTAGTGCGGGGGGGGGGGACACTTCTCCCTGGGAGGCCTGCACAGACCTGGGCCTCTTTCATGGTGTGGGGGGATGGGGCATCCCTCCCCGCAAGGCGCACGTGGACCATTGTGGTTGCCTGGGCCTCTTCTCTAGAGTGTGGGGGGGCGTCACTCCCGGGAGGTGCATGCAGGCATCAGAAGCTGCCTAGGCCTTTTCTTTAGTGTGCAGGGGGCATTTCTCCCCGGGAGGCACGCATGGGCCTCAGCAGCTGCTGGGCCTCGTCCTTGGTGTTCAGGGCAGGGCATCCTACCCCGGGAGGTGTGTGAGGCCCGCGGCGGCTGCCTGGGCCTTTTCCTTAGCAGGTGGGGAGGCATCTCTTCCCGGGAGGTGTGTGTGGGCCTCAGCAGCTGCCGAGCCTCTTCCTTTGCATGTGGGGGGGCATCTCCCTCTGGGACAAGCGTATGGGCCTCTGCGGCTGCCTGGGCCTTTCCTTTAATGTGTGTGCGTGGGGTAATTTTCCCTTGGTGGCGGCTGAGCCTTCTGGGAGGCCCACACAGGCTACTGGGCCACGAGTGAGGCCTTACAGGCCTAGGCAACCCATTCAGGCTGAGTGAGGCCTTGCAGGCCTAGGCAGGGCCTATAGCCATCTGGGCCAGAGGCCTTTGGGAATCTATTCAATATAAAGCAACAAGAACAACAATAATAATATTAAGTTTATTGCAGTTTGATGGTGGTTTGTCCCACGGCACACTGCTGGGCCAGAGAGCTGTATAATACAATTCATCCAATAATAATATTAATAATAATAGCTGTTCCGTTGCTTTTGAAATACAGATTCTGAAGTAGTTGAGCATAGCCGCCACTAGGATCTGATTTAGGAATGGCCCCAAAAAAGGGAAAACCTGGAGGTAAGGGGAAAGCCCCTGCACCCAAGCGACCAGCGCTTCCAGCTCCTCCTCCTTCATCAAATGATGAGGAGGCGGATATACCATGGCAAGCAATTTTAGAAAGGATTCAACACCTTGGGAGGCTCCAAGAGGTGGAGGGAGAAGCGGTAGTCCAAAGCAAAAGCGTTCTAAGGGGAAAGGCAAGTTAACTAATCATATAATGGCATTTTTAGATGCCTTGAAACATACAGTCCATGAAGGCGAGGCTTCAGGATCTCAGGCCATTGACAACACCCTTGAGCCACTGGCTGAAGCACACTCAGAATCTGCACCGGAAGTGGTCCTGACTCCTTCAGGTGAGTCTTCTTCGGACACGATCACCCCGGCTTCGGAGTATTCTTGGCCATGGGGGGTCTGGTCACCATTCACACTTACTACTACACCACAGGGGTTGGGATTGCAGGGAGTGCATACCAGCTGGCCTATGGCACAGCAACCACTTAACTGGGCACCCCCCAATGGCTGCCATGTGGATCATATAGTTTTGGGGCCCCTCAAGGAGCAATAGCTAGCAAAACATCTTCCTCAGGGCCTTCAGAGGCCCCAGGGTATGACTCCATTGCATACTCTGCCATCCCCTTTGGGGAAATGTTCCTACTACTAGGGGATCACCTTCTACAGTCCACTAGGGACAAAATACTGAAAGGGGAATATGTTGATGCTTTCTCCCTGCTATATCGGGAGCTGGAGAAGAAAGACAGAGATGATAAAGATAAAGAAAAACTCAAAAAGAGAAAAGTTGACAGGAATTGGTCAAACTGGCTGTCAAGGTTTTTAATTATGGCAGGTGTTATTGCCAAGGCCTACCCTTAGTGTGCAGCTCCTCATTTTCAGTATATAGACATAATCCACACAGTCGCATTTGATTATGAACACAGCCCCAGGGACTGCTAGAGCCCTGATGGGGCCTGGCTCAGGGCATAAACTGTTGTGCTGGGAATTCAGTTCACCTGGGACCTGTTCAAGGAAGCCCTGCAGATTCAACCATGAGTGCTCTATCTGCAGGGCGTCTCATTCCTTTCGCAACTGTCCAAGAGGAAAGGGTCAATTCAGGGGATGCAGAGGGGGACAAGGTGGGAGCAAAGGTGATGGCACTCCCAGCCAGCCTCAAAAAGGGCCCCAATCCAATTAGGTTAGAGGTGTTGGACAGATGGCTGCGATTATACCCGGACGGGGATGCAGCTGCCTATTTATCACTGGGTTTTATTGTTGGTTTTCATATTCATTTTCAAGGGATAAGACACCCCTATCAGGTGCATAATTTGTTATCTGTTAAGAGCAAAGAGGACATAGTGAGGGAAAATATATGCAAGGAGGTGTTAGAGAGAAGAGTGGTTTGCCCTTTTTGCCGACCTCCTGTACCCAACCTTTGGGTTTCGCCATTGGGTATAGTCCCCAAAAAAGTGCAAGGGGAATTTAGGTTAATTCACCACCTGTCCTACCCCAGGGGGGAGTCTGTCAATGATGCCATCCCAGCTGAATTATGCACCATTAAGTATACTTCTTTTGATGCTGCCATAAGGGAAGTGCCTGCATGGGCTGGGAGCTGAAATGGCTAAATGTGACATCAAATCTGCATTCCGCCTTTTCCAGGTCCATCCCGAGGATTTTGAATTATTGGGGTTTCAATTTGAGGGAGGGATCTATTTGGACCATGCACTCCCCATGGGCTGCTCGGTCTCTTGTAAAGCATTTGAGACCTTCAGTACCTTTTTGGAATGGTCATTAAAAGCTAGGACAGGGATGGGAGGGGTTGTTCATTACTTGGATGATTTTTTGTTGATTGGCCAAGCCGGTTCAGGGGCCTGCAGACATTTGCTGCATCAGTTTGAGCAGATGTCAGGGGAGTTGGGTGTCCCCTTAGCTCCCGAAAAAACTGAAGGACCAGCACAGCAGTTGACATTTTTAAGCATTGAAATTAACTCCGTCAATCAACAATGCCGCTTAGCACCAGCTAAGGTAGCTGAGTTATAGGATAGAGTTTGTAGTTTCAGGGGCAGACATAAGGCCACATTGAGGGAATTTCAGGTACTGATCAGACATCTCAATTTTGCCTGTAAGGTGGTGGCCCCAGGGAGGGCTTTTCTTCACCACCTGTGTGATGCCATCGCGGGGGTCTGTCTTCCTCATCATAAGATTTGGATTACGGCAGAGATCAGAGAGAACCTTTGCACATGGCAGGAATTTTTGGACCTCTTCAATGGAATCTCCTTTTGGAGGGAGGAAAGAAAATTGCAGGATGCTTTCCAAACAGCCTCTGATGCGGCCAGGACCATTGGGTTTGGGGGTTATTTCGGGGGTTGCTGGTGTGCAGGTAGATGGCCAGCATTCTGGACTGAGACGGGAATTACATAGGATCTAACATTCCTGGAGTTCTTCTTGATCCTGGTGGCCACCACTATCTGGGCGGATGAATTAGCCAATTCCTCAGTACACTTTTGGTGTGACAATTTGGCTACCGTCCAGGTGATAAACACCTTTACTTCAACATCCCAGAGGGTCATGCAGCTAGTTAGGGCATTTACATTACAATGCCTTAAGCATAACATCTTGTTTGTCGCTAGGCACATGGCTGGTGTAAAAATGAGCTGGCTGATGCTCTCTCTCGCATGCAGATGGAGCGATTCAGAGAAATGGCTCCAGATGCAGCACCCGAGGATGACCAGATGCTGGCAAAACTATGGCAACTTGGGAATCTGAAATTTGGAGGGCCATAGGTATGTCAGTTGCACCCAGTACTAGGAAAAGGTATTTCCCGCAGTGAGGGAATTTCATCAGTTCAGGGAAAAGGAATGTTTGGGCCAAGGGGTCAGTGTCCCTGTGGCTCACCTCCTGCAATTTTGTGTCTCCTTATACAGGAGGGGCTTGGCCCCACAATCAATCTGGGGCAAGTTTGCAGCGGTGGCCTTTTGGCTTAAAGCCCAAGGTGCAACTGACAATACTGAGGACTTTCGCATCAGGAAAGTCCTCAAGGGATGGGCCAGGGAGAAAGGCAGGAGGGCCGACTCTAGGGCTCCTCTGTCTCCAGAGATTTTGAAGAGCTTACACAGAGCTTGGACGGGGATCTGTTCCTTGACCTATGAGGTGCTTCTTTTTCATGCAGCGGCCCTATTGGCATTTTTTGGTGCACTCCAAGATAATGAACTCGTCAGGGCATCAAAATCTGACAGATCAGGTAGAGCCCTCAAGCACAGGGCTATCTGGGGCACTGACCAGGTGGTCATGGTCAACATTCAATTCTCTAAGACTGATCAGGTAGGGAGGCCTTATGGCACTGTTGTTTGGGAAGCGATGGGGGCCTCCGCCAGACATAATTATCCTTCATTTGAGAGGGAATGATTTGGGCCTTTTGAAGGGCAAGGCCCTAATTGTTCAGGCAAAACAAAATATGCTGGTGATTGGCTCGTGTTGGTCTTCAGTTACCATCATGTGGTTGGCCATTTTGCCCAGATAGCTGTGGCGAGGGGAGGGGAACCCCCATTTGATTGATAAGGCACGGCGGACAGTGAACAGGCAAATTTACAAATTCTTGTTTCAGGGTGGAGGACAGTATCTGCCACATCCCAATATTGTGTCCAAGAAGCCCGAGCTCTACAGGGCTGATGGGGTACATCTCTCGGATCTGGGAAACTCAAAATTTTTGACTGATCTTCAGCAGGGGGTGAGGGACGTATAAGAAGAGCTAGTGGGGGATTAAGGGAGAAAGCAGATGCTTGCTCCTTATCTATGATGGGAAGGGGGAGGCGTAGAGTATGGTGGGCACTGATGGCACCGATTTCGGTGAAGGGATGGTCTCCGATAAGGTCTCCTTAGGCCGTATGACCTGGGAGAGCGGAAGGAGACCTACCTTGGGGTTGGCCTGAAGGATACCCCCCTCACCTTAGTATGTATACACTGGGTGAAGGGCTTTCAGGCTGACCTTCCAAACACGAGTTGGCTTGAGAGCAACTCCAGCCAGTGGGGTTACTCAAAAGGGCTCAGGTGTTTGCCAGGGGAAGCTGGGGGCATAAGTCCAAGAGGGACAATCCGCCCCAGCTGCTCTCACACTAGGTTGCCTCCCCCTGCTGAAGATTTAAAGGTAAATAAATAGGGAAATAAAGATTATTTTATTTCACCCCATAGGCACTTGTGTGGTCTTATTATTTCTCTGACTCAGTCCATAAAACATTATTCCTTTTGAAGCTGTAGCAGCCACAAGTTTGAGGCCACAGGAAGTATGACATGGTAGACAGCCACAGTGAAATGGATTAAGCTGTAAATATTTCTGTGAATGGAATATGTTTGAAATGAATGGTCTATAGGAAAAGAAGCTGAAACCACATAAACAGCTCAGGATTTTAGTCAATGTTACTACTGCATCACTTTTCTAAAATATAAGCAAGTGCCAAATGTGACTGCTGGTTAATTATGGCACATCTAAAAGCCAGTCAGTTGCTGGCATTTGTGGGTACTGCAGGATATGGCACAAAGCCAGTGGAACCATTTCTGGCTGCTAAAAGCCATTTAGAAAGTTTGGAAGCTGCCAGCACAAGAGACTGTGTAAAGACAGCTGTGTGCATGATTACTACAAATATCTACATCAATTTATTCAGGTCAGTCAACTAGACTGTTTAGGAATGCAGACTCCTGGCTGAGGCCAAAGCATTTGGGGAACACATATTTAGTTTCAAACAATGTGCAGTGAATTTAACCACCTGTGATTATGGACTTCAGTCAGTCAAGCCTATTGGACTTAATTTTCCCAATATGGCAAAATTTTGACTTGGCCTGAAGTACATATAGAGTCTAACTTGACGCACCCACTGAATATTTTCAATTAAAAAAACAACAACACTTAACTTAAATGTGTTTGTGTCTTTTGAGTATATAACAGAAGGGAAAACTGTCAGGTTAATTATCACACATTTCCAGAATATTTCCCTTTTTTGAATAGGGGCCTCAACTTGGTAGGATAACCGCATTGCATGTGATTGTTCTTTGGGGATGCAATTCTTCACTTGTTTTGTTATCAAAGAAAGCAACAAGCAATTTCAGCAATTTTTCCTCCTGCTGCAAGACATTCACAGTTTTTGAAGTGTATTCACAATTAGGGACTTTTTCTGTACGAAATTTGCCTATGTGTTTTTCTGAAGAAAACAGTGTTTTCAGTATTGTTTTGGCCACTGAAAATGTTTCATGAAAAAAAAATGCTATAGTTTGGGAATTATTCTTCATGAAATTCACAAAACATTTTCTGCAATATAGAAAACACTAATCTCTGTATAAAAAATAAATATCTTGCATAGAAATACTATTTTTCCACAGAAATTAGATTTCCTGCACCAAAAAAGTATTGTTTTCTATGAGACAAAAAATGAAATTTTGTGTGGAGTAAGTCCAAAATTGCAAAGATTCCCATCAGTCTAGAATTCTTCCTGTCAGGCATTGCTGACACTGAAGAAATACATTGTTCAACTAATTTTTGGAATGCTCTTCCATTCCTATTTTTCTTCAAGACCACCAACATTTCTTGGTTACTAAAAATTATCTATAGTTTGAAGACTGAATTCCTCTCAGTATTCCTGATGATCTGTTTATTGGTTTTCAGGTTTTCCTGGGTTAATCTCTTTGAGTTGTTTTTCTCCCCCTGAAAAAGTCCCCACTTCCTGAGGAATGTTGGGAATTAACAATTGTGTGCAAGCGTTTGTTTTTGTTTTTGTTTTTTGTCCTCATGTTTGCTGGTTCTTCCTCTATTTGCATTGTATCCAATGTGTACCTGATCCTGAAGACAGGATCCTTGGAAAGGCAAGAGCCCTAGCATGCATGTTAGAGCCTTGCCTCTCCTGAGTTATTAAACAGGATGTGAAGGACCGGCTGAGTGTATAAAGGGCATAGTTAGTACCTCTCTGAAATGAGGCAGGGCTCCAGAATGCCTGAAGGAGGCAGTTGTAAGACCTCAATTGAAAAAGCCTTCTCTGGATCCCACCATATTGAACAATTGTTGGCCAGCTTCCAATATATCATTTCCAGGCAAGATACTAGAGTGTGTGCTGGCCACTCAGCTTCAAATGGTTCTAGATAAGATGGCTTAAACCATTTAAATCTAGTTTCAGGCCTGGTCACAGACTGAACTACTGCTCCTACTACTACTAGTAGTAGTAGTAATACATGATATCCCAGAATGTGTACAGGAGCATCTTGGATAGACCTAGAAGGCAAAGGAGTCCATGGAAATGATGCTGTATAGTATGTTTAGAAGCTTTGTGTCCATTTAAGAATGAAGCTTGGCAGAGTTCAGGGTTTTATTTTATATGCTTTAAGTAAGTCTTAGGACTTTTTCAGATGAACCTAAAATCTGGAAGAAGCTGTCGGGAGTGGAACGCAGCTGCTCCATGGCAGGGGGCAGTTTCTGACAATGCCATCCCTCTCCCGTTACCCTCCATGTTCCTTCCATGCCGCATGGAAAGAAATGGCACCACTTCTTATTCACGGAAGTTCTTCATGAATAAAAAGTGGTGCTGTTTCCTTCCATGTGACACAGAAGGAACACAGAAGGTAATAGGAGAGGGACAGCGTTGTCAGAAACTGCCCCCTGCTGCAGAGCAGCTGCGTTACTCTTCCGATGGCTTCTTCCAGATTTTAGGTTCGTCTGAAAAAGTCCTTAATTTGATTTGGACACTTTTTTGCCCTTTCCAAATCAGTCCAGTTCAGTTTAGGGGCCTTGGGATTTGATCAAATTTGAAGCATAGCGTTAAATGACTGTGTCAAGATTATACATGCAGTTTCCTTAGTCTGACCTATCTAATCTACTATTGTATATTCCAGTTTACCATAATACCTTGAGCCCTTGAGTAAACCAGCTAGAACCTTAAGCCCAGTAGAAGCTGGTGGATTACATTTAGAAGTTTATATACTCTGTTTTTTATTCTAATCTTGAAATGAGTTTTCAAGGTGCTGAAGCCTATCCCTCAAATAGATTCAGCATCTTGAATTGATAATATGTCACAAACACTCAGCCTCAGATAACCCCATAATATTGTTGCCATAAGTTCAAAATGTCTTGAAGGCACACAACAACAGCAAAATAGTACTGTTACTATAGGATATCAAAAAAGAATCTACATGCTCTCTTAAAACATTTTCCATTTAATTGTGAATCTACTAGAGAGCAGGCCTTTGAAACTTTCTATGGCTATTATAATCTGTATCGTAAAATCACACCCCTGATGCACTCCTGCCTCTTTCCCTTTAGGAAAAAGTATCCAAAATCATACAGTATCTAATGCAGGTGAAATGAACTGGAGGTTTTGAGCAGTTCAAATCCCCATTTGGCCACGGAAAGCCACTGTGTGACCTCGGGCAAGTCACATTCTCTCAGTCTCGGAGAAGGGCAATGGTAAACCCCCTCTGAGCAAACCATGCCAAGAAAAACCCTTGATAGGTTCACCTTAATGTCACCATAAGTTGGAAATTACTTGAAGGCACACAAGAACAACAAGAAGAACAGTAACAACAAGCAACACAACCTTAGCTTGAATTCACCATTGAAGTACATTCAAGCAGCACTACTTGAGCTCCATGTATATTATTTTTGTTGAATTATGGCCCTGTCTTGCAATCAAGTGTGAGCTGTTGTGGCTTGATAAGCTAACAGGGAAGTGGCAGAAGGCCACAGTACTGGAAAACACTCAGACCTCAAACACAAAAACCCAAAGCTTACCCATATTCACAATTTTTCTGTTCCTGAGAAAAAAAATCCTCACTTTTTAAGTGAGTGGAAAACTGGTTGAGCTTATGTTTAATTTGAGAGAGCAGTTAATTACTCGGTCATATAAGAAAATGTCATTCAAAAATATCTAAGCATGAGACAGTTGAGAACACAGCCGTGCAAAAATATCAGTATAGCAACCAGTATTCAGAGGCAAGTTACTTTGGTGTAGCATGCAGTGTTGCCCTAAGAGGTGGGGGGGTGCTTTAGAGACCCACCCTTGATATCAAAGTCTAGATGGGGGAATTATTAGCTCAAAGAGTACGCCTGTGGGAGGAAGGTAACTGTGGGGATCTTTTCACCTATGTATACCAGTACTAACTGCAGAGAACCCCAGTTTAAAGTGAAATAAAGTATTTCTATTGGAAATAACACAAATTGCATTCACACACACAACAAACTTTCCTAAGAACTGCACAAGGCTATCAAGGAGTAAGGCAGAAAGATTGGACAGAGGAAGAGATTCAGGAAAATAGGGTAATACAGTTGTCCCTTCACATTCGCTGGGGTTTGGTTCCAGGACCCCCCGTGAATACCCAAATCCGTGAATACTCAAGTCCCATTATATGCAATGGCAGAGCAAAATGGTGTCCCTTATATAAGATGGCAAAATCAAGGTTTACTATTAGGATTGTTATTTTTTAAGAATATTTTTCAAGCCGTGAATACTCAAATCCGTGAATGTCAAATCCGTGAATGTGGAGGGACAACTGTAGTTACCAGTCTTGAAGAGCAGAGTTCAGGTAGTGAAGTGCTCAGACAGAAGTGTGAGCGTGGTACTGAAAGTTCTGATCCAGAGGTGCACTGAGAAAGAGAGTGGCCTGGTTTGTCCAGAGTGGCACACTTTTTTTAATTGTCAAAGAACTAATATTTATACCCTGCTTCATATCCTGAAGGGTTACTCTGGCTAGGACAAAGCATGGATAGTTGGGTGAACAAAGGTAACGAAAGCTTAACTGGTGACATTAATGGCTGGGTGATAGGAACTGATGGGTTTACCACAACCTCACAACAAAGGACAGGAGGGGGTTCCAAGGTGAGATTTCCTTGGGATTCAGGTTTGGAAAGGTCACTTGATTGTTTGGTTGGATGACCCATTGCTGAGGATCCCAAGAAGGAATTAGCACAAACCTCTAATGGCTTTGTTTACCAAGGGGCTTCGGCATAATCCTAATATGGGCTTCTTTGCCAAAATAATTCCAAGATGCATCCCCGGTCCTGTGACCTCCACCTGACCCCTTTTTGGATCATCCTGGTCATCTTGACCCCTAGAAGTGTCCAATATTTCCAATTATAGTATGAGATATTATAGGGAGAGGGTAGCAGGGCATAGCAACCGTAGAGCTCTTGGGTGTAGCCCATAACCAAGATAATAAGTGAAAAATATATCCTCCATGGATTTGCCCAGACCCCCTTTGAAACCTTTATAGTTAGTGACCATGGTCATGCTCTATGACAATTAATTCCACATCTCAGCTATGTGTTTGTGTAAAGATGTGATTTTCTTAATACAGACCATAGGCAAAATGGGCCCTGTCATATCATCCTTGCCTCTTTGTGTGCGTGCACATACAGCATGTACACACCAGAGAAGTAGGGCTATTTTTGTGATCCAGCTCAGGAGTCCTCCTAACCTGAGAACTCGCAAGCTGGATCCCTCAGATGCCTCTGAGAGCCCACACTCTCAGGATTCCTCTAGCCTGGAAATCCCAGAACTATTTCTCTCTTCTAAGAATGCTGCTGCCACCACCCCTTGTTTGGACTACCCCCCCCCATTTCTAACACAGTCCAAGAGGAGACCGTGGAGTGCATCTATACTTAAGTCCTTTCAGCCACTGGCTGAGATTCTATCAACCCCCTCCCATATATCCAGAAGCCGAGGAGAGTAGCAATGTAGCTATGACCCCAAATAAGGTGTGTATAAGGCTTTGGCTTAGTAGAAACAATAGAAAGGGTTATATTTATTCTAGCAAGTTTCAGACAAGTTAAGAGGTAAATCATTTCATGAGGAAAATGCCTTTATCTCCAGGTTAAAGCCTAATGTTACAAAGATACAAGCATGCATACATCCAATCAAGGAAAAATAAAATGTAAATCCTGATGCAAGCTAACTAGACTTTTCCCTACACAAAAGAAAAAAAAAATACTTACGTTATAGGAGTCTATGAGGATTAAATCTGGTGTCCAAGTTTGGCTGGACCACATAATTATCATAAGTCAGGCCCATGCCATGTGCTCCCTCAAAGTATTCTTCTCTGAGACACATCGATCCTCTCAGAGATCTTTCTTTGTCTGTCTAACATGTGCCCAGAACAAAGCATAAAACCTATTCAAGTCACAATTGCCAAAATCTGATGGGCCAGTCCAGTGTCTGATGATGTGTAGCCATGATGATGTTATCTCAGGAGATGACCTCCACTTCCCACTAGACTTAACCCTTTGTTTACCTGTTCATGCTGATCAGACAATTACTGATTGCAGATAATGGGAACTGTAGTCTTTGCAGCATGATGGGAGTCCCACCACCTTTTGCAGGCAGGATGATGGGAACTCCATCATGACAGGCCCTATGCAGGACCACATCACACCCTAAGGATCCACAGAGCTTCCTTAAGGCATTTAATACTTCACCAATTTTAAGGGGTAATTTCCCATTTTATGGACTAAAAAATATTTGAGGACTTAAAGAGGGGGTCAGGTGATTGGGAGCAAAAAGCAATTCTTGGACCGGTTGATAATAGTCCCCTCAAGAAGATGTTAATTCCTTCTTTAAATTGTTCTGACTCTCCCACCATTCAGTACTCCTTTCCAACTGCAGATTACAAGAGACTGCATTATGAGAGATGATGGAACACTTCCCTCTGCCCAGTTACTCCACAGCATTCCTCAATGTATAAACTGAGCTAGCTAAAAGCAGTAATTTCCCCTAAATAGGAAAGTATGAAAGTTTTCTTAAATGTTTGTATGGAGAAATATTTCCTGAGTTGAACATAATTTCCCAACAAAATCAAGGAAATAAGTTCAGTTATGGGTACAACCCAAACAATGTGCAGATGTGGACTTCCATAGAAGTGGTACTTTATGGATAAGAAGCCAAACATGTCCTTCTGCACTGTGTTGCTTTCAATGTTATAACTTCAATGGTATAGCCATGGTAACTTGGGAAATGTAATTCAAACTGGATCAGGGTGTTGATTTCCACATTTGACTTAGCACAAATGTATTTAAACACCCAATATTATTGTATGGGGAAGGGAGAAATTTGAATTTATTTAATTCCATTTGATGGTATAAAAGAGAGGATACTCTGACAGTCATTTTCTGATTCATCATTGCACATGCTTGTTTCAACATTTTTTTCCACCCTTGTAGATCAGCAAAATGTTTCATAGAATCGTAGAATTGCAGAGTTGGAAGAGATCACGAGGGCCATCCAGTCCAACCCCCTGCCATGCAGGAAATCACGATCAAAGCATCCCCAACAGGTGGCAATCGAGCCTCTGTTTAAAGACCTCCAAGGAAGGAGATCCCACCATGCTCCGAGGGAGTGCGTTCCACTGCCGAACAGCTCTTACTGTCAAAAAGTTCCTCCTAATGTTGAGGTGGAATCTCTATTCCTGGAGCTTGCATCCATTGCTCCGTGTCCCAGTCTCTGGAGCAGCAGAAAACAAGCCTGCTCCATCGTCAACGTGACACCCCTTCAAATACTTAAACAGGGGTTCATCTTGGCTCTTAACCATCTTTTTTCCAGGTGAAACATACCCAGCTCCCTAAGTTTCTCCTCATAAGGCATGGTTTCCAGACCTTTCACCATTTTAGTCACCCTTCTTTGCACACACTCCAATTTGTCAATATCCTTTTTGAATTGTTGTGCCCAGAACTGACACAGTATTCTGTGTGAGGTCTGACCAAGGCAGAATAGAGTGGCACTATTACTTCCCTTGATCTAGACACAATACTTCTATTGATGCAGCCCAAAATCACATTGGTCTTTTTAGCTGCCGCATCACACTGTTGACTCATGTTCAACTTGTGGTCTACAAGGACTCCTAGATCCCTTTCGCACATAGTCTCATTCAGCCAGGTCTCCCCCATCCTATATCTATGCATTTCATTTTTTCGCCCTAAGTGCAGTACCTTACACTTCTCCATATTGAATTTCATTTTGTTAGCTTTGGCCCAGCTCTCCAGTCTATCCAGATCATTCTGAATCTTGATCCTGTCCTCTAGGGTATTGGCTACTCCTCCCAATTTGGTGTCATCTGCAAATTTGATAAGTATGCCCCTAATTCCCTCATCCAAGTCATTGATAAAGATGTTGAATAGCACTGGGCCCAGGACAGAACCTTGTGGCACCCCACTGGTTACATCTTTCCAAGACGAAAAAAAGCAGCCACTACTGAGCACCCTTTGGGTTCGACCGGTCAACCAATTACAAATCCATTGAATAGTTAACTTGTCTAGCCCATATTTTAGAAGCTTGTTTGCAAGAATGTCATGGGGAACCTTGTCAAAGGCCTTACTGAAATCAAGGTATGCAACATCCTCAGCATTCCCTTCATCTACCAAAAAAAGAGATCAGATTAGTCTGGCATGACTTGTTTCTCTGAAACCCATGTCGACTTTTTGTGATTATGGCATTGCCTTCTAAATGTTCACAGACTCTCTGTTTAATGATCTGCTCAAGAATCTTCCCTGGTATTGATGTCAGACTAACTGGATGATAATTGTTGGGATCCTCTTTTTTCGCCTTTTGGAAGATGGGGACAACGTTTGCCCTCCTCCAGTCTGCTGGGACTTCTCCTGTTCTCCAGGAATTCTCAAAGATTATTGCCAATGGTTCTGAGATTACATTTGCAAGCTCTTTTAATACCCTTGGATGTAGTTCATCTGGTCCTGGAGATTTAAATTCATTTAATTTAAGAAGGTATTCCTGTACTACATCTTTGCTTATTCTGTGCTGGATTTCCCCTATTGTGTCCTCTGTTCCTTTATCCTCAGGTTGGTACCCCTTTTCCTTTTCTGAAAACACTGAGGCAAAGAAGGTGTTGAGTAATTCTACCTTTTCACTGTCCCCTGTTAGCATTTTGCCATCTTCTCTGCGTAGTGGCCCTACCATTTCCTTCTTCCTCCTTTTGCTGCGGACATACCCCAAAAAACCCTTTTTATTGTTCTTAACCTCTCTAGCAAGCCTGAGCAAATTCTGCACTTTAGCTTTTCTGACTTTACACCTACATGTGTTCGCTATCGGTTTGAATTCTTCTTTGGTGATTTCCCCCTTTTTCCATTTCCTATACATGTTCTGTTTAAAACTTAGCTCCGTTGAAATTTCTTTAGACATCCATCCTGGTTTCTTGAGACACCTCCAATTTTTCTTCCTCAATGGTACTGTTTGAAATTGTGCCTTCAGTATCTCCCTTTTGAGAAAGTTCCATACATCTTGAGGTGTCTTCTCTTTTAGTATTCCTGACCATGGGATCACTCACAGTGTTTCCCTGAGTTCTATTGAAATCAGCTCTCCTAAAGTCGAGAATGCATGTCTGACTATGCCTGGCTTCTCCTTTCCATTATATAATAAACTCCAGGAGAACATGATCACTCTCACCTAAGGATCCCACCACTTGCACCCCATTAACCAGGTCATCTCTGTTGGTTAGGATCAGATCTAAAATAGCTGACCCCCTTGTTGCCTCTTCCACCTTTTGGACCATGAAATTGTCTTCCAGGCAAGTTAGGAATTTGCTAGACCTTGAAGTTTTGGTTGAGTTAGATTGCCAGCAAATATCAGGATAGTTGAAGTCACCCATCACTACTACATCTCTCCTTTCTGCATGTGTGTTCATCTGTTCTAGAAAGGCATCATCCAATTCCCCCGTCTGACTTGTGGGTCTGTGGTAGAGTCCCACAATAACATCCCTGTTGTTTCCCTCCCCTTTAATTTTTATCCAGATGCTCTCCACCTGACTTCTAGTATTGATGTCATGGATCCCTTCACTGGTGTAAATATCCCTGACATATAATGCTATTCCTCCTCCTTTCCTGTTTGGCCTGTTTCTCCTATAAAAGTTATATCCCTCTAATCCTACATTCCAATCATGAGACTCATCCCACCAGGATTCAGTAATGCCTATTATATCACACTTGCTTTGTAGTGCTAGGAGTTCAAGTTCATCCTGCTTATTTCCCATGCTCTGTGCATTGGTGTAGAGACATCTAAGACCATGTGTTCCCTTTACTTGCTGCCTATGTAAGTTTTTTTGCTTCCCACTGTTGGGTCCTTGCACTGTTTGCCTTGTTTCCTCTATGACAGTTTGACTATTTTCTCCAGCCCTTTTGCCTTCCATAATACTGTCTCCCTCCCCCATATGACTCAGTTTAAAGCCTTCCTGATCAAATTCTTGAGACTATAGGCAAAATGTTTTTCTGCCAACTGTTGTGAGATGCACCCCATCTCTTCCATAAGTCCCCCCTCATGGAAGCGCAGCCCATGATCCAAGAATCCAAATCGTCATCGGCGACACCATCTACGGAGCCAATTGTTTACGTCAGCTATTTTCCTCTCCCTTCCTGGACCATGCCCTTTAACTGGTAGAAGAGACGAGATGACCACCTGTGCATCCATTTCTTTCAGCTTCCTCCCCAGAGCCTCATAATCTCTTCTGATCTTTGGAAAGCTATGTCTTGCAGTATCATTGGTTCCCACATGGACCAAAAGGAGGGGTTATGATCTGTAGGCTTGACGAGTCTTGTCAGCCTCTCAGCACTCACAGTTGTGACTCACAAAAGCCCCACCCCCTCACCAACAAGCAGCCTCTCCCAAGAGTTCAAATAAAATTCAAACTCCCAGAAGCTCCATCCCCCTCAGAAAGAAGCTGGCTCTCCCAAGATTTAAAAAAAAATTCAAACTCACCCACTCAAAATGGCTTTCCAGAAGCTTCTCTCCTTCTTCTCCCTGGTAGGAAACTGGCCTGAAAAGCCTCTGCAAGGAGTTTATATAGAGCTAGGCTCCTAGCTCCACCCCCTAGTGACTCACATGTGTGACTCACAAAAGCCCCACCCCCTCACCAACAAGCAGCCTCTCCCAAGAATTTTAAAAATTTCAAACTCCCAGAAGCTCCACCCCACTCAGAAACAAGAAGCCTGTCCCCAAAAGTTTTTAAAAATTCAAACTCTCAGAAGCTTTCCCCCCCCTCTCAGGAACCAGCAGCCTCTCCCAAGAGTTTAAAACAAATTCAAACTCACCCACTCAAAATGGCTCTCCAGAAGCTTCTCTCCTTCTTCTCCCTGGCAGGAGAAGTTGTTTGATAAGACTTCAGAGAGAACACAAGGATAATGCAAGGATCACAGTCTTCTGTACAAATTTCCCTGGTCTCTAAGATATTTATGGGGAACATTTCTCTTGATTCCACCATTTTGACAGATATGAGTAGTGTGGATGCAGGAGAGGGACTTCTCAGTGGCTATTCTCAGGATTTGGGTCTCCTATCCAAGAGACATTAGGCTGGAGACCTTCTGTCATTCTTCTACCAAAGACCTTTTTAATTCAAGCAGAACACAAAAATGTGTTCTAATATTATAAATTTTCTTTTTATTTGTGATTTTAAAAGAGCTTCTACACATTTTAATGTAAGCCATTTTGAGTCTCAGTTCTGGAAAAGGCAAGGTACAGGTAAACATTAATGTGTAACAGATCTAACTTTTTTGAAGTTGTTTCCAATTGTAGTGACTGTTCAGATTTGGGCAGAGGAGTTAGGTAAGTCCTGCAGTTCAGGTTATTAAATGTATGTCCTCCAGGTTGACACAGGTCATGGTAATGATTAGGGCTTTCGTTATGCAGTGCCTTTGCTATAGCATGTTGTTTATGGTTCTCCATGTGGCTAATTTGGATAATGGAATAGCTGATGCCCTTTCCTGCAAAAAGATGAACTGCTTTAGACAACTGGCCATGAAAGCAGATTCTTGTCAAGTCCCAATGTCTGTAGACCTATGGATTCTTGGATGGGTGTTGTTGTCTGGGCTATTGGCCTCTCTCTTGCTGCCAGCATTAGAACTAGTTATAGAAAAGCTGGTAGGGAGTTTGAGTGTTTTAGGGCAGAGAATGGGCTTCAGCATATTTGGCCTATTCTGGTTGTTCATATCCTGCAGTATTGAATTTCTTTGAAGGGTAGCGGGATCACTCCACTGTCTATTAAAACCAGATTTTCTGTTTTATCTTTTGCAGAGAATTCTCAAGGTTATACGGATACCACTGGTGATTTTAGAATATGCAAGGTTTGGGAAGCATGGTCCAGGGAAAAAGGTAGAGTGATTGACAGTGGAATGCATTTTCTCCAGAGGTCCTTGGGGTCTGGGTGATGTGTGGTCTGTACTTTGTATCTCTGGCTGTTAGGCTGCCTTTTTCCATGTAGTACCATTAACCATTCTTTGGGGACTTGCATGGAAGTGAATTGGTTGAATCTTCCAGAGGTAATGTGTCAGGCAGAGTCCTGGTCTTAGGGGACTTAGCTTTGTCAGACCATCAAGCATGTTTAACAATTAGGACTTCCAAGATGGACCAAAGGGGGTGGGGATGGGACAAAAGTTATGTTAGGTTGGTGTTTTCTTCCAGCCCAGTTCAGACCCTTCAATGTCACATACATGTTGGAGAAGCTAGACCAGGTTTCTTTGCTGTCATGCTTTTCGCAGTTTGGGACTTTTATCAGTTTGGGACTGTCACTTCAAAGGTATTGCAAAGCCTGGGCATGCAAGTGGTTAAATTTAGCACCCATTCCTCTTGAAATCGGACTGCCTCTAAAGCTTTTGCTATGAGCTTGGGCTCATAGTCCATACAACACATTGGACTTTGGAGATCTGCTTTCAAGAGGTGCATGTGTCCTTTCAAGTTTTGATTACATGGTGCTTAACTAATTTTGTTGTTTCTTCGGTTAGTTTCTAGGTGCTGTTTGGTGAGTATAGAAGTATAGTGTCTAGATCAAGGGAAGTAATAGGTGCCGCTCTATTCTGCCTTGGTCAGACCTCACCTAGAATACTGTGTCCAGTTCTGGGCACCACAATTCAAAAAAGATATTGACAAATTGGAGCATGTCCAGAGAAGGGCAACTAAAATGGTGAAAGGTCTGGAAACCATGCCTTATGAGGAGAGACTTAGGGAGCTGGGTATGTTTAGCCTGGAAAAAATATAGTTAAGAGGCGATATGATAGCCCTGTTTAAGTATTTGAAGGGGTGTCACATTGAGGATGGAGCAGGCTTGTTTTCTGCTGCTCCAGAGACTGGAACACGGAGCAATGGATGCAAGCTCCAGGAACAGATATTCAACCTCAACATTAGGAGGAACTTTTTGACAGTAAGAGCTGTTCGGCAGTGGAACACACTCCCTCGGAGCGTGGTGGAGTCTCCTTCCTTGGAGGTCTTTAAACAGAGGCTGGATTGCCACCTGTTGGGGATTCTTTGATCAAGATTTCCTTCGTGGCAGGGAGTTGGACTGGATGGCCCTCATGGTCTCTTCCAACTCTACAATGCTATGATTCTATGCTATGCTATGAGACGATGGGCCCTGATCTGTGGCCATAGTATGGTTTACAGGGTGGCACCAGGCCTCAAGTTGCCATTTTAAGGTTCAACTGGGGTTGAACAATTTGGTCACTATGGAGTGGCTGGGAAGAAGCAGCGTCCATTGGAATGGTTTGTTGCCTCTTCTGTTTGAAGAGTGCACTGGACCTCCTCCACATATTTGGTTATTCAACTCTAAGGGAATGGCTTGGGCTTGCTGAAGGGAAAGTCCCTCATTTTACAGGCTCTGCATGATTTTCACCTTATTCATAACACATAGCATGGGTGAGAAATTGTCTGGTCCACTATTTTGCTACACCAAGTTTGGCAGAGTGAAGGGGGTCCTTGATACCTTGATCTTTCACATAGAAGGATAAATAGGGAAGTCCAGAATCCCTTGAGCAAAGAGCTGGGCCACTTTCTCCTGCATCCCAATATAGTTTTCTGATGGCCAGAGTTCTATAGGGTTAATCATGTTAATCTGTCATAGAATCATAGAATCATAGAGTTGGAAAAGACCGCAAAGACCATCCAATTCAACCCCCTTCCCTGTAAGAACACACAATCAAAGCACAGATGAGAGATGACCATCCAGCCTCTGTTTAAAAACCACCAAAGAAGGAGACTCCACCACACTCTGTAGGAGAAGGGTAACATGTTCTTCTTGGGGGATTTGCAACAGGTATTAAGGGTCGTTTTGGCTAGCCCGATGAGGGAAAGGTACTTGTCCTTTTTCTGTGACAGTGGGAACGGGGGATATAAGAGTTTGATGTATACTTTGGCACCCTTTTGGTGAATGCTCTGGAATGGCTCCTTTAGGTTCTGGGACCCAGGGGTGAGGAAGGAGTCTGCCCTTGGGGATGACCTGGGGATTTGCTCTCTCTTATAAAGTCCTGGGACTTGGGGGGGGGACGTGTCCTCCCACAGGTTGGCTGGGGAGCAACCCATAGTGTTGGATTGCCTTTGGAGCTTAGGTTACTTCCCTCTCTTGTTCATTCTGGGGTTCAATCCAACAACTTCCAGAAGTTCAGAAAAATGCAGATTGAATTAGAACAAGGAAACTCTGAACACTGTGATATCAAATATTTTATACCCATTCTACATGTTAAAAATGACACTCAGAAGACTAAGCAACAACAACATTTCAATAAAAAAGAAATACAATTAATTCATGAAGCATATTTAAAATGCAATTAAAACACATCAAAGGGGGGGGGGAGTAACAACATCCAACTGGTTAAAATTCCTTCATCTGGAACAAAGCTGTGCTTCCCCTGGCATGGAGTCTGAGAGCTTCTGATTGATGAGTGACAGAGTACTCACCCATATTATCACCCAACATGCCTGAGAACCAATAGAAGAGCCTCTCTCAAAGATCTTAAAACTTCAAAGATCTTAAAAGCAGGCTCTCATGGCTCATTTTTCACATAGTTTGGTGTCTAGTTGTATGAGAACAATACTTTTATTTATCTAAAATAGTCCTCATAGAATTTGCAGTGATTATGATTTGTGCCAACATGGTCCAAATGGGATTTGCAATATTCAGAAGCAGTGAGGGCAAAAAACTCCACAAACTGCACAGTAAAAGGATTTGTGTTTTCCCCAAAAGTTTAATGGAAAATCACAAAGATGCACATTTTTGCACACATGGATATCCCAATTCACATTGCTGTGCATTTTCACTCTATTATCCTTTATCAGAGCATGAGGACGCTTCATTCAAATAGATGCAAACAGATATGAATAGGTGGAAAAAATGATAGAGACAGAGATTCCACCTCAACATGAGGAGGAACTTTTTGACAGTAAGAGCTGTTCAGCAGTGGAACACACTCCCTCGGAGTGTGGTGGGGTCTCCTTCCTTGGAGGTCTTTAAACAGAGGCTGGATTGCCATCTGTCGGGGATGCTTTGATCAAGATTTCCTGCGTGGCAGGGGGGTTGGACTGGATGGCCCTCGTGGTCTCTTCCAACTCTGCAATTCTATGATTCTATGAAAACAGTGTTGCTGTGAATGAGCAAAAATGTGGGCTCACTCACAGTATAGCAACACTTCTGGACAAGCCCCACAACACAGGGGTGTCTGAGAAAAAGGAGAAATTTTGCTACCGTAGTTCTATCTATCATCTAGCTAGCTAGATAGCTATCATCTATCCATCCATCCATCCACCTACCTACCTATGAATTATCTTCTGCTTTCTTATATCTTTCAATGTGGGAGAATGGTGGCACAGAAATTCCATAAATAAATAAATAAATAAATGGTGTGAAGAAACCCAACAGTTTATTCTGTTTTAGCTTTTGATGAATTTTTAAAAGAACACTTCAAATAGTTTTCATTCCAATCCTACCCCTGTGTTAGGAGAAACAAAATAAAAACATAATACACAGTGTTGCTTCTAGCATGAGGAACTTGTACAAAAATATAGATTCAGCATTTTCTTCCTGTCCTACAGTTTTCAACAATATAACTAAACAAAATATCTTAGGTTCCTGATCCTGTAAACATTTCTTTTTTTCTGATTTACTTGTCACTCATCAGTGCAAGTAAGTTCTCTGTCTGCGATCTGTGCTTTTTTTTAACTTCTAAAAACTACAGCCACAGTATGTACTTGCAAGATATACTCATAACTTGTGCATTTGATACATTATTTTCTGTCTTACCACTAAGTACATCTTCAAACCAGGAAAAAAAGCTTCAACCTTTAGGAAGAGACATCACTCATCTGTTGCAGGGCTTTCTTTCTGCTTTTGTCTTTTTATAATTTTCCTGGAAAGGAAATAACCACATTTTTTTAAAAAAAAAAAAATCGTAACTACTATGTCTATCATTTTCCACTTTCCTATAGCACAATGCAGTTGTGCTTTTAAGTACCACTGCCTACTGTATGTAACTTCCTCTATCTATGTCATATGAAACTCATATTGCTAAAAGACAGTGCCCCAGATAAACCAAGTTATACCCTCCTTTCACTTGGATTCTTGTGAACATCTTTCTCAGGATGGAGGAGAATTTCTTTGAATATACTGAATATTGTTAAAGTAAATTAGTCTCATTTCCACTTTCAGACTAAGAACTGAGCTAGAACTAAGAATGGTGAAAATTTTGTTTGGTTCATTTTTTTATATTCTCAAAAAAATCACAATTTCTTCATATATATTTTTCCTGATAAACTTACACAGCTGATAAACACAGCTACATGTTATGCAGGTATAATGTGGTCTTCCCCATACTGTATGTATTAACTTTGGATTTTGTGCAGTTTCTTTCTGATAAGAACTTACCTTAACCTCACCAATTTGGAAATGGAAATAACTTGACCCCCCTTTAAAAAAAAAATCAATGTAGGAGGGAGAAAAAAACTGTCAGATTTCTCAGTCCTTAATTGGAACACAAGGTTCTTGGCAATCTGTCCTTTTCTGCATGTTATAATGTAGTTCCTGGCTCAAAAAGTTCAGAAAAGGTATATGTTTGGGATGGAATTTGTGTGAAAATATGTGCATTCAAATGTGCATATTATTGGGAATTGTATCCAAAATATGTATGTCTCATAAGATTATTCTTACTATTTGGCAGATACATGCATCTCATGAACAGACTAACCTAGGGTAAGCTTTCTTACTTGGGTAATTTTGTCATGTGTATCATCCAACCAACTAGTAGGTTGATTGACAGACAGATAGATCCAATTTTTCTGTACTGCAAGTGGTTACATGAACTGCACACTAAATTGCCATTTGGTATCTCTCTCCCTTTCTCATAATTTTTATGCTTATGGATTCTGCCAATTCTTACTCAACTGGCCATGCTTATTTAAAAATAAAGCAGAATGGCAATAATGGTATCACACTGCCCATCAAAATGCTAGTGACTGCTTTCATGAAGAAGCCAGGAAAGTATGATTAATTGAATAGTGGTTTGAGCATTAGAGCATGACTCCAGAGACCAGAGTCCCCACTCAGCCATGCAAACCCACTGGGTCCCCTTGGGCAAGTCACACTCTCTGAGCCTCAGAGGAAGTAAAAAGAAAACCTCTTATGAACAAATCTTGCCCCCAAACCCATGATAGGATCATCTTAAGGTAACCATAAGTTGGAAATGACTTGAAGGTGCACAGCGACAAGAGTAGGGTAGAACTGATAGTAATGGGGAGAAAATAAAAAGATCTCACTTTGATCCAGATGTCAACAAACTTACCCCAAATTACACAAGTGAAAACAACACATAAATGCTAGGAATGGAGCATGTTCTGTACAGGAAGCAGCTATTTCGGTACAAAAAATGTAGAAAGTGTAGAAATATTATTTCCTTCACAGAAAACCCTGTTCTTGTGCAGAAAATGTTCCTTTCTGTGCAATTCAACATTTGAAAATTTTGCTCAGAGTGTCCCTAATTACAGTATTCTCTTTGCAGGAAACCATTGTTCTATACACAAATATTATTTGCTGTACAGAAAACGCTGTTGCATCTGCTGAAAAAAAAATGTAACTAGGGTCTCTCTTCTGAAGGCTTTCTCACAGTGCAAAGAAAATTGCTAAAATTATCTGCAGCTTCCTCTGAGAAGAATTAGTGAAGAATTACATCCCTAATAAATGGGTTTTTCACTACAAGTATATACTCAGAGGTAATCCCTGCTGAAGTCAATATAATTACTTTCATGTATATGTGAAAGGAACTATAGTCAGGCTGAACAAACTTATGACTGAGAATACTTTAACTTTAGTCCACCTTCAGTCCAGTCCTTCAGTCTATGCTCTGTCCATTCAGAAGCTCTCAAATCATCCTATGGCAATTATTTTGAAGAAATCCCCTTCTTCTTATGTTCTTCCATGAATTCCAAAATCTACTAACATAGGCAGTTGGTTTATTCTGTCCCAACTGTAATACTATACATGGGAACTCTGATGCATCCAGACCATCACCAACTTACAAAGGGAGAGGAAACAGAAAATGTGTTGCAGGATTTTCATTTCAACCTGTTTTGTCCTATTGGAGTCAGAAATTAACCACCTGGTGTAGATTCCCACTGCAATCTGCACATACATGCTCTTCCTCAGACAGCAGAGCTTTCTACTCAATGGATTCCATGGGAGGTTCTAGACACAGACCCTTCATTGCATCACTGTAGCTCCCTGTCCCCACTGGTGTAGCCTCACATCCACCAAAAAGGCTGTCAACCAGCAGTTCTCACAAATAATGTTTCACCTTTAGTCTTACTTGGATAGCCTAAATGTATTGATTGCAGTGTAGGAATATGTGATGAGAATCCTCAACCATATGAATCTAAGTTCACATGAGAAATATCACCACAGATTAGGAGAAGCTTCACAATTGGTTCATGAAAAAAATATGTAGAGGAACCTAAGGACAACTGTGCTTCATAAGAGCTAGTCAGAGGAAATAGTAGGCTGTGCAAAATATGTGGGGTTCTCTGGAGGGCTGTACTCCCAGTCTCTCAAAAAAATGGTCTCAGTTTTTGATATATTTGCAATGGCTCCCCTCCTCCTCCTCCTCCTCCTCCACCACCACCATCACCACCATTTTCCATTAAATGATGCCTAGAAGCTTTCATAGAAGGTTTTATGTTCTGGTTTCCATAAGTCTCCAGACAAACCTGACTTGCTTTGTACAACAGGTTCTGAGATGGATTTTCCCCTACATAATGGTAATGAATAATTCACTTATCCTTTGCCTTCTCAGAGGTACTTTCTGAATAAATAATTTGCTTGCAGGGATGCCTTTGGGTTATTCATGTTGCAATTGCAACAGAGCATTGTCAGGGTGAACAAGTAAGCAAGGTCAGAGCATGATCTTGAGAACATGGGAATTGGCTTGGTAAATAAGACCAAGGTTCATCTAGCCCAGAATTCTGTTTCTGACAGCAGCCAACCATGTGCCTCTGGAAGTTCAAAAAATGACAGCCTTTTCCTATTGTCTATTCCCAGCAACAAGTACAGTGTTATGTAGTGTCTCTGGGCACACAAAAAAAATGTAGCTACTGATACTCTATCTTCTATTAATTTATCTTGATTTACTTTTCTTAAAAACAAAAAACCAAAAAACAAACCATTGCTAGCATCCTTCGCAACATCCTAGGAGAGTGAAAACCCTAAGTGAGAGTATTCCGTATCAGCTTTCTGATTTGGATGGGATATCAATCTTTTATTTCTTCATTCTTCCACAGAAAAGAAAAGAAAAAAGGAAAATCAAGTTTTCTCTCTTTTATGAGAGTTTTTTAATACGTGGTTTCAATTATTTTTGCAGTTCAGCACTTTTCTGCAAAGACTTTCACTTGAACAAGTGTTGATTTTTGTGTAAAAAGGGGGGAGGTTGAATGAAACAATCTTTTTTCACAGAAAACTTCATATTGTGCAGAAAGAATCATTTCCCCCCCATAAAGTGCAATGTAAATTTTGGGGTCTATATTCTACATTTTTAATTTTATTTATTTATTTATTTATACCCCACTCTTCAGCCACAAGGCTATCAGAGCGCCTTACAAATTGTTGTTTTTCCTAAGCAATAGCAATTTACACATCTACACTGCATTAAGCAGTTTCCAATGTGTGTTAGCTAATTGCCCCCACAAGCCAGGTACTCATTTTACCGACCTTATTATTACATCACTTATTTAGTTGTGAATTGTCCAACCAACCTCTCCAAACCTACTTTACCAGGCAGCAGCTTCAACAATAGATGCAAGTCTGTTCAGCTGGCAATCAGGTCACAAGAGGATGATATCTCCACCACCACCACCACCTTAACCAGCAACAGAGGCTGTGGCAATCAGAAGCAGACTCCCTGTCACAATCCCTTGTTGCAGCCTCACTTGCTGGCATGAGGGGCAGTGGAAATGTCACCCTCCTGCAGCCTCAACAGACCTCCATCTCTTGGTGTGAGTGCTGTCCAGTAAAGTATATTTTGGGAGAGCATTTACAATCATGGCAACAGTGCCACAATCATGACTATGTAGTGTTACTGAATATGGAGCAGTTATGGATCCATAACTCCAGAATATGTGTGCATAATTGAAATACAGAATGCCAGCCATGATTTTGTTTTTGTACAGAGTACAGTGAATAGTTTAAAAAAGAGAGAAAATGAAAAAGAAAAAAAAAAAAGAGAGAGAGAGAGACCAAATATGAAAAAGCTCAAGAATGAACAGGCTTACAATAGCTGCTTAAAAAAAAAATCAAAGGAAGTGTCAAGTTCTCATGTCTTGTTGAAGGTGAGAACATTTATGAAAATTCCTTAAGTCCTTTGTGATCATATACAGTGGTCCTTGGTATCCACTGGGATTTGCTTCCAGGACCCCCGGGGATATAAAAATCCATGGATGCTGAAGTCCCATTATGTACAATGCAATAGTAAAATGGTGTGGTGTCCCTAATATAAAATCAAGCTTTGCTTCTTGGAATTTATTTTTTTGGGGAATATTTTCAAGCTATGGATAGTGGAATCCATGGATATCAAATCTGTGAATTCAGAGGGCTGGCTGTACATGAATTATACATATTTAGGCATTCACATGTAGCATGTGTTAGAACTTAAGCTCCTGGTCTTGGTCCCAAGGATCAGGTCTTTGGCAACTCTGTCTTTTGGTCTCCTGCAGAGTCCTGAGGTCTGAATAGGACATTCTACAGATGCTTGCCTATTCAAACACCAGTTCACCAAATTTCACTGACATCCAGACAGCATAGAGCCCCAGTTCATGGCCAACAGCTCGCCATAAGATATTAGGGTGAACAAAGATAGACCAGGAGTGTGACATTGGGGATGAGACTTAGACAGTGACTCCATTTCAGTGGCTACACATGAGTGTTGTGCATCCAAATAGTATGTGCACAGCACATAATAGAAACCTGCCAGCTAGGGAAACAGTCTTCTAGTTGAAATAAAAGTGCAACACTATAATGCAAGTAAGAGGGGGTGGGCAGGCAGGTTTGTGTTTCTTGCTCTTACTTGTAAGCATCAGTATGTGATGTTAGAGGCAGTAAGCACATGCAACAGCACAGGACAAATACAGGTTTCCTGGCATCAATATCCCATTTATCCAGTTTGTAACTATCAATTTGCATTCTTCTTACGATGTGTCTGCTTGTTCCCTGTCTCCAGGAACATACAGGAAAAAGTAGAAATGCCTCCTTCATTTTTCTACAGTGGAAAAAGGGATTCCAACTAGCTAATTATCTCATTCGTTGCCACATGTCCACTCTCACGGCCTGGTTCAAAATTCTATAAACTGAGAGTGCTAAATAAAAACTTTAGGATCATGTCATAATCCAAGTGTTCCAGCCCCTAGATTATTTCTCTCATACATTTCCTGACCTTCCAAGCTTACAAAATAGTTTCTCAGAGACAGAGCTGTAAATGGTGTCCTTAAAAAATAAATATCAGCACCATAGTTTTATATGAAAATGTTATGGTGCCCGCCAGCCTCTTCAGCATCCATGAATTCAAAGATATCCCAAGGTCATCTAGTCCAACCCTCTGCCTTATACTATCATTGCAGATTTGTGCGTCTCATTTATGCATTTCACTCTTCACTGAAGTAATGTTGTGAACATTCTTTTTTCAAATGTGTGAGCCCAAGTTCTCTTTCCTGCATTAACACACTGAAAATTTGTACAAAAAATCTTAATTTCATTGTGTGCTTATCCCTGCCAAAACAAACAAAACAAAATCTCCATCCCATTCCCAAGATTTCACCAATATTTTCTTCTTGTTCCCCACCCCCTTGCTTTTCCTCCCCTGTGGAACAGAATAAGAATGGCTGGGACAATGTGTTTTGGGGGGGTTGGTAGGGAATGGCACAGCATCACCTAAATCAACTATTACATATATTTGTGCCAGCTCAAATGATAACACTACAGGCATCTTTTATCCCCCTATTCTTTACACCTACCCCACTCATGTGGATGTCATTTTATTTTTATTTATTTATTCTTTATTTAATTGTGATGATTCCAGACTTTGAGAAGTTGAATGGCAAAACAGATATGCCTGTGGAGTCAGATTTGTTATCAGATTTGTTATCAGATAGATGTTGAACAATTCTTAACTTGCCATAAGTGGATGACTGTGCCTTCTTACCATCTGCCTCCCCTCCTGTACACACACAATTAAAGAACTACAACTGGTGCAGCTTCTAGGCCTGAAGTAGCCACTTCTGGGAGAACACCGGACAAATTGCAAGAGCAAAGAATATGCGGAGATACAACAGCTGCTCTACTCTGTCCTTGGATGTTTTCAACTTAATTTATTTCACATGGCTATTTTCTCGTGGCATACAGTTTATAAACTGCTACCCTATAATCAGTGTGCTTTACATGTTTGTGACTAAAAACCCCAAAGTATAGGTCAAGTGGTGCAAGTATGAGATAGCAAGCATAAGATTACTGCATCAACTGCCATGTGCCAACCACTCTAGATTTGTAGAGATTTGCATTTTTATTAGCACCCAGAGTGCCAAATTGCACAATGAGGTTGGCAAAGAAACTGACTTTGGACAGACTGCCAGGGCTCTGGAGGAACAGAAGGCACCTGCTCTAATGCTAAGTTGCTTGCTCCTCAAATATTTACTTGTTTATATGTTTATCTAATTGTTTCTACCACACAATTGACTGATGTGAAGGCACTAGTATGTGTGTGTCTTTTTCAAATACTTCTGTTACTACACAAAGGGGTTTTGTAGTACCTTTGAGACTGAGTCTCTCACTTTGTCTCAAAGGTGCTACAAGATCTGTTTGCATACTGATACAGATGAATATGGCCATTTCTTTGAATATGACTGATATTACTATGGTCAGAGCCATAGATCTAGCACATATCTATGAGCAATTTGTGGCCTAAAGGTTACAGAATATTTTATGCTTTTGACTAGCTTGATTTACAATTCCGTGCCAGCAGAGCACAGCTTGGTTGCTGACACACAGCAGAAATGATGCAGCTTGACATGGCTTTAACTCTCATGGCTCCATTCTATGGAATTCTGGGATTTGTAGTTTGTTGTGGCACCAAGAGTTCTTTGACAGAGAAGGCTAAATATCTCACAAAACTACAAATCCCAGAATTCCATAGCATTGAGCCATGGCAGTTAAAGTGATGTCAAACTGCATTATTTCAGGAGTGTGGTGGCAGCCTCAGCAATCTTTTGCCCACAGAGGTGTGTAGAGTACACAAGCCTGTCTCAAGCTACTGATTGGGCATGGTACGGGTAGTAGTTCAACACATCTGGAGAGTACCACAATTGGGAAAATTGGCATTATAGCATGGTTGTTAGGATAAAATGATCAAACTAGACATTTGCTAGATGCATGGAATATAACTTCTAAATTTATTTTTCCATACTAAATTATAGGCACTCAAGGAAAGGCAACCCTTCCCGGGAATGCAGCACATGAAGAGGCACAGCTCCACCATCACCCTTTCCCCCAGTGCAATCAGAACCCAAATTCCCATGGTACAGGTAGATTTCTAGAGTGGGATTTTCCTCCTTAATGGTGTTGGGGAGAAAAGCAAAAAGAGTCCCCATATACTGTGTTTACACAGACCTTCAATTTAGTAAAGGAACAAAATAACACAAAATATTTTGTCCTGTCACTGTTGGCCTTATTGTTAAGTAGGGGAAGTCAATCCTCTCAGGTGGATGTTCTCAGGGGCAGAACTTTTTCGTCTTGAGTCCATGGGCATTAGTTTCTGCCACAAGTGTGTGTGTTCCACAGGCTGTCTGATGCTGACAACACTAGCCTACTGGCATCAAGTGTGGTGGAGAACTCTATCCATCACGACTGTACTAGGGTTCCCAGCATGGTTGTGACTGTGCTGTAGAAACCCCTTTTGAGGGATTGCAGGATGGAGGCCTGTAACTTTGCCTCAGTCCCTGTGCTGTTGCCAGGAGAGCAGAGAGCAGGGCTAGAAGGGATTTAGGCTCACCCCCCCCCACCTCCTTCTTTTTGTTGCTTTTGCTTTCTGTTTGATCTAGGGCATTTAATATTCTGGGAGATCTGCAACAGGGATTTGAGGTCCCTATTGGGCAATCTGGTGGGGGAAAGGAGCTAAGCAGACACTTTCCCCTTTTCTATGGCAGGTAGAGGGGGAGATTTTGGTAGTTCAGTGAGCCCCTTTTCCACCTCCCCCTTTTAGATGTGAAGGGGGGACTTTTAGATGTGAAGGGGGGAGCTGGAACTTCCCCTTTAGTTCCTGCAAACTGAGGGGTGGGAAAAGTGACCTCCTTTGGGGATGGCCTGAGGAATAAACCCTTCTCTTTAATTTATACAATTTATACAAATTGAGGGAGGGACTTTTGGACCAGCCTTCCAGATGTAGACTGACTGAGGAGCAACCCAGCTTATGGATTCTCCCTGGGGTTCAGGTGTTTTCACCCAAGGGAAGTTGGGAAGGAAGGGAAGTTGGGAAGGTCTTGGAGTTGACCTCCTCCCCCAACAATTCCCACACTAGGTTGCTCCCCCATTGCAGATCTCTCAGAATGGGGTTAAATAGGTTATGGCTAAATAAAAGTGGCCCTTTATAGCCCAGCTATATGTGTGGTCTCTTTATTTGTGTCTGGTCTCCTTATTCCTGTATCTACCATCAAATGGAATGGAGGGATATCATCATGCTCTATACCTAAGGGAGCAAAATGTCTTAGGATGGTCCTGTTGCAATGCAGCTATTGAAAGAATAGTTTGGCCTTCAGCATGTGACGTAATATTGAACAAGAGAATCTCTCCACCTGAAGGGAAAAGGAGTTTTTCTTTTCATTTTCACATTTTAAGGCCATGACCTAAAGAAATGCTATCATTTGGAAGTCCAGTCTCCCTCTAGGAAGCAAAACTAGCTGAACAAAGCAATAGTGGCACTCTTTGTATCATATGTTCTAATGAGAGCATATACCACCATGCACCTTTCATTTCACAAATTAAGCTTACCATGTGCTGCATCCAAACACATTGGTGCTGACACATGAAGCCAAGTGCAGAAGGAAACTGTCTGAATACCATTTTGAACATGATGAGCAAGTACATCTGTCTCACAGTCAGCCCTTTAATTAACTCAGGAATAATCTGCCCATATTAACCAGAAAACTGCTGCTTTTCCTGTCTGGGTGCTTGTCATGAGGCTCACATCAGAGAAGCAAATGTAATATTTTCCCCAGTTCTAGAAGTCCAGGCCAGGACAAATACAGAGCTTTGATTTGGCCCACAACCAAAGGTCTGCCAGGCAGAGAAGCAGGTGGCATTTAAAATTAGACAGGCATCTCTTTACTAGTTAGTAACTCTCTAAAGCTACATGACACTTTCATTATGCATTGTTGTACTAAGATTATATTGGTTCCTGTTGTTTTACTCATACTATGATAGTCTTGTAAGTCTCCCCTTGATACTTGCATGGTAGTTGATGGTCACCAGTCTGATTTGGCCTTGTAGTCTTGCCTGGACATAAAAGAATTTCTGTCACCAAACCAAGTGATAAAGAAGGAATTACATTCCAGTAAAACTCAATGTTCCGAGTAAAAAATATTCCCCTCTCCTTCCCCCTCTCCACACAGCTCTCTAATTTAGTAAGGGAAAGAAAGACATTTTGTATTACATGCAGTCCTATTATCAATTCCTTCAAGTACCTCTTCTCCCTCTGTTCTAATAGGTGTCTGGGCATTAGATCACAAGCAGTACAGATTGTTCATTTAGAAGTTCTCATACTATTTCCATACCAGACTCTATCCATTGTTATCTACTTAGCAGCCAATGATGGAAAGAAAGAGGCTTAAGCCCATTTAAGTACAAACCTCACCACTGATACTCAAGACTGTTAGTCAGTCTATCTTCTGTCTCTCATCCTGAGGAGGGATGGCAGAAACAGCTCCAAAAGCAGTGTTTCACTCTGAGCAGTGAGTAAGATTTTTATCTCTTCCAAAAGTCAATGATTCACTCACATGCTGACCAGTACTTCCACATCCTCTCTCATTCAAAATCAGATAGCTTTCTCATCATTTCATGCTATCCCGCTAACTAGGTGTGTCCACAACACTGGCACCAATACACGATGTAATTCAAATTTGAGTTATTATTCTGGCTTTTGTTAGAGGCTCAGTCTAGATAATAATATTGTTATGCTCATCCAGCTCCCCTAAATGGTGAGAAGTTGCAGGAGCCCAGTGCTTACTTTTCCTTTAGAAGCAGGTTGCAGGGAAATGCTTACAACATTTTGCAATATTTGAGCTTGAAAACAGAAACATTGATTAAGCATTCCACTTGTCAGCCAAATTCACTGTTCCACACTGATTACAATATAGCCAAATTACAATATAGCCTGTGCACCTCAATACTGGTAGCTTTCAAATTGAAACTTAATCCAGACAAGACAAAGGTGCTCCTGGTCATTTGAAAGATACATCTGGGAATCTGGATTCAGCCTGTGCTGGATGGGTTACACTCCCCCTGAAAACACAGGTTCACAGTATGAGGGTGTTCCTGGATTCCACTCTGAGCCTGGATGCTCAGGTTTCAGCAGTGACCAGAAATGCCTTTGCACAGTTGAAGCTAGTGTGCCAATTGTGCCCATTCCTAGAAAAGTCAAATCTGGCCATGGTGATATATGCCTTGATTACATCTCGTTTGGATTATTATAATACACTCTACTTGAGGCTGCCTTTGAAAAGTGCTCAGAAACTACAGTTGGCCCAAAGAATGGCAGCCAGGTTGTTAACTGGGATTGGCTACAGGAAGCTACAGGAAGCACACAGCTCCCTTGTTGCAACAGCTTCATTGGTTGCCCAGTCTGTTTCCGGGCACAATTCAAAGTGCTGGTTTTGACCTATGTGGCTTAGGTCCATGTTATTTGAAGGACAACATATCTCTCTATGAGCTCATCAGAGCTCTAAGATCATCTGGAGAGGTCTTTTGCACCCATTGCTCTGTCCCAGAGGGAGAGGGCTATCTTGGTGGCTGCTCCTAGACTTTGTAACTCCCTCCATAGAGAGGCCAGGGTGGTCCTGTCTCTGCTGTCTTTTTACCAACAGGTAAAAATATTCATGTGCCATCAGGCATTTGCAATCTGATGGGGGGGGGGAGTTTGTAAGTGCTGTACAATTTGGATTTTAAGGTCCATATATAGTTTTTACCGTATTTTAATATTTTTCATGTTTTAACTCTATATTTCTATAAATTGATTATTTTTAAATTTCATATTTATACTTTTAATGCTATGCATTGTTTTTATTTGTGGACCCAGCCCAGACACTCCCATTCCCCCCCCCCATGAGAAAGAATACACAACACCAAAATATCTTCACAAAATATATTGAGTAAACATGAGTAACATAGTATGATTAAGTATGAGTTAGTAAAATGAATATTGGCAATACAGGCCACAACTTGGTAATGGCTGTCAATGGTTAGCACCAATTTCATGGGTCCAGATCCCTTCATTGACCAACCCTATGTTGTCCAATGGACAGTTGTCTGTTGCCACTGACACCCACACATGGAGGGGAGAGCCCTGGTCAAGCATAACCTGCTTGGCACTCTCCCCTCCCCTGTGAAACAAGGTTATAAAAGGGGGGACGAGGCCTCCGTGAGCTTGAACTTGATGGATTGCTTACCCCAGGTCAGGGGTAACCCCAGTAAGTAACCCTTGCTTACCCCAAATCAGGAGCCCATGCCATCCGCCACAAAAGGGATCCGTCTTCTGCCAACCACCCCACAGCCATCACCAGGTAGCCGCACATTCCTGGTCCCTTGTGGGGACTGTGCTGAAATAGTCAATTCTGGCTGGATGTATGTCACAAAGGCCCCAGAGCACCACCTTCCAAGCCTCTTGATGGTCTCTGTTAGCAGGCCCCCTTGAGCCACCATGGTTGCCACCCCTATCCAGAAGGATTGGCTCCCAAAGTTCTCAGCCTGCAAGCCCAGTTGCCTCAATGCAGCGTTCAGCATAATGACAAACTGAAACCTGGTCAATGGTATCCCATACCTGTGTATGAAAAGGGGGCCTGGCATGGTGATGCAGTCATTCAGGAACATATGGTCACTGGGCATAGCGATGAATCAACCAGACTCCACAGCCACAAAGTCATCCCTTTTCATGCTGGTCACACTTGGAGCACCAGAAATGAATGCTTAGTGAGTTGACCACCAGAGATATGTCATGAACCTGCAGCACCTTGCCTGATGCAGCTCTCTTGGAGGAACTCACCAGTTCACCAACCTGTAGGGCTCCAAAGAAGGTGGTTGTATAGGCTGCGCTGAAAAGGAGGGCCTCATGGCATGAATGACACACCAACTGTGGTACGGCCACCAACATGGCCAGCACTCCGTATGAAATCAGCTGCCTGGAATCCACTGCCTGTTGACCCTTCCACTTCCAGCCCTTGGCCACCTTACAGACAAGGAAGTTAGCACAGGGGTCTCCCCCTCCCACCACATTGCTGAAGAATGATATACCAGCCATGTGCATGTAGATGGTACGCTGGGGCAGTCCCTGGTCCTTCAATGACACCAGGTAGTGCAATACCTCATGTTCCATCATCGGCCAAGAGCCCCGTAACTGTGTCTCTGTCTGAAAGCTAAAAACTGGTCAGCAGCCCATCTGTAGCTCTCTTGCATCGATGGCACCAAGGAGTCCACTACCCTTTGTAACATTCTTCGCTCCCAAGGCTCCAAAGGTCTGCTGGGAAGGGGACCACTGTCAGATCAGCATCTGGGGCCAGCATATGGAACTGGTTGTCCTGGAATTGAGACAATTCACCCACAATCTCATTATCCACACCAGGAATGTGACGGGTGGAGAAGCTGATGTTTGACTCTAGACACACCAGCACAAATTTGTGTACAAGCCACATAACTCTCTCTAACCTGGAGGACTGCCTGTTGATAATCTGTGCCACAGCCTGATTATCACACCAGAAACACACTCTTTTGTCCTTGAACTCCTCCTGCCAGTAAGCCACAGCCACTAGAAGTGGGAAAAACTCAAGGAAGGTTAAATCCTGTGCAATCCCAACCTCCTCCCATACCCTAGGCCATGGTTGTGAGCACCAATGACCATTGTAAAACACCCTGAATTCCAGGCTGCCAGCCACATCGGAGTACACCTGCATCCCTTCCTCCAGTGCCTTGTGCTCTTGCCACAAGGTGACTCCATTGTAATGCACCAAGAAATCCAACTGCAGCCACAGGTCTTCCTTCACCCCCTTCATCAATCAGATGTGGTGATGAGGAGAGCAGACCCCTGCCATGATGTGCACCACCTGAGCACAAAAAGCCCTCCCTGGCACCTGGTAAAGTTCAGATGGCCCAACAAGGACTGTACTTCCTTGAGAGTGGCCTTTTCCCATGACATGAGGCCCTGTAGCCTCTCTTTTAGGACCCTCAGTTTGTCAGCTGGCCAACAGGAAACCCCTGAACTGAATCCAGCTGAATCCCCTATCAGGAGTTAGAGACTGAACTCCATTATAAAATGTCTGAACAACTGCAGAACCATGCTGAGTCATAATGGCAGACTGCATGAACTACCAAGTCATACCTTGTCAGGGCACTAGGGGGCAATGTTCTGTATATATATATATATATATATATATATATGAGAACTCAGAACAGAGCTCACTTTCCTTCTCTTCCTTTGAATGCTGAAGCCTAGTGAAGCAGTTTCTCCTTCAGTTGTAAATATTTATACATATTGCAACTGTTTGACTTTGAAGATTAAAGTGCCTCCTGCTTATTTGGACGTCAGACACTCTGTGTGTGAGTATTCTTGGGAAAGGGTTGCTGCTGAGATAATTTTTTGCCTTCTGCTGGGGACTGAGTATTCTATCATCTCCTGACAGTGGTTATGGGCCTAGCAGATTGATCACAGATTTGATAAGGTGCACCTAGAAAACTTCCCAGAAACACTTTTGTTTTGAGTGTTTTTTTGGCTAGTTGGCTGAGAAACAGTTACGTTTCATCCAGGCGCTGTAATATCTTCAAGTAACCTTGAAGTGCTGCCAGCTACCAGCTGTTTGTGTTTTCATAGCTGGAGAATTGTTGATTCCCATCTTAGTTCCCATCTTCAAAAAGGGGAAAAAAGAGGATCCCAACAATTATCATCCAGTTAGTCTGACATCAATACCAGGGAAGATTCTAGAGCAGATCATTAAACAGAGAGTCTGTGAACATTTAGAAGGCAATGCTTTGATCAAGATTTCCTGCGTGGCAGGGGGGTTGGACTGGATGGCCCTCATGGTCTCTTCCAACTCTGCAATTCTATGATTCTATGATTCTATGATTCAATCAGCAGAAATGCAGATAATAGTCTCATCTGCTTTGAAAAGCTGGCTGATGGAAATTAGTCAGCATGGAGTTTATACATGGAGGCTTTATTAATTAAGGACAATTTGTGGCCTGTTTTGGAAAATGAAAGTGTGATCCCAGAGGGTTCAGAAGATGAAATAGCAGCATTCAGACTAGCAGATTAGAAGGCTAGAGCTGCAATTTTCTTATCACTCAGACTCTCCCACTTAATATACGTGGCCTCAGCAAAGACAGCCTTTCAGCTTTGGACAGTTTCGAAAACATTTGGAAGAAATGAGGCAGCTTTTTCAAGAGGTTGCCAATAGAGGGGTGGACAATCCAGAAGCCCATAAGTGTTTTATTTTATTGGGCAGTTTGCCAAAGGAATGAGATTTCCTAATGTACAGTCTGCAGACCACAAACCCAGCATCTCCAGGGGAGGATGGGCTTGCAGAAAGGAAAATTGGGATGTTGAAGTGCATGATGGAGTGCATGATGGAAGATGCACAAGCCCCAGCTGGGCTGTGGGGGGGGAGGTAGTGAAAACTGCTGCTTACCATTTAAATAGACTGTGGATGTCTAGTATCAACCCGACCCCATATTGTCTATTGTATATTAGAGCACCAAACCTCAAGCATCTGAGGATTTTTAGACAGTATGCAAATGTACTGATTCACCCGAGCGTAAGTAAGTCTGGGCAGTCTAAAACCGGGAGGCTGTGTTTCCTAGGCTATGAGGGTAATAAGTACATGTTTTCTCTCCATCCTGGAAAGGTGGTATTCTCCAAGAGTGCAAACTTTGAAATGCACTCAGGGTGGGACAGATTGCATTGCAATCAGGAGGTGTTTTTGTTCCCTTGGGGAGGGGTGTGTCAACAACTCCTAAAAGTCCCACAAATGGAGGGGAGGGAATGCGTGATGATGAAGGGGAGGCACAGGAAGAAAAGCCTGACACTTCCCATGCCACTCCAACACGCACCACCACCACAAACAAGCATTGAGTCTGACACAGGGGGAGATAACAGCATCAATGCAAGTGAGGATGAGTCAGACAGAATTAGGGTACTCATCCCCAGAAGGTCAACGAGTGTTAAAAAGGCTCCTGACAGATTTGTTTTTCAGGAAGCCAGGCTATGCAATGTCATGGCAGAGGAACCTGCAAGTTTTCAGGATCTCCTAAAACTTCCCCAGGAAGAGCAGGAGAAGTGGAACTCAGCCATAGATTCTGAGTTCGAGTCACTGGTTGAGAGGAAAGTGTTCCTGGTAGTTGAGAGGCCCAAATACCAAAAGTTTGTTGGTTGTAGGTGGCTGTACAAGCTGAAGGACATGCCTGATGGGACACAAAAGTGTAAAGCATGCTTGGTTGTGAAAGGCTTTTCGCCTACAGCAAAGCCAGAAAGTCTTAGGTTAGTGTTAGCTGTAGCAGCCAAGAGGCAGGTGGCTGTGCAATGCTTTGACTTTGAAACAGCATACCTGAATGCTGATCTTGAAGAGACAGTGTTCATGGAACAGGCCCCAGCGTATGACAGTGCAGGTGAGAGTAAGGTGTGCTTGTTATGCAAAGTACTCTGTGGCCTGAAACAAAGCGCACATTGCTGGAACAAGTGCATACACCAAGTTTTGGTGTCACTAGGTTACACAAGGAGTGTCACAGATGCCTGTGTGTACACCAAGGGGGCAGGTGATAGTTATCTATGTGCATGACCTTTGTGTGGCAGCAAAGAGTGCCAGTGATGTCAAGAAAGTGCAGGTGGAGTTAGAAAGCCAGTTCATGGTAAAGGATTTTGGCAGCCTGAGATGTTATCTAGGGAGATTTTCACACGGGGAAAATTTCCCCCGGAGAAATCGGGACAGAAATATTTATGTCCCAGAAGCAGCACCGTGGTTCACATGCCCACTTCCCTCTCCCGATATTTCATCGTCCTCACGCTGTCTTTTTTCTTCTCCCTTCTGTCATATTTTACTAACGGGAGTTTGCCGTTAATAAAATATGACAGAAGAGAGAAGAAAAAAGACAGCGTGAGGACGATGGAATATCGGGAGAGGGAAGTGGGCATGCGAACCATGGCACTGCTTCTGGGACAGAAATATTTCTGTCCCGATTTCTCCGGGAGATATTTTCCCTGTGTGAAAATCTCCTAGGAGTAGAGGTAGAAAGAACCAGTCTTGGTTCTAAGTCAGAAATAGAAAATTGAAAGTCTTGTGGCCAAGTATGGGCTTAGTGAGGCCAAAGTGGTCAGGACACCAATGACCACTGATTTCTGAACTTGGAGGCAGAACAGGAATTTGAGAGGCCAGACCTGTACCACTCAGTGGTAGGCAGTCTGTTGTTTATTGCAAACAACACAAGGCCTGACATCAGTTTTGCAGTTGGGGTGCTCAGCAGAAGAGTCTCCAAGCCAAGGAGGGCAGATTGGGAAGCCCTGAAGGGGGTAGTTAGAGTTCTCAAGGGGACCAGGGACATGTGTTTGAAGCTGACAGGAAGTCAAGTGACCCTGGAGTGCTATGTGGACGGCTCTTTTGCTGCCAAGAATTCAGACAGGAAGTTAGTGACCGGGTTGGCGGTCAGGTATGCAGAGAGCCACATAGTGTGGAGATCAAAAAAGCAGAACTGTGTAGCCATTAGTACCACTGAATCTGAATTTGCAGCCTTGTCGGATTTGGCAAGTGAGGTACAATGGGTTAGGCAGATGCTTGCAGACCTTTGGTAGCTGTACCAAATGCCTGTTGAGGTGCATGGGGACTCACATGCCTGCATAGCTATGACAGAAGCTGAAAATATGAAATGCAGGACCAAGTACATTGCGGTACGCTACCAAAATGTGAGGCAGATAATAAAAGATGGTGTCTTGTGTATGAAGTAGTGTCTCTCTGAGGACAATGTTGCAGACCTGCTCACAAAAGCCCTTCCAGGAGGAAGCCATAAGGAGTTGGCAAAGTAGCTGGACCTTGTCACTAGTGTGTAAAGTGAAAGGTATCAAAAGGAAAGGTCAACTGACAATTGATGGCCAACAATGTATCTTAACGATGTTATGTTGTGATGATAGCATGTGTCTTTCACAATAGTTTGACCATTTTGAGGGGATTGTCAGGAGTTAGAGACTGAACTCCATTATAAAATGGCTGAAGAACTGCAGAACCATGCTGAGTCATAATGGCTGACTCCATGAACTACCAAGTCATGCCTAGTCAGGCCACTGGGGGCAATTTCCTGTATATATATATATATATATATATATAAGCTCAGAACAGACATCCCCAAGTATACTAAAGTTTTTGCTGGTCCCATAGTTTTGTCCAGTGCTAGGGGAACTCCAATCTCCTCTGTCAGTCCCTGGAACAAAGACATCAAAACCCCACATTCTTCCCCCCAGCCTGTTCCATCATTAAAAAGTCATCCAGGTAATGTGTGACAAATGGGGACCCTGCCCTGTGTTATAATGCCCACTCCAGGAATGTGCTGAATGTCTCAAAAGCTGTGCAACTGATGGAGCAACCCATGGGCAACACTATGTTGTAATACCACATGTTCTGGAATTTGAAGCTGAACAGAAAGTGATCATCCAGATGGACTGGTAGCAGCCTGAAAGCTGACTGGATGTCACCCTTGGCCATGAGGGCCCCGTGCCCACATGTCTGTATGAGCCTGACCGCACGGTCCAATGACACATACTTCACCGAGCACAACTCCGGCGGTATCACATCATTAACTAATGCACACTTGGGGTACGTCAGGTGATGACTGATCCGGTACTCATCCGGATTCTTCTTAGGCACTACCCCTAGGGGGATATCCTCAGGTTGGTCATGGGAGGCTAGGTGAAAGGGCCCGCCACCCTGCCCACCTCCTGCTCTTTGCCAATTTTTCAGGCTAGTATGTCTGGCAGCTGTGCAGCCAATTTTAAATTACCTGACACCAATGCCTCCTGGGAACCCTTAAATGGAATCCAAAAACCATGCTTGAATCCTTCAGCTAAATAGGCAGCTGCCTTCTTGTTCAGGTAAACTGTGAGGAGAGGCAACAACGCCTGCAATTTTGCCAGTGTGTATGCCATGCGTCTCACCACGGGCACCGCCATGCTTAACTGATTTGGCAGTTCCTTGCCCGGCATTTGTTCCTGACCCTGCCTCCCTTCTGGTGCCAGACGAAGCAGGTCTGCTGTTCTAAAAGGACTGAGACCCTGAATCTGCCTGGTGCAGGACATCTTGGGGTGCGTGCCTAAACACGCCGCACAGGTATGCTCAAACTGGCAGTGATACCTGGTGCCCTTACTGCCATTGTATTCCCAGCAGACCATGTGCTTCCCCTCTTTCTTCCTGGGTGCCCTGGCCACCTCTCCTCGAATCCATTTGTTGGCCCCAGCTGTGACTAGCCAGACCCCACCATCAATGACATCCCACCTGTGATTGTCATTCCAAAAAGGCTTCTTCTGACACTCATCATACTCAATGGCTGCTGGCTTCCCACCCAGTGCCCTAGCCTTGAGCACCTGGTGGAAGTGGTTGATGATGAGGTGCCATCCCTGCTCCAGGAAAGCCATGACAAGCACCCCCATGAAAACCTTGTATCCCCAAACCATTTGTTGAAGGTATGCTCGATGGGATCCGCCTTACCCTTGTCAGCTCCTTTCTAGTCACCTTTGTGCATTCTGGTCTCCTCTCCAGCTGGTTTTACCAAGGAAAACACATCCCCTGAATGATCCTTGATCATATCTTTCTGTCCAAGTTAATGCCCTTATCGTCCTTGGACTTGGCCACCAAGAGTGCCTCACCTGGGTGATCCTCCCATCCCCCCTCACCCATCCATCACCTTTGTCCCCCCGGCCCCATTTTTTGCACAACTGGATCACCAAACGGGGAAACCCCGGTGTGCTGGCCCCTGGCAACCAATACCTGAATTGCTAGAATCCTCTTCCTCTGATGACTCACCTCATATCGAATCTGAGTCTGAGTCAGACTCATGGCAATGCCTGGAATGGCACCAACACTTCCTCCTTGGACTTCCCCCCCCCCTTCCCGACTTGCTGTGCCACCTGGAATCCAAGTCACCTGAATTGGAGTGTGTCAAGTCCATAGACGGACTGCAGCTGCAGGATGGAGAGCACCGAGGGCAGCTACCCCCACTGGCACCGACTGTCAGCCTACCAGGCACTCTGTTGCTTCCTGACATCCCAGGATCGCTGACTTCTATAGTGCTGCCACTTGTTGTATGCACTTCTCCTCCTCCTGAATGAATCTTACCCATCCTGTCCAACTTCTCCACAATCAATGAGACAACCTCCACAAAGTCCCCAACAGCTGGAGTGTCAACCATGAAAGCCCACAACAGAGCCCGGGGTTCCTCCAGCCCATTAGGGTGTCCCCAACTGCCGGGAGGTTCTGGCCCTGCGGTCGGATTACTATCCTAGGGCAATGGATTGCCTGGCTTACCCTTGGGCTGATGCTGCCTCTTGACGGTAGTCATCTTAGGCAGCATCTTCTGACTAATACCCAATGGGCAGAGGTGGTGGAGTCCTGAGCCCCCAACCCACCTGGTCACCCTATTGCAAGCCCAACCACTGACCACCCTTTTGGTCCTGGAACCCCCCCCCAGGCAGCCCATTGGCCTCCTCCGTTGACCTGAAGCTACCCTGTTGGCCTAGTGATCAGTCACCCTGGTGGCCCAGAGGGCTCCCCAGTGCCCCAGTGGTCTCCTTGGTGACCAGTGGTCTCCATGGTTGCCCAATGGCACTAGCTGAACAGCACCAGTGGCTTCCCTGGTGAACTGGTGTGTCCCTGGTGGACTGGTGACATTCCTGGTGGCCCAGTGGCTGGCTAGCTGGCATAGTGTGTTACGGAGGCCCAGGTGCCTCCCCCTGGAGGCCCCTCCATAGTGGCCCCATGTTTGTGGTCCAAGTCACTGCCCCGGTGGCCCCAGTGATGGTTCCTCTGGCCCTGGTGGCCTGCTTGCCCAATGGTCCAAAGGGCCAAGAGGCCCACAGGCATAAGTGTCTCCTGCAGGAAGCTCAGCTGGCCCCACCCCGAGATTATATCTGCAGGTCCCACCCCACTTGCTAAACCCCTAGGCAGGTCCCATAGCCCCAAGCTCCAAAACTGTCCCCCCAAACTTTATTGTGCTCTGGCCGTTGACCTGCGGTTGCTGCTGAATACCACTGCTGCTACCCCTCTGGACTGTCCAGACCTGCTGCCGCCGGTTCTCAGGCCCATCATACCACTGCCGTCACTGCTGCAGCTCTCATGGCCACAGCCAAGTACTGCTGCTGCTGCTGCTGCCTCCCTTCCGCCTCCTCTCTCATTCAGCAATACTCCCTCTTTGGCTGTGCAGAGCCAACTGAGGTCTCTGACATCAAGGGCTAGCTTATATACTGGCCCCTGATGCAGAGATCATGTCATCCAGCCATGCTGGATGCCACGGCAGGATGTCCCACCTCCTCATCCAAATTGGCAAATCGGAGCAGGGGAAGCCCACTCTGATTGGCCACAGTCTTCGCACCCTCTTTCTTGCCCCAGAGCAGGCCAGGAAGAGGAAGAAGAGCAAGGGCAGCCCCCATGCCAGCAACCACGCAGCTGTTGGGGCCACCTCCTTGGAATGGGGCTCTGGACGGGCCACAGAAGGCCCACCGGCCAAGTCTTGTAAGCCCCCTTGTATGGTTTTAAACTCATAGTTAGCTGCCTTGGGAGAAAGGTGGGGTATAAAATAATGTTGATGGTGATGATGACAATGATGATAAACTTTGAAGAGACCATGCCCAAACTCAGTTCTTTCCTTTCTCTATGTCTCTTTCGAAGTGAAATCTATATTCTGTTCTTTTACTAGAATTGTAGAGTACCATGATAGCCAGTGTCCAACATACCAATTCTGGTCAAGACAATACAACATGTGGAAACTTCCCAGCTCCAGCGAAGATGTCTAACCTGGCTAGGATGGCACATGCCTTAGTTACATCCTATTTAGATTATTGTAACATAGCCTATATGTGTCTGCCTTTGAAAAGAGTTTGGAAACTTCTATCAGTACAAAGAGTTGCAGCCATAGTGTTAACTGGGGATGATTATAGGGATCCTAAATCTTAACTGGCTGCTAATTTGTTTTTTGGGTACAATTCAAAGTGCCACTCATGATTTATAAAACCCTATATAACTTAGATCCAGGCTAACAGACTGTATCTCCCCATATGAGCCTGCCCAGACCCTGTGATCCTCAGGAGAGGCTCATCTTTCAGTCCCACCAACCTTGCAGATAACATTTGTGGGTACATTCGAGTCTCCTTCCATAAGAAGGTGAACAATTTTGTTTGTTTGTTCCAACCAGCTTTTAGGACTGGAAGTGTTTATGGAATTGACTTTTACAAGGGTGTTGGATTATTTTAGATTGTAATGTTGTAACTGTTTTGTTTTCATTTTATGATTTCAAATTATTTTAATATTGTTTACAGCTAAATTCTGTTTCAATGCTTTACATATTTTGACTATATTGTCTTTGAGTCCCAATCTTTCCTTGAGTAGTAATAGCAGGAGTTGTTGTAACAACAACAAACAAACAAACAGGTGGAGGCTTTTCTTTCATCAGGAAGAATCAGAAATCATCTAACATCAGGGATGTAAATCGCTACTTATTTTGTTATTGCACACAACTTTGACTTATGTGCAGTCCTGAGTTAGGTAGGGAACATTTTCACACCATACATTAAGACACCCCTTCTCACCAAGGATGAGACATTCGTAAATAGTCTTTGCATTCCTATGTAAGCCCTATTGGAGGTATATGATCTGAATCTCCTGGGTAATCAGCCAGTTAATGTAACAAAAGGTAGCCTGACAACTTCACCAGAACTATAGAAAGAGTCTCTAGCCATAAAATTTAGTACTATTAATTTTCTTGTGCCCACATGCTCAATCTCACAACCATATAAAAAAAATGTATTAAATCTTTTTAACACATACACACTATATTAAATTGTGTTAAACATATTAACATATATTTTAAATGATGAAACATTTTAAAATATATATAATTGGTTGCCAATTTAATTTTGAGTGGTGTTTCCAGAATTAATGGGGTAGATCCTGCATGGCTAAGTCAGAATGGAGCCAATTCAAGTTAGGTTGTGTCTAATTCAAACTGCCAGTGTTAGTATGCCCTACTCCCCACAATATCTCATAATTGGAAATATTGGACACTTTTTGGGGTCAGGTGGGCTGGAGCAAATCAAAGGTCAGTTGGATATCAAAATGACACGGGATGTTTCTTAGAAATGTAATAGCAAGAAAGCCCAAATTAGCTTTGTGCAGAAGCCCTTTAGTAGATACAGGAATTAAGGAGGTATGGGCTAATCCTTTCTTCTAGCCCTGGGCACCTCAGCAATGATTCAATCAAACAATTAAATGACCATTCCCAAATCTATTCCTATGGAAATCCTTCCTATGCTCCCTCCTGTCCAACTTGGCAAGATTATTGCAAACCCATCAATTTCTATCTCCCAGCCATTAATACAATCAGATGAGTTTTGGTTTCCTTTTTCTATTCTGTGGGAAAGCCATCCAGCCTTTCTCATAACCTTCAGGATATGAAATAGGGTATAAATACTAAACCCCAAACAATAGTAAAGTGTGCCATCATGGACAAACCCCACCACTCTTTCTCAGTTTGCCCTGGATCGGAACCTCTGGTTCCACCTTCAGATGCATGTCTGAGCATCTTTGCTACATGAAACTCTTCTCTCCAAGATTGGTAACTATCACCCTAAATTTCTGAAGCTCCTCCTCTATCCAATCTTTCTGTCCTTTATGTCTTACTCTGCTTTAGCCTTGTATGATTCTTGGGAATGTGTGTTGTGTGAGAGTTCACTTTGTGTTATTTCCAATAAAAAAATTTTATTTCACTTTAACTGGAGTGCTCTCTACAGTTAGTACTGGTATACATAGGTGAAAAGATCCCTAAAGTCACCCTCCTCTAGCAGGCTTCCATGTGAGCTAATAATTCTCCCAGATAATAATAGAGATTTTGGCAATATGGGTGGGTCTCTAAAGCAGCCCCCACCTCTTAGGACAACACAAGTTAGTTGCTGGACCATGTTCAAACCACACTCTATTCCAAAATTCATTTGGTGACCTTAACCCAGTCATTGTCTTTCATAAACTACCTAAATGAATTGTTGTGATTAAAAAATGGCAAGGACCAAATGTGTACCTGGAGCCTTCAGAGGAAGGAAAGTGACTAATACTCATTTAAGCTTTGGCCCAGTTCACATAATAGTTTTCCCAGCTCCTGAACATCATTATGTTCTTCTAGCAGTCCCCTCCATTCCCAGTCTTACTCTGTGTAAACAGAGCTTGTTATAGGACTTTCATCAGGTCCTAGAACTATGAGAACTATACTCCTATATTTCTTGCCAGTCCTGGATGTCTATCAAGTTTGTAGTAGGGTGAGGATTTTGAGTTCTGCCCTACTTCTCTCTCTTGCACAGACATACAAACACAGAGACACCCTGCCCCCTTTTGATATCCTAAAGAACCTCATAGTTTTGATTATTTGCATATATGATAAAAACATAATAAGATGAAAATACGGAGCTTGGATCTTTTGGGCTCACATCCCATACAAATGATCAAACAAGGTGCAAGCTACCATGCTAATCACATAAATATTTGCGGGGGGGGTGTCTTTGACATCATTACTTCCAAGATGTGTTTCAGATTGTAGTGACTGCTTGTTATAGACACTGTAAACCTATGTCGGTGATCATTAATAACTGGGTATAGAAGCAAATTAACAAGCAAGAAATACCCATAAACAGGAAAGCTCTGAAATTATGTGTTCTGCCACATCACTGCACGTACAACTCAATGCCTCTGAAGTGTATTTTTTTAAAAAATACAATAGAAAAGGGGTGTGTGGGTTACCTGAGGAAAGAAAAGAAAATGTTGTTTGTGATAGCTGTGATAAGCACTGCTACTGAAATTTCACTCCAAGTGATTTTAGGAGCAAACCAGACTTTCATCAATAAAGGAAGTAGAGAAGAAATTCTGAAGAGAAGCCTCAACATGTTTTAATAAAACTAGAGTAATATTGAAGGACAGTTCTGTACATTCCTAGGTTGTTACAAAATTTGACCTAAAGCAAAAGTCAAAGTGAATTTGGAAAGATCCTGTTCAGATGAAATATCTAAGGAATTTAAAGTGTTGTCAAAATAATTTTGGATAAGACTAGCAATATTTCTCAAGGTGGTTCTACACGTTTTGAACAGTTTCTTAGCTGCTGTTTTTGTGATTCAGGTTCACAAAGCAACAGTATCATCCCTGAGGGTTCACTGTGTGATTCGTACCTCACTGTTGAACTATCAGAAGAACATGAAATTTGAATATCCTGAGAAAGTTATGAGAAAGAATGTGAGAATAACTCACACATGCAATGTTCATGCTTTCTCTGCAATCTGTAAAGAGGGATATGGCCTTACCATAAATGGCAAATGTAGGTCCAATGTGCACAACTCACAGCAGTTCCCTCCACTGCTGGAAGTGCTAAAAGCAGGTACCTGAGTCAGTAGCACATCTGCTTCCATTGTCATAGTAATAATAATATAATAATATATAATAATAAAATTTCATTTCTATCCCGCCCCTCTGCAACGCAATCGGGGCGGCTTACAATATAAAAACTCCATAGTCCCAGTACCCTAGCCCACCCCCCCTTAAAATAATATTAAACTATAAAAGATTAAAAACATACAGTAAATTAAAAATATATAAATTAGAAAAATATTAAAACATACAATAGTTTTTTTGTTTTTTTTTAAAATGATTACAGCTCAGGGAGGACAACCGAGTCTTGGGCCGGGATAGTTATTCAGGAAAGGCCTGCCGGAAAAGATCCGTCTTGACAGCTTTTTTAAAGCCATCTAAGGTGTTAATAAGACGGATCTCGTCCAGAAGGCCATTCCATAATCTGGGAGCAGCAGTGGAGAAGGCCCTCTGGGAGGTCACCGACAGCCTTGTTTTCATAGGCTGTAACAGATTCCTCCCAGAGGACCGAAGTGCGCGGGGAGGGTCGTACGGAAGGAGGCGGTCCCGGAGATAAGTTGGACCCAAACCATGCAGGGCTTTGAAGGTTATAACCAACACCTTGTACTGTGCCTGGAAACGAATAGGCAGCCAGTGGAGAGCTTTTAGCACAGGTGTTATATGCTCTCTTCTGGAAACACCAGAAATCAACCTGGCTGCCATGTTCTGAACTAGTTGAAGTTTCTGAGTTAAGCACAAGGGTAGCCCCATGTAGAGCGCATTACAGAAATCCAGACGGGAGGTTACCAGTGCATGTACCACAGTTTCGAGGTCCCTAGTTTCCAGGCAAGGGCGCAGCTGGCGTATCAGCCAAAGTTGATAACAGGCACTCCTGACCGTCACATTTACCTGATTAGACATCTGGAGTGTCGGGTCCAGGAGCACCCCCAGACTGCGAACACAGTCTTTGGAGGAGAGTGTAGTTCCATCCAGGACTGGAAGTTGTATTCCCAGACCTGGTTTCGGGCCTGTAACTGTTAGTACCTCCATTTTGTCTGGATTCAGTCTCAATTTGTTTTTCCTCATCCAGTCCATTACTGCTTTAAGACAATCATTGAGAGGAGAGATGCCATCTGAAGTCGAAGCTGATGACCGAGACATGGAGAAGTATATCTGGGTGTCATCAGCATACTGATGACAACACACTCCAGGCCTCCGAATGATCTCTCCCAGCGGCTTCACATAGATGTTAAATAGCATCGGGGACAGGATGGCACCCTGAGGAATGCCACAGTTAAGCTCTATTCTGGTAGAGCAGCTGTCCCCGAGCCTCACCCTCTGGGATCTGCCCGAGAGGAAGGAACGGAACCACTGCAAAGCAGTGCCTCCAATTCCTAACCCCCTCAGGCGATCCAGGAGGATGGAATGATCTATTGTGTCAAAGGCCGCTGAGAGGTCCAAGAGCACCAACAGGGTCACACTACCCCTGTCGATACCCAAGCGGAGGTCATCAGCCAGAGCAACCATGGCAGTCTCCACTCCATATCCCATCCTAAAGCCAGTTTGAAATGGATCTAGATAATCGGTTTCATCCAAGACAGCTTGGAGTTGGGAAGCGACTGCCCTCTCAATCACTTTGCTTAGAAAAGGCAGCAAGGAGACTGGTCTATAGTTGTTCCTGTCCAAGGGGTCCAGGGAAGGCTTTTTCAGGAGCGGCTTAACCGCTGCTTCCTTCAGACAGGGTGGAACGGACCCCTCCCTGAAGGATGCATTGATAATATCCCTAAGGAGTACTCTCGATGCGTCTCCCCCTTGGGTGGCCAGCCAAGATCGACAGGGATTGAGGGGACAGGTCGTCTTTCTCACTCTACCAAGGAGTTTGTCCACGTCATCGGTACTCACAGATTGAAGCTGATCCAATAAAATTTCATCAACGGAGTTGCTGGACACCTCGTCTATAGATTCTGTCATAACACTGGCATCTAAGTCGGCTCTTATCCGAGATATTTTATCTGCAAAGTGGATGTTAAACGCATCACAGCAGGCCGTTGTCGGGTTGAGTAAGGGGTTCTGCGCAGGTGGAATCTGCGTCAGCTCCCCCACCACCCTAAACAGTTCTGCTGGACGGGACTCTGCAGACGCAATACGTGCAGAGGAGAAAGACTTCTGCGCTGCACGTATCGCCTCTCGATAAGAATCAAGGAAATTCCTATGACGAGTCTTGTCGGACAAGAGTCGAGTCTTCCGCCAGGTGCGCTCTAGTCATTGTCCAGCCTGCTTCATCTTCCTAAGCTCCTCAGAATACTAGGGCTTACGGTTAGGAGCAGGCTGGAAAGGACGTTTGGGAGCGATTGTGTCGATAGCCTTGGTGAGGTCGGTGTTCCAAATATTAACCAAAGCTTCAACAGAATCACCGGTGTTACCAACCATTAAACCCTCCAAGGCTTTCTGGAATCCAATTGGTTCCATTAGCCTTCGAGGGCGGACCATTCTAATAGGTCCACCACCCCCGGTGGGGCAGACAGTGGCTCTTAGCTCCATCTTGACCAGGAAATGACCAGGAAATGATCCGTCCATGACAATGCAGAGGTTTTAATAACCTCCACCCACGGATATTCCTGTTCCGTACTAAAGGCTGCATCGAGGGTATGACCTGCACCGTGAGTAGGCCCGACAACCAATTGGGATAGGCCCATGTTTGTCATGGATTCCATGAACTCCCGAGCTGCGCCAGTTAGATTTAGCAAGCTAGTCTCAAGTGGGATGTTGAAGTCGCCAAGAACTAAAAGTCTGGGCTACTCCAGCAGCAACTCTGAGACCAACTGTGTTAGCTCGGTTAGGGAGTCTGTTAGACAACGGGGTGGCCGGTATACTAACAGAATCCCTAAGCTATCCCTGGACCTCAGGCTTAGGTACATACACTCGATGTGGACTGTGTTCCGGATAGGCTTCCTGGTCAAGGTTAGATTGTTTTTATGAACCAGAGCCACTCCACCCCCCCCGCCCACTTTTCCTTACCTGCTCACTAACTGAGTACCCGGCCGGGAGTGCCTGCGCCCAAGTCGCAGCACTGGCATCTCCCAGCCAGGTCTCCGTAAAGCATGCCAGGTCGGCAGCCTCATCCAATAAGAGGTCATGGATAGTATGCGTCTTGTTTTTAACCGACCTGTCATTGCAAAGGAGCAGAGTAAGGGTCTGTGGAATGGTTGGTGCGCTCTCCAATTTATTCTGGGAAACAGAGTGAACTGAAGGCGGGATAGATATTAAACATCGATCCCGCCTTCTTTTGTAACAATTTTTCACCCTGTTGCCACCATACCTTCCCTTCCCCCACACAACCTCAATTCGCACTCCCAGATCATTCCCGGCCCCTGGTAGGTGTTCCTGGGGTGGGGTGGTGGAGTGACTTTTAAGGCTAGCCACTCCTGGCCACACCCCAACTCCCTGCTGCCTCAGCTGCCCTTACCCCAGTGTAAGGGGAAGGAAGGAAGGCTCCCTCACAGCCCTGCAGAGTCTTCTTCAGGCTGGCTGGCTGGCTGGCTGGTAGGTGTTCTGGTGAATATAACTGGCAATGTGAATATCATTGGCCTGCACTGAGCTTCACTCCCAGTCTTCTTCCAGAAAACTGTTCAAATACATCTAGATTGCTGCACTTATTTAGAAGCACAAAAGTGATGTAGAACATATTTCTTGCTAAGTTCACATTTTAGAGTAGAAATACTGTTTTCAAGCCCCCCATCCCAAATGATTTTGAATGCTTCCAGTGGAAAATGTACACAAAACCACGTATGTATTTTGTAAATGCACACAACTAAAATATGTATGCCAGTTCCTTACCCTGGGCTGTTAAGTGAACAAAGATGAGCCCTTTCAAATACTTGTCTGTGCATATTCCTTAGTTCTGGTAAGACAGGTTTCACAACCCTACAACGTGTAGGGAGCCCTGGTGGTGCAGTGGTTAAATGCCAGTACTGCAAGTCACCACGTTGCAAGTTCGATTCCAGTGGGCTCCAAGGTTCACTCAGCCTTTCATCCTTTTGTAGGTTGGTAAAATGAGTACCCGGCTTGTGGGGGAAATTAGCTAACACACATTGGAAGCTGCTTCTTGCAATGTAGATGTGTAAACTGCTATTGCTTAAAAAAACAATTTGTAAGCTGCTCTGATAGCCTTGTGGCTGAAGAGCGGGGAATAAATAAATAAATAAATAAAATAGATCTCCTCTGCCTCATACCTTCAGATACCCCCCCCCAAACTCTCAAACGTTACCTCTATACATTCCTCAAAGAAAGATATTGGGCTCTGTACCATTTGAACTCAACTATACACACCTCCCCCCCACCAAAAAAAAACCCCTTAGTTGATTTTGCAGTCCTACATATGTGAACACAAACCTACCTTCCAAGACAAAAAGGACAGACTTTTGAAAATGATATTTTATGAAAGTGAAAATAGTTCTTCTTCAGTACAATGTTGACATTTGGTTGCAAGGCTTTGGGGTGACTGATGTAACTAGGAAGAATAAAAACAAATGGAATTATTTGCTTGGGAGCCCTGTGAGAATGATAGAAAAGGAGAAAGCATCTTCTAGCCAAAGGGTTTCCAAAACATCAAAACAGAGGAAATGCCCAAATCCACATTCTGACAAGCTTTGTAGTTACTCATATCTCCATAGGGTCTTGCTTTTACTTATTCTGAAGCAAGGGTAGCAATGGACATTCAGGACTTTATCAGACCAAGCAAATATGGCATCATAACAATACCTAATGATTGTGAAAGGGCATGCATACCAGATGACATTGTCCTTTTGTGATCATATATTGTATAAAACCTCTTCCTTTTTATTGACAGGCCAAGCCATCAATTGATCTGCCGTGGAACTTTTTTGCTGTCATTGCTGTCATTTAAAACTTTGTGCCATTGTGCTCAGTGAATTCAGTGTCTATTGGCAGAACATTTCTGGGTGAGATTGCGACAGCCAGGTAGGGGGTGGTCTTTTTATGAACCCCCTGGCTCACTTGGGACTTTGTAAGTGTGTTTCTATGCTTTGGTGTACATTTTATGTGTTTATTTTGCTTAATTAAAAAAAAATTGCTGCACTTGTGTCTTCTTCCAAGAATCAGTGAAATCTCAACCTTGGAAGTACATGGAGCTCCATTTATGCCGGGGATGCCTCATTGTTGCCACTCAAGTTAGGTCTGGGGGAGGGATTCTTTTGCCAGCATAAAAATGCCACAAAATATGCTGGCAAAATAACATTAATGTTCTTTTGCCAGTGGGTGGTCTGATAAAGTCCTCAAGCACAAAGCTCCCTGCATTGTTGTCTTTTGATACATGTCATGTTGTTGTTGTTCTTGTTCTTGTGTGCCTTCAAGTCATTTCCGACTTAAGGCAACCCTATCACAGGGTTTTATTGGCAAGATTTGTTCAGCAGAGGTTTGCCATTGCCTTCTTCTGAGGCTAAGTGAGTGTGACTTGCCCAAGGTCACCCAGTGGATTTTCATGTCTGCAGGGATTTGAATGCTGATCTCCAGAGTCGTAGTCCAGCATTCAAACCACTACAACACGCTGGTTTTCATCACATCATGTTAATCCCATCCTAATTATATTGTTTTTAAAACAACACATTTATACATATTAACACACTTCAAGGGGCCTTAAAATAGCACTTTTAATAGGTATCAGCAACATACCAGTTAACTCACAGCAATGGAGCTGAGGTGGGGGCAGGGAAACATGTTGGCATTATTCTTTGAGTAACCAATAAAACAAAAGAAGGTTGTCCAAAGGTGCTGTTATGATATAATGGGAGATAGATCCACACACAAAAACTCACATTTCTGTACCTTTTGAAATGGTAGTTATTTTCACTGAAAACAACATGTCTTGACAGTTCAGCACTCCACACTAATGGATATTTCTCTAACAGTGGGTACAATTATAGTCTGAATTCCTTTCATAAGGTTCTTTTTTTGTCCCAGGGTACTCAGCATAACCACTGCAACAGACGACATACTCAGAATCCTTCGTTCATATGAATGTCTCTCTCTGGCTTTTCTTCGGAAACAAAGATTCAGGAAGGACTCATCCCGCGCTTTCTGCAAGCGTGCTGATTACTAAAAAGGCCAATCCAACATAGACAAGTCCGGTTGCAGAAAGCACAGCAAAAGGTTTCCTTGGGTGATGTTTCCGGGTTGTGATTCTTTCTGCATTGTCGTTTCTCTTCAAGACTTGTTTGGCGTGAGTTCTCAAATAAGGCTGCAGCATCGTGGATAGTGTGTCTCCATGCCTCCCAATGTGAGGCCAGGGCGGACCATTGTTGGTGGTCAATTTGGCTGAGCCTGAGATGTTTCAGGGAGTCCTTGTGTCACTTTTTGGAGCACCCCTCTTATGCTGACCCGTGGCGAGTTCACCGTAGAGTACTATTTTGGGGAGGCAATGGTCCTCCATCCTAGAAACATGCCCTGTAACTCTGATCTGGTACTTACTTTTATCTGTGTTGAATCTCTCATCAGTCAGCTTCCATGAATGATTATGAGAGATTCATGATTTTATATAACTCTATAAATTTTCCCCTTATTTGATTTTTTTCCTTACCTAAACAGACCCAAACACTGCAATCTGCTTTTGTAGGCATGTGGTTCCAGTTCTGTTATTTTGCTTACCCTTTTCTACACCTATTTTGAATTTGGCAAGCAAAAGAGAATGGGTTGAGTTTGGGAGCTAACTTGTAAAAAAAAAGAAAATATTTTTAGATTATGACCATGATGGCTGCAGATTCTCAGACCCCTTGTCCAAAAATAACATTTCCAGTCTCTCGGAACATTTCCACACAGGTCCTCTAAGATCTTCATCAGAGGTATTCTGTGTTTTTCCTCATTTACAATTAGATCTCAAGTCACCCTTTTGTGGAAACTTATCCCTAAGGATTTATGTATGGTTTGCTTTCTCATGATTTTTAAAGAGCAGTTTTAGGGAATAGTTAAGTACCTTTTTTTTAAAGACTGAAAACTGGATGCTCCATTATTTTCTAATGTTTGTTAACATACTGACTTGCTATTTCATATGTTCAGTTTATGTGTTAATTGTACTTAATTTTTATTATCTTATAAACAAAGATCCAAGTCTTAAAAGAGTACTTTTAAGGATGAAATATATCTATAGGGGAATTATTTTCCCATATTATTATTAGTATAGCATTTTTTCTATGAACCTTCAGCCTGCTTTAATACAAAGAGTGTAATAGAAGCCAGTACTTCATACTGCTTTGTAAACCCAATGGTAAAATATTCTAATTGATTAAGTATAACTTCCATGCAGGACTGGCTAAAATAGAAGAAATAAAATGAAATCCATTGCTTGAAGACAAAGAATGAAACAGAAAAACACTCCCCCTCCCCGCCTTGACATCTGAAGACAGCAGAAAAATTCAACTAAATTATCAAACGCCTACAAGCTTTTTCAGATGAGTTGCTGTTGGGAATTTCTCCATGTTATTTCCCCATTGCTTTTATCCAGTAATTCTATTAGTCAGGTATTTGCTTCACTGAATTCAGTTACCTTCATGTTTACAGAGGGGGGAAAATAACTAAATCATTTGCTAATTGATTTACTATGTTTTGGTGATTATTTTTGCTCCTAGCAGAGGTTTTCTCCATACAGTTTGTAGATTCTTGATTGTATGAAGATAAGTTAGAATGATTCATAAAATGACTATTCAGCTACCAGCCCCTTCACAAATAGATCATTCTAAACTGATTGCGACATTTTAATTGAAATATGAGCAATCAGCCAATAAACCCAACTTTGGCTCTTCTTCAATGTCAAAAAGTAAGGCATGAAGCAAACTAGTCCAGAATATCAATATTAACATTGAGATGCTAAAGGGACAGTGAAAATGTACCCCCAAAGTGGGCCTAGTTAGGTTATGTAAGGCTAAATAAGCTTTGTTTAATTGCTCAATACTTGAGTGGTTTGGACTTAGACTAGGAATATTTTAGGTTCATTTGGCATGGCTTCCAGACTTGGTGGTGGTGGACCCAAGGACAAAGGCCTGGCTAAGCAGCAACAAGACAAGTGTCCACCTCCAGCATTGTCTAATTCATTGGATGAAGAAGGGGAAGAGGTGGATTGGCTATTATCCTACCCATACTTGAAGCTCTGGAAAAGGCCCAGGGCCCTTCTAAGTAGCCCACTGTTCCACATAAGTAGGAAACCAGAGCTGAGAGTAAAAAAAAAGTCTTATTAAACATATTTTGCTTCATTTAGATAACTTGGAGAAAAAAAGGCAGAGCGAGGACAGTGTTTTGCCTGGAGAAGTGGAGAGGTTCTGTTGGTCCCAGTGGTTGGAGACATGAGAGATGATGGTGATTCTGCATTGGTGGAGCCTGCTTTAGGTGAGCATCATGGCACTACCACAGTTCTACCAGGCATACGTAGTTGGTCATGGGGTGTGTGTGTGGAGTACTCCAAGTGGTTAGTCAGCAGTAGGTAATAGTGGTGTGTGTCCTATGTGTTATGGGATCCCTATATAACAAAGTTTGGGTTTAAGGCAATCCCAAATGTCTGCTTGACAATCTTACCCACACAGGATGTATCCACAACATTGGTTTTATGGTGATCCGGGGAATATACAACAACCAAATAGTAGTGGTTACAATATAGTTCCTTATCAGGCTATTGCATATGGGGAATAGATGCTTCATTTACTGGATCAGGCCCTTCTTATGGGCGGTTTGGTGTGATGTGCCACATTTGAAAATTTCAGTACCTTCCTTGAATGGGCCCTTAAGCTTAGATCTGTTCATTATTCATTATCTTGTTTATTTATTTATTTATTTATTTATGCTCATAGGGCAACTAGAAATAGGATAATATGACTTCCTGGTGAGGGAGATGCTTTATTCCTTAACATTAGAAATTGATGTGCCACTAGCCCACAAAAAAATGGCAGGATCCAGTCAATGTTTGGTTTTTCTGGGTATCAAGACTAATATAATGAAATAGCAATGCAGGCTCCTAGTGGAGAAGCTTAGGGATTTGAGGAAGAGAGTTTCTGAATTTATGGAGTGTATGAAGGCTATGCTCACGGAATTTTGGTAACTCGTTGGACATTTAAACTTTGTGTGAAGCGTTGTGGTACCTGGCAGAGCTTTCTTAATAATACTGTATATAATGTTGCATGTAGAATGCACACATTCCCTCATGGGAACAGGATTGCTCAAGGGAGGACTTCAGGGTCTGGCTGGAATTTCTTGCTTCCTTCAATTGGATGATGATGATGATGATGATGATGATTGGAAGGATGAGCTGAGTGGATTATACAGAAGTATATCTGCGAGTATATTGATAATAATGCAGTCATCAGGCGGAGCCAGCATGGGTTTTTCAAGAACAAATCGTGCCAAACTAGTCTTATATCTTTTTGGGGTCACTAGTTTAGTAGATGGTGGGAATGCTGTGGATGCCATTTATCTAGATTTCAGCAAAACATTTGATAAAGCCCCTTATAATATTTTGATTAGAAAACTGATTTGATATGAAATAGATGGAAACACCACCAGATAGATCCATAATTGGTTGGAAAACTGAGCTCCAAGAGTTGTCAGCAATGATTGCACTTCAAACTGGAAGGAGGTCTCCAGTGGAATGTCTCAGGGTTCTATCCTGGGATCCTTACTCTTCAACATGTTTATCAGTGACTTAGATGTTGGGGTGGAACAAGTTCTTATCAAGTTTGCAGATGACACAAAACTGGGAGGGGTGAATTCAAAAAGACTTTGATAAACTGGAAAACTGAGCAAAAAAATTAATAAAATGAAATTCAACAGAGACAAATGCAAAATTCTACATTCAGCCCACAAAAACCAAATGCACAGGTATAGGATAGGGGACACAGGACTCAGCAGTACTACATGCAAAAAGGACCTTGGGATTCTTGTTGATCATATGTTGAATATGAGCCGGAAGTGTGATGCTGCAGCAAAGGAGAAAGTTATTTTAGCCTGCATCAGTAGACACATAGTGTCCAAGTCGAGGGAAGTAATAGTTCCACTATATTCTGAGCTGGTCAGGCCTCATTTAGAGTATTGCATTCAGTTCTAGGCACCTCATTTTGAGAAAGATATAAACAAATTCGTGTGGGTACAGGGGAGGACAAGAAGGATGATAAGAAGTATGGAGAAAAAACACAGGAAAGGTTGAAGGAGCTGGGCTTGTTCAGCTTGGTGAAGAGAAGACTGAGGAGTGACATGATTGTACTCTTTAAATGCCTCAAGGACTGTCACAGACCCAAGGGTAGGGCTGTTCTCTGCTGTCCCAAAGGGTGGGACCAGGTCTAATGGTTTGAAGTTACAGGAGGTAGGTTTCAATTGAACATTAAAAGGAACTTCTTGGCAGTAAGACCAATTCAGCAATGGAACCAATCCCCTAGAAAGATGGTGGGGTCCTATTCTCTGGACATCTTCAAAAAGAGGCTAGACAGTACCTGCTGGAAATGCTTTAGCTGGAGGTCCTGCATTGAACAGGGGGTTGGGCTCAATGGCCCATGAAGTCTCTTCCAACTCTATGATTCTATGAATGTATGATTTTCCAGATTCTAGATTATGTCTGGGGAGCTGACAGGTCCTGATCTGCAGCCACAGTATGGTTTATTGGACAGCATGTCAGGCCAGGAGCCGATATTTTGGGATTCAACTGGGGCTGAGTAACCAGGCCACATTGGAGTATCTTGCGAAAAGAGGCCTGCAGTGGCATGGTTTGTTTCCTCTTTTTTGAGGGAGCACAAATTGAACACCCCCCCCATGTTTTGGGTCATCCAGCTGGATGGGAATAATATGGGTTTGTTCATAGGCAAGCCCTTATTCTTCAGGCTCTGCATGATCTTGGGGCCATCCAAAATGATGTGGTCAGCCAATTTGCCTCACCAAATTTGGTAGGGTGAGGGTGATCCTAGGTGGATTGATACAATCTGTAGAAGGGTGAATAGTGAAATTCAGAATGCTTTGAACAGAGAGTTGGGCCACTTTCTCCCACATCCACAGATAGTCTTTCAGCTGCCAGAGCTCTACAGAGCATATGTTGTTCCTGAAGGATGTGAAAGAGGGAGGAAAGGCCCTTTTGGCCAGCCTAGTGGAGGAAAAGGACTAAGCAGATGCTTGTCTCTTGTCTGTGGCAGGTAAAGGGGGAGATACATACAGTGAACATCTTGGCATCCATTCGGAGAATGGGAGGAACTGCCTCTTTAGGTCCTGGAACAAGGGGGTAGAAAAGGAGACTATCTTGGCCCTGGGACTGACATTGGGGTTTTGCCCTCACTTTAAGTCCTGCAAGGGGTATGTGTTCTCAGATCTGCCATTAAGTAGATGCCCAGACAAGGAGTAACCCAGCTATTGGGTTACCCTTGAGGCTCAGGTGGTTCACCAAGGGGAAAGCTGAGGAGGAATTCAAGGGTGACACCTGCCTCAGCTTATCCCACACTAGGTTGCTCCTCCCTCTTGCTTCTTTCCAGGTTCAATGCAGATTAAATTGGTTCTATGTTTAATAAAGTTGCCCTTATTCAACCCAATTCATTGTGGTCTCATCTCCTTATTCTATGGTAGGTCAGCAATGTTGTTTACTCTGCTACCCCACCAAATCTCATAAGAGTTTACAAGATCTGGACTAGTCATGTAGATATAAGGAAATAAAGACTCTCACACATAGGCTATAATATAACCTCAAGTTCTCACAATAAGTGAATAAAATGCCTCCCCCTTTCTCACTATTCTGAAAAGTTTCTCATTTAATCACTCTTGCATAATATAGTACCTGACACAACACCAGCAGGAAGGGGACATCCTAACCTGCTCTTTCCTTCTACCTAGTTGCAGAGCATTTTTGCCTTCCTCAGTATTCCAGCCTGTCTTTCCTAGATTCTCCAATATAAGGCCACATTCCAGTTCAAACACTTAGGAAATAAAGTTGTGCTAGTCAAGGTGATTAGTACCCAAACTCAGCAAAATTATTTTGTCAGGTGAGGAAGAAAAACCTCAGAAACAACTCTCCGAAATTGCACCTAAATAACCAATAGCTTCCTGCCATTGCATAACACCAAAACCTGCTATCCAAGGTAATGAATAATAGGGATGGATCTCTATGGCTTCCTTGTAGGACTGAGGTCAGCATCTCTATCCCCCTCCTCTTCCTTGCTCACCTCCCCCTCTCCTTTCTAGTCTTGAGAAATAATCTAGTATTACAAAATGGACAATGTTATGCCATTCATCACTTAGCTGTTTCCTCCACCTTAGCAACTGTCAGCCAAAGAAGCTCTACAGGAGCAGGGATAGTCAACTATGTAAAAAAATGATGTCAATATTTGTTTTACTAATAGGTATCAGAGGAGAGCAAGTGCGTAGGAGAGGTGCAGGGCTTCTGCTTTTGATGGAAAGCATGCACACTTCATAAACTGTAATTCCAGCCTCAGACAGGGGCTACTTTCTCCTAGCCTTTATAAACTCTTCACCTTAGGAATTAAAAAACACGGCCATGGGACAGCTGGTTATTGGGCATTTCTCTAAAGCCAAAGCCAAAATCAGCATGCAGAGTTGCTTTGAGAATTAGGATGATCTGAAAATCAGGTCTAAAAGTTAACTTCACATCTGCTAATCTTCTTCCTATTCATCGTCATCATCATCAACAACAACAACAATATCCCACCTTCCTTGCAATAATGAGACTCAATGGACTTTATCAGATGATCCCCTTTAAATGTTCTTTTTCTGACATAAAAAAACCCCACAATTTTTATTCCGGCAAAAGAACAGTCCCCACTGCACTTACCTCCTTTCCTGACAGAAGGCTTCCCTGGCAATTCAGAGGAAGTGAACGGAGCCCCATTCACTTCCTTGTTTGAAATCCCACGAGACTTCATTGTGCGGGAAATTCAAAAACAAAAACAAAGCCTAAATTATTATTATTATTATTATTATTATTATTAAAAAGTTACACCAAGCACCTAGACATGCTTAAAAAGTCCCAAGTAACCCGGGGAGGGTCATAGAAAAAGCAAAACTTACCTGGGTGTCCTGATCTCACCTGGAAGTGTTTGTGCTAGATTGGCCTTTGATGAGAGTTAAATGGCCTGAAGTTTTGCACACTGGCAACGCCGGCACAAAAGCACCACAGGGGATCTATTGATGGCTTCAGCCTTCAATAAAAAGGTACAGGATTGTGACAGGACATAAACACAAAAGGACGATGTCATCTGATCTGTGCGCCCTTTCGCATTTGTGTGGTGTTGTTTTGATGCCATAGGTAGTGCGTCTGAGAAAGTCCAAATTATCTAAAAGCATATTTAAAACAATATAGTTTAGAACTGTGCAAAATATTCCATAAAATTATAAATATAAAATGTATTTAAAAACAAATAAAAATCATAAATTTAAAACAGATATTAAAATATCAACGTTCATTCAAAGACTTCATTAAAAAATAAAAACCCTTGAAAACAGCACCACACAGCATTAAAAGTCAGTTTCTAAAAGCTTGATGGTAAAAGAAAAAAATGTTTTAACTTGCTGATGGAAGAAGAACAAGGATGTGGTCAGCTTGGCTTCTCTGGAGAGGGTATTTCAAAGAAAGTCCTCTCCAGAAGATCTTAAAGGGAGATACAGCCTTCAGGTAGCCTGGACACAAGCCATGTAGAACTTTATAGCTCATCACTAGCACTTTGAATTATGCCCAGAAATGGAATGGCAGCAAGTGGAGCTGTTTCAATGAGGGAAGAGGGTTTTACATGTTTCCTGTAACAAGCTCCAGTCAACAGCCTGCCACAGCATTTTAGACCCATTGAGGTTTCTAAACAGTTTCCAAAGGCATCTCCTATATACAGTGTGTTACAGTAATTGAACTAGGATGTAATCATGACGTGTGTTACCATGGCCAGATCTGAATTCTCAGGAATAGGCACAGTTGGCAAACTAGTTTTAACTGTACAGATGCACTCCTTCTCACTGCTGAGACCTAAGCCTCCAGCCTCAAGACTGAAACCAGGAGTACCCTCAAACTGTGAAACTGTGTTTTCAGAAGGAGTTTAACCCCATCTAACATAGGCTGAATCCCTATTCCCATATCTGTCTTTTGACTGACAAGGAGCACCTCTGTCTTGTCTGGATTCAACTGAATTTACAAATGTTATCATACATTTCTGAGTTTAAATAAACCAGATTCAAGATTCACTTGGCTAGATTAGCATTCACCTAAATTTAGAGCTTGGAAAAGCACCTTTGGACTGAAACACCCAAAATTCCTAAGGAATTATGACCATTGCCTATAATGGGAGTTGTAGTTAAAAGTATTATCTCCAAGCTCTGCCCAAGATCTGTAAAATAAACACCAAATATTATCTATTCTACTTCTTAGGCTGTCATCAGTAAATCTCTGGAAGACGTGTTTGGAGAAGGATGGAGATTGGTTTGTGCCATATGATACCACAGTAATGCTCCTCCCATCTTATATAATTAAATAATGGCACCTCTGCAAGGCCACCTCTGTGTGACAAGATGTAAAATACAGTTACTGTTATAAAGAAATAAATCCTGAAAGGGAATGGTTGGGTAATATCATTGCTGTTTTGCATCCATAAATTCAGAATAAATACTTGCTATTAGAATATGGACTTTACAGCCTTTTCCCTTAAATGCTGTATCATATTTGTGGATAGGAAAAACAAAATAATGTTACTTGATTCCATACTATTGTCATTTAAGGAGAGACAGTATTCCAGTTTTGTTCTATGTACATGAGAAGAAGTGAGGTGAGAAGATAAAAATGGCAGAATTAGATAGATAGATAGATAGATAGATAGATAGATAGATAGCTTACCATACACACACATATCCTATTTTGTGTCAAGATTCATATAAACAAATAGCTTCTTGAAATAATTGGTAGCATGCTCATACCTGCAAGAGAATGTATGATGATCATTTATAAATGTAAACTGGAAAATCCTTACTCAGGAAATGAATAATTTGAAGACCAAAGTCAATAATCAAAAGCATGCAAGGTTTGCATTTTAGCTCCAGTAATGAAATTTATCAGCAGACAAAAAAGAGAAGTGTTTTTCCCTCTTGTTTCTTTTTATAACCATGTATTAGAATGAGAAGGTGATTTTCAGTTTGTTTTGACCATGGAGAACCAATCTGAGTGGTTTTCATTGCATGAAGTCAAACGTTTGGGCCTGTCCATGTCAATTTTGCCTATATTCAATCATTATTTATTTAAAGCATATATTTATCAGCTTTTAGCCTTTCGGGGCCCCTGAGACAATTCAAAAGGAACAAAAAATTATTTAAAACATTAAATATAAACAAAGTAAATAAAAATATTTTAAAATATAATTAAAACAATTTCTTTAAAAATAGTTTTAAAACTATACAATAGTCACAACAGCAAGACCAGCCACTCGTGGTTTTAAAGACCAATGGCCATATGGAATAGTGCAAGCTTAGCTGTGCACTAGAAGCTCAAGAAGGACTGGGCCAGCCTGATTTGCATTGGGAGGGAGTTCTGCAGCTGGGATGCCACCACAATGGAATAAAATAAAATAATAAAATCCACATCATATGTACTCACCAATCCTGGCATAGTGGGAAACCCAAAGGGGTATTTGATCCCAAATTTTAGGCAACTTCTTATGGGTGGAGACAGTCTTTCCAGTATCAGTGCTAAGCTATAAGATTCTTTGTTCGAAATGATCAGTGGACTAATTCAGTAATTTGATCTATCTGTCTATAAGACTATTCTATCCAATTTCCAGATCCCAATCCATATTTATGGATTTTTCCTAACATGCATATTTGGCATGCATGTTTGTGTGCATTTTCCCCTCATGCTTGTACTCATCTTTCCCAAATTTTTGAACAAGTGTTTCTGTAGTATATACATTTTTTTTTGTATACAATACTTCTTCTAATTTTTTGTATGAAATTTGTGAGTCAACAGATCTATCACAATAGATGGCAGGCATGAAACTTGGAAAATTGCTGAATTATGATCTGCCTGTTAGTATGCTAACTACGTATTAGTTTATTTAAAATTGCATAACTAAGATATATATAAAATATCAATCAATCCAGCTGCAGTTGGTGGCTCCCATGACAGTCCTTCTACAGTCAAGAAATCAAAATAAGACTAGGACTTGGAAGGACAACTATGAAGGAACAAGGCAAGATCCTCAAGTGTGAAGATATACAGTATGTCCCCTGGGATATGTTTCTGGATTTACTGTGGATATCAGAAACTGCAAATCCTATTAAGAAAGATGGACTTCTGGCCCAATCATGCCAAAGAGCCCAAACTACATTTGGAAGCCACCTCAGGTCCCACTTTGGGAGAAAGGTGGCACATACATGATAGATAGAAATAAATAAATAAATAAAGAATTGTACTGGAGAACCTAGAAGATGCCTCTAGAGAACACATTCCATGTCCTCCAGTGTAAGTCTATGATCAGCTTTAGACAGAAGCATACCATAGATTTGTGCTAGAGGACCTAGAAGATGCTAGAGAGACCATATTTTTTCAGATGTGGGTAACTGAATCTGCAGTTACCTGACCTGTGGATACAGGGGTCATATTATATCACTGAATACTAAAGTTAGGATGGTCCACACTGTCATATTTACATTTTCTGTGTGTAGTTGTGAAAGCTGGACAGTTAAGAAAGCTAATAGGAAGAAAATCCACTCATCTGAGATGTGGTGCTGGAGAAGAGTTCTACAGATACCGCGGATAGCTAAAAAGACAAATCAGTGGTTCCTACAGCAAATGAAGCTTGACTTCTCCCAAGAAGCCAAGATGACTAAACTGAGATTGTTGTACCTTGGCCACATCATGAGTAGACATGACTCACTAGAAAAAACAACAACAATAATGCTTGGTAAAGTAGAAGGCAGTAGGAAAAGAGAAAGACCACATTCCAGATGGATAGACTCAGTCAAGGAAGCTTGCCAAAGCCTTGAATTTGCAAGAACTGAGCAGGGCTGTTGAGGATAGGGTGACCTGGAGGTTTCTCATTCATAGGGTTGCCATAAGCAAAAATCATCTTGATGGCAGTTAACAACGTCAATGCCAGTTAGTTGAGAGTTTGGCTGCACATAAGTATGTTGGAGAGGGGTGTTGTTTCATAAAGGTTGTACTGGAAATCTCTCTGCACCAAACCTAAAACAACATACACAGCTATATAAGGAGTTTACACCTATGTATGTCACCAACAGATCTCCAGCCAATGACTGCAAATTTAATCCTCATCCAGGAAGATTACAAAACAAAACCTTCCATGGTTCAAGAAGGATATTGAAAAGCAATAATGTGGCTAGAGGAAAATGACCAGGGTGGTCAAAGGTTTGGAAAAGAAACCCAGTGAGGGATGGCTTAGGAAGGTAGATATGTTCAGGTTAGAGAAGAGAAGATGGTGAAGTGATATGACAGCCATCTTTAAATAAAGGAGATTATCAGACAGGAACAAAAAAAAAAGTGTTCCTGTCCCACAATCTCTTCTTCTGTCCCTGTCACACCACAATAACAAAACTTTTCAGATCTACCTTTAGTAGCATCAACAGGGCAGCCCAGGAGTGAATGGAGGTCTAACAGAGCTCCAATCACTTCCCGGAGGGAAATCCCACGTGTTCTTGCAAGAAGACATGAGTGCGGGAAATTCAAACTTAAAAAGAAAAAGAAAAAAGAAAAAGTGACAGCAAGCACAAAAACACACTTTAAAACTTCCAAGTAAACCAGGGAAGTTTTTAAAAGGTGTGTCACTTACCTTGATGTCCCGATCTCACCAGGAAGTGTTTTGGCAGGGACCTCCCGTTGACGTGGGATCTCACCAGTGAAATAGGCCACCTTTTCAGTCTCAGGAACATCCATGACAGAAACAGAACAGGGGATGTATTGATGGCCTCTCCCATCAGTAAAAAGCAGCACCAGTGGAACAACAGCAGAATGGATGCATTATGAGGGGGGAATGACATCATCTGAAAAGGGAGCCCTTTAGCAATCTCCTGCCATCATTATAACACCATTATTAGTGCATCTGATAATCTCCAAAGAAGATGGAGTAAGCTTATTTTCTGCTGTTCCAGAGATAGAGACATAAACCAATGGATTCAAATTACAATATACTGAAATGCCCAGGGACAAGAAAACACGTGCTCATATCATATGGAACATTTGTTTTGAGTAGCTGGGTAGCCATCCCACCTTGTTTATTTGCTGAGACATTTTTTGTCCCAGCCATTTTACGTCTGGAAAAAAAATTGTTCTTGACAGGTGGCTGTAAATTGGGGAAACTATTTGCAACTTTGCAGGTGACAATGTCACCAAACACTTACCTTGTAAGTTCTGTTCTGTTTGAACTCTGCAACAAAACAACTCTCTAGAACAGTAAAATGTTCCATCTACCTCAGCAAAGGTAAAAACAAAAACAAAACGAGACAAACCCAAAACACAGTAATTCTAATATAGTAAATTAGTATTTCAGTACTAAAACCAGGAAAACATAGCACACATTCTTAAAGAGAAAGAGAGACAGACAGACAGACAGACAGACAGAGAATGAGAGAGAAAAATACTATAAAACATTTGCTTACATTTCTAGCAGTGTGCTTTTATGTGCCTTCAAATCACCTGTCAAAACTTAAGGTGATGGATTTCAAGCCTTTTTCTTAGGGAAGGAATACTCAGAGACAGTTTGGTCTGTTCCTTCCTCTGAAATATAGCCTACAGCACCTGGTATTTGTTGGCAGTCTCCCACCCAAGTACTAACCTGGGCTGGCTCTGCTTAACTTCTAAGATCAGATGGGATCTGATGATTTTAAGGTATTTAGGCAGATGTCCCTTCAAAACCCTGGTGAAAGGGGACTTTTTCACAGTGTCCTTCCAAAGGCTGAAAAAAAGGACCTGGTACAATAATGCCCCCACGTGCCAAAATGCATCCTTTTTTCTTCAGAACCCCTCTCAAAATAGTGACCAGAAGTGATATATCACTTTCTGTTGCCATTTTGAGACTGAATTCAATGAAAACAGAATTATTTAGAGGTATGAGTGTTGTTTTTGCACATTTGTGGTGCTTTCTGCATGTTTCTGGGGTTAAAATAGCCTGGAAAAACTGCACCATTTTCAAGGGGTTTTTTTGGGGGGGGGAGTGGGGGAGGTGTGGTGTCCAAGGGCTGTACTTCTCCACCCATGATCTAAGCCAAAGTCAGCATACTCTCTTGGTTAGAATTGTGTCATCTGTTCACACATTTTCCAACTTGCTTGTCATCTTGTGGACTGATAGATAACTGAGAATGCTAGAAGCAAAGTGATCATAAGAATAGACTGTGTCATCTACTAACATTAAGAAAAAGAACATATGGATGAAATGTAGAGGAAGGGGATGTGAGATGGCAAGTAAACACGTGGAAACTTCAAGAAAAAAAGTAATGAAAGTACTAATGATACACAGATCATATAGTGTTTGATTTTTTTTGAAAAAAAAGAGTAGAAGCAAACATTTCTCTCTGTGTGTATGGTTACAACTACAGTAATCATATGAAAAGACACAGATCTTGTGTTATGGTTCACCTGATTCAGCTTTTGAAGATTCTTTGTGATCATTATTGCAAGGAAACTGAAAGAATCAAATGTATTTACAAAATGACAAAACACACATTCCAAATGATTGTATTTTGCAGTCCACCCCCCCCGACAATGTGATTAGTATTCAAATTTCACGATTTTAAATGCATCCTGCTACACCACACATGTTATTCTGACATTTTGGTTTCATTATTCATCAGTACTTATGAATAAATCAAGATGCAAGATATATGTATTTTTAAATATCTAAAGATGAATGTTTCTGTATCATTAAAATGTTTAGCTCTAAACCCAGCTTCTAAGAGGGCCTATAGCACTTTAATAACTATTTAATAAATAAGTATTAAAATATGAATACCTGGAGAGAAAAATTAAAAGACAATAGCAACCACACTTTGTACATATATAGTAGTTTATTTGTTCCTCTTGGGATAACAATTAGTGATTACTTTTATAATTAGCCAGCAGCTGCCTCCACTGCAAGCCTGTAATCTCATATACTTGTTTGCTCTGAAGCAGAAGCGAGCCCTCCAGATGTTGTGGGACTTCAAATCTCATAAGCCTTAACTAGCACAGTCAAGAATAACAGATGCTGGGAAATGTAGTTCAACAACATCTGGAAGGCTGCATGATTCCCACCATGGCTTTTGAGGGGCATGTCTACGCTGCAGAAATACAGCCGTTTTGTCCACCTTAGTTTTATCTTATGGAATTCTGTTATTTGTAGTTTGGTGAGCTATTTAGTCTTTTCTATCAGAGAACTCTGGTGCCTCACCAAACTACAAATCCAAGGCTTCCATAGTATAGAACTATGGTGGATAAAGTGGTGTCAAACTACTATAGTTCTGCAGTGTAAAGTTCATCTACACTGGAGAAGATAACCCGGGGCAGCCCAGAGTATTCTGGCCCCAGAGCTGTCCCAGATTCCACTGTTACTGGAACACTCCCTTGTGCATAGCACAAAGGACAGGCAGATGTCTTCATATGTGTCCTGCTGCACATCATGACAGCACTGCTGCTTACATGTGTCACATTCCCTGAGGCCAGAAACAAGGCACCCAGCATTGATCACCTGCTGGGGGCCTTTTTGTGAGTTCAGAGAAAGTGACGCACACCAGCAGTGATGGTGGGTGATACAGGAGGACACTTGGTATCAAATGTTCTGGATTTTCCTGAAAGAGCCAGAGTAAATCTGGAGTTTAAAAAAAGTGTTCTAAGGAGGGTTTACACTGTTTTGGTGACTGAACTGGTTAAACATTGTGAGGATTGTTCAGTCCAGATTTGGGGTTTTGTCTAAGCATAGTTTGTACAGATCACCCCCAGGATGACCCAAAACATTTTGTTAGCCTCGTGTAGACAATCCTGTAGACAGGCCCAAGGTTCTTTACCCCTTAATATTGGATGTCCTGTAATATTTGATGTGGATTATCACATTCTCATACCCTCAGTTCTATAGGGATCCCCAATGAATGCTGTTGATCCACTGAGTCAGTGAATGTCCAGCTAGTGATCCAGAAGCGTAGTACCATTATTTCTTACTCTTAGGTAAGTGAAAAACTCTCTGTCTTTAATTTCTTGCATTTCTCCAACTGCCACTCACATTTTCTTCCCATTGTTTTGAATCAGGCTTTGTAAGACTTTATTTTTCCTTATTGTATGAAATATTTTATGCATTTTTTCTGCAAGTGGACACATTGATTAATGCATTTTACCCAGCTTATTCATTTTTTTCCTCACTGGCAAAAATTGTGCATATGTGTATGTGTGTGTGTCCAATTGTGTTCATTTTTAGTCATTTGTATTTTAAAATGTTTCAATGTTTTATGCAATTTCTCATGTACCTCACAAATGTGGTAAAAACCAAAGGGAGGAGATTTTTTTCTCCACAGTGGATCTAGACAATAGGATAAATTCTACTTTCATTTAGATTCTCAAATCCAAAGAATCTTTCTTTCTTTCTTTCTTTCTTTCTTTCTTTCTTTCTTTCTTTCTTTCATCCTGAGGTCCTCTCAAATAGTTCTAATGGCCCACCTCTTTTCAGGCTCTTACTCTCTATGTTGGATGGGGATATAAAGAATATTTGCAAATTTTTCCCCATCCATAATGGAAAGTATGTCTCAGCAAGCTTAAAGAGATCATAGAAAAATGTCAACCAATATTATTTTTTGCCTATACGTAAAGGGGGTGGGGTGGGGAAAGAACAGTAGTGTTTTGATCAGCAGAAACAATAGCAAATTAATAATGATGATGATGATGATTTTTGTGCAAATTGTGAAAAATAATAAAAAAAGTACAAAAGCTACTTTTGTTATCTCACCTCATGAGGAGAACACTTTCAAAATTCTGTCCCTTACTAGGGACAGAAGTAATATTCTTAATTATTTGTTTCCAGTCAAAACTAACTAACAAAAACCACAGGTTTCTCAATACCCTGGAAACCTGTTCAGGAGGAATACTATATCAGCAAGAATCCTTCATAGTTTGCTGCTAGTATTTGAATATCCTGGGGTGTCATAGAGGAATCATTTTGTGTAGGAAAAAAAGCATGGCACAAAATCTTTTTCTGTGCAGAAAATGAGTCTCCTGCAAGTAGAACCACCTATCTATGTAGAAAACAGGGCTTTGGTACAAAAAAAAAAAAGGTTGTGTGTTTTTCTATGGATAACACATCCTCAGCAATATTTTGGGACACGTGAACATGGGGAGAATACCATATATATATATATATATATATATATACATACATATACTGATTTTTCTTTCACAGTGGGGAGAAAGCTACCAATATTAGCTGTCTAAAAATGTGAGAACAAAATAAGTGAGATTTACATCCCTAATCTTTTTTTATATCCAAGAACAAAATAAGTGTACATTAATTCCCTCCGGCTTCTGTGACAAAAATCTCAAGTAGCCAGCATGCTTTAGACCTGAAGATGAACAGCATGATCCCTCTTAAAGGTAGAGATTTCCCTCCTAATTTGATCATGAGAAGTCACTCTGAAGCACTACTAAATATACTGCAATGCATCCAGCTAGTGCTTAGTATGAGAGGAAAGGGGTTGAACTCTACAGTTGCTCTTTTGGGGTGGGCATAAGGAAAACCTCCTAACTCCAGACACAAAAAAGAATCCATTGTACTGTTTGTAACTAGGATTTTAGTCTTTTCCATTTGTTGAAAATGCATTTTGGATGGTAAGTAAGTAGACAGGCTAAACGAAAGTACATGTCATGCACTGTGTCAGACACCCAGAGCAATTCTTCTAATGAACTGCCTAACGCCACTGTTCCTGATGAACTGCCACCACTCAATAAGAGACTCGTGTGGAATATTATTGCTGGTGCCAGTAAAACTAAGAACATTGGCTCATTTTTCCCAGTCTTCTTAAGTGTATAGAATTGTCATCATAAACTTTCCAAGTTTAGAGATATTCATTAGATTAAAGGGAACTTCATGTAAATAAAACTTCTCGTGCAACTCTGGATAATGCATACATAACACTTTGCCTTCCTTTTAGCAATTTGTTGGAACAAATTACTACCTGAGCTCTTCCCATGAGCTTGAAACAAGATATTAACCATATTAAGGTGCATAAAAGAACATGAAGACTTTTGCTGAGCAGCCTCTTGAGTCCAATATATGATGTAGTTTTGTATTATCATAACGTTTTTCTCTTTCTGTTAAAATATACATATATGGGAAAGAAGAAAATGACTACAGAACAGCTAAAAACAAGATACACAAAAACAAAGCAGTGGGTTCACCAAGTGTGTAAGGAAAAATAATTTTAAAATATTTGATTAAACACAGTCTCCAGCCTTCCTTTTGACCTTAGAGCTGGCACACAACTGCTAGTTTGATTCTCAATTGCTGCTGCAGTACCAAGGCTTGCAGGAGGTATGTTAGAGCTGGTATGGCCAGCTCTATTTGGCAAAAAAAGCAAACAAACATGGAGATGAGGCTGCATGGAGATCCACTGGAACCCTCCAGGTTCTCTAGAAAGCACCTTCTATCCCTCAAACCCATATCACCCTATACAGACCAACACTTTACTGATGAAGGAATGCACCAGGTATGGGGAACTTGTTCCATTCCAGATGTTGTTGGACTACAGTTTCCAGAAACCCTAGTCAGCAGAGGCAGTGGTGAGGAAGCAGTGCGTTAAAGCCTCACAACATGTGGAAAGCCACAAATTGCTTTACTCTATTTTGGAGGAAAGGGTTAGAAATATCATGTCATCCTGTTGTTGTGTACCTTCCAGAGACCTAGTCCAATGCTCAAACCAGTACACCACACTGGCTGTCATCACGTCTTCTAGAGGGAAGTTATTCGTACCTAGGTAGGAATTCATACAGTTGTAACCTGTAGAGAAATGCTAAAGTTAGTAGTAGTTCTCTAACAGAGTAGTCAAATTGAGAAGAAAGACCCTGAATCATCACAGACAGGATCTAGCAGAGAGAAAAAATAAACCTAGTATTCTTTGTAAAACATGTAAAGTAGCTTTAATTTCAATATTTGTCCACTATCAAATGAATGGGGGGGGGCAGAAGAGAAAATTAAGAAGGCTGCAGGTTGAAGTGATGAAGGAAGAAAGGTGTGGCAAAACAAGCAACCAGGAAATCATCACTGTGCAAAAACATCAGTTATTGAGTATAGGCATGCAAAGCTTGCTAACTCCAACACAGTTGAAATACTACGCAAACTTAGAAATAAGCCTGCAGTAAAAGGGACTTATCTCTGAGAAAACATGCATAAGATTGAGCTGTAAGTTACAACATGTAAGACTTGACTGCGGCCAAGACGTGAGCTTGATTCACAAAGGTAAAAAAAACTAAAATAAAATAAAATATATATTAAAAATACATACAGTACCTTGGAAAATGTATCCATACCAAAGAATTCAAAACAAAGATTTTGTTGCTGAATTCAGAAAAAATCTAAACTGCTAAGGTTCAACAACCTTTAGGCAGCATCAAAGTCATTGCTTTTATTGTAAGTGTTCCAACCTTTAAGATGACGATCTTGAACACCTTAATGGGCTGAGCCCTTATTGAGAGGCTATCGTGTTATATAGAAAAGAAGCCACAGAGATTAACCTGATCCAATTTTTAGCAAGACCTTGTCAGAGCTAATTTTTTAAAAAAATGTCAAGACTTGCTCATTGCCTACACCTGAATTGCTAAAAAGAATTTCCCTATCAATTATAAACCTTCAGGTAATACAAAATGAGTACCTTGGCTGATAGTATGTATGTATAGCTTTAGCCTGGTGCAATTTTGTATGGTCAAGTTATGATTAACCCCTAAAAATAACTATTTTTGAAAAATTGTGGCAGAACTTGAGTGACAGACTGACATCATTCCATGGTAGTAAAGTGTTCTGCTGAAATTTTAATTCAGATTGACCTCTACTGCCTTGTTGCTAGGGCTATTTGTACATTGTAAATCCATCTCTGAGTCTTGTTGTTAAAAGAAGTATCGAATAAAGGTTTTAGTGATTCAGGCTTTTAGTGTGCCATTAAAAGGAAGTCTTCCAGAAGCCTGCTCAATGGCCCCAAGAATCTAGCTGTCATTTTTTTAAAAAAGCAAATAAATAAAATCAATATGGTTTATACACAACAACTGCGTACAATAGGTTATTTTTATATTTGAGAACAAAAGCATTTATCTTCAAGTCATCCATTTCCTTCAGGCAACACTTTCCCCACACCTTCTCAGAGTTTGGAAAAGTTTAAAAAAGTATCTCCTAGTATGTCTAGTGTGTCAAGGGGAATGGGGAATCTGGGATTTATAGTCCAGAAAATATGTTCCCTCTGCTCCCGTCTCCATTTCCATCTTCCCCTTTTCCAAATAATACACAATATTATGTGGTCATTCAACATGATTAATCCTCTTTCAAGTATAAAGATGCCATCTTATATGGCTCAGGTCCAGGTTATCAAAAGAACCATCTCTCTACTATGAACCTGTGCCGGTTTTGATATCTTCTGAGGAGACCCCAATCTCTCTCCTGCCACCCGCACAAATATATTTAGCGGGACCATGGCAGAGGACTTTCTCAGTGGCTGCTCCCAGGCTCTGGAACTCCATTCCCAGAGAGTCTAGACTGACATTCCCCTTACTATCTTTTTGCAAGCAGTTTTTTTTTTAAAAAAAAAAAACCCTTTTTATTTTGGCAGGCCTTTGAGAATTGTTTATCCAGAGAAAAGGCTTTGAATAATGAGCTGGACTTTTTATTTGATGTTGTTTTAATTTGTTTCAAATTTTGTGATGGTTCGTTTACTTGGTTTTCTTTTTCTTTGTTTGTTTTACTTTTGTATGTTGTTAATGTTTAACTAGGGGCTCATCTATATGAAGCAATAAAATGTGGATTGATGTGCACTAATGCTAATTCGCAGCAATTTTCATTTGTCTTAATTATTTTTTGGCAAGGTCACAGGCACGGGAAGCTATCTGTGTTGGTTATTCAAACAGGCATGCCTGTGAACCAAGCTGATGGGTGCAAGTGATTTACTCATGTTTTTTATTCTCACCAGTTGCTGCCCCTGAACAGTATTTTTTTTTAAAAAAAAAGCATGCCCAAGGTGCAAAAGTGTGATATTCTGCTTAAATAAATACAAGAAAAGAGGGGGAAGGCTGTTTTGCCACCTGAGCACATAATCTTTATGGCAAAAATACAACACAGCGGTTTCAGGCACTTGCCTTGTTAGCAAGCTCTGCCCTCTGTGCATGTCTGACCAATCAGCTTTCTCCTTCCACTCTTAGTGGGAATGCACAGAAAAGTGAATTGGTTGTCCCAATGAGCGAGAATGTGCATTTCCTGCAGAGTTCTTGAAAAGATACAGGAAAAGCTGTGAAAGCTTTTCTTGCAAAGTTTTTGGTGTGTCCCCCCTTTCCAAATACAGCAGATTGATACAGGATCACATTAAGACAAATCTTATACTCTTCAAATTCTATGAGGAGTATTTTCACCGTATAGACAACCTCTATGTTGGTTTCAACTGTTGTAATCTGCTTTGAGTCCAAATTGGGGAAAAGGTGGGATATAAATAAATATTACCATCACCATCACCCTCCTCCTCCTCCTTCCAGGCACCCTGAATCTCTCCTCCCCCTGCACAGAAGTATTGCTTTGATCATGTCCTTCTGTTCAAAAAACAGAGAAAGAGCTTAAACTATCTATTTCCAATGTTCAAGCCATAAATGCACTTGCTTTTGTGGCCAAACTAGCCTGAACCTTCACAATGGAGGACCCTCACAATGAAACTCTCACAATTTATCTGTGACATAAACAGTGAGGGAATCCCAATCAGGCAGTGAGATATGTCTGTTCTCAACAGCCATAAAATTCTGGCCCAATGATGATGACAAACTGGAAACCAGGAGGAAGGGGCAATGGAACAGAGCAGTGGGAATCCTGAACAACTACACTCATAACTGCACCATTTTGTTGCAGGTCACAGTTTCTTTCCCTTTCTTCCCATTCTGTGATAACACTTCTATCTTAGGGCTTGTCTTCACAAGGGCAAAAATCCACATGGAATCTGGACCAGAGCTGCCTCAGATTCACCATGTGGGCACCACATGTACCAGCACAAAAGTGATGTGAAGTGATCAACAAGGAGAAGGTTGCTCTTCCCCCTCCTTGTTGATCATACAGGTGCCCCATTCTGACCTCAGCAGAAGTTATGGTGATGGCCAGGCTCTCGCAGGGAGCTGTTTGCCTGCCAAGGCAGTGGCAGCAGCTCTGAAGAAGATCCATCCCCTTCCCTGCATTGTTCAGCACAGGGTAAGGGAGATGGTGCCACATTTGTGTGTGGCCAACTGGATTGGGCTGTACTGAACTTGATCCTGGCTCTCCAGCCAGCAAAAGAACTGGAGTTTCCTGCAGTTTCTCTTAAACTGGACTAACAGCTTAATAAAGTGGATTCACAACATGAGTTGTCCGACACATCACATTGGGTCCAAGGTAAATTTGATTTATTTCCTTAGTTGTCTTGTACAACTCATGTAGTTATCATCCCCAGATTCAGTGACCAGCAGTTTCAGAGTTCAAAACAGAAAACCAAATCCAAAGAGCTATCCCTACAAGTTTGTTGCTCAGAATGAAACCTAACTTAAAAAAAGAGTATACTATATCTAACTACAACATCTGGAGGGCTATACAGTCATTGGCTACCCATCACCTCTACTCCCATTTCCCACCATACCAGGGCTCAGCCTCCTTTTCCCAGAGCTGAGACCCAGGTGCACTGCACAGAATAATGTAAACACAATTGGCCACAAGGTTATACAGTAAAACTGAACTTGGCAGGAAAAGGTCATGTCCGGGACTGATCCTGGCATAAGTGTAGAAAAGCCTTTTGATGGTGCAGCCTCAGAATTGTTGCATTTATGGGATCATAACAAATTAGTACAGCTTCTGCTAAATGCTAAGATATGACAGATGAGCTACTACCAAAGATAGGACCCAATTTGGGGATGTGTTTCCAGCTCCACAATAACTTTGTTGTGATCCACCAAAGGTGATAGAAACAATAGATTTTTAATTTCATGCTGTTTTCTCTTCTCTGTGTTAATTTTAATCAGCACTGAATCTAATTTAGAGTTTAGAGAATTGATGAATCTAATTTGGAGCTGTACAAAAATGAAGGATTACCACTGGAACAGGCTATAAAATCTCATGAGTTATGACTCGTTAAAGGTAGAATACTAAAAAAAAATGGCTTTCAACTGATATCAGCTTTCAACAATACCACTTCATGTTACTTGAGCTGTGACACAAAACAATTCTTACGTGGATGATAAAGCAGAAGTAGGAATCCTGATCCCACCCCCAGTATTCTTGGACTGCAAATCCCAGCATCCCCCTCTACTGGCTATTCAGGTCTGCAATGGGGACTTCATCAGACATGGAAAATATAGCATCATCATGACACCACATAACCATGAAAGGGTGCGCAGATCAGATGACTTCGCCCTTTCATGGTTAAAAACAGAACAAAACCCATCATTTTTAACTGATGGCTTAAGCCGTCAATAGATCCCCCTGCTGCTTTTTTTGCTGGCATTGCTGGCATGTGATGCCTCTGTCCCTTTAAATCTCATACTTACCATGAAAATGCCCTCTCCAGCGCGAACACTTCTGGGTCAGATCGGGACATGCACGTAAATGACAATCTTTTTTTCTTTTTTTTTAACCTTCCCTGGGTTACTTGGGACCTTTAAAAGGTGTGTGCTTTGTGCAACTTTAAATGCATTTTTTTTTGTTTTTATTTTTTTTATTTTCTGCACTATGAAATCGTGTGAGATTTCGAGTGAGGAAGGGAATGGTTATTGCCAGGGAGCCTTTGCTGGGAAAGGAGGTAAGTGCGGGGCGGGGGGGTGCATTCTTTTGCTGGCATAGAAATAGGTTTTTCTATGCTGGCCAAAAAAAAAAAAAAAAAACATTTTAAAACTTGTAGTCTGATAAAGTCCTGGGTCTTCGTGTCACTTTTTTCCAGCTGTGCTAATGAGCAGCAACATCTTATCTGGGTGTTAAAGGGATGGTGCTGTAGCACAGGCCAGTTTGGGACAGTAACTCCTTAGGCCTGCAAGTTGCCTTCCTCCTCTTCCACTACTTCCTCCTCCTCTGAAAATTATATAGTTTAAATACACACGTGCAGTGTTCTAGCCTTAGTCTTCTCCATCTCAGAGGAACTTTTAGATAAATCTATTTCTGTGTTTGAATTGTAACCTAGAGGCCAGACGTCTGCATGTGCCTTGTTCTGATTGCACACAATATGTGTACTTACATGGTAGAACTGCCAACTTCAATTAATTAATTCTATTGAACCTGCTGTTACCAAGCTGCTCTACTGCATGATGATTATTATAATTTATCAATCACTGAGCACTCGGCAGGGTACAAAAACATCCCTGAAGATGTCAAAATTTTCTACAAATACAGGCCAAACATTTCAGATATAAACAATATACATTGCATGGATTTTTGAGAGAAGATAACATCTTGCAAGTAATGAGGGAAAACAAGCTTAAAGCAACTCCAAAGACCTGTGTTTATCTTTGCCTGCCATTGAGTAAGGAATTAGTTTGTGCATTGCATATTTATGCCAAAATTATAAACATGTTTACACATGGATAAGTCTTATTTCTTGCAGGCTGTTCCACAGTGGTTCACTCCTATCCAGAGAGTCACATTGGGAAATTTCTGTTCAGTCCCATGGCTATTAAGTTTTGAGGTGCCACAGGCTTTCATCTTATCCCCCATGCTGTTCAACAGCAGCATGAAGCTGCTGGGTAAGATCATATGGGGGTTTGGAGTGGGGTGCCATCAGTATCCTGATGACACTCTCTGTGCAGGTACTGGACCAATTCCTAGATACTGTAATGGGCTGGATGAAGGACAATAAATGGAAACTGTGTCCTGATAAGACAGAGGGTCTATGGATTGGAATTTCTCAGGTCCAGGAACTGGGTAAACAGTTCCTGTCCTAGATGGGGTTGCATTCCCCCTGAAGGAGCAGGTGCATGACCTGGGAGTACTCTTATCTGCCACTGGAGGCCCAAATGGACTTTCTGGCTTGAAGTACTTGGTGCCAGCTTTGACTGGTGTGCCAGCTACATATTGTTTAACTGAAGCGAAATTCTGTGCCATTTTTAGCCCTTTCCCCAGCCAATGAGGCACTTCAACAAAAAAGCTTCTACTTCTGAGGGGGGGGGGTGAGAGCTGATGCACTGAAAATGGACCTGGGGGTGGGTCTGAGAGGGGAGATACAACTTAATACATCCTGGGATATGGCCCACACATTTTGTGGAGTTCTATACAACCAAATAAAGGCCTATACTTATAACTACAGTATATGCACTGATCTATGCTTTTCATAAGCACTAGCAATCTAATATGAGGAATGTGGGAAAACCCTGTATGTAGTTGACAAAATTAATCATACAATGCTTTTTTGTTTTTGATTTTGCTTTTGTCTTGCTGTGTCAGACCATTGCTGCACCCAATTTAGCACTGTATATTCTGATTCTCAGGAAGACCTACGATTCTTAGGGACAGAGCTGTCTAAGCCCTGCTGTCTGACAAGAATTAAACCTATGTCCCTAAATTAGAGATGGACAAACTCATTTTTTTAATTGATTTTCCACAGTGAAATATGCTCCTTCTAATTTTAACACCAACATGTGTGAATTTCACCATGCTTTTGGTATGTCCACACTGATATGTGAACAAATTACACAAAATGTTATGTGTTCATTCTTCAAAAATACACATAGAGGTTGACCCCCGCTATAGCCATGGATTTGGTGTCCACAGTTTCACTTATCCACATCCGGGCAGGGCAGGGGAATTATCTCTAGGTATTTCTAGGCCCTCCAATGTGATTCTGTGGTCAACTTTTGAAGTCTGTCTCATTGAACATAACAGGGTTCCCTGTTATCTGTGGTTTCAGGTATTTATCTTGGAATGTATCCCCGGTGGCTACAGGGATCATCCTGTATTGATATACAGTTTTCCAAATGTACTCATTCCCAACCATATGGTAAAGGGATTTTCTGTGTACTTTCTTTTAAGATGTATATTTGTGTTCACTTTAAATGCATGCTTTCTGTGTGGCTTTAGTAATTGATAAACTCAGGTACAACATTCAGGCAACTACAAGTTTGGAAGTGTACTAGAGGGCAGCTATGTTCCAGTTCTTTGGGTCAGAAAATAAAAATACCCCCTATTCCTACTTCAGTTATGCAGTACATACATGCTGTAGGTTAGCCAATGATTCCCTGCCCCATTTTCTATGTCACAGGTCTAAGATTGCTACCCAAATTTCCCTAAAATGTATTTTAGTGGAAATTTTAAAATGGCAAAGGAACTTATGAGCCACAAAAATCTCCTCTCCATTTTTATGTCCTTTGCCCCTGTTGTGGAAGGGATTTTTTTTTAAAAAAATGTTAAGACTAAAAGGCCAAATTAGATTATATGTGAAATGTTGGCAATAACATCTTCCCTTCTCAGGCAAACAGCAGCTTCTATGGGATTTTGGGGGGCGCAATAGAAAAGGGAACAGTGTTAACCACCACCATTTTCCTGTCTACAGCAGTTCCAAGCTTACCGGCTCTAGCATTAGGCACAGTGTGGCTGTCACCTCAGGCAGCAGATGCTAGCAGGGACACTGTGTAGTTCCATTATGTATTGTGACTAGTGAATAGTACCCACTGGGTCTGGAAGAGCAAAGAAGTGGGATATATGTCAGAAGTGATGGTTGGCATGGCTCCAAGTGGCAGTGCCCAACAAGACTGTCTTCTCCTGGCTTGGACCTACCACACACTGCAGAGAAGGCTGGGGTTGATGGAAGCTTTCATGTGTTGTCACTTCATGGTGCTGTGAAATGGCAACATCCCAGAGTGTTCGCTTTTGCTGGCCTGGTCCTTTACACTATAAGAAAAGTCAATATTGCAGAAGTGCTCATACACTGTCTCTTCAGGGTACTCCAGGTATCCTGAAGCTGAAATCGATTGCCCTGCTTTGCATATGTGTCCTCAATAAGTGCAGGGAGAACTTAATAAAAATGGGAGCCTATTGGATTGGGGATACCAAAAGCTCATTGCATTCACAAAAAGGTCACACTGGGGGCCTAAATACCCCACAGGCACCAAATCCTGTCTGAACTTGGAAGCTAAGCAGAGTCAACCCTGGTTAGTACTTAAATGGAAGACTGTCAATGAATGCCAGGTGCTATAGACTATATTTCAGAGGAAGGAACTGCCAAAACCACCTCGGAGTATTTCTTGCCTAAGAAAACCCTATGGAATTCATGAGGTTGCCATAAGTCAACAGACAACTTGAAGTCACAAGCACGCGCGCACACACACGGGTGCTGTTGGTTTGTTGCCTTCTAAGGGCTACAGTCAGAATGAAGTGCTTTCTCTGTTGCCTAATGTTATCTGAAGTAGTTCAAATGAGCATGCTTTGTCAGCATGTAAGCTTAGAAGCTCTCAGGAAGCCAGATACACCCTGGAGCTGTTTTGAAACATTTCATCATGGAAAGATGGAGAGCCAACTTCAGCATTGTACTAGCATATCCATTAGAGTGGGTGGGAGAGAGGGGAGGAAAAAGGCACTTATATAAGTATTGAAGGGGTTGCAGTTTCCTGGGCACCTTACTGGGCAGTGCCCCAGCAAGAACACAAGATATGCCATCCCTGTAAGAAACTAATTTCTTTTGTTTAATATAACCTCCAAGTTGCAAACTATGTCCTGACAGAATGTTCAGCTTTAGAAATCCAACCCAATATGTTAGGCTATAGATAGGAGAGCAGCAGATTTTGTAAATAGTTTGATCACCACAGTACTGAGGCCTTGCTACTGAATGCTTCTGATACAATATTTCCTTGTGTCAGCACAATTACAGTTCATATTTATTGGAACGTAGCCTAAGCATTTTTAATTAATGTCAAACAACATGGAAGGGAAAGGGAGATAAAAGAACAGGCCAGGCTGATGTACAGTCTTACAAGCTCTCTTCATCATTATAGCTTATGTGCATAAAGAGAGAGATAAGAGAACCAGGACTGCCAAGTTCAGAATGAAATATTATAATAAATACTGACATCTCATTGTGGAGTGTTCTATCATCCATCATGAATCCAGACATTAAAGAATGGTTTTACTGGATGCCTTCAATCTCAACACATTGTTTAACCTCCAGAGAGGCAGATGGGTTACTTTCTCACTCAGACAGGCACACTGATCAGGCATTTAATACTTTGGCAATTTTGTGATATTTTCCATGACAGGTCACACCTCCCCATAAATCCTCTTGTCCAGTACATTAGCATGGGGGTATGCTGCTGTATGACAAAATAGCCAGTTGGAGTCCTGTATTGTCTTTGTTGAGAAAGTGTATCTCAACACATTAATGCATCCAGTTGAGAAAATGGCCAATTCCTGTAACATTTTCCATAGTTCTGGACTTATTATAATTGAAGAAATTTGTTTGTACAAAAATTTGCATATACTGTTTTCTGCACAAAAATATCTGGGGTTATTGCAACTTATTTATTTATTTATTTATTTATTGCAAAACAGTTATGAAGTGTAAAATAGTATTTAAATGCACAGAATGTATAATCAGCCCTGTACAGGTGGGTTGTTTTAAAACAAAAACAAAATAAACAAACAAAAACTCCAAACAAATAAATTATTCATTCTTGCCTGCAAAAATGAAGCAAGCATAGATTTAGAGTCCTACCTTTCATTGCATCCCTACTTTTCTAGCTTTCACCACTTTGTGGTCATTCATAATGTGGAGCTAGACCAATCTAACCTTGACTAAGTGCAAAGTGTTACTGTCTACTTCTTCATGAGGAAATATCATACAAGCGTGTTACAGGTTTTGATCTGCAGAACTGGACCCTGTTTACTTTTGATTTATTTAATGGATTATATCCTGCCTTTCTCCCAAGATGGGATTTAAGGCAGCTTACAATAATTAAAAAATACAACTAAAACATTACAAGACACAAAAAATTAAAAAGAATTAAATTAATTACTATTATTAAAATATAATAATTAAAAACATAACATGAATCAAAAACATAATATAAATAAAAAATACAACATTAAAAGCAGCACACCAATTAAAATTCATGTTTCAAGATGCCTGCCTAATGTCTTCAACTGCTGATGAAAAGAGAACGGGGGGGGGGGGCAGGTGGACCTCCCATGGAAGGGAGTTCCAAAATCTGTGGAGCAGCCACAGAGAAAGCTCTTTCCCAAGTCCTTGCCAACTGTGCCTGTGAAGGTGGTAGGACTGAGAGAAAGCCCTCTCCTATTATCTTAACACCCTACACCATCTGGATCCAGGCACAGGTGGTTTATGGTTGGAGGTAACCCCCACATTATTTCAAAGGGAAGCATCACCCCTCTACCAGTCTATTAGCCATCACTGCATCCAAGAAACACCTCCTTTATGAATCTCCTCTTGCTCTTCAGGTTATCAATAGGTTCCCTCTACTGATTCCCTATACCTCCCAGGACAAGTTGCCTATTTAGGAAGTAGGACTTGCCTTTCCTTTTTTTCTGGAACTCTTTCCAAGGAGATTCGTCAATCAAGTTGCCTTCAAGTTATGTCAAGGACAGCAAAGGGCTTTTGTTATATGGTACAGGGCATTTGAATTAAGTCAACAAGTCAGTTGGGTATGCATGCGTGTGTGTGCACGCACATGTGCCTTCAAGACACCTATCAACTTATAGCAACCCCAAGAATTTAACGAAGTTTTCTTAGGAAAGGAATACTCAGAGGTGGTTTTGCCATTTCCTTCCTCTCAAATGTAGCCTACAGATGTATGTCTATTCACTGAGTTCAGTGAGATTTGCTCCTGGTAAGTCTGTGTAGGATTGTAGTCTAGGAAAGTACATTTATGATAAAGCTGTCAGAAAAAGCAGTGATTCAACCAAAGTCTCATGAAACTGGCCTAATAACATGAAGAGAAACAGGCATATTTAAAATCCACCCCCACAGTGAACTGGATTTCTCTAAGTTATTGGGATATTTGCCCAGGGGCATTATCTGTAGAAGCCATTAAAACTTACCTATAAACAGCAGTGCATGAGATTGCACTGTTGATGTCTGATTCATCTCTTGCTCCTTGCAATAATGAGTCACTTGTTAACATTTTGAGCGGGCTTTTGGTAAAGGTTTCTCATTTATTTCACACTATGTGTGTGTGTGTTTGTATGTGTATACACATACACAAACAAACACCAAAACAACCCATTTTAACATGTATGAAATGGGTCCAGAATGGGCATCGCTGTTGCAATGCAACACTATTTATCCACCACCTAGATTCTAGAAATATTTCCCTCTTGCGTACTTGCCAAAATATGATTCATGCCCATTTTAGAAACAATAGGAACCCTTTTTCTTTCATTTAATTTTGATGAAATAAAGAGGGAAGTGGTAGTTTTCATGGGTTATAAGTTTATGTTTGTTGAAATGTGGCTAAACTTTAGTCTGCGAATCTCTGATTTTTTTTTTTTACCTTCTGCAGAAGCCTTCTGAGAGCCAGAATGGTCTAGTGATTTGAGTGTTGGACTATGGCTCTGGAGACCATAGTTCGAATCCCTCTTAGCCATGGAAACCCACTGGTTGACCTTGGGCAAGCCACACTCTCTCAGCCTCAGAGGATGGCAGAAGCAAATCCACTCTGAACAAATCTTCCAGCCCCTTCCCCCAAATGTGATAGGTTCATCTTAGGGTCAACATAAGTTGGAAACTATTTGAAGGCATGCAAAAATAACAACAACAAAGACTTTTCCATTCTGTGTCATATGCTCATTAGTAAGTCCCATTTCCCCATTCATTTATGGTTTGTTTTAAATTTACATGAACATTTTCCATGAAAATTGACATTGAAATACATTTTATTGTGTTGTTTGTCAAAGTAAATACTTGTGATCTATTTTCTACCCAAACATTCCTTTTGAAATTACTTTTTAAATCAGTTTTTGAATAGAGAGAACCACATCACAACATTTGGATTTATATGGAACCCAATGGTCTTATATTCTTCAACTGGAATAACATTCCAGGAGGAAAAATGGTCCATTTGAATTGCAATTTCCAGAGGTCAGATTCCTAAATCATCCCTAAAAAAGAAGGCTGCAAATGGACAGGTTGCTTACCTGTAACTGTAGTTCTTCGAGTGGTCATCTGTGAATTCACACATAAAGGGTTAATCCTGCACCTGCGCAGTAGCATTCGGAAGTCGTTAGAGTCAATAGCCATTAGATTGAGTTTTGGTGGTAATCCCGCCCACCATCCCCTTCAGGCTATATCGGCCCTCCTCGAGCCCGCCATTTTAGTTCCGAATAGCCGCAGTTGCAGCTTTTTTTTTTTTTTTTTTTTTGAGAAGGTAGCCTAGGACAACCGAGGGGAGGATGGGTGGGATTGTGTGAATTCACAGATGACCACTCGAAGAACTACAGTTACAGGTAAGCAACCTGTCCTTCTTCTTCGTGGTCTCTGTGAATCCACACATAAAGGGTAGATTAGCAAGCTTATAGCTAGAAGGAGGGTGTGTCATGTCTACAAACCAAGAAAGAAGGGAAAGGAAGAGACACCACACGCCAAGTCAGGATAAAGAAGAAGGACCCATCAGGGTCGTTTTATTTACTTAGTAGATGTAGGTGCGGTGTGGCGTCCAGGGTCTATGGACTCAGTCAGGTCCGTTGCGCAATGCAGGACATGAGGACCGCTCGGCCCAAGGCCGCGTCCTCTCTCGAGGTGGAGTCTATTTTGTACACTTTGACAAAAGTCAGGGGTGTTGCCCATGTGGCCGCCCTGCAGATGTCCTGGATCAGAATCCCTTGTAGGAACGCCGTAGAGGTGGAGGTAGCTCTGGTTGAGTGGCTACGGATGCCTTCCGGCAGCCACTTATTCACAGTTTGGTATGCTAGTTTGATCGTTGCCGTTACCCACTTCGAGAAACGCTGTGAAGATACTGGTTCGCCCTTTCTTGGGCCTGCATAGCAGATGAAGAGTCTGTTGCCCTTCCGTATCTGTGAGGTTCTGTCAATGTAGATAGCTAACGCCCTTCTGACATCCAGGTAGTGGAGTGACTGCTGCCTGTCATCCGACGGTTGTTGAAAGAAGGCAGGTAGTATTATGTCCTGGTTGAGGTGAAAGCAGGATACCACTTTGGGTAGGAAGGCAATGTCCGGCCGTAAGACCACCTTGTCTCTGTGGAAGCGTGTGTAAGGGGGGTCCACCCTTAATGCACACAGCTCGCTGGCTCTTCTTGCTGACGTAATCACAACCAGGAAAGCCGTCTTCATGGAGAGGAGGCGTAGATCACACGTGGTTATCGGTTCAAAGGGGGCCTTAGATAAGGTTGCCAATACTATCTCCAGGCTCCAGGCCGGGGTAGGTCCCAGTGTTGGAGGGTGTAGGTTAGTGTAGCCCTTAATAAAGGCCTTTACCTTAGGGTCTCTAAAGCAGGATGGTTTACCCAGGCATTGGAAATGCCAGGATACTGCTGCTACGTAGCTCCTGATTGAAGAGACTGCGAAGTTCTTGTCTGAAAAGGAGGCTAGAAAGTCCATCAAGTTGGAGGAGTCCGCTAGGTGTAGCGGGATCCTTTTTTCTTCTAAGAAAGAGCAAAATCTTTTCCACTTGTAGTCATAGGCTCTCACCCTTGAAGGGCAGTGCGCCGCTCTGATGATGTCCCTTGCTGCTTCTGAGAGAGAGTTCAAGGTATTATCAGCCATGCTGTTGGGTTGATCAGATTGAGGTCCGGGTGGAGGATCCGACTGTCTGCCATTGACAGGAGGTTCGGCTTCCGTGGGAGACGGTGGTACCGTCCCTGTGCCATCCTGAGGAGAGGGGCAAACCAGTGCTGTCGGGGCCACCATGGAGTTATCAGGATGCATCCGGCCCTGTCCTGGTGTAGTTTCGAAATCACTCTGGGGATGAGAGGAAAGGGGGGAAAGGCGTAAAGCAGGGGGCCCTCCCATTGCCATAGGAATGCATCCCCCAGGCTGTCCCATGACCGGCGGCCCCTCGAGCAGAATAGTGGGAGCACTGCATTGTCCTTGGAGGCAAAGAGGTCGACTGCTGGGGTGCCCCATTGTGAGATGAGGGAAGCGAGCGTATGTCGGTCCATAACCCATTCATGGTTGCTGGCAGTCGATCTGCTGAGTGCGTCCCCCAGCTCGTTGGTCCGGCCTGGGACATTTATGGCTAACAGTGTGATGTCCCGCTTCACGCACCAGTCCCAGAGCTCTAGGGTGAGCCGAAGGAGCGTCTGCGAGTGTGTTCCTCCCTGTTTGTTTATGTAGAACACCGTTGTGGTATTGTCTGATGCCACTTGGACCACTTGTCCCGTCAGGGAGGGTTCAAATGCCCTCACGGCTTTGAACACCGCTAGGAGTTCCAGAGCGTTTATGTGCAGTGTTCTCTCCTTCCGTGACCTGCGGCCCCGGATGGACAGTCCTTCGGCGTGTGCTCCCCAACCTGACAGGGACACATCTGTCGTGATGGTCCTTGTGGGATTCAGTTGCTTGAATGGTAGGCCCTGTTGGACCACTCGTGGGTTCGTCCACCAGAGGAGGGATTTCCTGAGTGGACGGGGAATGGTCAGTAGTTTGTGTGGCCCGTGAGCATACGGATTGAACCTTGTGATGAACCAACTCTGAAGGGGTCTCATGTGTAGCCGTGCGAGGAGTGTGACTGCTGTGGTAGAGGCCATGTAGCCTAAGGTCTGTAGGAGACTGTTGACCTCTTCTACGATGGGTGGAGACAGTGGGGTTACTCTGTGGGGGTTCGGAGGTGGAAGTTCTTCGAAGTCTATGTAGTATCCTCTCCTTACAATGTTCAGGACCCAACAGTCTGAGGTAATGAGTTGCCATGAACGGAATGCCTCTGTGAGGCGGTCTGCAGGAGAGGGTGTAGTATGGAATGAGGAGGCAGCGTTGGTGTCTGGTGGTGGTAGTGGCTCTTCGAAGTCAAGCACGTTGTTTGGAGGACTCCGATTTCCGTTTGGGAAACTGAGGCTTGGGCTTGAATGGTTGGAATCTCTTGTGGGGCTGGTATGAAGAGGATTGTTGTGGTCTGGAGGGTGGCGGGCTGTATCTTCTGCGGTAGGCTGATCCTGTCCTGCGAAAGGGCAGGCGTGGCCTCGCTGGGTGCTGGGTGCTGGGTAGGCCGAATTTCTTGGCCGTTGACCTCATCTTCTCCGCATGTTCCAGCTTCAAGTCTGTGTCTGCATGGAACAGACCCAGCTCATCGAAAGTAAGGTCTTCAATGATGGAACGTGCGGTATGTGATAGTCCAGACGATCGTAGCCTTGCATGACGACGAACCGCAATTGAGTTGGCCACAATCTTGCCCGTGCATTCTGCAATGTGCTTTGCTACCTGTCGCTGGTATCCCGCTAGTGCCAAGCCTTCCTCCCTGAAGGAGTTGACTATTCGTTGGTCCTGCTCAGACAGCTTCGAAATGTGGACCGACAAGGCGTCCCATAGGAACTTCTGGTAAGCCCCCATGCAGGCCGCATACGAAGTCATCTTAGTGAGGAGGCAGGCAGAAGAGTAGAATTTACGGCCTATGGCATCCAGCTTTTTGCCCTCCTTGTCTGACGGGGTGGAGTGCAGTCTCTGGGATGTCTTCATCTGAGCTGACTCGACCACCACAGAGTTGGGTTTTGGGTGGATCGAGAGCCATGGCGCAGAGTCTGTGCAGACTCGGTATAGATGATCTAGTCGTCTGGATGTGGGTGGTGTAGAAGACGGTGTAGCCCAGGATGACTTCAGTACCTGGAGTAGGTATGGTGAGATGGATAAGGAGGGAAGGGACGGTGCCCTTTGTTGCAGGTCCTCAAATATGGGGTTGTCCACTTCCTTTTCTGGCTGGGTGGTTTTAATCCCCAGAGTGCCTGCCAGTCTGTGCATGAAGTCAGCGAAAGCCTTCATATCATCTGAAGGCGACGGCGGGTCTGGCCGAGCTCCTCCTGGAGCCGGAGACAGTCTCGGCGATGGAGAAGAGGATCTCGAGTCCGAGTCTGATGAATGAGCCGAGGGGGTCCTCGAGACCGGTCTCCTCGGCATTGCCAGGTGCCTGGGCGGTACTGTTGCTCCGGACGGTGAGCCTCTTGGCGGGGGGCTGCGCATGACTGGTCTCTCCCAGGAAAGTGACCTAGATGGCGATCTTGACGGGGCCGGTTCTTTCTCCTTGTGCAAGTCGCTCGGAGCTGTACCGGTCCCTGACTTGGGTGTAGATTCCGTTGGTGGTCTAATGATGGGGTGGTGCTCCTTCTCTGGGGTGCGTGTTAGGGACCGTGGACGTTCTCTGTGTCTTCGAGCCCTGTAGTGTGGCGAGGGGTCAAAGATGTCGTCGTAGTAGGGGTCCCAGTAGTGCCCAAAAGGATGGTACCGGTGGTACCTATGAGGACGGTCATAGTACCTACGGCCGTATCGCTCCCACAGCCACTCTTCCTCCGATGTCCCCACATCGGAGATGTACGAGGCCGATGACCCAGACCGGGATCCAGGGCGTTGCGGTGAGCGGGATCGGTGTCGGCGTCTTGGGGAGCGGGACTTATGGCTCCGGCGCAGTGAGCAGGTTCGCCGTGGAGTACGGGACCGACGTGGTGACCTCTTCGGGGAGCGGGACCGATGGGGGGTGCGCGACCTCTGTGGAGACCTTTCCGTAGAGCAGTGGCGGTCCCGGGAGCGGGATCGAGACTGACGCGGAAACCTCCGAGGGGTGGTCGGTTTGGTGAGCTGCGGTGAGCGGGACCGAGATCGGGAGGCTGACCTCGATGGAATCGTCTGTGGTGAGCGGGATCGATGCGATACTGAGGTGATCGATCTCGAGCGGGATCGGTGCCGTCCCTCTCGTTCTATTGAGCTTGTCGAGACCTCGATGATCTTCAGCTCCGGTTCTTGGAGCTCGCCCTCCGACAGCTCTTGCTCTCTGTTATCCCCTACAGACACTGGGGATGTGTCCCTCGGTGGCGACCGAAGCTTGGAGAGGCTGACCCTGATAGGGGAGACTACCGGGGACTTGTGACCCGGAAAACGGTCCGGGACCGGTGTCCAGCCTTTCTGGGTCCCACTCGAGAAAGAGTCGTCGGATCGTCTCTTCTTCTTCTTTGGTGGTTCCTCCTGTGGAGTGGCCTTTGGGGAGGTAAGCCTCACTGTCTTATGCCTCTCTTTCTGAAGTGTAGCGGTACCATGATCTCTCGGGACGGTACCGTCTGCAGTGTCAGAATCGGACTTCCTCGATCTCGAGGAAGAACTCTTGGCCACCTCCTTCCCCCGATCCCGGGATTTCGGCTTGGGGGGCTCCTTAGCTGGCTGCTTATGCTGCTGCGATGAGCCGGACGTCGAGGGTCTTGGGGCCGTAGCTGTGGCCAAGCCCAAGAGCACATGTTCGTACAGTTGGGCCTTCAGCCTTTTCTCCCTCTTCCGCCTCGCCTGGGGAGTGAAGGCGCTGCAGTGGCAGCAGGATCGAACATCGTGTCTTTCCCCCAGACACATCAAGCAGTTGGAGTGCCCGTCCAACTCGGGCATCTTCGCCCCACAAGTTAGGCATGCTTTAAAGAAGCCCGTCGACGCCATTATGAACAACAATGTGGGCACTCACGATTTCAAAGTCCGAAGGTAAGTCTGAGGTCGTACCGAGGAAAAATCCGTTCAATCTCCAAGATCCAGTCAAAGACAATCTGAGGTCGCCGAAACAAGGAAAGCGAAACCGATGGGGGGGGGGTAGAATCCAAGTTCGAAGGCTAAGACTCTGACAACGTTCCTCGTGCTGCTAACATGGCAGAAAAAAAGGAATTAAAATGGCGGGCTCGAGGAGGGCCTATATAGCCTGAAGGGGATGGTGGGCGGGATTACCGCCAAAACTCAATCTAATGGCTATTGACTCTAACGACTTCCGAATGCTACTGCGCAGGCGCAGGATTGACCCTTTATGTGTGGATTCACAGAGACCACGAAGAAGAACCAAAACTTTCCCTCTATTTTCTTTCTAAGAAAACCATAAACTTATGAAACTAATGAAGTTTTCCTTTCAGACAAAATGCCCTCAAGAGACAATATAACACGACATTGTCAGTTATATTATCTCTTCTCACTCATTGCTGTGAAAGAAAAGCTCCTTTTCTTGTAAGATGTCATGTTTTTCTTCTAAAAATAGAATTGCACAGCTTTGGTTTCAGTTCCAAAAGTGACTTTTGCTGAGAGAAAAAAAGAGAAAGAAATGCAAAATTAAAGATAGAGGTGTCATTTTAATTATACACCAAAACACAAGTGAGTCCATGTGCTTCTGGGATTCATTCCCATCTTATATTCAACATGTGGTGTCATTTTCATTTTTAAGAATTTTAATTAACTCTGTGAACTACAACCTTGGACAGAAAGGGAAAAGATGCAAACACGAGTTATCTATCACTACACAACAGTGGCAGCCCTCTAATAAACATCCATTAAAGTAGCATCTTTTCTTTTAATTGTGCTGGTACAACAATTTGGTGGTCTTTGAATTTTTTTTTTAGCAGAAGCCCAAATGTTATGGTATGGAATCCCCCCCCCCAAGTTTCCTATCTTGCAAACAAACATAAAAAAACAAAAACAAAACAACCAAGCAAAGTTGTCCTGCTACCAATAAACCAATGTACATTTCAAGAATGGTTGACACTACCTTTTCTGTAGGTGTTTATACCACAATGACAGGCAGTGACTTTGGAAAATAAGATCAAAGGGGGTTATCAGACCAACTAGAGATAACATAACAGTAAATGACTAGTCACATGAATAATGAAAGCCGTAGGGTTGATGTAGCCTGTAGGATTCCATGTAGCACATAAAATGCTATTGCATAGAGGTGACCGATCTTGCCACTGGATATCAAGATACTATAGTGATAGCAATAGCACTTACATTTCTATATTGCTTTATAGTGCTAGGTACTCTCTAAGAGGTTTACAGTGTGTTAGCTGATTGCCCCCAACAAGCTGGGTACTCATTTTACTGATCTATGAAAGGATGGAAGGCTGAATCAACCTGGAGTCCTGCAGGATTGAACTCGCAAAGTTGTGGCTGCACTACTGGCTTTTAACCACTGCACCACCAGGAAGCATGCCATTCCAAAAAAATATGGAAAGAAATCAATGTTTTGAGCAAGGCCGGTTTAAGGAATTTTGGGGGCCCCTGCAAATGCTTTACTTTGGGGCCCCCATATGACTTGAAGGCACATGGGCAAGAAAGAAAGAAGCCCTTTCTGAGGGAGACAACCCTCAAATTCCCTGTCTCTCTCTCTCACACACACACACTCACCCTCTCCAATGTGCCTCTCCCTCCAGCTTCTGCCACGGAGGGCTGCTGTTTCTTTCTCTTTCTCTTTAGTTTCGGAGAGGCTGTTTTGTTTGTTTTTTAAAAAAAAGCCAGCAGGTTTTTGGAGGAGGAGGGTAAGAGGGGGCTCCTCCCGGCTGTCTCCTGGCTGTTCCTTTGTCAGATTAAGGAGGCCAACATGGGGCTCTCTCTTGACCTCGGGGGCCCCTGCCAATGCTGATTTGGCAGACAGGTTAAACCGGCCCTGGTTTTGAGTATGATACTACATTTTGGCAGAACTCATTATTCAGGAGAGAGAACAAAAATTGTCCACTCAAGGCAGGGAAGGGGAAACTGCAACTCTGGAGCTGCATGCACTCTCCCTCAAGGCTGGTTTTGTGACCCTTGACTTCTCGAGATTTTCTTCAGGACTCTGGGGGTGAAAGTGAGTTGCTTTTCTCAGAAGCCCCCAGAAGTAGTAATGGGCATTTTGAATACGCTATGGACTTCTGGCCACTTCCACTTTATTTGTTCATTGGCATTTTTGTAGTTCATGCAGTCCCCAGAGAGCCAAGCAGCAGAAATTTGGTCCTAGTTCCCTGCTGTACTTGCCCACCTTGACTTTTGGGAATCCTATTTGAACAAACAAGACACTAAACTAAATCCATTGGTTAACTTGTGGTAGTTCCAAAAGGCTTCTGTGTTCTGCTGCCCAAACACAGAAGCTTCTTGTGACAAGATGGGAAATGCTGTTTCATGAGTCTTATGTGTCAATATGGAATAACACCATGTAAGTTCGACTAATTTTTAATATCTCTGATAGATTTATTTCTAGAATCAAGAGTTCTTGGCTCCAACGTGGACATTTACATAGATGGACCAGATCCTCCAAGCTTTACCAGAATCAAATTAACTGGCTGCCCTGAGGAGTCCCCTCATAACATGGGAGTCTAGTGAGAGAAAAATCAGAATATAAATTCAGGGCCTGCTGTTCTATCACCTAGGGTAAATCATCCAACTTTATTTTAGTTTATTTCCTCCCCTGTTTCATTTAGTCATTAAAAGCCATTACAAATTATCCTATACATGCATTTTAAATAAATATAGACTGCAAATAAACTCTGCAATCTCTGTAAAAGAAACAGTGCTGAGAATCAATACTACACCCCCCCCCCATTATATATAGATAGATCAAGAGCAAGTGTGCTGCAGTGGTTTGAGCATTGGACTATGACTCTGTAGACTAGGGTTTGAATGCCTGCTCAGTCATGAAAACCCACTATGTGTCCTTAAGGAAGTCACACACTCTCAGCCTCAGAGGAAAGCAAAGGCAAAATGTCCTCTGAACAAATCTTTCCATGAAACCCATGTGATGGGTTCACCTTATGGTCACCATAAGTTGGAAATGACTTGAGGGTGCACAAAAAGAAGATAGATAGATAGATAGATAGATAGATAGATAGAATAGAGACACACACACACAAATCAAAACACATATAAATAAATGCAACATATGTGGCATTAGTTTTGACAGACTGGCAGCCTTCAAGCTTGGATAATGGACATAAGTGATACATGGAAACCATACTCCCACAAACACTTCTGTTATTCAATGGCAGATTCAGTTATGAATAAAAAATATGTTCCAAACCTTCCCCAACCATTGATTGGGCTTTAATGGAAGTTTATTAGGACTATACTTGTCACCATAATAATTCTATATTACCTGCAACATTGGGAAGATTCTTAAAGCAGTAAAAGAGTATTCCCTTCCAATTCATTAGGTGTTCTGGAAGGGAATAATCAATAATCTTATGATCTCCAGAAAGCACTGAAAAATCCCATTCCTAACCTCTCACAGATCAAAGTAGGAACCTTTCTACCACAGTCCTTTTCCAGCAGCTTTCTGTATCCTTTGGCAATATGGTCAGAGTCTCCAGCATGTGTGGCTCTCCAGATGTCATTAGACTTCATCCCCGACCAAAGTTGTAAGATCTGTTGGAATCTAAAAAGTCTGGAGGTGCAGAGGCTCCCCATCCCTGGTTTAAAGGGTATAAAATACCACTTTCATAGTAATTCAGATATCATCTCTAAGGTTTGTACAACATGATTTAAAAGGCTTTGCGTTGCATATGTTTCCACTGGCCTGGTGTTACCATGCCCTACTACCCTCTCCCTATAAAATCTCATAATTGGCAATATTGGACACTTTGAAGGGGTCACGTAGACCAGGGTGATCCAAAGTGAGGTCACAAGGAAGTAACAAGGACTGAGAAGGTGTTTTAGAATATTTTTGTAAGCACACCCAAGCTAGGATTAAGCAGAAGCCCTTGGTAAACAAAACTATGAAGGAGGTTTGTGCTGTTACTTTCTTAGGCCCCTCTATGGTGAATCACACATCCTAACCAATCAAGTGACTACACAACCCAAATTCCCAGGAAATGTCCCTCAGAACCCTCTCCTGTCCTACAATGTGAGGTTGTCATAAGCCAATCAATACCTATCTCCCAGCCATCTAAGACAATCAGTGGAGTTTTGTTCTCCTTTGCTCTTGCTGTGGGAGAATCATTCAGTAATTGTTGTAGCTGAAATGCACCTTCAAGGCATGAAGTGGGTTATGAATATCCCAGACCAAACAATAGCAAGGTGTGCCACTGTGGACAAGGCCTGGATACTCCCTCTGTTGGCACTCCCCCAGATCATAACTTCTAGTACCACCCTCAGGCTTCAGTCTGAGTACTTCGCTACGCTTCAAGCCTAGTAACTATCACCCTATTTCCTGAATCTATTCTTCTATCTGACCTTTCTGCCTTAATTTTTCAATAGCCTTCTGTGGTTCTTGTGAGCGTGTGTTGCATACTTGAATGCTTTTTGTGTTATTTCTAATAAAAACATTTTATTTCACTTTAACCTGGATTTCTCTACAGTTAGTACTGGTATACATATGTACAAAGTTCCCAAAGTTACCTGCCTTTCACAGCCTTCCATTTAAGCTGGTAATAATAATTCCCAAAAAATATTAATATAGCTTTGGCATCACATGTGGGGCTCCAAAGCACCCTCCACCTCTTTGGGTAACACTGGAATAATGTTTCTTTTCAAAATCAGTCATTGGAACAGTCCAGTACTGTCCAGAGTGAAATCAGAATTTTATACAAAGTTGAAATAAAATCCTGAGAGGATCTGCTGCCAGCATAGTTATATGATTGAAACAATGTCAGTCTTATGTTAATCTGCTTTAGGGTAGCTTCATCTGACATGAAATGTTTGTGCTGCAAATATGGAATCCAGAGAATTACAAACCCTCTCGACTTTTTTTATACAGCCCCTATGTTGCCAAAAAAACCTGCATCGGTAAACAAATCATCTTAAATCTGACCAATGGGCGTATCTTTAATTCAGCTTCTTAAAGTCTCAGTATTTACTTGATACAAAGATGTTTGAAGCCAGAGACACAGAGGGAGTAAGCTTTCTCTTCCAGGCATATCACTTAAAACCTTTTCCAATCAAGTAAAAAGATCAAGAACAGCAGAATCTTTCCGTGATCTGATAACCTCTTAGTTGACTATTGGGAGAAAAAGTGTATGTTTTTTGTACTGAAAGATCCTGCAGTGATGCTGGAATGAAGTAGATGAGAACTTGATCTGTACAATGGACTGGAAATGAGAGAGAGTCTTGTGTAATATGAATTTTGCACATTTTTGTTGTTGTTGTTTAAAATAAGTCTATTCTGTACCAAGAGTTTTCAGGCATTCCAGACAAAATCTATTTTTAACTGAAATGTACAGTATGAGCCAATTTCTATAAGTGGCCAATTCTCCTTGCAGTGGAAGTGAATTGTGCAGGTAGAGTCTCCCTTATCTAAAATGCTAGGGACCAGAAGTGTTTTGGATTTCAGATTTTTTCAGATATTTGAATACTTGCATATACATAATGAGATAACTTGGAGATGGGGCCCATGTCTAAAAATGAAATTTATTTATGTTTCATATACAACTAATAATCATAGCTTGAATTTTATATATAACATTTTAAATAATTGTGTGCATAAAACAAAGTTTGTGTATGTTTAACCATCTGAAAGCAAAGGTATCTCTATTTAAGCCACCCATGTGGACAATTTTGGATTTTGGAGTACGGTACTTTGGATTTCAGAATTCTGGATAAAGGATACTCAACCTGTATAATATAATTAATTAAATCATGTAGTTATTGATGAAGTACAGTAGCACCCCTCTCCATTGACGACGCCTTGTCGTGGGAGAGAGGCTTGCATACCCTAATGATGTTTTGAGCTATGCTGGCGGTGCCATAATAGCCACTGGTAGGGTCTCCCATGCCAGACAGGTCAAAACCGAAGGGTCTGACAAAGAGCGTCAAAGGGCAGGATGGGCTCTCTAGCCTTGTGGCAACCATCCTAGGAGAAGGAAAACTCTAATCCCAAACCCGGGCAGATGGTGCTCGTCCAACCCTGTAAGGTCAACCATCTAAGAGAAGGAAACTCTAATCAAACCTACGACCTGAAGACCTCGCTGCTACTGTCCATGCTTGCAAGGCCAGCAGACGAACCTTTGGTTTAAAGTCTGAGGCCAGTTCTGTGCACGCTGCACTCCACCAGAAAAATCCATTGCACAGGCTCGAAGGACAAATCCAATTCCAAAAAAGCCCTGTAGCGATAGGCAAGGGACAAAACGGCAGGTGTAAAGATGCACTGGAAGCCGCAGCCCCAACCCTGCATGCAGGCGGTTCAGGACATTGGTCGCGCGAGGCTGACCCGGGAGATGACAGTCTTGTTCGGCAGCATCCTGAATGACCAAGCAGCCTTTTTTAAGGAGAGCACTGCTTGCTCCATATGGAGAGGGGCCTAGAAAAGGTGGCCTAACGAAAGCTCATCCCCAACTACCTGGTTGGCTAGCCGCGGCCATTGGCAATCTTCTGATGCGGTCAAACCAAGGCAAAGAAACAAAGGCACACACCGGCCTCCAAAGGTGTACATAAACTGACACTTGCATGCTGGAACATCAGAACCATGCAAGACTCTGAAGATAGTGGACGGCCTGAGTGTCGTTCTGCCCTAATAGCCCATGAACTATCACGGCTTAATATTGACATCGCTGCTCTCAGTGAAGTTCGCTTCCATGAGGAAGGCAGCCTTAAAGAACATGGCGCCGGCTACACACTTTACTGGTCTGGCAAACCCAAAACCAAAAAACATATTTCAGGAGTAGGCTTTATGATTAAAAACTCCATTGCCTCCAAACACGAAACCTTGCCAACAGGACACTCTGATCGCATTATTTCCTTACGCCTCCCACATGTTGTTCTCTTCAGTAAGTCAACCTTAAGAAAACAGAAGTTCTTTACCAGCCTGCACCACAGGACGAACACCTCCATCCTCACATTGCCATCGGCAAATCTGTGCTCAAGTCTGTTCAGCAGTTCACCTACCTGGGAAGCATCCTCTCCTCAGATGCCAAGATTGACAAAGAGATCCATCACAGATAAGCAAAGGCATATAGTGCATTTGGAAGACTTCACAAAAGAGTCTGGAGCAATAAACACCTGAGGCAAAGCACAAAAATCAGTGTGTATAGAGCCATTGTACTGTCTATCCTCCTTTATGGATCTAAAACATGGGTCACCTATCGCCACCACCTATGACTCCTCGAGCGCTTTCATCAGCGCTGTCTACGCACAATCCTAAATAGACACTGGACTGACTATGTGATGAATGTTGCTGTCCTTGAGCAAGCAGGGATCACCAGTATTGAGGCCATGATATTGAGAACGCAGCTGCGCTGGGCAGGGCACGTTTCTAGGATGGAGGACCATCGCCTCCCAAAAATACTACTCTACGGTGAACTCGCCATGGGTCAGCGTAAGAGGGGCGATCCAAAAAAGTGATACAAAGACTCTCTGAAACAATATCTCAGGCTCGGCCAAATTGATCACCAACAGTGGTCTGCCCTGGCCTCACATCGGGAGGCATGGGGACACACTATCCACAATGCTGCAACCTTATTTGAGAACTCACGCTGAACAAGTCTTGAAGAGAAATGACAATGCAGAAAGAATCACAACCCAAAAACATCACCCAAGGAGACCTTCTGCTGTGCTTTTTGCAACCGGACTTGTTTATCTTGGATTGGCCTTTTTAGTCATCAGCGCGCTTGCAGAAAGTGCGGGATGTGTCCTTCCTGAATCTTCGTTTGTGAAGAAAAGCCAGAGAGAGAGAGACAGTAGCACCCCCGTATCTACTGATTCATCAACCACAGATTTACATATCCACAGTTGGCAATGAGGGGAGCAGAGGGGGGATCTCTCCTGCCCCCTCCCTCATCCTGGGATACCTCCATTCACAGTGTTTTATTCACTTTGTTTTATGCACACATGGCAGGGGTGAAGGAGGAAGGGAGGGGGAAGGAGCGATTGTGAGGCGGCGGTGGGTGGTGAATGACATTTGCTATTATCTGCGGAATTCATCATCTTCTGGGGGCCCAGAACCAATCCCCCATGGATATGGGGATGATACTGTACCACCTTTTATGCATCCTGAAACTACTCCAATTTCCTTGATGAAACTGTGTTTTGCTGTTACAGGGATGGGGAAATCCCTATCCATTTCTCTATGCACTTTAAAAATTATTTTATTTGTACAATGCATATATCCCACTCTTCTCCAGTTTGCACACCACACCCCGGACAGCTAACAGCAGCTAAAAGAATATGGGTGGGTGAGTGGATAGGTGGGATAAATAATAAAACAGAATAGTGGGCTAGTTACATCTTAGACACAATGTTTTAATTGTTCTACAATATCTTTTTGACATGTGACAACCACAACTGTGCACACTATTCCAGATGTGGTATATGGGTTCATTATGAAATGTTTTTGGTTAACTCTTTTGTGTTTCACCAGTTTTCTTTAAAAAAAATCATTGTACTTTTAAAAAATTGTATGATCAGGCTAAGAATTTAATGGAATTTGCCTTTTTCACAGTTGATCCATAGTAAGCTGTGCTGCTTCTTTCTATGATTCTGGAAAAAACTTTTAAAATATCTGATTGAGGCACTAGCTAGTTTAAATCAGGAAGGGCTACCATTTTTTGATGTGGGATGGATCCCCCCTTAAAGCTCTCCTTGATGACAAACAGGTGGTATGGTCATGCCTTGGGTTTCCAGCTGCAACACTTTGTGGGGCTTCTCCAAATGGTATTTCAGTCAGGCTTTGCTCCTTTCCCTCCTTCCTTCCATGGGAAAAGGCAAGGAGAAGCAAAGCATTCTCACCTGGAGTTGCAGAAGGATGCAGCCAGTTCTTGGGAATATCAGATAAGAGGAAGGAAGGAAACCCTTGCTGTCTTCAGTCACTAGTGGACAGTGGCAATACCTCACCATCTCTCCATTAGCTGGAAGCTTGTGGAGCTCTGGGAGTAGGTAGGGGGGCACAGCTCCTCTATGGGCTGGATAGGGAAACTCTGCAGAGATCTCTCCCATTTTCTGATTTTCTTCAGATCATATAAATCTTTCACCTCTTACAATTCTAAATGAATAGGTCTACTTTGTTCAAACTTTCCCCAAATAATTTAATTACTACTTTCCTCTGTGTCTCTATGGCAATATATTACAGCAGACACATTTTCAAATCATACATTTTCTAACACCATATACTAGAATTAGTATATGGTATATGTTTGGTTCTGTTGCCATTAAAACAGCTGCCAATTTGTTGATGTTGTTGTTCTGCATGGCTTCCAAACAGAGGCACAAAATCACTTCCATTTTTGAAATTTGGAAATTCACCCTTGAAGACAAGCATCAAAAGAATAAATGACTTTCATATATGCAATAGTCAATGGAAACAGCATGAATCAATTTAAAAATGTAGACAGAAAGAAATCAAAAAAGCATACCAAGTATCAAGCAGCAGCTACAATATTTATATGTTGCATTACTTCCATCTCTGGATGTGTTTCTTTTGACATTTATTTAAGTTATTCATACAACATCAAAGGCCATTATGCACATTGTGAAGGAACACTTTTATTAGTCTAGCTCTTAGATTCCAAAAGTACATTCAGTGTTACCTATCACTCTAAAGAGCAAAGCAAAGCAAAGCAAAACAAAACCTCTCTTTGAGAGGTGCCACTTCTCTCTTTTCTTTCAAATATTGCTCAGTTATTCCATCAAACTACTGATGTAAGCCCTCAAGGCAAGCAGGAACTCTACATTTTTAGAACTATATTTCGTATTCCCTGACTACTGGCCATACTGTTTGGGTCTTATGGAAATTGTAGTCCGAAATATCTGGAAGGCACTATGTGACCAATCCTTGACCTGATCTTTACACTGCAGTCTTATTTAGAGATAAAAGTTAGTCCCCTCACATTCTGTGGGGCAACCCCTTTATTGACTGGATATTTTCATATGCAGCCTTAATTCTCACTTCCATATTTCGGGGGGGAGGGGGCTTCCAAATATTATCCACAAAATAATTGTTAAGATTAGATTGTGTAAACTTCTGTCAAGCAGTAGTCTGTCTAATGTGAATTGAAGGCTTTCATGACCAGCATCCATAGGTTTTTCATGGTTTTTTTCCGGGCTGTGAGGCCGTGTTCTGGAAGAGTTTATTCCTGATGTTTCACCTACATCTGTGGCTATTCTCTGAAGATGCCAGCCACAGATGCAGGTGAAACGTCAGGAATAAACTCTTCCAGAACATGGCCTCACAGTCCAGAAAAAAACCTAGTCTGTCTAATGTTTTTCTAATTTATGACAAGTTGCTGGTACTAACATGTGGGTGGAGCCTATTTAGTATTCAGACATCTTGGTTATGATAGCACTGATGGGAATGTTTCTTCTAAGTACTTTAGTTACACTTGGGAAGTACAGTTTTTTGATTTGGTGGAATACAGTTTTTTGTTCTGATTATATTGGGTTTGGCAGAGAAAAGTTCTCTTTGCTTTGGACCTGTAATTGCTTACAATGAACACAGAACACAGAAATGTAGTTAAATTCAACTCGTTATAAGTAATGTGTGGTTTGGCCCCCACTTTACTTGCAACTAAGGATGAGTAAAAGGATTTTTATGAACTGGTACTTTCTACTTTGCTTGCTGCTGCTCTTCACCTCTTCTTGTGGACTGCTGCCTGCTCCAGACTGCTCCTTGAAGAATTAGGTGTCAGGTACTGGCTAATAAGCCAGAAGGCCATCTGTCCTCTTTGTAAAGGGATAAAAGCTGGCTGCTTCCTATGCAGAGTCACTGCCAAAGAGGGAGCCATTTCAGGGGTAAAGAAAGGGTGGGGGCCAGTTCCATTGTTTGGGAGGGAAGGGGTGCACTGTTGTTGTTGTTTAACTTTTAAATAACCTGCCTGCCAGCAAAGTAACATTTGTTACAAGGAAGGCATTGGAGGGCAAGCAGCCCATAATGACAGTAATGGGCAGAGGAGATATGGTATGGGAACACAGTCTTATTATTATGGTAGAAGGAAGAGCCACAGGATGTTGATTACCCCCAAGCTGTCCCCTATTTCCAATAGTCAGGATAGCCTTGGCAACAGGCCCCCTGGGCTGAAAATGCTGCCACTCAGTGCCAAGTCACTTAATGGGAAATTGTCCCTGATGCAGACCTTGACCCTGGATGAACATGCCAGCCTGGCTTGTATTACAGAGACCTGGCTGGATGAAACTGGAGGGTTCAACCTCTCCCAGCTTTGTCCATTTGGGTTCTCTGTACAGGCAAGGACTGGGGTGAGGGGAGGAAAAGTGGCAGTGGTCTGTCAGGATTCCATCTCCCTCACCAGTGCCCTGTCCAACAATCTGATGGGTTTGAGTGTATGTTTTTAAAGGTGGGTGGATGGTATAGAATAGAGATTCTGTTGGTGTACCACCAGCCCCCACTACCCAATAGTCTCCCTTCCTGACTTGGCTAAGTTGGTCTTGGTGGTGGCAGCACTGGAGTCTCCTCAGTTTGTTGCACTAGGGGACTTGAGCATCCATGCAAAGGCCTATCTGGAGCCTCTTAGGACTTCATGTCCCCCATGCCAAACATGGACTTGTCCCAAATAATATCTGGTACCACCCATGCTGTAGGGCACATTCTGGACATGGTTTTCTGGTCTGGGCAGGATGATGGTGATCTGAGTATGGAGGGACATTCTGTAGTTCTGTCATCAAGGACTGATCATTACCTGGTAGGATTTAGACTCACTGGGACTCAGAGCCTCTGCAGAGGTGGTGCACCCCAGCAGATTTATTATTACAGATGTGATCCTGACAGCTCTTGGGGTGTTATCTGTGCCTTGACAGATGATTCTGTCAAAGCCCTGACTCAGCTCTGGAATTGGCCAGGGTGGTGGACATGATTGCCCCTAAGCATCCTCTCCCACAAAGCATCCTCTTCTACAAAGTGGAGCCAAGTGATCCCCATGGTTCACCAGGGAGCTGGCAACAATGAAACAAATGTGATGGAGACTAGGGCAATGATGGTGGAAGACAACTGAACATGAGTGAGAGATCATTGATGCCTACACCATGGCAATGGTGGCAAGGAAGGAATTATACTGTTCTGTCACCATTATGTCTGCCCGGTGTTATGCAGAGGTGTTATCTTGAGTGGTCAGGAACATTTTACACTTCAGCCCACAAGAAGAGAACAAAGACTACTCCACAGCCCGCTGTGAGGAATTTGCAAAACACTTTGCAGACAAAATCACTCAGATCCATTCTGCCTTGGATGCAAGACCAGTGGATGTAATCTTAGTGTCTGCTTGTCCTATATTATTGGATAAGTTTCAATTTGTGCAGCCTGACTATATGGACAGGATCCTTGGAGAAGTGACAGCCATCACATGTGTACTGGATCCTTACCCTTTCTGGCTCCTGAAAGCAGTTTGCGGGGGCAGGGGCCAAGTTGATAAGGGGAGTGGTGAATAACTTACTAGAGTGAGGGAAGTTTCCATCCTGCCCAAAAGAGGCTGTGGCCAGGCTCTTACTAAAATGGCCTCCCTGCATACCACCATTCCAAATATTATTGTCCAGTCTCTAACATTACATTTTTGGGAAAGGTTCTGAAGCATGTGGTGGTCTTCTAGTTCCAGGGGGTTTCTAGTTGAAATAGAGTATCTAGGTTCATTTCAGTCTGGCTTCAGGCCCTGTTATGGAATGGAGACAGCTTTGGTCACCTTGCTGGATGACCTACACAGGGAACTGGACAGGGGGAGTGTGTCCCTGTTGGCTTGGCTGGCATTCTCAGCAGCTTTTGACCAGCAACCATCTGGTCAATGGTTGAGCAGCAACCATCCATCATGGTATCCTTCTAGGTTTCCTCACTGAGATGGGACTTGGGGCATTGCTGTACAGTGGTTCTGGTCTTACTTTGAGGGGCAAATTCAGAAGGTGGTGCTGGGGCACTCCTGTTTGATGTCCTGGCTGTGGGCTTTTGGGTCCCTCGGGGTTCTGTTTTGTCCGCCATGCTCTTTAACATCTACATCAAACTGCTGGGAGAATCTGGATTCCCAGGTGTCAGGGCAATGTGAACTATTTTTCACCAGCATTTGTGTACCAATGCCCATGGTATACATTGAAAACTACAAAAGCCAGCTCCAGAGGTTTACCTGAATATGTGGGTACATAGGGGATGGCAGAATATGGTACACAGGGGATGGCAGGATGGATAAATCCTTTCCATATAACAGTAGCATCTGAGTGTTTCATACATTGAGTGCGATGGTCTGCAGAGGACTTTGTACTTTCTGCAGGTCTGCAAAGGATTTGGTTTAAGCTGAAACCAGTTACAGGGCTCCCATGATTAAGAATTCTGGGTAGTCACATTCAGCCACATGGTAACAAAACCCATTCCAGAATTAAACATAGAGTGGGAAGATTTCAAATGCTGCTAGATGTACAGGGAAATTCAGGGAGTGGGTTTTATGGGTACCTACTGGGGATATAAATGTTCATTTCTCTCATTCCTGATAGTGACATGAATAACTTATTTATTCATCTCTACACAATTTGAAAAAGAGGATTATTCTTTTTAATTCACCTCAGTGAAAAGAAATCTGACCAGAGAAAAACAGCACAGAAAATCAGGTTGTACAAAGAGTTTGATAAATCCTGTTCAAAAACATGTCTTTGTCAAACAACATGTCTTTTTCTGGTACTTTTTGTACACTAATGCAAACTTGATACAGATAGCACAGTGCCAGCCACTCAAAGTGTCTAAAATCAGAACAAATGATGAAGCTATTCACAAATGGTTGGTTAGACTTTGTGCACGTCACTTTCATCTGCAGAAATTACAGGGTTTTTGTAAATAATTGAAAATTACAGGGTTTTTGTTCATTTGCTTTTTAAGCAGGGGAGGTGAGAATCTCTAACATGGTTGTTCTTGCAATTGTGGTGGGAAATTTAAGGGAGGCATACTTTTCCTTGTGAAGGTTTTGCAGCATTTATAACCTGGAATTCAAATACCTAAACAAGGCTACAGTCTTCTTGATTTCCACTGTGCTGAATCTATTAGAATAGCCCAGAAGGATACTGGGAATTTGAGTCCAGAGGGCACACAAGAAGATTGTATCACATGAAAGTCAAAGCTTCAGTCCCATAAAATTCATATAGGTATACTTTTTCATGAGAGGAACAATTGACTATACAGAAAACAGGGTATAAGAGCACTTTGCAATTGCTCTGGAAAGGCTAAATATAACCTTGGGAGTTAAAGGAAAACTTGGATAGAATATAAAACAGCTTCTAATCTTTTGATCTAATCTAAGGCACAACTGAATCACTACCAATTATGTCTTCAAAATGCTCAACTATATATATATATATATATATATATATAATGAAGCTAGCAATACACAGAATTCGACACATAGCATAATTATCCCAAGCACATATGTGCACACACTAATAGTGTAATCCTATACATGTATGTTTGGAAATAAATCCTTTTAAGTTCAATGGAGTTCATTCCCAGTTAAACAGATATAGAACTTGAGCTTAAAGGGCCAGTCCTGCCATTAATTATGCTCAGCCAAGTGCTGCTGCTTTAGTGAAAAATTATGCATGAGCTGAGATGAATTATTTCCAACAATTTTCTTGCATGGAGACCTCTCGCTGTATCACTGGAAACACTACATATTATTTGTGTGCATGCTGAATAATTGCTATATCTATTAGACATCTGGAAACAGTGGACATTTGTACCTCAATATTTCGAACTTCCATGTTGGTATTTGGCTACATTTAGTACTCAATGTGCAACGTTATTTAGTATTTGGCACATGAGTATGTGTGAGCTTTCTTATCACAGGTCTGCTGAAATAAATAGATGAAAGGGGTATGAATAGCTTACCTCACCTCTGAGATAGGTTTCCACATACAACATTCACTTTTCAAATTTCAAATATTATTTATCAATTTAGATTTGAAAGGTGAAACTTTTCTCTTATTCGTAATACTAGAACAAAGGGTCACAAGCTGAAGATGAATGGCAAGGGATTCAGGGCAGATAAAAGGAAAGTCTTCTTCCTTTAGTACATACTGAATCTGTGGAATTCATTGCTAGACAATATAGTGATGGCTGCCAACATGTATAACTTTAAAAGAGTATTTGATACATTCGTGTAAATTTGTGCAGTCAATGGCTACCAGTCAGGATGGGTACATATCACCTCAGAGGTAGTATGTCTCTGTAGTCTAGTCACTGGAATACAATGGACAGAAAGTGTAGCTGCAGTCAAGTTTTGCTGGCAGGCTTTCCATAGTCAACTGTCTGGCCATTGTGTGAACAAAAGGCTGGACTGGCTAGGTCTTCATTCTGAATCAACTCTTCCTATATACCTATGCTCAACAGAGGATCTAGCAATGAGACCAGTAATGTTAGCCCAATCCCACAGTAATAAATAGTATAATTCTCATAATTTATTACACAAACAATAAAAAAGAAAGGGGGTCCTTTATTGTACCCTGTTCCATGTCTTCTGGAATGGGCATGTGAAGTACAGTCCTATTTTTATACTGAAACTGGAGCAGTTTGTGGAGCCAGCCAGGGGGATTCAGACAAAATGGTGAGAGAAGTCTGAAGTCTGAATGAAATTTTTAGCTCATTAATCATATGAACAACTAAAAGTGTATAGACCGACATAGAGAGAAAACAAAAGCCCACAGTGTATACAGCTGGAGTCTATTGTGGTCTGCTTCAAAATAAATGCTGACTCTGATTTTGTTTTTTACATGATATACAGAGGGGTGGCAACCGACAATGTGCAAAAAGAGGAATCCTATGAGTTTATGTGTGAGGGAGGGAGAGTGTGGTAAGGCTTAGTGTCAGAGGCTGGAAATTTAGTTTTAAAATAATTTATTGTAACTTTTACAACTGAAAAAACCTCACCCTTCAGAAGTAGCTTATTGTTTTTATAGTCACATTTTTTTTAAAGAAAGTAACAAAGTTCTCAATATTCAAAAGTAAATACATTGTTACATTACTTAATTTAAAAGCAATACAACAAACAATAAACAGTGAAATACAATTTCAAATCTGGAAAACTCAATCCTCCTCTTTGCTTTGCATCTTGTAACACATTATATTTTACTCTTGGGTTTTTTCCTCACCTTGGCATAAAAAACTTAGATAACTCCTTCTGCCATTGTTTAAATCAGTGGCTCCTAACCTTTTCTTTACCAGGGACCCTCTTTAAATATATTTTGTTCTCCCAGACCTCCAAGACTTAACTCAAGATTTAAAACACTAACAATAATAATATGTACAATTACACCATTCATTAACCCTTCCCTCAGAGGCACTGGAGTGGGAGGGAAGACCTTCCTTCTGCTTCTTCCGGCAAATTTGTGGCTGGAGTAGATTGAATGGCAATGTGCAGGCCAAGGTAGCCAGGCTTTGCCTTGGCTCCTGTCATGTGGGCTGAGCAGCCTTCAAGCCTTTGCAGACCCTGTGAGGATATGGTAGCCCCCCTAGGGTCCATAGACTACAGGCTAAGAACCAATGGCTTAAATGGCACATCATTTGTCAAAACTGGCATTGTCTGAAATAAAAACATTCTAGACAAATCATTCATTTTTATCACTGAGATTCTGCCCAGCAGTGACAAATTTAAATTTCCCACCTTCTCATATCCTTCTTAACTTCATTCCATATGTTAACACAAACAATGTACTGCTCATGTTTAACATAGCAATGCCTAGATATTTAACTTTCTTCTCAATTTTAAAACCAGGCTTGTCCATCAATTCAGTTTGATCTTCCATTTTCTATTCCAAGCTATCTTTGATATAATTTGAAAGCATCATCTCAAGCATAAAAAAGCAGGTTCAGCACAATTGTTATTAAGACCTTATTTGGGGGAAAGGAAAGGCATTTGTCCCCACACACCTTTAGCACAGTCCTCATCCTGAATTTCCTCCCAGACCAAGTTATGGGCTTAACATGCCATATAATTTAGGGATATACAGATCTTCCAGCCTCACTTTCCTTCCATATTCCAATTTTGCCATGTGTGTATGTGTGTTTTAAAAATCTGATCAAAAGTGAATGAATCAACATTCCCAGAAGGGACAAATCTGTCAGTTTCACTTTTCATCCATGAAATGTGTCTCCAGTGGTGGTGGTGGGGGTCACAAATGAAATGTTCATCTATCCTTCATATAGTTTACCTCAAAATATTCAATGGCAACACTAGGTGGGTGCAGAGAGACTGAACCACATCAGGTGACACTGTCGGAGGGAGGGGTGACACCAGCCTTAGTAACGCAACAGAAAATATTGGCTGGTTAGTTTTAATGAACACAACCAAAACACATGCTGCTGTACTAGCCACCTCAAAAAGTGTTCCCTTGGGTTCCCACTTTTTTGGCAGTGCCTACTATTTTAAACTCTCCACAACCATTTTGGACTTTATCAGACTAGCAGCTAAAAATGTTGTAATTCCTCTATTGAGGAAAACAGAAACATAGTGGCATTGTTACACTTATTATCGTAAGTCACTGTAATTGCACGATACAACCACCACAGAATTATCGCACAGCCATCACTAGTAATTTAAGAACAGGATTTTACTTCCATGATTTAGCATGGGCAGCATTTTGGCGGTTCTCATGAGAAGACACGAGCATACTTAAAAATTCCAACCCCCCTGAATTTACAAAGTAAATGAACACACAAACACTTAAACCTAAAAATGTGCAAACAAAACAGGACAGTTCATAAAAAGAGTGTCTTGCAGACAGCTTTCACATTCTCACACAAAGGTTTTCTCACTGGGAATGGGGAGAGGGGAAAGAGGACCGCTAATTCACACTGTAATCTTGCAATTACAGCAGGACATGGTTTTGCATGCTCTTCAATACTGTGAAAAAAGCCATATTGAGAGCTGTTGACAGTTTGTCCCATCAATGAAAATTGATGCCTTATTCATGGCTGGAGCACAGATTGACCACATGAGAATGACAATGTTGTGCAATAGTGGTGCTACTGTTTGTGCTACTGTGATGTTGAAATCATGCAATTTTTGCCATGTCTGATAAAGTCCTTTGTCTATAAAGGAATCTGCAGGCAACTGTATCTTTTTGCCCTCATGAATAGCATACCATATCTCCTGAGGTTCAGCCGTGTGATTTTTCAGCGCGCTCTCTTATTAGTCCTTCCTTAGTCGAATTCCGACTGGAATTCGATGTCCCTTGGGCCTGTTTCCTCAAACCTAATTATCCACTTACACCTCCTTCAGTTTTCTTTATCACCATATTTGACTATTCTAAACCCTTTCTCCATTTTCCTTTCCTTAGGTATGCTTGTCCTTTAGATTTCTTGTGCCTCAGGACTACTTCCCTATCCTCAGCATCCCTGTGCAAGCGGTTTTAATCCCAGGGAAACTCAGAACTTCTCTTGTATTCATAGAAGTGGGACTGCAAATACAATTGGCCCTCCATATTTACGGGTTTAACTTTTGAGGACTTGATTATTCATGGATTACTTGATGCCTCCTCTGCTGCTGCCCTGTGCCATTTTTAATGGGGGCTGCGAGCTTCACAAGACTGAGAATGTGCAGTGAGGCTTGGAAGTCCCTATTAAAAATGACAAAGGGCAGCAGCAGAGGCAGTGGCAAGCCCCACCAGCTGCCCACTTCTGCCATGCAAGGAACCCTGTTGCCTCAAAGGCTTCTGCAATGGGTGGAATCTGTGGGTTGTACTCTTCGTGTGTGTTAAATATGGTTTGGGAGTCCTAGAGCTATTTGTGCATTTTTTTTAAACTTTCTTGGGGGTCTTTTGCCTCTATCCCCAACAGATGTGGAGAGGCAACTGTAGTTTATTTTCATGAGCATCTGACCATGCCAAAACATCACACAAGCTCAGTGTCAGAGGCTTTACCACCACAAGCACCATTCAGTATAAATAATTCAAAATAGTCCTAGTGCTAGTTGTTGAAAAGAATCTTATTAACAAGCAAGTGTCTGTTTCATTTTCTAGGCTGCTAAAATTCTTATTTGAAACGTGAGTAAACCTGACATTCAGTGGCACTTTTCACACAGAGTAACATTATACAGTTTGTATGTGCCTTTGTCTCTCTGATGTGATGGAACTTTCACAGGCTGCTCCATGAAATAAGGGTTAATTTATTTTTAATTAAGCTTATTTAATTAAGCTTCACCCTGTTTTTAATAATTGAATCTCTAATGGAACTCAAAGCTGCAGGGAACCAAATAATCATCACTATATGTAACACTTAATTGGAAATGATATAACTTCACAAAATGAATCATTGTTACAGGGGGTAAGATCAGTTGCTTTCTGAAACACCCCTTAGATTCAGGGGTCTGGGTATCAGGGGTCTCCAGATAAATAGTCCCTGGAAGATTTTGCTATGGATAGCTCTTCATTACTGAATGATTACAACAGAATGTACCTAGTCAGGAGAGAGACAGTGCCAATATAGATGCCCAGAAATAGGAAAACAAAACAAGCAACAAACCAATGACACACATATATTGGTACAGAAGAGACTGGCTGCAGCAATCATGTTCTAGCTAAAAGATAGTTCCTGTCCCTTTAGCTACTTTGAGTAAGAGAAGTAATAACAGTTGCTGCACCTTCTGTCATGACATTTACTGTGGAAAAATGTTTTCTGAATGTAGTCTTCTCTATATTTTATCCCATGTGGGATACTGTCCAGAATAATTCATGTTCTGGCCAGAGTGTTCTAGGCCTGGGCACACAGTGCCCCCCCCCAATTACCTGCCCTTCAATTCCAGCAATGGAAGAGTGTCCTCACACCCACAGCCCATGTGAGAACCGGCACTTCTCTTCCCCATGCCAGTCACATCTTCTTAGGGCAGTGTTACTCAAAGAGGTGGACAGTGCTTTAGAGCCCCACATGTAATGCCAAAGCTATATTAATACTCAGGGGAAGTACTATTATTAGCTAAAATGGAATGCTGCAAGAGGCAAGTAACTTTGTGATTTTTTCACCCATGTGTACCAGTATAACTGTAGAGAACTCCAAGTTAAAGTGAAATAAAATGTTTTTATTGGCAATAACACAAAAAGCATTCACACATGTAACACACACTCACAAGAACCACACAAGGCTATCAAAGAGTTAGGGAAGAAAGGTTGGATAAAGGAATAGATTTGGGAAATAGGATGTTCAATACCAGTCTTGAAGAGCACTCAGACTGAAGGATGAGGGTGGTACTGGAAGTTCCGATCCAGCAGCGCACAGATAAGAGAAGTGGCCAGGTCCTGTCCACAGTAACATAACTTGCTATTGTTTGCAGCTAATATTTATACCCTGTTTTGTATGCTGAAGGGGGTACTTTGGCTAGAATAAAACCTAAATGAGTTTCCTATCGAATAAATAAAGTAAACCGAAACTTAGCTGGAGACAGGAATTGATGGGTTTATGACAACCTTGTATTGTAAGATAGGTGAGAGTTATGAGGGTTATTTCTTTGGGAATTTTGGTTGTGTAGGTCACTTGATTGTTTATATTATGTGGCTCATCATTGTGTGGCCCAAGGAGAAATTAGCACATACTTCTTTAATGGATTTGTTTACTAAGGGGCTTCCACTGAATCCTAATAAGGGTGTGCTTGCTAAAATATTTCTAAGGCACCTTCCCAGGTCCTTGTGACATCCGCCTGATCTTCTCTTTGGATTACCCTGGTCTACTTGACCTCTTCAAAGTGTCCAATATTTCTAATTATGAGATATTATAGGGAGGGGGTAGTAGGGCATACTAACACCAGAAGCATGGTACCTGACCATGGTCACATGGGTGGGTGCCTCACAGTGACCTCAGCAGATGTGATGCACATGACCTGGCCAGGAAATGGCTGGACTGGGCAGCACATGGGCTGTGTGTGCAGACACGCCTCCCTGTTGAAGTAACAGAACTCACCGTTTTCTCCAGAAGAACTGGAGCAAAGAGTGAGGTTTTTTAAATGTTTACACACCATTTTAGGGGGCATTTACCCCAAGTTCTTACCAGAACTGCCAAGACGTCCTCTGGGTAGTTCAGACTAGGATTGGGGCAAATCCCCTGGATCATCTGGAATGTTGGGTGTGGGAATGGGGGGAGCCCCCTTCATTTGCCCTGTCTAGACAAGCCCTGAATGAAGGTTTACAGTTGTACGTTTCATGTGACACAACCCAGAGACGTGGTTTGTTATTTTGAAAATAGTTGCTGCAAGTTGTTCAAAGACAGAAAATGATTATAGCATGTTTAGCCTGAATGTGGGAATAGGAATGGGCACAGCAGTGAAGACTGTTTCTGCTGACTTTTCTTCAATTTTCCAGTGCATTATGTTCTGGTTCAAGATAGATTTTTAACAGCTATTATGATTTATAGGGTGCATATTTTTTTTCCAGTTGGAAGCATGAATGGGCATATGCCCCATGAACTAATGTGTGAAGTAGTGCTTTTTTGTGCACATTTAGGCACCCTATGTTCTTTGCAGATTTTTAAAAAATGTGCAAATTCTCAAATGCATGTGTTTTCTTTATAGAATGCTACTCAGTCTTATAAAAACATAGATTTGCAACCATAAATTACACCAGTTTCTGTGTTTGGGAAAAGGGGTTTAGGTACATTTATAAAAAGCAAAATAAAATTGATAGAGAGAATTTCTCACAGTAGCGTTTTGGAGAGGAGGTTCAGGGTGTGAAAGATGACCCACCCATATTAATGGGTTAAAAAAACACGTTACAACTACCACCTGAGATCCCCCCCCCTCCGTGAACAGCAACTAGTAGCCATTGTTGAGCCTTCTGAAGACATTGGGTCACCATGTTTTTACGTGAAAATAGTAGCTTTCATTGGTCAATGCCATTCACTGCTCGGCTCCACAAAAACTTTCTTCAGTGTTTGGATATGGTATATCATCATTCTAGATGCTTGGGGAAAGGAAGTGGCAGAGAGGGAGAGCTCCGGTAAAACCATCTTGTTTTGTCTCTCATTCCCCAGAGTTTATCCTGCACTCTAAAAAATAAAAAAAGCATAAAAGAATACCCCCTTAAGTTTATTATTTGTTTCCTTTCGCAAATGAGGCCTCAAAACGGGACATACCAGCTTGGACCAGCTTTAAAAATAACACTCCTTTTGTTTTTCACTTTACTCTTGAAAACCTTCAGAATCAAGTATTTTCTTGAATGCATCCAAGTACATATTATGGGAAATTACCTTACTTTGCCCCTTTTATAGATAGCAGGAAAGAAAATATTTATCAGCAAGTGTCTTGGTTCCATGAACTTCTCTTCTTTACTTAATATCAAAACCTGAAGTCAAAGCTGTGGGGTCACTAAAGCTGATGTTACCCCTCCTTCTGATCCTTCAACCATATGCAGTTTGGCCTCTCCACACCCCCATAGTGCTACCACTGAGTCAAAGCATGTTCTGGACTCCTAATTTAACAAAATGTACATATTCCATAATCATCAGCAAAAGGAGGAAAGGTCAAGAGCAGAAATGTCATTATCAGTTCAACTTGGTTGTTGTGAACCCTTTGCAAGAACTCACAGAATTCCCTTACTTTGATCATAACTGCTCACAAAAATATGAGCAGAGGCAAACCCACTCTGATGAATCCCTCCCTGCCCCCAAATCTCTTAAGCAGCTGCTTGGCTTCCAGAGTAATCAGCCTTGATTAACAAGTAGGTAGATTTTCAACACTCAAAGGTTTTTTTTATATTTATTTAAAGAGGAACACTCGCTAAAAATCTTCTCATGATGTCAGAAGTTCATCCATCTCTTCACAATCGTTAGCAGCACTTCTCACATTGCTAGTTCCAGAGTAGCACAGTTGACCTCACAGTGACTACTTATGAGCATCAAAAGAAATCATATAAAGGAAGAATGGAGCTGATGTTAAAGTTTAGAAGTGACATATACATTTTATTCTCCTCTTGTAGAACTTGACGTGAATAATAAATCATTTTTCTTCAACAAACCTTTCCTGAGTTTCTCAAACTTTATTTAATTTTTTTTTTAAAAAAAAATTGACTACAGGGGATGGACACATCTATCAATTTATTTATTTATTTGCAGTGTATCGTTTTCTAGTTTTAAATTCATCATGCCCCAAACTTGGACATTTGTTTTTACTAATTCTTACTTTTGGTTTGTCCTGAGCATTGATGATTTTATTTAAAGTTTTCCTTGAAATTTGTGCACATTTTGTGTGCATTTCTCTTAATTCAAGTGTATTTATGCAATTTCATCTGGTATGTAGATTTTATTTTATTTTGGTCAATAGCTCATAACCTCACCATGGCACTACCTTTCTATGGTGGTGGGATTGTGTGTTCCTGTGAGGCAAAAGGCTCACAGTGCTGGTAGCTGTGCTGCTGGTAGAGTGCTAGTAGACTTCAGCAGGAATGTTGATGATAAGATGACTTGGAGGTCTTTCATTCATAGGGTCACCATATGTCAAAGTTATCTTGATGGAAGTTAACAGCAAAAGATAAGAAAGCATTTGTGTGTTCACTTTGATATACACATTTATGTATCCATTTTGGGGTTGGAAAACCCACTGCACAATTTGGAGAAATTTGTTTTTCAAGATAACTGAATTTCTGTCTGTGAACTAGCACAAAACTATACAGTTAGGTAACGTTGCATTAAAATATAAACCAAACAAACTTCTTGACCAAAACCAATGAGGACAGATATTTCAAGAAGTTAAAAACCAGGATTTTGGTTTCCATGCTGGATTGGTAGCCCTTTATAGCACATACAGATGATAAACACCTCAGTAGACAGCCATTTGCATAGTCATCTAAATCCAGACCTGAAAGATTCAGTGGGAAACTATTCTGTCATAGACCATACATTAGAATGAGTACAACCACACATCCTGCAGTGTGGGTGGGAATGAACTTTCCCATCCACTGCCTTGGGTGATGAGGTCATCTTATTGCCATGCAACAATACAGGAAGTTATGCCTAAGTATTCAGAACAGTAATTCTCATAGCAAAACTGCAAATGTGATTCCAGAAATAAATTGTTAGGGGTTCCCCTAAGCCTCAAGTATAAGCTTTCATCCGAGACTTCCTATTACTTTTTGATGTTGTTTATGTCAAGTCAGCTTCAACTTATGAAGAACCTATCTACGAGAGACATCCAAGAGCTGTGGTCATAATTCATTTATTTTTTTAGCAGCCTGTGTTATACATCTCTGTACAGTGGCAGCACTTGGGGGGGGCGAATGGGCCAAACTACACCCAGTGACACCATCGGGTGAGGGATGACACCAGCATGGGTGATGTCACTGTTCCTGTACATATCATGGCTACAGTCAGCAGGCAAATCTGTGGCTCTTGCAAAACTATGAGGGAAAGTCCTTAATAAGGCAAGGTAACTTTAAAGTCTAAAAGTAAATCTTTTGACCTTTTGTATTTTTGTAACAGTGAAATGTGTTTTCACTGTACTTATAGGCATTCCAGAAGTGTATCAGGGTGTGGATTATAATCAGCAGGAGCTTGTGCTATTGCTAAATCTATTGGTTTTAAAAGGTTCCACAATATCTCTTTTCTTTTTTCTTTTGTACTTCCAATGTGGCATACATATGAGTTCCCCCGACTCCACAATAAGGCTAACAGCTATATTGGGAGGAGGGATTTTTTTTTTTTGTCAGAATCATGAGCAGAGAGGGAGGAGTTAAAATTCCCCTCTTTACATAATAAAACAGTCATAGTTGTTGGGCACATAATTAATGTAATGCAATGCCTATGTTGGCACTAATATAATATCAGTGTCTGAATTTTGGCATAATAAATATTACTCTGCCTTTCTTTTCCCTCCAGCTTATTTAAACAAAGGCCTCACTTGATCTAAATCCCATTTACAAAAGAAAAAGAGTAAACATCAAGTGGAGGCAGGAGAAAAGCCCAACTTAGTTGGCTTCCATATTTATCTTTCATGCATCACTTCTCCATGAAAAGGAGCAAATGTTTTAATTAAATGTTTAATTAAAATGAGACAAAAAACTAATTAGAGCTGGAAAATAAAAATTTCAGAATAGAATTAGAATGTCATGTAAAATAATCGGCTAATTAAAACAGAACTGATTAATTTGTGTCTACCTCTGATTGGTAGTGGCAAGAAACTGTTATCTGAAAGGATCTTATTGCCTTGATCTCATTGTTTATTTAACAACTGAAATTGCAATGTGTTATAATTAACAGTAATGGTGATCCTAGCTAGTACAATAAGGACAGGATCTAGCCACCCTTGCATGTCCTTTCTGGCTTTTGCAAGACTTTTGCTGTTTCCTTAGATGGTAATTGTCTTTACAATTAATTTATTTCCATTGTTTGCTATTTTAAGGCATAGTTTTTCAAGGGCTGCCTGGACAGACCATACTTTGTTGTCTGGCTTCAAGTCATTCCTACTTACGGTGACCCTAAGGTGAACCTATCATGGGGTTTCCTTAGCAAGATCTGTTCAGTCTACCCTACTGAAAATGAAGCTCACAGTAAATCATATTTTCATTTTGACAATGAGTGGTTAATGTTTTGAACAATTAAATGGTCCTGCATAACAAGTGTTTATGCTCAAGGAACAAATTAGTTTTGCTTCCTCTAAAATGTACCTACTCTTGTACCTACTAAAGCCTAAGAGGATAGCTTTGTGCTCTGCTGTTTTAGTCCAGATGGGCTGATTGTAAGTATAGGATACACCCTCTCTTCTAAAAACAAAACAAAAACAAAAAAACAAAAAAAGTCTTCAGATCAGAAAATGTATAAAACACTTTTGCCAGCCGATTGCTGAATAAAGAGACCACACACATAGAATTGGGGTGAAATAAAGTGTTTTTATTGAAATCAGCCTATTTAAATTTCCTCTAAAATCTTCAGCAGGGGGAGGCAACCTGGTGAGGGACCAGCTGAGGCAGTAAGTCTATCCTAGACCACACCCTTCAGCCTTCCCGAGGAAAACACCTGGGTCCTGGAGAGGAACCCCAGTTGCTTGGGGTTGTTCGCCAGCTGGCCCTCATCTGGAAGGTGAACCCGAAGTCCCTCACCCAATCTCCATGGATTGGGGTGAAGGATTATCCTTTAGGCCAACCTCAAGGCGGGTCTCCTTCTGTCCCCTTAGGCCCCACGACCTGAAGTGGCCCTTCCAGAGACCCTACCTTCACCGAAAATTGGTGCCAAGGAGCCCACTGAAGCAACGCCTCCCCCTTTACCACCACAGAAAGGGGCAAGCACCCGCTTAGTCCCTTTCCCCCACCAGCTCATCCAAAAGGTCCCTCAACCCCCGCTGAAGATCCCTCAAAGATATCAAATTTCCAGTGTCCGAAAGGTGTACCCCATCAGCTCGGTAGAACTCGGGCCTCTTGGACATGATGTCAGGGTGAGGCAGGTAGTATCCCAATCCCTTATACATGGCATTCTTAATTTCCCGGTTAGCTCCCCTCTGGGCTTTATCCAGTGAACGGGGATCACCTTCCCATCTGCAGTGCTGTCTTGGCAGTATGGCAGACCACATGACGGTAACCTCAGGCCACTGCAATCTGATTACCCACATGTCATGGATTACCTGAAGGACCAGTGCCTTCCCCTTCAACAGCCCCAAATCATTCCCCCCTAAGTGTACAAGAACATTAGGTGGAGGCCCTTGGTGCTCCTCAAAAAGCAGTGGCAGAAAGCCACACCAATGTAAACCCCTCCTTCCCAACCACTCAATTGTCACTCCATTCCCCAGGCTCAGGTAAGGCCCAAAGTGACTCAGCCAGGCCTGCTGGGCTGCCCAGTACACCATACTGTGGCCACAGTTCAGCACCCGCAGCCTCACCAGCGTTGACCTAGAATCTGAGAAACAAAAGGGGAAGATGTCCAGTTAGTAGGTGAGTGGACGCACGTAACGCCGATAGGAGGAGGACCTCCATCGGCCAATCCCCTGGATTGTCGCAGATGGCATGCCCATTGCAGAGGCTGTGGAAGCGGCTCCTATGCAGAAGGAGTGGGTAGCAAAATGGGCCCCTTAAAGACCCAAATTGCCTAACACTTTAGACGTCAGTGTCCAGAACTGGTATTTGGTCAGTGGAGAAAAATTGCATGCACGAAAAGCGGGCCCGGTTGTGGCCCCTGACTTCCTAAAAACTGTTGCAAAGCCCTAACTGGGCACAACTCAGGATCACTGCATGGCAGCAAGTGACATTGCTTGCCCTTTCCGTGCTGGTCTGTCTTGGAAAAACACAGAGTCAGAGTGACCTGGCGTCCCTTAATGATGACATCTCTCAATTCCAGAGCTCTATGAGAAACGTCCGTCTTGGATGCCAACGCAAGCTCACTAATGCGTAAGGCACCAAAGAAGGCTGTCAACGCCGCTGCATGGAAAAGCAGCACCTCATATGGAGACTTACAAATACCTAACCAAACTTTGGTCAACCCTTTTAAAATGGCAGGATAAATTGGGATCCTACTATCAGACCTATGCCCTTGTTCCCTGGACCACCCTTCCAGGGCTTTCCTAATATGGGAATCCCCAGTGGTATCTGGGATGCCCTGAGCTTTGAGCCAGAAAGCAATCACTGAAAGTCTAATCTTGATGGATTGTGGAGATAATCCTTATGGTATAGGAAGACGCAGAACTGGAAGAGCTGCTTAAAAGGTACAGGAATACCCTGTTTGAAGCCTGACTGCTCCCTAAACTGAAAAAAATCACATAAAGCCCTGGTGTATCCTTTTTGAGTGCTTGGTGCCATAGACATACCTAGAGCCCTTACAAGTTCAGCCTCCACAGGCTTGCTGGCATCGGATCACCCTCAGGTGCTGCATCGGGCGCCAACGCCCTGAAGCACTCCATCTGCATGCGGGAAAGAGCGTCGGCAATGCCATTGTTAACGCTTGCCACATGCCGAGCCACAAACAGAATATTAAACTTCAAACATTGTAACGTAAAGGCCCTGATGAGTACCATCACCCGAGGGGATTTAGAGGTGAGGGAGTTTATTACCTGGACGGTGCCATATTATCACACCAAAAGTGCACAGATGAATTTGACAACTCGACTGCCCAAATTGTGACTGCCACCAATATTGGGAAAAATTCTAGGAATGTCAGATCAGCCACAATATTTGAGGCTGCCCAATTGGGAGGCAACCTACTTGCACACCACCGTCCACTGAAATAAACCCCAAATCCTGTGGATCCAGCCGCATCTGAGGCTATATGTAAATTACTTTTTAACTTGCATTCTTTACGCCAAAGAGCGTAAAGACCATTAAACTGATCTATAAACTCTTGCCAGACCAACAAGCTGGCCTTATATCCCTAGCAATGCGGATTAAGAAACAGGGCTGTCTCACACCCTTAATAGCGGTACATAGCCAGTGAAGGAAAGCCCTGCTGGGAGCTACCACTTTACAAGCAAAGTTCAAATGTCCTATAAGGACCTGAAATTTGCGCAAGGTCACTTTATGTCGAGTTAAGAACTGCCCAACTCTATCCTTTAGATCATTGACTTTGGGTGCAGACAGTCTACACAGCTGGTTGACTGTCAATTTCAACACCTAAAAAGGTCAAACACCTGGGCCGGACCGTCTGTTTTGTCAGGTCAGCAGCCAATGTTTCAAACTGCTGCAGCAGGTATTTACACTGACCAGAATGATATGGCCCAATCATCAAAAAATCATATAAATAGTGTACAACACCGTGTAGGCCACTCCTAGCCCTCAAAGCCCACTCAAGAAAGGTGCTGAAGTTTCAAATGCATTGCATGAAACTGAGCAGCCCATGAGTTGACCCCGGTCCATATAAAACTGCCCTTCAAACTGAAAATCTAACAATTCAAAATCATCCGGATAAACTGGCAGAAGGCGAAAGGTGGACTTCATGTTGCATTTTGCCAGCTCGGCCCCCCAACCCTGTAGTCAAACTGCCCTAACTGCAGCATCAAAAGATGTATACTTAACCGTACACAGCTCATGGGGGATAGAGTTGTTCACTGAATCTCCTTTAGGATACAATAAATGATGAATGAGTCTAAATTCCCCAGGGGCCTTATTGGGCACAATGCCCAGGGGCGAAACTCTTAGGTTGGGAACCGGAGGACTTGCAAAGGGGCCCAAAACCCGACCCTCATTAACTTCCTTCATAATTTTTTCCTTTACCACATGTTCTAAACCAGAAACTGACTTTAAATTATGTGCCCAGAAAGGCCGCCTAACACCCTGAAAAGGAATCCTAAACTGGAAACCTTCAAGTAACATTCGGGCTGCCTTCTTGTCTGGGTAAACTGTAAGCCAACACCATAGGACCTCATTGTTGATTGGGCTGGGCCCCTTTTTGAGGGTGAGTGGTAGGATCCCTGCCCCTCCCTCCATGATTGGACCTACCCCCAAGGGCAAAGGTTTTACCCCTGGCGCTATTCCGAAAGGAATGTCCCCCACTGCAGATAGAGCACTCGTGGCTGAATCTGCAGGGCTTCCTAGCGCAAAACCCATGAGAACTGAATTCCCAGCACACTAGTTTAGTAGCCGCAGACGTGCTAGTGGGGGCGCGAAGTGTGGGGCTGCCAGATGACTTAACCAGGTGACCACTATGGGTCCTCTCCCCTTGGATAGGGCAAACCGGAGTCATGAGTTGCAGGATAAATTGCAGCCCTCATCCTAAAATCCTCATCATACAGAAGCCATGCCAGACCAGCAAAATCACCGTAAGCCCAGTGAATTATACCTAAGTACTGAAACAGGGCCGCCGCACAATGAGGATGTGCCTGAACAACAACTCCTGCGTAAATGAGAAATCCGGAAAGCCAATTGGTCCAGTTCGTCTCTACCTTTTTCTTCTTCAATTTCTCTTTATCCTTCTCATCCATTTCATCTCTGTCTTTTTTTTTCCACTTCTCTATAGAGAAGGGAAAATAGGTCCACATATTCTCCTTTCGTTTTGTTGTCCCTTGTCGATTGAAGCAAGTGGTCACCTAATGGGAGGGACTTTTCACCAAAAGGAATGGCTGAATAAGCCACTCCATCATATCCAGTCCCGTGAGCAGTGTACAGAAGGGCCTGGCCAAACCCCAAAGGGGGTATCATTGGTCCAGACCCATAATTTAACCAGGGGGAACATTGTGGTGGGACCCAATTTAATGCCTGCTGTTGTATCGGCCAGGTAGCTTGCACTGGTTGCATGCCTGAATTAAAATGTGCTGTGCTTTGTGTCAGCGAAGGCTACGAACCCTAAGGCCATGTTGCGCTTGTTAGTGAAGTAGCTGACTCACCCATAGACTCAACTGAAGTCCCAGGGACCATGTTTTCAATCACTGGCGGGTCGAGAGGATTAATGGGAAACTTCTCCACCCCTCATCGGCATGCTTGGATCCCAAAGCTCCATCTTGGTGGATGTTGTGCTCCAATGCGTCTAAGCGTGAAAGAATGTCATCAGCCACCCTCCTCTTCTTACCATGGCTGCCAGATTTCACCATTTCATCAGCTTGAACACCCTGTAGCTTCTCAAGATGTTGGATCCTTTTTAAAATAGCCCTCCACGGGATATGATCCTCCTCATCACTGGATGAGTGAGGGGGTCAAGGTCCACTGGAGCTGTTGGCGACTACTTAACAGCCTGCCCTTTGCCTTTCTGCCCTACTTTACCTTTTTTGGAAGCCATTGTCACCAAACAAATTGATAATTGACTGTGGGACAAGTATCCAAATGCCCTATTTAATAATAATAATAATAATAATTACTACTACTACTACTAAACAGCCAATCAAGCTAAGGCCAGTCAGTTGGAACGATCCCCAGATTGCAACCAACAATCCCAATGTAAATACCTGGTACAATCTAGCACAAAATGGCTGCCGCCTGCAGAAAAGTTCCCACAAAATGGCTCCCTGGGCCTAGCAAATTAATGCCCTGAAAGGCTTCAAGGACTGCAGTAAAATCCCTCTGGTGGCCCACCAATGGAACTACAGAGAACTGCGGATAACTGCCTAACTAACTAATGTTGATAACTCCCCCTAGTGGCCCACCAAAAAGTGGTGGGAAACAACAATTAGCTGCCAAAACACCCCCCCCCCTGGTGGCCCGCCAAATTTTCGGGAATAACAAAAGTTGGAATTAAAAAAAGGACTAGTCACAGTCCCCCATGGTGGCCCACGAAAACTTATCCTAAACTTATCCTCAATGCACAGGCTAATGAACAACATGGCAAATTGTGCCCACTGCAAGATGTTCCACAGAGGATTGCTAGCCCCCCATCTGGTGACTGGGTCACCCAATCCCCCAGATAACCTGTGCTATCAATTCAAGTTTTACCAACCCACTCCCTGGGGGCACTCTCAGAAACAAACCAGAACCCCTCCCGGCTTCAATATTCCCTGAATAAGCCTCCTCTACTCCGTCCCTCCTGGCAGCGACCAGGAGCAAGCTGCAGAGGGAGAGCAAGTAGCACGCAAGCGGGGCACCAACTGCCAACTCCTTTGACACGGAGAGCCCTCGTGACACCAAAAGTGAAGCCCAACAGGCATGAACTCCGTGACTGTCTTCGCCTGCGCCGCACCGCAAACAAGTGCCTTCAAACAAAACGGGTCACAGCTGTAACCCAAATGTCTAGCCTGTCACCCAGAGGACCGCAGCAAAACGAGCAGTCAAAAACTGCACCCATTCCTCCCCCTCTTCAGCCCAGGTCAAACAATGACCATCGATCAACGATCGCTTCTGATCTGAAGAGGAGGAAGTGAGGGGAGGCAGGCCTTTTATAACCTCTGGCCCCGCCCCTCATCCTCCATCACAGGCGACACTGCCTGCAACAGAAGGAAGGTCTCCTGGCCGCAGGAATGGTGGCAAAGGCAGCTCCCTATCCCAAGAGGCTCTGCGCAAGGTAGGGAGCCAGATTCCATTTGTATGTGCTGATTCCTCCCCTATATGTAATGAAAAGCTTTTGTAACCAAATTAATGAATAATCAAAAAGGATATAAAATGTTTCATTTTCTGCTTTCCAAAAATTAATTGATACAAAAGATTAAAGAATAACAGCTTCTGGTTAACCCTCTCACAAAGCCTGTTGAACTAGATTAGGGATGCACAATGGATTCAGACAACATTTGAAGTACAAGATAACTTTGGCCTTAGTCAAAGCAGAATGACTCTGAAATGGTTTGAGGTGAAAGCAGTATGTAATTTGAAACACTGAGATAGGGTCTGAACCAAACTTTGCAATTCATACAGATTGCTTGGATAGGTGATTGTTTACCTCAGAGGATCTTGATGGAACATGTCTCATGCATATGTTTAGAGAGAGAATTGCATGATCTAGGTGCTATCACTAGGAATTACCTGTTTCAAGTAGCAGGGAAGCATATTTCAAATAGTAACAGCTTGTGGATCATACATAATATGTCCTCTGATCTCAGCGTAGAGTGTGGAGTAATATTGAGCATATAGTAATCTATCAACTGGAAATATGTTATTTAGGCAAGGCAAGGAAGCTGCCATTGTTCTATGGATGGCCCTTTAGAAAGAACTACCCTATGTCCTAAAAGAGGAGCTAACCCAGTTTATTACACTAGCTATACCTGACATAACATACACCGTTATCTACATATATAAAACACTTTGGTATATTTCCACTCCCACTCTGTTGATTGGCCACTTAGGAAACATGTCAAGAGTATGATCATTTGATGCATTAATATTTAACATTTTAAATCAGCTATAATGGCTAGTTTCATTCCAAGAGCCCCTCCGCTGACGCCATGCAACTGCACATACACACACCATGATACACATAGACCATGCACACCTGGACACAAAGCTCCTCTGCTGCCACCATGCAACTGCACACCATTCCACACAGACACTTCATGCATGCCAGGACATAAGAGCCCCTCCACTGCTGCCATGCAATTGGACAAACACACAAACACCCCATGCTACACACACCCTACACTACACACACACCATGTGTGCCAGGACCTGAGAGCCCCTCTGCCTCCATGCAAACACACACACAATCTATGCTGGTGAGAAAAACCACTCACACCACACTATTACACCCCCACATTACACACACAAACCCCACACGCCACACAAATACAACTTCCTCACTAGACACAGACACTGTGTACATGCCAGGATGTGAAAGCCCTTCCACTGCCATGTTTAGAAAGGATTTGAAGCTTTCCACATGTTTCCACCCCATGGGCCCAGCTACAGACAGCACAAGGCACCCAAGAGCCCAGCTACAGAGAGAACAAAAGGCCCAAGGGCCCAGCACAAAAGACCCAGGTGCTCAGCTACAGACAGCACAGGAAGCACAATGGCCCACCTATGGACAGCATGGGAGGCCCAAGGGCCCAGCTACTAACAACACAGGAAGCCCAAGGGCCCAATTACAGACAGCATGGGAGGCCCAGGGGCCCAGCTACAGATAGCAGAAGAGGCCCAAGGGCCCAACTACAGACAGAAGAAGAGGCCCAAAGCCCAAGGGTCCTGCTACAGGTAGCAGAGGTGGCCAAAAGGCTCAAGGGCCCAGCTGTGGACAACAGAGAAGGCCCAAGGGCCCTGCTACAGGCAGCACAAAAGGCCCAGGTGCCCAGCTACAGACAGCATAGGAAACCCAAGGGCCCAGCTATGGACAGCATGGGAGACCCAAGGGCCTAGCTGCAGATGCCCAAGGGCCCATCTACGGACAGCACGGGACACCCAAGGGCCCATCTACGGACAGCACGGGAGGCCCAAGGGCCCAACTACAGACAGAAGAAGAGGCCCAAAGCCCAAGGGTCCTGCTACAGGTAGCAGAGGTGGCCAAAAGGCTCAAGGGCCCAGCTGTGGACAACAGAGAAGGCCCAAGGGCCCTGCTACAGGCAGCACAAAAGGCCCAGGTGCCCAGCTACAGACAGCATAGGAAACCCAAGGGCCCAGCTATGGACAGCATGGGAGACCCAAGGGCCTAGCTGCAGATGCCCAAGGGCCCATCTACGGACAGCACGGGATGCCCAAGGGCCCATCTACGGACAGCACGGGAGGCCCAAGGGTCCATCTACGGACAGCACGGGAGGCCCAAGGGCCCATCTACGGACAGCACGGGAGGCCCAAGGGCCCATCTACGGACAGCACAAAAGACTATGTTGTGGAAGACTGAGGGCTGAATGCTGCTCTTAAATAACTGTTCCCCTGGCTGCATGATTGCAGCCAGCTGCTTCTGATAGATTGGGCATGGTTCCTCCAAGAATTCCACAGCCAGGGCCTGAGTCTGCAAAGAGGCTGTGCTGGCTGCTGCTGCCAGTGGCCTAATCCTGCAAGGAAGGTAGATCCTGACACCTAAGCAGCCAATCAGCACATTGAAAATGACAACATACCCAATCTGTTTTCTATTATAGCCAGTCAACTCATGTTGTCTTTCAGCCTCCAGTAAGCTGATTCTACAATTACAGTTGTTCCTCCATATTCACAGATTTGGTATCCACAGATTTAAGTATTCACGGTTTGAAAATATTATTAGAAAATAATAATCCAAAATGCACACTTTGATTTTTCTATCTTATATAAGGGCCACCATTTTGCTATGCCATTGCATATAATGGCATTTGAGTATTCACAGATTTTGGTATCCATGGGGGGCGGGGGGTCCTGAAACCAAACCCAAGCGAATATGAAGGGGCAACTGTATACTGTCCCAAGCTGGTTTCAATTCTCATTGTGGCATTACAACTATGAATCGGTACCAATGATGTATAAGAAACTGAGGGTGGCAGCGGAATGTCATAACTATGACATAAAGTAGCTAGGGTACTGAAGACTAGTGGCATGTAGGCTACTAAAGATTGGCTCTCATCATTGTCTGTGCCAGTCTCGTGTTACACTGTCCATCAGAATGCTAAACATGTTCTTTACTAAGTTACAGATGTTCCAGTCCTTCTATGTATTAGGAGCATAGGAAGCTGCTTTATGCTGAGTCAAACCTAAACTTTTATTTAGTCCAGTGGTTTTCAATCTTTGGTGCTCCAGATGTTTTGGATTTCCACCCTTCGAATTCTCAGCCAGCATGTCCATTGTTCAAGGATTTGGGGAACTAAGCCCCAAAACATCTCGAGGGCCTAAGGCTGGCAACCACTGATCTGGTTAGCCTTGTATACTCTGACTTGCAACAGCTCTTCGGGATGTCAGAGGGAGCAGTTTCCCAGAATACTGTCTCCTCTGTCTCCCAACATTGAAAGTAATAGATCATATGCAGATGGAAGAGGGACTTCTCTGTCGAGGTACCCTATTTGTGGAATGCCTTCCTCCTGTAGGCCCAATTGCTGACAATACTGGCTTCTTTCAAACATCAAGTTAAATTGTGTTTGTTGTTGTTTTTCATCAACCCTTTTGGGCTGAATTATTTTGCCCACATATGTTTAAATGTGTTTAATTTGTTGAACTGTATAATATATTTTGTACTTATATTTAAATTATTCCTGATTATAATGTTCTAAATTGTTTTACATCAGTTTTACCTGTAAAGCTTCCTGAGGTCTTCTGATATAGGATGGGATGTAAAAATATTAGGAATGTTAGACTAGGTGCTTATCTATACAGGCCAGGATACGCTGATGTATCCTGTCCATGGATCAGATGTGTTCCTCCCCCATTACCTGGATGAAACTGGCTGGAATCTAGATGGGCATGCCAACTTGTCCCTGTAGCTGATGTTTCCACCTCCTGCATCCTACTCTCCAGATCCAGGCAGGAGACCCACAGCTTTGGAGCAAGACCCCTGCATGTGACCAGCCTGGTCACATCCTGCAGGACCCCTTCCTGGATCCAGAAGAGCGAGGCAGCCAGCAGCTACAGTGACCAGCCAGTGTGCCATAATCCTGTGGTCACATGGGGCCCAATCTGTTTTATTTCGGATGGAACAGAGATTTCAACAGGTATTTTCTTAAAATGTTTTATCGGGCCCTACCCTGTCTTCAGAACTGGTTTAAATAATTTTGGGGACCCCTGCAATGCTTTATTTGGGGGGGGGGCATATCTCAGGTCAATGTAACCTAACCTAACCTATTCACAGTACAGGATATTCAGATTATTACTAATAATGTTTTTGCAGGAGGAGGGTTACGATGTCCCCCCCCCCACAATGACAGGGGCCCCTGTGGTTCCAGGTGCTGCAGGACCCTTAAACCGGCCCTGCCTATCTTCCCCCCATCTTTGCCCCGGGAGTAGTGAGGACTGCCCAGGAGCAAAATGAGGCAAAAGCCTTGCATCATCAGGACTGCAGGGCTCCAAGTTGGGAGCAAGATGGGATAAATTGTTCAGGCTTTGAATCCCTACTCAGACACAGAAACCCATTGGATTACCTTAGAGAAAGTCAATGTCAACTTCCTTTGATGATAAATACTATCTGTCATCTGAGGTAGTTGCCTCATTCTGCCTTTTGGCACTCCATGCTAGAGAATGCCTGTTCTAGCTTGACTTCTTCTTCACACATTCTAGCTCTTATTGTTGTTTCGTGGCTTTGACCAAGCTGCAATCCTCTAAGATTTTTACATATTTTCAGAGCTTAGAGAGTTACTTTTAAGAAGAATGAATATAATGTCATGTCAAAACTATTTATAGGGGAGCTTATAAGAGTGTATTGGAACAGCATCCTACCACTGGATTGCTTCAGCATATTATGATAGTAATTCTTCTTTTTAAAAAAATGTCTTTCAAAACTGGATTCACTAAGAGGGAGAATAATCGTTACTCGGAGTCTATGGTGGGGAAGGGGAAGAAGAAAATAGATGAAGAGGTTAGGACTTAACCGGCTCAATTGGCAATGACTTTTAAAGAGATCAGTGTTAGGGCACTTGGTTGCCATTGCAAATGACTTGTGGTGTGGCCCCAGGGTGGGGTGGGGTGGAATGGAGGTTCCTATTGGTCAGGCCCACTTCTATGTCAGTTCAGCTCCTTCAGGTGCCTCCAGTTTTATTGGCCTGTGTATCAATGCGGCTGCATGGAGATGGGCATTATCAGCTCCAGTTAGCCAAAAGTGTCCATTTGCCTTACTTTGAAACAAAAACTTGGTTTGGGGAGAGGCCTGGATACAATTAAGTTAAGATCTAGGTTTTGGAGCATTGCTCTAAGCACCCTTGCTCAGAAACAGTACTCTTGAAGGCAGAGTTTAATATTTTAAGGTAATCTTTTACTTCTCAATAGGAGCTGTTCTTCAGAAATGCCGGCAGGTGCCCTAGGTACAGTATTATGACAGAGATTTTGCTTGATAAGGATAAGGTGGGCTAATTTATTTCAAAGATTCTCTAGTCAATTGTGGCAGATCAGTAGACTCTTCAGGAATAAATTTCTAATAGAAAGTGAAGGCTCTTCACCAGTGTGTTTAGTATACTATAACCTCTAAATGGCAAGGGCTGGCAACTATTTCAGGGGTTCCAACCAGCATTCCTTAAATCTAGTTAAACAAGCTACCTTTAAAGTCTTCTTCTGTTTGATAGATCTTAGAAAAAAAATAGTTTGTTTTAGTTGGATGTATACATCCATTGCTTGCATACCCTACATTTCACAGATGAAAACTGGGATACACATCACTGAGCAGCATCAGAGTGTGGTCAAAATGATTTATTTATTTATTTATTTATTTATTTATTTATGGTATTTCTATATCACCTTCCAGTCCACAAGATGTCAACAATAACAACAACAACAAATAAAAAAAGAAAAAAGAATTAGAAATGAAGACGAACGAACACACAAGCTAGGGGAGGCTGCAGCAGTTTCCTTTTGCCCAAGTGTACTGGGAAGGGCAAGACTCCCCCCTCCTCTCCCCTTTCTCCTGCAGAGTTCATTCTGCACTTTGAACTCAGTTTGCTGCAACTGAAGTAAACTGAGGACAAAGGTGGGACATGGGAGAAAAGGTGGGACATTTTTTAAACAGCTAAGGAAGTGAGATAGCAGAGGATTAACCATAGTCATCCCTGCAAACTTGGAACGGCTGACAGGAGCAGTGGCTTTTGTACCTGTGCTCCTTTTCGGGGGGTGGGAGGTAGTGTGTTTCATACTGTCCCTCCATCTGATAATGGTGACCTGTAAAAAAAGAAGAAGAAAGCAACACAACAGAATTCATGCATAGTTTGAATAGTTCAAATATTTAAAAAAGTCATTGTAGTGTATAAAAATATCATTCTAAAACAAACAATTGTATGAAGAAGGAGGCCTTGAATTCCATTCTGAAATCTTGGTGATCTAAAGTTTTCAACTGAGCAAGTGTTTCCAGATTTTCTGAATGCCCCCTCTTCCTTGGAAGGGAAGATTTTTAGATAGTTCAGGTGTGGACAACTTTGAATGGTCTGGAGGTCTCAGGACATACCACAGAGTCCAGAAATTCTTGTACATCGATAGATAGATAGATAGATAGATAGATATTTTTAAAAAGCTCTCAAGGTCTACTTCTAGTTCTTCTCGCTTTTTAAAATTTCAGGGGTTTAACGGGGCCCTGTAGCTCTTTTTTAATAACCCCATCCTGGAGGTTTGCACGACTAGGAGAATTGCATTTTTTTATTTTTCATTTTCATTTACTTATTTTGCTTCCTGAAGAGAATGTGGGAGTATAACTCTGTGGAAGCCCTTGGGCTGTTGGGGGAAAAAAAAAAAAGGCCCTGAGCACCTTTGGTTTGCCTTTTCCCTAGTCATTAATGGTGGTGCAAAGTGTCTCCTCCCACCTTCTCTTTGATGGAATTCCTTATTTCAATTATTGCACAGTGATCTCTCTCTATGAACTGTCATTTAAGTTTCCCTTTCTTTCCTGGAGCTGTGCCTGGAGCACTTAAGAAGGGACTGTTGGCTTTGCCTTCCTACATGATGCACTCATGCTGAGCTGTGAAATCATCCAACAGAGATTTATGAGCTCACCAGCTTTCCAGAGAGCTAAAGGGGAAACATTAAAGAGATTCTCTAACCTTTTGGCTATAGCATGCCTTAGTTTTCTGGCAGTAAAAAATGCTGCAACAAAAGAGGGAGGAAAAAAACCTAAATCACTGATTTAATCTGCCTTCATAAACTGTAGCATAAAACAGGCTCTGTATGTCTTTTTTCCACTTTAAGTTCCTCCAAAATGTTCTTCTTTTTAAGATGTACATTTTAAGGACCAACACCTAGGTGCCAGAAGAAGAAGAAAAAGGAGAAGAAGGAGGAGGAGGAAGAGGAGGGGGCCAGTAATAAACAAACAAACAATTACATATTTATATATTCATATATAAAACACACACTATGAACATCCCCCAGTGTAGTGTTGCATGAGGGGAGGTGCTTCGATGGCTTCACATGATGAGAGGCCCTTAATTGTGTCATGACATCTCATGCCATGATGTAGGAGGTTTGGGGCAGAGCAGAGGCTATTTAAACAAGGGCCCCTCCTTCTCTCCTCTTCTTTTGGTTGAATTCTTCTTGCTGCAAGGAAACAAAGATGCTCTCTCTCAGCTGCTTACAGCCTGGCTTTTCTTGTCTTGTCTTTTGCTCTCTGGCATCTGCCAGCCTTTGTGTTGTATTTTGTCTTTCCTGGATAACTAATTGTTTTCCCATTTGTTTGTCTCATCCTCTGCTGTGTTCAGTTATTAGAGTATGTTGGTTGTGTTTTCTTTCTTATGTTTAGGCCTGATTCCCTACTTGAATCACTCTCCTGTCTGTTTGTTGTCTTTTAAATTGTTTCAGATCTGGGGCTGATGTGTCTATTCAGTAAGTACCTAATCTGTCCTGCAGGAGGGGAAGGCCTCCACTTGTGTATATGTTTAGGGGGAGATACTCCATATAAGATCCCTCAGCAAAAAGGTAGCCAAAGTAGCTCAGTTGGAAAAATACTAGTCTCAGAAGCTAAACATCTCTGGTTCAGTTCTGGGTTTCTGTATGATTATCCTCTTACGTTCCTTTTGCTCTTTAATTTGGCTGAGGAAAAGTGGGATTTGCAAAGGCATGAGAGAGTCGGTATTTTTTCCTGGCCTCTGGATCAACCTTATTTTGTGGAGGGGCTGCAGGCACCATTTGTCAGTATCAGGCCCCATTTTAGGAGGGCTTATCTGAGGCCTAGAGCCTTGTGCTGTACATGGTGGCAGCCATCTTTGCCTTGTTTGTCAGGACACCATTTTGTTATTCTGGACAGCATTTTGAGGAATAAGATAAGCACCATCTTGCAGGACATTGCGGTACTGCCTCGTTGTACATTAAGTTATAGGGCTCTATAATAGATTATTACTATTATTTATGATTAAATGATAAAAGCTCAAGGACCTGAGCATATTTTTTTCATCTGGGTAATTAGGTCATGCCTATTAATGATACCCTAGAGGGCCTAAATACCCAAAAGGCACCAGACCTTGTTTGACCTTGAAAGCTAAGTAGGGTCAGTCTTGTTTAGTGCTTGGATGGGAGATTGCCAGTGAGGGCTGGGTGCTGTAGGCACTTATTTTAGAGGCAGGACTGACAAAATCACCTCTGAGGATTCCTTTCCAGTCCTTTATTTGATAGATCCTTTAGGGTATTTAGGCCCTCCAGGGTATCATTAATAGGCTTGACTTAATTAGCCAGATGAAAAAATATGCTCAGGTCCTTGAGCTTTTGCCCTATTAAGACACTTGATCTAATAAGACTCTTAGTATTGATACTAAGTCATATACTTCTGTGACCAGGTAATTCACTACTATATATTAAATTGCATTCTGCTATCTTATTTTTAATTGGTTTCACTCTTAATAGTTCTGGATCTCATTGGATCTTGGAAGCTCAGCAGGGTTAGCTTGGGTTTATTTTTGGATAGAAAACAGATTGTATCACTACATAATTCATTACTATATATTATATTGCTTTCTACTATCTTATCAGTAATTGGTTTGACTTGTAATAGTGCCGGATCTCATTGAATCTTGGAAGCTAAACTGGATTGCCTCTAGTTGGTACTTGGATGGGATACCACTAATGAGTAGCAGGTGCTATAGGCTATATTTTCATGTTTTAGAAAGACCATTCTTTCAAAGGTTTCCAAGAATGTCAAAAGGTTTTTGTTTTTGTTATAAATGCCTTACCTATTTTAGATCTTAATTAAGCCAGGTGATTTCCCAAGAAACAGGAAGTAGACAAGCTTTTTCATCCAAGCAGTGCAACAGCTGTTGACTTTATTTACAATTTGCAAATTGGGCCCTCCCCACACCTCCTCACAAGGCAGGTGAGAAGAGAGAGCCCAGAACAATGAAATCACTTACTTTTAAACCCTATCCTCCAGGTGCAAGAATCCCTCCCCTTTGCCAGTTGGCTAAGGGTGCACAGTCATCTGAAACGCCTCCATCTAAACCACCCCGTGGACCACCCCTGCCCATTGCCTCCTCCCTCAATTAGCTCATACTACTCTTTTTGCAAATTCAGCTAGATATGACAGACCTTTGCCTGCAAAATACATGTTTACCTCTTAGGCCAAAAGCAGAGCAAACATAAAACATAAGTGTCTGGTTTTCTAAGAGGGTAAGACACCAAACTCTAAAGAATGAGCACTTTCCCATGTCTAGCCTCCACCAGAATAACTTTTTGACAGCATTGGCCTAAAACATGGGAAGTTAGTCTAGGTTTCCCTAGCAATGCATGTCTGGCGACAGATTTAGCTGTGTGAACAGGAAGCATAAGACAAAGGGAGTCCCCTGGTATGCACTGGGCTAAGCAATTTGAGACATTACAGTATCAGCTATCTAAGCATATATTGATCCTATCAGTATCTTATTGGTTTTATTCATTTTAAATTTATATTTGTTGCCTTATTGGTTTTATTCATGGACTTCATACAGAATCTGTATTTCTCACAGCTTTTTGTTTGTTTGTTTTGCTTCCCCCCCCCTCCCCAAGTTCAGTTCATCTTACCACACAGGGCCTAAATACCTGCCTTCGTCCAGCAAACCTCTGAGCTTTGATAGGAAGGTGAAGCCCTGTAGCTCAAGGAGGGGGCCAGGCAGGATTGGGGGGTTGGATGCAAAGGGGTGTGCAGCTGCCTCTGCTGACTGTGGAGCCACCCCAGTTGGAAAGAGGACCTGCTGCCCTGCTGGCCCATGAGGGGGGGGGAGTTTGGGAATGAGTGTGCAGCAGATCCCTGTGATTTAAATACGTAAGCAAAAACTATGTTTCTAGCTGCCACCCTGCCGAGCCATCCTGCCTCCCAGCAATAACCAAAAGGCACACTGGACTCTCATCCAAGGGGTGTACTTAGACACCCCCCCCAGAGCTTCTACCCAGAGCTTCTTGACCTTGGAGGCCAAGACTCACCACACACACACAATTAAATTGCTGGTCTTCTCTCCTCTCCCTTGATTTTCCTTCCACTCTCTCTGCCACTACTTGCTCTGCACACTCAGACTCCTGCCTTTTGCACACTGCACTCTCCTGCCTTCTGCACTCCCCACCCCCCAGCTGACCCAGAGCAGAGATCCTGCAGACAGAAAGCCTGGAGTCAGCATTCGGGATCTGCTGCTTGAAGCAGCCCAGCCAGATGGGACAACTTTCTGTCCCTCTAATCTGGGATTTCCCTGGTTTTTCAGGATTTATAGCAACCCTATTTGAGGAGCCAGATCCAAGGACAATTTATTGAAATCAGAGGCTGAAACCAGGGGATCCGCATCACCAGCAGGAACATGATGCTGCAAATACTTGCCTTGTTAGGGAGCTGGGCCTGGGAACTGCATACTAGCAAGAATAGTGGCCTACAGAGCCACCTTCCTATGTTCAAGGAACAGATCCTGAACAACAACCCCTTCCGTCCATGCCCATCTCGCTGACAATAATCTTCAGTTCTGTCAGCAATCCAATTGGAAGTGTTAGGGTGCATCTACAGTGTAGAAATAATCCAGTTGGATACCACTTTAATTGTCATAGCTCCATCCTACAGAATCCTGGGATTTCTGGTTTTGTGAAGCACCAGTGTACTTTGGCAGAGAAGGCAAAAGACATTATAAAACTACAAGTCCCAGGATTGCATAGGAAGGAAGTATAGCACTTAAGTGGTGTGAAACTGCATCACAGTGTTGGACTTTACCTGGAAGTGGTTTATTTCTGGCTATATTACATGAAGTCAAGAGTGTCCCATGGGTGGCAGTAAGTTTAATAAAGGAGCTGGCAGCCATGTGGGAGATGTAAAGTTTCATGCTGGGAGACAATTACAGTAGACACATCCTTAGGGAGGGGTCTGTCACACAAAGAACATCAGCAACAGATGAGTCATGCAGGTTACACATAAGAAGTTTTGACCTTAACTTTTAGTATGTGCTCATACATACCTATATACAAATAGATCTATCTACCTTTCTATCTATCTGTCTCTGCACACGCACATGCACCCATCACAGTTATGCCTTTTATGCCTACCTACTCTTGAAATAACAGACATCCCCCCTTCCATGTCACTATATTTGCAATAATCACACATTGAAATGTATCTACAGATCTGTGTTAACAAGTATACTTTCCCTCCAAATTCATTTTAAATGTGTATTTTGACAAGTTTATAATCCCAAAGAACAGTGTCGTCTTCAAATGACTGCAAAATCCAGTGGATGGATCAATTCTAGCCCTCACAGATCAAATAATTTTGTACAGAAATGTGCAAAGATCACACTCTGTACATCCACGTTTCATAAATGAATAAATAAATAAATAGTTTGCTTGAAGAGACCTCTGTAAGCCCCCTACAATTAATTAGTTCAGATATCTGACAAGAGTGACTTGTTCCTCCAGCAGAGAGTGGGGGAGTGGGGCTGAAAGGCTTATTGCATGAGGAAGTAAAGCAGCAGTGCAGCTGGAATGTTTCACCTTCCATTCTGCCTTATTGCATGATGTCATCATTCTTCAGCTATTCTTCTGTTCCGGTGGGAGATGGTGGTAAAAGCGAGTCTTTTTTCTAACAGATTTAGATGGGACCAGAACAGAAGAACAGCTGAAGAACGACATCATACTTAAGGCAGAATGGAAGATGGAACATTCTGGCTGCACTGCCATTTTACTTCCTCATGCAGCAAGCCTCTGAAAGAGAGAGGAAAGTGAAAGAGAGAGGGACAGAGAAGGAGTGGCAACAATAAAGAGATAAGTGTTTGACTACTTCCTTCAGTCCCAACCACTTTCGCTATACATCTGCATCAAATTCCTCCGATGCTGAAAGAAGGTGGTCCTGCCTAGGAAAGAAAAAAAATCCCCACCATTGGCTTAAATGACCATGTTAGGGGAAAAAATGATGTCTCATTGCTATGACCCATCAAAAGTACTGTCAGAGTGAGAAATATGACAATGGCTTTGTATAAAATATCACTCCTTCAAGCCCATTCTGGGAATTTCATCTGCTTAAGCCTGGATTTGGGGTGTCGGCCAATGCTGAAAAATGGTGATAAATAATATTGGAGCATAAGAATATGCAACTGTATTTGTATTTCATGAATGAAAGCTTAGACACTGGCTCTAGATGGAAAATTTTAATCAATAAGTGTAATAAGAAAGAATCTTCATCCTTGTTTCTATTGGCATACGAATATGAGAGCCTAGGTTGAGGGAAATTAATGACTTCTCTTTTTTCGTTTTACCTTATTGTTACGGGACAATATTTCATTATGTTACAGGACAGTGTGTGTGTTTGTGTGAGTGATATCAGATTGTTAATTTTGAGATATATGAATCATAAATGTGAAATTATTATTTTTTTTAAAAAAAAATGCATGTGCACTGCATACACTGACTGAATATCCGGGGGAAAGAGGTGGCTACGTAGCCATCTCCTTCGATGACTTTATCTTTCATTATTATTTCCCTTCAGTTCAGAACATTTGTAATGTTCCATGCATTTCAGTTTGATTCTGCTCTAGATTTCAAGGACAAAAAGTAGGAAAAAAATTAACTGAACATGAATATTAATTGAAGAGTTAACCATCTAGTCAGGCACAGAGATAGGGTTGTTAGCAGAAAGGGGTTAATGTGTTCATTTAATTGTTAATAAACTACAAATTCTAATGTTATTGTGTTTAGGTTAAATGTGGGGAAACTCAGCTATTGTGTGAGGTTGCCGATTACATTTAAGTTAAAGTCCTGCACTAAAATCCTCCCCAAAATGAAGCTGGAAAATGTCATCCATGATTTTACTCTCCCTAATTCCTTGCCCTTGTTTTGAATTAGGAAGAAAAGAAACAGCTACATTAATTTTTGAAAACTCTATTTCTCATCCACCCCATCAAAATACCTTCTCTTATTCCTATGTGGGACCTAGCAAAACTCTGAGAGTTCAGAATTCAGTTTCCAGGGACAGATGAGAAACCTCTAAGCAATACACAGTGTAGAATATAGGGGATTACCTGGATGCAAAAAGGATCATTCTCTTCCAAGTTGTTCTTACTTACTTGTTGGTTTAAAATCTTTTAACCTTGGAATCAATTAAACTGTTGAACTAAAGCAAGTGGCCAAGTTTTGTGTCCTAAATATTGCAGTCCTGCATCACTGAGGGACTAACAGAAAGTAAAAAGTCACTTTGCAGTTTGTCTAGGCCTTGGATAAAGATCCAGCTGAGAAACAGAAAATGTGTTAGCTCTTTCACACTCTCTCTTATTTAATTCATTAATAGCTTAATTAATAACTCAAATATGGAATTAATGCTAAAATGCCAACTGAAGTCAAACAAATTTAAATAAAATTTAATTAAGTTGTCCCTGTACATTAGGAAAAGTTCCAACTTAATTGATAATTTAATAGGTTTTATCTAAGCCAAGAGAATGATGATCAGGCCTGCACAGCATAATCAGAGATCATCTGAGTAGATAAGCAGAATCTTTGCTTATCTGAGGATTTTGTTGGAATTGTCAGAAACTAATTCTTCCTTAGGTAATCACACCATGCTTTTGTACTAAACAAAACTACAAAATTCTTTATAGAGATACAAATAACTTTTTGTTTTGTTTATTGGTCACTAATCCATGTGTACAAACATATGGCCATTACACACATAGAATCATAGAATTGTAGAGTTGGAAGAGACCACGAGGGCCATCCAGTCCAACCCCATTCTGCCACGCAGGAAATCTCGATCAAAGCATTCCCGACAGATGGCAATCCAGCCTCTGTTTAAAGATCTCCAGGGAAGGAGACCCCACCACGCTCTGAGGGAGTGTGTTCCACTGCCGAACAGCTCTTACTGTCAAAAAGTTCCTCCTAATGTTGAGGTGGAATCTCTGTTCCTGGAGCTTGCATCCGATTGTTTTAACAGAGGGGCGGGGTATAAATAAATTTTATTATTATTTATTATTATTGCTCTGTGTTCCAGTCTCTGGAGCAGCAGAAAACAAGCTTGCTCCATCCTCAGCATGACACCCCTTCAAATACTTAAACAGGGCTATCATATCGCCTCTTAACCATCTTTTTTCCAGGCATCACTGAACTCAATGGAACTTGTGAACAAATGACTGAGAAAGGCTGTAGCTCCAAAGATGTGAATCCCTAATTGTACTGCTGGATGACTTGGTTCAGTTATGGAACCACATGGTCTGTCCTGAAACCATTTGAGATTGCCCCGTTGCCTCACTATAACTGCCTATGTCAAAGCTGCCATTGCCATTGCATTTGCTGGTAAAATTTGTTGGTGTGTCTTGCTGTGGTGGTCAATTTACTGGTGATAGGTGGTCAGGGGGGGATGCTAGAAAAAAATGATCAAGGGCCATATGTGCCCCATGGATTATGCAAAACTGAAAGTGGAACTTCTATTACTGTTAATTAGCTATACATAGGGATGGAAAGACTATTCATGCTTTTTTCCTCATTCTTGATTAAAATCCATCTATCAAGAAACTGACAACCAGTGAAATATTTTCCCCCTCCTGTCCAGGACTGATATGGTGCACATTCCACCACAACCACCCCTCACACCTTCCACTGGAAACTATCCTTGGTCTTTCTTAGGTGAGGAGGGGAAAAAATTAAGATGTTTTTATAACACTGTTACAAGCCATGTTTTACATGTTTGAGATTAACCTTGTGCAGGGCTACTACCGAAACATTATTAAAAGTAGTCAATGTCTAGACCCCATTTAGGGGAGTGTCATTGGGCTAATTAGATGAACCAGCTCTTACAGACATTCTAAAAAGAAGAGGAAGAAGAGGAAGAACCAACAGAAGCCATGTGTAGCAAGTTATTAGGATTGTGACTCGGATAGAATATATATCTCACACATCTCTTGTGTTTGTTCATCGTAATGTAGCACTCATATTGAAGAGGGAAGTACTTTTTCCTGCCTGGATGAATGTTCAGTGGTTCTACATTACAGTGTGGTCCAGAAAGTGCTAGAAATGTCTTCTCTTGCAGCCTTCTAGTATTTTTTTTTTTAAGTTTAAGTTTTTATACGTTTTTTTTTTAAGTTGAAATGAGGAACAAAGTTTTCTCCAGTAACATTGTTCATGTAATTTGTTTGGCCCTGTAAAACTGTATGGAAATTGGAAGAAACGTTTCTAGTTTTTATTACTCTTCTTTAATATTGTAACCCTTCACAAAAATATCTGAGGAACAAAAACAAAGCCAAGTAAATCAAAAGCAGGCAGACAACTTAGTGTCCTCCAGATGTTTTAGACTACAACTCCCATGAGTCTCAGTCAGCATTGGCAACTGGTGAAGAATTACAGGAATATCTGGATGGCAGCAGAGTGCCAGCCTTTAATGCAAATGTACACAAAAAATAAATTGGGAAAAAATGTGCCTATCTATCATCTATCTATCTATCTATCTAATAAATACCTTCATTTTGCAGAATGTGGTGGAGGCCCCTTCTTTGGAGGTTTTTAAACAGAGGCTGGACGGCCATCTGTCAGGAATGCTTTGATTGAGTATTCCTGCATGGCAGGAGTTTGGACTGGATGGCCCCCTTGGTTTCTTTGAACTCTGTGATTCGTTTGCACTACCAAGACTACAGAGTGGAAATGGCAAGGCAAGATAATAGGTACTGAGCCATGGCCCAGAAGCCCATCCTTATGCTTTTGCTGGAGTATCCTTCTCTATATTGTCTTGTCCTGCTCTTGCATTGCTCAGCTTTCTTATTTCCCCATCCTGGATTAGGCTAGTGCTACTGTTACTGCTACTGATCCTGCCTCTCTCTGTGTGTTTGTTTACTCAATCTAAATAGGTTTGATTGTAAATTTCTTGGCAGATTCTCATTGATCATGCTGATGTATAACATGCATGACAATGCATTAACAAGTTTCTAGGTGGTGCCACAGTTAGTTATCATAGCAGGAATGAGTTACAAAAGCACACACAGGAAACACTAAACAATGCTAATGAATGCTAATGAATGGATAATCATTTATAATGTACTTCTCTATATTATATTTGTAGCTTAGCTTAAAATATGACATCATGTACATAAAATCAAAATCAAATTGACTGGAATATCCCAGGAGTTGCAATGTGAACAAGTAACTTTCAGGCTTTGAGTATACAGTTGTTCCTCCACATTCGCAGGGGTTAGGGGCGTGAGACCCCTGCGAATGTGAAAAAAATGTGAATAAAAAGTAGGTCATGCCACCAGCCTCCCACAACCCCCACTGCTTCTCCCCCCTGGAGCAGCTACAGGGATACCCAAGCCTCATTGCTACTTCCTCCCCCCTCCCCCCAGGAGCAGTGATGGGGCTACCCAAGCCTTGTCGCTGCTTCCTCCCCCCCTCCCCCCCAGAAGCAGCGACAGGGCTACCCAAGCCTCGTCGCTCCTTCCACCCCCCTCTCGCCACCCCTGAGCAGTGACCCCATTGCAGTTTTTTGGATGGCGGGGGGGGGTTGCTCCCAAAACTGAGAATAGTCAAAACCGCGAATCTTAAAGCCCCGAATGTGGAGGGTCAACTGTACATTATGTAGCCTTGGTTCTATAACTGCATATATCTGTGTATGATTATGCTACAGAGATTATAATAATAATAGTTATTCATTCATTAGTATTGTTATATACAGTACAGGTCGACCCCTGCATCCACAGGGCTGGTATCTGCAGTTTCACTTATTTATGTCCAAAAAAATGTGTCCTCACTAAACATTTTCTAGGTGCTCCAGCATGATTCTATTGTAGGCTTCTGATGAAAGTTGGGCCAGAAATCATTCATTTCAATAGGGTTCACTATTATCCATGGTTTTGTGTCTGGAAATGTATCCTCTGAAGATATGGGGGGGGTCGACTTTCACGCTGTTCCACATTGCAGCAGATCACTGTTGGAGATCAGTCTTTCCTTCCTTTAGGAGACTAGTGCATTTTCATTCTTGCTGAAGAACCTGGTTGTCCGATTTGACTCAAAACTGAGAGAACTGCTGTGCTTCTTCAGGTCTGCCAATGGGAAGACAAACCCCAGGGTGAGTAGCACTGGAAGAAGAGAAAGGTTTTTTTTTTTTTTTTTTTTTGTATGTGAGGTTGATTTAAAGCATGAACACCAATTTCTACTTATCCTCAGTTGGCACCAGGGTACACAGGCTATGTCTGAAAGTGTTTGCAACTGTGATGTGTTTGCGTAATGCTGGTACACCAAAAGACCAAGGAAGGAGGCTTGGAAAGACATCAGTGTGTTCATGCTTTGAACTATGTGGAACAAGATGGGAAGTGTTCTTGTTTCAGCAACAAAGGGCTGTGACCTTGACGCTCACCAGTGGGCCTTTTGGTGGCACGACCGGCACCCCCTGAAAGCCCTCCAGCATTTCCCCCCTTCCCACCCTGGTGGGGGGGGCACATGGGCTGCCCTGGCAGGTGCCATTCTCCCCATCTCCTTCCTGGCCTTCCTTGAGGCCAGGAGGGGCGGGGAGGGAGTGGTGACCAATCGGGGAGAGCCTGCCTGGCCTTGAGTGGCTGCCACAGCAAAAGGGAGGCAGGTAATCTGGCTGGCCTTTGGCATGGCCGGATGACATCGTGGAGGAGTGACGGAGCTGTTATAAGGCAGATCCATCAAGGCTTCTCCTGCTTTTGGCTTGAGAAAGAGCTGAAGAAGGAGGCCGGGGGCAGTGGCACCGGCAGGACCCAGCACCATTTTGGGCATTCCGAACTCCCCCTCCTGCTAAGCTGGTGGGACGCCAAGCCCCCCAGTCAGGTGAACAAGGAACCCTGCAAGGGAAAGAAGGGCTGAGCCGGTGACTCAGCGTGCCCAGGCCATCAGGGCGGGGTGGGGAAAAGGTGGGTCGTGGCTTCAACGTTGCACGCCTGGCTGGGCACAGGGCCGAAAAAGGGGGAGGTGGCCCTTGGCAATGCCCATGGAGGGCATGGCCCAGCAGGGCCTGGGTGCAGCGGGGAGACGGGGGCATCCCCCCTTCACTCACCCCCCCATGGGCCGGAATGGCTGGGCACCAGAAGGAAGGATCGGGTCAGGCACGGTCTGGATTGCTAGGTGTGAGTGGGAGAACCCCCCCACACCCCTCTTTCTTCGTTGGCTTCCTGCCCTGGTTGCCCGGGCAGGCGCGGCTGCCACACAACAGGCCAGCACAACAGAGGCCCGGGGGGAAACTGAGTTGCCCCCTTCCCCCCCTCCCATATCACCAGACAGGGTGGGTTGAGAGCCCCCCTTGGGGGTTTGGAGGGTCACTCTGGTGTTCTAGTCCTCCCCTGGGATTAGGTTTTCTCCTGGAACTGGGGGTGGGGATGCTGCTGCCATGTGGGAGAGGCGATTGGGGGGCAGCATGGCCTCCATCCCACAGACGTGTGGCTGCATCTGGGAGAAGCACCTCTGTAGCCCCCTCCCATTCTTCCCTCCCTCCCTTGGCAGGAGCCAGGCCATGGAGCCAGGCCATGGATCAGACGTGGCATCTCTGGCTCGAGACGATGGGGGGGGCGACTCTCAGGAGGGCTGCGGTTGGGGTTGGCCAGGCGTGCAACGTCGAAGCCATGACCCACCTTTTCCCCATCCCACACTGCTAGCCTGAGCACGCTGAGTTGCTGGATCAGCCCTTCTTCACCTTGCAGGGTCCCTTACTCACCTGAATGGGGGGGGGGTTGGCATCCCCTCAGCTGAGCAGGAGGAGGGGTGTGGAGCGCCCAAAATGGCACTGAGTCCTGCCAGCTCTGCTGCCCCCCAGCCTCCTTCTTCATCTCTTTCTCGAGCCAAAAGTGGGAGGAGCCCTGTTGGTGATGAGCTCCCTATAAGCCCACGAAAATCTTGAATGTGTTATACATACTATGGAGAAAGCTGAAAAGAAGCCACTGCAGCTGATGGGTTTATCTTACTGCTTGAGCAGCTGTCAAACATGGCCCTTCATCTGGCTGTGGAATGACATATTACCTGCTGTCCTGTCTTTTCTCTGGATTTCCCTTCCTCAAACCTCTGTTTGAGAAGGATGAGACTTTGAGAATTCATGTAGACTGCCACCACCCATTGAATTCCTCATTCACACCCCCTGCCAGGGTGTCCTGTGTACTTTCCACTCTGACTCTGCAGAGCGTCACCTCCTCTCACCCTTTTGGTAAGAGAGCTGAGACAGGCACGTGAAAGTAAAGTGTGGAGAAAGGAGAGCTTTAAAGGAAGTTTATTCTAAGCAGACTACAGAGTAAAGGGTATTTCTTTCACATTAAGGCACCTTCCTTCAGGCACACTTAGGAGATTATCAGACACATTAAAAGTGGTGTTACACGAACACCAGGAGATTGCTAAAAGTCTCCCTTTTCAGACAATGTTGTTCCCCCCTCATTATGCACCCATTCTGCTGCTGTTCCGCCACTGCTGCTTTTTATTGATGGGATAAGTGGTCAATAGATCCCCCATTCTGTTTCTGTCATGGATGTTCCTGTGAGTGAAAGGGTGCCCCATTATGCTGGCAAGATCCCAGCATCAATGGGAGGTCCCTGCCAGAACACCTCTGGGTAAGATTGGGACATCCAGGTAAGTAACACAATTTTTATGACCCTCCCCAGGTTACTTCTATCTTTTAAAGTGTCTTTTTGTGCTTGCTGCAATTTTTTGTATTCTTTTTATTTTTATCTTTTTAATTACCCGCACCGATGTGGTTTAGGAAGTTTCGGTTTAGGAAGTGAAGGGAACTCTGTTAGAGCTCCGTTCACTCCTGGGCTGCCAGTATGATGGGAGAGGAGGTAAGTGTGGTGGGGAGGGTGATTGTGGTGTGATAGGGACTGAATAGGAGCAGGAGTGGAGATTGTGGGACAGGATTTTTTTTTTTCCTGTCTGATAATCTCCTTAGAGTTACAAAGTTACTGAGGTAATGTGACGATCAAAGTTACAGATAATGTTGTTCCAGCCAAGTTTATAAAAATAAACATAATCCCTGATGTGACTAAACTAAACAGTTCTTTAATCTACTTATGGGGAGCTGTAGTCCAGGTGTGCTGGATGTTCATGGGAGCTGGGAGTCTGTCCTTTTGGTTCAGCCTCTACCAAGCACCCCCTATAGCTGTGACGAGAGGTCCCCTGGCTCAGGAACCTGTTTGTTATTCTTTTTGTTCTTCTCCTCTGCCTCATGGCCCAGAGGCATAATTTATCCCCTCATCACAGAAATATCTCAAAGCTCCCTCCATGTGGTCATCTCACTATTCTGATGCTGACCCCCATAAATTGTAATCTGATATATCCGTAACCCTTTGTTTACCTGTTTGGCTGTGTTGCCCAGATAATGGGAAAGCCTATTATTCCAACTGCCTGGTAAGGTTTTTTTTGTTTTTGTTTTTGTTTTGTTTTTTTAAGCCGGTTCCTCTTGTCACCTGTTTCTCAGTCATCTGGTATAGAAGCAATCCTCCTCCTGTCCCAATCCTGTAACATCAGAAGGACCTATACCAAGGTCTCAGGTTTTGCATCTTAAATCTCAAGGAGTGGGATGCTGATGATCCAGTAAAGATGAAGAGAAGCCTCATCTTCATAAAAGTAGGTAAAACCTCCTCTTGGATAGCTTGCGTGGGTTAGGAATCAGAGGCACTGCACTCCAGTGGTTCCGGTCCTTCCTCTTGGGCAGGTCCCAGAGGGTGCTGCTCGGGGATAGCTGCTCCAGCAAAAAGGAGCTTACTTGTGGCTTTCTGCAACATGCCATCCTGTCCCCGATGTTGTTTAACATCTATATGAAGCCGCTGGGTGAGATTATTTGGAGTTATGGGGCTGGGTGTTATCAGTATGCTGATGACACCCAGATCTATTTCTCCTTGTCCCAATCATCAGTCTCGAATTCCGATGGTGTCTCTCCTCTTAATGATTGTCTTAAAGTGGTAATGGGCTGGATGAGGAAAAACAGATTGAGATTAAATCCTGACAAAACGGAGGTGCTCACGGTAGCAGCCCCAAAACCAGGAGTTGAGTTGCAACCTCCAGTCCTGGATGGGGCCACGCTCTCCATTAAGGACTGTGTTCACAGTCTAGGGGTGCTCCTTGATTCATCGCTTCAGATGACTAGTCAGGTGAATGTGACGGTCAGGAGCGCCTGTTATCAGCTTCGGGTGATACGCCAGCTGTGCCCCTTCCTGGAAGTAAGGGACCTCGAGACTGTGATGCACGCGCTGGTAACCTCTCGTCTAGATTTCTGCAATGTGCTCTACATGGGGCTACTCTCATGCTTGGTCCGGAAACTTCAGTTGGTACAAAATCTGGCAGCCAGAGTGGTCTTGGGAACAACTCAGAGAGACCATATAACTCTAGGATTAAAATCTCTCCACTGGCTGCCTATCAGTTTCTGGGCCCAGTATAAGGTGTTGGTTATTACCTTTAAAGCGCTAAATGGCTTGGGTCCAACTTGTCTTTGGAACTGCCTCCTCCCATACAATCCTCCCTGTGCACTCTGGTCTTCTGGGAGGCATTTGCTTCAGCCACAAAAATCTAGGCTGTCTGCAACCTTCCAGAGGGCCTTTTCGGTAATCGCCTGCAAATTGTGGAATGGCCTGCTGAACGAGATACGTCAGATGACGAGCCTGAATAGCTTTAAAAAAGCACTAAAGATGGATCTCTTTCAGCAGGCCTTTCGTAATTAGTTCCCGGCCTCAACTGGCACCTTTGACTTTTCATTGAACAGCCATAAGAATTTGTTATTTCACATCTTGATTTTGTATTTGTTTGATATATAACAATCAAAAAACTTATTCTCATTGAATATAACATTTGATTTACAACATACATTTAGGGATTTGCCTTCCTCTGAGGCTGAGAGAGTGTGATTTTTCCAAGGTCACCTATTAGATTTCCATGGCTGAGTGGGGATACTAACCCTGGCCTCCAGAGCCCATAGTCGAATGCTCAAACCACTATACCACATTGGCCCTCTAATTTTATTTATTTATTTATTTATTTATACCCTGCTCTTCAGCCACAAGGCTATCAGAGCGGCTTACAAATTGTTTTAAGCAATAGCTATTTACACATCTACACTGCATTAAACAGTTTCCAATGTGTGTTAGCTAATTGCCCCCACAAGCTGGGTACTCAATTTACCGACCTACGAAAGGATGGAAGGCTGAGTGAACCTTGGAGCCCACTGGAATTGAACTTGCAACGTGGTGACTTGCAGTACTGGCATTTAACCACTGCGCCACCAGGGCTCCCTGGTGCATACAGTATTTTTTTTTTAAATAATAATTATGAAACTCAAAAGAGAGTTATAAAACTCAAGAGACAGGTACAACTGCACAAATCTAGAAAAGTTTTTTTTTAAAAAAATCTATGATAAAGAGGAAATCTAGGAAAGAGGAAGTTATATTGCAGAAATCTGACAATACTAAGCTAGACTAGCCAGTGTTATGATCCAGTAGAAGACTTATCTGGTATGAAATGTCCCATCCAGGGATGTAAAAGTAACTTTAAGACTTTAGGAGGCCTGTCAACAGATGCTTCATAAATGTCATTGCTGCTCTAACATACAATTATTTTAATACTTACTATTAGAGCTGTTTTTGAAGGACCTGTTTATATTTCATATTATATTCCCTTACATTTTTATTGGTGTTTATTGATTTGGAGATTTTTTAAAAAATGTTTTTACACATTTATTGACTCAGAAGTGAGGGTTCTTAAAAAAAAAGATATGCAGCAGTTCTGTGACTTTAAAAAAAAAAAAATCCAACTCTGTGTTGCCTTGGGCGCCCATGTGATGAAAATGCAATGAATGGATTTTGGAAGGAAATAAATGCAATCAGAATAAAACGATTACAAGGAGTAGGTGGCAAGGAGTTTCCCCAGCAGCTGGTGAATGAGTCCATTGGTAACCACCACCAATTGGAAGTGGAAGGATAGTGATGCCCCTTCATTTAGATAATTACAGCAAATAATATAAATAAAAGTAAAAACAGCAGTCATTACATGTAACCATGCTCATTTTTGGTTCCAAAATTATCCATATGAGCAACTGCCACTCAGTAGTACAAGGAAGATGGTACAGCATGGCCTTTATTCTTTTGAAACCAGAAAATCACTTTTCCACTTTTCCAGCAGATCTGTTTCCTATTCATTGTCACTATGTATTGCCACAGGGCCCCCAGAACCAATCCCCAGTGGATACAGGGGTCCTACTGTATAATCCAAGAGGTTATTTTTCCAGCACTGCAATAAATACTGCCAACAGGTTAATTTCTAAACACTGTATGAGTAATGAGAGCAACTAATTTTTATCAAGCAATTTTACAGCTCTGAGTAATTGAACACTTCATGTGGGCTAATAGCCAAGACTGAACTAAGCCCATGTAAAGTGACATTTATTGTGTAGCACATAGCAACTTGAGAAAGAGAGAGAGAGAGAGAGAAGGGAATGGAAACAGAATAGAAATAATGAAGTGCTATAGCAAAATGTTTTGCTTCTATCTTCTTCAGATGCACTAGTTTGAATTATAGGATGTTGTAAATAAGCTGGCAGTTATAGAACAGATAGGATTAAATATTCCAAAATGTGGCATTTGCAGTGGATGAATGATGGAGATGTTTCCTTCCATACTGAGGTTGTGTCAAAATGTATCTGAAATATTGACTGATGCTTACCCCCACCCCCATTCTCATCTATTTATTAGTTACATTTATATCCCATCCTTTCTCCAATGGACTCAAGGCAATGTAACTGTTTCTCATCCCCACATTAACTTCACAAAAATTGCATGATTTCCATGTTTTTTCAATGGATCTAAAATTCTAACTAACCCATTACAATACATTGGTCCCAATTTTTGTTCATTCTTATGTATATTTGTATACAAAAGGTGAATTAAACAAGGGAACAGATGATCACTAGTAGGTGTGTTCTAGGTATAGGGGAAGTATGGGGGGAAATTGCCAATGAAAAATGTGGCACATAAAGCATACACTGTAATTGTTTTCTGAATCTGAAAAAGTAATCTGAGGTAATGTGATGATCAAACTAATCTAAATACAATGATTAAATGTTAAATAGTGAATTCACTTACCTCTACTAAAAGCACTTCCCTTTGTTCACCCTCTGCTCCCCAGTTCTGTTCTGTTAAGAAGTGTTTCCTTTAGGGAAAATAAAATGCACACACAAAATGAAGCACTTTTTCTCAGTGCTCTCTTGCTTTCTACAAAGGCAGGTCACCACTGCTCGTTTTAGAAAAAATTTTATTTCAGTAATAGATGATGCAGAAATCTGTCTCAGACAGTTCAACAAGAGTATTGATTTACTCCTCCATTAAAAAGTAAGATGATACAATGGAAATAATTTTCAAGGGTAGAAAGGATTTGTGCTAAATTATATATTTCAGTTTAACAGTAATACATAAGGAAGTCCAAAACCAAATCAAGCCAAGCAAAAAGCATTCCCATTTCCCACCATACTCCCACCCTCCACTGATTTCCCTTCTGTGGCATACTGAAATAAAATGCAAAGGTGAATTTGAATGGTATTAAAAGAGAAATCAGTAACATTAATAGTCCCCTCCCTCTACAACATAGCTAAACAGCATTGTAGTCCTAGACACATCTATTCACAAGGAAGCTGAGGTCAGGTAGGATTACTCATTTATTTTTGTATATAACATTGGATTAATTTGGGATACAACAAGGCCCCACTTATCCAACAAGTTAGGGAGACTGCAGTGGTGTCAGAAACTGGAACTGGCCAAAAAGTTTTGCTATAAAGAACAGGCACTTCTCATTAGGGGCACCATCCTTCAAGAACATCTTGCTTTCAAAGATTCACAAAGGCTTATTGCCTTACAATAGTATCACTACAGACATTTGTTTTATATCTTGAGTCCCCACCACCACATTCACAGAAGAGCCATGGCTATAGCAAAGGTTTTCTCTAGTGGCCTTCATCCCCTGTCCCATCTCCTGTGACATTCTGAAGCCTCCCCATACCAAGCCCTCTGAAGCAGATTTTCACAAGGCAAAGAGGGTTGAAGGAAGAAAGGGGGATCATAAAAAAAAAAACTGCCTCCCCTAATTCTATAAGCTGAAGCAACCTGTCTGTGGACTATCATTCACAGTATCTCATGATCTCAACCTTTGTGTTTAAATATGTCATTTGCTCTGGTCTGAGAGTTTTGTAGTTTGTCATCACTGTTTTGTTTTTGTTTTTTAAATAATAATTTGGTTGTTAGAGTCCAGTGTTGTTTTAGTTCTAATCTTAACATTGCATTTTTATGCAGCTGTACTTCAGGGAGGCAATTTCACACCCGAAAGGAAAAATGGCAGGGAAAGGTCATAGCATAGGCACAGGGGCAGGTGACAGTCTTTAAGGGAGATGTTAAAACAGGACCTTTGTCCATACTGTGTCTGTTTGAGGTGAGCTAGCTGCCTTAATTTTCCTCTCAAAGACAGAGGTAATCCTAATTTTTCAGAGGATTTCCAGGTTTGTATTTAGAAGACAAAATAGAGGGAATTTTTTATTGGAGTAAGACCATTCTACTAAAAAATACACCAGACCGCAAAAGGCCATAACAATAATACAAAAATAATACTAATTATTTTCCTCTTTTCTTACTAATACAAAAGTAAATCTAACCTAACACTAATGTATTTTTACCTTTAGACAAAATAGAGGAGGGAAAGGGAAAGAGTTAGAGAACCCCAACAGCCTTTATTTCCTGACATCTCAAAATGCCTTACAGAAATGTGGGAGTGAGTGTATTTGCGTCAGCACAGGATTGTTCTGTGCTTCAACTTTACTGGCTTTTTCTGGTCTTTTTCAGTGAATTAATTAGTAGCAACCTCCAAAAGGAATAAAACTAATGGATAATTGCTCTTTAACCAGAGGTGACATGCACTTTACATGTTCATATTCACCTTCATTTGTCCAAGACAATGTGGCAGGGAAGGTTTCCTATATTTGGGTTCCTGTAGTGTGGATGGACGTTGCTCTGTAACTTCCTTATGGGACATCTTGGGCTTGAGGGCTTCTTATCCACCAGGAGTACCCAAGTGCAACAAGAAGAGTTTTGCCAGTGGAGCTGCCTCAACTGCCTCAACATTTCTCAGGTATCTAAGGAAGCACCCATACCTTTGATTTCATTTGAAATTGGGGCAGGGATGAGAAGATGACCAAAATTGTTCTATTTCTGACTAGCAGCATGCATAACAGAAACACTCTCCACCACCTGCCCATTAAAAAAAGATAAATTTGTGTCCTACAAATGTGGTCATCATGGATCTCAGTTATCCTCTAATGAAACTTTCCACAGACAGCTGTACTTTTCCCTTTCAGTAGATGACATTATATTTATCACTTGCTTTTTTTTTTAAAGAAAAATCACTTCTAAGCAAAGCACTGCTTTTTGCTTTTCAAGAACCAAACTTCTTATAATGGTTTATATTGCTTTCTTGATTGGAACTTGAGATACATGACTGGAATGTGCATGCTTTTAAAAAACAAATTAACAGTCACCTTTATCATGAAGTGCTTATCGAAAACAAAAGAGGGGGGAAATGAATTTTATTATTTCATTGTTCTGTGCTCTAAAGATGAGGTAAAGATGTGGGAAAAACCACGCTGTAAAGATATCTAAATAAACCTGGACAAATATTTGAAACAACTTTTTCCAATTGAATTTTATGCAGGACTAAGCTTTGCGGGGGTGGGGGGAATTTATTTTACCAAAACAAGTCAAACAAAATTCTAAATGCTCAGAACTGGTCAGATTCTGTACATCAAGATATCCCATTAGGTCTAGCTGTTAAGATGAGGAACATTTCAGAAAAAGGGGGTAACACCCATAAGTCAGCACAGAAATTAAAAGCCAGCCTGTCATCCTGTTATTTATGCCAGTTATTCCTGTGCATGTAACTGATTTTTTGGTGGCAGATGGAGAAATTCAGCTATGACTATAGTTTTTTTTGTAGTTTTTTTCTGGGCTGTGAGGCTATGTTCTCGAAGAGATTATTTCTGATGTTTCACCTGCATCTGTGGCTGGCATCTTCAGAGAAAGCATATCTTCAGCTATGACTCCTTCCCCAAGCCAAGCCAAACCAAGGAACAGCCAGACAGTTAGCTGGCTCTGTTCCTGCAGAAGGGGAAAAAGACATCCTCTTGGATCTCCTGGAAGATGTTCTCTTCTTTCTGCTATCAGCTGAAGGAATGGAGCCAACTGTCTGTCTGGGTGCCTTCATCCCTGGGCATCCTCCCTGGCAACTGAACGGCCTTTGGACCCAGCCAAAGAATGGGTAGTTTGAATGTGCAAGGAGGGGAGGAAGACATGTAGCTATGCCTGGCAGAACTTGTCTATGATGATACAAGAATTCAGTCCCCGCTGCTGCTGCTACTGCTGCTTCCTCCTCCTTGTATTACAACTAAGCATCCAAAAACTTCTGCTAGAGAGGTAAACTTTCATTAATTTTGTCCTTGTGTGAAAGAGTTTGAATAAAAAGGCAAAAGCAAATGCCTCCCCACAGGATGAGATTATAAGAGGTTTTGCACATCATAACTATCACCATCATTGTTGTCATCATTACGATTGTTGTTGTTGTCATCGTCATCATCATCATCATCTGAATCTCAGGATGTTTCATGAAAAAAAGTGCAAAAAGTTGTGGGGTTTTGCACATAAACATTTTTTTTTCACACAAAACCTTGCATTTTTGCTTGAAATACATTTTATGCAGCAAAAAGCACTGGTCATTTTGCTCTTATGAAAGGATGAAAAATCTAGTTGTTGATTTTTTTGTTTTTTTCTTAGAAAACAATGTAACTTAATTTTTTTTCTTACAGAGGATGGAAAAATTGTGGATATTATTTACATGAGGAAAGTTATGTGATGCAATCTCAATGTAGGATCTCAGCTACTGAAATTCTTACCCATCCGATGTTTGACTGCTTCATAATCAAGATGTTGGGGGAATTCACACAAGTAGTCCAGAGATCACAGAAGTAGTCCAGAGAGGCTACTACTACTAGTAGTCATAGTAGTAGTAGTAGTTGTGTGTGTGTGTGTGTGTGTGTGACAACTAAATAATATTAAAATTAAAGCCTCAGGGTTACCAAAGACTGACTTTCTCCTCTGATCACAATCTTGCTGAATGATTTGTAGGCTAATTCCTTTGTGCTTGGAAGAGTGGGGTGAAATGTATTGATAGAACTGGGTCATGTATCAAAGTTTTAAAAGTCCAGGATAAAATTTAATAATGTAACAAAAGTAGTACATTCTTCTTGTGTGTGCAGGAAAAGTTACACTTTATTCCTTTCTAAGCAGAAAAGTCACTTGGGTAAAAGAAGATCTCAATTGTCTAAGGGCTATAATTGGTCATAAATAATTGTGTAAGTTCAAGGCAGAGTATAAGGCTGATCTGAAATCTGTAATATGCATTACAATCCACTAAGCCAATGTTACCTGATGCTCATTTGGGGCTTTATAATCTACAGGTACTGTAAAGGCAAGCTTCCACCTACAATTAAACATCCTTAATTATAAGGGCAGTATTCTGCCTCAATAACCAAAAGGCACCAGATTCCTTCTGATCTTACAAGTCAGGCAGGACCAGCCCTGGTTAGTACTTGGATGGGAGACCACCAATGAATAGCAAGTGATGTCGGCTATATTTCAGAGGGAGGAACTGATAAAACCACCTCTACGTATTATTTGCCTAAGAAAACTCCATGAAATGCATGGTGTCTTCATAAATTGACAGGTGACTTGAAGGCACATACACACACAATGAAGACTTGTTGAGTAGTAGGGGAGAAATAATGAAGTGTTTCTCACTATCCAAGCCTAATACTTCATGTTAACTGACATACATTATTATTGGTATTGATTATAGCAATGGCCACTTAAGCATTACCAAAAGGAAACACAGATATGTGTCTCTTCTCCTCCTACTTGTGTGCTTTCAAGTCATTTCCAACTTATGGCAACCCTAAAGTGAACCTATCACAGGGTTTTCTTGGCAAGATTTGTTTAAAGGGGGTTTGTCTTTGCCCTCCTTTGAGTCTGAGAGAGTGTAACTTGCCCAAGGTCACACAGTAGGTTATGTCCAAGCGGGGATTTCAAACCTGTTCTCCAGAGTCATAGCCCAGTGCTCAAACCACTACACCATACTGTTTCTTTACATTTTGAAAAATAAATACCAAATTTTGAAACAGTTATCACAATTTAAATAAATAGACCAGAAGGGTTGGCAGGTTATCTATGTGCCTACCATACAGGGGCTAACAGTCAGTGGATAACTTCAAAGTCCCTGTTCTCCATTTTATGCTATGTAATATTTGACCTGGAACACCCTTCAAACAAAGGATGGGCAGAATTTACTACTACAGTTATAAATGTGTGACCTTGAGTTCATCATCTGTATGTATTTGATAGTTTAGGGAATAGGTATGTTAGTATGCCTTACTACTCCCTCCCCACAAAATCTCATAACTGAAATACTGGACACTTTTTGGGGTCAGGTTGGTGGAGACAGACTAGAGGTCAGTTGGAGGTCACAATGGCCTGAGATGTGTCTAGAGCTATAATGGTGAGAAAGCCCATATTAGGATTGAGTAGGAAGCCCCCGTAATGGGTTTATGCTAACAACCGGTCATTAGAAGGATAAGTGATAATCTTTTCTTTCAGTCTTGGGCATTCCCAGCAATAATTCTATGAATCAATTAAGTAACCATTCATTAATGTATACCCTATGGAAATCTCTCCTCACACCTCCTTCCTGTCCAACCTTACGACGTTGTTACAAGCCCCTCAGTGTTTTAATTAAAGCAGCTTCCTTTGTCTTTCCCATAGGAGAACCAAGCTTTGTTATAAACAGCACACCCCTCCAAGGCACAAAATAGGTTATAAATATCATATTTCCAACCCTGTGAAGTATGTCTCAGACTGACACCTCCATTCTGCCAGACTCCTCTGTGCCACCCTCAGACACTCCTCTGTGCCACCCTCAGACACTCAGATACCTCTGCTGCATGGACCTCTTCCTCTAAGACTGGTAACTATCACCCTTCCACCCCTGACTTTTTCTCTCCAGCCCTTCACTCCTTACTTTTCAATAGCCTTGTATGGTTCTTAAGATGTTCTTGCATGTGAGTGTATCCACTGTGTTAATTTCAATAAAATGTTTTGTTTGACATGGGACTTTTTCGGGCATTTAAAAAGCAACACAAGCAGCCTCGGCAGCTTGCGAGGCTGCTGCACTGCAAAGCATCAGTTTCGGATGACGCTGCCCCCTGGCGGTACTGTTGCAGTACCGCGGGGAGAGTTGAGCATCATATTTGCTTGATTTTTACTCACAATCAACTTTCGTGAGTAAAAATCAAGCAAATATGATGCTCAACTCTCCCCGCAGTACCGCAACAGAGTGGCTCTAGTCCATAAGAACCACCTGACCTTGACCAGGATACCTGTCCGGAACACAGCCCACTTCGAGTGTATATACCTAAGCCTGAACACCAGGGACAGTTTGGGGATTCTGCTAGTCTACTGGCCACCCCGTTGTCTAGTAGACTCCCTAACTGAGCTGACACAGCTGGTCTCAGAGCTGCTGCTGGAGTCCCCCAGACTTTTGGTTTTGGGGGACTTCAACATTCCGCTCGAGACCAGCCTAACAGGTGCGGCTCGGGAGTTCATGGAGACCATGACAAACATGGGCCTATCCCAATTGGTCAACGGGCCCACGCATTGTGCAGGTCATACACTCGATGCGGTCTTTAGTTCGGATCAGGCATATCCATGGGCGGAGGTAATCAGTACCTCTGCTTTGTCATGGACGGATCATTTCCTGGTCAAGATGGAACTTAGAGCCTACATCTGCCACACCGGGGGTGGTGGACCCATTAAAACAGTCCGCCCTCAAAGGCTAATGGAACCTATGGGTTTCCAGAAAGCCTTAGAGGGTTTAATGGTTGGAAATGCCGGTGATCCTGTTGATGTTCTGGTTAATACGTGGAACACCGACCTTACCAGAGCTATCGACACGATTGCTCCCAAGCGTCCTTGCCAACCCGCTTCTAACCGTAGGCCATGGTATACACCTGAGCTTAGGGAAATGAAGTGGTTTGGACAACGACTAGAGCGCAGGTGGCGGAAAACTCGACTCTTATCTGACAGAACTCGCCATAGGAACTTTCTTTGGTCCTATCGGGAGGCAATGCACGCAGCGCAGAGATCCTTCTCCTCTGCACGTATTGCGTCTGCAGAGTCCCGTCCAGCAGAGCTGTTTAGGGTGGTGAGGGAGCTGGCGCAGGTGTCCCCTGTGCCAAATCCCCTGCTTAACCCGACGACTGCCTGCTGTGATGCATTTAATAACTTCTTTGCAGATAAAATCTCTCAGATAAGAGCCGACCTAGATGCCACTATTGTAACAGAAACAATGGACGAGGTGTCCAGCGACTCTGCCGATGTAATCGTACTGGATCAGCTTCAATCTGTGAGTACCAATGACGTGGACAAGCTCCTTGGTAGTGTGAGGAAGACAACCTGCCCCCTCGACCCTTGCCCATCTTGGCTGGCCATCCAGGGAGGGGATGCATTGCGGAAGTTCCTTGTGAGCATCATCAGTGCATCCTTCAGGGAAGGATATATTCCATCATGTCTAAAGGAGGCGGCTGTTAAGCCTATTTTGAAAAAACCTTCCCTGGACCCCCTGGCTATGAATAATTATAGGCCAGTCTCTTTATTACCATTTTTGAGCAAGGTGATCGAGAGGGCGGTTGCTCTTCAACTCCAAGCTGTCTTGGATGAAACCGATTACCTAGACCCATTCCAAACTGGCTTTAGGACAGGCTTTGGGGTTGAGACTGCCATGGTTGCTTTGACCGACGATCCACGTCTGAGCATCGACAAGGGTAGTGTGACCCTGTTGGTGCTCCTAGACCTCTCAGCGGCTTTTGATATGATAGATCACAGCATTCTTCTGGATTGCCTGAGGGAGTTAGGCATCGGAGGCACTGCTTTGCAGTGGTTCCGGTCCTTCCTCTCAGGCAGGACCCAGAGAGTGCTGCTCGGGGACAGTAGCTCCAGTAAAAGGGAGCTTACCTGTGGAGTACCACAGGGTGCTATTCTGTCCCCGATGTTATTTAACATCTATATGAAGCCACTGGGTAAGATTATCCGGAGTTATGGAGCTGGGTGTTATCAGTACGCTGATGACACTCAGATCTATTTCTCCGTATCTCGTTCGTCGGTCTCAAATTCTGACGGCATCTCATCTCTCAGTGAATGTCTTTGGGCAGTAATGGGCTGGATGAGGAAAAACGGATTGAGACTGAATCCAGACAAGATGGAGGTGCTCACGGTAGCGGCCCCGAAACCAAGAATCGGGTTGCAATCTCCAGTCCTGGATGGGGTCACACTCTCCTCCAGTGACTGTGTTCGCAGTCTAGGGGTGCTCCTTGACTCGTCACTCCTGATGACAAATCAGGTAAATGTGACAGTCAGGAGCGCTTGCTATCAGCTTCGGATGATACGCCAGCTGAGCCCTTTTCTGGAAGTAAGGGATCTTGAGACTGTTGTGCATGCGCTGGTAACCTCACGTCTTGATTTCTGTAATGCACTCTACATGGGGCTACCCTTGTGCTTAGTTCAGAAATTACAGCTGGTACAAAATATGGCAGCCAGGCTAGTTTCTGGGACATCTAGGAGGGACCACATTACTCCGGTTCTGAGGTCCCTCCACTGGCTGCCTATCAGCTTCCGGGCCCAGTACAAGGTGTTGGTTATCACCTTTAAAGCCCTAAATGGTTTGGGCCCAAGCTATCTCAGGGACCGCCTTCTCCCTTATAATCCTCCCCACGCTCTCCGGTCCTCTGGGAGGAATTTGTTGCAGCCACAAAGACCTAGGCTAGCTGAGAGGGCTTTCTCAGTTGTTGCCCCCAAATTGTGGAACGGCCTGCCGGATGAGATCCGCCTATTGACATCATTAGACAGCTTTAAAAAGGCTGTCAAGATGGTTCTCTTCAGGCAGGCTTTTCCAGAATAGCTAATCCCGGCCTCAGGAACCCCCTCTGGAGGTTGCTTCTGGACCTCCAAACTGATGCTGCTTGCTCGAAAGGGTTTCTAATAACTGTATTATATATTGATTTTAATTTGTATTAATTTAATAATGTTTTAAGGGGGGAAGGGATTTTGAGCTGTTTTATACTATGTATTATTTTATTGTTGTAAGCCACCCCGATTGCTCGCAGAGGGGCGGGATATAAATAAATTTTATTATTATTATTATTAACAGTACCGCCAGGGGGCAGCGTCATCCGAAACTGACGCTTTGCAGTGCAGCAGCCTCGCAAGCTAACGAGGCTGCTTGCGTTGCTTTTTAAACATCTGAAAAAGTCCTTTAACTGGAGTGCTCTCTATAGTTAGTACTGGTATACATAGGTGAAAAGATCCCTGACATTACCCTCCACTCACAGGCCTCCTTTTGAGGTAATAATTCCCCCGCACTTTAAGGAGACACTGGCATTGTGGGTGGGACACCAATTTCCCCCTCCACTTGTTACAGTAACATGTAGGGACTGTAAAGTCCCCCAATCCTCACTTACTTGGCAGCAGCTGCTATGAGTGACAAGGGTTTGTTCTCCTGTTGAGTGGGAAGCAGCTGACTGACATTTCCACACCTCTCCAGCAAGCAATATCTGGTGCAAGTGAAGTTTATGACAGGGATTCTGCTTCTGACTGTTGCACTAGAGATCAGTCATGGGAGCAGGGTGGGAACATCAGTCAGCTGCTCTCCAATTGTCAGGAGAACAGACCCCTGTTTCTTGCAGTGTCTGCTGCTCAGTAAGTGGGAACTGGGGAGAGTGGGACAGGAGATGCTACTTAGCTACATTATTAGGGTAGTTACGCAGCTATGTTGGTGATACAGAATCATGGATGATATCTTTAAACAGACTACTGCTCTTTTTAAAATAGTTGCCTTTATAGCTAATTATTTATTAAAAGCAAACATGTGTAAAGTACCTTGCAGAAGTATTTGGGCCCTTCTTGAGTTTTCCATATTTTGTTGTGTTACAACTTGGAACTGAAATTAATTTAATTGGTATTATTAGCTGATTTACAAAATATATAACACTGTGAAGGTACAAAATAATTTGTTGTCACAGAGCAAAATGTGGAAACTCAAATGGTGTTTGTAAATATTTCTGTAAGACACTGTATCCGAGCCTCAATGCCAGCTGAAGGCTGTTTTTATTTTCTTCTGTTTCTTTGAAAGAAAAACTGCTTTAGGAGGTTTGTTCAGAGAATCAGAAGGAGCCAGATGTTTAACTTAAAAAAAAAAAAAAACCTAGCTGCCATGACTCCATTCCTAAAAGCATTGGGCTCTCCCTAGATTAAGACCATGCATTTTTAGTGCTATGAGATGTGAACAAAAAAAAAACAAAAAAAAAAACCAGTGGTAAAGGACTAAATTTCCCTAACATTGCTACTTTCTGTGTGGCAGGGGGTTATACTGGATGGCCCTCGTGGTCTCTTCCAGCTCTGCAATTCTATGATTCTATGATTCTCCACTCTAAATCCCCATTCCCCAAAGCTGTTTTTCCTTCCCTTATTTAAAAAAATGGCATCAGGTCTCAATTACACACATCTGCACATAACTTGTATTTGGCCACTGAAACAAACATTGAAGGGCAAGACCTCACACCACATTCATACTGTCTGTGCCTTCAAAAAATGCTCCCTCCTTCTGGTGATCCCTTGCATAGATATATTACAATCCTCATCCAAGAGCATTCATGCCACTGCAATGCAGGTGCTGTGTAAACTGTCACACATGTATTAGTTCACTGTCCTTTTCCCCCCATGATTTGCATCTTGATATTGTAATCATAATTCTACTGAAACATCCAGGGAGAGCTGATACAATCTATGTGAATTATCTGTTGTCAGACCTGAATTTTCAGTTGACATGCAAAAGTGCCAAAATTTTGTGCATCGGCTGTTACTTGTAGGAAAATTGTTTTGAATAGTAAATAGTTGGAATAGTAATATATTGGGCTTTCTTTTAAAACCATTATAGTGTTTTAAGCTATGTATTTTTACCTAGAATTGTTTCTTATTGCAAATTATAGGTCTGTTGTCTGTAAACTAGAGCTGGTCTTTTTTGACCATAATAAACTTTCATATTGCATCATATCACCTCTGTAAGTAAATCATCTCTCTTATATGGAGTTATTGCCCTTCTAATCATGTTCTTGAGTTTCAAATCATGTCCAGAGTTTCCACCTTATGTATAATTAATAAAACTATATAGTATACAGACAACTGTCCTCAACATTTTTTATACGTGCTAATAAGTATAGTAAAGGAACATTACAAACACAGCTTTATACAATATTTGTTCCCAGTCCTTAGTATCTCCTTCCAATAGAGATGGCTTCCAAGATTTCATATAAAGGTCTCTTCCAGTTCTGCTATCTGATATTATTTTGAAAAAGTGATGCCAAAGCTGGAACCTAGGACATATGTATGAATGCTAGTTACCTTTGTGCCCTACTGGCAGTAGCAACCATCTACACTATAGTTCAGGCAACTAATTCCATATGCCCAATCAGGGTTTGGGACTCTTGGAGAACGAACCCCAATGCCTCATGGGAAACTGGCTTTGAAATTTAGGGACATCAAGAGAACTTTTGTTCAGCTCTTAAAAAAAAAACTTAATGTGCAATTGAGTGTGCCCACGCCCTAGCAAAACCACCATTACCTATTCCAGTCTCCTCAGCAGTAACACCAGAACAATAAGAAAAAGCAGAGCTGTTCCTGATAAATGAGGACCATAAAAGGATAGGATTCCACCCCCAAAGGAAGTGTTTTTATAGAAATTATCATGTTATAATAATTCATTGCTTTCGTTAAACAGATGATAAAAATGATATTATTATTATTATTATTATTATTATTAATTCCACTAGAGACTCATATTAAAGTAATTGTGTTTGAATGTTGCATGCTCCTCTCTTTAATGTAAGCCAAAGTTTGTCAATTGCTGACTAATTAAAAGAATATTTTGGCTTTTCAGTCTAGAGATTAATCATCAGCCGCACAGAGTGGAATTATTTAATTGAAACAAATGCCTCTGAGATTCATGCTGTGTACTTGGCCTTTTTTGAATACCGCTGCAATATTGCAGCTAAGACACATAGAATCATAGAATCATAGAATTGCAGAGTTGGAAGAGACCACGAGGGCCATCCAGTCCAACCCCCTGCCACGCAGGAAATCACAATCAAAGCATCCCCGACAGATGGCCATCCAGCCTCTGTTTAAAGACCTCCAAGGAAGGAGACCCCACCACGCTCCGAGGGAGTGTGTTCCACTGCCGAACAGCTCTGACTGTCAAAAAGTTCCTCCTCATGTTGAGGTGGAATCTCTGTTCCTGGAGCTTGCACCCATTGCTCCGTGTTCCAGTCTCTGGAGCAGCAGAAAACAAGCCTGCTCCATCCTCAGCGTGACATCCCTTCAAATACTTAAACAGGGCTATCATATCGCCTCTAAACCGTCTTTTTTCCAGGCTAAACATACCCAGCTCCCTAAGTCTCTCCTCATAAGGCATTGTTTCCAGACCTTTCACCATTTTAGTTGCCCTTCTCTGGACACGCTCCAATTTGTCAATATCCTTTTTGAATTGTGGTGCCCAGAACTGGACACAGTATTCTAAGTGAGGTCTGACCAAGGCAGAATAGAGTGGCACTATTACTTCCCTTGATCTAGACACTATACTTCTATTGATACAGCCCAAAATTGCATTGGCCTTTTTAGCTGCCGCATCACACTGTTGGCTCATGTTCAACTTGTGGTCTACTAGGACTCCTAGATCCCTTTCGCACATAGTCTCATTCAGCCAGGTCTCTCCCATCCTATATTTATGCATTTCATTTTTCCGCCCTAAATGCAGTACTTTACATTTCTCCGTATTGAATTTCATTTTGTTAGCTTTGGCCCAGCTCTCCAGTCTATCCAGGTCATTCTGAATTGTTACATCACAAAATTAGTAAGTACTGTAAAAAGGGTCCTGTTGTTTGTTTTTATCCTTCAGCGACCATATATTTCCTATCAAAACCCACACTTTTGTCATCAATATTTCTTGAAATAAATAAAAACTCATCCACTTCTCAGGGCCTGGTGTCCTATAATGTTGACATTTTCCACCTTTGGGTATAAATATAGATGTTGAAACAGATGCTAGGTATAATTGATCTTGACATTAGATTCCATAGGCCACCGGCTGCATCAGAGATAAGAACTGTAATGTCTGTGTACCTCAGATTGCTGCCTCACACCTCATCAATCACCCGTGTGTCCTTGCAGCCATCTGATAGCATACCAGCTTTCCATCTAAGGATAGGTGTTAAGGCTCCCATCTCAATAGCAGATAAAATTCTCATTTCCATCTCACCTATGTTTCTTCCTTGTTTCCAACAGATGCCTGCAATATACTTTGATATTTTGATCTTTTAGGGGCTCTTTAGAAGCATCATGATATCAAAGAAAACCTTGTTAAATGAGGAATTCAGCATCTGCACCACCAACTTTCTTATTGTTGTAATTGTTGTTACTGCTATTATTCTTTCTCACCCTCAGAGTAGTGTACAAATAAAATCAATTAAAAACAGTGTAATAGTTTTAAACAATATATTTTTAAATACACTAAAAGCATATTAGACAGGATGACAAGTTAAAACAGGTTTTAAAGGTTAAGACAGTTTGAAATCATGTGTATAAGCATTTTGAAGTAAATCAGTTAGTCTTAAAGTCTTCCGTAAACAGACATGTTTTTTACTGGGAACCTAATGAAGCTAGCTTTGGTGCCAGTTGGGCTTCTGAGGAGAAAGTATTCCACAACTGGGGTGCCACCCATTTAAATCAAGACCAGACAAAGCATGGCTCTCCAGGTGTTGTTTGATTGAAGCCTCCAGCAACCCTCACAGTTAATTAGGTTAGCTGGCCATTGTAGGCAACAATATCTGGAGAACTGTAGTTTGCATACCTCTAAATTAAATGAAATCAGAATGCTCATAGATGACCTGCCAAACTATTGCATGTTACCTTACATGTAACATTTTTTTATTTTGTAGAGAAAAAGAAGAAAAGTCATAGTATAATCAATATTTACTGTGGGGCATGGGGAAAGCATTTCAAGCAACTGTTTTGTCTGTGGCAGGCACCTATATACCTGGCTGGGTATCCATAGAGCCAGGGGTAATATTCACAAAATGGAAAGTGATTATTGCACTCCTGGTAAAGTATGCTATTACATGTGGAGGCTCAGAACTAATCAATAATAGACTATAGATATCTATAACATTATCTATCTACTACAGTATTTGAATATGTCTATAAAGGTGTGGCCAAACTCTTTGGAATTGCACATACAGTGGGCCCTTGGTATCTGAGGTGGTTTAGTTCCAGGACACCCCCCCCCCAGTAAAATGGTGTCTCTTAAATAAAATGGCAAAAATCAAGCTTTGATTTTTGGATTTTTCTTCATTTTTGAATATTTTCAAGCTGTGGATGGTTGAATCCATGGGTGCAGAGTCCATGGATGCCTGACTGTAGTTGAGTAACTTGCTTGTTGAAGGTTTTGGATGGGGAGGATTGTGATGGAAATAATAATAAATTGAACCTTCATTTATTGATTAAAGATGCCCTATTCCCAAGCTGAACTCAAAGCTGCATTTTTTTATATATTTTTAAAAAAATCTTTAGAGTATAAAGCATACAAAAAAATCAACCACATAAGGTTAAAATTAACAATGTGTACACACACACACACTATATATATATATATATATATATAGTGTGTGTGTGTGTATACATTGTTTTATTAATTGTTTACAATTAATTGTTTTAACTATGATCAAATTATTTAATTTCATTAATTTATTAATTTATTCAATTAAAATAATTTTTAAATAAAACAAACAGTCTTACATTGTATTTTCTAGGAAACAGTGTTGCATTGCCCTTCTAAGGCAACTGCTTTCTGTTGCCTTGTTAAGAACTTGTTATATAGCTGTTCTTCCATGGTATATCCAAATCTGCTCCAAAGGAAAAGACCACCTTGCTCTGTAAACATCCTGAATTCAATACTGATTTGTCATTAAATGTTTTAAAAGAAGTTTCAATTAAATTATACATTGAATCATCCCCCTCCCTCATCTTTGGGGATAAAATGCTGAATGTTGTAGCCTCAGGGATGAAAATGCTTAAGCTCTGACTTTTGATGCAACACTTTTATTTTGGCTTTACTTAGGGCTTGTCTATATGAGGCTATAAAATGTGGATGGATGCACACTAATGCCAATTTGTAGCAGCTTTCATCTGTCTCCATGGTTTTTTTCACAATTGCAGGCATTCAAAGCCATGCACATTTGTTCAAATGGGCATGCCTGCAAATCAAGATGGTGGACACTAGTTAATTACATTTTTATTGTCACCAAGTGCTGCCACCAAACAGTATTTTTTTTTTAAAAAAAAGCATATTCTAGGTACAGAAGTGAGATATTCTGCTTAAATAACAGGGGGAAAAACAGGCTGTTTTGTCACCTCAGTGCATGATTGCTAAGGCAAAAATCCAACATGGTGGTTCAGGGCACTTGCCTTGCTGGCAAACTCCACCCCCTGTGTATGTCTGGCCAATCAGCTTTCCACTTCCGCTCTTATCAGGAGTGTGCATCAAAGCTAATTGGTTGTCTCAACAAGTGGAGATGCACATTTCCTTCAGAGTTTTGGTGGTTTTTTTTTTTTTTAAATGCGTATTTGGTGTTTTTGGTAGATTGTTGAAGGGTCCCATTTAGACAAATTGTATTCTCCTCACATTCTATGAAAAGTATTTTTGCTGTATAGACAAGCCCTTACTCTAGGAGATTTCTGTCCATAAGAAACAGTTGAGGGGCACATGCAACCCATGGGCTGTACTTCAACCACCCTTGGTTTGGGAGATATGGATTAGGTGTTGTAGTATTCCCTGCTTTATTTGTGAATTTTATTTATGTCCTCTATAGAGATAAGCATATTGGTCAAGATCAATCATGGCGTTCTTGTTTTACCATCATCGAACTAATTGCATTTTAGTTTTTCAAGAGCTTTGGCTCCACATGCACATACATTTGTATAATTTATACATTTCATTAATGTTTGCATTTTGTAAACATATCTTTTTTTGAAAAGTGTGTATTTTTTAAAAAAATGTGCATATTTCCCCATCCATTCACATCTTTAGTCATGCTCATTTTCTGAGGTGGAGGGATGGTTTTGTGTAAATAGTCTTGTGTGACATAAAATTCACAGCCAGTATTCTACATCAGCTATTTAGCTAAGTATGCTTAACTAAGTTACACATATCCTTAAAAAAAAAAAAAAAACCTGTTAGAAATGTCATTTTCCCATGCTTCAATCACTGGTAGAATGGACCTCCTTCTTCCCATGGACCTGATGCTGGATAAACTAAGTAGGGGTGGGAGTTAAAATTGTGGCAATAGTATAACAATTGTGACTAAGTAGTGATTTTGAATACAGAAAAGTTACCTAGGATTACTTACTTACCTAAGTAATTAAGTATATTTAACTAACCTCTCCTGCCCAGCACCGCCCCCACTGAATGGACACATCATTCATCTATGCTCCAATTGCTTGCAGAATGAACCCAACATTCAACAGAGTAGTATGGGCTCATGAGCCAGCTCTTCCCCCCATTCTCATGGAACCAAATGTATTTATCCACAGGTAAAACAAATGAACCATATATGAAAGCCTGCCTATTGGTACCGTAGGCATGCACACTGTAATTAATACATGCAGTTTAATATGTGAGATGATGGGCATGCATCTGTGTCTACAAGAAATCCCAGTGACCATTTCCTTCTGAGGTTTGGAGACAAGCTCACATCCTGTGGTGTTTTAGGCACATGTAAGTTCCCATGGGCATGTAATTGTTCTTTTTTAGCCACTGAGTGTCCAAAACTATATTCAGTTCACAGTTGCATAAACAGAGTTCTGCAAGTTTAACAGTTTCCCATGCAGCTGTATATTTTGGATGTGCATAGGTACTTATCAGTGCCTTTAATGTACCACTTGATTCACTGGGACTGTGCAAGCAGCAAGCACACTCATAGACAATTGGTCTATGCAGTAGAAGGGTGGTGTAGCACAACTACAACTTAACTATATGAGGGTAGATTTAAACTGTGCAAGCACAATTACAGTCTTGGATATATACGTTGACAAGTGCATGTACATGTGTCTGGTATCTGTCAATTCTGTACATAATCAGGTGTGCATAACTCCAATGTAATTATTTTAAGGAAAATGCATGCATGGACCTGCTCTTCATTCTCAAGATTTTATTGGAAATAATTAATTTATATAGCAGGAGAGTGAATGTGAATGATTCTATTGTTTAATACGTACTACTTTTCAGAAATGTTTGAAATAATTTGGTATGAAAATGCATTCATACCTGTATGAACTAATATTCATTAAAGTATTCCGACCACTGTGCAAGGAAATTTTGAATAAGTGGTTTGCATTTGTCTAATGAAGCTTTAAAGCACTGTCATTTTTATAGCAAAATGTACAGTGTAAACACTGCAGAGACTATTATGATAATTAATTTTTTAAACTATTTTTTTTAAAAAAAATCCATGCTTAACCATTTAAGTAATTACTATGGCACAATCACAATCCAATCACTTTACTGAAAAGTGAGCTACCAGAATGTTTCTTCCCAACTTATTGGGAAGAAAAATGCAAGATGTTAACTGAGAGCCTTACATCACGCTCTGAAGAAAAGCGGCAAAGCAGCAGGAACGTTCCATCTTTCCTGCTGCCTTACTGTATAGCAAAGGCATATAGCACATTTGGAAGACTTCACAAAAGTGTCTGGAGTAATAAACACCTGAGGCAAAGCACAAAAATCAATGTGTATAGAGCCATTGTATTGTCTATTCTCCTTTATGGATCTGAAACATGGGTCACCTATCGCCACCACTTAGGACTCCTTGAATGCTTTCATCAGCGCTGTCTACTCACAATCCTAAATATACACTGGACTGACTATGTGACAAATGTTGCTGTTCTTAAGCAAGCAGGGATCACCAGCATTGAGGCCATGATACTGAGAACACAGCTGCACTGGGCAGGGCATGTTTCTAGGATAGAGGACCATCACGTCCCAAAAATAGTACTCTATGGTGAACTCCCCATGGGTCAGCGTAAGAGGGGCGCTCAAAAAACAAACAAACAAACAAACAAAAACACGATACAAGGACTCCCTGAAACAACATCTCAGGCTCGGCCAAATTGATCACCAACAATGGTCCACCCTGGCCTCACATCGGGATGCATGGAGACGCACTATCCACAATGCTGCAGCCTTATTTGAGAACTCACACCGAACAAGTCTTGAAGAGAAACGACAATGCAGAAAGAATCACAACCCGGAAACATCACCCAAGGAGACCTTCTGCTGTGCTTTCTGCAACCGGACTTGTTTATCTCGGATTGGCCTTTTTAGTCATCAGCGTGCTTGCAGAAAGCACGGGATGAGTCCTTCCTGAATCTTCGTTTGCAAAGAAAAGCAAGAGAGAGACTGCATGGTGTCAGCATTCTCCCAGTGTTCTTTTGTTCTGGTCCCATGGGGAACCAAGGTAAAGCTGTGTCCTTTTGCAAATGGATTTTTTTCTGGTTAGCAAAAAGATGTGGTATTATCTTGGTCCCCCATGGGACTAGCATGAAAGAAAACTGACGTTATGTGATAAGGCAGCAGGAAAGATGGAATGTTTCTGTGGCTTTGCTGCTTTTCTTTAGAGTGCAGTAAGACTCATAGTTTGCTTTTCTATGGAACACTAGCTAATATCAACTATTTCCTTTACAGTTAGGTTAATGGCTTTCCATTGTAAAATCAACTTAACTTATCCTCAAACATATCGGACAATAATCTATCTCTTTCTTTTCTCTCTCAGTCTTTCTAACTTTCTCTCTTTCAGCTGATCAGATGTAGAAGAGGGCGGCAAGGATCCTGCACATTTAACAGCACAGAAAAGACTTGTCCCCACCTAGATGCAGCTTCTCATATAGGGCATAAGGGAAAGATTACAGCTTAATGGTAGATTTTATGTCTTGTGGACAAAAGAGATTCAGTCTGGGTCTCCTTCCTTGGAGGTCTTTAAACAGAGGCTGGATGGCCATCTGTCGGGGATGCTTTGATCAAGATTTACTGCATGGCAGGGGGTTGGACTGGATGGTCCTTGTGGTCTCTTCCAACTCTACAATTCTATGATTCTATGATTCTAGTTTGTGGAATTTCCAAACACAGCTAGGAAAAACTCACCATCTGAAACCCTGAAGTGCTGTGCCAACTAACACAAGAAATACTAAACTAAAAGTTTCGTTTATAAACTTGGCTTGGTATAAGTAATCTTATATTCCTACAGTGCCCAGCTGCTAAAAACTCTTCTTTGGGATTAAGAAGAATATGTGAAAATATTTGGAAAAGGTTGAAAAAATGTATTTCCCTAGTGTCAGGATACCATAACAAGGAAAATCCTGGATTAACGAGAATCTACAGTTTGGACCTTATTCTGCACAAAAATCACAGTTGGGATTTTTACACAGAAACCAGCATTTTCTGAGTAGGAAAAAGCATTTTCTGCACCGAGGATGCTGTTTTCTATGTCAAAATACTGTTCTATATGGAAAATTTGCAGGTTTTGTGCAGAATAAATCCCAGGCTCTGACTTTCTTGCTACAAAAAGAAAATAACTAAACATACACATAGATTCTTTCAAGAACAAGTATAGAATCACACCATTACTCCTTTGTATGGAAACTGTTAGAAGATTTCTCCTCTGTTTTTTGTAATTTTATTTCTTTCCATCAGTTTTTATGAGATGAAACAAAACAAAACAAAAAAAAGCCATTGTACAACCAACTTAGGTCAGGGTGTGACCTCAGTGTTTGTGAATATCACTTGAAAGCCTAGATCCCTGCCTTCTCTATGTATTACTTTCTATTACCTCAAGGATTGGGGTGACATTAGAAGTGATAAGTGGATTGCATAAAACTTGAAAAATTCCTGTTCAAACGAACATGCTCTTCAATAGTAACTTATTAAAGGAACTAGATTTTTTTCCTATTAATGAAGTAACTTCATTTCTCCTGGAATATAACATAATTTCTCAGATACCACGAGGTGAGTTATGACTGTAGCCTCATGAAGAAGAGAGTCTGACTTCTCCCAGTATGAATTTATAATATGATTTCCCAACCAAACCAGGTTCATTAAACATGTAGAGTGAGGGAAATAGGATCACACCTCCTTGGCTGAATCTGCACTGCAGAAATAATCCAGTTTGACACTGCTTTAACTGGCACTGCTCACTGCTATGGAACCCTTGGATTCGTAGTTTGTTGTGGTGCCAGAGATCTCTGACAGAGAAAGCTAAATATCTCACAAAACTACAAATCTCAGAATTCCATAGCAGTGAGCCATGGCAATACATGAATACTCTCAGTGACCATCCCTCTCTTCCTCTCCCTCTCCCTCTCCCTCTCCCTCCCCCCCCCCAGATTGTCAGACAGCTTATAAAGCATCTTCCATTATGCATTTTCTGTGGTGCATATTCGGTCTTCAATATAGATTTGAATATAAATAAATTAATGCTTACCAGCCACCACATTTCACCCAGATAAAAGAAAAGAATGTGAGTTTTGCATAATCAGAATAATAATTCCTTTCTAGATTGAAAACTGTAGTTAATACAATGTGCCACTAGCCAATCTTCAAGTGGTTCAAGAGCTCATTGTAAGTCTCTTGAATGACTATAATAATGGCAGAATTGAAGCAATTGCTGCAGTCCCTGCAATGTAGTATATAACCATATGCAATCAGCAATGACAATAGTATGTTTCCTACCAGTAGGTAATGAAAAAGGAGTGCAGACAAATTGGATGTGAATTGCCTGATTTCAATGCTATTGTCTCTGATGCTTACTTTAGGATCTAGCTTTAACATTGTTAAAAATCTAATGAGAAAAAAGGTGAAAGAAAAGCAATTTGTTCAGAGGGGGAAAGCAAGGCAGGCTGTTTGCAGGAACAACCAACTAACAAGGATTAATATTCATAGTCACACATTTCTGTTTAATATCTGAGTAAAATTCTTGTAGAAACAAGACATCTGTTTTTTTGGGGGGGGGGATTGGGAGGGAGTGGTATGGTCTCAGTGTAACATGATGTCAGGACCCCCAAACTGTCCAGCAAGAAAGAAAGGAAAATTTTTAAAAGTATAAACAAAAATATCTGAAAGACTGAAAAACAGAATCAATGTAAACAGCAGCATCAACAATCCTGAGATGGTCAAATAACACTTTAAGACAGTAAAAAAACCCCAAAACATAAAAAGATGTACAGAGATGTAGAGAGACAGTAAAATATGCATTATCAACCATAAACATACCATGAGAAGCTTTTGCAAGAAATCTGATAAACCGTTCATGCTGTAACATGATTGCACCAAATATACAGTTCCAATTTTCAGGTTCAAAATAACTATTTTTGTGAAACTGACTGAAGTTTTGACCTGAGAGAATACACAAATATGAGCTTATTCCCAGCAATGGGTGATGCATAGGTGTCATTTTCTCTTCCTAGTTTATGCCTCTTTTTTTGTTCCTGTATTACTCACATTGATCACCCTGGATTCACATAAGAAATATGATAACATCCACCAGCAATTGTCCATTTGGTAGGAAAGTGGTTTGTGAATGGGCTAGGAGGGCAATTGCTCTACAACCTCTATGTGATGTTAGGATTATTTTTCCAAAGACAAAGAGAGGTAAAGAGTCAGAATCTGCAGGATGTAAAAGGCACTGCTTATTATATTATGTTAAGAATGTAACTGAAAATTTAGCTTTGAGTGAAAAAGAGAAGTTGCCAGACCATCGTTGGAGAAAGTTTTGGCTGTGGTTTAATGAGACAACCCCGGAAATAACTTAAGGGATATCTTTAAATAAATATTTTATTATTATTATTGTATTTTTGTATTAATACTTTTATTAATCTTTTATTATTTTTTTCTTTTCCGAATATGTATAATTGTAATGTGTAACTTCTAATTTTAGTATAAAGGTGTAAATATAATGTTCATTGGAAAATGAAAAAGAGTGATTATAGTGTGTTTAGATTAAGAGGAAAAATGTATTAGTGTTAGGATAGATCATTTTATTTTTGTATTAGTAAGAAAAGAGGAAAACAATTTTTTGTGTTATTGTTGTGTCCTTTTGCAGTTGGGTGTATTTTTCAGTAGAATGGTCTTATTCCAATAAAAAATCCTACTCCCCCAAAAATTCCAATACTGTGCTTCATACATAGCCAAAACATTTGTGCAGACATTCTCCCCCTCTTTACCCCAAAATTAGTTTATTATTCCCTCTGAAAATCATTTTCTCACTGGAGGAGTATAGGAGTAATGTGTCTAAAAATGAAAATGTATTAAAAATTCCAGGATCTAGTCCTTTTTACAAAGCAATAAAATTATCATCTTTAAAAAAGTTAAAAATCATTTACTTTCAAATTCATGCAGAGTGCCACTTAAGAATGCAAACTAAGCTCAATTAACATTTAAAAGTGTATCCAGAGGTCTGTGGTCTGATCACTCACTTAAATTAGACTCATTACAAAAACAAAGGGGTCAGTTTAAAATGCAAATCAAAAGTTTACTGAAGGTATATCAATCTCAATCTACATAGTAAAACAAACTTTAAAAAGAGTGTTCCTAACTAACTAAGAGGATTTAGGGTAGAAAGACTCACCCAGCCCTTTAACGGTAAGAGGCTGCATGGTGACTTGAAAAGCAAACATCATGGCATGGCATCCATGGCTAGGCTTCAATAAGATGGCAAGGAAAAGATAGCGAAGAGAAGATGGCAAAGATGGCTACAGCCGCATGGAGTCTCTACTTAAAAGAGAACTTGCAAAGAGCAATAAAATTTAAATTAGGTCATGTGTTGAATGACCCAGCACTCCAGTTGGCTGGAAGTGCCCAGTGAAATAAGAGAAAGAGAGTTTGGGAGAACAGAAGCATGCAGGGGAAAAAACCTAGACTTATCTTAGGATGTTAATGGGGTACACAAGATTGCTTTTACATTACAAATAATTATTTCCCCACATACTACAAGGAGGACCCCAGATTTGTGGCTTCTCACCCCACACCAAATCAACAGTTAAACAATTTAGGTGAATTAGTTTAGCCGTATCATCCACTTCAGCCTCTCAAATAATAAATGACTTTTAGCTCATTTAAATGTTTGATCTTGCTACAGAAATTGTGGTTAATGTCTGCATTGTTGCTATTTTTGTGCAATAGAAAGATTAACTACATGTTTCTACCATTAAATAAACTATAATGAAAAGCCAAACTCATTAGCATAATTATGGAGTCAGCAGGAATACATTAAAGGTGTATGCAGTTGTGGAAAAAATGATTCCCTCCCCCCGCCATCACTCGGTAGCTGGCTGTAGGATTTAATAGAGATTCTGGCTGTCTCACTTGTGACAGCTCAAGCCACATAAATCCCATTTATTCAGCACAGGACATTTTAATAGCATTCTTGCAATTGTTTTTGAGTATCTTATTTATAAAAAGAAAAAAAATAATAAAACCTCCAATGCTTTGCATCTATCATTGATAAAGATTGCTGGAAAAGAGAATTGGAGTGAAATATTTTTAAATGCAAAATTGGGAATAAAGAATTAAGAATCAAATAGACATCTATAAATACATTGTGCTGACATGTAGCTACTGTTTTCAAGAGGCTATCTGTGTAGTCACACACATGGGTTCTGTGCCTGCGCAGAGCCTGGTTCAGAATGTTCTAGAGCTAAACCAAGTTTTAGCAGGAGCCCAACATACTGTGTGCATGCACATGTTCAAGCAGTGTGGTGTCTGCTATTACTGTTCAGTTCCAAGTCCACCACATTGGTACAAATAGTCAAGAGGGTGGGACATCATCATCATTTATTTCTACAGTGCCATCAATGTACATGGTGCTTTACAAGAAAAAGAACAACAAAACAGTTCCCTGCCCTCAAGCTTACAATCTAATGAAGACATGCTGCAAAAGGAAAGTGAACATCAGTAGGGGAAGGAATTAAGTCTACGGTTCTCTTCTCTCTCTCCTTGGCCAGGGCATTGGCAGTTGGGATGGAGGGAGGACCGGTCAGCTTCCAAGCCAAGGCAAGATGGAGTTGTGCCTGCCTTAGCTTCTCTCCCTCTGCAAACATCAGACACAGGGCAACGGGTAGGATGATGATAATGATGATAGTCATATAGCACCATGACTATACATGGTGCTTTACAAGAAAAAGAACCAAAAAACAACAACAATCAAGAAATGCCCTTATGCTTACAATGTAGACACAAGGAAAGGAATGTCAGTGGGGGGTAGGATTAAGTCTAGCAGATATGGCCTCTTCTTTCCCTCTGAGGACAGGGCAGTGACAGCTGGGATGGAGGGAGAGCCTTTCATCTGCTTCTGGGCTAGGCATGATAGAAGAGCTAGTTATATGTAAGCACCCTATTCCCCTTCTTCATGTTGTATATGACTAGGCTGACAAGATAAGTGATTATAGTGGACATATGTCATGAACTAGATATGATGGTGGAACTTGGCCAAATATTGAATCCACCATTGCCCTTGTATGTAATCTGCAGTGAAAAATAAACACCAAGGGTTATGGAGATGTTGCTACATAGCAGAGTTCAAGAAAAGGCATTTCTTTCTTAAATGCTGTCAAAGAAGCTGCCATACTTCCCCCTCCCCCGAGAAGCCAAGAAGAAGCAAAATCCATCTTCCAGTTGACCAATCATTTTGTAGAAATGAGTGACCTATCATGGGCCCTGATGCCAGAGAAACAGTATAGATGGTTTTTGAAAAGAAGCAGTGCTGTCTACATAAAATGCTTCTAATGCTAAGAGCAGGGGTAGACAACTTTCATTGGATCCACTGAAACATTCTAGGAAACATACCATTGTGCATTGCCTTCCATCCCCTGGCTCCCTTGCTGAAATTCAGAGACTACCACCAAATTTGCCATTGACAAAATTCAGCAACTGTGACAGCTCTCTATGCTGGAAAATAGTGGTAGTGAATGATTTTGCACCACAGAGTCCTATTTGACTGCAGAAAGAGTGCCATCTTCACTTCTGAATTGAGAATGAAAAGGTAAGGGAGGAAGCTGCCATTTAGTGTTGTGCATGGTAATGGCTACCCCTGCTGATTTTACACAATGGGAGCTGCAAAACTGAGCATGGGGAATGCATGCGGAAGATGGGCCATTATGTTTCTTATCACTATTCTAGGAAAGAGAGGATTGTCCTTGTACAGAAATAGACAGGACAAAATTCTGGGAAAGGAGGAACAAATAAACCACTTTAAACAGTAATGTCTAACTATGAGCTTGTCCTTATGGAAGGCCACAGAAGGCTAATCACTCTATAGCTTACAGCAGGGGTGAGTACCTGCAACAGGGAACAATAGTTGTCTCTACACACCCATAGTGGACCACAGTTGCACATTCTGGCCAGAAGTTGGCCAAGAATATGACCTAGAGGTAACTAGAGGTATCAGGTTTGTACTTCTGGTATTTTTTTCTCCTTTTCGGGGGATGGGGGACTGAAAATCAGATAATTTTTGATATGTAAATCAACCCTCTCCCCAGAAAATATTCATCGTCTCATTCCGCATTTTTTAATAGTTATTTTAGAAGAGGTCTGCATTTCTTTTAGTTAACCGGATTCCCAGGTACTTGATTTTCTTCTCTATTTTAAATCCTGTTATCTTTTTTATTAGCTCTTCTTCCTCTTTCTTAATAGTCTTTGTAAGCATGACCGTTTTCTCATTAGTAATTTTGAAACCAGAAACTGCCACAAAATTTTCTAGTATTACTTCGAAATCTTCGAGCTGTTCTACAGGATCTTCGAAAATGACCACCAAATCATCAGCAAAGGTTTTGGTCTTAAATTCATTTCCTTTAATTGTGGCTCCTCTGATCTTACTGTTAATTCTAATATTATTAGTTAATATCTCGATTATTGTCAGGAATAGTAGAGGTGACAAAGGGCAACCTTGCCTTGTTCCCTTATTGATTTTTATACTCCCTGATTTTTCTCCATTTATTATTACCTGATCATTTTGTTCTTCATATATCTTATTAGCCCATTGTCTAAAGTTGTCTCCAATGTTCATTTTTTCCAAGACTTTTTTCATAAATGACCAATTCACATTGTCGAAGGCCTTCTCCACATCTAAAAAGCACAATGCCACTTTTTTCTCATTATTTTTCTCGTAGTATTCTAATAAGTCTATTACAGCTCTGATATTATTTCTTAAGTATCTTTTTGGGAGGAAGCCGTTCTGATCTTTGTGTATTATCTGGTTTAGAATGGTCTTAAATCTTTCTGCTAATATAGATGCAAAAATTTTATAATCTGTGTTTAGCAATGATATCGGTCTGTAGTTCTTGGGATCTTTTCTATCCTTTCCTTCTTTTGGTATAAACATGACATTAGCCGTTTTCCATGAACTGGGAATTCCTTCTTCTTTAATTGCATTGAATGTTTTTTGAAGTGGTACAAGTAAGATATCTTTAAATTTTTTGTAATACAAGGGGGTGAATCCATCCGGTCCTGGAGTTTTTTCTAATTTCAATTTTTTAATGGCTTCAACAATTTCCATTGTTGTAATGTCTCTATCTAGTATTGTCTTCTGATCCTTCGTTAATTTAGTTATATTTTGTTTATCTAGGTAGTCGTTTCTTGCCTTTTGTTTAACATCTTCATTTGTTGTATCTCTATACAATTCTGAGTAGAACTCTTGAAAACCTTGCTTTATTTGATTTTGTTGTACCAAAGATTTCCCCTTATAGTTTATCTCCATTATGATTTTGCTTTCTTTCTGTTTTTTCAGTTTGTAGACCAGCCATTTTCCAGGCTTATTGGCATGTTCGAAATGTTTTTGCTATGTCAATCTCATTTTTTGTTCTATCTCTTCTGTTGTTAATGACTGAATTTTCTTTTTCAGTATCTCCATTTCACTTAATACTTTTTTGTTGTTTGGATTTATGCTTAGTCTAGTTTCTTTCTCTGTCAAGTCTTGTAGGAGATGTTGAATTTCTGCTCTCTGTTGCCTTTTTTTCCTCACTTGCCTTTTTTAGAAAATGTCCCCTCATTACCACCTTGCTAGCCTCCCAAATTGTATTCATCTTTAACTCCTGTCATATTTTCTGAAAAGTAGTGTTTTAGAATTTCTGATGTTTCTTTTATATTTCTATCTTCTTTTAATAAATCATCATTAAGGTGCCAATGAAACTCTTTCCTTTTCCCTGATGTTATAAGATTAATGGGGTTCTGGTCTGAAATCCATTTTGGTTTTACTTCCATTGATTTGATAATTGGAATTATTATTTTTTTTTGATACAAAAAACATATCAATTCTTGATAGTGAATGCTGGACCTCAGAATATTATTTATCTCTTTTTAAACTAAGTCTATTTCTTATGTCTATTTATTTATTTTCTTCCCAAAATTAATCAGTTCCTTTTTAAAATCTGCTTTCATTTCTGCTCTTACCTCTTTCATTTCTTCTCTTATTTCCTGTCTCATCTTTTTAAATTCTTTCCTCATTTCTTCCAGAATTGGTGAGCTTAACTCTGTTGTTTTAGATGTGCCTTCAATAGATGGTCTCCTCTGAAGAACCAACTGTGTTTGTTGAGTGTGCACCTGGGCCATCCTTCTTGTACCCGTTGCCATTTTTAATTCCTTAATTGGATAATATCCCTTACTCTGCTCCCGCTAAATCCAAACCGTTACCCGTTACCCTTTGACCACCAATTTACTGTCAGTAATTTATATGTTAATACCCAATTGTAGATATTATTACACAGTGCAAAAGTACATGATACTTCATTAGTTACTGGTTTTCAAAACTAATACACAATTTATCTAGTAGCCTCTTGGGCATACATCTCCTCATTGAATAATATCCTTAACAGTCTAATATGATAATATATTCAACTCCTATTATGGTAACCTAATGTTTCCACAATCCACTTTTATAACCTTTCCAGCCCACTTACTTATTGTTCTTTCACTTGCTCAAATAGTTTACACACCCCCTCCACTTTGAGTTCACACTTTCTCCTTATCTTTCTATCAAACTTTAAATTCTTCCATTTGGAACTTAATCTCCTCTTCCTACTATCCCCTTCATTTCCCACCCTCTCTCTACTTTATGTTTGTACTATATGCTTTTAATTAAGTTGCTTTCAGTTCAGTTTCAGTTCAGTTCAGTTCGGTTCAATTCAGTTCAATACTTGCCCGAACTGGACCCCTTTTAATTTTCCTTCTCGGTCTTCTACCTTATCTCTCTCTGGGTTTTCTCTAAGATTTCTTGCTGTCTCTCTTATTGTGTCCCTCTTATCACCTTCTAAGTGCTACTGCTACTCCTGCTGTTCTTGCTGTATTTCCAACTCCAGCTCTCTTCTGTTCCTTCACTGCTGTTCTCTCTGCACTCCTCCATACTCTGTATTCAAACAGTCCTTCGCTCTCCGTCTCTCCAGTATTCTCCCCTTCATGCCCTGGCACCTCCAGTCCTTTTTTTACCTTCTCCCCACAATCCACTTCACCTTCGCTCCACTCCCTTCTTCAATGCTCCAGGTCACCTCCCTGTTCTGCTTTATATTCGCCTTCCTCCATTCCTCTCTTCAATACTCCAGGTCACTTCTTTGTATTTAATCTGTATTCTTCTTCTCCGTTCCCCTCTCCAGTACTCCAGGTCACTTCTTTGTGTTTACTCTGTACTCATCTTCCCCTCTTGTTTCTGGTTTCCTGGTTTCCATCCTTCCAATGCAAACCATTTCTTATCGGCTTGCAAATTCTCCGGTAAGTTTTTTTTTAAAAAAATTCACTGACTCTTCGCTTTGCTTCTCTCTCCTGTTAGCTACTACTTTCTTGCTTCTCAAGTCCCAGAAATAGGAAAAAAAAAAAAAAAGGTCGAAGACCACTGGTTGAAAAAAACCAAACTTGCTTACTTCAGCTCCAAAGGAGAAAAAAGGAATTCTTTCCTTTAAAACAGCCCTGGCGTTGCTCTGGCTGAAAAACCAGGTCATTCCAAACTCCCTTCATGGCTCTTTGATCACCTCAATTCTGTTGGGGAGCACATTGGCAGAATTGGCCTTTGACCCCCGCCAAGCCTCTACATAACTCCTTTACCGAGGAGTTACGACCTCTTTATTTGCTGTTTTCTATAGAGGCCTAAAATCAGAGTATGGAAGATAGCCTGAATGGGAGCTCCCATTCCTGCTACCACTCACTACACCGTCATGCCGGAACTCTGGAGAGAGACATACCTTTGTAGAGAGATGCTAGACTGTGATAACGGAGGTTTCAGGAAGCCAACCGCTCTCATGGGCCTGATAACATCAAAGGGCATAAATGATATCTGAAGTCTCAGGAGGAGACTTCCATTTAAAAGAACTCTGAATTCCTTCTACAGAGACTGAGCTAGGCTGGCTATGAGAGCCTGGCCTAGCGATCCCAACTGGGACATGATTGATGATTATGGACATCAGAAATGTGAGCTATTATTCTTATCCTTAGCTTAGAGACCATCTAGCTAGCATGCATTAGTTTTTATGATTCATTTTGGTACAATGACTGAATGTATTCCTTCTGTAACCTTAAGCTGAGTACCTGGAGAGACCAGATGTCCCTCCATGCTGAAACTTAAGCATTTAGAATTAAAATAAAGTCTACTTTCTTTCTCTACAAGCTTGCCTCATGTGCCTTTTTGGTCAGCTATCTTGTCTCTTCTCTTGGGGAATAGAGAAGGGGGGTTGGGAATCCCCAACAGAGTAAGTGGTTAACTGGTCAGCCAGAGAATTGTCCCAGTTTCCCACTGAACTGGGTTTTGAGTGATGAGCAGTGGGTGGTGGTGACTCTACCTTAGAAAGAGATTTCTAGACTAGAGGAACCCTTGAGAGTGTGTTTTTCAGATTGTACAAAAAGTCTGGGAGCCTTCCCTTCCTTATCTGTGAAATTGGATTGCCACAGAGGAGGAAGAGAGGACATAAGAAGCAAAATGGTCGACTGTACTTGTAACTGATCACCATGTCTGCTTTAAGCTTTGCAATGACACAATCATGCAGTCTTTAAAGAACTGAAATAACCCTTCAATAATAGTTGAACTGGCCAGGGCAAAGAGATATTGTCCAACTGGCCATTGTGATCCTTCTATCATAGTCCAGCTACAATAGATAATTTCAGACAGTGTATTGGAATGGAGCACAATCCCATCAGTGGAGAAACTGCCTGCCACAAATATAGCAGGGATAGTGAGAATAGCAACATTTAAAAGCTGCTGACCTTCCAGTCCCTAGCTTTACTAAGAAGAGTGATAATACACATTGACAGAGTGGCAAATAATGAGTCTGCTGAAGTAGAAGGCTATGGAGCAACTCTTAGGACCTGAGACCTTTTCCTGATTTTGCTGTTGTTGTTATATGCCTTCAAGTCAACTGCAACTTATGGTGAGCTTGCATTTATTTATTTATTTGAGCAAACCTCTACCATAGGACTGTCTTGGCAAGTTTTATTCAGAAGGGGTGTGCCATCGACTTCCTCTTTGGCTGAGAAAGTGTGACTTGCCTAAGGTCACCTAGTGAGTTTTCATGGCTGGATGAGGATTTGAATCCTGTTCTCCCAGAGTTCTAGTCTAGCACTCACACTACTATGCCACACTGGCTCTCTTTCCCCTAATTCTACCTTCCAAAAAGGCATTGATACATGCTGTAAACTTATTCAAGGATAGCCATGTTGGCCATACACCAAAACAAAATCAAAAATCCACAAAAAAGTGATACCTTTATTGGCCAACCAAAATGCAAAACATATGATGCAAATTTCAAAGCTCTACTGGCTTCTTCACCAGGCAAAATTTTATTTATATGCCACCTTTCTCCCAGAAGGGACCCAAATATGACAAAATACAGTAAAGAAAGAAACGTGACCATGTTGGAGTCACATGCCTACATGTTGTTGTAGATATTACTTGTGTCATTGTTCAGGTGAGGGACTTCATGCAGGCAGAAGCCACTCCTACTTCCTGGCCATGTGGAGTTTAGACAAAGCACTGTAAAATTTAAACCCTTTTGCAGCAGTGAGGCAACCTGAGTCAACAGTGTCATCTAAAGAGTGCAACCCCACCTTCAATTCTAAAACTGGTATAATTAGCTGGAGAAGAGTTTGCAGTGATCCTCCCTTATGAGGAAAAAAAATAGTCTTAGGGATAGCTAGCAATTTTAAGTGGGCTTCAATTTCTTCTGTTCATCATCAATGTGAACCTATGAAGGTTGCTTTTAAGTTTCTCCAAAGACAGAATTTTGACAGCGTCTTAAAGGCCATGAGCTATGCCAAAATAACAAGATAAACATAAAAGGAAGATAGAATTAGAAAGAAGAAATAAAACAAAATAACAATAATCAAATCTTCAACAAGCCTGAGAAAAATCTCTATAGGTAGATAATGTTCCAAATGCTGCTGCTGCATCAGTGAGACCACAAGGGACTGAGAAAGAAAGACAGGAGCTGCTATTTGAATTGCGATAGTATTGGGGTAGGATGGTGTGTTGGAAGTGAAGAAGCATCAATGCTTGTTTACACCTGTCCCTCTGTGTGTGTCTCTGATCTGCGTTTACTTGCTGCTTGCATGTAGAGGTCACTTCCCCTGTTGTGCCAAGACATTTTAATGTTTTACAACCCTTTGTCTTCTAAGCCAGAAGCAAGAAGCCAGCAGCCATCGCGCACGCATGAAAGTGAGTCTTAGGGACTCTCCCATCCAACTTAGATAACTATCTCCTATCTATTTTTCTTATCTAAGATGTCTTCTCTGCCAGGGCCAGTTTTAAGGAATTTTGGGGTCCTCTGCAATGTTTTATTTTTGGGGCCAATATGTTTATCTCAGGTCAACCTAACCTAACCTAACCTAACCTAACCTAACCTATGCACAGTACAGGATATTCAGATGATTACTAATAATGTTTTTGCAGTAGGAGGGTTACGACAGGGCCCCCACAATGATGGGCCCCCCCTGAGGCTGCAAGTGCTGCAGGGCCCTTAAACCAGCCCTGTTCTCTGCCATAATAAATGTAAATTCTGCTTTATAACTTTACTGGAGCATCCTGCACATTTTAGGTCCTGTTTTGTACCAGAAGCTCATATTGCACTGGGGCTATGCTGCAATCTGCTCAATATAAATAAAAATATCCTACATGGTCTCCCACCAAAGCTTTGCTAAGTTCTAGAATGACCCAGCCAAGTGTCTGGACATGCACAGAACACATGTGTATTGCACAGCATCTGAGAGACCACAAATCATGGACTCCTACAATCACAGAGTTCAAATGGACTCCATCTAGTGTCATCTAGTCCACTCACAGCCAAGGAAGCAATGGAGAAAGATGCCAGCCACAGATACAGGCGAAGTGTCAGAAAGAAACTATTCCAGAACATGGCCTCACAGCCCAGAAAAACCCCAAGGAAAATCAATGGAGAAAGGGTTAATTTTTCAAAGAATCAGTTGATACCAGATTGCCTGGTGCCATTTTTTAAAACTGTATATAATAAATGTTCTGTTTTGTCTTTAGTATACCTGAAGGTGTAATATATATATATATATATATATATATATATATATATAATCCCTATATATATAGGGAAAGGGAAAAAAATAAACAACTAAGGCTTCCATGAGGAATATTTTTTCAACAAAATACTGAAAATAGAATAAGGACCAACATTTGTAAATATGGACTGTACAACAGATCACACTGTTCTGGACTCAGCAGTTCTAGCAGTATCATCTGTGACATGCCTACTGCCAAAGCCATCAATCACATCACATTTGTGCTGCTCCCTCAATCTGCTCAGCAACTTTTGTTGTTTACTTTTTTAAAAAAAGATGAAAAGGGAATGACTACTGCCCTTTCCTTAAAGCTTAAACTACATTTTCAGGTGTTGCATGTCTTCTCAAATATCTGAATTAAGCAAGCACTAAATCCTCCCCCCCCCACAGACACACAATATAATCAAGATAGTTTGGAATCCATATAGCTTCAATCCTTCAAATCATAATTGTGAGGTGCAGAAACGTCATGCCAGAAATATCAGCGGTTGATTCATATTTATGTTGTTATAACTCTAGATCAGAGAAAATGAGGGCTAAACTAGATGAGATACAGAAGATCTGTGAACAACCTTTCCCTACCCCTCTATGTAGCCTTTTAAAAATGAAAATAGAATTGCTGGGAGTCTGACCAGAATCATGGCATAAAAAAGGGTGCTTATTGCCTCTTGTATGGTTGCTTCATTCCCACAATTAAATTGTGTACATTTGCATGCACACAGACATGTTTGAACACTTTCCTCCTCAAGAAGAAAAAGATGCAGAGTTACTGTATTTCCAACATGAAGAGAAAAGCTTAGGAAGGTGATTTTATTCAGAAAAATAACATATAGGACAGGATAAAATATGTGCATGCCAGGGCCAACACCACCACTAAGCAGAGTGAGGTTGCCACTTCAGCCAGCCAATATTGGGTGTCATGAAAGGGCACAGATTGTTAGTATTTAAATCATAGTGATGGTACATTTTTGTTGCTATGAAATGACAGAGATACTTGGGAGATTTTCTTTATTGAGTAGAATATGGCAATGTCTTGACAGGCTATGGGTACAAAGCACCTTGGCCTTGAAGGGAGTTCAATGTGCTGGTACTCCTTTAGGAAGCAAAATATATTGGGCTGGACCTAACTAACATATCAGGAACTTTTTCTGTCTTTCCCTTTGAATTCCACTCAAATACAGTATCCCATGACTCCATTTCAGCACACATCAGCTAAAATCTGGTGATGACCTTTCTCCTGCATCTCACCTGGTTTGGCCTAAGACTGGATTTAATCAATGTGAAAGTTAGAATCATAGAATCATGGAATCATACACCACAAGAGCTATCTAGTCCAACCCCCTGCCATGCAGGAATACCAATCAAAGCATTCCTGACAGATGGTCATCCACCCTCTGTTTCAAAACCTCCAAAAAAGGAGATCACACACTGAGGCAGTGCATGCCACTGCTGAACAGCTCTTACAGTCAGGAAGTTCTTCCTAATGTTCAGGTGGAATCTCTTTTCCTGTAGTTTGACTCCATTGTTCCATGTCCTAGTGTCTGGAACAGCAGAAAACAAGCTTGCTCCATCCTCAGTATAACATCCCTCATGTCACCTCTTCACATTCTCTTCTTCAGGCTAAACATACCCAGCTCCCTAAGCTGCTCCTCATAGGAAATGACTTCCAGACCTCCAAACATTTTGGTCACCTCCTCTGGACACATTTGAGCTTGTCCATATCCTTCTTGAATTGTGGTGCCCAGAACTGCAGACAGTATTCTAGGTGAGGTCTGCCCAAAGCAGAATAGAGTGGCAGTATTACTTCCCTTGATCTAGACACTATACTCCTATTTATTGTTAGACTAAGCATTAAAGTTCAACTGATTTCAGCAGGATCAAAGGATGATTAAAACACTCACCTCATACACATTAGTCTTTAAACTGTGAGCTGCAAGGAAGTGGTTCCTTGTCCCCTTCTGGTAATTGAAGTAAATGCATCCCTGAAGTCTGACTTCTCTTTTAAGATGATTAAATGATGTCTGGCATCTGTAGGCTGAAGAAAAAGAAATCCTTTACATATCCATATTGTGATCCACTTTGTCAACAATTAGCAATAACTCTCCAACAGAGATGGAAATGTTCTAAAATATCCAATTTAAAACATTTAGAAAATTTCCAAAAATAGTGAAAAATAGGTTTCTCAAATATTAGGAAACCATTGTGAGGACAATCCTGACTGACAAGAATAAGTTTAGGACTTATATATTTTTACAGTAAACAGCATACTTTTTCCCCCCTGCATAGGAAATATTGTTTTCTTCACACACACACACACACACAGGCCCAAACTTGCAAAATTTCCACAGTAAGTGCTGAAATCCAAATAGTCTTGGAAAACTGCAAAGTTTTTAAAGACTTTCTTGTACTGCCAAGGAAATTGCTACAATTCACCTCCTTCCTTCAAGAATGAAATTAGCAAACAATTACCTCCCTGCCCTCTAACACCTAGGGGTTTCCTAGACAAAAAGATATAATGCTGATTACTGCTCATTAAATGCAATGTCGCAGATAGCATTCATTTGTCTCCACAGTCCTTTAGCAACATTTCTCAAATGTGAAGCTATCCATGTTTGAAGTTCACATGCAGCCATGCCTGCGAATCAACATGGTGGCTGAGAGTGAATTACTTGCATTAATTCAAGTCACCGCTGCATGTCACTATGCAGTCACTTCTGCATAGTAATTTTTTTAACTGCAAAACAAAGGTGTGCCATTGCAGTTTTCCACTTAAAAAAACCAGTTTGTTCACCTCAGCACAGCAAAAAAGCACACAATCAGCAACACAAAATGGCATTTCCTGCCATTTCATTATTGGCAAGCCTGCCCTGCGAGCACACCTGACCAATCAGCTCTCCACTTCCACCCTTGCCAAGAATGTGCTGCAATGCCAATCAGTTGTCCAAATGAGCAATAATGCCAAGAAGGCTTTCCCCACACACAGTTTTGGGGGCTTTTTGCCCCCCTCTTTTTGAATAAGGCAAATCACTGTGGGATCTTGTTGGGACAAAAGGTATTCTCACATTTTTTGAGGGGTATTTTCACCATCTAGACAACACCCTCCATTAGTTTGTGCTGATGCCACTTGCACTGGCAACTTGTTTATCCTCCCTCCCCCAAAAAAACTGTAATTCAGTGATGCAGCGCTTATAGTCCTCCAGATGTTTTTTGGAGTGTAGCTCCCACCATTCTTCACTGTTGCTCTTGTCTAGGCTGATCAAAGTTGCAGCCCAACAATAACTTATGTGGTAGGATGTTACCCATGATACAATTATGCTGATTAATTGGCATGTAAGAATTATGACATTTCCATGCTGGAAAAATACTAGTTCAGATAGTTGCTGTTTCGGAGTTTTGGAATTACACATACCATATCATGCAATTTTACAAACATGTTCAACAGGAAACATGTACAGTCATTACCGGAATGTCTTTTTTCTAATAACATGCCATTAGCTCATCTAAGCTGTACATTGTCTTTCCATGTGCTACCTGGGGCTTAGCTACATGGCAGTTTTTATTTCAAGAAGATGCAAGAAATAAAGAACTCAATTCTGTCACCCACTGTACCTGCGATTTTTTGTGGGTAGTAAGGTCTCAGATTTGTTGTTTACATGTAGCTCGCACCTCCCCATCTCCAGCTTCTGCTTCTCCTTCCCCAGCCTCCATACAACCAGTCTGTCCAGCCTCCATTCCTTCCCCAGCCAGCCAGCTGAGCAGCCGAGTGGGGACCATCTGTGTTCCTCCTCCGTACTGACAGCTTGGCTGGTCAGCTGGCTGGACCTCTCATCTCATCCGTGTGACTAACTTGCCCTCCCTCCCCAGCAAGCCAAAGCTGAGCAAGCTCAAGAAGTGGCCAGGAAGGGAGCGCGAGCCAGCTTTGGAGGAATAGAGGCTGGAAGGAAGCAAAGGCTGGAGACATGAGGTACAGGCACTCATTTGTAGAAGCCGCCACATCTGTTCAACAATGGTGGATCCTCAACTGAAAGGCATCCCTTGCAAGCCCACCCCCTCTGAGACCCAACCAATCACAATCCAGCTCTGCTGTGTGCCCTTTATCCGAGATGGTTGCTGATTGATTAGAACACCAATATTATGATTTCCCTGTACTTTTTAAGAAACCCGTGACAAATAGCGGGATGGAAAATCACAGACTTGGGGAGGTGCCTCCCCTCCTTCCCAATAGCATGTGTCTGCCCCTATGAATGTGAGGACCAATAGGGTTCATCCCGATTCTTTCCCAGGGAATGTTTGCCATGTAGCTGCCCCCCTGAAGTGGCTTTGTCAGATGTGTGATTGGCAGGTTTTGCCAAGCAGATCTAGAAAACAATATTTTAATGATCAAACAACAGAAGTGAAAAATCAGGCATGGGAATGAAAGTCTTTTCCTTAAAAAAAATGGAGGGTGAGAAAATCAAAGAAGGTTTTTAGAAAAAGTTTTATTCTTTATATTGATAACCAAGAATTTCTTCACATATTCTATGGTCTTTTCATCTAATGAAGTTATCCTGCAGCTAAGCACACATATCCTCAACCGATACAAAGGACCCTAATGCCTTTGAAAAGAATGGAGTTATGCTAACTTAAGCATCCAAAGAACTGGAAAGAAATTGAATGTGCTTTCTTAAGTCTTTCCATATCTACAGCCCAAGGGGTGCAGTTTTGGATGCATATATTGAAACTGAGAGTTAACCATTAAAATAACAACCATTGCATGTTTAAAGTGCAGAAAAATGCATTAAAAGCCCAGGAAATATGTCATGATCCCATAGCATCCATGATTGAATTATGTTGCATTGATGAAATCATCATGGTTTCTAATGATATTTCATCCATCCTATTTGAGATAGAAGTGGGGGTCAATATTTGCAGAAGGAGATGTGATACTATAGCACGGCAAGTTGTACAAGAAGTCTTATGCATTCTTTCACATATTTACTGCCCTACAAATTGCTACTAAATTTTCTTGACTGCAGGCTACTTAAAATGCTTCCCAAGTTTCTATATATTTCCAGTGATGGCACACCAACTGGAATGAAACAAGTTTCTCTCTGGTAAAGCTGGTGATCAGCAACTAATAATAATACTTTAAAAACTGCTTGTCTTCCCAGGAACAAGATGTGCCACATAAAATACATCAGTTCAATTACATTGCCATATTTCTGTGGATTACCCTTTGAATTAAAAGGGCTATTTGCTCCATTTTATACTCTGATGCACCACATAAAAGAAAGCCTTAGGATTTTGAATCATAACTAAAAAAATTCTAGTTAAAGGTTTATTTCAGTGAAATCAAAAAGAGCTGAGAGACAAAATGGCAATTGCTGGTGACCTATATTCATTAAGTGTTGTGAATCTAAGAATTATAATCACCTTTACAGAAAAGGAACATGGCATGGCCTCTTGTGATTTTATAAACCTGGATGGTTGAATGTCATGTCTGAAGCCTTCTCTCACCTCCATGTAGAACTAGGGGCTGAATCTACACAGGAGAAATAATGTGACCTTATCTCAATCTCAGTCCTATGAGAACAAAAAGCATTCCTCCCTTTTTGAGGGCTTCAAGATGATCATTAAAAACCTCCAGTTTACACTGCTGTTTTGGGGAAGAAGCTTTTTTTTAAAAAAGCATGAGGTTTGATCCTTGAATAAGGATTAGGATAGAATCAAAGGTGGGGGTGGGGGAGGGTGGTCCAGGTTTGTGGGGGGATGTTCAACTGGTGGGTGGATGGCACAGAGTCAGAGGACATGTTTTCCCCAGGATTCTGCTTGTCTAAACAGCTGGAAATGTTAGCACCATTTTTCTCTCCCCCCCCTTTCTACTCCAGACTTATGTGAAGCTTTGATCTTTGAATATTTGCTTGCCCTTCAGATGTCCTTTTTGAGTAAGTTGATAGCGGAATGGTTCATGAGGCAAACACTATAAAATACTTTCCTGGGTAAGAACTATTGAATTCAATATGGCTTACATTTGAGTAGACCTGTATAAGATTGCATCATATACTATCAATCCTATACCCAGGGCTTGTCTATACAGCGAAAACACTCCTCATAGAATTTGAGAACACCTTTTGTCCCAGTTAGTTCCCACATCATTTTGCCGTCTTCAGAAGGGGGCGCTCCAAAAACTCCATGAGAAAAGCCTTCACATCTTTTCCTGTATTTTTCTTTTTAAAAAAAAAAAAAACTCTCCAGATTAAACATGCATTCCTACTCATTGGGACAACCAATTTGTTTTGTTGTGCATTTCCGATAAGAGTGGAAGTGGAAAGGTGGTGTGCGCAGAGGGCAGAGCTTGCTGGCAAGACAAGTGCCTGGAACTGCTGTGTTGGATTGTTGCCATAGCAATTGTGCACTGAGGCAATGAGATAGCACCCCCCCTTTTTTTCTCTCTGTTTAAGTGAAAGATTGCACTTCTGTACCTTGGATTTGGTTTTATTTTGTTTTGTTTAATATTGTTTGGTGGTGGCAACTGGTGGCAACAAAAAATGCAAGTAATTCACTCACACCCACCATCTTGATTTGCAGGCATGCCCATTTGAACAACAAATATATATGGCTTCCCATGCCTGCAATCTTGAAAAAAAAGGGGAGGCAAATGAAAGCTGCTGCAAATTGGCATTCCTGCACATCAATCCACATTTTATTGCCTTGTATAGACAAGCCCCCATTTTCCTGGGAATTAAATTTTAAAAGATGAGGGTGCAAATTACAAATTAGATGGGGTGGAGGCAACACATGTGAGAACTGAAGGAACTGTCCAGGTGCACATACAATTCATTGGGCGTGCAGGTGAGCTATAAGAATGACAGAATATGGAGAAAGGCAATTTGATTATGTGAATATGTGTATGCATGGCAGAAATAAAAACAAAAAACCCTCTCAGCTGCTGTGGTCCTCTGACTAGAGATAAATTGATATGGGGAACTTGTGAACACAGTAGAAACACCCCTTCATACTGATGTGACTGATGGGGGCCCTGTGTGGCTTTCAGTGTGGCAGTAAAGGGGTCAAACTGGAGCAGGATACTACTCAGTAGATATGTGATGCAGCCCTGATGTAGAATCAACGCTTGACATGACAGTTTTCCATAGGAAAGGATTTTTTCATCCAAGATGCATTCAAACATGCAACCCTCCACATGCATGCAGAAATGTTATAAAGAATAACCCCCGTATATGCAGGACCATATCTGTGGTTTCACTTATACACTTCTGAAAAGAAAGTTGTCTCTAGGTATTTTCTAGGTCCTCCAGCATGATTCTATGGTGTGCTTCTGCTGGAAATTGGAATGTAAGTAATTTTAATAGGGTTCACTGTTATCCACATTTTCATATTTCCACAGTAAGGACATTATCAGACACACCAAACACAGTGTCATAACAACTCCACATAAATGCGAAAGGGTGCACATATCACATGACATCGCCCTTTTACGTTTATATCTTGTAAAAATCCCATCGTATTTTATTGACAGCTTAAGCTGTCAATAGATCTCCGTGGTGCTTTAGTGCCATTGCCAGCATTTGAAACTTTGCGCCATTGTACTCACGTGAATGCATTGTGAATGGCCGGTTTTTGACCCTCCGCAGTTTACTTGTAAGTTTTTACATATGTTTATGTGCTTTTAAAAACTTTTACTTTGTTATTGGGGGGGTGTTAAATCTCTTGCAAGAATACACAGAATTTCAAACGAGGAAGGGAGCGGAGCTCCGTTTACTTCCTCTTTCATTGCCAGGGAAGCCTTAGATGGGAGCAAAGTTAAGTGTGGCACAGGCATTTTGCTGGCATAAAAATGGCAAAGTTATGCTGACAAATGAATGGGTTTTTTTGGGGGGGGTCCTAAGTCTAGGAATGTATTCCCCACAGTTATGGGGGCCTACTGTAGTTCTGAAAGAATGTGCCATGTATTTCTTTGGAATATGTACAAGGAATCATCTTCATTGATGTCCTCTGACTGAGAATTCATGCCAAAGAAAATCTTGGAATTTCACATGTCATTTATGGCATACATCTTTATATTTAATGCAGACGTGGCTAGAATTTAGTAATCCGTTTCTGCTTGAGAAAGATTTTTAATGCTAAGTAGCCTGGTATGATTCAAAATAAGCACCTATAGAATGGGAGAATACTCATGATGGATTCCAAAGGCAATCCTGTCTTTGGCTGAACAGAATTAATCAGCTTTGTTCAGTGACAGCTTTGTGACAGAAATAAATTGTATACAATGTATAGTCATAAGGTCACACATAATAAAGCAGTTGAATCAAGCACTAGAAACAAAAATTTATTCAACTTCAAAATGAAATGATTACAAATTATTACCTAGGTAATTCAGTTGAATATATGGGCCTTTAAAAGACCCACTGAGTAATTCATAAAGGGAAATTCAGTTTTAGCTGTTCTCATCTTGCTTTCTAAGGCAACTAAGGTCAACTGGGAAACTTAAACTCTTAAAATTAGGCCATATGATTTTCAAACTGCACCTGGATGTTTCTGGACCTAAATTCCTAAGAGTTCTACTGGGCTTGTCTTCAAAAATCTGGAGGAGAGCAGGTAGTACACAACAGTAAAGCGCTGAAAAATATTATGCAAATATTAGCTAACCTCTTTCTGATGTAGTCTATTTTCATCAGCAGGAATAGTAGTGATAAGCACTTTCCTAAATACACTTGCCCCAGTCTAGGAGCTCCATGTTTGCAAAATGGCACACATGGAGCTCTACATGGAACTCTAACATATTATGTGATTCTTTCAAGTGAAATGGAAAAGGCAGCTCTTTTTATGCATCCTCTTAGGACTTTATGAGATGCAACAAATATGGCATCATAATGACACTTAATGGTTGTGAAATACCACATGATGTCATCCTTTTGCAATCATGGACTGTCAAAAAGCCATTCTATTTTATTGATGGCCCAAGCCAACAATTGATCTGCCATGGTGCTTTGTTGTCAGCATTGCAGCATTTGAATCCTTGTGCCATTGTATTCACGTGAATACGGCATCAATGACAGAACATGTCCAGGTGAGATCATGACAGCCATGTAGGGGATGCTCTTTTTATGAACCTCCTCAGTTTACTTGTAAGTTGTAAAATGTGTTTCTGTGCTTGTGTGTACTTTTTATGTCTTTGTCTTACTTGGTTTTTTGAATTTGCCATGCTTGTGTCTTCACACAAGAATCAGCGAGATTTCAACCCCAGAAGTAATCAGAGCTCCATTCCTGCTCCGCATATGCTGGGGCTGCCTCATTGCCACTATTAAAGGTAGGTCTGGGGGGGTGTCTTTTGACAGCATAAAAACACCACAAAATATGCCAGCAAAAGAACATTTAGAGAGGTTAATCTGATAAAGTCCTTATACTACAGGTGTGCAATGTTTTTGTCCCCAAGGCCACAGATGTTGAAACTTTGCATGCTGATTACTAATTTGCATGTTTGCTGACTTCCCGATTGTTTGCTTTTCCACACCCACTCTCTTCCTGAATCACTCTTAGCCTACAGCCATGTTTTTCTTTTTCATTCTCTCTCTCTCTCTCTCTCTCTGCTCCATTCGATCATGTGTTTGGTACAGACAAATGTTTAAGTAAAGATCCTGTTACATGTTTTACCAAGAAGGCTAAATTAGTTCTTTTTTTCCTAGACCCTGTCTGTGTGGGTGGGGATGGAACATATAACTGTTCAACTTCTGTCTTTCCAATTTGATGACTCTACATGAGAGATCTAATACTATCTCTCACATTTTTCAACAAAAGGAGGTGGACCAGGTGCAACTGCTGTATGTACATGTACAGGCACACACATGTCCAGGCAAAACCACATTTGCATTCCTTTCAAGCACCCAAACAGGCATACACACAAACACAGAGACATAAACATGCACACACCTACTCTCTCCTTGCCCCCAGCTCAGCACATGGAGCTTGGAAAGCTTGCATGACACCTCTGAAATTACTGAAAATGCTGAACTTACTTTGTGCCTCCCCTGCACACATTCATGGGATAGGGTGAATAATTCAAATAGAAAATACTTCCTGTGGGACGACAGTCTTTCTGTATTGCCTTCTATCTACAAATTGTAATTCTCCAAATAGTTGTTTTGTGGGCTGAAAGGAATGTGAGTGTGTAGGGACCACACACAGAGACACACACAGGAATTACTGTATTTTCCAGCAATATTGGGAGGGGGTGGCAGGAAAAGTTTGAGCACCCATGGTGGCCCACACAGATATATTTCAAGGGCCTCTCACTGCCCATACATTTGACAGTTGTTGCAGGAATAAAGAGACCAGACACATAAAATGGGTAAAGGGCCACTTCATTTAAATATCACCTATTTAAATCTTCTCTGAGATATCTGCATTGGGGAAGAAACCTAGTGTGGGAACTGTTGTGGCAAGAGGTCAGCTCCAAACACTCCTCCCCAACTTCCCTTGGGTGAAAACACCTAAACCCAAGGGAGAAACCATAAACTGGATTGCTCCTCATTCAGCCCACATCTGGAAGGCTGACCCAAAAGACCATCCCCCAATTCACAGGACTTAAAGGGAGGGTTTATCCCTCAGGGCAGACCCAAAGGAGGTCACTTTCACCACCCCTCAGTTCATAGAAACTAAAGAGGAAGTTCCAGATCCTCCCTTCACCTCCAAAAAGGGGGAGGTGCCAAAGATGCTCACCAAACTACCAAATCTCCCCCTCCACCTGCCAAGTGACTGCCTATTTAAGACACCACTCTAAGCCAATTATCAAATCTACATACACAATATGGGGTAGGCAAAAAAGCCCCTGGAAAAGGGGCAAAAATTCCTACCCTGCCCCAAAGCGACCAATTATATCAGGAGGGTGGGCCATTCTGTGACAAAAAGGAGGATGTTGAGGGTGGCTGGGCTTAAATACCCTCTGGCCCTGCCCTCTATTCTCCTAGCAATGGTACAGGTTGAATTTACTGGCCTTTATCTTACACACTGTCAAAACGGGGTTCCTTCAATGCTGAATTATTTTACAATCAGTTCCTTCAGCACAGCCATGTCAGCACTGGGAAACCTATTCTCACATGTGCTTTATCTCAGTGTTCTCAATCTTCAGTCTGCCAGATGTTTTGGACTTCAGCTCCCAGAATCAATTGGCAAAGTTGGATGTGGCTTCTCGGAGATGAAGTTCAAAACACCCAGGCAACCAAAGTTTAAGAACTATTGATTTTTATGAACAAGTCTTTCCGGATCATTGAAATGAAAGGGGAGGACTTGAGGCACGATTTTCCTGCATGGGCCCATGTCTAAGGCTGCAAAGGATTGCTGAATCAGAACAATCATGAAGGAAGTCCCTCTGATTTCAGTAAAATGGCCAACTAACTGTGATTAGCTTCACAACCCTAACCCCCTGCTCTGCTGGCTTCACGTAAAGCAGGAGGAGGCTGAACTTCCCCCTTACTGTGGAAGAACACTTATCTATAGAACACTTCTCTAGAAAATGGAACATCACAGTTCTATTTTAACTCTTATTTTAGACCTTCCAACTTTACAAAGAAACCTAAATCTTTCCTGGGTGCTTAGAAGCCAGGACAATGACAAGAGGGGAAAAAAAAAGTAACATTCTATACAGTAGGTTGGGTGGGAGATGGACTCAAAGTACTCTCACAAGTTTAGGGACTGCTGGGAAGGAAGTGAAGTTAGAAATCTCTTCTGAAGTTTTGAAGGAACTTCTGAAGTTTTGAAACAACTTTGTAACAGCTGCAGCCTAGAGTTCAGAACTTTTTGAACTGTACTGAAAATGGCTTCCTATTATAACTGGAGCAACATATCTGTGTCTGTTTTCTGCTGCACAGCTATGAATTAGGAATGGATGGAAAGGCCCAGCCCAATTCACTACGTCACAAGCAGAATTCTCTACCTCAGAAGCAGCCATTTTAGTGATTGTAGGGTGGCTGGAATTAAATCCTCAGAACGTTTCATAGCAGCAGGGGAACACATAGTAACATCCTCTCCCAAATGTTCTTCCTCCCTTTTGTTTTGCTGAAGGAGGATTGTGTATTGTGCATTCATCCTGCTCTTCAATATAGTCATTCATTTCACTTTAATAGTCTGGGGAAAGTTCTCAGGTGCGTTCTTACTGTGCTCTGCCCTAGGCAAGAGAAAGAAATGCTTGCCTTAATCTGCATATGTTCAGACATATTTTGATGCTTCCAAGGTTTTTCATCTCTCCACCACTTTCTTCTATTTAGAGCACCACTGAGATGTTTAGAAAATGCCACATATACTGCTTTTGGAAACTATATTCTAACATCACACCCAGATTTTAGCTGGACTCTGAGCAAAAGGCATCCATTGGACTCTTAGCGTACCTCCAACATAATCTCACATTCCATCTCTAGCTGCAGCCTTCTGTGAAAACTGAACAGAAAAGTGCATATATATCTCATTATCAAGTATGTAGTTGTGGAAGGGAAGCCTATAAGCAACAAGGTATGTGTGTGTGTTCATGTGCAGGTGTGTGTATCATCCTCATATCTTCTATCACATGTCTCCAAGGAATAATATCATACATTACTGAAACCATTTTTTTTTTACCAGAAGTAACACAAACATTCTTTCCCCCTCCTTGATCTGCAAATGTAGCTATGAATGATATAGCCAGAAGTAGAGTCATTTGGCAATGAGGTCTTATTATTTTTAATCTGTAGGTCTGCCCACTTCTTGCAGCTCCCATACAACAAGGCCATCTAATCATTTTGTAATCAACGTTTGGCAGTGCAGTAATTGGATGTGTGCAACCTGGCCTGTTGCTTAGTAAAGGCATGACACATTTGTGAATGCTGCCAAGGCATTCATATGTGGAAATGATCTTTTACTGTTTCTTTGTAGCTTTAAAAAAATGATCCCTCTTTCTCATATGCACACAAGCTAGTTATAGCCCATTAGTCAGGCACTCTTGATCAGGGGGAGGGGAGGGTATTTTAAATTAAATTAAATTTCCTTGGAGTCGTTTACATGGGCAAATATTCCTCTAAATACACCGCTAAGATAGCTCATAGTCACACGGATCGCAGCACAGCATCACCTCATTCAGAAGGGGGGAAGGTAAAACACCCAAATATAGTGTGGCAAGGGATGTCACTACTTTTGCAGGTTTATTTGCAATGTAGCGCTTTATTGGCAGTGTAAGCTACCATTCCGTTAAGTGTTGCAGCAGATCTGCATTGTGATTGGTTGCTCTGATGCAATGGGCGGGCTTAAAGAGGGGTACTGAGTTCAGTAGCGTTCAGGAAACTTTGAAAAATTCTCTCTGCTATTTTTCAAGTCTGCCAAGAAAAAGGATTCCAAAGACCTTTCAGTCATAAAGTTCCCATCTGTCAGCTCTGCTTGGGGGAGGGAGAGAGAGAGAGAGAGGGAGAGAGAGTGGGGGGAGGGAGGGGGACCAGGGAGGGAGAGTCAAAAATCCTCTGCTATTTTGCAAGTCTGTGAACCCTGACTAAACAAATTGTGCTGAAAAAACTTGTGATAGGTTCACCTTAGGATCCTCGGCATGGCAGCAATGCCTATCAGCAGAGAGATTGCTGACCCTCTGCTTCAGGGAGTGAGTTCATTTACAGGCAGATTTAGAGAGAGACAGAGACAGAGCCACTTCTTTGATCTTCCCCCCTGCTATTTTGGCAGTCTGTGAGTATTTCTTTATCTCAAAAATGCAGGGCTTCAAAGGAAGGTCTATGCCCTTCCCCATAAAGCCTTCCTCTGCTTGGGAGGCCACGCCCCCCCAATTTTTCAAGTCTGAACGAAAAAGCGGCATAATTAGAAAAAAAAAACCTGACTGGCACAGATGTGGAAAAGAATTAAAGTGCAAGTTGCCACAATAAATCTGCCGTGTAAACCAGCCCCTTGTGTCTTATCTTTTAAAAATGCCAGGTACAGTATCACACCTGCATTAAGAAATAAATCTTCAGTAATCAGTACTATGTTTTGTTGCACATATGAAATAATGCAAATAACTATGAAAGGATGAAAAATTCATCTTTTGAAAGGCTGACTTCATGATTGTTCCCTCAAAATATGATCTCAAGGCAATATATCCAAATTCCACAGAGAGCCCAGTTTAAGCTTCTGTCCAGTCTATTCCTATACTTCTCCTCAGGCTGGTAACAGAAGAGGTTCACTGGATGAAAGTTTTGATCATTTATCACTGTAATATTATGTGTACCATGAGGTGGGTATGCCAGCATGGAGCTTTAGCAATAATATCTGTCACCCACCATGAGTCATTTATGAAGGCAAAGGGAGAGATCCCCATACCACTATTAACACTGCTCAGCAGGGTTGGCATAGGGCCTAGTCATGCTGTTGTGGAGTCACTGCAGAAAATATCACAGTGATTATATTAGAATATAATACATGAACAGCATGCACAATAATCTTAATTTGCAGGAGAGTGTGTGTATTTGTTTTTCAGGCTCTCACGTCTTGTCTATACGGTCAAAATAATACAAACATCATATGAACGGAAGGTGATCCGTTCATACAGACATTCACACAAATATGTGTCATTAGGAAAGGAAGAAGCCAAATCCACTGCAAAGTCAGTGTACGTTGTGTCTGGGGCTTCATACGGATTTTTTTTAAAAGCTCAGTATGACATGTGAATGTACGATCATTTGAACACTTGCACAAACAGGCAGTGTGATCTGATTGGCTAGATGAACATGGGGGCAGGGCTAGCAAACAGGGAAAGACCCTGTGGCCACCATGTTTGATTTTCAGCTAAGCGAGGGTCCGATAAGTTGATCAAACAACAATCTTATACTCTTTTCTTTTCTTCTTTCTTTCTTTCTTTCTTTCTTTTTTTCTTTCTTTTTTTTTTTTTGAAATACGAACTATCACTTGTGCACATCATGGGAAACTGTTGTGTTTTTGTTTTTGTTTTGTTTTTCTAATTTGGCAGTGGCAGATTTAAAATCATGAGTAAATTACTCGTGGCTGACATCTTGGCTAGGGGTCATGCAGAGTTGGGGGGGCTCTTCTGACCGTGAAGACAGGTCGCATTGTTGTGAGTGCCTGCTTTTTCAGATGTGTTTGTATTTTTCCCCCTCTTATAGACAAAATCTTAATGCATTAGAAGCTGTCATACTGTTGCCTACAGGAGATGTTTGGTCTAGCATGATTAACAGTTGCCTCTTTACATGTTATTCACAAGTGCATCTCTCTCTCTCTATCTCTATCTCTATCTCTATCTCTATCTCTATCTCTATCTCTATCTCTATCTCTATCTATCTATCTATCTCTCTGGCTTTTCTTCGCAAATGAAGATTCAGGAAGGACTCATCCTGTGCTTTCTGCAAGTGCACTGATAACTAAAAAGGCCAATCCGAGATAAACAAGCCCGGTTGCAGAAAGCACAGCAGAAGGTCTCTTGGGTGATGTTTCCGGGTTGTGATTCTTTCTGCGTTGTCGTTTCTCTTCAAGACTTGTTCGTCGTGAGTTCTCAAATAAGGCTGCAGCATTGTGGATAGTGTGTCTCCGTGCCTCCCAGTGTGAGGCCAGGGCGGACCATTTTTGGTGATCAATTTGGCCGAGCCTGAGATGTTTTTTCAGGGAGTCCTTGTATCACTTTTTTGGAGCACCTCTCTTATGCTGACCCATGGTTAGTTCACTGAAGAGTACTATTTTTGGGAGGCAATGGTCCTCCATCCTAGAAACGTGCCCTGCCCAGTGCAGCTGTATTCTCAATATCATGGCCTCAATGCTGGTGATCCCTGCTTGCTCAAGGACAGCAACATTCATCACATAGTCAGTCCAGTGTATATTTAGGATTGTGCATATACAGCACTGATGAGAAAGTATTCGAGGAGTCGTAAGTGGTGGCAATAGGTGACCCGTGTTTCAGGCCCATAAAGGAGAATAGACAGTACAATGGCTCTATACACACTGATTTTTGTGCTTCGCCTCAGGTGTTTGTTACTCAACAACAGACTTGTTGTGTCAGACCCTACCTCTATCTAGTCTTTCATTCTCTTCTCACTGTGAGTGACATAATGCCTATCTGAAACCCCAAGAAAGATGGAAGTCCAAGAGCATCCTCTCTTTTCTATTTACCAACAACTAATACTGAGAGATATACTGCCTCTTTAGCCATCATGATTTAAAACCATCTATAGTCTCATTGTTAAGCACCAGAGAACTGGAGGACACCCCACAGATCTTTGTTATGTTGTTATTGCAAAAGGGCCAAAAGATGTGCCATAAGGTATGTGTATGTGGGGATCCACGGGTGTGCACATGGGAAATGTTGGTAAATCAAATGCCAAATGTGATAACTTGGAGCTGAACATGAGGAGTTCAAAGTATAACACTAGAATTGTTTGGAGTGATATGGACATTCTATTTGTGTCAATCCATGATGGCTCACCACTTGACAGTGAAGTCTTTAACTGAGGAACACACAGTTGTAAGTTAGCCTTTAATAAGAAGTCAAGGTCTGTTTCTACATTGCATCTGGTACGCTACAGAATGACAAGATATCAATAGGTATCATCAAGAGACTGAGGAAAGGCATTGATTCTTCAGCTTAAAAAGAATCAGTTAGCTAGTGATGGGAAAGGCCTCTATCTGAGACCCTGCCAGGCCCAGAACAACTGCTGCAATTTGCACAGCCATTGCTTGGTTAGACGGATTATATAGCCTGGACTAGTGCAAGACAGTTTCCTGTTGTTCCTCTGCTTAATATCACACAATCCTGCAGTGCCAAAAGTGTGACTTTCAAGGTATTACATTGTGGGAGAGTTCTACTGAAACCAGGGGAACACTTGAGTGGGGATTAACTGAAGTACCATTGCTATGAATTGGCTTTAATAACAATTAATGTTAGCTGGATTAGGATAAAGACAGAAAGAAATATGGACAGAGTAACAGCCTATCTAAGTATGTGTTCTATTTAGATGAAAGGTTTAAAAATTGCCATAAAAATAAATATTCATGTTACAGAACGTTCTTAATTCTAACCACCCACCCATGCACTTTTCTCATCCTGTTTATTTTATTTATGGTAACCCAGTTAAACTGTCACTAGCTATTCTCCCTCATTTTCCTCCCCTCCCCAATACATATTCTCAAACACACCATCTGCTATCTTGTCTCTGATAGAGTAAACTAATTCATTGGGTAAATGGGTGGGATAGTTTGTATTTTGATTATCTTTAATTGAAAACAAGAATATATATAATACTTAACAAAACACTTCATAATTAATTAATAATTAGTTTTAAAAATGACACACACATCCATACAGAGAGAGACACACAGAGAGAGAGACAGAGACAGAAAGGCAGAGAGAGAGGGGGGGGGGAAACTAAGGAGATTATCAGATGCATCAAAAAAGTAACTTAGCATCCAAAAAGTAACTTAGCAGAACACCAGAATGACATTTCTGTCCCGTGAACAGGAGCCAGTTTCAGATGTCCTCATCACATTCTGCTCCTGCGCTAGAGCTGTTAGTAAGGTGTCACTTTCAATTGTTGTGGAGGTCTTGTCAATGAAAAGTGATGCCTTACTAACAGATGCAGCGCAGGAGAAGAACACGATGAGGATGACATCCTCTGAAACTGGGTCCTGTTTGTGGGACAGTAACATCGTCCTGGTGTTCTGCTAAGGTTGTTTTTGCTGTGCCTAATAATCTCCTACATTCTTTTAGGGCATTCTTGCACTGGAGCAGTGATAGTGCATTACTTGGGGTAGTGACAGCTAAAATCATATCCTCTGTGTTATATACACATTCTTTATATCATTTTCTTCCCATCAAATTCTAATACATCCTCTCAGTAAAAAATAAAATCCACAGTTTATCAACAGTGGCTTCTTTTCAGTGAAAGACTAGAAGAGTCAGCCCTACAAATGTTGGGGATATAGGATGCAGTCCCATCATTGGGAGCAAGTCCTACTGACTTCACTGTGTAATTTGTCTTGTTGAGCTATGTGAAGGTACACCTGCATGGAGTTGCATTGATGAGTGTATATGAATTAACCATATCATAGTGAACACAAATCTGTTGGAGTGTGGTGGACTCTCCTTCTCTGGAGGTTTTTAAACAGAGACTGGATGGCTGTCTGTCTGGAATGCTTTGATTGTGTATTCCTGCATGGCAGGGGGTTGGGCTGGCTGGCCCTTGTGGTCTCTTCCAACTCTATGATTCTATGATTTTCTTTTATTTCAGATGTTTACTTTGAGATGAGGAAGTCATCCAAGAAGATGAAACAGTTATTTAATTACCCAGGAAGAACTGTCTTTGACACACTGCAATGTTCCACTAACTTGACTTGTTATATTATTTTACTTACTCTTCACTGCCTTTGGATGTTTCCACATGCTAATTAGTCAATGGACAGCTTGTAAACTATCCATAATATGAGAAAGGATGACTATTCGTTTTTTATTTGTTCTATTGCATTATTCCACTCCTGAGCGGCTATTTGGACATCCTAATTGGTTTGTGAAGTGTTTGAAATGTTACATTATTGACACAGTAGCATTGTTGCATTCAGGTGGTCAAAAATGTGATTACATGTTGCATAACCACATTGTTGTAAGTGTGTATGTATATTAATTTTTCTACAAGAGTCTACATATTTTGTTTGCAAAATATTTATTGCTTAAATTATACCTACCTGATTGCTAACCATATCTCAGTTCACTAATTCAGAGTATTCCTGTTTTACTTTGTACTGTATTTTGTTTTCTTTAGCAGAACCAAGGCCCTACTCATTAATTGCAAGAATTGATAATCAATGGATATTAATAAAAATTATTGTAGACAGCCTCCAGATTCAGTTGCAGTTTACCTCCAAGTACTACCATTTGTGGAGAAACAATCAAAGAAGATTCTCCTTGGTTTTTTTCTGGGCTGTGAGACCGTGTTCTGGAATAGTTTCTTTCTAACTTTTAACCTGCTTTGTGGCTGGCATCTTTCTCTGAAGATGCCAGCCACAGATGCAGGTGAAAGATCAGAAACAAACTATTCTAGAACACAGTCTCACAGCCCAGAAAAAAAACCAAGGAAAATCTATGGATGCTGGCCATGAAAGCCTTTGGCTTCACAAATCAGAGAAGACTTTTGCCTTCTTCTCCTGCTTTAAGGAAGCAGTTTGCTGTTGTGATTCTGAATTAGATGGACTTTTGGTATAATCCGCCAATGCTCTTCAATCATTCTTAATTGGTCAGGAACAATATTATATATTTCAAAACAGTGGTTCCCAATTCTGAGTCCAGAATTCCAGGCTATCAGTAATTCTGGTTGAAGCTTCAGGGCACTAAAGTCCAACAACATTTGGGGACCCATATTTGGGAATGACTGGCTTGAAAGGGATATTGATGTAGATGTGAGAAAAGGTTAACTTATTTTTCATGTGTGTTCTCTGTTTTTAATTGTCATCCATAGACTAAGGGATAATTAGATGGAGCTAATTGGAAGGGGCTAATTAATTTGAACAATTGTTATTTATATGAAGCCTTTTTGTGACAAATTTGGTCTGATGCTGCTAAGGGAGGTGCTTGACATTTTGCCACTGAAAGTTAATTGCTCTCTGCATCCTATTTAAAAATGACCCATCATGAGATGTGAATTGTTTAATATGCTGGATAGCAGGGGGGGGGGTGGAATAGAAGATGGGATGGGGAGGCAGCAGAAGAAAAAGATTTAACAGAGTGCATAGATTCCTTTATTAGACCAACATGTTTCCACCAAATAATCTGGAGTCAGGAAAAGGACTGAAATAAACAAGAAACTAAAATCTTCTTTGAAACATGACAAAACTTTTGATACACATAAACATATTTGCAGTCAAGTTAACAGAAACTTTAACAATTTTAGCATTGACACATTAACCTGAAAACTGACATTTAATTGCCAAATCACACATTCCAAATCAGCTGTTGACTCCAACATTAGCATTGCAATGTTTGTGTTTAAATCCAATTATTTATTCCTCGAATACAAACAATTAGTGCAAAATTATCTATAGGTCTTAAATTATCTATTGGTCTTAAATACACTAGTTCTTCCAGTGTACATAAAACAGATTGCAGTAAGCACACAAGTCATCCACAAGTTGTTGCAACATTTAACTAACTTAATATATACTGTATATTAAATGTATGTCAAATGCTTAAGATTATAGGTCTATTCCACAGCCTGGATCACACACATGGTAGGCCAACTGGAGAAAACTTTGGTTTTGTTAGTTCTCTTCCCCATGAGCTTGATTTTATTGTGACCAGACACATGTGACTCTCTTGTTCCAACCGTTCTACTGGCTACAATTCCATCCAGGACACAAGTCTTGCTTGTTCTGACCTGTAACATCAAACAAGGATTCTGTCTGGGTTCCCAGTATCAGCTTCTGATCACTAGAGTTTCCATGCTGGAGGTTAAACCGGATGCACCATGTTTACATCATCACTCCGCATAAGCACTCTAACAAACTTCTATAACTACATAGGTATAAAAAAGTTATCCTTGTTAAATCTTAACAGCATTCATAATTGCATAAGTGGCATAAATGGCATAGTGGTTTGGGTGTTGGACTATGACGCTGGAGACCAGTGTCTGAATCCCCAATTGGCCATGAAAACCCTCTAGTCGACCTTGGGCAAATCACAGACTCTCAGCCTCAGAAAACTCTGTGATAGGCTTTTCTTAGTGCCACCATAAGTCTAAAATATATCGAAGCCACAAAACAATAAATATATTCTCATTAGCCTTACCTTACCAGCACCAGCATAAATCACCATTTAGGGCACTATATCAGGGCACACCCTCAGACTATCAAGAATTCATTGTTGTTTATCAACACCTTCTGCATTGGAGACTCACCATAAGGCAGTTTGATAAGATCTGTTTCATGGCTTCTTTTTATTCTTTTGCCTACTCAGCTTGTCTGTTGACCAATCTACAAAGCTCTGTATCTTATGACTCAACCCTTATCTTGTCACCTAGTGACACCTAGTCTAGTGACTGCACCTGGTGTTATGTTCCTCTCAAGTGTCATCTGATGTCTAGTGTCTAGTGTACCCTTGTGGAGGCATTTCTTATCTATTTACATTCCACAGTATCTGACATTCTTCTCAGACTGTCCTGCACTTTAGCCAGTTTTCCACTGACAAACACACATACTTGCGCACAGAGCTAAATGCCCACATTAGATTAAATTTTGTCCTTTAAAGTCCTATGAACAGGCTGATAAATTGGCAACAGAATTGTCTCTTACCCATTAGAGCTTTCCCAGTTTTTAAAATCTTTAGGAGAGGTCCTTTTCTCTGCCACTGTTGGAGGCACATTTGCAGGAATGTAAGAAATCCCAATCCCCCCCCCCAATAGGTGCAGCCATGTGGGGTGGGGATTGGCCTTTGCCTCTTGGGAGGGACAGACTAAGTGCGGATGTTGGGCATGCGTCCTGATGTCTGGACACTGTTGGAGGCACGTTTGCAGGAATGTAAGAAAAGACAATTTGTAACTCCTCCCAAAATCTGGAACTCCCTTTCAAGAGACCCCAGGTAAGGTGTTTTTTTTTGTTTTTGTTTTTTTGTTCCCCCCCCTCCTTCTACTGGCAGGAAAATGCCTTTTTAAAGTCATGCTTTTGACGTGTTGTGTGCTGAAGTAACTTTCAACTTGGATATGAGGAACATTTGGCCACAAGTCCTCCAAACGCTTACTGCAAACCAGGTCAGCTGCAGTTATGGGAGTTGAGATCCACAACATATTCTGCCAATCCAGTTAAAATGATATGCACTGTCTATTTTGTGTGTGTTGACAAAACAGTGCTTTTCAATTGATTTGTTTTTGTGTTTGAATTATATTTATGGTTAGTTGCCTTGAGCATTATTTTTAGTGGAAAGAGAAGATATCATAGAATCATAGAATTGCAGAGTTGGAAGAGACCACGAGGGCCATCCAGTCCAACCCCCCTGCCATGCAGGAAATCTTGATCAAAGCATCCCCGACAGATGGCCATCCAGCCTCTGTTTAAAGACCTCCAAGGAAGGAGACCCCACCACGCTCCGAGGGAGTGTGTTCCACTGCCGAACAGCTCTTACTGTCAAAAAGTTCCTCCTCATGTTGAGGTGGAATCTCTGTTCCTGGAGCTTGCACCCATTGCTCCGTGTTCCAGTCTCTGGAGCAGCAGAAAACAAGCCTGCTCCATCCTCAGCGTGACATCCCTTCAAATACTTAAACAGGGCTATCATATCGCCTCTTAACCGTCTTTTTTCCAGGCTAAACATACCCAGCTCCCTAGGTCTCTCCTCATAAGGCATCGTTTCCAGACCTTTCACCATTTTAGTTGCCCTTCTCTGGACACGCTCCAATTTGTCAATATCCTTTCTGAATTGTGGTGCCCAGAACTGGACACAGTATTCTAAGTGAGCTCTGACCAAGGCAGAATAGAGTGGCACTATTACTTCCCTTGATCTAGACACTATACTTCTATTGATGCAGCCCAAAATCGCATTGGCCTTTTTAGCTGCCGCATCACACTGTTGGCTTATGTTCAACTTGTGGTCTACTAGGACTCCTAGATCCCTTTCGCACGTAGTCTCATTCAGCCAGGTCTCTCCCATCCTATATTTATGCATTTCATTTTTCTGCCCTAAATGCAGTACTTTACATTTCTCCGTATTGAATTTCATTTTGTTAGCTTTGGCCCAGCTCTCCAGTCTATCCAGGTCATTCTGAATTTTGATCCTGTCCTCTAGGGTATTAGCTACTCCTCCCAATTTGGTGTCATCTGCAAATTTGATAAGTATGCCCCTAATTCCCTCATCTAAGTCATTGATAAAGATGTTGAATAGCACTGGGCCCAGGACAGAACCCTGTGGCACCCCACTGGTCACATCTTTCCAAGACGAAGAGGAGCCACTGCTGAGCACCCTTTGGGTTCGGCCGGTCAACCAGTTACAAATCCATTGAACAGTTAACTTGTCTAGCCCACATTCTACAAGCTTGTTTGCAAGAATGTCATGGGGAACCTTGTCAAAGGCCTTACTGAAATCAAGGTATGCAATGTCCACAGCATTGAATGTAATAAGCCAAAATAAAATACAACTGTAAATACTGCATGAGTAAGTTCCTTTCATATGTCCAATCCAGTATGTGCAGGGGGAGAAAAGAAAGCCAAAAGAGAAAGGAAAGAAAGACCAGGTCTTAGAAGAGTATCTACACATGCAGGCTGACACATAGGTAATAATTCACACCAAATATTACGTGTGTAATGAAGGAAGCTACATCCTCACTACTATACCCTGCTGAGTGCAATTTATATGCCAAGGCTGTATGGAAACTGTCCTCTGCAGATAGGAACTATGCACATGTTCCAGACTGAAGGCATTTGTTATGTGGAGATTGCTAAGCAACAGAAATCTTGAGTCTGTAGTAGTCAACAGAAGTTCCCCTTCATTGAGAGCCTCTAATGTGCAACAAATAAAATTAACAAAACTGGAGTTGCTAAATTGTAGGAAAACATTTTGGAAGGGAGAGGATTAGCTGGTTTGCCATTTTTAGAAGCTCAGTGGAGATTCACAATGAAACACAGATGCACTTAACAACCTCACAGCAGATAGATTCTTATGCAGAGTTTCTGCCATGATGGCCCACCTGCTCTTGCACTACCAGAGTCCTGCCTCACCAGCTGCCCTTTTGCATTCCCAATTCATTACCAAGAAGTTAATAAGTTGGCATGTTGTTAGTGAAGTGGAGTGGAACAATTGTGGCCAGTACATTTTATTTTATTTTATTTTTAAAAATGTCAGAATGTTTAGAACTCTATCAGAACAGATTCCATTCCTGTGTTTAAGCAGAACTCTGGCAGTATAACATTTTTGCCATTGCTGATAATTCAGTCCCTTCAAACAGATCCCAAAATACCTGAAACTCTTTCTTGTGACATAAAATCCAGCTTAAAGAATGATGCAACAGATGTGACAGAGGGGGAGATTCAGTAGATACACTGTCAGAGGAGGACTCTGGAAAACTGAGGTTCAAATCCTCACTCAGTTATGGAGCTCACTGGCTGGCCTTGCATAGTCACCTTCTCTCAGGCTAAACTACACAGAGGGGTACTATTTATACTGTTTGCACCCAACCTGAGCCTTTTCAAGTAAAGGCAGGACCAAAAAAAAAAACAAAAAACCTAACTTATTTATATTTATAAATTATTTATAATTTATAACATTTATAAATTACCATTCAGTATATGACCACACATGAAAATTCTCTGTCTTTTGTTTTCTTTTGTGTGCAAAATAAGGCTAGATAAGGGGGCCTGTTATTTAATTCAGCATGGCTATTCTTATGTCACTATACAGTCGTCCCTTCACATTCATGGGGGTTACGTTCCACGGACCCCCGCGAATGTGAAAAATCCGTGAATATTGTTTGCCCCCCCTCCCCTGCCATAGCGACCATGGGGCCTCCAGAGGCCCCATATTCGCTTTCCCCCACCTCCCCAGGGCCTTCGCGGGGCCTCCGGAGGGTCTCCGGAGGCCCCGCAGAGGCCTTCCCAGCCCTCCCCACTCCCCCCCAGGGCCTTCGTGGGGCCTCCAGAGACCCTCTGGAGGCCCCGTGGAGGCCTTCCCGGCCCTCCCCAATCCACCTCCAGGGCCTTCGTGGGGCCTCCAGAGACCCTCCGGAGGCCCCGCAGAGGCCTTCCTGGCCCTCCCCACTCCCCCCCAGGGCCTTCGCGGGGCCTCCAGAGGGTCTCCAGAGGCCCCGTGGAGGCCTTCCCGGCCTCCCCACTCCCCCACAGGGCCTTCGCGGGGCCTCCGGAGGGTCTCCGGAGGCCCCGCGGAGGCCTTCCCGTCACTCCCTACTCCCCCCCAGGGCCTTCGCGGGGCCTCCAGGGGGTCACCGGAGGCCCCGCGGAGGCCTTCCCAGCCCTCCCAGGGCTTTTACGGGGCCTCCGGAGGCCCCGTGTTGTGGTTTTGGGGGGGCCTAGGGGCCCTCCCAAAACCGCGAATACTCGAAACCGCAAATGTCGAGTTCGCAAATGTGGAGGAACAACTGTATTCATCTTTGTCTGATGATGCCTGTGAAATCCAAAAGCTCGTGCAAACATTTGTGTGCCTTTTTCATTGGCCTATTAAAGGTACTACCACATACAGATTTCACAATTTGTGTTATAACCACCATAGGTACCCTTGCCTTTGTATGAATGCATATTAGTATGCAAACCAATGGAAGAAGCAGCAGTTTCAACCTTCAGACTCAAAAAGTGGATGTAAACTCATGGAGAGTTATGCACCAAGGTTTCTATTGGATTCTTGACCTATACAATATGTTAGTCTGACACTATCTTATTATATTGCTGTAAATTTAACAATTGCATGGCCTTTGCAATAGGTAAGAAAACAATAGATCTAGACTGCCACTTTATCCTCTGAGGAGAATAAGAGAATGTTTTATTCAGCCCTATAAAAGTACAAAATCTGGTTTACTTTGGCAAGAAGTGTCCAAAAGAAAGAGCTAGCAATTGATTGCTAATGATTTGACCTTCCATTCTCACTTGTGCTTCAAGTTATTGGCTAATGTACATCTCTAATTCTTTAAGGGCAGCTTCCTGCTACTGATCATTTTCTTTTTTGAGCTGTTCAGTATGCTAAATTGTTTGTCACTGGAGTATAATGTGAAGAGGAGGAAAGGAAAGATGGGGGGAAGGAAGGAAAAAGTTTTCAAGTACCTCAAGAACTTGTTTCCCTGATAGCAATAAGATCAACCAAATTTTGATGAAAAAGAAATCAGGCAATGCTCATCCCCAGAGAATGGAAAGTAATTATAAAGGAATTAAAACATATAATGCATAATGAATGACCTCAAAGACAATGGCAGTTTACTTTTAGAACAGAATTCCTTGAGTGTACCAGAAAGCCATCGTGAAGCACAATGAAAAGGTTTCAGGACAAACTCATTGAATTGTTAAGTATAGTATTATTGGATGCTGACATTCAGGTTCAACATATGACCAATCAACAAGATTCAGTTGCGGAGACTCACACTGTAGAGTATAATGCAAACTTTATAAGCATATACATAGAAAGGTTAATTAATCCTTCTTGTAAAGTGTGTACTGGGGGCCCATTTAACATAACAAATATCAGAATGCTGAAGTATCTGTAAGCTTACATAGTAGTACAGTTTAGACCACCCACTTATTACATGTGCCAGTTTGTGGCCTCAAAATATTTGTGTATACCAGGGATTGAAAATGTTGATTTTTAAAAAACAATCTGAAGTTATTTATGTCCTTTTTCTGAATAAGAGGAAATCTGTGAATGTTTGAATTGATGAATGTGTGAATCTGAGTAAATCTATACTGTATATTCCTGCGTATAAGACTGCTTTTTAATACTTGAAAATCTCCTCAAAAGTGGGGGATGTCTTATATGCCCAGCAGATCTTTTCCCCTGCTGTGAGAATGACTGCCTGGTCTTTGAAATGGTAAATTCCCTGGGCAGTTTCCCCAGCAGATCCTTCCCCCTGCTGTGAGAATGAGTGCTTTGCCTTTGAAGTGTTAATTGCCCTCCATTTAGGGATTGTATTTTGGTAAACTTGCCAGGAAGATTTTCATTTGCATAGTTTTGGGTATTTCCTCTCCAGGAGTTTGCAAGTCTGCCAATGTGGCTCTAAAATCATTAATGTGCTCATTCAAAAAAAAAATGGGATTTGATAGCTTCATATTAACCAACTTCACTATTAATGCAACCTTACTTTCCAAAGATTGAACACCACAGAGATTTTTCAAAGTATCCCATGCTTTTTTAGCTGTTCTCAGTCCTTTAATTTCACAGACTATTCCATCATCTACAGCCACTGAGCTGGCTGGCTGGTGGGGGGCAGGTTTCCAGCCAGGTGGCTGGCTGGATGGGGGGCGGCAAAGTCTATATTTTAACTTAAAAATTGGGGGGGTCGTCTTATGCGCCCAGTCATCTAGTATGCCAGAATATACAGAACATTTTTAGGGATGGATTTTTTTTTAAAAAAGAGTCAAATGTCATGTTTCTCACATGTTGGGAAATCTTGACAAGGAGAATTCTGGACTATTGGGAATGTTCATAGTTACCAATGCTGCACAGAATTTGTGTATTATTGTTTCGTAATTGTGCTAAGGTGATAAAACAGCTTTTTTTGTTTGCTTTTTTGTTAAAGCAAAAGATTGCTCTTTCACATCTTGGGTATGGTTCTTTAAAAAATAATGTCCAGTGATGGCAAATTGAGGTAAGTAAAATGTGATTAATTCACTTGCGGCAGTCATCTTGATTTACAGACATGACAGTTTGCACAGAAAATGTAGATAGCTTCGCATGCCTGTGATTCCCCCCCCCAATGTTAAGAAATAGCATCTGCTGCAAATTGCTATTACGGTACTACAGAGTAATCCACATTTTTTGCCTTGTATACAGATGTCCATAGATAACAAATATTTCTCACATTGACAGGATCATCATCTCTTTTATCTGCCTGCTATATAGTTGTTTAAGATTACAGACCTCACAGACAAGACTTCACTATCCTAATTAGGTGCTATCATACAGGGATTCAAAATAATTATCATTATCATTTATATTTATATACCGCTTATTAGTGCCAAAACCCTCTGAGTGGTTTACAATGATTTTTAGCTGATTGCCCTCAACAAGCTGGGAACTCATTTTACTGACCTATGGAAGGATGTAAGGCTGAGTCAACCCTGGAGCTCTCTGGGATTGAACTCATAACCTTGTGGCTTTCAGTACTGGCATTTAATCACAGCACCACTCAGATTTAAGAGTTCAAGCTGTCAAAACCTGGGCCTGGATCTGCAGATCTGTCAGTTTGGAATTATTTAAGTCTAATATTTCTGTTCTAAATATGAAGAAATTTTCAGGTTTTGAAAAATGCTTATGAAGCACATACTAAAACAAAGTTCCTACCCTCCCTTAGTGTAGGAAATGGTGGCTTGCATGTGTGCAATGAACTATTGGATCAAGGTGTACTGGTGTGAATGAGGAAGTAACTTGGTATCTACTGGCAAATCTAGTGTGAGTGGTAGAAATTCTCCAAAGCTTTATGTGCCCCAATACGTTAACAAAAAATATGCAAGATACACTAGATGGAGGGGGATATTATCTGCTATGTTTTGTACTAGTAACAATCACTCCCAGTCTCAGTGTACTTCAGCTGCAAACTATTCAGTACGAATCTGTTACCTCTGACCAGGTCTTTGAGCAGTTGTGTTTGAATCCCTGAACTGTAGATAGCTTCTGTATTTGTTCTTGTTGTGGGAGAGCAGTACATACATAGCTTTCCACTATTTTGTAATTCTGATTGGTGAATTTCTGGGTTCTGTTAGAGAGAAGGTGGAGGAGGAAAAGGTTCCACAGGCTTGAACTTATGCATTGAGTCTATGCCTAAACTTCTCATACAATTGAAGCTACCATTAGGTTTCACAAAAATCTGACTAGCCAGTAATGCTACTTACCAAAAACAACAAAAAACAAACAGACAAACAAACAAACTTGAAAATCATCTAGCAAATGTATGGCATTTGGGAATTCACATTAACAATGAACACCCTTAACACAACATGCTAAACTCCATGGACTTTTTTAAAAAAATTGAATCTACTTACACACACACAGTTTTTGATACCTATTTATTCTGGTCTGGGTGGAGTTCACAATTTATTTATTAAGAGTTCACATATGTTCATAGGATCTCTATGAACAGACCAACAAACCATCCTGTAGTATATACAGTTTTGTTTATATAAGTGATAGTATGTATGGAGGATGTTTTCTTAATTTCTTGAAGTACATGGGAGGATGCTAGAAGTGCACAGTTTCTACATAACTGTAGTTGTGGTTCACCCTTAAAATGTAAAAAAGGACATTGATTCTTTTAAGTTAGTGCACGTTGTGTACAATGTCAAAAGTGTGTCCTTTAAATATGCAGCTGGGGAGCAGGCCTTTGGGAGGGCTGGTAAATTGTGGTTTCCTAGGTTCTGCAATCACAGCATTGTCTAAAATTTGGAAGGGATATACAAATCTATATATACAGTAAATGGGTAAGAAGACTAGTAAAAAATGTATGGGCTAATAACTCTTGTGTACTAATTTGCAAGGATATTCCAGCTGCACAATCTCCCCACAACACATTTCTAATTGATAATGGAACAATTATGAAGCAAATTCTTCTGTACATATTATAATAAAAAACACATTATTTCCCCTCTATTATGGGGTTGTTTGACATGATTCTATACTACATTCTCTGCATATTTAACTACATCACAGAGGAGCTACAGTACCCTGCTCGTGAATTGTGAAGATATTATCAGGGCATCAGCAAGAGTGTCTTGATGCACATTGAGCTCTCCTGATGCTCACTGGTGCCTGCTGCGCATGAGCCCTGATACACAATGGTCACTTTGCTTTTTCCCTATGTAGTAACATCATGGCAGTCGCTTGCTGAATATGGGTGGTATGAAGCTCAGTTCTATTTCCCACAGAGGTAAGTCCCATACTGAATTGCAGATATTATCTTTAAAAAGATAGTTTATTGTACTCTTAACATATGTAACTGGAAAATACTTAAATGTCAATGCATGTGGAGAGATTCTGAGTACAATTACTTCAGAGCAAGCATCCATTCAGTCTACAGACTAATAAACAAATGAAACTGTTGTTATCTGTTTCAGCTGTTGGAGCTTGCCATTTAATTTAATTTGGATTGCTTTAATGAACACGAACATTGCTGCATCACAAGTTATAAATGTTACAAAGACTTCCTTGACTTACATAGTGCCATATGTTTAAGATCATCTGAAGTAGATGTTCTCAATTAATTAATAAGATTATTTCAAAGTATTTGAAAGTATTTCAAAGGCTCAAACATGAGTATAAATATATCTGAAAAGGTGTTGTTTCCAAAATGCATTGCAATAAAGATTAGGTGTGTACTTTTGTATTTGGACAAATCCTGAATGTTGAACAGAATTGGGCTGATTTGGACAGATTTGGATAATATCCAAGTGGAAGCAGGATTCACTCTGAAATAGAAAAAATATGTGTCAGAATAACTTCTGAAGTTTTAATTAGCATTCTTGAATTAGGAGAGACAGAGACAAGGACAATGTGCCTCATCTATATCTATACCTATATCTATATCTATATCTATCTGTCTATCTATCTATATCTGTCCCATTCTTTCTCCATAGAAAGAAAACCCAAGGGTAAGGAGAAAGGGGGATGGAGTGTCATTTTGTGACTAGTAGCTGCCAGACACAGTAAAGTGTGCCAACCATGCCAATACCATGTATTTTGGGTCATTTCAAATTATATAATGGAACCTCAAAGAAAGTGGCCTCAGTATGACACCACAGTATGATGTTTGGTCTGAGATAGAAACTATTTTCCTTTTATGTTTCCCTCATGAAAAATAGCCAGTATTCACAAGGGATGCAAATAATATTTGAAAAAATAATAAAACACACAAAAAAGCATGTTTCTTGAGTGTCAATAAACTCTGATGAATACAATCCTGGACCGATGAAAATATTTGTATTCTACACAAATTCGCACATGGTTGTTTTATACAGAATTAAACAATATTATTTTCTGCACAGAAAATGCTATCTCCTGTGCAGAAAATATTGTAGTTGGAGACTTATTCTGTGCAAAATTCTCAAATGGTAGTTTTGCAAAGAAAACAATATTTTTTCCTCTGTGCCAAACAACCACATGCAAAAATTGGCTCAAACTATGTCCCAAACTGCAAATGGTCTACAAAAACTGCATATTTTTCAAAGACTTTCTTGCAGCAGGAGGAAAATTTATAAAATTATTCCTTGCCTTGTTTGAGAAGAACAGTAGTGAAGCATTGCAGTCCTAGTGTTCATGCAAACAAATATGAAAGCAGAAGTTCGGACTCCCTGAAAACCTTTAAGGAACTGTAGAATGAAATCAGGAAAAAATCTTATATGAGGCACATACCATTGATTCTAAACAACTTATTTACTTGGGTACATGAATATTCCCATGCCCACTGGATATAATATGACCTTCTACTTTGCTAGAAAGGACAAAATGTTAGCTTGAGACACATGGGACATACTTCCAGAAGTCGGAGCTGGACTTCTAAACTGGCAGAAACTCAGACACATGGGTGGGCAATTTCATAAAGTCTGGCGCCCAATTTTCTTCCTTTTGGACTCCCCAGAGGATGTATGGACTGCAAATAAATAAATAAATAAATGAATGAAAAAGAGTAAGTAGATGAAAGGCCACTTTTGGTTTTAAAGGTGAGGCATGTTATTCCACATGAAACAGTATTGTGGGGAGGGAATGCAACTTATCTGAAACATGCACTGCTATTCCTAGAGGCTTCCAAAAGAATCAATTCACCCTTTTTGTTGTTAGAAAAGGTCAATCTGGGAAAGTCTGGGGAGAAGGTCAGGAACAACAGAAGCTGACTTTGGGGGCCACATGCAGCTCCTGAACCACACCTTTCCCAGTGCTGTTCTAACCCATATCCTTGACAACATCATGGGATTACACAAAGGCCCTGTAGTGCTTCTACATGGCAGAACCATATAGCATGATGTCTGTTTTGATGATGATAACAATACCTGGATAATATGCCACCAACACAGATGTCCCATAGACAAAATAAAATGTGTGCTACCTATCAGAGAGAATTATAAAGGAAGACATGAATTTCAAATCGCTCCAAAGGTGTTTAGCCTGTGGGACTTGGTTTAGAAAAAGAAAGGTGGAAATTAATGACAACCCATGCAGACAACCCTTGGCTGATGTAAGAAAAATGCTTTGAACTATAATAGTAAGAAGGCATATATAGGACTTTATCAGACCACCCCCACATTAATGTTCTTTTGCTGGCATAAATTGTGTCATTTTTATGTTGGCAGAAGACACCCCCCCCCGACCTACCTTTAGGAGCATCAATGAGGGTTGAGGCTTCCCAGGCATAAATGGAGAACAAATGGAGCTCTGTTTACTTCCGGGGTTGAAATCTCGCTGATTCTCACAAGAAGATGCTAGCACAAGAAATTCAAAAATAAAAGCAAAATCAAGACACAGCAAAACACAAAATCACACTTTAAATGACCCAAGTACATTGGGGGTATGTCATAAAAAGAGCGTCCCCTACCTGGCTGTCACAATCTCACCTGGAAGTGTTCTGCCATTGATGCAGCAGTCACATGAGTACAATGGCGGAAGAGTTCAAGCACTTACAATGCTGGCAAAAAAGCAAAACAGGAGATCTATTGACGGCTTGGCCCATCAATAAAATAGGATGGCTTTTTAACAAGGTATGACTGTGAAAGGACAATGTTGTCTGGTATGTGCTCCCTTTCATGATCATTAGGTGTCCTTATGATGCCATATTTGCTGCATCTGATAAAGTCCATAGTCTATACAAGTGCTGCAGTACAATCTATAATTGCACAGCTCTTTGCCCCTGTGAAGGAAACTGTTTTCATGAGCAATTTAACTTCAACAACAGTATGACAAGTCTGAATGATTGTCACAACTGATGTGCATCTGTAACTAGTCATGTGTCTAGAAATGGCATGTGGCCAGACGCGTGGCCTATCTCTAGAAATAAACCAGTATGCACATATTTGCAAAAGCTACCATCTGCAACTGGAAATCAATGTAAATTTGGAATAAAAAACAAGCCTAATATTCAGAATATTTTTTTCAATCAAGCCTTTAGTGTTTCTGAAGAGAGTCTTATTATTGTAGAAGAAATGAGAACTTTTTCTCCATTTTACTGCCTCTACAAAGGGCAATCTAAATCCCCTAGGTAAGTGGCCATAAAGTATTAATGTTGATACTAATCACTTCAAAATTAATTCTTTCAATGCAGCTTACTGAATAATGTTTAATGTATTTCACACATAGCACACATTTTGTTTTTGTTTTGTTTTTGCAGTAACTACCATGTGTAAGGGCAAGTATGCCCTAGCAGGGCCACAGAGCAATTCTTACATTTCTGTGTAGAAGGAAGTGTGACTTAACTCAGTGGTCTGAATTCTTGGTATACGCAAGCACACTAGGGTTAAGATTCATTGAAATTATTTTGGGGAAAACATGGATAGGTTTGTGCTACAAGAATACTTTTGAAGATAATTATAGCTGCCATTGATTTGGCTCCCTGCACATCATTTTTAAAGGAAAGAAGGGAGATAAATTTAATACATGCAAACAATAACAATAATTTTCTCCCTTGTGTACAATCCATAACTCTTACAAATAATAGAACAGGAATATCCCTAACATTAGGCAGAATGAGGCAGCCACATCAGTTGATTTGGGGACTCATGAAAGGGCAACAAATTATTAGTTGTTTGACTTATTTTTATTGCTTTATTAGATCTGATTCCCATTATTTGATAAAAATCCTTCAAGTGGCTCACAACATTAATAATGTGTGAAAGGAGTAAACAACACTGGAAGCATTTCTTTGCCTGTCTCTTTTCTTCCCTGAATTCTCTGTCACATGCAGTGGGCTTTATATAGCCATTGTATACAGGGGCAAGAGAGGAGAACAACATTGATGATGATGATGATGATGATGATGATGATTTGTATCCCACCACTCCCATCAGAATGAACCTGAAACAAGTGTGTGATGGTGTCTTCCCCTCCTGCTTATGGAATTGAATTGGACCTAACAAGTGCAGTACTAGGGAAAGAAGAGAACTAGGGTTGTCCCAGAGAAGAAATTGAAATTCTACATAAATTTAAAGAACATGAAAAAGAGCTACTGCTCCAAATTCATTTTACCAAAGATTCTTCCTTCAGTGGACTCCACTGGCAGCAACTACTTGGGTGGCAGAAGAGCATGATGAGATACATAGCAGGACAATTCTACTAACCTCCCTGGAAGTTCTTCCTTCAGCTGTCATGCCAACACTTGCCAATATGTTTCTGGTCTAAATGCAAGGTGCGGCTGATGATACTTAACACCTTAAACAGCATGAGAACTCAAAACATTGTAGAGTCCCTCTCTCTTTAAATACCTACCTGAGGGCCGAGACATGCAAGGAGGGGGTTGCTTCTGTGTCCAATCAGTGGACTCAATATAGTGTGAGAAGATGTGGGTGAGGAAATTCTCAGCTATGGTAACCCAATTATGGAAGCTCTTCCCTTAAAGGGCCAATTGGCTCCAACATAGGCTTCATTCCATCACCAAGTGTAAACATGACTGTTAATTAAAGTGTTTTGGGCCTAGTGAATATACTCCAAAATGTCTCTGTGCGTGGTTTTAAATTGCTTTAATCTTCTAAAACTGTTTTTAACAACAATTGTTTGATAAGCTTTTAATCTATTTAATTTTTTTCATTATTATTTTTAAAATACACATGCACACGCGCGCGCGCACACACACACACACACACACACAAACATATTGATTTTACTTGTCTATCACCCTGAGATCTTACCATGCTTAAATTGATTTTACTTGTCTATCACTATGAGATTTCATGATACAGGACAGGATATAAATACTCTAATATAGAAATGACAGTCACCCCACATTTTATTGCACAAATGTACTTTTCAAGCTACTATCTGTACCCGGCATCACATACACCTTTTAAAAAGTTCCGCCAAAAGGCCTGGTAGATTTTACAACAACCCTGTAAGGTAGGCTGGTAGCTTTTAAAATTCCTCCTCCCCCTTCTCAGCATTCCACACTTTTCCTTGAATTGCTGAGAGCGACTGGCTCTGTTGCCCTGCCCCTGCTGCAGCTACTGCCAGTTGATTGCCTGGGACTGTTGACTGTCTGGTCCTGTCATAGCACAGGAGCAATGTCCCACTGCTACTGCCAGTTGACTGTCTGGGTCCTGTCACAGTGGCAGCAGCATCATTCCACTACCACCAGTTGACTGCCTGATTCCCATTGCATGTGGCCCACCACTGCCACCAGTTGACTATCTGGGTCCCAATCTGGGCCACAGATTTGAGTGGCAGGAGTGGATTCTGAGGTGAAGAGGGAATTGCATATGGGTGGTAATTGATTGGGTGTGTTTCCTGAGCAGCCAATCAGCACACTGGATAAGGCAACATACCCAAGAGAATTAGATAGATAGATAGATAGATAGATAGATAGATAGATAGATAGAGGACTTTTTCAGATGTTGATTTACCATGCCAGAAGGCTCGTAACACTCGCGACACTGCTGCATGGCAGGGGGCCCATTTCATTTGATGCCGTGCCCTGCCGAAATAAACTGTTTCAGTTCTGCGAGAGATTGGAAGCAGCTGCGCCATATTTGGCCATTTTTTACTCACGGAAGTTGCCCATGGATAAAAAATGGCCAAATATGGCACGGCTGCCTCCAATCTCTCTTGGTACTGAAACAGCGTCATACGAATGGGCCCCCTGCCGCACAGCAGCATCGCGAGTGTTATGAGCTTTCTGGCACAGTAAATCAATGTCCGAAAAAGTGCATAGATACCTCCTCTCAAAATCTCTTTTACATAAAATTAAATTAGGAGGTTACTCTCCCGCAACACTTACAACACATAGGCCTGAATCCTGTTTTTAGACCTGATTAGAGAAGACCCATTCAATCAATTTGTCCAACCCCTACCCTCTAGTCAACAATAGATCAAATAGATCTACTCTAGTTGGGACTAACAAAACAGGACACTAGCCATAAGGTAATAAGCCGCCCCGATTGTTTTAACAGAGGGGCGGGGTATAAATAAATTTTATTATTATTATTATTATTATTATTATTAGCATTAACTTTTAAGGTCCTTTAAGACATCCTTCGTGTGTACAATGAACCTACATGATAAAGATGTGGAATCATAGCAGCAGACTTTGCCTCCAATTTACCTGAGTTCATTTTGGCAACTGAAGATAATAACTTGGAACATTGAAATGTACTGTGAAAAGTTGTTTCATGCATTTATTATTGGGGGGGGGAAGCAGGGTTCCCTGACAAACAGTGTTAATCTTCCATACATACAGCTGATGTAAACAGTTTTATGATGAATCTGCCTACCCTCAAGGATTAAGCTTGGTAACATGAAGCGTCTTGTGCCATCCACATTTGAATTCATTGCAACTGCAAAAAAGACATTTAAGAAAAAGCAATAATGTTGTTGTTTTAAAAGGGGGGAAATAAAGGAAAAGCACAGATGATTACCCATATTCCCCACAAAAGCTATTTATAATCATTCATGGGCTCCAAACCTCTGTCAGATACAGAGGAATGGCCTTCTCTCTCTCCTTGTGAGATTTACAGTGGGATTCCACAGAATCCCACAATATTGTGGTATCATAAAATAACAGCAATAACCCCAAATTGGTTATGCATAAGGCAACCTCCCCCAACCTGCTGATTGTGAGATCTGTTGAACTGCAATTCCCATCACTCACAGCCACCATAAGTATTGTCTTGTAGCCTAAAGCATATGGAGGGCATCAGAAAGGCGGAAAAGTGGCAGATGGTTTCATGAACTAGAATCCACTTACAGGGAAGGTATGAAATATGATAATAGTAGCTCCTGTGTCAGCTGTATATGTATCAATCCACTCTGTCCAGACTTAAAATGAGTTATCCAAGGTGCTGAATATATTTTAGGCATAGCAACCAACACCTTGGAAAGCCCCTTTAAAATTTGGACTGAACCCCAGAATGGATTAACTGCCTAATTTATGTGAGAACTACCAGCTGCCATGGGCTTGAATCACTATCCTAAGTCTTTGCAGATTTCAACTATGTATCATTTGGATGTGGATGGGATGCAGAATTATAAACAGCAAGGTCAGGGAGAAATGGCATAAAGGACAGACATAATTACAATTATCCCAGATCAAGTCACTGGTGGTAGAAGTGAACTGCTGATAAATGGTAATTCAGCGGTTGGTTTCACATTACAGTTTCAGGTATAGCAAATCAATTTTTCCCTCGATGTATTTAATATATATGCTGAAGTTTTCCTTCCAATCTGGAATAAGATTTCTGATGTTTGCCCCTCTGTCTATATAACAAATTCTCATGGTGTGACTTCAAGAGCTGCAGGATAATTCCATTGACCTGACTGAAATCTATTTTTTTAAAATGTGTGTAACACAGAGGGAATGTAGTCGTTTGCTTGCAGGAAACCAGCCCTTAACAAACATCAAGCGGAGCCATTATCTGTACACATGGCAGCCTGTATGACAAGCATCTGCAGTCCCTCTGAAGAATTTAGCTTGTTATCTCTCTAGCAAATAACAGCAACTGAAAATGACAACTGAGGTGTTGCTGTGTTAACGAGCAGATATTATCTCATGAACATTGTTGCACATTACAGACACATGAGTCTCAAAAAAAGCTAAGAGTGATGGAACACTTTTGATTGTACAGCTTGATCTTTACAGCTGCCTCCTTTATTGGGAGGGGGGGATAAAAACTTCCCCAAGTCTATAGCACCATTTTCCTCCAGTAAACAATTACAATGACATTTAGTCCCACTTTATTCCATACTGAGAGGTCCTCTACATTTGATTAGATGCCCCTTCAAACAATAATCTGGATGATAGAGTTTGTTTCTCCAAATGGAACTGCAATAAACTTCTATGTACTCCCCAGCTTGGGTTGTGCTAATTCCTTCTCAGAAAGTTTAATTAGCTTTTTGGCCTTCCACTGATTAAGATGAACTTGGTATACCTCAGAGTCATGTTCTGCTTTTGGCTGAAGGTCAGCAATATTGCCTGTATTTTCCCTTGTAGATTTGTAGAGGGGAAATTGAAAAGTTTGCCCAGCATTCTTGAGCTTTTGTTGGGGGGGGGGGTTGCATTTGAAAACAACAATATCAAAATGTTTCTGTGTAAGCACCTTCCCCAATAATGTGGTTGTAGAATGAGGTGGATAGCTCAATAATCAATCAATATTTTTTTAGACAGGGGGCAGGCAATCTAGTGCCTACAGCCCATCTTGGACCATAATTCCTGTCATCTCTAATCATCACTGTACTGGTTCATCCATGACAGAAGTTATTGTCCAAAATGTCTGGAGGCCAGCAGGTTGTCTGACCCAGTTCTAAAGAAACAAATACATTTCCCCCCACTCACAAAGTGGTTATATGAGTCACATGCTGGGTGAATGTGACACCAGAGTCCAGTGTTTCTCAACCAGGGCTCTGTGGAACCCTAGGGTTCCCCAAGAGGTTGCTAGGGGTTCCTCAAGAGATTGTGGTCTTGGGAGGAAGCAATAGAATTATATAGAATAGTGTTTATGCATGGGTTTCCTGAGACCTGAAAATTATTTCAAGGGTTCCTCCAAGATAAAAAGGTTGAGAAAGGCTGGTCATTGGTATGTCCTTTACAAGGTGTGAAAGGAACTCCAGTATGCATAATGGGTTCTCTCTCTCTGTGTGTTACATGACAAGGAAGCCAGAGTTATTTTTAGAAGTAATTAGTTAGCAAAAATGATTAGTTATGATTGTAGTTACATAACTAAAATTGATTAGTTATGATTGTAGTTAAAAACAAACAAACCTTACTTTCCCAATTGTTAAAAGTAGTTAAAACATAGGTGGGAATCATATGGCCCTCCAGATGTTGTTGACTGTTAGCTAGGGCTACCACTCCTACCAGCCTTAGCCCACAGAGCCAACAGCAAAGCACCCAGGGAGTTGCAGTTGAAAAACATCTGATGTCCACCTGATTCCCATCTCTGGTAACATTTAGCCAAGAAAGACTGGAACCAGTATAAAGCAACATCCCCAAGTCACATATTAGCCAGATGACCCAGTATAATACCATGGTCAATGGTATCAAATGCCACTGAAAGATCCAGGGGGACCAACACTGTTCCCATCTCATGACCAGGCCTGAACCTAGACTGGAATAGGTCCAGGTAATGTTTCCTCCAAGAGCCTGGAGTTCTGTTGCTACCACTTGCTCTAGGACCTTAATTAGAAAGGGGAAATTAGAGACTGGTCGATAGTTACCTGGGAAGGTGAGGTCCAAAGAATTTTTTTTCAATAAAGATTCCTTTAGAGAGCTTGGAACATAGCCTCTTTTCAAACAAAACAAAACAAAACACTTACAACTCCCACAACTCAATTGGCCAGTCCTCTTCTGGCAGCTTTAATTAGTCAGCATGGACATAGGTCTAACAGACAAGTGTTTGGCCTCACTTCTCCAAGTAACTTGTCCACAGCATTATGTTCAACAACCTGAAACTCATCCATCAAAACTGGACTAGTCTCATATGTGTCTCACTTACCTCCCCAGATGCTATGTTCCACATGGAGAATGAATGTCAGAATGAATCCAAACAATTTTCTCTGCAATGTATTTAATAAATTCAAATGCTTTAAGAGCTCCTCCACAGCAGTCTGAGGTCTAGAATGTAATAGCCCTTTAATTAACCAGAACAGCTGTGCTGGACAAAATTGAGATGATGTAATAGAGGCAGTAAATAATTGTTTCATTGATGCCTTCACTGCTGCAAAATAGGTTCTAAAATGGGCCTTAACACATGCTCAATTGGATTCATCACTCTAGTTGTCTACCCAAGCACTTCATTGCCCTGAGCTCTTCAGAAAACCATGGAGTACTAAAATAAAGGATACTTGGGAGCAACTGTGTCAATTGCCTGGGTCATTTCCCTGTTTCACTGATCAACCAGGGCAACAACAGTATCACCTGTTGTGCTGTAGCCTGCTAGAGACTGTCTATGCTCAGGAGTCCAGCCAGCAGCCAGGTTAGCAGAATAGCAAAAGCCTGGTCCAGATGCTTCCAGCATGCTCAAGGTTCAATGAGTAGATGGACACATTTAGTGTATAAAAACTAACAATCTTTATTGTTTACATCCTAAACTACAAACAAAATCATTGCTCTAATAGCTAAGCTTACAGTTAGTAGTCAGTCAAAGAAGTCAGTTGAAGAAGTGAAGTGGGCTGTCTTGCACCATGACTTATATAGGGTTTCTTAGCTGTTCTAGCGAGTTCAAGCAAATCCCCTTCATTCATTAGATGACTGGTGACATCATCTGACATCATCCCTAGTGTATTATCTCCCTCTCTGAGTCATTCTGAGATAAATTGGCAGAAAAAACATCAGCTGACTACTGTGCTACGTAGCTGTTTAACCTTCAGCTTTGTCCTCTACAGGGAAATGGAATATATGGTATCTCTTTATGACATAAATTTCCAAGAGCTACACATTTAAAACCCCAACATCACCAACTCCAGTTGCTGGAAAATCCCCCAGAGTATTCAGTAATCCTTTGGGATCCATTAGTCTCCAGAGTGGATCATTTTAACGTGTCCACTGCCCCTGCAAAGATTGGGAGTCCCAGCAAATCTAAACCTTATTAGGTAGTGATCCGTCCATGACAACAGGGTTCTTTCAAACCTCCAACCGACTACCACCATCATCTTGACCAGGGGAAAAAAAAACCAGATCAATAGTATGGCCTGCTACATTTGTAGGGCCAGATATTAATTGAGACAGGACTATGGTTGCCATGTAAGCTATGAAATCCTGAGCAGGCCCTGATGGGGATGCATCAGCATGGATGTTAACCACCCCAAGACAATACTTTTGGGGGAGATTAACACCATTTCTAAGATAACCTCCAGCAGCTCTGGCAGGGAGATAGTTGGGCAGCAGGGTGTATGGTACACCAACAAGATTCCCATCCTGTCTCGTTGCCCCATTGCCAGGTGTATACACTCAAGCCTTGGAGATTGTCAGACAGGGTACCTCAATAGAGAAATGGACTCACAATAGATCACTGCAACACCTCCTTCCTGCCCATCAGCTCTTGCTTGCTGCTGAACCCAGAAATCTGATGGTCATAATTGGGTCAAGATGATACCCCCTTTTCAGTTAACCAGGTTTCAGTTATACATGCAGTGCCAGCTTGCTTGTCCATGATCAAGTTCTGGATCATATAACTCTTCCCAGTCATTGACCTGATGTTAATCATCAGTATTTTGTGGTCTGATGGGGTTCTACTAGAGTAATCAGGAATCTTTTGGTTGGATGGTGACCAAGAAGGAGGAACAACAATGAGATCTCTCCCCCCCCTTCTCCTCCACTGGCTTGTTCTAACTCTACCACTATACCTCATCTTCCCGTTATGACTAAAGTGGCAGCACCCCTTATATTTTCTGAACACATATTTGGCTGATCAGAAATACTCAATGAACTATAATTAAAAAGCAACAACACACAGGTCAGTTTAGCCTGAAGAACTCCCAATGTTTAGCCAAAGCTGGCCTCATGGAATTATACTCAATAGCTGATCCATTTTCTTAATTAGGTGCGGTTCTGGCAAAAGCTTCCCAAGGCCAATGTATAGCAACTTATCTTGCTCTGCTGTCCACTCAGTAGGCAAAACAGGTCTTCATTGCATTCCAGGCTGTGGCCCCAAGCTAAAATCCATAAGGCAAGAGCCGTTGTATTCATGCCAAGGGGCTTGCACTCTGGGAAGATGTCTGCCTTAACAACGGTTCGGGGGGGGATCAAACACAGTCTCAGGAACTCAGGTGTCCCCACGTTCAGCTTCCACCACAACAACCAAGTTTCCCTTGTCCATCTAGCAAGATTCTTACCTTAACAATACCTGCAGGTGGAGGGAGGAGTTGGACACAGTCTCAGCACCTCAGGTGTTCTCAGTTCCAGCTTCCCTCTATAGCGACCAAGCCTCCTCAGTTCCTCTGGCAAGATGCTGTTGTCAGTTAAGATGACCTGGAGGGATCTCAATGCAGGCAGAGGCTGCTCCCAATCTTGGACTCATGGGGAATTTGATTATCTTGTTTACTCTTCTCTGGACATGTTCCAACTTATATTGTGTTCCTAAAGCAGCAAGGTAATTTTCAGTCTATAAAGGATGCTAATATTACATTTTCCAAATGCTTTTCTGAACATTTCAAGCTTTGCTAATGACTATGCACCTCCTGATCCTACCCTTGATGTCTCCTGGATATCCAGCATGTGCATTGTGTGTCAGTTAGAAAGGTAGTGGAGAAAGAACCCATCAGATGAATTGAATCAAAGATTGAGGGCTGCTTGTGCAACTTATTCTCATATATTTACAGGAGAAGAGTCAAGCTCAAGTCTATATGCCTCATCAGTTATTTGTCATCATAACACTTTATTGAGTCCAGTGGCTGTCTGTGATTAGAGTCCTTTAGTTCAGGATTTCTCTGCAAGTGATTTGGCCTCCTTTGATCAGAAGGCAACCTCAACAGCTAATTCAGTTTTGGTGGATGGATCTCCAATTCACTGCCATTAATTGACTTACCACAGTTTTTGGCCCAAGCCACATTTTTACTGTCACATGCAGAGTTTCATTTTTCCCCCTCTGTTGCAATCAGTTATTGGTCAGGTGGCATTGTCTTCTGCTCCCACTTCCTGCCTTACAATCCCTTTCCCTTCCTTTCTCTATCCCATCATTTTGCCTCTGCTTCTGCCCTATATAACCCACTTGGTGAATTGTTCTTTTTCAAGGGATATTTTCCTGGGCTGCTTTAAGCATTATGTCTTATGTCCTATATTAAAGAAACCTTTTTTGGGATCCTTCCCTTTATGCTATTATCATTTTGCATCTCTTCTCCCATTTCTTTCCAAAAATTTGGAGAGACTTAAACTTTCCTCATTGATACTATATTTGACTACAAATGATCTTGGACCATTTCAATCAGGATTGAATATAGTCCTTTCACTGAAATGGCATGGACTCATATAGTGAATGATATTCTAGTAGCTAAAGCACAGCATCAAACACCTGTGTGGATCCCATTGGATCTTTCTGCAGCCTTTGACACTTGAGATAATCAGACTTTACTATTATGGTTGGCATAATTGGGAATAATGGAGAATGCTTTATCCTGGTTTGAATTTTGTTTGTTTGTTTGCTTGATCATTCCTCCTCTGTTTCATTTTGAGGATCTACGTGAAAAACTTTTCCTGTATCTGAAAGGGTGCCACAAGGATCAATTTTGGGTCATCTTCTTTTTAAATTATATATCCCCCCCTTGGATTTTTTAATTTCAGATTTGGACTTTCAGTATCATAATTATATAGATGACAAACATATTTTCCAGAGTTTAATTTTTTTATTTTTTTTTATTTTATGAAGATATAAAATATGTATAATACATAAAATAAAGAATATCCAAAAAAGGGGAAAAAACATATATACACACACAAAAAGAAAACAACAACTATACAACATAAAACATGAAACACCTAACAGGACATTAATGGCTAACTAAATTAAATTCTAACACAATCATCCAATTTCCAATTTTCTCAAATTAAAATTCCTTTACAAACATAATCATATACAATATACCAATATAACATAAAACTTCTAATCCGTAATACAATACAAACTCCCACTAAACATTAAAATTGGCTTCCTTGTATTTGAATGTTTGTTATTTTCTTCGAGTTTGTTTTCCAGAGTTTTAAAGTAATTGGTGTTTTTGCATGGAAATCTATGATGGACTGGTTGTCAAGCATTTCTTTGTGGATGGCCACCCATCATCTTAAGCTGAATATGGAAAAATGGAGATCTTGCTGTTTCTGCTTGACTATACAGTATCCCCTCTTTTATGCCCTCCACTGTGTTGACATGGTTGCACAGTGGTTCCTGTCATAGCTGCCAGGAACCTCAGAGTCCTGCTGGATCTTGAACCTCTATAGGATCTGTAGGTTTTTGACCGTTCAGACCATCTGCTTGTCTAGGCTTTGGTTATGTCATGCCTGGATTATTGTAATAGGCTCCTGGCAGGGTTGCCTTCTTGTTTGCTTCTTCCTCTGGCTGTAATTCAGAACAATGCTGCCCAGGTTGTTTAAATCTCCCTAAATATTCTCATGTATCTTCCCCTTGTTGATCCCTTCACTGGCTACCAGTTTAGGCCAGGTCCTATTTCAAACTATTGGTTCTATTCAGGGCTCTGTACTCTAAACTTCTCTAGTACCTGGCAGCTCAGTTAGCATTTTATGCACCATCTAAGAATGTAAGATCTACAGGGAAAGGGTTATTGTTTGTTCTACCTAGGCACACAGCTCTGTCAAGGCTGTGTTGACATCGGGCTGTGACCCTTTCAAGATGTATCTCTGCATCTTTGGAAAGGTCTTCCTTTAGACCTCTGCCTGGAGGATGATCTCACTCATTGTAATAAGGAGTTGATTTGCCAGATTAAGCTGTTTACCTGAGCTTGCTGAGATGGGTAGTGGCTGCTGGGAAGTTGTGGGTTTTATGTATATTTATAGTGTCATGTTTTATTGGCTTTGTCTTGGATTATATAAGTTTTATGGTCCACCCTTTGCTGGTGGTGGGGATGATGATGATGATGATGATGACTGGAGTTGTAGTCCATGCTGTAGTTGTTGTAAGCCTCCTTGAGTCCTGTACCTGTTCTCAGAGCTTATGCTGCTTGCTGGCCACACTTGCTTCTGCTGCCACCACTTTGCCAGTTCCATGTACATGCATCATCCATGTCTCTCCCTCTCCCTATTGCAGATGTATTTTTTAAAAAAAGTACAAAAACTATATTTAGAATGCTGCTTTTAAGGCATGGCCATATTCTTTTTCAGATGAACTTTGTTGAGAAAAATGCACAAGATTGTCAATCTAGAAGGATTTTTTTTTTCAAAAAGAAAATTCATGCATTTTACAAAACCACCCATGATAATTAGGAACACAAGAAACAGAAGTATAGCATGTCATATCTTTGGGCTAGCTGGTTTAATATTGCCAATTCTGACAGCAGCTGTCCAAAGTTTCAGACAGAAAGTATTCATGGTTTTATCTGGATCAAGGGATTGACCATCGGGACTTTTGTATGCAAAATGTGCAGTCTATCACAGAGCTATATTCCTTTCCAATAAACAATTGACACTGGGGAGCTTACCTAAACTATGCCCTTCTAGGATGGACTGCATCTCTTTATCAGCTTCCCAAGCCCTTCCTCTTACAAGAAGGATTGGGAACCCCAATTGTTAAGAAAGTGTGACTTTGGAAGGTTTTTCAAATTATGTTAGGACACTGGTTAGCAATAAGAGAATTGTTTCTTCTTCGTGGTCTCTGTGAATGCATACAATGGGTTAATCCTGCACCTGCACTTCAGAATACTTCAGAAACTTCTAGTACCTCACTCTAAACTTTTGGATAGTAGCTCTGCCCCCCCTCACCCTTGGCTATATAAACCCCACCTCTCACTAATTGCTCAGTTCCTTTCTTTCCTCTGCATGCAAAGCACTGAAAGAACTTCTGAGTGTACCTCAATCTCCTTTTGTTCTATTTGATCACTTTTATTGGAAATTTATCAACTCTGGACTGGCTTTTGGACTCTTCTTTGGCTACTTCCCTTGGATTCGATGACTGGATTGGATTGGTTTGCCTGGCTTGACCTATGAATTAGAACAGTACTGTCTCCTCTTCATCCCTTAACTACTATGTTTGGTGTTGGGTTTTTCAAGTTCTGCTCCCAGTGCTCTGCAAAAATGAGAGAATCAGACGGTCACTCTAGTGCTTGGGAGAAGCCCACAATGAAAGACAGAAGAAACCGGTAAAAGAGTCTTAAATCCCAGCTCTATGAAAGGGTCCTGTCCACCTCATTGGGTAAGGCCTCGGGCTTGGGAGCCATCCATAGATCACCTGTAAATCCTGCTAAAAAAAACACAAAAAACGCCCTGCATTGGTACTGTCCAAGGCCTCAGCGAAGCCTGCCCAATGTCAACACAAGCATCCCATCCTGTTAATACTGGGACCTTGAAGAGTGCCCAGAAGCCAATACCATTGGGCAAGGCACTTGACTCACTGCAGGAGACTAGAGAGGCAACAGGCCCTTCATCGAAGAAGGCCAAGGCCTCTGGGAGCAAGAAATCCCCCAAGAAGGGCAGGCCTCATGAACGTAAGAGACCAATGCAATGGGATCATCAGACTCACGATCCTAAGAAAAAGAAGTCTAAGTCTGGAATGGAAAGAAGCTCTCCGGTATTTCCCCCTGACAAGCAGTGTCTTACAATACCATCTCCTGAACGAAACTGTGCAACCAAGCCAGTTTACACTGTGGGGGAGGCAGAGGATGAATCGTCATTGGACATTAGAATCCTCAGAGTGTCCAGATCAAAATCGTGAGGGGATATCGGTACTGTGGCACAATAGCATTCTTGGTCCCAGTCCCGATACCTTTCACAGCTTCAGTCCCGGTCCGTCTCTTGGTCCTGCTCAAAGCATCGCAGATCTCATTCCCGGTCCCATTCTGAGTTGCACAGATGGTCCCGCTCACACTCTCAGTCCAGGTCTGGGCAGTCAGTCAAGCATGGTCCCACTCAAGATCGGTATCGGCATCTTGATCTTGCTGTCCACTGACACAAAGATCAAAATCCCATTCTCCTTGCCAGACATCAGTGGAGATACCAGTGAAGTCGCCCTCACCTAGACCACCGCTTAAGTCACCAGTACCGGAGAAGTCTCCAAGGCCTTGGTCCCGTTCTCATTCATGGTCTCTCTCACCAAGACCACAGCCACATCTATCACACTCTCCATCCTACAGCTCTCAATATACAGGAGACAACTCTACTTGGTATGAGGATGATTGGTGGGACCACTACGACCGGTACCGATATGATGCTCCTTGACTAAGAGGTTTTCTTACTGACAGATATTATTGGGGAACAGACCCCTGGTACAGGTATTATGATGAGCCTTCACCAGTACCGTACACTGCCTGATGATGTACGCTCCTTTGCAGACCTGGTGAATCAGATGGCAATATTCCTGGCTTTGACCACTACTCAGCCAGATGTGCACACGGATGAACCCATCTTCCACGACCTTCATCGTCAAGCTCCTTCGCTGCTACACATCCCTCTTTTGGCCTTGCTGACTCAAATTGCCAAATCTGCTTGGAGTACACCTTCATCTGCCCCTTCCACTTCTGAGAGATTAGAATACCTGTACAGAGTCTGAGAAGAGGTGGCTCCATGGCTTTCTTCCCACTCAAAGCCAAATTCCATCATCGTGGATGTGGCGCAGATGCGCACTTCACATAAGATCCACTCTTTCCCCTACAGATAGGGAGAGCTATCAGGAAATGACATGGATGTGACCACAAGATGGAGCTGTAAGCTTAGAAATGAAAGTAGTTAAGCTCCAGTGGCAGAGGTGTGTGTGTGTGTGTTAGCACTTGAGAGTATGCACACCTGAGATGCCTGATGTAACAGGCATTGTTTAACTGCCTATAAAAAGGAGAGCGGAATTATCTCCAGTGTGGGTTTGTTGTGGATGGTGGCTGGTGAAGCAGTTTGTTGGTTTAAGAGAGATTGTCCTATACTCTGTATATTTATTATAAATATACTGTAAACAAAGATTAAAGCCCTCAAGTTGAGTGAAGGCCTGCCTTGTTGCTGTCCTTATTTGGCAAGCCAGAGCTCAAGGCAGTGTGCTGGGGTGAAGGAATTTTTCCTTCTCAGCCTGAAATCTTTTGCAGAAGTCTCTCCAGAAACCTTCTCCTTGGAGTCCTGTCGACGTGGAACAACTCTGCAGGTGGTCATGATGGACACAGCGCGTCTTTCTATGCCCCAACAAGGGCAAGAAATTCGATGCTGTCAGAAGGAAGTTCTACTCTTCATCATGCCTCCTCCTCAAGATAGCAGTTACATTGCTTGTATGAGGGCGTACTAACAACACCTCTAGGACACTATCTCTCTGTACCTGGACAAGATTCCCCAACAGGATCTTGACTTGTTACATATTACAAGGAACGACGGCCTTACCCTGCCCAATCTACAACACCAATCAGTGAAACCTGTGGCAGACTGCGCCGGAAAAGTCCTCGCTAGTGGTATTGCTATATGCGGACATGTGTGCCTTCGTTCCTCTGGCCTCTCATCTATGGCTCAATCAGTGAATGAGAACATCCTATTTGATGAGGCAGGTCTCTTCCACTGAGAGATTGACACCAACTTGGAGCATACCCACAAAATGCAGACCACTGTGAAGCAATTTGATATACCTCCACCTGGCTACCAGATGCATTCTCGTCCATATGGCAAGCATTTCCTGGCCTCATTTTGCACAATATTCAGCCCTCCAGCAGCCTGCTCCCAACATGCCTCTCAAGCGTACCAGCAGTACCAGAGGAGGTTCCCAACCAGTTCAACGCCTAAGTCTCAATTCCAGATAAAGAAACCTGATGCCTCCAAACAATGTGTTTGACTATCTGCTACCCCATCCCGCTTTTGCTGCCCAAGCTCCATCAGACAGGCTTCTTGCCACTTACCACCATTGGCATGCCATCACATCAGAATCATGGGTCCTCAGCATTATAAGATAGGGCTATTTTATAGAATTCGACAGCCTTCCCCCTATGGGAATTTTCAAAGCCTCCCTTCCATTGTCACCCCTCGAAGACGAGGTCCAATCCCTACTAGAAAAAGAGACTATTGAATGAATTGACCGCTACTAATGGGGGTGTTCGTTCTTCTCCCGCTTCTTCCTAGTTAGCAAAAAAGATGGCAGCCTGCACCCTATTTTGGATCTCAGATAGGTGAATTGCTTTATCATCACCAAGAGCTTCAAAATGGTCACCCTCTCTTCAATCTTCCTGTTCCTTCATGCCGGAGACTGGTTTACCAGCATAGACTTCTGAGATGCGTACTTCCATATCTCGATTGCAGAACCCCACAGGAGGTTCCTGGCCTTCACTGTACCGCTTCAAGGCACTTCCATTCAGGCTCTGAACAGCTCCATGAGTGTTCACAAAATGCATGGCACCAGTGGTTGCTCATCTACATTTGAACTGTGTGGTCATCTCACATCGCAAGTTCGATTCCAACCGGCTCCAAGGTTCACTCAGCCTTCCATCCTTTCGTAGGTCGGTAAATTTAGTACCCAGCTTGTGGGGGCAATTAGCTAACACACATTGGAAACTGTTTAATGCAGTGTAGATGTGTAAATAGCTATTGCGTAAAACAATTTGTAAGCCGCTCTGATAGCCTTGTGGCTGAAGAGCGGGGTATAAATAAATAAATAAATAAATAATAAATCTTCTCATACCTTGACAACTGGCTGATCACAGGTCCCTCCAGACAGAAGGCTGACAGACAATGTGGCTCTGACAGTTGCACTGCTGGAAGACCTGGGCCTCAGGGTCAACATGACCAAGTCTCACCTGGAAGCATCAAGAGTTGCAAAGTTCATTGGGGCTCAGTTGGATTCTACTCAGGGCAAAGCGTTCCTCCTGGAAGACCACTTCACTGCTTTGCAAGGTCTTGTGAGGCACTGCATTGTCTGGAGGAGGGTGACAGCACATTTCATTCAAACCCTCCTAGGCCACATGGCATCTACCACAGCTAAGCCCGTTCTCCAGGCTTCAGATGCACCTACTACAATCATGGTTCATCCAAGCATTTGCCCCTCTACGAGATGACCCACTGAAGCTTCTATCAGTTCCATGCCCTGTTCTCAGGCAGCTGTGGTGGTGGACTCTTCCCCAGAACATCAGGTGAGACCTGCCTTTTGCAATTCCTCACCCTTCCCAGTCGCTGACAATGGACATGTCCATGACGGGCTGGGGAGCTCACTCTCATGGCCTAACAGTCCATGTATTCTGGTCAACAGAGAAGGCAGATCGCCACATCAACTCACTGGAACTTCTGGAGGTATTCAAAGCTTTGTAGGCCTTCGAATCTTCCCTTCAGAACAATGTGGTGCAGATTGTGTCAGACAACACCATCACAGTATTCTATATCAACAAGCAGGGTGGGACCAGATCTCACATGCTTCTGGACCTGACCCTCCAAATTTGGGAATGGTGCATCCCCAGGAATACATCTTGTGGGGGACCAGAACAGCTTTGCGGACTCACTGAGCAGGGCCAAGTCCAACTGCCATGAGTGGTCCAAGATGTCCTGAAACCACTCTTCAAGGATTGGGGATCACCAACCGTAGACCTTTTCATGATGCAGATCAACACCAAATGCAACCTCTACTGCTCAAGGCAGCGACCATTGCGCAGGAACCTGGGAGATGCCTTCCGGTTCAAGTGGACAGGAACACTACTGTAACGCTTTCCCTCTCTTTCCCTTTCTCTCCAGAGATGTAATGAAATTATGCCACAACAACTCCAACTGCATACTAATAACGCCATGGTGGCCCAGAGAGCCCTGGTTCACCCCTTTCTTCCCCTTTCCAAGGGATGCTTCCAGCACCTCCCATTGAGGAAAGATCTCCTGTCACTGCACAATGCATGAGTCTTCCATCCAGACCTAGAAACGATCAAACCAACAGCATGGTTCATCTGTGTGGATGTCAGATTCAGCACAATCAATTCTCCAAGCTGCCCAATGACCTTCTGCATTGAGGTACTATGGATACAAGTGGCAGAAATTCTGTGATTTCCTGGTCATCAAAAAGATTCCTCTACACAAAGCTTCCATCCCACTCCTCTTGGACTTCTTGGCTTCTTTTATCCATACGACACCTGTCCCTGTCATCCATACAAAACTATGTGGCTGCCATATCTTCTAACTTCCAACATTTAGGGATAAATTCAGACCCACTAGTCCACCATTTTCTGCAAGGATATAAGAACCTACACCCACCAGTGTCAGGCCCGGTAACCTCATGGGCTCTCCAACTGGTCCTGCGGACAATCTCCTGAGTATCTTTTGAACCTCTGGATTCAGTAGATATCCACCTTCTCTCCTTCAAGACGGCCTTCCTAGTGGCCATCGCCTCAGCCAGGAGGGTGAGTTAACTCTGTGCTCTCAGGGCGGATGCCCCATACACTCAATTCCACACCACTAAGGTCATCCTCCAGCCAGATGTAGCATTTTTACCCAAGGTGGTCTCATCATTTCACCTCAATCAGGATATAGTCCTACCTTCTCTAGAGACTTTACCCTTTCCAGGTGCCGTTGTCCCTCACCACCTCCTCGATGTCAGAGCAGCACTTGAACTCTAACTCAACAGGACAGTGTCTTTCCGATGCACCAATAGACTGTTTGTGTGGTACTCTGGTCCCAAGAAGGGCCTTCTAGTCTCCTCTCAACATTTCTCCAAGTGGGTGACCTCGACAATCCAGATCTCATATGAGGCGATGGGCACATCCCTGCCCTCTTCAGTCCGGGGTCATTCTACCAGAGCGACAGCTACCTCGACTGCCTTCCTTCATGGTGTACTGCTTCCAGACATCTGCAGAGTGGCAACATGGGTGACACCAATCAGTTTTGTGAAGAATAACAAGTTAGACTCTTCTGACTCTGATGGTGTGGCCCTTGCCAGGGTGATTACCACAATCACCTTACCTAATCTACCTCTTTAATACAACTGTAAATTTTACCTTATCATAGTGTTGTCTTGTCTTACTGGTTTGGACACCCCACCATCTACTGTTTAATCAACCCATTGTGTACTTTCACAGATACCACGAAGGAGAACGGGTTGCTTACCGCAACTATAGTTCTTCGAGTGGTTTTCTGTGAATTCACACAAATCCACCCTCCTCCCCTCTGGTGTCCTGCCTCTCACATACTTTATTAATGTGGCTAAATGGAACTGAGCAATTAGTGAGAGGTGGGGGTTTATATGGCCAGGGGTGAGGGGGTGGAGATACCACCCAAAAGTTTTGGAGTGATGTGCTAGAAGTTTCCGAAGTGTTTTGCACAAGCATAGGATTAACCCATTGTGTGAATTAACAGAAGACCACTCGAAGAACTATAGTTACGGTAAATAACCCATTCTTTTGAGTTGGATTTTAAATTTTAAGAGTGAAAAACAACACTTGCCTCAATGGATCATATAACTTCCTCATTCTACTCTCTGCTGTTCTAAGAATTAATCAAATGCATGATATAATGTGAACACCATGCAAGCTAAGAAGTACTGTCTTAAGTTTTCCCAGCAATCAAACTGTGCTGGCATTAATTGCAATTATTCACATGACAAGAGACTAATAGCAGACTTAAATCTATGGATGAACACAGTGCAAGCAGTGTTTTATTACATATTAGAGTGTTTGATCAGGCACAACACCTTTTATGCCTCCCTTAAATGAAAACTCAGGGGGTTTTTTTTGTTTTTTTTTTTGCTTTACTATAGCTATAATTTATATTTACTAGCCATATACTTCAAATAAGGGCCATGAATTTCATTTGGCAGTAACCTGGTTCTGTGAGCTACTTGGGACATTCCTTCCACAGGCCTTTAAGGGAAATGATCACAGAGAGCCAACATATTATCTTTTTGGTTTCAGTTCTCATCAATAAATACTGTTCTCATGATATAGTAACTTCATCCCTACATAAATATGGATATTTGACTTATCTATCATTGTTTGACATGCATTAGAATTCTTTTTATAAAGGGAAACTGACAGATATTTGGCAGTATTCATGCACAGCTGACTGTGTATGTTACCCTGCAGGACAATTGCCTTATACATTCCAATCCATAAATGTTATCACATCAAAGTGCATAAGTCAGGGTGAGGAAGCCATGGCCCTCCAGCTGTTGTTGGAATCCAACTCCCAGCCCCAAACAGCATGGCCAGCATGGTTCAAGGATGATTAGAGGTATTATCCAGCACCATCTGTAAGGCCACAGACTCCCTACTTCTAAAAACAGTGTAGCTATCACCATTGTTTATTATTTAACTTCAAATAAATCCTAAATCTTATCTCAGATCAGATTTTTCTGATTTTTCAACTGTGCATGCTGTTGAGCATTTCATGCCTTTACAGATGAATGAAATCACTCAAAAGTGAGTACAGATAACTATTTGCCAAGTGGTAAATGGATTTACCATGGTATGTATTAATCACCTGGCCATCCATAGGATCCTGAAAATGATGAAGAGATTTTGAAAATGATAAAGAAATCAGATCTCCTGATTTGAAATATACATATACATATATTGTGATACAGCCTTTGCCTCAGTGCACGCTCATGTGCATGCCTCTGAGGACTCTGTTGCCTTTGTGAGACATAGTCTTGGGGTTCCTCTGCCTGGGTATTCCCTTAATTGTGCTTCCTTTTATCTAGCTGCCACCACCCTTTGAATTCTACACCCCCTTACAACACAGTCCTGTGGTAGCCATATTAAGGAATTTGCAAAAAGTATATTTTAATATACTCCCCAAAGGGAGACTGTGGGGTTTCCTTCTGTACTTTTTGCAACTTGCAGAGATGTTACATTCCCCTCCCTTCTGTCCCGAAGAGGAGAGAAATGACCAAGCAAACAAGGCACGTGTACGCATCAACTAAAGAAAGATTAGAAAAAAGCTTATTTATTCTAAGCAGCATTCATAACTTGCAGATAATTCTTATGGAAAGGCTCCTCCTCCCCAGGTACATTCATAGAACATACAGGTGTAGTTAAGCATTCAGCCAAGGGGGAAAATAAACATAATTCCCTAACACAATCTAGCTAATACATGTCCTGATCTACTCACTGACCATGAAGTTCAGTCTGTTGAATTCAGGGGAGGCTGTGAGCTAGGGCCATCCACCTGTCTCCAACAGCCTTCCTTCAGCGGCCTGAGGTTCTCACCCCAGGATGCTTCTATGTTGTCTCTCCACCTGAGATGAGATGTTCCCCATCCTAGGATCCCTTTGTTATCCTCTCTCTCATGGCCCTGAGGCAGTATTTATAACCTCCTTGGTTATAAAGCATCTCAAAGGTTTGCCACTCGGGAATCTTTGATTGGTCAGTGTCTTTTGTGACCTATGCCATCTGTGATGATGCTGACCCTAAAGGTGTTACCTTTCTCCGGATCTTAGTTAACCCTTTGTTACCTGATTGCTGAGCTGGCAAATAATGGGGAATGGGGGCTTTCCATTACCACATATATATTTTCAAATCAGGAGCTGTGATCAAATATATATATATATATATATATATATATATATGAAGAGTGGTAGTATTTATCCATCAATTTGATACAGCATTACAGATGGCTGTTTACCAAGTGACTACCTGTACAGTGTGATACATTATCACTTATAATTTATGTTGAAACATATTCATTCTCTTGTACTACAATGGGGCATTTTAGTCTCTCAGAGTCAAACTTGGGTGCAGAACCAACAGAACTAGATATACAAATATAGGCATTCTATAACATGTAGACAATGTCCAGAATCCTATTGGGTAGTTACAAATGAATACTTCACTAGAGACTGCTACATATTCATGATCTCTGTGTATACCCTTATTAAGGGCATGTTGTCCCTACACATTTGCAGCTTGCACTTTCATGGATTTGATTATTCATGCATTTGTAGCTGCTGCTTAATTAGCCCAATAGCCCAACCCCCACTACTTCTTGTCCTGCCAAAGCCTCCAGCCACTCTATCCAATTTCTTCCATGCAACCAGGATTTCCCAGCTTCATTTGCAAGATCTTTCCCAGCTGAAAGTCTCCCTGCCCCATTCCTCAGTTTCCTCTTTCTTCTGAATTTCTCCTGCCCTGCCAAAACCTATAGCCACTCACTTGGTTTCTTGCTTGCAACCAGGATCACCCAGCTTCATTTGCAAGACTTTTCATGACTGAAGGACCTCCCTGCCCCATTCCTCATTTTCCTCTTTCTTCCAAATTTCTCCTGCCCTACCACTTATCAGTGCCAAAGCACTCCCTAAGCGGTTTACAAGGGGTTTTTTTTAAGCTAATTTCCCCCAACAAGCTGGGCACTCATTTTACTGACCTATGGAAGGATGGAAGCCTGAGTCAACCTTGGAGCCCTCTGGGATCAAACTCATAACCTTGTGGCTTGCAGTACTGGCATTTAACCACTGCACCACAGTAAGTCCCCAGCCACTTACTTAGTTTCTTGCCTGCAACCAGGATCCCCCAGCTTCATTTGCAAAATATTTCCCAGCTGAAATAATAGTAATAATAATAATAATAATAAAATTTATTTATACCCCGCCCCTCTGCTAAAAACAATCGGGGCGGCTTCCAACAATTAAAACATTATGATAATGACTAAAAACACCACCCACCCCCACCCTCCCACATAAAAAGACATTAAACACAATAAGATTAAGACCTGCCCACCACATTCCTTCTGTGGCAAACTGCTGGCATGCAGAGCAGAAGAAATCTCTGTTGCAAAGAGCCCTTGAAGCCTGCTTCTTTGCTGGATTGGAGACTCTTTGCAAAGGAGATTTCTCCTCTCTGCCTTCTGCAAGCACTTAGCACAGCATCGTGCGGCTTTCAGAAGCAGGTTGGTGTCTGAGGGACCTACCTGCTAGGCCCACAGGCTTTGTACTCCCTGACCTCCAGCTGCTCACTTTGAAAGTTGAGGAGCCCTTCTGGGGAGCTCCACCCCCACTGCCACTGTACTGGAAGTATTCATGGTTGTTTTGGTTTTTTTTAAAAAAAAATTTTGTGGTGGTCCTGCATCACTAACCCCCGTGAATGTGCAGGGGCAACTGTATATAACCTTATATATGCTAAAGATGGATGGGACAAAAATAAATAAATCACAAGAAATCTAAATTTACTGCTTGGTTCCTCCTCTCCTCCCAGCCAATGTTAACGGTAGAATGTAATATTGTAGGTACAGGAGAAATTTAATTTTCTTCCATGGAAAAGGGGTCTCAGTGGAATTCACTGCATTCCAGAAATAGTTTATAAGTGTATATTTTCTGTGGGTTTTTACAAAAATCTGATCTTCCCCCACCCTCTTTTTTATTCAATGTTGTATTTTCTGACTGTAGGTTTTTGGGTGGAGCACACTTGTAGCACATTAACACTCATCTGCACATGATGCAGATATTCAGATATCTGCTATGAAAGAAACTGGCAAAAATTCCCACAATACTTTGGGATTCTCTTTGGGATCACAAAATATTCCATGCTTAAAGTAATATTAAAATTCTAGTTCAAGAATTTTAAATCTATAGTTGCCAGTTTCTTTCATAGCAGATGTTGACTATTATTGCTACACCCCAGTGATGGGGTAAAACTGTAGAGCACTGGGATAATTTGATTTGATTTTTGTACACTTTACCCCTTTACAGCCATTCAAAATGTAGAAACAGTGAATATGTGGGTGTCATTGCTGCCTTCACCTCCCAAACAAAATGCATTTATAAAAGCATCATCAAGAAGCCTCTGGACATAGAGCTGTGCTTCAAGAAGTAGATGTTCTAAGAGGAAGCAAGAGAGAAAAGGAAGATTCCATATACCAAGCCAGACTATTGGTTCATTGATTACAGCCACTGTCAGCTGATCCCAGACCTTTTGCAGCCAAACCAGGAATGACATATGGAGACTTTGCAGTACAAAGTATGTGCTCTAACACTGAACCGAGCTCTCATTCCCAGGACTGGGACACAGGAAGAAGACTATTGAATATGCTGAAGAGAGCTGAGCTAGATCTCTTTTTGGTGCTGGATGGAATAAAAGATCATGAATCCACTGAAGTGAAAAAGGTAGCCCAGTTTATTGATAAGCAGACATTGAATTACATTCCTTGGGCCAGAGTTTCTTGGGAAGGATTAACTCAAAGCACTGGAGGAGTGGGACACAATTTTATGTGAAGATGAGAAGCAGTTAAACATCATTGATGTGTCTAATAAATACATTGAAGGCAATATCTACAAAGAGAGATGTTGACCACCACCACTCCTTGGTGAACCCAGAGAGGACAGGGAACAGGTTGTTGCAGGCATGAAGGCTTGAATGGATGGAAGAAAGATGTACACTTTTCTAATCACCTTGGAGAAAAGGTTGGAAAAATATCTCGGCTTGTCTGCAGTGATCTGGAGGACTTGACCTTCTCAGGTCCTGCTCATTTCAGGTTCGGGGATACAATGAAGTAAAATTAAGTTGCACGGGGTACAAATCATAACTTTGTTTGTGAAAAATAGATGGAAAAAAGATGAAGAAACAGTAATAGGTAAAGTGTTTTCACAGCCCTTTGGCCAAATGCTGTCAAGTACAGATGGTCTCTGCATTTGCACTGCTGGACATAATGTGGTTAACTTGGCTCCACTTGGGAGTGGTGCAGTTCCCTGAAAAATCCTTTCTATTAAAAAAAAAAAGTTTCTTATCAGCATCTTATCTCACAGTAGCTGCATCTCGGTTTACTGTTGTAGTTATGGTCTCCTTACAGGTCACACAAACACACAAGCAAAGTACGATAACGTTATGAAACAAATGTGATTTTTAAAGCAAACTAGTACATACAAGTGTGAGGATATGAGAGATGTGTGTAATTGATGAGAAGCCCAGTTACTAAACTCCTCACCCATCTTTCACAAACACAACTCATTACATCATCTGGGACAGATGTTTTCATCCTCCAGATATTTTGGATTTCAGCTCCTTCAAATCCCTGCCAGCATCCAATGTTTGGAAATTCTGAGTTTGGGAAGTGGAACTCCTTATAATCACTAGTCAACCCCTAGTGTAAGGTGATCTATTGGTTACTGGTGGATGCAGGTTAAGCTGTGTGCCCTTCTAGTTCCACACAACTCACTGATTCCATAGATATGTCAAAGCATCTTTTCTCATAGAATCTAAACTTTAAAAAAATCAAAAGAAAGAAAAGAAGGGGAAAAGCTGTTGCATGTCATCACCTTTTCCTCCTAATCAAGAACTGAAATATTTAAGAGTTACCGTCTGAAGTCAAAATGTTTAAGGCTGTGAAATGACTGCAACAAGATATATGCTCTGTAAATAATTAATTATGCATCTTCTTGAAGTCTGCTGCTATGACTCAGGACATGATCCAATTAAATCAAGCTTCTCCTGACTGGGAGAGAAATTGAGAGTAAAACTTATTATTTCACCCACACAAATCTGCTCCTACATCAATTGGGGAGCACATCTTAAAATTAAAGCTTCCATCTTCAGTTAATCAGTGTGACCTTGCAAGAACAAAAAGGGCACTGTTGCCTCCCAGCTGGCCTAGGGGAAAAGAGAGAACACAGGTTCCTTAGAGAGGAATCAACCATATGCTACTAAGACATTCTCTTGGCTCTTTTTATTGTTGATATTTTTCTTGCCTTCTTAAAATGCTTGTATAAATATTAATCCATAGTTTAAGAGGGAAGGAAGGCCTAAGGGACAGAATGTTAATAAGAGGAGCCATCTCTAATTTATGCCACATCTAAAATTCAGTGTGGCCTAAGAAGAGAATAACGTACACAGAACTAATGTTCATATTTAGATTAGACCCATTGAAATCAATGGCACATTAGTGAGGGAATACTTACTTCAGAATGATTTCAGCAGGTCCACTATGAGCATGACTAAGCCTGGATTCAACCCATCTGAACAGGGGTGGCGAAACTACTGTCATCCAGATGTTATAGGAATACAGCTCCCATCATCCCTTATTACTGGATATTCTGACTAGGGCTAATGGGAGACAGGATCTAAGAACATATGGAGGAAAGGAAAACCAATGGATCCACTACAGCAGCAGTGGTAAATCCACAGAGGTTTAGAACTTGCAGAGATTCTGTACAACTCAAATCAGCTTCAGGGGAAGGAGGGAACATCTCTAAAACTAAGAAGAAATGTTCCACCTCCATACAATCCACTATCCACCCCTGTCTGGAGGACAACATACTCCCCAAACCAGCATTAGATGATGCAGCTCTTTTAGAGTGTATTCCTTTGAAAAACAGGTGGAGGTAAATTCCCTGCCAGTTGGAAGCTAGGAACTGATAGAGAAGGGTTGAATGGTCCAGTTAACTTACTCTCCAGTGAACAGTAGTTTTTCACTTAGGAGATTTTCACACTACACTGTTATAGTGTTACTATTCTACTTTATTTGCTATGGCTGCCTCCTGTGGAATCCTGGGATTTGCAGTTTAGGGAGGGGCATTTACAACTCTTAGCCAGAGAGCTCTTAGGCCTCACTAAACTACAAACCCCAGAATTCCACAGGAGGAAGCCAGAGCAGTTAAAGTGGAATAGTAACACTATAACAGTGTGGTGTGAAAATCTCCTTAGACTTCAATCTTGTATCTCCCTATCTGAGAGTAAGCCCCAATGAACTCAGTGGGAATTTCATCTGAGTTGATGGTTAGAGGACTGTGGTGCTAGTACCTGTTCACAAAATATCAGTACTGTTCTTAAAACATTAGAACCAGACTGGAGACAGAACAAGGTAGCAGGAGATCCATTTGAAGTGCCCCCCCCATCCTAATTTAATAGACTTCCTCTGCTTTCCACTTATGTCTTATTGCTGAGTGACAGAGCAATAATGCAACAGCATGAAATAATACAGAGTAGACTGGCTAGATTTTCAAACAACACTGTTATAGTGTTACTATTCCACTTTATTTGCTATGACTGCCTCCTCTTGAATCCTGGGATTTGCAGTTTAGGGAGGGGCATTTACAACTCTCAGCCAGAGAGATCATAGGCTTCACTAAACTACAAACCCCAGAATTCAACAGCAGGAAGCCAGAGCAGTTAAAGCGGAATAGTAACACTATAACAGTGTAGTCTGAAAGGGATACCAGTTTCAAGGGATGTCCTGTGGTGCATTAAAGAAAAACAAATAAGGTGCTAGAGGCCTTTTTGTAGCTTTTGCTGCATCTCACTTATGATTTGGACATAAAGTTGGTAGGTTATAAGGTATACTATACTTTGTTCCACATAAGTTAATTTGGGCTAAATATTTGCTGATTCTTGGGCTCAATCCCTTGCCACAGAGAGAACACAAATCTCCACTGATGCAGTTGCACTAGATGGTAATTTAATGCAAGCACTTTGTGCAAAGCAGCTGAGTTACACAATTCTGAAAATCTGAAACTTCTGGAGCAAGTGTGGGAAAAGTGTGACATATGGTTGGCATGTGATCCCCCCAAAAACCCAGCTTTGTAACACCAATGGACCCCACTTTTTCTGAAATGGAAAAGCTGACCTCTTTATTGTTGGGTGGGAAGTAATTCCACCAAGTCATTGGCTCCCTCATACCAGTTGTTTTAGGTCTAGGAGATGCTTTATGGGGTAACTGAAGTCACTTCCATTATATGCTTTTCTGGGCATAAAACAACTGGAGACGATGACAGAATTATAATTCCCATTGCAGATGTTTAGGAGCACTTAGGTAATTTTGAAAAGTTTAAAAAAGGCATTGCCCACTGAAGTCAGGTAAGGAGTGTGTGTGTTCCTCATATTTGGTGGTTGCCCATCCTTATCATCAAGCAATAGACCATGTACTAGCACAGTGGCATAGTAGGACACAAGTCTGTGAATGCTACAAGCTACTGATGTATGTAACAAGGCACATTGTCCCCTGATTTACTTCAGGATCACCTCAGCACCCACAACAAAGCACAAAGCAGTAGCATACGAGTAAGGGAACGCACTTAAGGTGCAATTGTAATGTTGCATACTTATGTATTAGTTGTTGAAAACAGAATCAATTTCAAATAATTGGCAATTTGTAACTAATTTACTTTGGTGGTTTGGCTTATTCTCCCTGTTTACCATAGCAAAGCATTGAAAAACTGGGTGACTGAAAATACAAGCAGCCAGCACTCTTTTGAAAGGATTTCACTTATGTGAGCCAAATTTTCCTTGAACTGATGAGTTAGAGACCTTTATTTGATCTGTCCTTTAACACTGCAAACCTGTATATGGCTATGTAGGAACCATTTCCCCTCTATGCTACTGTAGATTGACATAAGGGAGTCTTTTTTTTTTAAGTAAACCTACACAGGTTTGCACTGTGAAGAGTCTTTGAAAACTGGATCATTTTTGACATTTTTTGCACATTGGGAAGAAAATTATTAAAAATCACTCTGTTTCCCTTGAGAAGAAAATTAGTGAAGAATCTCATCCCTGTTTTGTTGTCAAACATCTTTGGTAGAATATTACAAAACCACCATGTGTGAATTTTGTACAGAATAAGTCCCCAACTATAGCATATTATTTTCTTCTTCTTCTCATGGTTTCCCAACATTTGAAAAAAATGATTTTGACTATTTTTTTTTATGAACATTTCCTAATATTATTTCCATCCCTACAACAGAAACAACAAAGTGCCACAGGTGGCTTTAAGATTTAACAAATATTTATAGTCGGACCACAAGGGTTCATTTTCCAAACTTTTCACGGGTACTGGAAAGTGCAGATAACAGTGAACACTATTAAAACAAAGGACTTCTCGTAAAAACATACTATAGAGTTATGTTGGAGAACCTTAGGGATGCTTAGAGAAGATGCCTCTCTAGGCATTTTCCAGTGTGACTCTAGAGTATGTGTCCCTGTTATGTGTTCTACTGAAAATGTGAATATTGGTTTGATCGATATGGGGGTCTGACTGTATTGTCAGACAGTACTATTAATAGATGTGTTAGAACAAAATATCACTTTAGACAGGTGGTTCTTTGCGTGTGGTCCATGGACTCCCAGGGGGCCACAATGTCCTCACAGGGGGTCCACAAAGGCTTGAAGGCTGATCAGCCCATGTGTCAGGAGCCAAGGCAAAGGCTGGCTGGCTTGGCCTGTGCATTGCTCTTCAATCAGCTCCAGCCACAAATTTGCAGGCGGAAGCAAGAGAAAAGTCTTCCCTCCCATCCAGTGCCTCTGAGGGGAGGATTAATGGATGATGTAATTGAATCATCATCATCAGGTATTGTTGTTCTTGTTGTTGTTTTAAATCTTGAGTTAAATCTTGGGGGTCCACAGCAATAAAATATATTTAAAGAGGGTCCTCAATCAAGAGAGGCCAGTTCCCCATCACTTGGGAAGAAGCTGACTGCCATTTCCATCCCTTCCTGTGTGCAATCTCCAGTGCAACAGGCAGAAGCTGTGTCCCTGTCGCAATTCCCCTTGCACCAGAGATCACTTGCACAAGGGGGAGCACCATTTAGCTGCTTCCTGATCAACAGGGGAGCAGATCCCCACTGATTGCAGTGGCAGCTTTCCAGTAGGTAGGCACTGGGGATTTTCACGGTCCCTACATAGCCCCTACTTTAGATAATGACTAGTCAAGAGTAACAGTCATGAGTGCAGAACGATAAGTTACACATTAGTATCTGCCATAGGGGATCTTGTCCCACCCTTTTAAAACTATGTATTGAACTACAAGATCTAGGGCATGGTCTGATTTTTATAGGCCCCAATGATCTCAGTGGGCAAGTTTAACCATTAACCTAAATCTTTCTTACTAGAATAAGTGGGAATTGAAGATTTTTAACTTGTAAATAAAAAAAACTTTGTTCCTGGATCTTTACAGAGAAAAGTAATTAGCTTTTCTTATATTATAGCATTACATTTTTTACATGAAATAGCACTTTTAATAATAAAATAGTTGAACTTTTAATTGTTTTTTGTTTACAGCTTTTCTATCACGTAATTATGTAGCCCAGTGTAAATGAGGGAAATTTATACATGGAATAAGGCTCCTGTGTAGACATTATTGTTCAGCATTCAGTTTGCACGCAGAAGGTTCCAGGTTCAATCACTGGTGTCTTCAGCTGAACAGATGACTTGGAAAACCATTTGTTTTATGACAATATCCACCCATATAGCTCTTTGTAATTAGGTACATAATTTTTAATACACACACTTCTCAAAACCAATTCATAAACAAAGGTAAATAAGTTTTGGAGATGGCTTTTTGAAAATGAAAGATGGCATCTTCAGTAAACATGAACCAGAAATGTAAGTTATTCAGAAAATTAACTGTCAGATGAAAAACTGGATTGAATTAAACCTGAGGTAGTAAATTTATTCCTAACCTGCACCACCGCAGACTGAACGTGAAGATTCACATAATATTATCCTCTTAGATTTACAGATGAATTCCTAGTTCTATAAAACTAGCATGCCCAGGATGGCAAAATAAAATAAAATAAAATAAAATAAAATAAAATAAAATAAAATATCTGTAGAATTCTTTTCTTCTTCTTCTTAAAAGTAGTTCTCAATGTGGATAAGCATTCAGCTGGATGAACCACTATGATACACAAGAGAGTCTATGTAAATTCTTTACCCCCTGTAGCTCATGGGTAGGTTTATTATTCAACTTGTGCATAAAGGACTTTATCAGACAGACTACATACGGTGTCATAAAGATGTCACATAAATGTGAAAGGGAGCATGGATCAGACGATGTTGCCCTTTTGTGTTTGTGTATAATGAAAATCACATAGATTGTAATTGACACCTTAAGCCATCAATAGATCCCCCATGCCGCTTTTGTGCTGGCATTGCTAACATGCGAAACATCAGGACATTTAAATCTCATACTTACCCCAACAAGGCTGGACTGGCCAGAACACTTCCGGGTCAGATTGGGATATTCAGCTGTTGACTCTTGTTCAACTTGTGGTCTACTAGGACTCCTAGATCCCTTTCGCACGTAGTCTCATTCAGCCAGGTCTCCCCCATCCTATATCAATGCTTTTCATTTCCCCCACCCTAAGTTCAGTACCTTACATTTCTCCGTATTGAATTTCATTTTGTTAGCTTTGACCCAGTTTTCTAGTCTATTCAGGTCATTTTGAATTTTGATCCAATCCTCTAGGGTATTAGCTACACCTCCTAATTTGGTGTCATCTGCAAACTTGACAAGTATGCCCCCAATTCTGTCTTCCATGTCATTGATAAAGATGCTGAATATCACTGAGCCCAGGACAGAAGCCTGTGGCACCCCACTGGTCACATCTTTCCAAGACGAAAAAGAGCCACTGGTGAGTACCCTTTGGGTTCGGCTGGTCAACCAATTACAAATCTATTTAACAGTTAACTTGTCTAGCCCACATTTTACAAGCTTGTTTGCAAGAATGTCATGGCGAACCTTGTCAAAGGCCTTACTGAAACCAAGGTATATGATATCCACAGCGTTCCCTTCATCTACCAAGCTGGTAATTTTATCAAAAAAAGAGATCAGATTAGTCTGGCATGACTTGTTTCTCTGAATCCCATGTTGACTTTTTGTGATTATGGTGTTGCCTTCTAAATGTTCACAGACTCTCTGTTTAATTATCTGCTCTAGAATGTTCCCTGGTATTGATGTCAGACTAACTGGACAATAATTGTTGGGGTCCTCTTTCCCCCCCTTTTTGAAGATGGGGACAATGTTTGCCCTCCTCCAGTCTACTGGGACTTCTACTTTTCTCCAGATTTCTCAAAGATTATTGCCAATGGCTCTGAGATTACATTTGCCAGCTCTATTAATACCCTTGGATTTAGTTCATCCGGTCCTGGAGATTTAAATTCATTTAGATTAAGAAGGTATTCCTGTACTACCTCTTTGCTTATTCTGTGCTGGATTTCCCCTATTATGTCCTCTATTCCATAATCCTCTGGTTGATTAACATTTTCCTTTTCTGAAAACACTGAGGCAAAGAAGGTGTTGAGTAATTCTGCCTTTTCTCTGTCTCCTGTTAGCATTTTGCCATCTTCTCCACATAGTGGCCCTACCATTTCCTTCTTCCTTTTGCTGCGGACATACCCCCAAAAAAACTTTTTATTGTTCTTAACTTCTCTAGAGAGCCTAAGCTTATTCTGCACTTTAGCTTTTCTGAATTTACTCCTACACATGTTTGCTATCTGCTTGAATTCTTCTTTGGTGATTTCCACCTTTTTCCATTTCCTATAAATGTTCTGTTTAAAACTTAGCTCAGGTTGAAAGTTCTTCAGTCATCCATTATACAGTTGCCCCTCCATATTTGCGACTTTCACATTCGTGGTTTTGATTATTCGCGGAAGGCTTCTCCACCCCCCCGCTGGTCAACACACCCTCCCTTCCCAAGGCAGCAAAGGGCTTAGCACATCGCTGCCTTCGGAAGGAGGGATGGGGAGCAGCTGGCGCACTGCGTCTGCGCCCCACTCCCTTCCCAAGGCAGCGAAGGGCTTCTGAGGAAGCCCTTCGGTGCCTTGGGAAGGGGGGGTGGGAAGCAGTTGGGCCGCTGGCTCTGCACCCCACTCCCTTCCCAAGGCAGTGAAGAGCTTCTGAAGAAGCCCTTTGCTGCCTTGGGAAGAAGGGGTGGGGAGTAGCTGGTGCGCTGCCTCTGCGCCCCACTCCCTTCCGAGGCAGTGAAGGGCTTCTGAGGAAGCCCTTCGGTGCCTTGGGAAGGGGGGGTGAGAAGCAGTTGGGCTGCTGGTTCTGCCCCCAATCCCTTCCCGAGGCAGCGAAGGGCTTCGGAGGAAGCCCTTAGGTGCCTTGGGAAGGAGGGGTGGGGAGTAGCTGGTGCGCTACCTCTGTGCCCCACTCCCTTCCCAAGGCAGCAAAGGGCTTCTGAAGAAGCCCTTCAGTGCCTTGGGAAGGAGGGGTGGGGAGCAGCTGGCGCACTGCCTCTGTGCCCCACTCCCTTCCCGAGGCAGCAAAGGGCTTCGGAGGAAGCCCTTCGGTGCCTTGGGAAGGGGGGTGGGAAGCAGCTGGCCCACATGCTCATATCTTATTCGCGGTTTTTTTCACATTCACGGGGGTTGTCTGCCCCTAACCCCCGCGAATGTGAAGGGATGATTGTAGTTTTTTTGAGATACCGCCCATTTTTCTTCCTCATTGGTACTGTTTGAAATTGTGCCTTCAGTATCTCCCTTTTGAGAAAGTCCCACATGTCTTGAAGTCCCTTCTCTTCTTGTATTCCTGACCTTGGGGTTCCGCCCCCCCCCCCAGTATTTCACTGAGTTTATTGAAATCAGTTCTCCTAAAGTCTAGAATGTGTGTCTGACTATGCCTGGCTTCTCCTTTCCATTGTATAACGAACTCCAGGAGAACATGATCACTTTCACCTAAGGATCCCACCACTTGCACCCCATTAACCAGATCATCTCTGTTGGTTAGGATCAGACCTAAAATAGCTGATCCCCTTGTTGCCTCTTCCACCTTTTGAACAATGAAGTTATCTTCCAGGCAAGTAAGGAATTTGCTAGATCTTGAAGTCTTGGTTGAGTGAGATTTCCAGCAAAATCAGGATAGTTGAAGTCACCCATCACTACTACATCTCTCCTTTCTGTGTGGGTGGTCATCTGTTCTCAAAAGGCATCATCCAATTCCTCTGTCTGACTTGGGTGTCTGAAGTAGGGTCCTACAATAACATCCCTGTTGTTTCCCTCCCCTTTAATTTTTATCCAGATGCTCTCTACCTGGCTTCCAGTGTTGATGTCATGGATCTCTTCATTGGTGTAAATATCCCTGACTTATAATGCTATTCCTCCTCCTTTCCTGTTTGGCCTGTTTCTCTTTAAAAAGTTATACCCCTCTATTCCTATATTCTATGGTGTAGGTCACAGTAATGTTAGAATCTGCCCAGATAGGAACACAGGTAGTTAAATCAATAAATAACATCCATATCCTCCACAATAAAGAGTCATCTGATAACATGACTTCTCTAAAATAACCTGAGCATGTTTTCTCCTTGACAACCATCAGCATTGAACCTGCATCTTTTTTAATGCTCCCATTCACTCCTTATTCTCTATTTTCCATTCCTCCTTATTTTTGGTTTTCTCAAATGAATCTTTCTCTTCTTTTTCTGACTCCAGCCACCATTCTATAATACTCCCTTGAAATAATCATCCCTCGTTTTCTACTTTGGGTCAGGTATCAAGGCTCCAACAACCAAAGTCTAAGCCAACAGAGTCCAAGCTGTGGTCAGACAATTTAGACAAAAGATCATGCAAAGACGTGTTGTCTGTGTTCAAGACAGTTGTGTTCTATACCTACCAGACAATAGGTGAATCCAGAGCAGCTAAATCCATAGCTAGAATCAAAAACCTTTCCAGGGTTCAAAACAGAAAAGTCCAGCCATAGAGCAACAGTTAAATGTGAGTAGTCCATGAACAGGTCAATCACAGTCCAAGTTCTATTGTTAGCTGGAGGGTCAACCAGAAGAACAGTATAAGAATAATTGCCAAGCTATAACCAGATACAGATACTGATTCCAGTAACTCTTCCAGCCTGCTACTGAGTCTTCTGTAGCGGGGCTCTAGTGAAAACTATCGAGTGTAAGCTTTCCCTGAAGGAAAGCTGTCCTCTTGAGTAGATTGTTTTCTAAAGAGCACTGCATTTCACTGAGTTGCCTCTAATCTCATTCATTCATTCTTTCATTGTACTATCCTCTTGGGTTTGGGTTTGGGAGGAGGCAGTGCTTCATCTTCTGACTCAGGATCTGGAGACATTCCACTATCTTTTCTCCCAAGGGTCCAAAATCTTCATAGATGGTTTGTTTCTTAGAGTGACTTGCTCCTTGAAATTTAGAATATGACATATACATTAGGGTGTGTTCATCATTTTAATTTTTACAGGTTGTTTAAATACAGCCTCTATTTGCTTCTTTCAAAGAGCTGAAATATATTTATTAGTGACCATAAAACAGTAGCCAGAGACTATTATTAGAACATTAACATAAGGGTGGTACAAAGTAGGGGACTACTCTCACGAACAAGAATCAGATGGTTATCAAAAATGTTGTTCTATGCTAGGCCTCTAGGAAAAAAAATAGCAGCAGCATTTTGTTTTGTTTTGCCTGCAGAGAAGCAGGAAACTAAATTAGCATAACTTTTACTATAAGCTTGAAGTCATATTTATGAGCAAGCTAAATTTATTTAAATGGGATATAGCCACAAAGAGTTTCATCTGGGATTAAGACTTAAATTAGAACTGACAAGAATTCAGTTTAAAACTTTTCACACATATTTTCCTAACTAAAATATGCTTACAAACTGTGAAAATCTTTCTCCTTTAAGAATCTAAAGCTGTTGGATGTTTGGTTGTACTTGGCCATATATATTTCAGAATATTCAGTATTTACATATGTGGATATTTTAAATTCCCAGGCAACAATATTATTGCCTTAACATTCAGCAGGGGTTAAGAATTTTAAAAGTAGCACTGTAAGGGAAATTCTTAAGGAAAAGAATTTGGAAACATTTGACTGAATTTTATTACAGTGTGGATTTTTATTTTTTTTACAGTTGCTCAGCATGGAATTTGTGGGAAGCGTAAAGTTAATACAATTTAATATTAATTACAGTAAAATATTATAGTGAAATCTATTATATCTCTACGCCAAAGTCTTAACAGTGAAATTATGTATAGGTCTACTCAGAAAGAATTCAATACTGCTTGTCCCTAAGTAAGAGGGTATACTGTAGACTAAGTACAGACCAATAGGAAACTAGAAGTTCTAAGGTTCACTAGCAGGGATCAGTATTTTGCATGTATTTTGGTGGCTTACTGGTTCTGGGAAAATTTACTTTTTGTGTTCCAAAAAAAATCTGCTCCTCAGTATCGATCCTGAATTGAATATAGGGGGAAAGGAAAGTCTATTCAGAGATTATTTTTTTGGGGGGGGGGTTGAAAAATATTTTATGAGTGTCAGGAAACCCCGATGAGAAGAATCTTGGACTGACAAGAATTATCCCAGTTCAAGACTTGTTCTGTGCAAAATTTCACACATGCTTGTGTGAAATAGCATTTTCAACATGTGACAGATCTGCACAATGCTATAATGGAGGACTTACTCTTTTTAAAAAGCAAGTGGGTAATTTTTAAGGAATTTTTAAAAGGAAAACAGCATTTTCTGATTTTCACACAGAAATATGCTGTTTTCTCTACAAAATGGTTGAGAAGATGAGTGGTGATAACTAGCTACCACTTGCCTGCCTTTCCTCTCTGTGCACAACTGCTCTTGGGAACTTTTGCTGCTTGCTCACTATCACCCTCATTCTAGTACAGCATGAAAAGGAACAGTAGCTGTCATTTGCCCTCTCAGTCCACACTATTGAGAATTGGAAGCAGACACCATGGCAGAATCTAATGGGGCCTCCCTGGAAGGCATTGTGTGATGGATCTGCAGAGCCTAAAACTGGCCCTGATTGCCCTCTTTCTTATTCCACATGCCCCCATGTTCTGTACACATGTGAGCAGCATTTTGTATCTGAGACATTTAAATAAAATGGCGTCAAGTGGTTCATTTTGTGCTGAGGGTGATACTTTTCTAAAAGTTATCATGCCTAGGCTCAGTGGTGAAGAAAAGGCCCTCCCTCCCACCAAGTTGCTGCTGCTGTCATTGTGCTTAGGCCCAGCAGCTGATGAAAGGCCCCCCTTCCATCCCAACTGCCTGCCCCTGCTGGGATCTTTGAGGAAGAGAAGAATAGGTAGGATCTGACGGACTTAATCCTCTCCCCCATTGCTATTCACTTTTACTTTTGTGTTATGTATTATTTACAAGCCTGAATACTGAATACTGCCCTCCTACTATGGGAGCCCTTTTGGCCAAAGGATAGAATATAAATACCCTAAATAAATACGTCTTACCTGGAAATAGGTCTCACTAACTCACTAGGACTTACTTCTAGTAGACAGTTGATTGTATTGTCACATTGAATTGCCATAGAAATCAGTGAGCAGCATACTTTTCTCTTCACCTATGGCTATTTCTATTTCCAACATAATACAAAGCTCATTTTCAGACAACTTACACTATTGCAATCGGTCTCTGGTAAGACAAGGAGCAGAAACATGATGAAGCTTGCCCTGTGGAACTATGGAAAACACAAGCACAATGCCTTAACAAAAATGTTATGAAGACAGAACTGTAGATTTCAAATATACCGTGATCAGCTCTCATTTTCAAACATCATAATTGGTCATATTATTCCATTATTTTAATTTAATTATGCTAATTCACTTCACATTTTATTAGACATGTTTCCTGTCTGACAATGAACATAAAACTTAATATATTTTAAATGCAGCAGAGTAATCTAAGTTTCCAAGCTGGCGTAGGCAATCCTCTTATTATCACCTCACAGTATAATCCTAAGTAAGTTAAATCACAAGTCACAGGCAGGGCAATCCTATTCAGATGGGAAAGGGAGAACCCAAGGCTAGAAATCATCAAATGCAAAACTTGCTAAGTGTATACTGATGGGCTGAAAATTTGGGGAATGCAGGTGGATGCTGAAGGGAAAATGAGTGTGCCAGCTCACATAATGGTATACTTTCTTTCTCCTATGACAGGCATAACGGGCATGATTCAGAACCAGAGATTCTGTAGATTGTAAACTCTCCAGTCTTAATGTCAGTGGTTGCTTCTCCCCCCCCCCCAATCCTGACTGTATCCCTATTCCACCCTTGGTTCATGGCAGGTTGTGAATTTTGTTTATTCTTCCCTCCTGAAAACGTGTACACATTATACACAATTTGACAATATGTGCATTTGCCGGCCGATCGCGGAATAACGAGACCACACACATGAAATGGGGTGAAATAAAGTGTTTTTATTTAAATCAGCCTATTTAAATTCCCTCTAAAATCTTCAGTAGGGGGAGGCAACCTGGTGAGGGACCAGATGAGGTAGTAGGTCAAAACTGGACCACACCCCTCAGCCTTCCCGGGTGAACACCTGGGTCCTGGTGAGGAATCCAGTTGCCTGGGGTTGCTCGCCAGCTGGCCCGCATCTGGAAGGTGAACCCAAAAGTCCCTCACCCAAGCCCCACAGATTGGGATGAAAGATTATCCTTTAGGCCAAACTCAAGGTGGGTCTCTTTCTGGCCCCTTAGGCACACAACCTGAAGTGGCCCTTCCAGAGACCCTACCTTCACCAAAAATTGGTGCCAAGGTGCACACCGAAGCAACGCCTCCCCCTTTCCCGCCATAAAAAGGGGAAAGTGTCCGCTTAGTCCCTTTCCCCCACCAGCTCATCCAAAAGGTCCCTCACCCCCTGATGAAAATCACTCAAAAAGATTGAATTTCCGGCCTCCGAAAGATGTACCCCATCTGCTCTGTAGAGCTCAGGCCTCTTGGACGCAATGTCAGGATGCGGAAGATAGAAACCAAGCCCTTTGTACATTGTGTTCTTAATTTCCTGATTAGTGTCTCTACGGGCTTTATCCAAGGAACAGGGATCACCTTCCCCTCTCCACTGCCGTCTTGGTAACATGGCGGACCACATGACAGTAACATCAGGCCATCATGACCTAATTACACGCATGTCATGGATCGCTTGAAGGACCAGCACCTTCCCTTTCAGAAGCCCCAAATCATTTCCCCCCCAATGTAAAACAAGAACATTAGGCAGAGGCCCTTGGTGCTCCTCAAAAAGCAGTGGCAACAGGCCACACCAACGTAAACCCCGTCGCCCCAACCACTCATCTGTCGCTCCTTTCTCCAGACTCAGGTGAGGGCCAAAGTGACTCAGCTGGGCATAGTATGACGAGCCACCCAGTAAATCATACTATGGCCACATATCAGCACCCGCAGCATCACCAGCGTCGGCCTAGAATCTGAAAAACAAAAGGGGAAGACACCCAGTTAGTAGGTGAGTGGACGCACGTAATGACGATAGGAGGAGGACCTCCATTGGCCAATCCTCTGGATTGCGGCTGCCGGCATGCCCATTGCCGCAGCGATGGAGGCGCCTCCTATGCGGAAGGAATCGGTAGCAAAACGAACCCCATGAAGACCCAACTTACCCAGAGCTCTAGACATCACTGTCTAGAATTGGTATTTAGTCAGTGGGGGAAAGTCCACATGCACAAACAAGGAGCCTGACTGTGGGCCCCGAACCGCTAAATATTGTTGTAAAGGCCTAACTGGGCATAATTCTGGGTCATTGCAGGGCAGCAAATGACATTGCTTGCCCCTCCTGCGCTGGTCAGTCTTGGAAAAGCACAGTGTCAGATTGACCTGATGCCCCTCCATGTTAACATCCCTAAACTCAAGAGCTCTATGAGACACATCATTTCTGGATGCCCGTATGAGCTCGCTGATGCGTAATGCACCAAAGAAGGCTGTTAAGGCCGCTGCATGAAAAAGCAGCACCTCATATGCAGACATACAAATACCTGCCCAAACTTTGGTTAGTCCTTTCAATATAGCAGGAGAAATGGGTACCCTACAGTCCGCCCTGTGGCCACGTTCTCTGGACCAACCTTCGAGGGCTTTCCGAATACGAAAGTCCCCAGTATTGTCAAAAACTCCCTGTGCCTTGAGCCAAAAGGCAATTGCAGATAATCTAATTTTAATAGATTGCGGGGATAAACCCTTGTTGTATAGAAAGATGCAAAACTGAAACAGATGTTCAAAGGGTACAGGGATCCACTGTTTAAGACCATTTGAACCACCCTTACCTTTCTGGGGAGCCATTTGTGTCACGTGAAATTGCCCCTCAGTGAATAGCCAGTACTATAGCAGCTGCTATGCTATTGGTATTATTGTCGTTATTATTTATTTATTATTATTATTATTATTATTATTATTATTTTAAACCATCAAGCATCAACAGCAAGATCAAAAGGGAAAACATCAATAAGTGATTTGTGTCATGTGAAATTGCCCCTCAGTAAATAGCCAGTACTATAGCAGCTGCTATGCTATTAGTATTGTTGTTGTTGTTGTTATTTTAAACCATCAAGCATTAACAGCAAGATCAAAAGTGAAAACTTCAATAAGTGATGTCCAAAACCGGAGCAATAACAATCAATAAATGGCAGTAATATATGATAATCAAACTGGAGCACTAACGATAATTGGCTATAAATGGCCAGTTACTGGTACAAAATGGCTGCCTTGGAGAAAGACCCCTCAAAATGCTCTCTCAGCAAACAACAGCAGTAGTAGCCCTCTGGAGGCCCGCCCAGAGAAACAATGGGACAGGGATTAGTGCCACTGGCCCCCTGGTGGCCCACCAAATTCTCCTAGAATATAAGAATCAGGTTGGGATGGGTTAAAGAGCCCTCTAGGGGCCCGCCAGTAGAACGAGAGAATTGGGAACCAGCAGAATAACAACAATTGAACCCAACGGTCCAGAGAGGCCTCTGGCAGCCCGCCAATTTGCAATTAAACCCTTGCCAAATGTCCCCGACAAATGGTGATCTGGCCAATGGGCAAGGTTCCCAATCAAACCTCATGCCAGCCTGGGCTTATCTATCCAGCATCAGTCAGGAGACCCCCAAATAGAATCCCCCCCGACTCAATACTCCCTGTAAGATGGCTGCTTAGCGCAATGATGTCCTCCTGGGCTCCGCCAGTCAAGTAGCCAGGCACTGGGAGAAAAGCCCACCCCCCCGTGGCCCCACCAGTCGCGGCCGTGACTGGGAGCGAGAATCAGCCGATTACAAGGAGGTCTGGCCTCTAAGCATGGAGGGCCCCGGACAGGAATGCAGTCGAGCTGAGGCTGAAGCACTGAGCAGCGTCTGACAGATTATTCGCGCCAGCCGGCAGGCAGGGAGAACTGCCAGGCACCGCGAGAGACAAGCGAATGAAGCTTGACCGGGCTGTCAGAGAGCTGCATTAAGTGCAGCGATCGTAGCCAGCACCTCTTCAGCCAAACCCAAGAGAACAGCAATCAATGATTGCTTTGCCTGAAAGAGGGAGGTGAAGGGCGGTAAGGCTTTAAGTAGCCTCTGGCCCCGCCCTTCACCCTCCATCGCAGGCGATGACGCCTGCAACCAGGGAAGTGGTCTCCAGACCACAATTCAGCCAGCAAAGGTGTCTCCCCTGCATTAACGGCACAGCTGAATGGCGGGGAGACAGATTGTTTACATATTTTCTACACATTTTCCCCATTGCCTAAATCTGTTTTGTGCATATTTTTCAATAACATGCATTTTTAGTCACTCACCTTATAAAAAGGTATATGTGACATATCGGTTTGAGTGTTGGCCTAGAACCCTGAGGCATGCCACACTCTCTTTCAGTCTAAGAGGAACTCCACAGCAAACCTCCTCTGAACTAACATTGCTACAAAAAACCCTAAGTTAGAGTTAAATTGATACTTCATGACAACAACAAATGCATGATTTCTTACATACAAAGGTGCACATTTCTGAATCAAGGTGTATGTTGCCTTTCAAAAAGTCTTCTGGTATGAACATCAGAAGTACTGAAATCTTTTTTCCATCACTACTGCCGATGGAATGTCTCCCCTTTTTACTTCCACTACCAATGGCAGAGCATCAAGGCTGACAAAGTTGCTTTTTTTTTTTTTACATTGGTAATGCAATTAACAATTAACAATGTAATTGTTAACACTGCATTAACAATACATTAACAATTACATTGTTAATGCAATGTAGGATTATGCCTATTGATCCCAAGAGGAAAATTGTGCAAGAAGGTCATCCAGTCTAACCAAACACACATTCTAAAGAAGAAAGCACCCCTAAGATCAATAACAGATGAACTCAAACCTGCTCTATGAAACAATGTACAATGGCATAGTAAATTGGTGCCCCTTATATAAAATGACAAAATCAGGCTTTGCCCTTTGGATATATATATATATATATATATATATATATATATATATATAATTTTGTTTAATATTTTCAAGCCATGGATGGTTGAATCTGTGGAGGCAAAATCTGTGGATACAGAGGGCCAAAAGTATTTGTACTGAATTAGAATTGACACAGGATTTTGCTGACAGACTCTTTATCTTTAATAGCTAAACGACAGGGATTGAAATGGGATGGAAATGGCTTATTTAAGACATGAAAGAAAATTAAACTGGCAGATTTGTCTATCCTTGGCCTTGACCTGTCATGCTTTATTGCAGTCTGAGGGACCTCAGCTTGAAGCATTTGACTGCACCTAGCTTCACCTGGATCTATTCACTATATTGTATCTCTTCCCTCATAACCCCTAGCCCACTGTCTGGAGGGTTGGACATGTTAGTTTTGCAGTCACCCACATCAAATTATTATTTATCATCATATTGTGTGTGTGTGTGTGTGTTACATTCTTTCCATCCAGTTACTAAACAACTTAGCACATTTTCATTAGTTCCTATCCAATTTTTTTTTGAAGGATACCCCTCCATTCCACCAACAACCCACCCTACAAAAACCCACCTTACCCATCCCTATTCAAAGTAACCAGTGCACCACTTGGTGCATTCAAACAAAGAACACTCAGTACCATGGCTAGTTTAAACCGTATTCAGCATTGTTGAAGTTATATATTGTCTCAAGGAAGGAATGGGGTCAACCGAAGCCTCAAAAAAGCTGGCAGAATCTGGTCTTGTAGTGGATCCACCTCCAGTGAATGTTGGTTGTAATTCTTAAAGGTCATGTTTCTATTTCTTTCCTAGCCCTACTTTGAGATGTACAAGAAAGAAGCTGGGACTTGGGACATGAGAACTCAGATCCCCCATAGCACAGCCGTACAGGTGGGGAGGCACATCTTGCTGATGTGCCAGGAGAGGAGACCAGTGGGCTGTGTGTCACTGCACTCACCGTGTACACGAGCATGGGGGTCAGGGTCAGAGGAGATTTAAGTCCTGCCACCCACCCTCCTCTTCTTCTTTTGCTTGAATCAACCCACCCTCCTACTGCTGATATAGTGTGATGTTTAATGATTGCTTCTGGGCTAGGTAGGAATTTTTATCCCTTTTCCATGGATTTTCCACCCACACCGTTGAAAGTGGATACGGACAATTGAAAAGGATGTTGTCTTAAATAGGAGGTCACTTGTCAGGAGGAGGGGGAGAGATGATAGTTCAGAAAGCACCTATGGCACCTCTTTCAGGTGAAGCGAGGTACTTGGAACTCCCCCTCTAGGTCCTGCGGCTAGGGAGGTGGTGAAAAGATACATCCCTTAGGGCTGCCCTGAAGGATAAACCCTCTCCTTAAGTCCTGTGGCTTGGCGGAGGGACTTTTAGATTGGCCTTCCAGATGCAGGCTGGCTGGTGCGCAAACCAGCTTTTGAGTTCTTTCCAGGGCTCAGGGTTTTCACCCATAGGAAGCTGGGAAGAAGGTATGGGGGATGGACTGTCTGCCCCAGCTGCTCTGGCACTAGGTTGCCTCCCCCCACATTGTAGTTCTACAGAAGACTTAAATAGGATAGTTTTAAATAAAGTAGCCCAGTTTTTAACCCATATAACTTGAGTCTGGTCTCATTTTCTGGGTCAGCTGGCAGATAGGAGTTGTACAAGTGAGGTGTGTCACTATCCAATTTGCTGTTGCTTCAGCATTATTTCCAGCAACAAACCAAGGATTACGTAGCAAATGTGAGAAAGTTTTAGTGCTGTGTAGTCAATCATGTTTAGCCATGTGGTGATACCTTGGAGAGCTGCTGCATTACATTGCCCTCATACATAATATGAAAGAGGGAATGAACCCTCATTGCCAAGGGCAAACAAACCAAAGCTCTCATTTTATCACATTACACTGGCAGTTTCATGGCAGTCCTCTTTCATCCATTGTGAAGAGTTGTAAATATGTTGAAGGGCCCCTTCCTGGAAAAAAGAAATGAGGGATATAAGGTGATGAATTAAAATATTTGTAAAAATCTTATCCCCAAGTTTTGGCTGATCCTTATCTGTAAATTATCCTCTTATATGTAAGATCTTCTGAAGATAGAATTTCACATGTAAATTACAATATGTCACACTGGTTGCCTTCAACAAAGCTATTAAATGATGACATCTAACTAATTAGTTGGTGAGAGAAATGCATGTTTCCTTAGACTCTATTGAGTCACCTTTAAAAAAAAGATCATAATAAAGTAATGCTAATCACTTGGGATATGCCTGCCATTAGCACTTCTTTAACGTGCATTAACAACAATGAGCTTAGTACATCTGTATTTTTTTGTTAAAATGCTATGTATGACATCTCAGAAGATTATGTTAAGTGGTGCTGGGTGGCACCACTTGTACAAGCAATATTGATGCAAATTGAATAGTACCCTGGGGAATCATAATGCCTAAAATGTTAATGCAATGTAGGATTATGTCTATTGATCCCAAGAGGAAAATTGTGAAAGAAGGTCATCCAGTCTAACCAAACACACATTCTAAGGAAGAAAGTACCCCTAAGACCAATAATAGATGAACTCAAATCTGCTCTATGAAACATATTGATAAACTGTCTATGGATTATAAAGCTTCAGAGTATGCCAGAATATATAGAATACAAATTTTCTTGACACATTGAGACACACCACTGAAAAAATGGTGAGTCACCACAAGATTTTTCACATTTTTGGACTGTTTAAAAAGAACATTTCATTTCATTTTCATAAAAATACAGTGGGCCCTTGGTATTGCTGGGGTTTGGTTCCAGGACCCCCCCCCATAGAAACTAAAATCTGTGGATGCTCAAGTCCCTTTATATAAAACGGCATAGTAAAATGGTGTCCACTAATGGTATATAAAATAGAAAATCAAGGTTTGTTTCTTTGATTTTTTGTGGGAGGGGGCTGAATATTTTCAAGCTGTGAATGGTGGAATCCATTGATGTATAATCTGTGGATAAAGAGGGCCACCTTTTTTTTTTTGGTAGGAAAATGTTTCTGTACAGCAAACAACAAATTTTGAGTGATTTAAACATTTTTAATGCAAAATGTTGGCTTTCCCCTGAACAACATGGGTTTTTCTTTCTGCAGAAACAAAAATGTCACCAAAAAATTGTCAGGGAAAATAGTTTTTGTGATCAGGAGTCTGTCTCCCCCTCCCTGAGTAATTTTTTCACCAGACATCATAAGGCGCCAGTTTCGTTATCAAAGGTTCATAAATCTGTCTGTTTTGTTATTCTGTTCTTTGGGGGTTGTATATGAGAAACGAAACTTGAGATTACTTTCGTTTCTCCCAAAGACTGAGTGTTAGGGACTATATAACTGGGAGGGGTTATATTGGTTTTGTTCCTGAGATGGAAGAGAGCTTCAAGTTTGTGTGTACCTCTCTTGCTTAGAGAGAACCTAGAAAACATGGTTAAATGTTTTCTGTTATTGTTTTTCCTTTTATTTAATTGTTATTAATAAAAGCCTAAAAGAATTTTGGCATGGACTTACTTTTGCACCAAAGGAGTATTTGTTTGCTCACAAAGCACACGTTTTCGTTGCATATCTCCTGTTCGGATGAACAGGGAGTGACTGCGCTCTGCACATTCCTGTGACAAAAATAACCCCTCAAAATTTCATACTGTGGATAAATTTTTACAATTCTTCGTTCTTTCCTGTGAGAATGAAATAAGCAAAGAGTTGCATCGTTAGAGTTGAGAAGGAAAAGTCAGCAGGTACACTGTTCTAAGAAAGAAAAATAGATGGGCACGTATCAAAAAAATAGTGTTCAAAAAGTAGACTGAAGTGCAATCTTTGTTCCCAACATTTAGATTTCTGTGCAAGGAAAGTAAATTTAACTATATCTATATGGATAAAGAGGTGTACAATTATTACAACACCAGATACAGACAGAAGCACACATTCTAGCTCTGCTGAGTTTTGGAAGAGATCAGTAGGTCCTCCTACACAACTCTATGATATGTTTGTACCAGAAGTCCTTCATTTTAATAGGATTTGCTATTATCCATGGTTTCACATATAAATGAAAAGTCGATGAATGTTTCCCCCATGGATACAGGTAGCAACCTGTACGCTGACAGGGGTAGGATGAAAAACAGACAGCAAGCAAAGTGAACAGAATGGAAATAAAGGAACAAAGAGAAGTATCTCTCTCACACTACAGTGGCAGCTTTCCTAATTCTGGACTGGCCTCAAATGGGACAGAAAGCAGTGGGCCCTGGATCCTTCTCATACAAGCAACTTTGGCCATGATAAGAAACACTCAGATTTCAGTTGAGACAGAATATTCTTCATACCCTGATAAATCACAAGAGTAGTTCCACCACTTGATTCTATAAGAGACATTATTTTATTTTTTAAAAAAACTACTCAAAAGAAGCTGGAGATGTCAAACTGTCACCAGACAGTGGTGCATACAGAATGTGGAAGAAACTTTGTTTGAGAAATATAAATGTTCTTACATGCAACAAGGGAAGAACAGACAATTCTTTATAATCTGCTGATATAATGATTTGGAAGAAGGATTCTACACAACCTCCAAAGACATCCTTTTGTACTTAGCTAAAGCTTTGAGCCACTCAGTAAGGATTAAAAGACTCTGTAACTTACTACGACTCTTCTGTTTTTTTGTTTTTCCATACCCCAGTTTATTTCCCCCTTTTCTAGAACACATTGCAGCATTAAAAATGAGCACATGAATTTGTCTATATTTCCACACACCTTTCCCCTAATATATGCATTTTGTAAGCAATTTTTCCTGATATAGACAAACCAGACTTACCCGTATTTAATCCTTTTTGCATGCTTTTCACTATTTATATGCATTTGTGTGCATTTTGCCCTAATGTAAACATTTTGTGTAATTTTGAAGTAAAAATACTGCCTCGTAATACTCTAAAGTATGAATCCTGAAGGACAACTGCTTGATATGGTGCTTTGGAAAGTCCAGGTTTGCCATGTTCTTGTTAAGGATGTAAATCTTTGTTAATTTCTTCACTCAAACACATGAATGAAAAAAATAAAATAAAAAAAATCTTCCTGCTGAATGAAAGTGTTTTCTTTCTTTCTTTCTTTCCATTTTTTTTTTGTGATTTTTTTTTTGCTCAAAAATTGTTTTGGGAAGCCCCCCCCCCCAATTTGTATACAAAACCCATGAAACAAAACAAACAAAAAAGTATATATATATATTTTTCAACAGGGTGTTACCATGTGTCCAGACACCCTTTCTTACTCAGGATGAGAATTTGGTAAATATGCTCCCCTTGTTCTTATCAAGCTGTTTACTGGAGGAAAATATCTTCTACCTCTAAGAAAATATCTTCTACCTCATTTAATGCTCTAAGAGATGCCCACTTACGAACAAAATAATTGCATCAGTACAAGAAAAACAAGCCAAACTCCACATGATGGTGTCTAAGAGGGTAGTAACTGACACTGGACAATTATAGTGCTTTCCACCTTAACTGCCATGGTTCCATCCTATTAATTCCTAGGATTTGTGATTTAGGGAGGGGTATTTAGAATGCTTAGCCAGGGCTCTCTAGTGTTCACCAAACTACAAACCACAGGATTTCATAGGTTGTTATCATGTCAGTTGGAGTGGATTATAATGTTATAAATGTACAGTGTGAATGAGCCCCAGGAAAAGAACCTGGGAGTTCAGCTTAATACCTCAATGAAAATGTCAGCCCAGTGTGAGGCAAACTTCACATTGGGGATATTTTTGAAATAAATGTGGAATAAAGCCACCCATACCATATTGGCCTTGCATTATTACAGAGTGAAACAACACTTGGAATATTGTTTACAGTTACAATATCTGCATCTCAGCAAAGTTAATGTAGAACTAGAAGAATGGCAGAAAAGCTCAACTGAAATAATGTAGAAATAAACAACTGAAATAATTTAGAAATAATTTAGGAAGTTGTCCCTGAGTTAAAAAAAACAGCGCGGCTGCCTCCAATGCTAGCCGCAACACTCACGGACGACGCCAAGAGAGAAACGGCGTCATCCAAAATGGACCCTTGCCGCGCAGCAGCCTCGTTACTGCTCTTGAGGATGATTGCGCGGCAAGAGGCTGATTTTAGCCATCTGAAAATCTCCCTAGATTTCATACAGACACATGGAAGGATTTCTTCAAAGAGTTCATAGTCATACTATAGAATTTGCTACCACAGATTGTAGCCATGTCCAGCAACTTGGATACCTTTACAAATGGGATTAGTTAGGAATGCAATTATTTTTCTTTTTCTTCTTGAAGGAAGGAATGAATCATTTTAGCAATTTTATTCTCATTGCCATAATGTCTTTGAAAACTGCACTTGATAAAGTCTTTGAAGATTCATAGTCAAAGACTATTTGCACTTCAAGATTTATTCTGTGCAAGATTCAGATGCATAGTACTACGAGCAGCACGTCTTGCAAAGACAACCCTATTTGCTGCAGAGAAAGTAATATTTCTGTGCAGAAATATTATTTTCTGCTCAGAAAATGCTGCTTCTTGCCAAAACAACCATGGGTAAAATTGTGTGTGGAGTAAGTACCAAACTCTAAAGGTTGTCATTGGTTCATAATTCTTTTTGTCAGAGTTGCTTGATACCCAAGAAACACATTTTTTGACTTTATTTTGGAATAGTTTTGAATCTTCTTCCCATCCTTACGGTTATGCAAATTCCTGGAAGATAAAGCTATCAGTAGTTACATGTCACTCTAGCTATTGTTCCCACTATTGTTCCCTCACTATATTGTTCCCACTATTGGAGGCAGTATGCTGCTGTGTACCAGTTTTAGTGGGGAGGTTGTGAATGTGAGGCAGCTAATGTAGCAGGATGTTATTGCCCTAATTTCTTACTTATTGTTGCCCATAGTACAGTAATCTGTTTGCCCAGTGTGGGAACATAAAGAGAAGCTAGTTAAGACTCTGGGATAATGCCGCATGGCTATTATGTTCCTAGGGTTCCTGCAACTCAGCCAGTCAGACAATGTTGCTAGATGATAAAAAATCCATAGAGTACTGTGAACATTTGAGCTGGATTGCTTCCCCCCACTTTTTATTTTTACAAAAGCTTGCAAAAATACCAAGGTAAGTGGAGCATTCCCTGCAGCCTGACACAATTAAAGTGAAGAGAAACTTGCTTGACACAGTGCTGTGAGTGTCTGCCACCATCCCTGCATTGCCCTACCCTAAGGATTAATTATTAACCTTGGTCTAATGCAGTATGGGCTGAAAAGTGAATGGCCTAAAATCCAGGACCAGGTTGACTGCTGCTCAACTCATAGCACACCACTTGGTGGCAAAGGGTGGTGATGGCAGGAAAATAGAGCTAGAAGCATCATTCAGTGCTAAGGATAGGGCAGAGTTTACTAATCCCATGAGCTCCAGTGGATAAACTAACACTTTTTGTCACTTCTACCAGATGGAAGGCTCTCTGATGACTTTCCATTCAGAATATAATGGTAGTTGTCAATCTTCTCACAGGAAAATGACAGGTATCTTCCATGCAAATGCACCACTGAGCCCCCTGCATTCTGAACACAGTACTCAAATTATCCATTGATGTCCTGTGTTATTAGGTCTGCATGAGTTCTTTCTGACACAACATGTACTATACTGATGAGGCTTGTTCATCATCATAATGGTTTTCTTCTGGTCATATCTCAAGTTCTACAAGTAAATGTTGTTTCCCTTCATATTTGGCAGCAATAGCAATTTCTGTATAGGACTCACAAACGAAGTCCTTGAAACATTACAAATCCTTGTGGAACCTTGGAAAGAAGATAGCAGTGGAAAAGAACTGAACCAACCCTACCTACAGTAATAAATTGAGGATTTTGTGCACACACTCTTATTTGTACTGATGTGTAACACAAAAGACAACTTCTGCCACCCTTCATACCTTCTGTCATGGGACCAAAATGTCAGGGATGATGGGAGTTGTAGCTCTTCACCTCTGGCTCAAACTCACCACCTTATTATGCAGCAGAGCTGACCAGCTTAGATCAATGGTTAATGCTTTCCTCCAAAGCAGCACAGTTTCAGAGAATAGGCTGAAGATCCTGACAAACTCTCCAAGCCTTCTCACTCTTCTCCAGGTGTCTCCAAAACGTCTCCAGGATTCACTCAGGCAACTCAGTAGTCTTATATAAAACCTACTTTATTCTTCTATATAAATATACTATATGGTCAACAAACCACAATCTCTACACACTACTCCACAATATCTCCATACTCCAACTCTACTCAACCACAATACATTGGCAATACATTGGCAAACATTGCAATTTTATAGCCATTGTTTATCACCACCCACTAGTTAGTTTCCACCCAGTGGGTGTGTACTTCCATTCTGATTGGTCCACGTAGTTCCACCCATGCTTAAGACCAACCCATGTATTTCACCATTTCACCTTGTACACTTAATGATTCTCAGGTGTTTCCATTCTGCATTCAGTACCTCTGTCCTTGGCTCTCAGGACTTCTAGATTACATTAGCAGTTTCACCTGTGTAGCTTCATAATTGCTCTTGCTTAGTCATTGTGACTTTCACATACATATTTTATTTCTTTCACTGTATGTCCCATGTTGCATTTTCCATAACATACGAAGTCCTTGAAACATTACAAATCCTTGTGGAACCTTGGAAAGAAGATAGCAGTGGAAAAGAACTGAACCAACCCTACCTACAGTAATAAATTGAGGATTTTGTGCACACACTCTTATTTGTACTGATGTGTAACACAAAAGACAACTTCTGCCACCCTTCATACCTTCTGTCATGGGACCAAAACTGATGCCCTGGACAGTTTTCTAAGATTCATTATAGCTGACCTCATGAGAATTTCAGTGCCAATGAGGATGACACAAAAAAATACACCTGCTATTCTTAGCAATTCAGTGTCCTTAAAAAAGAACAGAACCATCTAAAAAATTGTCCAAGTACACTGGTTTTCACAGTTCTTTTAAGCCCCACTGAAGTATATCCTTACCACTGGCAGTAAGAGAGTTGCTGTCTCACACAAACTCAGGTTGAGAGTGTTGGTACCAAATAATCTTTAAGCATTTCTCCATAAAGCAGAAAATCATCCAGTATGAAATTAGTTTGTAAGTTATCACAAGGATGAGCAATTGATGTCCCACAGGCCGCATAGAGCCCCACGGCTCTTTCCCCTCAGTCCTTGCCTCACACACACCCTCCTCAAATTAAGTTGTGTTAGATTAGTGGCAGTAACCCCCGTCCCAAATTGTAGGTTTCAAATAAGCTGTGTGTGGAGCCCCTACCTTGTTTTAATGAGGAATCATGCTTCCAAAAATGTCAGAGGCATGGTTTGACTTTAGACTAAGGCATATGCTTCATTTGTGACTTGTTTTAAACTTCAAAATGCCACAATAAATAAATAAATAAATAAATAAATAAAATCAGACTAGAAGACTTTTCATACTTCCACTATGGCATTACAGGAAAACCAGGAGATCGCAAAACGGCTCCCTTTTCAGATGACATCTTTCCCCCTTTGTTATGCACCCATTCTGCTGCCGTTCTGCTGGCACTGCTTTTTATTGATGGGAGAAGCCATCAAGAGATCCCTTGTTCTGTTCCTGACACAGATGCTCCTATGTGTGACAAGGTGCCCGTTATGCCTGGCAGGATCACAGCATCAATGGGCGGTCCCTTCCAGAACACTTCTGGGTGAGATCGGGACATCCAGGTAAGTGACAGTCTTTTTATGACCCTCCCCAAGTTACTTTTACCTTTTAAAGTGCATTTTCGTGCTAGCTGTATTTGTGTGTGTGTGTGTGTGTGTTCTTTTTCTTTTTTTAATTTCCCACGCTCAAATCTTCTCATGAAAATCCACGGGATTTCGATCCAGAAAGTGAAGGGAGCTCTGTTAGAGCTCTGTTCACTCCTGGGCTACCAGAACAATGGGAGAGGAGGTACATCCAGTGGGGAGGGTGATTGTGGTGTGACAGGGACGGGAGAGGGGTAGGAGTGAGATTGTGGGACAGGAACACTTTTTTCGTTCCTGTCTGATAATCTCCTTTGTTGGCAGCATTGACAGTGTTTGAAACTTAGCACCATTGTGCTCATGTGAATAAAGCATCAATACTAGAATACGTCTGGGTGAGATCACAACAGCCAGGTTGGGGATGCTCTTTTTAGGAACCTCCCCAGTTCACTTGGGACTTTTAAAGTGTGTTTTTGTGCTTTTGAATTTGTCCTGCTTTAATTTTTGAATTTACCGTGCCCACGTCTTCTCATGAAAATCACTGAGATTTGGAACCCGGAAGTAAACAGAGCTCTGCTTGTGCTCCATTAGTGCTGGGGTTGCCTTTCTGATGCTGCTAAAGGTGGGTCTGCTAATGGGGGTTCTTTCACTGGCATAAAAATGCCACATAATATGCTGGCAAGAGAATGTTAATGGTGGGTAATCTGATAAAGTCCCTTGTGTCAGCTGTATGAAAAGGCCTAAATTATTAGATTATTTGGCCGGATAGAACACAGAAAATGTCTTAAAATTTTAAGAAGCTGCCAACTGACCTAGCCAAAATGGACAAATTATCAACATTGATTAGAGTGATGTCAGTGGTGACATTTTCAAAAGACTAGGAACCATTGATTGTCTTTTTACAGACAATAGAGACTAATATGTTTTGGTAATTAATAGGTTTGGTTAAGCTGTAGAAGTAAATGAATAGTAGCCATGGTGGGAGAGGTTATTCTATGGACCTCATCAGATATGGCTAAAACCATGTCATGTGGCTAAAACCACTTCATCCTTTAGCCATTCCAGGGGCATAGCATGGGTGTGGAATAATGCACCCCTTTTTATTGATGGCTAAGACTGTCAATAGAAAAAGGATGCATTATTCATGCCCACGCTACACCCCTGGAATGGTAGAAGGACATGGGCATCTAGTAATGTCACCCTTTCTATTCTTGTAGTCTTCCTGTGATGTGGTTGGGGATGCAGTTTTGTGCCACATCCCCCCACATCTGATAAAGTCCTATACAGTAAGATGTATAGCCATTGTTAGGAAAGTTGGCGTAAAAGATAAATTCCTTTCCTTCTGTTCTTTGTTATTCTTTCTACTTCGGTCCTTCATACTTTTTATTTGTCTTCCTTGTTGTTTGTATATTATTCATATATTTCATTGTATTAATTATTTATTCATTTTATATATATATATATAGAGAGAGAGAGAGAGAGAGAGAAAGAGAGAGGGGGGGGGAATCTACCTTGGGTCCTATGTAGGGAGAAAGGTGGGATAAGAAAGAAAGATTCATTTTTTTAATTGAATAATTAAAAGTAATGTATTGGGAATATTGTGCAATGTTTCAATTAAAGATGATATAAATATCTGGAAAATTAAATCCCATATTAGTTATCAAAGGAGGATCAAAAACAAGCACAATAAACATGAGCAATAATAAATGTAGGATTGTCTATAAATATTCTATAGTGGGTAAGGTGATTATTACAAACTTGCAGATAATCCTACACAAATTAATAGCCTGCATACACAGAAACACACAGACAAACAAGCAATGACAGCTATGTTCCTTCCCCAGCCACCAACATCATTTCTATGGTAAGCATGGAAGATATCATTTATTTTATGTATCATGAAATCTATTTATGTAATAAACTCATTTTCTGTCTCCCTCTACCCACCCAGTGGTTCTCAATGTGGCTAGCAACAGTAAAATGCAAAATCTAAGTTAAAACATATAAACAAATTGAATAAAAATCACAGTCATAAAAAGAAATAGAATATACCCAAGCAAGGGGGGGGGGATTTTCAGCAATGGAGCTGTTTAAGGCCTCTCTAAATCATAAAAATGTTTTCTTTTTCCAGTGAAACGATAACAAAGTGCAAACCAGGCTCCATAGAACTAGCATCCACAGTAATAAGAATATTGTGACATAAAGAAGCAAGATAGTTATTAGTACAGTATTTGTCTTGTTTAAATGAGCTTCCCTCTTTGTCGTTCGCCTTTGTTACACTAAAGATATTTTGCAATTTGTTTTCTATAATCAAAGTTGTGATGGTGACCTCATGGATTTTACAAGTCAATTAGATTTGCTTCCTGGCATTGAAGTAATCTGCTCTACAAAACGATGGGAGCATTCCTAAAGCCAATGGCCCATTCCAACTGTGTTTCATCTGTACCTATGTGAACTATGCTGCAAAGGTAATCCTGCATGCTCTTTAATTAGCTACAGTCAAGGAATTCAATATAATTGTAAATTGAGCCTCTGTTCAGTAATTTCTGCCCCTGAAAGGTGACTGTGTCCATTTTCTTTGAAGTGTACAATATTTTTGTTCTCTCAAAGGGATTTGGTGAAAAAAGAGTTTCAACCCGTTCTTTACCTCCTGTAGTAGACACATTGTAAAGTCAATTGAACTGTTAATTACTGGAGGCTATACCCAACAAAATAGACTGTCAATTGTGCATGTTTTGTTTTGCATGCATAACAGTAATATCCTTTAATTTCTGCTAAGAAATAAGCCACATTAAACTCAATGGGAATAATTTCTGCATAATGAATACAGAATTTCAGCCTGAATATGGCTTTGGACTAAAGATATAACTTTTTGCTTATTTCATTCTTGCATGCAAGAAGAAAAAAAAATATGGTCTCCCCCTCCACACACACACACACTTTGTTGGGTAAGATTATTAGAGGTTTTATGATTTTTCCACTGTTTTTGCATTTCTGCATTGGGAGGGAAGATGGTGATCTGGATGTGGAGGTACTTTCATCGTCATAAACAGTTCAAACTTTCAGGGAATTACTGCAGCTTCAAAGGATGAAGAACTAGTTAAGCTTGCCCACTTTAGGAGATTGACAAATCTGAATGGTTTTCTGATAGAATCTGGGGTTCTCCTGTCATCTTGCTATGGAGAGGGAAAAGTAAGGTCTCCAGAGCCATTTTTGCAGCCCCACAGGGAATGTCACATTCCAAATTCTCCATTAATTTATTTGATTCAAAACACACACCACATAACCATACTGGATATGGAGGGCATTTTGCCATGGTTTGAACCCTTCCAAGATTTTCTATGTCCAGGGTAAGCCTTTATTTAAAAAGAAGGTAAATCAGAAGTTGAGCTCTGGTTTACTTCTGAACCTAAAACATCCTAGGCTGTGTAAAAACATGGAGTAAACTTATGGGTATTGTTTTGAATTTATGGGGCACAACAGGGAGTTAGGGGCACAACAGGGAGTTAGGGTGTACAGTGGGGGTCTGGACCTCCAGGATCCTATGTCCACCCAAGCTTCAGCATATGGTTATGTTAAAGCCCTGATTGACTTCTGGAATGGCAGAATGACCTGGGCCACTGGCGTGATTATTCCAGATTATCTTTTCCCACTGAGTAGAGACCAACAAACTATTTATTTATTTCTTTTTAAAAGAGGGGAAAGGGGAGGGTAATGGACTAAATGGATATATTAGTAGACTGATGTCTCCTAGAAGACGTGGCCAAAACCCATTGGAAGGCCTATTCTATAGTACTGACAGCAGCAAATAAAGCTTCACCACCATCATTATATATGTGTAATATCATCCAGGGAAGCTCCATTGTGTGGACAAAGATCCAAAATATTTTGTCTAGGGATGTGAAAAACTGTAGAACTCAAGCTCAGTGAGCTTTAAGATCAGCCCTTTGAAGCTTGTTCAAAACTGTTTGCTTTTTTTTCTGGGCCAAAAATAATCATGTTTGTATTTAGAAATATATTCCTTAACTGTGTACCTGTATGAATAGGAGTTATCTACCATTAAAATTAAAGCAACAATAGTAGTCTAGTACTCTGACTGGCCCAGGCACCACCACTGGGCTGAAGACTGAAGGCCTTATTGCCCTTCTGAGTTTCACATGGGTCAGTGGGTTCCATATGAATCTATTGACTTGGGGTGCAGCTACACTGTAGAAATAATGCAGTTTGATACCACTTTAACTGCTATGGCTCCATCCTACAGAATCCTGGGATTTGTAGTTTTGTGAGGCACCAGCACGCTTTGGCAGTGAGGGTTGAAGACCTTGTAAAACTGAAAATCCCATGATTCCATAGGATGGAGCAACAGCACTAAAGTGGCATCGAACTGCATTATTTCCACAGTGTGGATGCACCCTGTTTCCTTTCTGCTCTTTTGTGCCTCTCATGCCACTGCTCCTTTATGGGAAGAGAGCTCTCTACCCATGAAGACACTCCTGTTCCTTCTCATGGGAAAAAATATTTGAGCCTCTGTGGGGAGATATTTGTCTGCTGAGCTTCACATGTAAAAGACCAATGGATAGATGGTGTGGGAATCTGGCATCCAATACTCTCCCATAAACTTTTAAGTAACAAGTGGGCAGAAGTAGTGGGCTGTGGGATAGTGTTACCTACCCTGACAGCCCCCATCTTGGAATTTTGCACAAGTGGTAATATTTAATAATTTGGCTTCCTGTGGCCAAATTCCATGTGGTTGGCAGGTAAACCAGACACCCCCAGATACCAAGGCTGGAGTCATGTACAACCTAGGGAGGGGCCTTTGGATATTCTCCAAACAGGTCACACCCAGATCAGAATTAAAACCTGAAGATGAGTCATTCACTAATCCACTCAACTGTAGCAGAGTACTCGATGACTGCAAAACAAGTTTTCCTTCTCCCCAACAGTAGAAGTTGTCTGCTCCTATTTGGTTTCAAATATATCACCCATTAATTATCATTAATTCTTCCAGAGAACCCTTTCTATAGTCATGGGCTACTCCAAGACACACTGTATTCTACTCTAAGTCCTATCCCTTCAGGGGAATTATCACATATAAATATCACCCTAAAACACCACCAAAGTGTGCACAGACCTCCTGCTTTCTGACTCCACATCAACTTGTGTCACCATTCTGCCTTCTGGGCCTCCCCTCTGCCAATTTACTTCACAATCTCAGTTCTCCATGATCAGTATAGTGTAACCCCCAATCCCCTTAGTCTATCCCTTTATCCCAAAATTTCCTACAATCTTCACTACCCTTGTGTGATGGCTTGAAGCCTGAGTGTTTGCATGAATGCTGTTGTTATTAATTTCCGATAAAGATAATTTAATTGTATGTTCTGGATTAGAGTCTCCTCAGTTACTGCCGGCATACATAGGTCAAAATATCCTGCTATTACCCAGCCTGTTGCTGCCATTTTGAGCTAATTAAATATTCCCCATATTAAGATTTGGACACTAGAGGGATCCCTGCAGACCCCACATAATCTGGGTAACAAGTCCCCATGCCTGATGGGCCATGTCTCATTTGTCCAAATGGAATAGTCCCCACTTTTTAAGAGGGCCCTTTCACATTTCTTTCCTTGGTTCTAAATAAAATGATCAAGACAGCAGCAAAAACATACACTTTCAGGCACATTTTATTTGTTTTCTCCCCTCCTATGTTTCCACCTCTGCAAGCCTCCTCCACCCCTGTCTATACCATTCATATACATCTCCTTTAGCTTGATTGGGAAATTAACTTGTGTGAAAACCTTTATTTAATTATGAAATGAAAGCCATACATTAACATTTATTTTCAATTAATTATTCAATATTTTGTAAAATCACAACTCAGGGATCATTAATTTAAGACTTCTGTTCTGTTGAAAAAGGGAAGGAGCAACAGCTGTGTATGAAGCTTTGCAGTCTGATTTTCAACACAAAGAACAGTCTGGTATTTCAGTAATCCACATGAAGCTGCAAGTCTTTTTAGGATCAAGATGTAAGGTCCTTAAGATTTTTTTTTTTTAGCTTATAAAATGCCTGTGCAAAATTACATCATGATTAAAACACAGAACATAATAATAAGAGTGAGAATGCCAGAACTGTCTGTGCTTTACTTCAAAAAATCCCAAAGCAATTTCTGATATATTCCACTGTAATGACGTACACAGGTTGACCTATGTTTCCCTTGATTGTTCCAATGCCCAGATGGATAAATACCTTAGAGATGTGTCTGCAGTTTATCTATGGCATGAGATATTTATGGGAATCATCAAGTATTGCAGAAGTCACCCATTTGGTAGGAAATAAAACTGAGTTCTAAATGAGTATGAAGCATAACTCTGGATCAAGAGAGCAATACAGAGAAGCAAACTCAAATTTTGCAATTAGAATGGAATTTTTTTTAATGGTTTTACACAGCACAATGTTGTCTCAAGAGTGCATACACAGGGCACATTGTATACCAACTATTTTAGGGGTCTTTTTACAACCCCAATTAACTTCAGCTAAGAACACATAGAACTAAAATGAACTGTTAATCCCAAATGGAACAGATCCATTGAATTAATGAAACTTGTGGAACTTTTGATTTACAAACCAAGTGGTACACCAAGTGGCACATTCAGCATTTATTGGCCCAACCATTCAAGGCAGTGGCTATCTTTCACATGTTCTGAAACAAGGTAACTATGCTAATAATCATTTTTTTAATTTTGCTTGTTCTTTCCTTTTCATGAAAAAAATTACAACAGAAAACAGATACTATGCGGTTTCTCCCATCCAATATGTCTGCTTCAGTGGCTATGACAACCCCTCTGGGTCTATACCTATGGGTATATATTCATTGTGTGCTTGCACAGAGCTGTTATTAGAAAATAATTGGTTCACACTATTTACATTTACCACAACAGTCAGGCCAAAACCACACTACACACACAATCCAGTTTGAACCTGGATTATTTACCATGGCTCCTTCCTACTGAATCCTGGGATTTGTAGTTTTGCACATCCTTTGCCCTTCTCAGCCAACGCATGCTGGTGCCTCACCAAACTACAAATCCCAGGATTCCATGGGAAGGAGACATGGTAAATAATCCAGGTTCAAACTGGATTATTTGTGTAGTGTGGATTTGGCCTTAGACATTTCTTCCAGATGAGCAACCATTTTTATATTACCTGTTTTTAATGTGACTAGGAAACTTATTCCAAAGGAAATATGTGCTGTGCAGTTCTTGTTTTGGTTTCTTAAATCTCTTACCTCAGAAAACAAAATGATGCTATAATACCAGTGGTTCATTCAGCCAGGGCTGGTTTAAGGGCCCTGCAGCACCTGCAGCCACAGGAGCCCACGTTATTGTGGGGGGGCCCGCCATACCCCTCCTCCTGCAAAAATATTATTAGTAATAATCTGAATATCCTGTACTGTGAATAGGTTAGGTTATATTGACCTGAGATAAACATATGGGTCCCCCAAAATAAAGTGTTGCAGGGCCCCCCAAAATTCCTTAAAGCAGCCCTGCATTCAGCAGGTGTCAGTGTAAGGGGGGTTAGGGGTGGGGAAACATCACTGAACAGAACAGCCAATCATAAACTTGGTTAATAAGAAATAAAGACGGGGGACATTTGAAGCCCTTATTTAACAACTGCTCTTAATTCTCTGTATCTTCATAGAAGAAATAGGATGCCACACAGAGAAATTAGGTTCTTACCAGAGTTCATGTACCTTGGTAGCTGATTTTATTCATGATACAGGAATCATGATTTACTTTTATATGTATGAGCAGTGAGAAGCCATGGTTCACACTGGGATCATGTATCCCCAACCCTGTACAGCTAACTAAGAGATCCAAAAAGCTCCTGCCTTTAAATTTAAAATAACTGGAGACCTCTTTAATTGACACAGTTCTATAACCTCCTGTGAGAAAAATGTATCTCCTGGTCATAAAATAGACTGGGGAGGGGACATGGCAAATTTGCCCCTATAACAACTAAAATGAAAGGAGGGGAGGTTGAAGGTTTTTTTTAAAAAAAAAAGAATAGGGAGAGGTAATGCAGACTCTAGGGATGTGAAGATATTTCACTAAAATACTCACTCAGTTGAGAGTTCCTACTTCTGCAAGATTCCTCATATGAGAAGAAGAAAATGAGCATCTTTTTAAAAAATTCTCAAGGTTTCCAAAATTTCCACAAAATGTCTCTATGCAAAATGAGTGTCTTTTCCCTTTTTAAAGCAAAGCACAAAAACATACAGCATGCACAGACTTAGAAACACTGCATGTGTAATTGACCTTTTCCCTCAAACTGAAAGATATTTTTTTAAAAAAAATTATGAAACTAATTCATTCAATATTCCCAATTCCAAAATGTCCATACAGCAAGGTGGCCAGCTATCACAACATAGTTACACAGCTGCCATGGACGTCATTCTCACAAATGTGAAAGTTCTGTCAAGATTGAATGAAAATACTTCACCATCTCACAGGCAAGGAGAAAAATACAACAATTTCTCATTGTTGCATATGAGAATGAAACAAATGAGGATTTACATTCTTGCAGTACTTTAAACAGATTAATGCAACAAAATCCAAAACCCACAAAACAGCAATATCTTTACTGGGCCAATTAAAAAAGCACAAAATCTATCATGCAAGCTTTTGAAGCTCCACTGGCTTCTTCATCAGGCAAAAGTTTTTAAAGTCATATAGAAGACAAAGGACATTATCACATGAGACAGAAATTGCACAGTTATGATAGGACAGTAGCACGAATGGATTCTTGTTATTGCATGTTATCATTGTCCTCCCATGGTCCATGTGTGCTTCACCCTTTAATTATGTGTAACTTTTCATTGGTTGGCAAAACCTGTCAATAGCCCTCAATATAGCTCTTTTCACAATACTGACGAGTGTGTGAACTCATGTCCCACTGTAATCATGCAATCACAGTATCAATGGGCAGTCCTCTTTTACTCCTCCCCTTTCACCATGAGAACACATAATTAAACTTCCAGGGGAGAGCATGAAGAACAACAGGACACTGTTTTAATGAACCATAGCCTTTGCTTGGTACATTTTTAAGTTTCCTTAAGTGTTTATTTGTGAAGTTCTTTCATTATGCATTTGCTTTTGCTGTTTTTAACTGAAGCCACAGTTTCTTGTGAGCATAGCTGAAATCTCACCCATGCAAAATTACAGAAGAGAATTTTTTTCTTAAATGTGTATGCCAGCACAAAGTGTTCTCTCTCTATGGCTTTTCTTCACAAACGAAGATTCAGGAAGGATTCATCCTGCACTTTCTGCAAGTGCGCTGATGACTAAAAAGGCAAATCCAAGATAAACAAGTCCAGTTGCAGAAAGCACAGCAGAAGGTCTCCTTGGGTGATGTTTCCGGGTTGTGATTCTTTCTGCATTGTCATTTCTCTTCAAGACTTGTTCGGCGTGAGCTCTCAAATAAGGCTGCAGCATTGTGGATGGTGTGTCTCCATGCTTCCCTGTGTGAGGCCAGGGCAGACCATTGTTGGTGATCAATTTGGCCAAGCCTGAGATGTTGTTTCAGGGAGTCCTTGTATCGCTTTTTTGGAACACCCCTCTTACGCTGACCCGTGGTGAGTTCACCGTAGAGTACTATTTTTGGGAGGCAATGGTCCTCCATCCTAGAAACGTGTCCTGCCCAGCGCAGCTGTGTTCTCAATATCATGGCCTCAATGCTGGTGATCCCTACTTGCTCAAGGATAGCAACATTCGTCACATAGTCAGTCCAGTGTATATTTAGGATTGTGCACAGACAGCGCTGATGAAAGTGTTCGAGGAGTCGTAAGTGGTGGCGATAGATGACCCATGTTTCAGACCCATAAACGAGAATAGACAGTATATACTGGCTCTATACACACTGATTTTTGTGCTTTGGCTCAGGTGATTGTTACTCCAGACTCTTTTGTAAAGTCTTCCAAATGCACTATATGCCTTTGCTAATCTGTAATCGATCTCTTTGTCAATCTTGGCATCTGAGGAGATGATGCTTCCCAGGTAGGTGAACTGCTGAACGCACTTAAACACAGATTTGCCTCCGGCAATGTGGGGATAGTGGTGTTTGTCCTGTGATGCAGGCTGGTAAAGAACTTCCGTTTTCTTAAGGTTGACTTCCAGCCCAAACAGCTCTGCAGCTGTTGCGAAGCAGGATGATAGGCACTGCAGAGCTGATTCTGTGTGGGCAACAAGGGCAGCATCATCAGCGAAGAGCAGCTCACAGACTAAATAGTTTAGAGTCTTCCTGCACAAGCAGCCTCCGGAGCAGTAATGAGGCTGCTGCGCGGCAAGGGGTCCATTTTGGACGACGCCGTTTCTCTCTTGGCATCGTCCATGACTGTTGCGGCTAGCATTGGAGGTGGCCATGCTGTTTTTTACTCACGGACAACTTCTGTGAGTGAAAAACAGCACAGCCGCCTCCAATGCTAGCCGCAACAGTCACGGAAGACGCCGAAAGAAAAATGGCGTCGTCCAAAATGGACCCCTTGCCACGCAGCAGCCTTGTTACTGCTCCGGAGGCTGCTTGCGCGGCAAGAGGTGACAAGAGACATCTGAAAATCTCCTTAGTGTGAGCCCTCAGACAGCTTAAGTTAAACAAGCTAATAACTAATGAAGTGAAGCAAGGTTGTGTTCTTGCTCCAACTTTATTTACAATCTTCTTTAGCACAATGCTCCAAAGGGCTACAGCAGAGCTTGAAGAAGAAGACGGCATCTATATATGTTACCGTACAAAGTGTTAATACTCTCTAATTAGAAGGCAAAGCAAAGAGAACTGCTACTATAGCTCAAGCTGAAATCCCATTTTAAACTGCTCTTGGTGGTTGTGCAATAATTCTGTGCAGTAGTATCGTGTGATTATGGCAATGTACGATAATTACTGTTATCATAGAATCATAGAACCATCTCTCTCTGGCTTTTCTTCGCAAACGAAGATTCAGGAAGGACTCATCCCGCGCTTTCTGCAAGCGCGCTGATGACTAAAAAGGCCAATCCGAGATAAACAAGTCCGGTTGCAAAAAGCACAGCAGAAGGTCTCCTTGGGTGATGTTTTTGGGTTGTGATTCTTTCTGCGTTGTCGTTTCTCTTCAAGACTTGTTCGTTGTGAGTTCTCAAATAAGGCTGCAGCATTGTGGATAGTGCGTCTCCATGCCTCCCGATGTGAGGCCAGGGCGGACCACTGTTGGTGATCAATTTGGCCAAGCCTGAGATGTTGTTTCAGGGAGTCTTTGTATCGCTTTTTTGGAGCGCCCCTCTTACGCTGACCCGTGGCGAGTTCACCGTAGAGTATTATTTTTGGGAGGCGATGGTCCTCCATCCTAGAAACGTGCCCTGCCCAGCGCAGCTGTGTTCTCAATATCATGGCCTCAATGCTGGTGATCCCTGCTTGCTCAAGGACAGCAACATTCGTCACATAGTCAGTCCAGTGTATATTTAGGATTGTGCGTAGACAGCGCTGATGAAAGCGCTCAAGGAGTCGTAGGTGGTGGCGATAGGTGACCCATGTTTCAGATCCATAAAGGAGGATAGACAGTACGATGGCTCTATACACACTGATTTTTGTGCTTTGCCTCAGGTGTTTATTGCTCCAGACTCTTTTGTGAAGTCTTCCAAATGCACTATATGCCTTTGCTAATCTGTGATCGATCTCTTTGTCAATCTTGGCATCTGAGGAGATGATGCTTCCCAGGTAGGTGAACTGCTGAACGGACTTGAGCACTGATTTGCCGACGGCAATGTGGGGATGGTGGTGTTCGTCCTGTGGTGCAGGCTGGTAAAGAACTTCTGTTTTCTTCAGGTTGACTTCTAGCCCAAACAGCTCTGCAGCTGTTGCAAAGCAGGATGTTAGGCGCTGCAGAGCTCCTTCTGTGTGGGCAACAAGGGCAGCAGCATCGGCGAAGAGCAGCTCACGGACTAGATAGTTTAGAGTCTTAGTGTGAGCCCTCAGACGGCTTAAGTTAAACAAGCTACCATCAGAACGGTAGCGTATATAGATGCCGTCGTCTTCTTCAAGCTCTGCCATAGCCCTTTGGAGCATCATGCTAAAGAAGATTGTAAATAAAGTTGGTGCAAGAACACAACCTTGCTTCACTCCATTAGTTATTAGAAAGGGCTATAGAGTTGGAAGAAACCTCAAGGGCTATCTAGTCCAACCCCCTGCCATACAAGAATACCCAATCAAAACACTCCAGGCAGATGACCATCCAGCTTCTGTTTGAAAACTCCCAAAGATCGAGACTCCACTTACATGGCGAGGGATGGTGGTGACAACTGCAGCAGTAGCAAAGGGGAAGGCAAGAGGCAGCAAAAAGGAATGAAGGGGAAAAATTTTATTAGAGGTGGGACTGGATGCAAACAATTTATCAGGTATGATGAATTTTTAGAAAGAATTTTTAGAGAGTTTATCATTTTCTCAAGACTTCCTTAAAAATCAAAGGTGCCTGGACACATGCTGAAGAAGCTCACAGTGTAAGCTGAAACTCATTTTGATCCCTTTAAAGTGTTGCCAGCTGGATTCGTACTGGTTTCGTTGACTATACAACTTTAGGACAGAACTCTGCTAATTTTTATCAGAACTAGTACTGTCTTTAGGATGTTACACTAATTAACTAGGATCCAAGATTCACTGAAGTAAAGACTTATTTATTCCATTTCTCAATGCAACACCACCTATGTATACATGGCACATCTTTTCTTGCTTCATGGTTTCGGCTTTCTTCAATCACAGAATTACAGTGGTTTTAGACACTTATCAGATGAAGTCCAAAGTCACAGGTCTACATTTTGTCTTAAGATGTTGTCAATTTAGATGGTCTAGAGAGATATCAGTGCAGGCAGAGGCCAATCCCCCCTCTTCTGACCACATGGGAACTGGGAAATAAAGAGCAATAAATTCCAGATAAACAAAACTCCATTAGCAACAGAGAAATGGAGGCTACCAGCCCCCTTTAAGGCAGAAAACATTGAATTTCTCAAGAAGCCTCTGCACAGTTACATCTGGAAAAACCGTTTAGGTAGTATATAGGTGAAACTTGCCAGTCATAGCCCAAACAAAAGAATCATAGAATCATAGAGTTGGAAGAGACCACAAGGGCCATCCAGTCAAACCCCCTGCCATGCAGGAACACCAAATCAAAGCTTTCCTGACAGATGTCCATCCAGCCTCTGCTTAAAAGCCTCCAAAGAAGGAGACTCCACCACACTCTGAGGCAGTGCATTCCATTGCTGAACAGCTCTTACTGTCAGGAAGTACATCCTAATGTTTAGATGAAATCTCTTTTCCTGTACTTTGAGTCCATTGCTCTGTGTCCTAGTATCTGGAGCCTCAAAAAATAATCTTGCTCCACTGTCAGTATGCTATCCCTTCAAATATTTAAACATGGTTAACATGTCCCCTCTTAACCTTCTCTTCCCCAGGATAAACCTGCCCTGCTCCCTAACCCACTCCTCATAGGACATGGCTTCCAGACCGCCCACCATTTTGATTGCCCTCCTCTGGACACGTTCCAGATTGTCCATATCCTTCTGGAACTGTGGTGCCCAGAACTGGACACAGTATTCCAGGTGAGATCTGACCAAAGCAGAATAGAGTGGCACTGTTACTTTCCTTGATCTAGACATTATACTGTACTCCTATTGTGTAGACTAGAATCACATTGGCTTTTTTTAGCTGCCGCATCACACTGATGACTAATATTCAATTTGTGGTCCATTAACACTCCTAGATCCTTTTTGCATGTACTGCCCTCAAGCTATTTCTCACCCATCCTATATCTTTGCATTTCATTTTTACTGTCCAAGTGTAGCATCCTACATTTCTCCCTGCTGAAATTAATTTTGTTAGTTTTGGCTCAGCTTTGTAATCTGTTCAGGTCATTTTGAATTCTGATCTTGTCCTCTTGGGTATTAGCTACCCCTCCCAATTTGGTAGCATCTACAAACTTGAGAAGCATGCCCTCTATTCCCTCATTCAAGTCATAGAAAAAGATGTTGCATAGCAATGGGCCCAGGACAGAACCCTGTGGCACTCTGCTGGTTACTTCTCTCCAGGATTAAGAGGAGCCATTGGTGACTACCATTTGGGTTTGGTCAGTTAACCAATTACAAATCCACCTAACACTTGCATTGTCTAGCCCATAGGTTACTAACTTTTTTGCAAGGATATCATGGGGGAATTTGTCAAAGGCCTTACTGAAATCAAGATACACTACATCCACAGCATTGCCTTCATCTACCAAATATGTAACTCTATTGAAAAAAGAGATAAGATTAGTCTGGCATGACTTGTTTTTCAAAAACCCATGTTGGATTTTAGTGATCACGGCATTCCTTTCTAAGTGCTTATAGACTGTTTAAAGATCTGCTCTAGAATCTTTCCTAGTATTGATGTTAGGCTGACTGGGTGATAATTATTTGGGTCTTCTCCCCCATCTTTTAAAGATGGGGACAACATTTGACCTCCTCCAGTCCACTGGGACCTCTCCCGTTCTCCAGGATTTCTCGAAGATTATTGCCAGTGGTTCTGAGATTACTTCTGCCAGTTCTTTTGTACCCTTGGATGTAGTTCATCTGGACCTGGAGACTTCAATTCATTTATACTGGCCAGGTATTTCTGAAGAACCTCTTTACATATTCTATGCTGCATTTCCCCTACTGCACCATCTGCTCCAGGTTGAGCACTCCTTTCCTTTTGGGAGAAGACTGAGGCAAAGAAGGTGTTGAGTAGCTCTGCCTTATCTCTGTCCCGTGTTAGCATTTTGCCACGTTCTCTCCATAGTGGTCCTACCATTTCCTTGTTCTTTCTTTTGTTACAGACATATATTTTAAAAAGCCCCTTTTATTGTTTTTAACCTTTCTAGCAAGCCTGAGCTCCACCTGTGCTTTTGCTTTTCTGATTTCCCCCGTACATGAGCTGGCTATTTGTTTGAATTCTTCTTTCATGATTTCTCCCTTTTTCCATTTCTTATACATGTTCCTTTTAAGTCTTAGCTCAGTTGAAAGTTGTTTAGACATCCATGCTGGTTTCTTTAGACACCTGCCATTTTTCCTCCTCATTGGAACTGTTTAAAGTTGTGCTTTCAATAGCTCACTTTTTAGAAACTCCCATCCATCATGTACTCCCTTCTCTTTTAGTATTCCTGACCATGGGATCACACCCAGTAACTCCCTAAGTTTTCTAAAGCCAACTTTCTTAAAGTCTAGAAGGCATGTCTTACCAAGCTTGGCCTCCCCTTTCCTCTGTATAACAAACTGCAGGAGAACATGGTCACTGCCCCCTAAGGATCCCACCACTTCTACCCCATAATTTCCTGGTCTTTATCTTTGTTGGAGATAGAAACCTCAAAGAGTTACATCCAGTACTTTAGCTCCCTCTTGTATATTATTCCCCTGTTGCAGCTAAATAGAGTCCCCTTAGATTGGAATGGTAGACAACTTAATGCTAAAAGAGGAAGACTTTAATTATTATTCTTTTTACTTCACAAAGAGAGGTGATAAAGCCTGTGGGTCACTCAGTTTATGCATATAGCAGCATACCATGTCTCCCCCACACCACCTTACATATTAATCTAGCTGCTGTCTCTACAGGAAATGCCCACACTTTTCCCTAAACAGTGAGGAAAATGGGCTAACATTCAGGTTTTTTTTAAAAAAGAAAACACTGCTACATCATCTGTTTTGGTATGATCATATATGATTATATGTTCACATGTGAAAACTATACATTTGGTAATATAGCATCCACACAGTTTTTCTTGCAGAGAAAATTGACATTGTGAAAGGGATATAAAAAGAATTGTTCTAAGATTTTAAATCTCTGCTCCCTTTGCAAGGATAAGAGCACATATAAATTTTGCAATAGGGATATAGCTGGTTAGACTCCTTTGAAATGTCCTAATGAGCCCCATGACCATGCTGCAGAGAGAAGCAGTTGTTCCCCTTTGAGTTTTCACTGTGAACAGAACTCTAACAACTATGATTCAAACAGTAATGTTTCTTTCTCCTGCAGCAGGCAGTAGCCACTGAACATCAGAGGTCTGCCACTGTAGTTTACTGAGGGAAAAAATAGAGTAATCAATAAAGGTGGAAGAAACTAAGTTAACTCCTTCCACTGGAATTCTTGAAAGACTGAGGGGAAAAAGTGTCTGTGTCTGCATAAACCAAGGCTCCAGTCTGTATATCCATGAAAATTCAGGTAACTCCTCCATCTTGTGATCCATCACAGCACAGTAATTTGGCTGGTTTATTTTGACACATAATTGTTTATCAGCAAAATGGTTAACAATACAGTAGCCCCTTGGTTTCCACTGGGGTTGGGTTCCAGCCCCCCCCCCATGAATACCAAATCCATGTTTTCAAGCCGTGGATGGTGGAATTCGTGGATGCCAAATCTATGGATACAGAGGGATAACTGTATTTGCACATATTGCATATAGACCATAAAAGGGTTCTATTATAGAATAAGAAAATCTCTCTTAAGCAGTGTTAAAACCTAACTCTGGATAACAAAAAATGACATGAGGTCTGACCTATCAAAGAAATCAGAGAATGCACAATTGTGACCCAACTCCAATGCCAGCACTTTCATCTATACCTCTATAGAGATACAGAGGCCCTACTGGTGAATTCTGGCCACAGATTTAGCCCATTCCTCCCCTGTTAGAACTGTCACACTAGCCTGTCCCTGGAGCTGCCACCACTGCCTGCTCTTCAAAGCCAGCAAGCTGGACTGCAGCACGTGAGCAAAGCACCCTGTATGTGACCAGCCTTGTCTTTTGCTGTGGGCCTATTTCCTGGATCTGGAGAGTGTGGTGTGGACAGGAGCTGCAGCAACAGACCAGCACAGTGGTAGGGCCTCCTGCAGTCCCATGGGCCTTGATCCATTTCTTTTCATGTATTTTCCCAGGTATTTTAATATAGCGTTCTATTGGACTTTACCCTGTCATAGTCCCATCTTTGCTATAGGTGTCATGAGGACTTCCTGGGGGGAGGCTGTATCATTAGGACTGCAGGACTGAAAGGTAGGACCAAGGTGGGGTTAATAGCCTGTGTAGACAAGGCCAGAGAAGTTATACATGTGTGTTCTATGCAGAAGAACCATCCAACATGTGAAGATCAGTAAGATGTTTTTACTTTATTCTGTGTATTTCACCAGATTTGGTGGAATGAACAGAGCTACTGAATAAGAGTGAGAAAATGAACATACTTGTAACCCTAGCATGCTTAGCAACAGTGTAGTATGTGGGGAAATAATCATTGTAATGTAAAAGCAATCTTGTGTACCTCATTCACAATCTTAGATAAGTCTAGGGTTTTTCCCTGCATGCATTTGTTTTCCCAAAATTCCCTTTCTCTTATTTCACTGGGCACTTCCAGCCAACTGGAAGTGCTGGGTCATCCAACACATGACCTAATTTGAATTGTATTGCTTTTGTGTAAGCTCCCTTCTGAATCTGACTCTCCATGAGGATGGATGTATCTTAGCCATCTTAAGCTTTCTTGTAACCATGCTATGATGATCGGAACCCAGCCCACCGCTTTAGGCTGGTCAGTCTTTCCTACCCTATTCTTAGTCAGTTTAGGAACCTCTTTTAAAGTTTGCTTTAGTATGTAGATTGAGATTGAAATACCTTCAGTAAACTTTGTTTTGCATTTTAAACTGACTCCTTTGTTTTGTAATGAGTCTAATTTAACTGGGAGGATCCCAGATCTCTTGAATACACTTTTAAATGATAATTGAACTTACAAGTCTGCATCTTAAGTGCACTCTGCATAAAGCATGAAGTCAAAAGTGACTGAATGATTTTTAACTTTTTAAAGAATTAATTCTTGTTGTTTTTAAAAGGACTGGATCCTGGAATTTTTTAATACAATTTTATTTTTAGACTCATTACCTTCCCACAAACAGTGCATACAGTTATAATCTGTTATAACACTGTATGCTAGAGCTCAAACAAATCAGTAACTGAAATGCATAGAAGCCATTCTATTCCCTCTCCCTGAGTTTTCCTTCTCCCTCATACACACACCCTTCCGTGGCCACTGCACACATTCAGTTTTCCTTAGAATGTGTCAGGGTGCATCTACACTGTAGAAACAATGCAGTTTGACACCACTGTAAGTGCTGTAGCTCCATCCTATGGAATCCCAGTATTTGTAGTTTTACAAGATATTTAGCCTTTTCTGCCAAAAGATATTTAGCCTTTTCTGTAGGATGGAGCCATGACAGTTAAAATAGTCTCAAACTGCATTATTTCTACAGTGTAGATGAACCCTTATGTACTTCTCTCCTCTCTCCAGTTTGTCTCTACTTCTAAAGACCTTGGTATTCCTCCAGCCTGGTTGGTATGTCCCATCCTTCTAGGCTGTAGAAGCAATGACACTTACAATGTGAATACAAAAAATAAATAAATAAAGGGGAATTTAATTCATGATATTAAAACTTTATAAAGGTACTCAAATCCAACTACTCCTACAGTATAATTTTAGGCATGTTTACTACATAGAAAGCCTCAATAACCTCAATTGGACACTTTCCTGTTTAAGTGTATATAAGATTAAAGCCTTAATAAATAAATAGTTGCTCTCCCATATTAAATTTATACTAGAACTAAAAGAAGTGTGTCCCCCAGCAGCAGTGTGACCTCCCACCATCTGAGGTGGGAAGAGTGCTACTGCTACTTTCACTGCTTCTGTTTTTGAAGTTGCAATATGTACACCCCTTCATCCTTGCTTCCCTTCATCATCCTACCTGCTTTATGTAAGAGTACTAGCTTGTTTTTTCTAGCTCTGCATAATGGTGTACTAATCCCTTTAAGTGTCTGGTGAATGAAGGCTAGGGGGAGGGAGAGGATGGTGGTAAGGTGAGGAAGCAACAACAGGGGTCTTCTAGTGGGGATAGTGATGCATTTCAGGTTTGCCAGCCTGTTGACCAATGTGGCTATTTCACTCTGACAAAGGGCTTTATCAGACATTCAAAATACAGTGTCATAATGACGCCACAAAACCATGAAAGGGTGCACAGATCAGACGATGTTGCCCTTTCATAGTTAAAAACATTCCCAAACCCATACTTTTTAATTGATGTCTTAAGCCATCAATTGATTCCCCTGTTGCTTTTGTGTGAGTATTGTTGGTGTGCAAATCCTCAGGCCATTTAACTCTTGTACTTACCCCGACAATGGCAGTCTGGTGTGAACACTTCCAGATGAGATCTGGACAATCAGGTAAGTTTCACTCTTTTTTTGACCCTCCCTGGGTTACTTGGGTCTTTTAAAGTGTGTTTGTGTGCTTTTTTAAACTTTAAATGCTTTATTTTTGTTGTTAATTTTAAATTTCCCATGCAACAAAGTCTTGCAGGATTTCAAGCAAGGAAGTGAATGGGGCTTTGTTCACTTCCTCTTCATTGCTGGAGCTGCCTTTGCCAGGAAAAGTGGTAAGTGAGGAGAGGAGCATTCTTTTGCCAGCATAAAAACTGAGTTTTTTAATGCTGGCAAAAGAATGTTTTAAGGGCAGCGTCTGATAAAGTCCTAATACTAGGGCAATATTAATTGAATGAAATAGCCACTTCAGGCAGCAGGCTGGTTACAATTAGGGCTGGCTTAAGTACCCTAAAAGTACCAGATCCTGTCTGATATTGGAAGCTAAGCAGGATCAGCCCTTGTTAGTATTTGGGGGCAAGAAATGCCAGGTGTGGTACAGAGCTGCCAGTGGCACATTTTCAGGTCCTGGCTGGAGCCCCCTGGTCCTCACCCCTTCTATGTGGAGGGAAGGTGCAGCATGGCCACCACCATGTTTGCTTATCTTCTTCCCAGCTGGCATTGCAGGCTGGGAGGAAGTTGGAGCGGTGGCCAATCAGGGTGAAACTAGCTTTATACTGATTGGTCAGTTCAAATAGAATTCCAGCCAATCGGAGGCAGCTCACAGGCCTTGCAATCTGAATGGCTGGGAGGCAGGTCCATGCTGCTTTTGCAGCAAGTTTTCACTCCGGTCTGGTGGTCTGCTATAAATTCCTGACCACTGCACCAGACGAGGCACTGGCTCTTCAGGAGCCAACTCACCCGCCCTCTTTGATGTATTTTATATGGGGTATTATAGCATGCATATGTATTTACTCACTCTTACAATTTTTGGGATGGCTGGCATGGGTTCTGATCCAAGGTCATCGATAGTAGGGTCTCCATCAAGTTCAGGATCAGGGTCAAGGTCAAGGTCAAGGTCGCAGAGACCCTGGCAATGGTCATGGGAGCATGCCAGCTCGGGGCATGTGATTGTAGAATGCTCCCCCCCTTTCCATCTGGCTCTTGGTGACAGGAGGGCGAAGGTGAGGGATTGACAGGCATTCAGGGGCCTGCCCAGACTCCTCACCTTTCCTGACTGGTGTTTGTCAGCAGACGGGCCAACAACATTCTCATTGACCAGCTGCCATATTGGTCAATGTCTGGATCCAAACCCGTGTGATTGAGCCAACCAGCTGCAGCTGACATCACTAAAGTTGTGGCCTTTATCACCAATATATTCATATGTTATTTAATGTAGTCTTTCAAACATATATTGTGTCTGTCTTTCTTGGGGAGTGGGTGAGGGGGGCACATCCTGCCTGGGCACACAAGGCTATATTTCAGAGGAAGGATCTGGCAAAACCACCTCTGAGTATTCCTTGCCTATGTAATTCATGGAGTCACCATAAGTCAGCAGGTGACTTGAAAGCACATACACACACAGTGGTAGGGCTGGCTATGTGCCACAGCTAAACAGTCCTCTGCGTAGTTTAATGCTAGGTTATCTAAATGATATGTAAAACTTTATAATACCAGCCTCTTTTCTCGTAGCAATGTGTTTGTGAAGCAAATGGGGACATACCTTTTTTAAAAAGTTCATTATCACACTGTTCCTCAATCACACAAGGGTGCTGCAATTGTGCTGCTTTGCTTTGGCAATCTTCTCTCTCTCTCCCCTGGTGCCATAACCCTACCTTCGGCTCATGTGTGCCTTCCTTTTTATTTATTTTTTCAAAAAAACTGTTGTAATTTCATAATTATGTGGAAACAATAAAAATATTTTTATTTTATCATTTCACCATCATTAGACAGCCACTAGCAAAAATTAAAGAAGGGGGAGGCATAGACGAAAAGCAATCTTAGCTAGTTTGGGAATAGTACGGGAGAGGAGGGGGAGAAGGTACATCACACCCCCTCATGCCACACAACTTCCATCTTATTGCTACTGCTGTGGAAGGGACTTATCGTACCAAGTGGAATACTGCCATAGTAGCGGTATTGAGAGACATTGATGGGTTTTCCCCACCAGTGAAGAGGTGCACTACAGAAACACATGGAATGTAAACCAGCAATGGGATAGAGATGACATCGTGCAATAACATAAGACCATTGCCACTGCTTTCCTGGTATAATTACACAACGGCAGCTTTTTGTGATAAAGTCCTTAGTAAAAATGTGTTGAGGATTGAACTGCATGGGACAAAATCCACACCTACTTGAAGTCAACAATGAAACTCACATTGGTATTTTGTAGCTTGGGTGTGACATCAGTATGACATGAATTAGTCACCAATACATACTTCCCTTTCATTTTTATCTGCATCACTCTTTAAGTAGTATATATGCACCATGGCAGTACATTACTCTAGAGCCCTCAACACAAGCCTCATATATTTCCAGTTGTTACTGTCTGCTTTTTCCACTGCCCCTTGCTTGGTCAGCTAATTTAGAAGCAAATCAATAGATAGTAGCCTTGTTTCTAGTAAACCAATGGATGCTGCAGTGAAATTGTAATAAAATCCATTTCTGGGATTCATAAATCTGGCTCTCTGCAAAATCTACTTTGCCACTTACACACTATCTATCCTTACCAACCCTGGCAACAAATATTACCATCCCCCACCCAGATCAGACAATAAATTAATCCAACACTTGCTGAACGTAATGAACTGCATAGATATTATAGATCAAATTTATCACATGGGGAAAGATTACTCTCATGCATTTTCTTTAATCACCCCAATTTTTATTTTATTTTCAGTATTTGGAGAGTGTGTCTGTGCCAACCATCTATAAGCCATTTTCTTCCCTAAACTTCACTTTGAACAAGAGAAAGAAACTGAGATCACTAGTAAGCAAGGAAAGTCCATGGTATTTGAAGATTCTATAGCACTTGCCTTTAAACACCCAACATCTAAAGAGCTAAGCTTTTGCAAAAGAAGCATGGCCTGGGAGAAAGGTTAGCATAGCATATTAAGCTTTCCAGAGAGAGAGAGACATGTAAGGAGACACTTTTCTTGCAGAGGGAGAAAAAGTCAATGGAAGATGCTATGTAGTCACTAGATTATTCAAATTCATTGCTACAAAACTCTACATTTCTCTCATTAATGCAGAAGTTCCACCTTAAAAAAACACACCAAAGGAAGTCTTTTGTAACTTTTAGATATACTGCTTAGTAGAGTACTCCTTAGGGAGGAAAAAAGATTTCTACAAAAATGTTTAGTGAAGCAGTACTTTATAATGTGAAGCCTCCTCTCCTAATGGCAAATTCAATCTTACCCTGTATCTCTTCTTCTGCTTGTTATGCCTAGGCAAGATGAATTAAATTCAGTAATATGGAAGTGTGATTTTTATCAGTACACCTTGGGTGGGAATGTCAACATATTTTTCACCAAATATACAGCATCAATCTGCCACTTTGAAAGATGAGAACTCTGTGATAACCTTGTACTGGAAACTTTGAAACCACTTTTGTGCAAATAGGATTTACAACTTGACTCTAATTGATTATTTTATCTCACCTCCAATCTTTACCACAGTGGGATTGTTTTTCTCTCCACATGCCTTCAGTAGCAGAGTTCCCACCAATGTGGTAGATTCATGTTTGGGCCATATCATCTGAGGACATTATAACATGAAGCTGGTAAATCACAATTACAGCCAAATAATAGTATCTTTGATTGGTACTTATCCTATGACATCATGTCTCTCCCGTTGCTGCTTTGCATTTCAATCATTGGTGGAGTGCACTGTTAGCTGAAGAAGTGGGGGTCTGTGGGGAGCCCACCTGTGATCTCAGAACCATATTCATATTTTGGGGAATTATGATTAACTCAAATGGAAGGCTGTGAGAGGCCAGTAACTTTGGGATCTTTTCACCTGTGTATACCAGTACTCACTGCAGAGAACTCCAGATTAAAGTAGAATAAATGGCTTTTATTGGAAAATAACCCAGAAAGCACTCACACATGCAGCACGTGCTCACAAGAACCACACAAAGCTAATAATAATAATAATAAAATTTATTTATACCCTGCCCCCCTGTGGAAACAATCGCGGTGGCTTACAAAAATTAAAATACAATACAGATAAAAATCCCTAAACACCCCCACCCCCACCCTCCCCCATAAAAATATTAAACAAATGTAAATTAAAAGCAACGGTCTAAAATCACCTTTAAAAACAAAAAATACAATAAATAGCCAGCGGACTAAAAGACGCCAGGATCCCCTGAGGCCGGGATCTAATTTGGACAGGCCTGCCGAAAGAGATCCGTCTTTAGTGCTTTTTTAAAGCTACTCAGGCTTGTCATCTGACGGATCTCGTTCGAGTTAAGGCAGAAAGGTTGGCTAGAGGAATAGACTTTGGAGATGGGAATATAGTTTACCATTCTTGAAGAGAAGAACTCAGATGGAAGTTTGAGGGTGTCACTGGAATTTGATCCTGGGGCATGCTGACAGAGAGTGTGGCAGGGTCTCCTCCACAGTGGCACACCTTGCTATTGTTTGGGGACTAATATTTATACTGTATTTTGTGTCCTGAAGGGGTGTTTGGGCTTAGGAAAAATCTTAGATGGGTTTCTCACCATTTAAATAAAGGAAACCAATACTCTGCTGATTGCTATTAATGGCTGAGAGATAGGAATTGATTGATTTATGACAACCTCATATTGTAGCACAGGGAGGGGTACCAAAGGATATGTCCTAGGAATAGGGGTTGTTTTGGTCACTTGTTTGTTTGTGATGTGTGACTCATCACAGAGAGTGCTGAACAGAGGATTAGTACACGCCACTTTAATGGTGTTGTTTACTAGGTACTTTGCTTAATCCTATCTTGGGCATGTCTGCTAGTATTTTTCTATGACACCTTCCTAGGTCCTTGTGACCTCCATTTGACCTTAGCTTTTGGTCTACCCCAGTCTACTAGACCCCATGAAATGTCTTAATATTGACAATTAAGAGATATTATAGGGAGGGATGTAGGGCATGGTAACAGCACATTTTCATTGATGGGAAAACCCATCAATAGCTCCCAATATCACTGTTTTTCCATTACTGACCCTGGTGTGACAGGTCCCTTCTGCTGCAGTTCTGATATTCTGGAGTTGACATGGTGTGAGCGGGCATGGCACTTCTCTTCTTCCCCTCCCTCCTCTTCTCCTCCTCACTATATCCAATCAGGATGAGGTTGGTTTTGTTCCACTTTCCTTTTTGTTTTCTACTTTCACCTATCGCCACCACCTACGACTCCTCGAACGCTTTCATCAGCGTCCTAAATCCTAAATATACATTGGACTAAATATACAGTGTGACGAATTTTGCTGTCCTTGAGCAAGCAGGGATCACCAGCATTGAGGCCATGATATTGAGAACGCAGCTGCACTGGGCAGGGCACATTTCTAGGATGGAGGACCATTGCCTCCCAAAAATACTACTCTACAGTGAACTCGCCACGGGTCAGCGTAAGAGCGGCGCTCCAAAAAAGCGATACAAGGACTCCCTGAAGCAACATCTCAGGCTCGGCCAAATTGATCACCAACAATGGTCCGCCCTGGCCTCACATCGGGAGGCATGGAGATGCACTATCCACAATGCTGCAGACTTATTTGAGAGCTCACGACAAACAAGTCTTGAAGAGAAACAACAACGCAGAAAGAATCACAACCCGGAAACATCACCCAAGGAGACCTTCTGCTGTGCTTTCTGCAACCGGACTTGTTTATCTCGGATTGGTCTTTTTAGTCATCAGCATGCTTGCAGAAAGCAAGGGATGAGTCCTTCCTGAATCTTCATTTGTGAAGAGAAGCCAGAGAGATTTCCAATCAGGATGAGGTTGGTTTTGTTCCACTTTACATCTTGTTTTCTACTTTAAAAAAAAAAAAATATTTTGTCGTAATTGAGAAACTGTGGTAAAATAAAAAATAAAAAATTTGAAAGCCATACATGTGTAGGGTAGGGCATACAGGGGTACAAAGCAGGGTTACTATAAGCAGGGTTACACTTCTTATCACACAACTGTGCTCACCAAAGGAACACAATTGTGTGATTTCAGAGAAGTGTGATAGTGGCTGTTTTCAAACTGGTATATTCCCATTCCCTGATCCCCAACTCTGCCACAATGTAAGGACTTCCTCTTGTCTCTCATGTGTGACAACTACCGTTGAGGATTTATGCAATGTCTATCCTTAATGGACACCACCGTTCTATATTTAATGCTGCTTCCAAAGGCACCTTGTCTTAATCCAATGTTTCATATAGTTAGTGTTCTCAGAGGCTGAAAGTATACAGAAACAAAAACAATTCTTTATTTACAGAAGGTAAACCTAAGAAGGCAAAATAATTATTTATTAGATTTACCTGTTTTGTACATTTTATCTAATTTTATTGGTGAAATTCCATCGATGTTACATTTTGAAGTAATTTTCCGTCACACTTTGGCAGAGTGTAATTTTTTTTGGGTTTTTTCCCATGCCTCTAGTTCTATACTATGACCAATGTTTTATATTTAAAACACCACACACACATTCCTCTCTAGCTAATTTAGACTCTTAAAACCCACTCATTTATTCCTGAACCTGACTGACTCTTAATCATAAATAACCTACATCCTTTAACATAGACCATCCATACCCCTCACTAACCCAGCTCTTCAACTAAACTCAAATATCACCTGATTACCATTAATTAACTTTCAGTTACCAGCATTACACAAATCTTCCCAAACATTCAATCACCAACTTTCCATTTTCTCCCCTCTCCCAACAGCTCCTTACTTTATATGCTATTATTATCAATCATCAATAAATTATACAGTATTTCTTAACACAAGAATGAGATCACAACACCATCATCACCCATTCCAGAGTACATGAGGGAAGGGACATCAGCCCAGTGAGAAAAAAGCTAAAATCTTCAAAAAAGAAGGTAGAATTCTTCCTTTCTGGGGAAAGAGCACACATAAAACAGTAATACAAGATATTAGCAATTGTTTTCTATGATTACTATATTATTGGTTGCTCTCTGGGTAGGGACATAGGAACACTGTTTACAGTGCTTATAGGGGCAGAATCAGAAGGTGATGCTGGGCGATGCCTATTCAACACCCTGGGCACTGGCATTTCGTGTCTCTCAGGGTTAAGTCCGACCCCCATGCTGTTTAATATTTACGTTAAACTGCTAGGAGAGGTCCTTGGGAGTTTGGGGAGTTCAATGCCATCATTGCACTGATGACACACAGCTCTATCTCTCCTTTCCATCTGATTTCAAGGAAGCATTTTCTGTACTAAACCATTGTCTGCTGTCAGTAATGAACTGGATGATGGTGAACAAATTTAAACTTAATCCAAACAAGGCAGAGGTACTCCTGGTCAGGCAGGCGGTAGATCAGGGAATAGGGATTCAGCCTGTGCTGAACAGGGTTATATTCCTGCTGAAATCTCAGGCTCACAGCTTGAGTATATTCCAGATCTGAGCCTGCATGCCCAGGTTTCAATTGTAGCCAGAAGTGCTTTTGCACAGTTAAAACTAGTGAGCCAGGTGCACCTGTTCTTTCAGAAGTCAGATCTGGCTATATTGGCACATGCCTTCATTACATCCCATATGGTTTAATGTAACCACTGCCTTTGAAAACTGGTTGGAAATTTCCTTCCCAGGCACAAAACTGCCCACCCTCTCTCACTCACTCTTAAAATAGCTATATTTACCATATTTCCACACTCGCAAATCCAGGCAGCCATAGTTGCACCTAATTATGCAAATTATGCAGTGGCTCATGAGGAATTAACCAGCATGCATGCATTTAGCACATACAAGCATATCACTAATGGATTTACCCAACTCCTAGACCAAACTGAGAGTTACACACAATTTAAAGTTCTGGTGCATTTTGTGACAGCTTCTATGATGTGTTATGTGATGCATGCATTTCTCCAATGTGCACAATCATTCATTAATCAATAGGAACACGGGTTCATTACTGTGCCCATCTAAACAATGTACAAAAATATTTATTCTCTCTCTCTCTCTCTCTCTCTCTGATCTCCATGGAAGAGACTTGAAGATGTAGAAAGGAGATATGTCCATACCCAGCTGTGACATTAAGCAAAGCATTAACCATTATAACTCCAACTCCACACTAAGCAGAGAAGGCCTGGATTTGATCCCTCTCTCTGTCAAACAGATGGAGTGGGGCTGTAAGTAATAACCTTTTGTCAGTGATTACTCCTTCCCTTATATCCAGCCACAGCTGGTGGGAAGGTGCCAGTGGCAATGCCTTAAATACAATGAAATCTTATTCCCTGCCAGTAATTCTACCAACAGTCAATCTCTTTTTTTTATTATTTCTGTGTCTGCACTGGATTTAGGAAATATTCCCAATTTAATATTGTTTGAAAGTTTAATAAATGTTCTATTTATTCCTTCTTCCAAATCTGTAATAAAAAAACACCCTTAAATCTAGCTCTGACACTACTCTAGGATGGCTCCTTTAGTAGATGGCTCCTCATTTTAATAAAATTATCTCTACATTTTTCTAATTATCATTCTCTCTCTCTCTTTCTCCATTCGGGAAGTAAAGATGACATCAAACTATCAGAATTAACTCCATCCTGTCCAAATCATTGCATCAACTTGTCAGCTCTGCCTGGAGAAAACAGATCTTCTAACAATCATCTATGCCACTGTTCACGTCCAGACTAGATTATTGTAGTGCAGTCTATGGGAATTGCTTTTAAGGATGGTTTGGAGTCTCCAAACTTGTGCCGAAGGCAGGGCCGGTTTAACCTGTCTGCCAAATCAGCATTGGCAGGGGCCCCCGAGGTCAATCTGACAAAGGAGACAGCCGGGAGGAGCCCCCTCTTACCCTCCTCCTCCAAAAACCTCCTGCTGGCTTAAAAACAACAACAACAACAACAACAACAACAGCCTCTCCAAAACTAAAGTGAAAGAGAAAAAGAAACAGCAGGCCTCCATGGCAGAAGCTGGAGGGAGAGGCACGTTGGAGAGGGTGAGTGTGTGTGTGAGAGAGAGACAGGGAATTTGAGGGTTGTCTCCCTCAGAAAGGGCCTCTTTCTTTCTTTCTTTTCATTCTTCCCTTTCCTTCCTTGCACATAGATCCCCTCCAGCCCATCTTTCCAGCTGCTTTTAACATGTCTTGGTTCCTCTCCCCTCCCTTTCCCCCTTGGTCTTCTTCAGCTTCCTCCCTTTGCTGCCAACTGAGTTCAGCCTGCAAAAGAAATTTGTGTGTGTTTGCCTATGTGCCTTCAAGTCATTTCTGAGTAAGGCCAACCTACCATGGGGTTTTCTAGGGAAGGTTTGTTCAAAGGGGGTCTGCCTTTGACTTCATTTGAGGCTGAGAGAGTGTGACTTGCCCAAGGTCAGCCAGTGGGTATTCATGGCTGAGTAAGGATTCAAACCCTGGTCTCCACAGTCATAGGGCAATGCTGAAACTTCTACAACACTGGTTCTTTTAACAGAAGAATATAAAGAATATACATTAAAATTTGGAGTAATATTACTGGGAACAATGGTTTTATTGTTGTCACTAAAACACCAGTATCCCATTAGTATTATGTGAGAGGCATTGGCCTAGAGCAGTGGTTCTTAACCTTTTCTTTACCAGGGACCCCCCCTTTAAATATCTTTTGTTGCCCCAAGACTTAACTCAAGATTTAAAACCCTAATAATATTAGCTAATAATAATACCTAACAACAACAATACAATTACACCATTCATTAAACTTTCCCTCAGAGGCACTCTTGCTTCTTCTTGCAAGTTTGTGGCTGGAGTGGATTGAATGGCAATGTGCAGGCCAAGCCAGCCAGCCTTTGCCTTGGTTCCTGTCACATGGCTACTCCACTACAGGGAGGAGGTGGGCCAAGCAGTCTTCAAGTCTTTGAGGACCCCCTGTGAGGACATTGCAGACCCCAAGTTAAGAACCACTGGGCTAGAGAATGCTGGAAAAGGAACAATGCAACCAGACCTTGAGAAGGGTGCTGGCAGGGGGATTTTGGGAGGTGCAATCCAAAAGTAACTTTCCAAGGCTCTGAATGTAGCCTAGAATCATAGATTCATAGGGCTGGAAAGGACCCCAACAGCCATCCCATCCGATCGGCTTCTGCCCTGCAGGAACACACAATCCAAGCATTCCTGGCAGATGGCCATCCAACCTATGTTTAAAAAAACCCACAGAAGGAAACTTCACCACACTCCAAGGCAGTGTATTCCACTTCCAAACAGCTCTTACTGTCAGGAGGTTCTTCCCAATATTCAGGTGGAATCTCTTTTCCTTTAGTTTGAACCCATGGCTCCATGTCCTAGTCTCTGGAGCAGCAGAAAACAAGCTTGCTCCTTCCTCAGTATGACATCCCTTCAAATATTTAAACATGGCTATCATGTCACCTCTCAACCTTCTCTACTCCAGGCTAAACATACCCAGCTCCCTAAGGCATTCCTCATAGGGTGTAATGGCTTCCAGACCTCCCACCATCCTTCTCAGTATCTTTCTTGAATTGTTGTGCCCAGAATTGGAAACGGTATTCCAGGTGAGGTCTGACCAAAGCAGAATGGAGTGATACTATTACTTCCCTTGATCTATACACTACTCCTATTAATGCAGCCTAGAACGCACTGGCATTTTTTGCTTCTGCATCACGCTGCTAACTCATGTTTAGCTTCTAGTCTACTCTTTATTTTCTTTGAGGAAATCTACACCATTACATTTATTGCTAATAAACAAAAATATTATGTTAGTGCCTATAATATAGTTTTTAAACTAAATTATTGGTGGCAAATTATGTAATATAGTAGGCCCCTCTTATCCACTGGGGATTGGTTGGGGGGAGCGTGGATTCTGAAAACCATGAATAATAGTGAACACCATTGAAAATAATGGGACTTCTGGTTTAAAATACCATAGAGTTGCCTTGGAGGGCCTAGAAAAGGGCTAGGGAAGACCCATTTTCTAGGAAGACTCTATGGTAGGTGTGCTGTTTTGTGTTCCATAGATAATGAATCCATGGATAAGGGGGTCCTACTATAATCTGAACATCCTGTACGGTGAATAGGTTAGGTTACATTGACCTGAGATAAACATACAGGGCCCCCAAAATAAAGCATGGCAGGGGGCCCCAAAATTCCTTAAACCGGCCCTGGCCGAAGGCACTCAGCTTGGTTGTTTACAGGAACTAGGCAGTGAGTACATATATCACATTCTGGGTTCATGACAGACCATAGCACCAAATCTGTATGAGGTATACTGATTGCTGCTGTGCAACTGTGTTCAGTTTAAAGTGCATGTTTGTTTGTTTGTTTATTTATTATTTAATTTATATGCCACCTTTTCCCCAGAGCGGAACCCAATGCAGCTGATATTTAACCCAAGCATGTCACATTTAAAGCCCTAAATTATTGAGAACAGGTTGCCAGAAGGAGCAGCTACATCTATACGAAATTGGCCAGGCCCCAAGATCAGCCCAAAGGGCCAGTTCATGTGACCTCTGGATAAATCTACCAACAGGAAGAAAAGATAAAGGCTGAGATCCTGGTCAATATTAATGAGATTGGAAGACCCTTAAAACCTACTGCCTTCCACCAGGTAGGGTTTCCAAGGCACTGCAGATTGGGGCACTGGGAAATGACAATTGCAATTCTTTCCCAGCCATGCGGCATGTTGAGGCATGCAGCTGTGGCAGGACCCCAAGGGAGTCTTTGCAGCTACCCATCTCAAGACACACCATGACAGGGAGATTGCTTCAGTCTTCATTTACTAGTGCCCCAATCTTCAGCTCTTTGGGACACTGCCTGGCTTAAGAGGTATTTTGAGGGTCAGGGAGGTAGCATTGGCAAAAGTAGCTACAGTGACAGAGCACCACTGTCATAGCTATGTCTGCTGGTGCGGGATTTTGGTCAGAGTTGCAGCCCCATCATACCCTAACTTAGGATGTGTGCATAGTTCCCTCCCTGACTGTTTTTCAGTGTTTCTTTAAAGACCTGCGTTCCACACTGCTTTCAGTTGAATTGTTTGTCTTTCATACAATTTTACCACTATATCCTTGTGTATTAATGTATTATTATTATTATTATTATTATTTGATTGTTTCAAAGTTTCATTCTGAGAACTGACTTGGGGAGGCCCTATCTCAAAGGTATTGTCCAAAACGTTAGAAATCAATCAACAAATAGAGTCATGTGCAACAGCCCAATATATAGAATCAAACAAAAGAAGAGCATACGCTTTTTGTGTGACTCTTTATTACAGTCTTAGTGATAAAAACATCACATGAACCTTAAGATAAGCAACAGTTGGTGGGGCCATTGGGAAGCAGTGAGAAAAGCTGAGAGATTCAGGGCAAATTAGTGGTCCTTTAATTAGCATCAGTTTGTGAGAATATTGATTACTCCTGTCCTTAGTAACTGATTTAGTCATGCGTACTATTTTCTCCCCAGTAGGGTTGTGAAATTGTTCACTCTGGGTTTGTTGTCTTTTTAAATTATTATTATTTCCTTTTCTTCCTGTCCTTATTTTGTATCATGTTGCAAGAGCTTTTTTCTTTTTTTATTATCATTTTTCATCATTTTCACAAATACAATAACACACATCTTTCATTGCATATTCAACATGTACATTCTTCATTGTACATTTTTACACTTCTTTTTTTCTATTTTAAAATTATTGACATGTAACAAAGAAGTAATACATTGCATATCTATAACTTCCATTATTTTTGTCATTTTGATGCCTTGAGACATTAGCTATTTTCCATTACCCAAATGACTTTTGCTTATTTGATTTTTTCTAATGCATTTTTCGGCTCCTCTTTTTTATATTTATATATTTTCTCTAACCCTCTTTCCTCTAGGGTCTTTTGCTTTCTATACCATTGTGATGTCTTGTATTTCACCCTTACCTTTCCAATAACCTAACACATTTCCTTTCATCTCTCCATTTAGTTTCTTTCTTATTATGTAGTTTATTTGTAAATATGTCTAATTCTAACATATCAATCAATTTAATTTTCCATTTGTTTATTGTAGGGCATTCTTTCCTCTTCTGTTTTCTTGCTATGACCAATCTGGCCACATTGTCATATAAAGTAAAATTCTCCAATATCCATTTTCTTTTTTGTTTTCTAAATTTTAAATTATATTTAACAGATATAGTTCTGGTGTAAATTTGAGGTTTATTTGTCGTATTTCTCTAATTGTTTCATGTATTTGTAACCAACATCTCTTTATCTTCTAGCATTGCTACCACATATGAATAAGAGTGCCTTGATTTTTCCAACATTTCCAACATTCTTTTGAAATTGTTTTGTTATCAATTTTCCTTGGTATTTAATTTCTGTTATCAATTTCCCCCCCACTTCTTTTCTTAATCTATATGCCAGCCATTTGCTAGCTTTATTTGTGTATTCAAAATTGTATATTCAAAATTTATTTGGCATATTTTTTTCATTATCTTCTCCAGTTTCTTCTGATTGTCTCTGTCCCTCTTCATCTTCTAATTCTGTCATTCTTATCTTTTTAGATGTTTCCCCTTCTTGTCCTGTTTTTAATTTGTGCTGGTCAGCAGATTCACTTGTATTTTTGTATTGTTTATTTTTTCAAATTTTTTACAGAACTCTCTGGCTTTGTTTACCAAATCTATTTTATATCTTCTTTTTCTACATGTAAAAGAAACTCCTTCGATCTTATTCCACCTGTAATTAATTCAATTTTTCATTAATATTTGAGTTAATGTTTTATATTATTGTCTTCTTTTTAATATTGATGTTGGAATATCCTTAAAGATTTTATTTCTTCTTCTCCTATTTTCAATGTATTTCAATAACTTTGTTGCAATATTCTTTCCTTTATGTTGGCCTTATTCAACTGAACAACTATGTCCCTCGGTATCTTTCTTTCTTTCACAATTGCAGAATTAATTCTAAATAATTTTTCTGTCTCTTCCTCAAGAGTATGAGTATTCTACAAATTTAGCTAATTCTGGGATTATTCTATCAAATAAATTCTCGTTTGTTTTTTCTGGCAGTCCTCTTAATTTCAAGCACTTCTCTCTATAATGCTACTCTTGATTTAACATTATTGTTTCTCCTATGTTTTGTTTTTCTTGTATTTTTGTTGCTACTTTTTCTGATTCTTGAGTCTTTTCTTTTAACGTTTCTATTTCCTTCTTCATTCCGTCTACTTCCTTGTTTATTTTGTCTATTATTTTGCCCAATATTTCCATTTCTTTTTTGTAGTCCTGCTTAATCTCTTTCCTTACATCTTTAAATTCTTTCTGTATTTCTTGCTTAAAATTCCTGAGCTCTGATCTTAATTCTTCAATTATTTAATTGTGTATTTCTGGTAACCTTGGGGATTCCTGAGATCCTCTTCTGGTCGTTAATGTCTGAGTCTGAGTCTGGGTTTGGTGTTGTGTTGTTGCTTTCCTTGCACTATAAGCCACTTCTATTTTCTCTTCTCTCCTTTTCTTACTGTTTTTCCTTTTCCTTTTTCTTGTTTAATAATATTGTATTCCCCTCTCTCTTTTTCCCACCTTTATTTCTTTTTGACTTATTTTAAACTGTATTGCCTTAATTTGTCCTTCTCCACACTTTAGGATTTCTAATTTCTGATTTTTCAAAATTCCCCAATTCAATGTTTCTCCCTTTGTTTATCCCCCACTTTTATATATAATTTTTATTTTATTTTTGGGTAAGTGGGAATTCTTATATAGAATTTATATCTATCTATCTGCCTTTCTATCTATCTATAGTTATAGATATATATTTGACAATTCTATAAATATATTTGTGTATCTGATGTTTCTCAAAGAATGTAAATTATTTATATATATATATATATATATATGTATATATATGTATATATATTATATATAAATGATATATAATTTACAAAAAAATGCAAATTATATTTATAAAGTTCCCACCTTTCTTTCTTATCTTCTCATTTTGGGATATTCTAAAGACAAAAATTGAACTTCTTTTTTTAATGTTCAATACTAAATTAATGAAATTAATTTCCTAGATCAATTCTAAATTAAATACTCCATTAATTTACATAATTACCACACATCACCATATAATGCACTTGAATATAATATAATTGATTTCAAATATAATCAAATCCTTTCATATAATGTATCTTCTCTAATAACAAATGGATCGTTATCTCTGTTATATCACTTATCTCCTTTCTTTTAGCCAACCCTTCTTCTATTTCCTTTTGAATGTCAATATAGATCAATTTATATAAGTTCCTATATGTTTCAAGTCAATATATATTCTCAATTTTCTGTATTCCCCATCAAATTAAATTAAATACCCCAATTCATCAAATCATTTCCAATGTATTTCAATATCTATTTCAATATATTTTATCAGTTCTCTATATTTCCAGTTCATTCAGATTAAATTTCCCAATTCATCAAAATATTTCCAATATATCCCAACATACTTATCAAATCAATATATATTTATATATGCTCTTAATGTCCTCTATTTGCAATTGAATCGAAGTTAATTAAATCAGATTAAATCCCCCAATTTACACTATTTTATATTATTTTTATTGTTTATTTTTTATTGTGACATTTGTCTCAACTAGTTCAACCAGTTCACAGGTTCATCATCCATCCCATTATATACTTTCCCTTTGTACTTTGTACAAGCCCCATTTATTTCAGTGGGACTTGTACTTTGCTACTTACAACTCTTTCCTCCCCAGTCCTTGGACATTTTCAGACAGTACTTACCGCGGGATCAGGTCCCGGGAGAGGAACGACACTCTTGCGTGGCATGGGGTCCTTCTCAGATGCCGCTGTCCCTCTTCCGGAATCATTCGTGGCACATCCGTGAAGCTTTGGAAGGAGCCGCACCATGTTTTAAGCACGGGCAACTTCCGTGCTTACAATGTGGCATGGCCGTTTCCAAACCTTCATGGATGTGCTACAAATGATCCCGGAAGAGGGACAGCAGCATCCGAAAAGGACCCCCTGCCACACAAGAGTGTCATTCCTCTCCCGGGACCTGACCTCGTGGTAAGTACTGTCTGAAAATGTCCCTTGTTTTTTATGTGCTCTATCCCATTCTGCTTCATATAAAGTCACCTCCCTCTGCCTCTCCTTTCCTTCACGGGTCTTCTCTTGTATATTTGTTTATTTAACCACTGTTGTTGCTGTTAATGTCAAACTACTGTCCAGTTTCCAATGTCAACCGCTCCCCATCTTCTGATTTTAGTACGTTCCTTTCTTTCTTATATCACCGCTTCTCCTAGCCTGCTTGTTCTTCCACTTTTACACTCTTCTGCACTTACTCTTACTCCTTTTTTCGTACTCCTCCCAAATTCTTTGTCTTTTTTCTATTGTATACTCTCTTCTCTATACATTTTTAATTCGCTTCTCCTGCTCCTATTTCCTCAGTTACACTTTCACTTGTTCTCCTGTCCACTTAGACAATCTACTTCTCAACGTTCCGAATGCTCCCACCTGGGTGTTTTGCATCAAGTGCAATGTGAAAGGAAGAAGCGGCAAACCAACGCCCAAATCTGAAACTTTTCTTTAAAGGACAAACCAAGTTCTTTCTCAGACATTTGTGATCCAAAAACTAAAGTAACAGTCAGTTTATTCTACTGCAAACAGAGTTCAAACCAGACAGTTTGGGGGCAAATATTGGAAAGTAAAGTAAAGTAAAGTAAAAGTGAAGCACTATAGTGAACTTTTTTATCACCACTGAAGAATTCTTCACACCATACAGTTTTCAGATCTAAACTCCCTGGGTAGCTTTTCTCTCCTCTTCACTCTTTAACACCTCAGCTGTTTCTCATTAACAATTTATACCTAGGAGCAATATCACGACCTCAAAGTATATCCAAGTCTAATTTCATCAAAATGTTTCTTCTTAAATTCTTAATATTTTGCTCTTCTTACCAAAGTCAAAAAATCAGCTCTGTTAAGTTGTAGTGAGATGGCTAGCATCTTCTCTGAAGACTCTTCTGTGGAGGTGGTATACCCCTCACTCGTCATGCCCCCAAAATGGGGGGAACCTTAATCTCGCCTCAATTTTAGAGATTCTCCCAAACTTTGTTGGGTCCCTGTCTCTTCCTCTCCCTTACCAGGGTGAGGAATCTTCCAAGTTTTGAATTTCGGAAGATTTTCCTACCGCAGTTGACTGGACTGGGATGGAGCTCCACTCCCCAGCATCCATCACCTCTCACTCTCAACCAGAATTCTAAGAGGGGTTTTTTTTTCCCTGCACAGTTTTACACAACTTTGTAACATGAACATTTATGTATTTTTTACCTAAACTATGAATTTTCTCCACCCATTAAACCATTCTTTACTTATTTGTTCAACTCTGGAAGTTTTATCAGTTCACATTTTACTCTCTCTATATTTTACACATTTTACTCCCCTTTTATTTTTTTAAAAAATTGTACTATTTTTTAAAACACAAAGACAACAACAAAAATAACAAAAAAGTTGAAATCTGTTATATTTAACACATTCCTCCATCTCATATTAAAAATGTAAATATTAAACATTTTCATGGATTAGAGAATATCTAGACATATTTTTTCATATTACAAATTTTATCTCTTTTCCATAATCTGAAGAAGAACATTGAGATATCATAGAATCATAGAATCAATGAATCATAGGTAGTTGAACACCATTCCAATATGTATGTAAAATCAGAGTGAATATGGTTTTGTGGTCCCTAAACTTCTCTGAAACTCTCTACAAACCTTACAAATGTACAGCTCTAAAGGTGAGGTATGTTTCTTCTCATGAATCTCAAAAAAAGGTAAAGGTGTTTATTTATTTCAGAATTTAAAATTTAATCCAACAATATTCCCATCACTATTCCTCAACCTACAACACTGTCTCACTATCTTATGTGATATTTCTAACAGTATCAGGGCCACACTAAGGGTACTGAGTTTCTCCTCTTGGTTACAGGACAACCATGAAGATACTTCTATATGTTGGATGTTTCCAGCAATGCATACTTTTGTATTGATGTTGCTGTGATGTCTGAAGATAGCACAGTGAAATCTCCACATATTTCAACACATTTCTCGATGAAGGAAGTCATGGTGTTGTTTACAATGACTTTCCATTTCAAATATAAGGGAGTTAAAAATCACGCCAGCATCATGTGTGCTGATGTTGTAACTGGAGTTATAAGAGTTTCTGGAACAAAAGCTAAAAATAATAATAAAAAAATGCTAAGGGAATTGGGAATATTTGTATCCTTTCATTTCTCTAATTGCAGCATGGTTCTTTGAAAATATTTGGGAGAACTATATAGGAAAAAATGAGATACTTATTTGAATATACAACAAAGAACAAAATAACCAGCATGACCTCCTGATGATGAGTGTAGAACTTTCTCACCCTATTGCACTGCTTTGTCAGAAGACAGCATGGTGGTAGCTACGATTCCTCATAAAAATACATTCATTGGTTTTGCAAGTAGTAAGAAAGGCTGCGGGACTCACCCCGCTGCTTCCTTTGTGCCGGGGGAGCCCTCCGCAGCACCTACCTTGTGTAGGCGGCATGGGTGCCGCCATCTTTGGGGGCCTTCTCCCAAGAAGCTTCGGCTGAATGGGAGAAGGATCGAAGGACAACCAGTCAGGAATGGGCTGCCCCTGCCTGATTGGCTGTCTAAGAGCAACCCTGGCCAATCAGAGAGCGGGATTTTCCAGCTCTCTGATTGGCCAAGGGGTGGAGACTGCAGCCTGCAGTCTTCCCCCTGGTCCAGCAACTGGGGATATAATCCCCAGTGCGAGCCGGGCCAGAGCAGTTGGCTCCGTGGAGCCAAAGACCCAACCCACCCACCCTAGATAGAATCTATTTTGTATTAGCTAGATCTTGCATGATTTGTGTGTTTCTTGTCACAGCTTGTGTGGGACGGCGGTGAGCATGGGGGGGACCAGTTTGCTGGAGGGAGCATGGGGGGAGCTGTCCCCCCACCTTTCTGGTGGGGGGGGCTGGCTCCCCCTTCCCCTCACAGGGTAGCCCAGTGACCCAGTCACATGTTTCCGGTCACGTGTTTTCCGGGCACATGTTCATGGTCATGTGATTTCCGGTCACGTGCTTTCCGGTCACGTGCTTTCTGGTTGCGTGGTTTCCGGTCACTGGCCATGTGTTTCCTGTCACGTGTTTCCGGTCACGTGACCCCCATTTGCTGATCAGGTTTTGGCTGGTCCACCCTCCATGCTCATGCGCCAACCAGGCAACTGACATCCACAAGTTGTGGCCCTTTCTGCCACTTACTTCTCACCTGTACCAATAAATTTTGTGAATCCTATGTTGTTGCAGTGTCTTTATTTCTGGGTCATTTGGGGTAGGGAGGGCTGCCAGGGGAACCGTCTCCCTCCGGCACGCAAGGTTGTTCTTTAAAGTGTTTTCCTGTGTGGTGACTCAGAAACATGTCCCATTCAATTCAATGGGGCTTACTCCCAAAGAAGGATTGCTAATGTTTCAGTCCTATAACCAATTATGTAAGCCCCATGAAACTCAATAGGCCTTATTTATTTATTTAAACCTTTTCTTTACTTTTTTTCTTTTTTAAAATATCCATTCTTTAACCAAAAAGCAAACAAATCTCCTGCTATAGCTTACAAAGTTCTGCACGTAACAATCCCTACACTCAGGCTTAAAATTTATATTTAAGATATGGCAAATCAGGAGAGGAGAAGGAATAGATTGTTGGAAACATCTAGGGGTTGTCTAGACAATGAAAATACTCCTATAAGATTTCAAGGAGAATACCTTTTGTCACAACACACTGTGAATGAGATTCACATAATTTGGAAGTGGGGGGGCAAAACCCCCATCTATTGCGTGAGGAAAGCCTTAGTGGTTTTCCCCAAGGTTTTCCCCATAATGTTCAGGGTTGTGCCTTATTGCACATCTGGACACCCAGTCTGGGACACTGCATATTTTTGACAATGGTGGAAGTGGATAGGTCATTGGTCAGATGTGCATGGGGGGTGGGCTTGCCAGGGAAGGAAGTGCCCGGGAGCACCATTTTCAATTTTTGCATTATTGAGTGTGTGCTTTTTTGCTGCACTGAGGTGACCAAAGAGCTTTTTATAAGCAGAATGTCCTTGTGGACCTTTGATTTAGAAATTAAAAAAAAAAAACAACTCTGCAGTGGCTACAACACATGTGGAGAATGATAACGTGCTCTACTCTCAGCCACCATCTTGATTTGCAGGCATGGCTGTGTGCACACTTCAAACATGGGTAGCTTCACATACAATAGATTTTGCCAAAAGACTGTGGAGACAAATGAACACTGCTGCAAATTTGTGATCATGCGTATCAATCTGCATTATATCTTTTCATCTAGACAAACCCTTAGACAACCTGTTGCAATGGTTGTCATGAAGTGAGACTTGAGGGAGGGCTAAAGAGTGTTGGTCTTCCAGCTGAGGTAGCAGAATAGTCCTGTTTTCCATCCCTGTTTTTGTTCTGCATCCTTCTGACTATCCTCCTGATTTGACATGTATATACAAATCTATATTAATGAAGTCATTGTGCTCCTGGGCATTATGTCTTTAACAGAAAATTAGGTACCAGAGGCAGGAATAATATTGAAAGAATAAGGATAGGTTCCAACACCACAAGAACAAAGAGCTGTTCAACATGTTTCAGCATACCTTTTATTCAAAACTAACAATATGAATGTGCAAAATGACACAAGGTAAGCCTTGCACAAGTAAACAAAAAACAACAACAACATTTTGAACTTTTTTTATATAGAAACTTCTTGAAAGCATCTTCCAAAACACATGCAGAGGTTCCCCCCCCCCACCCGTCATCAGGCTCCAGTCTTAAGATTTTCATTTTTGGTGCCTAGATCTCTCTCTCTCTCTCTCTCTCTCTTTTTTTTTTTTTTAGAACATGCTATGGGCAAAAGTGAGGCAGACATAATTGCTTTCCACTTTTCTCTCTATTTTGCTGTTTACACATTCTGAGCAAGGGATTCTGGGAACACCTGATGTTTATGTTGCCTGTTCTAGGCAGGCACACAGTTTCTCTAAGAGGTGGGGGGTACTTTAAAGCCCCACCAGTGATGTCAAAATCTCTATTATTGTCTGGAGCAATTATTAGCTCAAATGGAAGCCTGCGAGAGGGTGGGTAACTTCAGGGATCATTTATTTATTTATTTATTTACTTTTTTTATATCCCACCTTTTTCCCAATGTAGGGACTGAAGGTGGCTTTTCATGTATGTATGCCGGTACTAACATCTTTTCACCTGCGTATGCCAGGAATAACTGTAGAGAGCACTCCAGTTAAAGTGAAATAAAGTTTTAATTGGAATAACACAAAGTGAACTCTCTCACACAATACATCTGCCTAAGAATCATACAAGGATATAGCAGAGTAGAAAGATTAGACAGAGGGAGAGATTAGGAAATATAGAGTGATGACTGCCAATCTTGAATAATAATAATAATAATAAAATTTATTTATACCCCGCCCCTCTGTTAAAACAATCGGGGCGGCTTACAAAAATTAAAATACAATACAGATAAAAGAAGAGAAAAAGTTTTGTGCAATGAGGATATTCAGACAGTCATCTAAGGGTGGCACAGGAGGTTCCAGTCTGGGCTGTTCCAAGAAAAAGAGTGCCTGGGTTCATCCACTGTGGCACACTTTGCCATTGCCATATACCCTATTTCATATCCTGAAAGGTACTTGGGTTATGACAAAGCATGTATGGCTTTCCCATGGTATAGAAAAAGGAACCCAAAACTCAACTGACTGCCTTAATTGCTGGGAGATAGAAATTGATGGGTTTGCAACAACCTCACAAGTTTGGACAGGAGGGGGTATAGGAAGGACTTCTGTAGGAATAGATTTAGAAATGGTCACTTAATTGTTTATGGACTGAGTCAGAGAAATAACGAGACCACACATAGATAAGGGGGTAAAATAAAATATTTATTTAATCATTCCTGCCTATTTATTTCCCATTAAATCTTCAGCAGGGGGAGGCATCCTAGTGTGGGAGCAGCTGGGACGGATCGTCCCTCATGGACTTATGCCCCCAGCTTCTCCGGGTGGATACCTGAGCCCTTTTGAGTAACCCCAAGTCATGGAGTTGCTCTCAAGCCGGCTCGTGTCTGGAAGGTTAACCCGAAAGCTCCTCATCCAATGCATATGTATTAAGGTGAGGGGGGTATCTTTCAGGCCAACCCCAAGGTAGGTCTCCTTCTGTTCTCCCAGGTCGTACGGCCTAAGGAGACCCTACCGGAGACCAAGCCTTCACCAAAATCAGTGCCATAGGTGCCCACCATAATCGCTGCCTCCCTCTTCCTGCCATAGATACGGGGCAAGTGTCCGCTTAGTCCCTTAATAACCCACTAGCTCGTCCAATAAGGCCCTCAACCCCTGCTGAAGATCAATTAAAAAAAATTGAATTCCCCATGTCTGAGAGATGAGCCCAATCCACCCTGTAGAGCTCGGGCCTCTAGAACACAATCTTGGGATGTGGCAAGTACCACCCCCCACCCTTGATTAAAAATTTGTAAACCTGCCTATTAACTGTCTTTCAAGCCTTGTTGGTCAAACGGGGGTTCCCCTCCCCTCACCACAGCTGTCTGGGCAGAATGGCTGACCACATGATGGTGAGAGAAGGCCAGCGTGACCCAATCACCATCATATCTTGTGTTGCCTGTATAATTAGAGTGTTACCCTTTAGAACACCCAAATCATTTCCTCCTAAATGGAGGATAAGTATGTCTGGTGGAGGCCCCAATCACTCCCCAAACAGCACAGACATGAGGACATGCCAGCAAAGGCCCCTCTTCCCCAAACCATTCAATGGTCACCCTGTCCCCCAGTCTGAGGTGTGACCCCAAATGGCTGAGCCGGGCCTATCGGGCTTCCCAGTAAACCATACTGTGGCCGCAAATCAGCACCCAGCGTCTCACCATCAAAGGTCTAGCACCTGGAAGAAAAAATGGGAAGATAAATTTAGTAAAGGAGTGGGTGGATGTACCTCCTATAAGAGGAGGATCTCCAGTGCCCAATCTGCTGGATTACTGTGGGCACCATACCCATGGTGGCAGTGGTAGATGCCACCCCTATATGGAAGAAATGAGTACCGAATCGGGCTCTGGATAGCCCCAGTTGCTTCAATGCCTTCGTTGTTATGACCCCAAACACGTACCTAGTAAAAGGGGGAAAATCAATATGCACTAATAGAGAACCTTGCCTGGGCCTACGCACCTGAAAATAATTCTGTAACACCAGGTCCAGGCAAAGCTTTGTGTTGTTGCAGCGGGACAATTTAATTGTTTTACCCCTGCCTACCTGGTCGGTCTTGGAGAAACGTATTGTGACAATGATCTCCTGGTCACTCACCTGTACATCCCTCAATTCCAGGGCTTTCTTAGACCTATCGGATTTTGATGCCCTGACGAGCTCATTTACTCGGAGTGCACCAAAAAATGCTATGAGAGCAGCCATGTGAAAAAGCAGCGTCTCATATGTGGAAGAATAAAGACCCATCCACCACCTGCATAAGCCCTTCAAATTTTCTGGAGACAGAGGGACTCTCGAATCAGGCCTCCTGGCCCTTTCCCTGGCCCATCCCTCCAGGACTTTCCTAATCCGAAAGTCCCCCATATTGTCAACAGCACCCTGGGCTTTAAGCCAAAATGCAACGCTGACAACATGCCCTAGATTGATTGTGGGGCAATACCCCTCCTATACAAGAAAACACAGTACTGTATAAGGTGTGTCACAGGGACATTCACCCCTTGGCTCAAACCTTCCTGCTCCCTGAATTGGTAGAATTCCTGCACTGCCCAGGCATACCCTTTCCTGGTAATGGGTGCAACTGACATACCTAGGGCCCTCCAAATCTCAGACTCCCCAGTTCCCATACGCTTGCTGGCATCCTGTCGCCCTCGGGTGCTGCATCTGGAGCCAACACTCTTAAGCGCTCCATCTGCATGTGGGAAAGATTGTCCACTATCTCATTTTGCACGCCAGCCACATACCATGCGACAAACAAAATGTTATGCTGAAGGCACTGCAAAGTATAAATGCCCTAACCAGACACATAACCCTTGGTGACTTCGAAGTAAGGGTGTTTATCACTTGGACAGTTGCCAAATTGTTGCACTAAAAAAGCACTGACAAATTGGACAACTCATTTGCCCAGATGGTTGTGGCCACCAGGATCAGGAATAACTCCAGGAAGGCAAGATCCCAGGTAATTCCTGCCCCAGTCCAAATTGCCGGCCATCTGCTTGCACACCAGCGACCACCAAAAAACAAAAAAACAAACAAACAAACAAAAAAAAAACAAAAAAAAAAAACAAAAAAACCCACCAAACCCAATGGCCCCTGCTGCATCAGAAGCTATTTGGAAAGCACCCTTTAGCTTCCTTTCCTTCTGCCAAAATGAGACACCGTTGAGGAGCCCCAGAAATTCCTGCCATATCTTAAGATCTTCCCTGATCTCTGCCATAATTTGAATCTTGTCATGAGGAATCCGTACCCCCGCAATGGTGTCGCATAACCGGCAAAGGAAAGCCCTCTCTGGGGCCACCACCTTGCATGTGAAGTTCAGATGTCCAATCAGAACCTGAAATTCCCTTAAGGTAGCCTTATGCCTACACCTAAAAGTACCAACCCATTCCCACAACTCTGTTACCTTAGTGGTTGCCAAACAGCATTGTTGATTGACGGAGTCAATCTCAATGCCCAAAAAGGTCAACTGTTGTGCTGGGCCCTCATTTTTTTCAGGTGCTAAGGGGACTCCCAATTCCCTAGTCATCTGTTCAAACTGCTGCAGAAAATGACTGCACACACCTGAACCAGTTTGGCCTATAATTAAAAAATCATCCAAATAATAGACGATCCCTCTCGTCCCTGTTCTGGCTTTAAATGCCCATTCCAAATAGGTGCTGAAGGTCTTGAATGCCTTACAAGATACGGACCAGCCCATGGGTAGGACGCGGTCCATGTAGAACCCCCATCAAATTGGAAACCCAACAATTCAAAATCTTCTGGATGTACTGGGAGAAGGCGGAATGCTGACTTAATGTTGCACTTCGCCATCTCAGCTCCCAACCCATGCCGACACACTTCTTGTATGGCGCCATTGAAGAAAGTATACCTAACTGAACATAACTCTGCCAGGATGGAGTCATTAACTGACTCCTCCTTTGTGTATGACAAATGGTGAAATAAACTAATTTCCCCAGGGGCTTTTTAGGAACTATGCCTAGTGGTGACACCCGAAGGTTGTGCATAGGAGGTTGGCTAAAGGGGCCAACTACTCTTCCTTCTGCTACCTCCTTGCAGATTTTCTCCCTAACTATGCCTCTTTGCCCCAACTGATAACAAATTGTTTGCCTGAGGGTCATCTTATTCCTTGAAAGGGAATACGAAAATTGAAATTAAAACCCTGAGAAATGTAAGCAGCTGCCGACCTGTCAGGATATAATTGCAGCCACATCCCTAGCACATCCAATTTAATTTGGCTGGAGCTCTTTCTGAGGCTAGCTGGAAGTGCCGCCTCCCCTAGGGGGCCTTGTGCTCCTCTGTTTCCTCTAAACGGGCCAAAGGGGATAGCGGAATAGGCTATGGAATCATACCCTGGGGCCTGTAAAGGCCCTGGCAGAGATGACTCACCCGATGTGATCCCTCCAGCCCCTCCAAAGGTATACTGGCCCCAAGGCGACCACTGAGGTGGTGCCCAATTAAGGTGCTGCTGTACCATCAGCCAGCTACAATATGCTCCTTGGGCTCCCCAGCCTTGTGTTGTATTGATAGGTCTAGGTGGTGACCACACACCCCATGGCTATGCATACCCTGAAGAGGTGGCTGCTGTGTTGGCAGGGGACTCACCTGATGGGCTCGGGGCCACTTCCGATGCAGGGTCCATATCTGGTTTGGCCCATGGCTAGGTAGCATCATCTAGAGGCTGGAATTCAGACTCATCTCCCTCATGGATATTCTTTTCCAGGGCATCTAAATGGATAAGTATCTGGTTAGCCAATTTACCTTTCCCCTTAATACGCTTTTGTTTCGGTGTTGCCCCTATGCCTTCCACCCCTTGAAGCCTCTCGAGGTGTTGGATCCTATCCAGGATTGCCTGCCATGGAATGTCCTCCTCCTCATCACTTGATGAAGGAGGAGGAGCATGAAGACTGGCAACTTAGGTGTGGGGGCCTTCCCCTTACCCCCGGCCTTTCCCTTTTTAGGAGCCATTGGCTTGACTGTGGCCTGCTCTGGAGAATAAGAAGTTGTACCACAAGGCTCACCAGCCTATGAGGCCTATACACTGTGATTGTCCTATTCTAGCCATCCAATGGTGATATTAACCAAAAGGGCACCAGTTATTCAACAAGGACTCCTATCCAACCACTAGGTGGGTTGGGCCTGTTTAGCTTCTAAGGTCAAACAGATATGATCTTGGCCCTGGTGCTCAGGCCCGTTAAGGCCTCAGTGTAATAGCCGCTATGAATCTGATATAAGTTGTTGTTGTTGTTGTTGTTGTTATATTATATTACTATTAATGCCAATGTAATCCAATTTAGGCCCAGCAAGGGCCCTCCCAGGCCTCAGGCAAACAACCAGCCAATAATTGCCAGGCAATATATTATTATTGTTATTACTATTATTGTTGTTGTTATTGATATTATTATCTGGGAGGATTTTTAGTTTTGCCCAATCACCAGGCTTTGTCCAGGGCCTGCAAGGCCTCCATGGTGGCCTCCCTGGCCTGCCCCTATTGGCCTATTCAAGGCCTACCCATCCACAACAGCAATTAAAATGGCCAACGGGCGCCCGTGACACCCCCTTGAAGCCTTCTTCGACTTGTTTTTTGCCAGGGCACTGTAGGCCCTTTTCTCATCAAGCTCCAGGTATAGAGATTCCATCTCAACATTAGGAGGAACTTTTTGACAGTAAGAGCTGTTTGGCAGTGGAACACACTCCCTCGGAGTGTGGTGGGGTCTCCTTCCTTGGAGGTCTTTAAACAGAGGCTGGATGACCATCTGTCGGGGATGCTTTGATCGTGATTTCCTAAGTGGCAGGGGGTTGGACTGGATGGCCCTCGTGGTCTCTTCCAACTCTATAATTCTATGATTCTATGATTCTATGATTAACAGTGGGAAATGACAGGCCTCGCACCTTACAGGGCCAGCGCAACGTTCCTGTGGAACACTCCCCCTTGCTCTTCAATCACACTCCTGCCATTATCCACCAAAAAATGGCCCCTGCGACCATTGTGGCCCCTGATAACTGGTTGGAGAGGAGCCCTCTACAGCGTTGGAACCCTGGAGCACCCTACTGCCATTTGCGGCTGTTTTAAAATGCACACCCAACTGGGCCCTGTGGCAGTCGCGGCCCTCGCTTGCTGGCCGGGGAACCTTCCCACCGCTGGCCGCCAAACTACTTCCCAGGAGGTAGGCCACCTAATGGGTATGCCACAGAAAACTTGCCCCGCCCCACTTGTTAAGGGTGGTTCACTGTCTTGTGGCACAGAGGAGCATCCGCTTCTCTCCGCCGCTCAGGGGCCCGAGCTCTGTGTGGCCTGCCCAGTAAACCACCCCCTCCCGGGGAAAAAAACCCCAGGGGCCTGGCCCGAAGGCCAAACCCATGAGTCAATCAACACGCCACTCGCTGCCTCATCCTGATGCCCAATTTCCCTCTTGCTCTTCCTCGCACTCCTTCTCCACTTGATCCTTGTCCACTGCTCTCCTCCAATCGCTTCCAACTTGGCAAACTGCCTCTGTTGATCACCAAATGGAAAAGAGGGTGAGGTGAGGGGCAGCATCCTTATTTAAGTGTTTCTGCCCAGCCCTTCATCTCACGTCACTGGCGCTTGCCGGCAATGCAATCACCCTGGTCTCTCCCTCTTCCCAGTCCCTAAATAAGCTTCCCCATAGGAGGCCTTGCTGCCTGCCAGGGGAGCTGGGTTGTTTGAATGCATAATTGCTGAGGCTCCCATGGCTTGAAGAAAGGTTTAGCACATACCACCTTAATGACTGTGTTTACTAAGGGGCTTCCACACAATCCTAATTTGAGCTTTCTTGCCATTATATTTCTAAGACACATCCCACTTCATTCTGACTTTTAGCTGACCTTTGGTTTGCCCCAGCCAACCTGACCCCAAAAATGCCTAATATTCCCAATTATGAGATATCATAGGGATGGGGTGGTAGGGCTTGCTAACAGCACACAACACACAGTAGGATAGGCTAGAGTAGAATCCCATTCTTTCATAGCTCAAGATTTATTGCATTGTTTGCTGCAGACATGCTGCTGTAACAAGATACCAACTATCTATTTTTCTTCAGCCTTTCTTCATCATTCCGATAATGCTAATGATACTAAAAAGCTTTCAGCTAAGCAGAAGACAAGGTGGAAATTGGGGGCTGGGAAGGTGAAAAAAAAGACTTTGTGAAAGGTTGTCAAAGGTTTTGTTAAGTGAATTATCTCCCATACCTTCTGTTGCAAATGTGTAGAATGAAACTTAGTCTTAGCTAGTGGATAATTACTAGTTAAGGACTCTATCAGACCATGTAAATATGGCATCATGAGGACACCTAATGATCACGAAAGGGCATGCATAACAGACGACATCACCCTTTCGCAATCATGTCGAGATTAAAACCATCATATTTTATTGACCCCCTGTCAATCAATCCCCCGTGGTGCTTATGTGCTTTTGAATCTGTTTGCCATTGTACTCATGTGAATGCAGTGTGAATGGAGAGACTGGCCAGAACACTTCCAGGTCAGATTGTTACATCCAGGTAGGTGACACTCTTTTTATGACCCTCCCTGGTTTACTTGGAAGTTTATTTTTGTTTTGTTTTTTAATTTCCTATGCTAGGTATTCTTGTGAGAATCCGCAGGATTTCAGATGAGGAAGTAAACGGAGCTCTATTCACTCTTTGTTCATTGCTGGTTTATTTTAGCCAATTGGAAGAAAATGTTTGGCTTAGCAACTGGAAAATAATGACTGAGTTTGTTGAAGGGAGGAAGGGATATGAAAATGTTAAAGAAACAGTTAAAAAGATTGTCCAAATAAAAGAAAAAGGAAGTTAATAAATTATACCGTTCCCAGGGTGGGTGGGTGGAGGGGTAATTATATTAAGGAAATAATATGTATGTATATGGGAGGTTAGTAAATAATTGTGTCTAGCTTTGTGATAAGTAATGTGTAATCATATCTATTGTATTGTAAGGTAATATATTGTATTAACAAACTCATATACATATTTTTTTTTAAAAAAAAAATTAAAAATACCTCCTTGTTCATTGCTGGTGAAGCCTTTTGCCAGGTAAGTGAGGTATGCTGTGTTCTTTTGCTAGCATAAAAATGGCAGAAGTTATGCAGGCAAAAGAATGTGTTTATGGGGTGGTGGTCTGATAAAGTACTAATATTTGGGACATCAAGGTTCAAATCCCCCCCACTTTTTACAAAATTGACTGGGTGACTTTGTAGTGGCAATGACCTTTAAGCCTTACCTATCAGAAACAGCTGTTGTGCAGATTAAAAAGGGGACAGATGAAGAACAGAGCCACATATTCTGTACTGAACTGCAAAATGAAGAGTGAGATGAAGGACTTTTTCAGACTACCTTTATTCCGAGAGAAGATGTTGGGAGAGGTTTGCAGTTATCCCGCAGCAGGGGGTCCTTTCTGGATGCTGCCGTCTGTCTCTCGTCGCTGTCCATGACAGTTCCGGTGCGGATCTATTTTCACCATGCCATTTTTTATTCATGGATAACTTCCGTGAGTAAAAAATGGCATGGTGGCAATAGATCCTCACCGGAACTGTCATGGATGGGGATGGGAGAGGGATGGTGGCGTCCAAAAAGGACCCCCTGCTGCAGGATAGCTGCAAACCTCTCCCGAAATCTTCTCTCAGAATAAAGGTTATTTGAAAAGTCCAAAAATACAATGCTTTAATTAATTCATTAAGTCAACTTCTATCTCATTGGAAGGAATTGGTCTAGTCATGCATGATCTGTTGTCCTGGCCTGACTTCTGTGCAAATGGAATGATACCTTGCAAAAGAAATTAACGGGCAAAGATTCTTCACTAGGACAGATCCATTGACTACTTATTTCAAAGTAAGTATGTAAGTAAGTAAAATTTATTTTCAATGATTTACAATGTAACAGATTTATAATGTAGATTTACATGTATTATATTTAGATTTACAAGGTAACAGATGTGCATACATAATGATGTTGGAAGCTTTCTTTAGGGCTGAAAAGGAACATATAAATGATTTTATAAATAAATGACCAAAGTTCATACATTTTACTATAACATTTTTTTTTTATTATAAGACCATCTAGCTTCCTTGGAGTATGTCTGTCTCTTCCATAGTCATAGTGATGGTGTATATAAACTTTTTGGGGTTTCTTTTTAGAAATATTAAACATGTAGAAATATGCATGTACTGTACTAAAAACACAATAAGTAAATTTTAATACTACCAAATGGCATAATAGGCTGTTCCAGGATATAAATTCATAAAATGCATTATTAATCTCATTCCTATTCCTGCTAGTTCTTTTCCAATTTGGATTACAATTCATCATAGCAAAGTTTCCCTCAACCTTTATCCCAACAAAACTGACTGACATGGCTGGGGTCATGGTATTATAAACAGGAAATGAGAGGACATCAGTCTTTCTCCCTCCCTCAAAACATATATGTCCTTATGCCTAGGAAATGCAATTTTCTTATATCTTCAATGTACAAAAGCACCATGGCAAGAGCATTCAAAGAGCCAGGACTGGGAGTGAAAGAGAACATGGAAAAGATTATTTCTTTCCTTCTTTGTGTCTTGCTGCTTCATAGTAGTAGTTATACTTGGTGCCATTGCAGAAGAAAGGAAAGAGGGTTGGGAGTCTCACAGAAGAGTTGGGGAATGAATTCGGTCTCTATCATGCTGTCAATGAATTTTCTGAGACTGCGACCAAACATTAACTACACTGTTGTCAGACTGTGGGATGGATGCAACAGGAACATAATCTGCTATGGCAAAATCCAGTTGAGAACTGAATGGGGGAGGCCAAGAGTCATCAATTGCTAAGGAACTTTACCACAGTATTTCTGAGTGCAATTTTGATGCAAGTTTTCCTTAAGGTGAATTATTTGAGAAATAAGTTAAGGTGGTTGATACAATGGCTGAAGCCCTATTCATCTTAGGAAGTTCCAAAGAAGGTATCAGTGAACCATTTCATTTCTTTTTTTTTTTCATTCAAATGCAACTCACAAGTAGGATTTTAATCTTTGTATGTTTTTTGTATGTTTAAGCAACAATAGAAATATTTTTAATAAATTTTAGTGCCCACACAGACAAAAGTCTGATGCACAAGTACCTTTCATACTTACCAGTATCTCTGTCAAAATATTTCTCAGGACCCTCATTAACTCATCTGTTAAGCATGTGTGAGGGATTTTCACTGCCAAGCTTTTTTTTTTTTTTTTAATGAACTTTCCCAACCTGCTCTTCCTAGAAATATATGCAGACAGAAGCAGGTGAGATGGAGAGATCCACATGTCCAAAATGTTTAGAAACACAGTCTAGCTAATGGGAGTATGCATCCATAAATGCATACATTTCAACAAATGCTTACGAAAATGTGCACAATTAGATCATACACAAAGAATACAAACAGGGATTTTGTGTGTGCAGGCACGTTTGTTTTGTTTTGTTTTTGTTTTACAGGAACAGAAAGAAGAACTGATGGAACTGAATCTATAGTTGTTAAATGTGAAGAAAGGTCAAGAAAATGAGGACACATTATTTGAAGAACAGTTTCTGTTTATTAGCACCATGAACTAGGACAAAAGGAAAGGCAGTTCTCCTGCAAAACAGGATGATTTGTAGAATTATGTCTTCTGATAGGTTGCCCTGAGATGACTTTTGTTGCTTCATTCCAGACCTGAGCAATTAAAATATGTTGTTAATATTGCCCAGTGACAGAGTCAATTTGTAGACTAATCAAATAAATCAAGCAGTTATTTGCTCTTTATGTATGTTTTATTCTGATTTTTGTAGTAATTGTTGTTGGAAATAATAAAAATGAAAGTTTGGTGTTTTTTTTTTTTAAATGTATTCCACACACACAAATAGAAATAGAGATTTATTTATTTATTTATTTATTTATAGAATTGTGCACCACCACCACCATCACACTAAATGTCTATGCCTTTCCTTAGTTTTGAGTTGTTAAGTCTTAAGATTGGTTAACAGTTAACAGGACAAATGGAGAAAGACTACGTGAAGGAATACATGTTAAAATGGGCAAGAGAGTTAGAAAGACCTATTGACCTCGAGGCGTAGGAGCTTGCAAGGAGGAGATATTTCACATTTACAGCATGTCAACTCTTAAAAGAAAATTATTTGAAAATGGCGCTAAAGTGGTATTATACTCCAAAAAGATTAAACAAGATGAATAAAACAATATCAAACACATGCTGGAAATGTGGAAAAAAACAGGGGATATTGATTCACATATGGTGGCATTGTAAGAAAATCAAAAACTTTTGGAAACAGGTGCATGAAATAATGAAACAAATTTTGAGAGAGAAAATAGAATTTATCCCAGAATTGTATTGGCTGAATATAATTGAAGACAATAAAGATAAGCAAGGTAACAGAAAGTGGAGGACTATATTGTATTTGATTACAGCGGCTAGTTTCCACTTTCTCATAATAGCGAGAAAGTGGAAACTGAAAGAATGCCCCAGTATAAAGGAGTGGAAATATAAAATAATTGATATGTTTGAACTCGATATTCTTACATGTAAACTAAGAAATAAGAAACAGACAAAGATGAAAGAAGAATTGAGACAGGTATTAGATTACTGGGAAGTAAAAGGTGAGATACGACCTAGTCTACTATTATAGGATGTAAAAGAGCCCAGTGGGTCAGAAGAAAATGAAAATGAAAAAAATATATAAATATATACACATTTATATAATGTATATATATTATATGTGTAATACATAATATATAATACAGAGCTGTATAGGAATATGAGATAAGTATCGAAGTAAAGTCAAAAGTAATCAAAATGTTTAGCTATAACCCTCTTATGCCAAAACTGTACAATTTTAGGGTCTAACAAAGGTTTTCCTGGGGGTTACTTGGGGGCTTCATGTCCCACTTAACAAAGGTTTTCCTGGGGGTTATTTTGAAGTGTTTTAAAGGTGTTTACCATGGCTTTGCCTTGGACATCATCAGGATTGCCTATGGGTGAATTGGGGCAAGAACCCTGCAGAGCTCCAACATGGGGAGAAGCCAGGGTAAGTGGCCCATTTGGATTTCCAGTGATCAACCAAATACAGTTCTAAGCCAACTTTTGTAGGTGCTAAATTATTCCAAATAACATGCTAAGTCCTAACATGGAAATCTCTCTGATTTACAGTTCTTTACCCTAACTAATCCTTTAGAGGTGAAGTTCTCAAACTTTGATTCTACCCCAACTTCAAAGTTAGTTGTGAAAGATAATCTAATTTTGTACAGAGTCTGGCATACCTATTGGTAGGATGGCATTATCACAAAGACATTATTTTTTATTCCTTTTTATGTTAATTAGTAATTCCAAGTACACCTGATCACACCATGTGAATACTAGATTGCCTTAAATATTGTTCTCAAAATTATACCATAGTTGTGAGTTAGATTAATTACATTTCTCTGGCCATGTCTTCCCTATATTGCCTCTTTTATGTGTTGCTTTTCAAATCTAACTTGCAGAAGCTGGAGGAAAAAATAACACCCTATGATTCTGTCAGAACAATTTTCTAGGGAAAAAATATAAAAACCCACCCAAAATGACATTTTACTCTTGAAGACATGATTCATGCTTTCTTTTGGAGATGAAACAAAATAACATGGAACAGAAAACACACCTCTAATTTCCAAAGTGTAACTCATTTTCTAAGTACAAAGATATGGAAATATATATTTTCACAGAGTGAAAGAGTGATGCAGGTTGTTTGATAAGCCCAAGGAGGACCTAGACATCTAATTCTTGAACAACAGCCCCCATGATATAGACTAAACTGTTTTTGAAACTGAAAGATGTTTTTCAAAACTGAAATTTGTGATGAAGGCTGAATATAATGTTAGGAAGAGTGAGATGACTGCCTCAGGCAGAGATACTGCTAGGCTTCTTCCTCAAGTGTGATAGGACAGTGGAAGAGGACACTGTCTCATAGCCAGTGCTGAGGTAAGATTCAGCAGCTGGTCTAGTCAACTGACTTCTTTACATAGAGGCCTTATCTACACTGGTCAGAATATGCTGGCTTTCTGACATATTCTGGGCCCCAGATCAGCCCTGTTTCTCCCCTGTTACCTTCACAGAATGGGATGGAGATGGGACAGGCATGCTATCCCATCTTGGTAGCTGCTTCCGCCACCATCCAGATTGCTTTCTCTGATGCCAGGCAGGAGGCCCACAACATGTGATCAAGGCCCCTGTATGTGACCAGGGCTGGTCATATACTGCGGGCCTGCTTCCCGGCTGTGGAGAGAACAAAGTGCATAGCAACTGCAGTGATGGGCCAGCATGCTAGTATGGGCTCTTGTCATTGTGGGGAGCCCAATCTGGTTTTTTTTTTTTCCTGGCTGAAGCAGTTTTTCATGGGTGTTATAATAAAATGGTATATTACCCTAGGCTTTACCCTGTCTTCCCCCCATCTTAGCCCTGTTTTTTGCCCCTGGAACCATGAGGACTGCCTGGGGGCAAAATAGGGCAAAAGCCCTGTGTCTTTAGGACCACAGGACTCTAAGACAAGGCCTAGATGGGGTAAATAACCATCTAGACAAGGCAAGGCTAGGGAGGAGACACAATCTTGTATTTTACTCAAGTAAGAGAAAAAGTAGCGTGTTGTTTTTTGGCCCTCTCTGGTAATGATACAATATGGGGTCAGACATATGGGAGGAGGGTTATGGTGAAACTACACAGAGTATTTGTAAATCCATGGACAATGTATGTTGAAAGAAAGGGTCCTTAGCTCAGTGACTGTACACACACTTTATATGCAGAAGGTGTCAGATTCATTCTGTGACATCTCAGGTTAGGGCTAGGAAATATCTCTGTATGAAATCCTAGACAGTCACTTTCCTCAGCACAACAAATGCTGATCTTGATAGACCAAGGTACAAGACCAATACAAAGGTAGATAGCTTCTTGTGTTCCTAGCCATGATGTCAGAAGTCACTGTTTGCTCAAGGCTACTGAAATAGAATCAGGTCATCTAAACCTGTCTGGGTGATTCTGGATCTTACACATCATCCAAGAACACCCATCAGGTTCAGTAGTCATCCTTCTAGCCTGAAAAGAGGGATAAAAGGTCCACCATCAGCCTTCGTCTGAAAAGCCAACTCCATCAGACTTTGCCTTTCTCCATGTTATTTGGCAGCCATGACACAAGACTGTAGAAGAGAAAGCAATAGGATGCACAATCAGTTAAACCAGTCACCTGGGAGATCAACAAGTTTGGCTGCTCCTGTCTTTGAGCTGTTTCTATCCCAGTTAATAATGATAAGGTATCACACAGCAACCATGTCCAGATGCATTATGCCATTTTAATTGCATTAAATCTGGTTATTTATTTCATCATGTTAAGAACTTGTGTCTGAGTTTTATTGTTTTTCTTTTTCCCCATGACTAGCTCTTGCTTTTGTGCTGTAGGTTGCAAGCCTGAGGACAGAGAATATCTTGTCTTGATTTTCTTGATACGTAACACTTCTGACAGCCTTCTCAGCTGATGAGCAGAGTATAACTGTTTCAAATAAATAAATAAATAAATAGTTCAAAATCCACTGCTACTGTGGAGTCTCCTTCTTTGGAATTTTTTAAACAGAGGCTGGATGGCCATCTGTTGGGTGTGCTTTGATTGTGTATTCCTGTATGGCAGGAGGCTGGACCAGATGGCCCTTGTGGTCTCTTCCTACACTATAATTCTATGATTCTGTGATTCTATGATTACTTGTGAAGTTTTAAGCTCTATATAAGAATATGAATCCTGGAACCTTAGAGTACCTAAGAATGAAAGAAACATTCTTTCTGAAAGCCCTGGTGGTGCAGTGGGGGTAAATGCCAGTACTGCAAGTCACCATGTTGCAAGTTCAATTCCAGAGGGCTCCAAGGTTCACTCAGCCTTCCATCCTTTTGTAGGTCAGTAAAATGAGTGCCCAGCTTGTGGATGCAATTAGCTAACACACATTGGAAACTGCCGAATGCAGTGTAGAAGTGTAAGCCGCTCTGTAAGCCTTGTGAAGAGCGGGGAATAAATAACTAATAAAAAAAATGAAAGCAGCCACTAAAGCAACCTTTCTCATGGAGATCTCTGTATATGAAGAAAAAGAACCTCACAGGCACCTTCTTGAAGCAATTATTTCAACCCTCTATCAATTATGACAAGCTCCGGAGCATAAATCTAGGTTGCCTTCTCTGAACTCTAGCCTTGTTTCCTGTTCTCTCGGTCCTTTTTCCCAAGTTGTCACTCTGGGCTGACTGACAATGCATAGTGATAACTAATGCTTGTTTGCCTGCCAAGCTCTGTAACCTACTAATGGCTGGGACTGGAAGTCCTCCCAGGAACGTCATTGGCAGTAACTTCTTTCTGGCTTCAAGTGACAAACAGAAGGAGCAGTCTCAACAGAGGACAAAGAAATATAGACATGGAAAGAAAATAGCCAGGCTGTCTCCTGAAAAGCCCAATCTCATACCTGGAAGCATTTGCTATTTGATATGCTTCAACTTTTTCAAAACGTCCGGCTCTTTTTAGATGATCGCGTCATCACTAATAATGAATATATCTTCTTTGCTTTTATTTTTCTATTTTATCTCTTTACTTTACCTCTTGCTGCTTCATTAAATAATCTTACATTACCAATGATCTTTTTTCTTTTCTTTTTTAAAAGCACCTTTCCTTTAACACAAATTTCTTTAGAAAGCACTCTCACCTTTTTCTGATTTCTTTCACATATAATTTAACCCATTTGAAAATTAACTGATAGAAAGTATCCAGTTCAGGAAGGTATACTCTTCCTCTCTCTTTCTGGTAAAGCAGACCAGCATGCAGACTCCATTGGACATAACAAACATATGCTCCTCTTGCAGGGCCTTTCTGAAGATGATTTCAAGTGCTAAACTCAGAGAGGTAAAGGCTTTATCACACCAGTCTGTTCTCTCCCAGCAATCAAATTGTTTAAGCAAATGGAAACATCCTGGTATGGAAACAATCACTTTCACACTTTTTCTCGAATAGAGCTATGGTGCTGCTTCAGTGATGCACATTTCCACAGTCAGCCTTCTTCACTGCCTTGCTTGACCCTGCCTCCTACCCATCTCTGCCCTATGAAGTGCATGCATGCTGTTGAATTTTTTATGCCACAATTGTGCAGTTTCAACAGTTCCTGCAATGGAGGGAGCTGCTGTAATTGTGTAATTTCAATATGCTGGCAAACTGTCATGACAGCACAATTGTGCAATTGCAGCAAACAACAACAACAACGAACACCAGGAAATGAAGTAAAAGCAATGTTGTTCCTGTGCACCATTATGTCCTCTTTGTCTGGACACTGGAAGTAGAGTGACTTCACCTTGCTTGGGGATGTGGGGGTGGGGTAGAGAGAGAAGAGGAGAACCACACCCACTCACACCACAAACTGCTAAAATTTCAGAACTGTAGCAGAATGAAATGATTGTACCAGAAGCAATAGCTGAACAGCAGTGATATTGGAGCCATTAACGGGTTTTTCCTATCAATGAAAACATAAGCTCCAATAAATGATGGAAATGCAATGCAACAACGGGAGAGTCTTGATGTAGTGTGATAAGGAAAGATCAAACACAGAACTAAGCCAGTGCAATCATGCAGCAAACCTATCCTGTGATAAAGTCCTTTCATGTGCTTTCATTTCCAACTATCATGGGGTTTTCTTGGCAAGATTTGTTCAAAGGTGGTTTGTCTTTGACTTTCTTCTGGGGCTTAGAGAGTGAGGCTTGCCCAAGGTCACCCAGTGGGTTTTTGTGTCTGAGCAGGGATTCAAATCCTGGTCCAAAGTCATAGTCCCATACTCAAATCACTAAAACATACTGGCTGTTAGGGATCATGTACTAAATATATATTAAAAAAAAATACCACAAGGCCAATTAAGTTAGTTTTAAGGGGTGGGAGGGTTAGGATTGGGAAGGATTGTTTTAACTTGATGTTGTTTTAATCTTGTTGTATACCGCCCCGGTTGCCAAGCAGAGGGGTGGGTTAAAAATAAAATTATTATTATTATTATTATTATTATTTGAATATGAATAACTGCTACTGCTAGATGCAATGTTACGCCCCCATCACACTTATTCCAAATTAGTGTGCAAGAAACAGGACACTCTTATTGTCCAGCTCCATATTCCCTGTGTTGGTTTCCTTTCCTGATGACAGAAAGCCAGCCACTGTTTTACATTACTATGCAGATAAGAATGCAGAAGAGAAAGTGTATTTTTCTAGAAATGTACAAGCTTCTAATAAGGAGCTTCTAATAAGTGGAAAAGACCATTTTAAACAAAAGAGAGATACAGCTGAGATGATATTGTTAACTCCATGCCTACGAAAGAAGGGGCTTAGACTAGGACTTGATCACATGAGACTTCTATTGTGGGACTAGAGCAAGATAGTAGCATTATTAAGGAATACTTACTGCATGATGTCATTTTCATCCCATAGCTGGTGTGTGTTTCAGTCATTTCTGAAGCTCACCTTATCATTGGTGGGGAAAACTTGTCAATGACTCCCAATAACGCTGCTATCCCGGTAGTCCCCTTCATGCAGTAATCTCTTCTGCTTCAGATATGGAAGAGACAGCTGCCACAGGGCACAAGGGTGTGAGATTCTCTTCCTCTTATTTATTTATTTTTTATTTAGTTAGTTAAGATATATGCTGCCTTTCTCCCAGAAGGGACCCTAAGTGGCTCACAAAATATCATATAAAATGCAGTTTAAAAACCAATAAAAAGATCACAATACAGAAAATCTAGAATTACATAAATATATGAAAGTTAAAAGATTCAAAATAAACAAGATAAAAAACAAAAACAAAGACACACCCCAACAAAAGCTTCCAAAGCCCAGCTACATATTAAAAGTTTGCTTGCATAAAAATGTCTTTGCCTGCTGGCAAAAGGAAAGCAGGGAGGGAACCAGCCTAGCCTCCTGTGGAAGGGGATTCCAGAGGGTGAGAGCAGCCACAGAGAAGACTCTTTCTCATGTCCTCACCAGATGAGCCTGTGAAGGTGATGGGACCAAGAGAAAGCCTTCCCCTGATGATGTTGCAACCCTTAGAACCCTGTTTCCCCCCCCACTGTTCTCAAGCAGGCCAGCCATGCCTTCTTCTTCTTCTTCTTCTTCTTCTTCTTCTTCTTCTTCTTCTTCTTTTTTTTCTCCTCTGATCTGGGGCCTGATCTTGTTTTCCCCTCCCTCTCCATCCTGATCTCTCTCCTCCCACCCCCACTGGTCTGATCTGCATGCTCTAAATATGTAGGGCAATAACAGGGAAGAAGCGGGCAGTGCAGAAACAATTTGCAGCACCATATCAATATTGAAGTGGAGGTGTGTTAATGATTGTTCCACTACCACTACGCTTCCGCTTGCTTCCTAAACAGCATTGCTGCAAGATGACTGCTTTGTGTGATAAAGTCCTAAGGGATAGAGGAAGTGAAATCATCCTGACAATATCAGTCTAAGTGAAGAAAATGTAGATTAGGCCCAAAGAGCGGAAAAATCAGAAAGACCAAGTTATCTGTCTCAACCACTTCTGCTTCTTCTAGGCACATAGTCCCTGCTACAGATATGTCACTCTTCTTTCAGCATATTCCACACATATATATCTCCATCTCTAGTCTATCCTAACTAGTTGATTATGTGTGAAGAGTTGTTTGTGGATGTGTCATTCCAGTTGTTCTGACAATGGAGATGTATTGCTCCTCCTGCCTGAGAATACTGAACATGTTTTATCCCTTTGCAGGTGAATAGGAACATTATCTTCAGGAATGAAAAAGAAAGTAGTGTATCTAACAAACAAAGTAATTAGTATTTCCAAGCAAACAATGAAAAGCTGTCACTCCCATATCACCACCATCCACCCACAGGGCTTAGCAGAGAAAATAAAGCAGATTTAGTCTTCTATATATATATATGTATATGTAAATATAAAGTTGCTTTGCTTATGAATGCTAAAAGTTTCATAGCATCTCATGTTCCAATGTTATATAATGTGCACTTCAAACATGAATAAGACAGACACAACTGTGAAATACAAAGTAGAAAAGAAAACAAACTCAAGTTAACTATAGGAAGATGCAGAAAGAGAAAGGGTATGTCTAAAGCCAACAAGCAGGAAATGACATGAATACATGCTATACTTTAACTATCAGAGATACACGCACAGTAGCAACTACCTGAGTATAGGCATCAGGTTAATAGCTGTAACACATTTGACTAAAATAGATGCACATTTCATGGGCACAAGGTAATTATTCATGAAATGCCCTCCCCTTACTTTGTTTGTTGGTGCTATTTTCCACTGAGGTTGCAGCTAGAGGCTTAGAAGAGTATGTGGTTATGGGAAACAGTGGAAACAGTATGAGGAAGAGCCAACAACCTAGCACAGGATATGATCTTGTTTTTATGAATGTTCATTGCTGTAAGGTTCACGATTCCAGAACTTGAGAACCTTCCCTCATGAAACATATTCCTGATTTTGTTGGACTCAGAGCATACATTAGGTAATGGGATCTAAATGTGTGTGATTATGCCTGTATAAGAATATCATATTGAATTCCTCAGGTCTTTTGCAATAGTGTGTTTTCAAAAGAGATCACACTTATGCATTCCTACTATACAACTACTATTTGGCTCTGTTTGCCTTTCTCATACTTTTCAGGCCCACAATACAAAGTTTTTGCTTCCTGCAAGGTATGTACTTCCAAGAACATCTGCTTTTTTTTTTTTTTTTTGAGTTTGGAAAATACTTTCACTTCTATTGCCTAATTATCTCTGGAAACAACAATTGCTACTGTAAAAGTAAATGCAATTCCACTTTGTTTTTGTTTTTTAAAGATAATTCACAGTTCTATAATTTTGATGGGTTTGTCAGAAGGTACCAGTTGACAATTGGAACTAAATAACTGAGAAGCAAATCTTCTTGCTAATAATACAACACACATTCTTGTATCACAGAAAACAGTTATGGAAAAGCAACAATTGTGCACCACTTGAAAAGCTTGGTACATAATAAAGGCTTTAGTAAAATGCAGGGTCTCTCTCTGGACTTTTTGGATGTTGTTAACACTAAAAGCCAAAGTGGATTAGAAATACTATATTCTCCTGATTCTTCCTTAGAAGGTATTTGATAAAATATATGTTGTCAGTTTCAGAGGTGCAGATTTCTGTAATTCTTAAATGAATACAGCCAGGTCTACTTCAAAGTAACCCAAATTATATAATAAGAATGTTAAATTCTACTGCCTGTATAATTTAATTAAAATGTTTAAAATCAATTGGCAAGACATATTTGGCTTCTGCTTTATGATGTGTACATGGAGATGGGCAAGGATATGTTCCTTTTCAATTTCTTTTCTGGGTTTTTATTTTTCATCAGGAATTGTGCACATGATTAACTATCTTTAAAATACATGCACACATACACAAATGAATCTATATTCATTTTTTACAACACGTCACTCTGCAACCTAACAACCATTATAGAATTACAGCATTGACAGAGATTTCAATGCACAAACAAGAATTGTGGTGTGTGTTTTTAAAATGACATCTCATAAACAATTACTTGTTTATGCCGGCTGCCAGCCTTACCTGGCCGGCCGTGTTTGCGGCCGGTGTCTCCCCCACCTTGAAGCTCCGCATGGCGGCACAGGCGCCGCCATGTTTGGCCCTCCTCTTCCCAGCCTGCTCCAGCAGGCAGGGAAGAGGATAGCGAGTTAGCCAATCAGGTGGGGGCTGCCCCCACCTGATTGGCTAGAGTTGCCCCTCCGGGTCCAATCAGGGCCTGCGCGGCCACTGATTGGCCGGGAGGCGGGGCTAGTGCCCTTTATGGTCCGCCGGCCGGGTATTTATTCCCGGCGGGCTCCCGGCTCAGTCAGTTGGCTCTTGTGAGCTGAAGACCTGCCCTCCCCCCTCTAGTTAGATTGCTTTTGTTAGTTAGCCTTGTTTTATGCTCTGTACACCTTTTGTCACAACTTTCCAGTTGGGCGGTGGGCATGAGTTGGTTGTCCCGTCTGGGGGGGGAGTTGCAGGTTGGTGGGCCAGGTCATGGGCCTGGACCTCCACTGGGCAGCCCCCTCCCCCAGGGGGGATAGGTCCAGGCATGTGGGCATGTCACGTGATCCTCTCACGTGAGCAGACCACTTCCGGGCATGTGACCCAACACGTGACATGGCCTCACAGCCAGGCATGTGTTTGATCACGTGATCCCCACGTGTCTCTAGAAGTCCGCCTCGCGGGGCAGACTGGGTTTCACAGGCAGGTTGAGGGCTCTCAGCCTACCCATGTGGACTCATGCCCAGTCCAACTGCTAACATCTAACACCAAGCAGAAAGTTGTGGCCTTTCCGCCAATTATCCTTTTCTTCTGTACAATAAACCTTTTGTGCATGTTACTTCTGTGTGTGTATCCTTGTGGGCAGGCTAAGGGGCGGGGGGATCCTTGACACTCGGTCACAATTGCATACCTAAAAAAATGAATGTCACACATTTGTCAGGTTCCCAAGGCTTCTGGGACCACTATTGTAAGGACCATAAATCAAGAAAGAGGAAATGAGAGTGGTGAACCCCCATCTTCAAGTAGAAGCTGAGTAAAAGTGCGGGTTGTTGGTTGGGAGAGAATGGAGAGGGTGTGTTGTTAAGCTTGGATAAAAATATGAACTGGAGAAGAATATGGGACATTGTAATGTTTGTCTTATTTTTAAACAATCGTTACAATTCATGCTGGCTTTTTTTTCAGAAGGAAGGAAGGAAGTAAGGATAGATGGTGGCACTGTTAATATAGCACAAACTATTGTCGTCAGAGAATCCAAAGATTCAGGTACTCTCAGATGTATGGTTGAATTCATTTGTCTAGTGTATATATTCATGAATCATGATCAAGGCTATTTATATTAGCTGCCCATGAATTCTAATATATTACTCCTCTAGTTGCCAAAGCCATAAATTGTTCTTACATATCTCCTGCTGACATCTCAGTTGGAGCTGAGGACTCTTGATGATCTGATGAATGCCTTAGCAGATTTGAAAACCACAGGTGCATACTCAACTCCATCATAAGTAAACTAAAAATTGCTCAAATAGAATGTTTGGTCTTTAAAAAAGCATATCAAATAATGATGCACTTTCATCTTAAAAGCAATGCAGTTGGAAGTCCTTATGTAATATCTCATAAAATTACTAAACTACATTTTGGTTTTCTTGTTAATGATCTTACTGTAAGGAGCCTATTCAAGTGGGTTATATTTTATGTGCTTGAAAATGACAACATGAGGATAGGGAAGACACCTCTGTCAAGTGAGCTCACATATTTGTGGAGTTAGGGGCAGAGGACTCCCATGAAAGTAGGAAACCAACAAATATCTCCTGGACCCTCTCAGTGGTGAAAGGCTAGGGGAGGGGAGATGGGGCACTGCCACCACCACCACCATGGTTCCCAGGGCACTCACTCACCCTTCCTGCCTCTTTCTCTCCCACTCACCTGTCTTTTCTGTCTCTTTTTCTTCCTGCCTGCTTGCTTGCCCTCCCTCCCTGCCTCTTTCTCAGCGTGCCTGCTCACTTGCCCCAGCCTGTTTTTCTGCCTGCCTTCCCACTCATCCCCTGCCCTTTTCTGTCTGCTCACTCACTCACCTGACTTTTTCTCTGCCTGCCCACACACACTCACCCCTGCCTCTTTCTCTGCCCACCCACTAGCTCTCCCACTATCTTTTTCTCTGCCATCCTGCTGACTTGTCCACTGTTTCTTTCTCTGCCCACCCATTTGCTTCTCCCTCCTCTTTCTCTGCCAGCCTGCTCACTCTCCTTGCCTGTTTCTCTGCCTGTCCACTCACTCACCCCCAACTTTTTCTTGACCAGCCCACTTGCTTGCCCTCCCTGCCTCTTTCTCTGACCACCCGCTCATTCAGTCCCTGCCTTTTTCTATGCCAGCCTGCTCACTCACCCCACCTCTTTGTCTGCCTGCCTGCTTGCCTTCCGTGCCTCTTTCTCTGCCCACCCACTCACTCACCCCTGTCTTTTTTCTGCATGCCCACCCACTGGCCCTCCCTGCCTCTTTCTATGCCCAACTACCTGGTTGCTCTCTCTGCTTCTTTCTCTCATGGCTGGGGTACATGTGGAGGCATCAGGTGCAGCAGAAGGAAGGAGCCTGGGATGGCAGCTGGGATGAGTAGTGGAGGCCTTAAGAGGTGCATAGAGAGCAGAGCCCCTTCCTTCCCTCCCTGCTCTGCTGGGCACCATGCAGACTTGTGCTGAAAATACTCCTGCCAAGTCAGGGTGCCTTTGTGGGCCTGAATGTCAGTGTGGCAGAGCTGGGCTTCAGCCACCACCTGTGGGCCCAGGGCACATATTGGCTGCTGCTGCTGCTGGAAGGGCACCTGTCTTCCTCTACCACCACCATGTGCAAGGTCTTTGGGCTGGTTCTGAGGGATGGCAAAGAACCATGGAGGAGGAGGCCTGAGCCAGAAGAGGAACAGTGGCAGCAGTGGCAGTGGAGGTCTGGCACTGAGGATGTAGCATCAGGGGCAACGGCTGCCTCTCTTAATAGTTCTCCAAGGGGGATGAAAAACAAGGAGGTCAAGGTGGGGAGTGGAAGGAGGGAAGAATATCTGTTGTACGTTAAGTGGGTGAGGCAGGTTTCAGGAATGAGTGGGGAGAGGGAGCCTAAAAAGTGAGGGGAGAAAACAGAGGGAGAGGAAAAAATTAAGAGGAAGCATTAAGGTTAGGGAAAATTAGTCTGGAAAAGACAGTTCAAAAACCTGAAGGTGAGGAGAAACAAAAAGATAAGGGAAAATCACAGAGAGGGAGCCTAAATGGTGAGGCAAAAAGATGGATGGATGATAGGTCAAGTGGACAAGGGAGAAATAATGAGGTGGGGTGTCATATGAGGGGTAAAAGAGCTGGGATGAGAGGCATTATAATAGTGGAGAGTCAGATTGCAGCAGAGGGAATTGTGTCAGGAGAAATTGTGAATTCTTCAGGGAAACTCATGAATAATCAAATCTGCAAGCGTGAAACAGCAAGTATGGGAAGGCAACTGGTTAAGTGTGGCCTGGTTAAGTGAAGCTGATGGTAAGAGAGAAGCAAAGGAAAAGGACACTTGTAGCCAGTAAATGCTGGTATCCTACTGACACAAAGCACCCCAAAAACCTGATCCAAAAACTATTTTAAGGGCCATGAATTGCCACCTAGAGATGATTGGGTTCCCTTGTTTCTACTGTGCTGTTATTCTGCATTATCTGCTGTAGCTCAAGTTCTACTGAGGTTGTCATCTGGCAAGAAAAGATAATTACTGGGTTGGTATTAGAATTTCTGAATGTGTCTTCAATAATATGCCAATTCCACACATTCTGCCTCTGAAGATAGATGGATGGATAGATAGATAGATAGATAGATAGAGTTCTAGTTGAGTATTATGTCCAACATTTTGCGCCCATTTAACCATATGTTCTTTAATAGGCTACGATTCTAGTTCTAATTTTAGTAAGACTATACACGCTGGAGATTTTTATTTCTTTTTGTTCTAAGATCATCTTATCCAACTTGTTCTGTTGGGGTTCTATTCCAAAGAGTTTATTGTCCATTTTATATCATTCTAATATCTGTCGATATTGAAACCAACTACAACCTATTTGATCTTCCTTCGATTCTTCTATTGTTTTTAATCTACCTTTGCTTCCTTGAAATGTTATCAAATCTTTATAAGTCAGCCATTTTTCCCTATTCAGCATCTCCATTCTTTTAAAAGTTCCCTGGAATGATACCCATAATGGAAGCTTTATATATAGTGTCCTTTTAACTTGTTTCCATACATTCAGCATTGTTTTCCTAATAATATGATTCTTAAAACTCTTATCTATTTTATCCTTCCCATACCAAAGGTGTGTGTGAACCAAACCTTGTGCCTGCTTCTTCTAATGTTAATGTCCTATCATTGCTTAGTCAAAACCAGTCATTAACTAAGTTAATATAGATGAGTTATAATATATTCTTAAATTCGGTAAACCTAACCCTCCTCTGTCCATTTCATCCTGTAATACCTTGTATCTTATCCTTGGTGTTTTGCTTGCCCATATAAAATGTGATATATCTTTATCCCATGCTTTAAACAATTTACCATTATATAAAACTGGTAGATTTTGAATAAAGAAAAGCATTCTTGGCAGAATCATCATTTTTATTGTCAAAATTCTCGCCATAATTTATAAATTTAATTTTTCCTTTCTCTCTATGTCTTTCTTTATTTCTTTCAATTTTTAATGTAATTATTTTCTACTAGATCAAGAATGTTGTTTGTTATCATTATTCCTAAATATCTTGTTTTTTGTACCGTATTTTAAAATTTGATATTTTAGTTAAACCCTCTTCTTTCTTATCTAAGTTTTTTGTTACTATTACGTTTCTTTCTTTATTTATTGTTATTCCTGAGATCTCGCTAAACTGCCATAGCCTTTCCTGTAGTTTTCTGATTGACATAAAAGGATTCTCTAAAGATAATGCGCTATTGTCTGCAAAAGCTGATCTCTTATATACTTGTTTCTTTATTTTTATCCCTGATATTTCCTTTTCATCTCTTTATGTTTTTGCATAGTGTTTCTAGTACCATAATGAAAAGCAGCAGTGATAGGGGACATCCCTGTCTTATTCCCTTCTCCATTTTTATCTCTGATGTCTTTAGTCTTTATCACCCTAACTGTTTAACTTGTACTGTTTAACTTGTACAAGTTAAACTTGTACTGTTTAACTTGTACACTGAATATATCATATGTAAAGCAGGATTAGACTCATGGAAAGGAGGAATTAAACTTGAAGTGTCAATATTAAATTAGGATTGTCCATGCTATCATATTTCCCATTTCTATGTATAGTTGTAAAAGCTGGACAGTGGGGAAAGCTGTTAGGAAGAAAATAAATTCATCATTCTAAGGATACCATGGACTGCTAAAATGATAATTCAATGGATCCTAGAGCAAATCAAGCCTGAACTCTCTCTAGAAGCCAAGATGGCTAAACTGAGACTGTTGTACTTTGGCCATATCATGAGAAGACACCACTCACTGGGGGGAAAAAAGTCAATAATGCTCGGTAAGATAGAAGGCAGTAGAAAAAGAGGAAGGCCACATTCCAGATGGATAGGCTTAATCAAGAAAGCCACGTACTTGAGTCTGCAAGACCTGAGCAGTGCTGTTGTTGATAGACTGGCTTGGCGGTGTCTTATTCATAGGGTCACAATAAATCAAAGTAAGCTTGATGTCAGTTAACACCAACAACCATAACCACAGATTATTATCTTTAGTTTTCTTATTGCTCAAAAAGTCCATAAATGGTGTCCAATCTTCAGTTGGCTTATTCTTTAAAAATCACGTTAGTTTGGCAATTTGGCCAAACTCAGCCTTAACAACCCATTCTTCTGTTGTCATTGCTTCAGTCTGTTTTCAGGTCTGAGCAAACAATGTTCTTGCTACTATTATACATCAAAGAAGTAATCTATGTTTACTGTCCAATTTTTTATCTATAATGTCCAGCAAAAATATTTCTGGTGACATTACAAAATCTATCTTTGGGGGGGGGTCACTATATAAATATTACACCAATAACTTTTTGTCTTCTTACAAGTCTTCCACATACCAAAAAACAAACAAACAAACAAACCCCCAACCCTTTTCTTGACATCCCCAACACTGATTTGAAACATGCTTATACATTTTCAACAACTTATCTAGGTTGAGGTACCATCTATATATAATCTTATACTGATTTTCTTTTAAATTACTTCACAAAGTAAATGTCTTTGGGCCCTATTCCCCGCCCCATGCATCCATTTGAATATTAAGCCCAAAATTTTGAGCCCACCATATAATACACTCTTTTATAGACTCATCTTCTATCTCCAGTTTTAAAAGCCATTTATATACTTTTAAATTACACTTTCATCATCTTTACACAACTCTGAATAAAATTTATTTTCTCCCAACTATGCTGCTGCATTCTTCTTATCCTGATTAAATCTATCCTTAAGTTGCCTATGATCAAACCAATTAAGATCTTTGCCTTCCTTAAGAAGCATCTCTCTTGATTTAAACTTCTAGCAGTCCTGTTCAGAGTACAAAAGGTCATCATAAACAATCATCTCCAGTTTTTAACCCATTCTTTCCTTTTAAAAAAGGCTTCCTGTGCTGAAGTGGCAAATATTATCTTAGAAAAGAGTCTCTGCTTATATTTAAACCAAACTTGCAAAACAACCTTTCTAATACAACAATTTTAAAATTTAGCATGTGAAAGGCTTTTCTGACTTGTCTTTCAGACCTGGGGTCCAGGGACTGGAGAAGAATGATCTACTCCATGTTCCATTAGTGAGAATGATACATCATGAAGGGACACGGGAGAAGGCCTTCTCATTTGTGGAATCCCATTTATATAATATTTCCCCTTGGAGGCCCATTTAGCACCAGCATTGGTATCTTTTAAATACCAAGTTAAAAGCCATGGCTTTTTATTAAAGCCTTTGGGGCTAATCTTATTACCTTCTTAAAGTGTACATGTGCATGGTTTTAATTATTCTAGCCTCTTAGAACTTTATCAGATGAGCGTCTTAAAACTCTGTATTAATGCAAATAAGGAAGGCGGAAACATCATGGCATAATAACTGGAATTACTAAACAACCACCACTATGTTTTAAGAACAGGATTAAAAGTCCTGCTACAGTTGCTCTTCTCTTTGCATAGCCTTGTAATCATACTATATTAATGCTGTGCACTGGTGCATGCTCCTTTAAAAGAAATGTCCACTTACTTCCTTGTTAACCCAGGCGAGACATCTCAGGGGCTCTCTCTAGAAGACATAAGTTCATGTAAAAGCACCAAAACACTCAAAATTTTAAAAAGCAAAATGTACAGATAAGTCCTAAAACAAACATAAAATCTTGCCAGCAAGATGGGACGAGTTCACAAAAAGACCATCCTGTCAATCATTTTTGTGTTCTCACCTGGACATTTTCTCCTTGTGAACGGGAACGGGGGAAAGAGGACTGCCCATTCATGCTGTAATCTTGCAATACTGTAGGTACAGTGGTCCTTTGGTATCCACTGGGGTTTGTTTCCCGGACCCCCCCCCCCATGGTTATCAAAGCCTATGGATGCTCAAGTCCGATTATATACAGCAGCATAGTAAAATGGTGTCCCTTATATACAATGACAAAATCAAGGTTTGTTTTATGGATTTTTTAAAAAATAAAATCAAAGTTTTCAAGCCATGGATAATTTGTAGATGCAAAATCCGTGGATATTGGTGTGTATGTGTGTGTGTGTGTGTGTGTGTGTGTGTGTGTGTGATATAGGTTTAAAATAAACCTCAATTCCCCTTCTGGATTGCTAGTTTATTCATGTAGCAATAGGGGGAAGTTATAGTCCAGTGGACAGTGTTACACAATGCAAATTCCAGAAATAGAAATCCAGAAAAACTAAAAGTTTTACCTATTTAGGAAAAAATATTCTGGTAATTAGGAACTAAAACTTTTGAAACTAAAGGGCTCATCTACAAGGGCCAGGGTATTCTGGCTCTCCGCAGGGGTATCCTGCCTGCAGATCAGGCCTATTCTGTCCCCATTACCTGGATGAAATGGGCCGGAGTCCAGATGGGCATGCCATCCTGTCCCTGCAGCCACCACTGCCTGAGTCCCACTTTCTGGATCCAGGCAGGAAGCCCACAGCACATGAGCAGGCCCCCTGCATGTAACCAGACTTGATCACATGCTGCAGGCCCCCTTCCTGGATCTGGAAGAATGAGGCAGGCAGTAGCTACAGAAACAGGTAGGTGTGCTGGAACGGGCTCCTGTGATCAAGTGGGCCCCAATCTATTTTATTTTGGCTACAACTATTTTTCCAGGTATTTTCTTACAACATATTATTGGGCCCTACGCTATCCTCCCCCCCTATTTCCCCCAGAGGTCATGAGGACTGACTGGGGACAGAATGGGGTAAAAGCCCTGTTTCATCTGGACTCCAGGGCTCCAAGACAGGGGCAAGATAGGGTAAATTTCCCATGTAGATAAGCCCTAACTTATCAGTGAAAATTATTTGTGAGACCACAGAATTAGTTTCAAATTCTCCCACAGGTCTTTCTATCCCAGATGTTAAGATATTTTAACTTGGGTAAATTCAGATGAAGATTGAACTGCAATGAAATTTTAGCCATTTGCACTGGCTAAATTCAACATGTGAAATTGTTCTCAACATGAAGAGGACCATGTTATATATGTGTCATTAATGTTGTCGAGCCAGAGGAGGAGGAGGAGGAGGAAGACAAGGAGGCAGCAACCTTAATTCATCATTAATTTGGTTGAATGCACAAGGATTGGCATCCAGAGTTTTAAGAAGTACATACTCAAAGTTTTGCCCAGTTGGTCAAATCTATCTGTTTCACTTTCACTCATATTTAAATTTTCAAAATACCAAGTCCTCTTGCTAAGTTCTGATCAAAAACAAAATTAAACAAAAAGTTCACTTCTTTCTACATGTTGCCAGTGAGAACATACAGTATTTTTAGGCTGCATAATATGGAAGAAATCATCATGGGCATGACTAGGGAGAGAAGGAATAAAACTTCCCAGAATGCCTGTTGTAGGCCTATAATTAAGCTAAAGAAGAGACAGCAGCATGCTGATCATTCCACAGAATATGCAGTTTGACCCTGGGAGTTTCATCTGCTTATTGGTTGGTAGAAACTATCCACTTGAGAAAATTCAAGTGAGTCAGCTGAAGACTTAAGCTGTAATCCTTTTTTTCCTTGCACGGACACAGTGGTACTTCTGGATAAATATGGATATGCTTGCATTGGAAGTCAATTAACTAATTTACATCTCTAAATTGCAACTTTTCATTAACTTTTCATGAAAGGAAAGGTCTTTGTGGCTTTAAATGTTGGGTGTGTGTGTGTGTGTGTGTGATTCCATAACATATACAGCCCAGCTGAAAAACAATATAAAAGCCAAAGAGTTATCTTCAAAGAACAAAGAATAGAGGGGGGAAATAAACAAATAACACAGGGATAAACCATTGTTCCCAAGGTGGAAAAAACACATCTACCCACACAATGATAACTTCTGTGAAACTTCATGCTCAGAAAAATGCTGATGGTGTAGAAATAAATGTAATAAAGAAATTGATTTTTTTTTCGTTCCATTGTAGTGCAGAACCTATAAACAAATTACCTTTCATTGCATTTTGTGTATCAGATAGTGCAGCACATTCTTTTGCTGCTGAGTGGAATATTATCCCAAATCATGCTGCTGCTTGGAAACTGTCAGAATGAGAGTCTTATTTTGCAGCAAATGTTACAAATCAGGACAGTGATATCAGAAAATATCTCATATCCCTTAAGTATTCTAGTTGTTTGTATAATTCCCCACTACTACATTCAAAAGCTGTTGTCTAGAAATGCTCCTCATTTTATATCAAATGTTAATGCCTCTTATGTTCTCCCTTTGTGTCATCAAATTCCAAGTTCTAAAGACTTTTCCTCCCACTGTTTGTGGGCTTTTAAATGTCACTGAATGTGATGTCAATGATCAAAGCATGTGGATACATTTAAAGAAAATCCACCAGTGTGTTGTAGCAGCGTACACTATGCAGGTGAATTAACTTCACAGACCATTATGTAGCTTTGCCCCCTCCTCCCTCCAACAATCATATGGATTCCTTGAGGAGGACCATTCTCTGAGTTGAACTAGGTGTTGAGTTGTAGGTTGTAGGTAGGGTCAATCAGGAAATGAGAAGACCAAGCTGAATTCTTCACTCATGTCTAGAAGCAGGTTTCCCCTGACACAGGAGGTAATGTATAAGTGTCATGACTACATACTACATTCTCTATGAACTTGACTAAAATCCACTTATGCCCATTCATGTTAGCAGCTAACTCTACATCTTATTTCACAAATTATAAAACATAACTTCTGTTGGTTCTTTTTATCACTCCTGAATCTCCCATCATTAACTTTTACTGGATGGCCCTAGGTTTTCAGATTATGGGGTAAGGGGCTTTCTCTACTGTCTTCAGACTATGCATAATCATATGCACAGCAATCATGTCTGCCTTGACTATTTTTTCCCCTTTTTCTGAGCTAAACAGCTCCTGAAATTGTAGTATTTCCCCAAAGGGAAGTTGATCTAGTAATTGATCTTTGTTGCTGTTCTTTTTCTGCACTTTTCCCAGCTCTATCATAACAACTTTCTAAGTATAGTGATCAGAACTGTACGCAGTTTAATGTGCAAGATGACATTAAAGCACACTCTGGTACAACAGTCTTTCATTAACTCCTTCTTTTATCCTATCCATTTTTTTATTTAAAAAAAATCTGACTTTACACTACCAATGCACAGAGGATATGGCAAGGTATAAACTAAGGCTAAACTTAAGCAATATAATAAAGTTAATATGGATTACCAGGCCAAAATATTGTTTGTGATTATAAAAAAAATTATGTTGGTATAATTTGCAATCACTTGATAAAATAAAACTTCATCACAATGGTACCACTTAAAAAGAAAGGGAAGAATCAGCTCTTCAGAAATTCAATTGAGATGACAGTTCTAGAAACAGAGAGGATTAATTTTATTTTATTTTTTTTTAAAAAAAAATTATGATCTATGCCCCCAACAGTACGGCACAGTGGATTAATTGAAATATTTTTGAATGATAATTAGATCATTATTTGCAATAATCACTTGAAAATATATCCAGTGATATGAATTTGAAGTCTATTCTATGGTCATCTTAATAGATGTTATTTAATTGTTGTTGTTTTTGTGTGTGTGGGAGGGGGTTATGCTTACAGATTTACATCCAGATATAGCTGTTCATAGGAGCATACAGATAGACTGAAATGGGAGCTGGAGATGCACAACTGAAATGAAAAACTACACATCATTTAGCATGAAGAGGTGTGTGTACATGTGAATATAATAGAAGACTAAGGAGATTTTCAGACACGACTTATAGTGGAAGAATCGAGCGGGAGAGCTTCGCTGCTGCAGTGCAGCAGGGGACCCATTTCAGATGATGCTGTCCCTGCGGCAAAATCGTCCGTGTCACTTCCGTTTAGGATTGGAGCCAGCCGCACCATATTCTGCCAGATTTTATTCATGGACAACTTCCGTGAATAAAATCTGGCAGAATATGGTGCGGCCAGCTCCAATCCTAAACGGAAGTGACACGGACAATTTTGCCGCAGGGACAGCGTTGTCTGAAATGGGTTCCCTGCTGCGCTGCAGCGGCGAAGCTCTCCCGCTTGATTCTTCCACTGTAAGTCACGTCTGAAAATGTCCTAAGAGAAAGAGATGATACATTAGATGATATAGGCGATTATCAGATGAGTTAAAAGTGGCGTTACAGGAACGTCACGAGATTGTAGAAGGGCTCCGTTTTCAGATGATGTTGTTCCCCCTTTGATATGCACCCGTTCTGCTGCCGTTTCACCAGTGCTGCTTTTTATTGATGGGAGAAGCCATCAATAGGTCCCCTGTTCCATTCCTGTCACAGATGTTTCTGCATGCAACAATGTGCCCCGTAATGCTGGTGAGATCCCAGCTTCAATGGGTGGTCCCTGCCAGAACACTTCTGGGTGAGATCAGGAGAGCCAGGTACGTGACACACTTTTTATGACCCTTTCCAGGTTACTTCTACTTTTTAAAGTGTGTTTTTGTGCTTGATGTAAATTTTTCATGTTCTTTTTATTTTTATTTTTGGATTTCCTGCACTCACCTCTTCTTGCAAGAATCCATGGGATTTCAATCTAGGAAGTTAAGGAAGCTCCATTGAAGTAGCCATGTGGACCCTAATGTCTATTTGCTGAATACTGTCACCTTACAATCACTATTCAGGGTCAGACTAGATAGCCCATGAAACTCTGGCACTCTGCAAAGTCTTTTTCCTTTAACTCTCAGGCTTAGTCAATGTTTCTTACTAATCAAACTCTATGTTCCGTAAACATACAATATGCTGATGTAAACAATTCTTTCTCTAATAATGCTCGAACTGTACCCAAGTGTTCCTAAGCTATCTTGTCTTGTACTTTCTGAACTATCAATAATTGTCACAAGGAAGGGAAGTAGCTGACACCAGAGAGAGGGAGGAGGGATTGCTCTTTGTATACTGTCATAACTGTATAAAAGTATTCTGTAGCCATAACTCTTGGTTCTGACTCTTTGGAAAGGATTCCATCAAGCCCACCAGTGTAATAAAACTCACTTTCCAATCTGTGTGTCTGCTGTTCCATGATTTCTGCTACACAATTAGATGATAGATAGATAGTCTGTTAATCTGCATAGATAGATAGATAGATAGATAGATAGATAGATAGATAGATTCCCTCATTTTGTAATATGCAGTGCTGGTTTCTGATGTTACAATGCATTTTCATTTGCCTTGTACATGTGCTTCCTGATGGTCAATGTACTGTAGATTGACCCAAACAACTTATATACTGTATTTTGAGCAAGCACTTTGAGCAGATCAGTTGTTCTGCCACCTTTGTTTCACAGAACAGAGCCACGGAAAATATGTCTGCTAGTGTTTTCTAGACACTTTGCTAATTATGTCACAGCTTATTTCTTTTATATACTTATGACTTTTTATGAGCCAACTTAAATCTAAAGATTCCACAGTGGTTGAAACAATGATCAAATCTCTGTTTCCATTCTTCGTAAACTAAATGGTAAAACTGAACTAAGCCAGAAACACTTGCAGAATTAGATAGGTTTTAGAATTGTTTGCCCATATGTAATATCAGAAGGGAAATTATTCCACACAGTAGGTGCCATCAGGCTAAATGTCACATGAACAACTGAGCATGTGGTACTACCAAAAATACCTCTTCAGATGATTCCAAGGACCATATCAGTCTATTGCTTACTAACTACGAAATTGAGACCAGACAAAAGGATTTGGTACTCAAGGGCCACTTTATTAAGTATTTAACTGTTTCCCTTTGAACTTTAATGATCTGCAGGGGAGAGGAGCCAAAGTGGGTTCCAGCTGAGCCAGGGGGAACCTGACCTCCTCAACCACCCCTGGGCAATACACACAAGCTGTGAGTGCCAGCCAGCTGTCAAAAAGGGAGACCATCCCTGGGAATCTCCCTCCACTGCCATGTCCTGTGACATAAAGGGAAAACATGCCCCCAGGCTAGCCCCAAGGGTAGTCGGAGTGCCTGGTCCATGCAGAAGCCACAAAACAGTGAGAAACCCAATAGTTAAAAATGTTTGATGTGAATTAGGAGAAAGCAAAAGGCCAACTTAACATTGCCTTTTGCCAGTTCCACCTCTATCCCACAGTACCTGATAATCTGAATAGATGTGTCTAAGGAGGTATAGAAAACCTAGCAATGTTCTGGGGAATTACCAAACTTCCCTTTGGGTAAAACAAGTTACAAGTAGGTCTATATTCACCAGGGTGCCAGTTACATGGCAATTTTTGTCACGGGGCGTACTGGGACTTCCTGACCCTGTATTCGTCCCACACTATTTAAACAATTTTTGTCCCTCTTAAGGAAATTCCGGAAGATACCATGATTCATATTTACACGGCATCAGGTTCCATATTTTTTCATTTATCTCACACGGGAGTGCTTTTGCTGTTTACACATGTTTAGCGTACCGGGATTATTATTTTTTTGGCTGTCAGTCAAGGATGCAATTACTCGTGTTTTCACAACCTCAGTGACATACTTCCTTTAGAGTTCTGCACCACAAGCGATGCTATTGGCTGGCTCAAATGTGTGTTCATGCTTCTGGTTGGGAATGAGGGGGTTAATGAGTGTTGCTATTGGGATGAGGCGCTGAGGGGATTTGGGGAGGAATCGGGGGAGGCAGGAATGATCAGTGGCTAAACCCTGTGCTTTCCTTTAGAAATGAAAGAACACCATGTAAAGCAAGCTAAACTGGGGGGGAGGGGGAATGAACGATCAGTTGTTGCTGGGGAGTGTGTGAGAGATCAAAAGCTGAGTGGACTGGAGCCCATGCAGCCCAAACCAGTACAAGCCCAGGGGGGCAGAGGCTTGCGATTGCCCTGTCTCTTTAAAATGTTAACCCTTTAGGCAGAGGCAGCTATGGAGTGAAGGTTTCAAGCCAGTGACACACAAGGCATTTTGAAAGATCCAGATGCTGGCATTTTATACTGTGTCTTGTGGGGGAGGGTGAATGAATGTGTGATCATCCGCTCAGGCGCTGGCATTTTTTTACTGTGCCTTGGGGGGTGATGAATGTTTGATTATCCGTTCAGACCCAGGGAGGTGATCAAGGCAGGGGATGAATGGGCAACCCTCCACCCATGATCTCTTTGTAACATGCAGTTGAGGAACAGGTTAAAGTTGAAGGGTTTGCAGTGTAGAAATCCATTGAACAGGGTGATTTAGTACATGCACACACACACAAACCTTGGTGCAGCTGATCTCTGAGCCCACCCCCAGTCACCATTTGCGGTCATCACCTAGCACCGAGATAGCTTGTCCCGGGCTGTATACATTTCTGATTTTCTGAATCCTCCAGTGACTTTTTTAAAAACCAGCACAAACCACGGGACTAGAAGTCCCATAGGTTGTGGGATAAAAGGTGCCCCCCCTTCCGAAAATCACGTGCCCAACCTGATGTACGTGTAAACAACCAGGGTTCAACACAAATTCTTCCCACTACATTTTCATTGTGTAAACGGCACCCAGAAGTCTTCTTCCACCAATACTTAATGATAAAAATCTCATCCTGGGAATCAGGAGAACAAGAAAAAGAGCTACTACTTTTCCCTCATGAACCTCCTTGTTAATCTGATATCAAACCGTGGATTCCAGATGTTTAGCTGATTCAAATTTCCATAAACAAAAAAGGGGTGATGTGGAAAATCTGAAAAGGAATACTAAAACCAGATTCAAAACTATCACATATATTATGGGCATCAATTCCTAATAGACTTGCAACACGGAACTAACATGTCTAACCAAACCAGCTGTATTTGAATCTAAAATAAAATTCACCTGTTTTGAACTGAATACCTAAGAGGCAACATTAGTCCAGAAAGGTATTCCAGGGGCCCATTTACACAGGAAAAAAAAAAAAAACAGGAAGAAATCGTGCCGAACCCTATTGGTTCACACAGTCATTGGGGCAGACACGCGTCATTCAGAAGGAGGGGTAGCAAAGTAACCAGTAAACCCATGACTTCCCATTCCTCTATTTTCCACAGACTTTTTAGGAATGTCTGGGAAATCCCGTGCTATTGGTTGTCTGAACAATCAGGAACCATCCAGGAAAACGGGATGATTTTTGATTGGTTGGATTTAGGAGGGGTGGGCTTACAAGGGAAGCCTTGCAATTCTTGATCCACCATTTTTGTATGGCCATGCTCAGAGTCCTCTGCTGCCTCCAAAGTCTCGCTGGCAGTAGCTGCAGCCAGCTGAGAGCCAGGCAAGGGCCAAGCACCCCAGACCTCTCTCCCTTCCACTAGTCGGCCCTTTCTCCCAGCTCACTGTAGGCTGTGGAGACTTCTTCCACTTTGAGGGACCATTCCCTCAGTGACAGAAGCCGTCATAGTCAGCAGTGAGGTGGGCAAGGGTTGAACGGGCCAGACATCCCCCCTGCCCTACCCATTCTGCCAGTAGCGCCACTGCTCCTGCAGCCAGGGGGGTTTCTCCATTACTGACAGCCGGGCTTTGGAGCTAGCGGAAAACCCTGTGCAGGGACATACAAAAATGGTGGATTAAAAATTTCAAGGCTTCTTTTGCAAGCCCACCCTCTCCAAGTCTGACCAATCAAAATTCAGCTGTGCTGTGTGCCCCTTTCCCAGGACGGAGGTACGTGTAAACAACAATCACAAAAAACCGAGACTTTTGCTACCAGGGACAAATCGTGGGAAAAATTGGAGACAGATTTGAGATGATGATATCTTGATTCTCCATGGGATAAAAACTGCAGTGTAAATGAGCCCCAGGAAGACTGAGGGGGCTTTTTCCTCTGAAATCCAGTTCAGTTAGCTAGTAATTTATTCATTTTATTCTAAAATCCCTTCAATATTTCTGAACCTCTCTCTGCTTGGTTGTTTAATTAATGTTTTGAACTGGGGACTCAAGTTGATTTGACCTTCTTATCTTGTCTACAGTGGGTCTCACCCTTGTGCTCTTCCCACTAATTGGATTGGTGAGGAGGTTTAGGAAAGCCATGAAAATCAAACTATTTTTCTCAGTGCTTATGTACATGGGCCTAATACCCCAGTTTGCCCAGGTCCCAGAGCCCTGCTCCTGTGGAAGATACAGGGCTGGAACAGGGGCAAGGTGGGATAAGACCCAATAAAGCTTTGTATGAAAATACCTAGTTTAATCTGTTCCCACTGTATCAGGCCCTGTGTGCCTGAGGGAGCCCGTCCCAGCACACTGTCCTTTGTTGCCACCACCAGCTCCCTGGCTCTCCCAGAAGCCAGGCAGAGGTCTCTCAGCATGTGACCAAGGCTGGTCACAAGGAGGAGGCCTGCAGTCACGTGTTTCAGGTCCCCTTCCTGGCTTATGCATCAACAGGGGAAATGTAGGTGGCAGCTGCAGCAACAGGCCGGCATTCTGTTTGGATGCTGGCCTGTTTTCCCCAGGTAACAGGGGCAGATTGGAGCAGATCCAGAGACAGGATATGCCATCAGGGAGCCAGCATATCCTGGCTAATGTAGTTAAGCCCTCAGTTCGTCTGTTATCTCATGAATCCAGAGCATCTGAATTATTAAAAATGCACCAAGTGTAGACTGTGTATGAGGCATACGGACCAAGGGTATCTGCCAGCCTGCCCTATCTTGCAGGGTGTGAAGTACAGACACACAAGCTTGTTACATTCTGTCATACCAAGTACTATTGATAAGCACTTTTTATTGTTCCTCCGATATTTCTAGCTTATCAATCATTTGTGAAATTCTTTTCTCTTTTGTCTATATTCTATTATTATCCTTGGTTATGGATGACAATCTATCACTAAGAGGTGTCTATTTTTATAATTGCTATAATATGCATACAACTATTTCAAAGTCTTCTGTTTTCAGAGTTGGAAAAACAATTTTTTTAAAAAGGATGATCTCTTGTGTCTTTGTTTTATTGATATAATCAATATTGTTCTCCATTTTAAATTCCTTGGGTTGTTGCAGTGGTGGCCCTAGAAGGGTGCAGAGAGTCTGAACTGCACCATATGACACCATTGGAGGGAGGGGTGACACAGGCCTTAGTAACATTACAAGGCAGTTGAGTCTTAGAAAGACGTTTTTGCCACCTATTGTATGAAAATGTATGTGTCAGCCACTGAGTTATTGCATGATTGATGTACACAACTTACACCAGATGTTTTAGCCCCACTTCTAACTGTAGTAATAATAATAAGAGAAAACAATAATAACAGTGTACTGAGAGGTGACTTTCTATTTCAATTTCTAAACTTACTGAATCAATGAGTTTGAAGGCACTTCATAACCTCATAGGCATTGCAAGAAGGTTTTTGCACCTGTCATGCCATTGTCAAGCTAAACAATCTAAATCACAAAACCACAAGCTGCATCTTAGATTCCCCTTTCAAAAATAAATAAATAAATAAATAAATCTCCCCAGAGTTGTTAGTCAAGCCTTCATCCCCAGGAGATTTCATCACTGAGGGTGGACTTCTATCTGCCAGTTTCCAGTTCCAGTTTCCATTTGACCATGGACAACCAGTATGAACAAATCTGCCTTGTTCCTTCCTGTAGGACACATTTTTAAGATGCATTTATTCATTTATTTGGGGACAGAGGCTTATATTTTCCTTTTTATTGTTTTTGGCTGGCTTCCAAACCTATACAAATTACTTGGGAAAGCTGAACTAAAGCCCTTTATTATAAGTCCTGGATGGCTATCAATATGAATTCAATTAATGTATCATTTGTATTTATGTCAGTCACCTTCAAAGACAGAACAATAGTACTTGCTGTTGGTATTGTTTTTAAAATAAAACTTGAATGAAAGAGCTCATTGTCTGAAATTCTCCAAGAACTTATCTGGGTAAATTTTATAAGGGCTGAAATGGTGTGTAACAAAACTTTTTTTAAAAAAAAGAGGTTTAAAAAGAAGGGGGAGGATCTGGTGACATTTTTAAGAGTAACTGATATATTTTAGCATGAGCTTTTGTTAATTTCAGTCAACTTCTTCAGATGCTGATATGATGCAACCTTGAATCTACAACAGATACAAAGTTGCAGAGAAAAATCTGAGGGGTTAACCAGACGGTGAAAATACTCCTCATAGAATTTGAGGAGAATGCCTTTTGTCCCAATGAGATCCCACAATGATTTACCTTATTCAGAACGAGTGGGGCCAAAAATGCCAAAAAAATAGGCAGGAAAAGCCTTTGTGTCTATTCCCTAATTTTAAAAAATAATTCATGCGGATGTGCATTGCCACTCATTTGGACAATAGAGTCAGGATGGTGTACATTCTCAGAGAGGAGCAGAAGTGGACATTGATTGGTCAGATGTGTACCGGGGGCAGGCTTGCTGGGAAGGAAGCAGCCAGAAGCACCATTTTGGATTTTTGTGTTGCCAATCATGTGTTTTTTGGCTGCTCCAAGCCAACCAAATAGCTTTTTAAAGCAGAAGGTCAGGCTTACGTACCTTTGCTTTAAAGTTAAAAAAATTGTGCAGTGATGACAACGTGTGGAGAAAAATAACATGCTAATTTACTCAGCCACCATCTTGATTTGCAGGCATGTGCACTTCAAAAGTGAATAGCTTTTCAGACTATCAGTTTTGCCAAAAGACCATAGAGACAAATGAACACTGCTGCAAATGTGCAATAATGCACAGGAATCAGCATTATATCCTCTCATCTAGAGAAGCCCAGAGTATAATATGGGATACAAAAAGATGAAAATTCAACACTGGCCATGAAACTTTAAAAGTCTATATATAATGATACAAGTCTGTCAGGTAACTGATATGTTGGTCTTGAACTGTCAAAACAATATATTCTGCTTACCTGAAAGTTAGTCTTCAGTCAGTTACTGAAGTAAGAATCTTATCTACGGAGGATTCTTTCATTACATATGCAACCATGAAGAGACCAGCATATTCATTTATGTAGTGTGTCAAGAAACCATTATCCTTGTTCATACCTTTGGTAACAAACTGGAATTTGTAAATATATTCCAGTTCTACTGTTCCTCTGTCCAGTCTTCCTTTGAATTCATTCATTCATTCCATAACATCTACCTCAAATTCTTTGATTATGTATTCAGAGTCTGGAATGTTCTGCCATTGATTTTTTTTTTTTGGTGTTGTTATTTCAGTGTCAGATGTATATGCATTTATACTCTTCTGTAAATACTCTTTTTGCTTTCTTTTTCCCATAGACAACTGGATTTTGTTCCTCACAATTTTGTTGTACTGCAATTCCCATCAGCCCTAGCCAGTATGGCCAATGCTGTTGGATAATGGGATTTACAGTCCAACAATATCTGGAGGGTCACATATATTCCATCTCAGGTCTGGGGTTAGTACTTCTAGTCACCTGTTTTGCTAGACAACTTTTCCTCACAGTGACTGGATTTTTCCTAGAAGACCATTGCACATGGTATAATGTCATGCCATAGCTTTTCAAGCTTTGAGCCTTGAGGAATTGCTCCAACCTACATAATCACAAAGGTGTGCTCCTCAAACATTTCCACAATTTTGTCCCATGAAAATTCATCTATAAATTTATGCAAGGCCTTGAACTAAACTGAGTATCACCTATAAACCAATGGTACAGTGGTACTCTGTGTAGTATGGTAAACAACTATGAATGTTGTTATCTCTTTCAGATATCACCAGCAATTTATTTAAAAAAAATATTGTCATACATTCTCATTTTTTTAAAAAAAACACCTACAAATGTTTCAACCTAGAAATATTTCTGATAGATATTCCATTCAGTCCCGAAAACACTAGCAGCACTAGAACATTCAGATATACTCCCATTAACTAATAATCAATAGGTAGGTAGGTGCATTCTTAGTCAACTGATGTTGCATTTATAGGCCAGGTGCATTCTGAAGGTAAAAGCTGAATTATTTGAAAAAATAATTTTAACCTCCCAGTTTTCACAGTCACTAATTACCATATAAATATATGACACTGACTTAACTTGATAGAATCCAGGATCTATTTTAAGAAAGCACTGCTTAAGTCTTTTTTTCTGATTACAATCATACCTGTAAGATGTCCTTCTCTATCTACTGTTTAATCATTCCACCATGTGATTGCTTAGATTTGACAGTGTGTATGTGTAATTTTTAAGATCAAGGCAGGCAATCTGATGCCCTCCAGGGTTTTTGAATTTCAGTTCCCATCAGCCCCAACCATCATGCTCACTTATCAGTGATTATGGGTATTTTAGTCCAGATCATTTTGAGGGCACCAGGTTGCATACCTCTCTTGTGTCAGTTAAATGATAGTTACACATTTTAAGTTAAAAAGAATGCACACACATATGCACTACATAATATTCAGTTCATGGAAGCACAGCTGCTGGTCTAGATTGGCACCTTGATCTTATATCTTGAATTGAGGTAACTGCCAGGTTTCTGGGTCCTAGGGCAAGGTGATATCATCTAGTATTAACAAAAAGAAATGCACATTCAATGCTTTCGTCAAAAATATCTGCAATGCGTACTTTCCAGTTTGTGCTATTTAATAACATGTGTCATCCTAACACTTTTGTACCTAAAAGAAAAAGAAGTATGGCCATGGGAGGAAGAAAAATATTAGTTTTATTAAAGCAAATGAGGGACTCTTAATACGCTATATTGTGCAGACACAGATGAATACCAGAAAATTGGGATTTCATGGTAGCATGATGTGCCAGCTCCAGTACAATGGCTCAGCTGAGTTTACTTGACACCCTAAGAGGCCTCTATACTTGCTACAGTATGCAGGCAAAGGTAGAATTTCATGGATGTCTTTCAAATATAAGCACGACAAGCAAATAGAGAAATGAAATTCAATACGGAGAAATGTAAGGTACTGCATTTAGGGCGGAAAAATGAAATGCATAAATATAGGATGGGAGAGACCTGGCTGAATGAGACCACGTGCGAAAGGGATCTAGGAGTCCTAGTAGACCACAAGTTGAACATGAGCCAGCAGTGCGATGCGGCAGCTAAAAAGGCCAATGCAATTTTGGGCTGTATCAATAGAAGTATAGTGTCTAGATCAAGGGAAGTAATAGTGCCACTCTATTCTGCCTTGGTCAGACCTCACTTAGAATACTGTGTCCAGTTCTGGGCACCACAATTCAAAAAGGATATTGACAAATTGGAGCATGTCCAGAGAAGGGCAACTAAAATGGTGAAAGGTCTGGAAACGATGCCTTATGAGGAGAGACTTAGGGAGCTGGGTATGTTTAGCCTGGAAAAAAGACGGTTAAGAGGCGATATGATAGCCCTGTTTAAGTATTTGAAGGGATGTCACGCTGAGGATGGAGCAGGCTTGTTTTCTGCTGCTCCAGAGACTGGAACATGGAGCAATGGGTGCAAGCTCCAGGAACAGAGATTCCACCTCAACATTAGGAGGAACTTTTTGACAGTAAGAGCTGTTCGGCAGTGGAACGCACTCCCTCGGAGCGTGGTGGGGTCTCCTTCCTTGGAGGTCTTTAAACAGAGGCTGGATGGCCATCTGTCGGGGATGCTTTGATCAAGATTTCCTGCATGGCAGGGGGTTGGACTGGATGGCCCTCGTGGTCTCTTCCAACTCTGCAATTCTATGATTCTATGATTCTATGAAATATGTTGGACAAAGTGGTAATGCACTCCTTTTTTTAAAAAAAATGTTTATAACAAAAAGTAATTAATGAAATCTAGGAGAAAATGGTCCTTTTTAAAAAGAAAAGTATTCATAACAGAGGCCTGTTATGCAATTTGCCTGTCAAAAGAAGGAAGATGAAGGAAATAGTGACTTCATGCAGCAGCATCACTGCCTCCCACTGATACTTGGCAAGCAGGAGGGGGGGGGCAGAAGATACATATGACATAGACATCGGTAGTTGTGCATAATATGTACTTCGATCTGTCTTCTAAAACTCAGAATAATATGTGTGCCTATTGAAAGGTAGGAGGCTTACCAACAGCAATGGAAATATCTGTCAATCTTGCTTTCTTCTACATTCTTATAAATCCAACTTTTTTTCTCAAGAGAGAGAGAGAGATCTTTCTTTCCCAATGAAATTTGATCACTCTGCTAGAGAGATTCACTACTATCTCTCACATTACCCAACACAGACCATTTTTATTTCTTGTCTTGTCCATTATTATTCCAAAAAGTTTAGTTGTGATCAAAGCTCTTATCAATTGTGTTAGAATTCTGTTTTAAACATTCTAAGAGATGGTTATTTCATTTTGATCCACTTAGATGATTATTGTAGTTGACTCTAATATCACACAGGAACTCTGGTAGCCTCAGGTTAAGGAGTTTATCATTTGAGCTGGGTTAAGAGTATAAATTACTATCTGATCTGTCCTGTGGCTTGAATCAATGTAAAGTGAGGGGGGACGGTTGGTTAAATAGGCTTATGAATAAGACTATTTGGTGATGATCCTTTCACATTATAATAGTTGTAATTTATCTTTACAATTCTCTTTTCGAATGACTACTCTAGCTACTAATAAAATCTGTGCTATCATGATGGCAACATTTGTGATCTATATATAGTGAGCTAGGGGAAGGAAATGCACTCAGGGAAGAAAATGCATACAATTACTCTGTGTTGTGAATCATGTACTTACATAAAACTAAAGGGGTTACTTAGATATAGTATCAAGGTAGTAGTTAAACCTTACCATTATACCTGGCAATTCTAAGCTATGCAGTCAGGTTTACTCCATAAACTGTGTTTCAGATTCTATGGCTTTTAAAAATAGGCACAATTCATGCATACAAACCTTTTGTCTAAAATGTCACAAAATATGTCATTGGTCTCAGTCCCATGGTCCAGGGACATATAATTTATATAATCAAGATGCCAAACCTAGCAAGTTGTATGAAACTTACAACAACAGTGATACATCTCACAATTTGTGTAACATGAAACACAATTGTCTGGAATCATCTAGGTCTGTCCATGTGGGAAGGCTTCCTATAGTACAAGAAACTCACTGCCTCTCAACATCTCTCTTAAATATGGGGAGAACAAAACCTATCTCCCATGCTGTGCTGCCACTGTTAGACAGAGCTGGACACCTTCCAGAGTTCAGGTGATTGATCCCATTTCTGAGAACTTGAAGTGGCACACTCACCCTGTATCCACCATTTTGCATGTCTTCAACCCTTATTGCTGACTTGAATAGTGGTTTGGGAACCTGGAATATCAAGTTAAGCCCACAGAAGACTCTACAGTGTGATCAACCATTTCTGGCCATGTCTGGGCCATTCAGTCCCTTCCAGATTTGAAAAAGGACCTTCCCCTTGCATCAGCCTAAGATAAGCCCAATAAAGCCCCATGTAGGCTTCTATGAGCCTGATAGCAACATTTCAACCCCCGCCCCTGAAATAAAATTTTGGATGGTGGGACATATGTTGCAAAATTCGAATTGGTAGCTACAGCTAGTATTTTACCCATCCCATTGTAAAGGATAGTGTCACTAAGAATTCACTAAGAATTACACATTTGTGACTTGTTCATATTCATGATGCTTACATATTCTTTGTTTAGGAAACATATAGAGATGGTGAAAGTCATCCAATCTTCAGTTACCATGCAGCAGCTGCTGTGAGCAACAGGGGTCTGTTCCCCTGTATGCCGCAAAGCAGCTGACTGAAATTTCCACACAAACCCCTTCTCACCAGTGTTCTGTGGTGCAAGTGGCAATTGTGACAGGGACCCTGCTTTTGGCAGTCACACTGGTGATCGCTCACAAAAGGGGTGGAAACAACAGTTAGCTGCTTCCTAATGGACAGAGGAACAGACTCCTGTTGCTTACAGTGTCTGCGGCATAGTAAATATAAGTAGCCCTTCCTTCATCAACACACTACAGGAACAACAGCTCTCCATAATGCTGTGGAAGTATTAGCATTTAAGAATTAGCTTGAGGAAGAAATTATAATTATTGGTGGTGATGGTGATGATGGTAGTGGTGATGTCTAAAATAGTATTTTTGCATTGCATGTCCAGGCAGGATATGGCCCCCTTCCCCTACTCCCAAAGAATGACATATGCCATGCATGATTGAAAGAATGTATTGAATACATGAGGATGTATATTGGCAATAAAGGCCACAACTTTGTTAATGAGAGCTGCAGTTGGTTGGCTCACACCCATGGGTTTGGATTCAGATGTTGACCAATCCACGTGCTGGTCAATGAGATCATTGTCGGCCTGCCTGCCGACATCCATCAGTCAAGAAGGGGGAAGAGTCTGGGCAGGCTGCTGCTTGCCTGCCAGGCCCCTGCTTGCCTGCCAGTCCTAACCCTCCCCCTATCACCATTAGCCAGATGAAACCAAAGGGGCGACATTCCATAATCACATTTCCCAAGTTGGCCGCCCCCAGAGCCTCCATGACCCTGACCTTGACTTTGACCATGACCATAAAGTTGATGGAGGCTCCATCAACTTTGCATCAGAAACCATGCCAACTACCACAAAAGGCCGGGCATGCATGGCCTGACTTCCACCAACCCTCAGCAGCTGCCACCAACAAGACAAAAAAAAAAAAATAGATCCTGACCTGGGCTAAAGGAAACCTTGCCCTCAGTTCTGGAAACACCATAGATGGTTGGGAGTTTTCACTCCAGGATACACTTGCTTACATGGGTTCCTATTTGCCATTTTAATCCCTATCCCCCAGTTTGGAGAGATCCTTTTTGGAGGGTTTTGAAATCCCTTTTTGTCCTAACCACCCTGGGCTATTGGCAAATATAGCTACCTCACCACATATCCCGCTCTCCAGATTATGTATAAATATTTTAAGAAATATGGGCTCCAATACAGATACTTGGGGGATCTTACAAAATCATCCTTCTGCTGACACAACTGTTTATTCCTGTTCTCTGCTTTCTTTTTCTCAAACGTTTCCCAGTCCATAAGAGGACTTCCCTGTTATCCCTAATAACTAAATTATCTCAGGGCTCCTTAGTGAGGGATTTTGTTTTTGTTTGTTTTTTAAAAAAACTAATTAAAGTAGACTCCACTGAATCTGTTGATGAATAATGAATCAGCACTTATGTAAATCTTATTGATTCAGTTGGCTCTAGGTTAGTTGGGTTTACTAATAGGATTCAGACTAAGATCTATCAGATAAATACAATGCTCATCAACATAGTATCATGCTAGAAAATAATCCTTGTCTACTTATTCTGACACGGAATGTACATTTCCCTGCTTGTTGCCTTCTCTATCTAACTCACTTCATATCTCAACTTTCTTTCTTGAGATAGTACATCTGCAGGCCAGATCTGTCTTAATTTTAGTGGTGTACAACATCAGATTATATAGTATTGCAGGTATAATAATGGTTATTATATAGTAGAAATACTTCAATATTCTGTGGCGTCAAATGAAGACTAGCATATTTTTATTATATTAAAGCATCATTTAAATCTATACAGAAAGGAAACATGTGGCATAGTATATAAAGGGATCTTGTAGCACTTGTGAGACTGGGAGAAAGAAGTTGGTAGCATAAGCTTTTGTAGACTTAAGTCTACTTCTGATGAAATAGACTTAAGTCTATGAAAGCTTATGCTACCAACTTCTTTCTCCCAATTAGTCTCAAAGATGCTCTCTTCGCATGATGAACCAGACTAACACGGCTATGTCTTTGAATTCTACAGGCATATATACAGTCAATGTGAAAAATAAAGGGCACCCTCTTTGAATTCTATGATTTTACACATCAGGACATATTAAAAACAACAACAATAATTGTTCTTTTGCATGACCCAATTTCAGCCAAGCTTTAGCTGTTGGACAGATGGCCCCACATTGATTCTAGAATACTTTGGTATACAGAGGGGTTGACTCAAATTATCTTCCTCTGAGGTACATCCATCCCCTCAGATGTTCCCCTTTTGTCTCACTTGCCTCATGGTCTAGGCAAGGTATAAAACCTTTTTCAAATTACCAGTCTCAGATTCTCATTGGCCAGTCCTGTGTCTGGTGATGTGATGTCATGATGATGCTATCTCAGGATATGACCTCCACCTCCCACCTTTGGCCTTAACCCTTAGTTTACCTGGCCATGCTGACAAGACAATTGCTGTTTGCAGATAATGGGAATTGTAGTCTTTGCAGAATGATGGGAGTGCCACCACCTTTCCAGGATGATGGGACTGCCTTCATGACAGAGGCAGTACATCTTTGATTCAGCTGTCATATCAGGGCTTGACCACATCCTATTGCCATACCCTCATCTTCCATAATTCCTACCTCATATGCCATAAGTATAGGATCGCATCCTTAGATTATCCATGTTGTAGATTTAGACTTTACTATATTGTTCTTATGCAACACAAGTGCTGTCTTAGGAGTTAGTCTAGAAATATTTTTTAAAAAAATAAAAAAATGAAAATTCCAACCATTTGCATATATCTGAGCAAAATATAAACAGAAAAAGCTGAAGTCATCATGTGAAATCAATCAAGGCACACCAAGAAGAGTTGCAATAATAGCCCAGAAAACTGGCCTAAAAACTAAAACAAAGTGAAATAAAAAACCCGGAAAGGCCAAGGACTTTCTAAACAGTAAAAGTATTTAAAAAGAAAAGTCTTTCTGCTCTGGTATAATGGGATCAGGGAGATAGTGAAGCAGATGTCCTTACATATTTAGTTATTTAATATTAAATGTGTTTATAAATTATTTTTCTTTACACCAGGGCCCTGAAAGCAAAGAGAAGAAATTGTAAAAACAAAAAAACAAAATAAAACAAAATAAAAAATTGTAGCATAGTTTTCTAGAAACTATGCTACATTTGTGTAGAAATCTTACCCCATTGGTAGGAGGTTTAAGAGGGGCAAGTGGAAGTAAAAAAAAAAGACTAAATGTGTTCTAGCTTCCTGTTCCTGATCCTTTCCCTCAAAGCATCTAGTCCTGCTTCTCTTTCCTTTCATCACCTTGTTCACAGTTCAGATGATCTCAGGCATGTATTCTTCCATCTCAGTTGGCTGAAATACTCCTGGATGCTCTAAAATTTCCAGGTGACAGTTTCATGCCACAATTTGTCAGAGGATGAATCAAAGGCAATGAAACATATCAAACGGAAGTTTTCATTGTCACTGAATAAAATGACAGAAAGATTGTCTGAATGGCTGGCAAGTATTTATAGCCCATCTTAGTTCTTATGGCTCAGAATGGCCCCTTATATCATTCACCTTTACAATATGATGGCAAGATGGATCACTAGTACTATTCCCATTGTACTGATGGAGAATCAAGGCCAAGCATGAACAATTTTAAGATCATCCAAGGTCAGATCTGGTTGAAGTGGGATGTGACCTTCACTCTGTTGGGTAGAGACCAGCAGTGTGGGGAATGAAGAAAAAAATAGGTGAACATGCATATTGCTCATGGACCTGATTGTGTCAGTTTTGCATGTTGCCATCTTTAGCATGAGTGCAAAGTGTCTGTGAAAGATGAAAGAGCAAATTATAGAATAACACAAGAGTATCCTGACTTTCATAATTAAGAGAACAAACTCAAAATTTCCTTTGTTGTCCCTGGCAGGCTCTGGTGATGTATACCCTTTTCAGCACATAGACAGCGTATCATTACAAATAGTAATGATGTATAAAGCTCCCTTTCCCCATATTCTAATAGCATTTGAAGCTGTTTTGCACCATTCCAAAAGTTGAAATGGATTTTATTACACAATATGCACCCTGCTTACTAAATTAATATGCATGTCTGCTACAAGTTCCATCCCACTAATATCACACCACAAATGATATAACCTGTGTCTTAAATTTGTCTTTATTGCTCTTTCCTGTTTCTGCAGTATAGAAACCTATGTAATACAATTTTAGCTTGGAAAGTAACAATAAAGCAGAATATTTTGTATTGATTTCACATAGAAAGAATTGCAGAAATAAATTAAGCTTTTTTGCAACAATGAGAGAGAGAAAGAGAGAGAGAGTGTGTGTTATGGTAAGAAATCCTACTACATCTATAGTATTTAGTGTGAAGTAGAAATGTAAAGAATATTCACAAATTTTATTATTATCAATGAAGAAAAGTGTATTGACATAAGAAGATATCTCTCTGAAAAATGCTTAGTCATGATGATGATGATGATGATGATTTTGCATTTGGCACTTTGCAAAATTAACGTTTTGCCACAAATTGAGGGTAGTTTGATCAGAAAATGGTGACTGGAATTCTGTATCACATACTTAGCAATGTACCAATGTACCAACACAGTTATGTACCTAAGTAGTGTACAGCCCAGTCCCCCCTCCACAATCCTCATTTATTGGGCAACATCCACTGTGAGCAACACAGATCTGTTCTCCTGTTGATCAGGAAGAAGCTGACTAATATTTTCACCCTTCCCATGAGCAACAACTGATGTGACAGTCAGATGCAGGATCCCTGTTACAATTTCCCCTCCCACTGGAGATTGCTTGTGGGAGGGGAATGCAAATATCAATCAGCTGCCTCCCAATGGACTGGGGATAAGATCCCTATCACATGCAGTAGCTGCTGCCTGGTAAGAGAGAATTGGGGGACTTTCATGGTCCCTATGTATTCCCTAAACTGGTGAATATTTAGGGATTATGAATACAAACCAGTCACAAATGCACACATTCTAGTTAACTGCCTTTGTTAATTCTGCCCAATGTTTCATGCTGGTTTTAGAGGTGAAATGGGAATTCACCAATTTTCCGAATGTGGTCAAATTTGGAGGACATGACCCGTTCATGAATTAAAAACCAACTTGAAGTTCCCACAGTTTTGTCAGGACTATTTATTTTCTTATTTAAGAAAAGGCCCCTCAGGGGCCTAAATTAAACCAGGGCCCCCTAACACAGAATGGGCCTGTTGCATTGCAGCATTTCTTTGGAGTGCGGTAAGGCTCTTATAGAACCAAACCTTCACCAAATCTTGACTCAAAGTAATTACATTGGAGACAAGCAGTTGAAGTGTCTGTTGCTAAATGAAGCCTGATGATGATTTGATATTGGGGGCAGGGACAGCAAAGAGATAACAAAGCATATGTAGAAGGCTTTTTAGATCTGAATATGGAATTTGACAGTAGAACCCACTTTGGAGATTCAGGAATGGATCTTGATGTAATCCCTCCTACCTCAGTGTAGACCTCTTGACTTTTGACAATGGGGTTATGTTGTAACAGCTGGGATTTTTTTATAAATTCTAAGCTGCAGGTAGTGCACCTGTGGCTTTCCAGATATTTATGATCTACTGCTCCTATCACCTCTCACCATTGGCCACATTGTTATGGAGTCTAGCAATGAATGGAGGGCCACATGTTGCTCAACCCTGGTTTATGCTATCCATGTATCTCATCTTTGTTTTCATGAGCTGAAAAAAATACTCAGGACTTTCTTATTACTTACTTCAGAGAAGCATGTCAAGTATTAAAAATATCATATCATCTTAGGCAGAACTTTAGCAGCACTCTTCATGGCGATGTTTTGATTACATGGGGAAAATTACTCTGTTATTAGTCTTGGGACTGCTGCTGTTAATATGTTTAATTCAAGCCAGTGCTGGAAAAGGTCATCTCAGCTCCATGGACTGAAAAATAAGCTTTGCCCAGAATTAACATGTTAACAGCAAGTGGAAAGGCACTTCTCTGATCAAAAGGATTAATTTAATACTCTCTTTGACTTAACGAGGAAAAGAAAAAATGGATTGTAGCTACTGAGTACAATATCACTGAGATGAAATTATACTATGAAGTACAGCTCCTGCATGGTTGCTTGCTCACTTCACAGTAGCTGGGATGGACCATGAAATGAAAAATCCACATATATATTTCTTCTAAGCTTGGAGCAAAATCTTGTCTACAGGTCTCTGTGCTGAGTTCTTAGTAATGCCAAATCATACACCCAACAGGACATGATGATTAAAAAATTGCTGTAAATATTAGAAAACAAAATGAACAGATTCCTACCCTTATGGCTCTGTTTTTTTCATTGATGGACGAAATGTGGCAGCTTAGATTCCTGTACTGATTCTATTGTTGCTTACATGACATGTCCTGAACCAAATGTGACAAGACCTTAATGTTTTCTTAGGTGAACTAATTTCTATACCCCTAGCCCATTGGAGGTTGAAAAGAGCATAAGGGTAAGACCTATCTATATCTATACCTATATCTCGTATATCTATATCTTAATATAACATATTTGTGTTTCAGATGTAACATGAGTGGGGATGAAATTTCCCCCTGTTCTGGGGAAGCAATAAGCTAAATTTTCTAGGTTTTTTTTTTTAAAGCTTATATTTCAAGGACATTTTTAGTGTCATTTCCAGCATTTTTTTAAAAAATATGCCACTCTTTTATTTATCTTATGGGACAAATATAATTAGAAAACAACATGATGATTAACATCGGTCTAAATCTTGTTGTTATCTCTGAGTAGATAGACTGAATCACTTGTATTTACCTATGTGTTGACTCACTAGTCAACAACGATTCAATAGACCTACTCTAGTTGGGAGTAACCAACAGGTTTCCAGTCATAATGAGTTACTTCTTTCTCTTTGTATCAATATCAATTTACAGTGGATCCTCAGTATCCGTGGGTTCAATATCTACAGATCTGAGCAACTGCAAATCGAGCCTCACAGAAAGAGAAGCAAGAGGAGTGGACCCTCCATGTTGCTACAGCTTCCGCTGCCCCACCAGTCCCTGGCTTGCAGGAGCTTGCTCCTTCTCCTCTTCCTCCTGCGGTGTTCTGCAAGTCTTTCACCCAGGTAAGCAGAAGAAACATCTCACACTCCTTTCCTCAGATACCTCCATGCTTCAGTTCCCCCCTGCCCTCAACTGCTAACAGCACAAGGCTATCCAACAACATCATCCCCTCCTCCTGTGTACAAGGGGTGGTTCCAGGTGGAGATGCCTACATGAAGGCAGCAGCAGAGGGCCAGGGCTCTGATGTCACTTCCTCCTTGTCCTGTAGCCACCACCCTTTCTGCCTCAGCCTTGCATATCCCATCCTGGCTGACAAAGATACCTCTGATTCACAGGAGGAGGAAGAGGAGCACCAGAACCCATCCTGCAAGGGCCTGCTCCTTCTCTTCTTCCTCCTCTTACAAGCCATGTGTGCCTCTTGCTTGGGCTGTGGCATGAAGGCTGAAGCAAAAGTGGTAGTGGCCTCCATAACTCTAAGCAGATGAAGGTGTGTGTGGGGGGGACTGAATCATAGACCATCTATGCCTCAGTTTCCTCAGTGCTTCAGTTCCTCCCCCTCCCCTCCCCTGCACCCCCTCACCAGCTAACTGAGTCGAGGAGGAGGAGGAGTAGGCCTCTGCAGGACAAAGTCCAGCAGGGCAGCTGAGGTAGTAGCGGAGCATGGATTCTGCTCGTCTGATTCCTCTTCCTCTTGCAAACCATAGGTTTCTTTCTCACTGAGGCTAGGGCCTGTAAGGCTGAAGCCAAAGTGGCAGTGGCCTCCGTGACCCATTTAGCAGGTTAGGGTAGGGGGGAGTCAGGCAAGGGCAGTGGGAGGAACTGGAGCTCTGAGAAAACTGAGGCATGGATGTCTATGCTTCATTCCCCCACCACCACTCCTTTATCTGCTAACATTCATGGAGGCCAGCACCACTTCTGCCTCAGCCTTGCATACCATAGCCTGGGTGAAAGAGACACACATGGTTTTCACTAGGAGGAAGAAGAGAAGAAGCAGGCCTCCACAGGCTGGATGCCAGCAGGGCAGCTGAGGCAGTGGAAGAGTGTGGATTCTGCTCCTCTTCTTCTTCCTCCTCTTGCATGCTGCGTGTCTTTTTTACCCAGGCTGAGGCACATGAAGCTGTGGAGTAAGTGACAGCGCGCATAATATTATTATTATTATTATGGAGGAAGTGACAGTAAAGCTCTGGCCCTCTGCTGCTGCCTTCATAGAGACAGCTCCACCTGGAGCCACCACTTTCACATAGAAGGAGGTAGTGGTGGCTTTGGACAGACTCAGCCAGCTCACTGCAAAGAAGAGGCTCTGGTGGAGCAGCAGTGGCCTCTGCCATGCAGTTACCAGGCAAGGACAGGTGGGATGAAGCATGGGTGAAACTGAGGCATGGAGGGTGGCCCAATTAGCGGGCTAGGGTGGAGGAGGAACAGCTAACTTCAAGATCTACTGTTTTTGTTATCCATGGGGGGGGGGCTGGAACCAACCCCCCATGATACTGAGGGCCCACTATACTTTTGGAAGGGTCTTATAATCAGTTAAATAACACATTGTTGCTGAAAAGCAACTTTCTGGATTCAGAGCCCACTGTAGTAAGGGAAAACAAGGACCAGTAATACAGAGAAACATGTTTTGTCATTAATATTATCTAATGTTGGCTGCTGGCATGCTGCAGAAATGTTGTGTTTTGACACCAATTTAACTATCATGGCTCCATCCTATGGAATCCTGGCATTTGTAGTTTGTTGTGGCACAAGAACTCTCTGACATGGAAGCCTAATTATGTTGTAAAACTACAAATCCCAGAATTCCATAGCATTGAGCCATGGAAGTTAAAGCAAATTGCATTAATCTAAGCCATATTCTAATGTATTATCTACTATGAAAATAATCACACAGCCCTGAGGATGACACAGGGTTGCATGGAGGGGAGGTGTTTTGATGGCCTCATATGAGGTGAGTCACTGGTTGGCCATGGTGTGTCACACCATGGCCTGGAAGGGATAGGGGTGGACCTTACTTTATTCAAGGCATTGCCACCCCTGGTCTCCTCTTTTCCTTTTGATGATCCTGCCTGCAGATGATCATGCCTCAGATAGATCAGTTTGAGAGGTTGGTTGTCAAGGGAGGGGGGTGGTTATCTGGAGAAGGAAGGTGGCATAGGAGTAAGCGGAGGGGGGTGATTGGTTGGGTGGCCTGTGCTGCTGGCTGTTTTTTGAGTGTGGATGACCAGGGCTGTTTGGGACTGATTGGGACCTCAGTGGTGGGCTGTTAGGACTCTGTTGCACCCTGGTTGGGACGTGCATCTGTGGCCTCAATCCACAGTAATTCAGAATGGGCTTGGAGTTTTGCAGGAGGCTGTTGAGGCTTTGGAGGCGGTTGCCTCTCAGCAATAGTCCTCACTCAATCTGCCTCTGGTGGGTGGGGTGGGGATGAGTCATGGCAGAGCAAGGGGTCGGGGCCTCTTGGACCTGGTTGCTCACCTGCTGAGGGGCTCAGCTGTGTGCTGAGGGGCTTGGCTGCCTTCTGGACCATTAGTGGCCATTGGTGGCCTTCATTCATGCGAGCATGCATACACTTGCTGAGGGCCATGTCTGCTGAGGGGCTCAGCTGTCTTCTGGGCTGTAGGTGGCACGCCTGAATACTAGGCGGCATCTACCGGGAAGCCTCTGGAGCTTGCTCAGCTGCTGTCTTCAGGGCCGTTGCCAGCCCCTGTTCATGTGCCTGCTGAGGGGCATGCCTGAATCCTCGGCGGCCTCTACCGGGCAGCCTCTGGAGCTTGCCAATGGTTGGGGCTTTCTTGGCTTGGGGTGTGATCTGGCTGGAGCGCACAGCTGCCTTCCCAGCTGCTTCGGTATCTGCCTGGCCATTTGCTGCTCTCCTCACTGGGAGAGTGAGTGAACTGGCTGGAGCATGCAGCTGCCTTTCCAGCTGCCCATTGTCTTGAGGGTGTGGGTTGGTGAGGCCGTGTGTGTGTGTGTGTGTTTGTGTGTGTGTGTGTGTGTGAGAGAGAGAGAGAGAGAGAGAGAGAGAGATGCTGAATGCTTTGGTTGCGAGATTGGAGAGCTCTGTGTGTGTGTGTGCGTGCATGAGTCTGGTTGCATGAGGGTTTGGCTGGTTATTTGAATTAGCTGATGATAGCCCGGGTGTTATAGTGCCACCTGGTGTCCACAGGGAGGTACTACACAAGGGTAAACAAATCATAACACTTTCATTAATAATAATCATTGCGGTTCTGCAAGCTCTTGGGCCTTGGTGATATAGTATCACCTGGTGGCCTGCTTTGGGTACAGCAGACAATAATAATATTGCTCTTTCAATAATAATATTGCTTTGTTATCCGTTTCAATTTCTGTCAGCTCAGAGTTGAAATGAATATTGGTGGGCGGTGCATGGTATAACAGGCAATTATATGATCTCTGTTCTCTGTTAATAATAATACTCTGTTTCTTCTTCAATAACAATAATATTCTAGGGTGGATCCATGGGTCCTAAAAATGGTAAGGGTGGTCCAAAGGGAAAGGGCCATTCAAGAGCATTACATTAAATCATCCGCCCCCGCCAGCTTCCTCCTCTGAGGATGAAGACTGTCAAAATGGCCAGGATATTACTCAGGAGAACCTTGATAATATTTGGGCATTGGAACAAGCACGAATGTATAAGGCTACTAAAAAAGTGAGTAAGGGGGAGGCAGGCATAGCAAGGACTGTCCTAACAAAAGATATTATTGCACACATTCAGGCTCTTGAGCAAGATACTCATCAGGAGGTGGCTATGCTGGTTAATGTAGAGGAAGAAGAGGCTGGAGTGGAAGCTGAGTCCCCTTATATAGCGGTTCCTTCTACACCTGATATGGTGGGTCCTTCTACACCTTGCGGTGAGTTTGCTCAGAATAATTATAATCTGGCTGTGTATGGGTGGTTGTGGGGTCAGTGGGGTTCACAGGTTGACCAGGCGCAAGCAGCCAGTGCTATATTTGGCACTGGTACTGGGTCTACATTATGGGGATACCAGAGGTGGTACCAACACTTTCAAATGGGAGACTTCCCGTGGCATAGCCAGGAATATTTAGGTGGGGTGGCCATGCCCCCCTATGTAGTGTCTACTTCAGTGGTGTCTCCATTCATGCTGTATCAGGTGGAGCAAACACCCTTGCTGGGGGAATACTTGGCCCCGGCTACGAGATATAAGATACTAAGAGGGGAGTATATAGACATCTTTTCTTTTTTATTAAGGGAACTGGATAGGAAGGGAAAAAAGATGGTTTGGATGGTAAGGAAAAAGAGAAATTGAAAAAAAATGTCATGTAGACAGGACCTGGGCCAATTGGCTGGCAGGTTTCTTCATCTATGTGGGTCTCATTGCACAAATTCAGATCCATAGGGCTTATCCCATGATTAGATATATGGACGTCATCTACTGGGCATATGTTAACTCTGCGGGCCAATATGATGAAGCTTTTAGGTTGATGGTGGATTCTCATCCCTCCATGAGATGGGATGTGAATAATTCTCAGCTTTGGCTTCAGGTCATGTTTCCTGCTTGGCCTATATGGGGAGAGAGGGCACAGAGTGGGTACCTGATACACAATTCAAAAGCTGGCGGAGTGACACATGTACAGGTCCTGCAGGTGCAGACTATAGCTCAGCGCCCACTGTGCTGGGAATTTGGTTCAAATGGAACATGCTCCTGTGACATATGTAGCTTTCAACATAAATGTTCAGTGTGCTGCGGGGCGCATCCCTTTCAAAAATGTTCAAAAGAAGGGGAGAACCCATCGGTAATTGGGAGCAACAAGGGAGGGCAGAAGGGACCTGGCAACCTCCTCCATCTAAAAAAGGGGCCCAGCCCAATTAAATTGTCATGTAGACTGACTAACCTCGCACTATGGTTAGTGATTACTAATACTCAGGCTGCCGTGTATCTTAGGGAAATGTTCGAATTTGTTTTCTTATTCCTTATCGAGGTGAGTGCTACTCATATAGGGCCCCATTTGAAATCGATAAATGGTCTCGAACACATCTTTTGATTAAAAATACAGAAGGAGGTAGATGAGGGCAGGGTTGTTGGGCCTTTTGTTGATCCTCCTTCCCCCAATTTAAGGGTGTCCCCATTGGGAATTATGCCAAAGAAGGTCCTGGGGGAGTATCGTCTTATACATCATCTCTTGTACCCCAAGGGCCAGTCAGTGAATGATTTCTTTCTGGAGGAACTATGTTCAGTCCAATATACATCCTTTGATGCGGCTATAAGGAAAATAAGACAACATGATCCGGGGGCTGAATTGGCAAAGTGCAATATTAAATCAGCATTTTGCTCATTGCCAATAAACTCTGATTTTTTGAGCTGCTGGGCTTCTCATTTGATGTCATGTTTTATATGGACAGGGCACTGCCAATGGGGTGTTCATTGTCCTGTGCTACTTTTGAGGCATTCAGCACATTTTTGGAGTGGGTAATAAAGCACAAGACAGAATTGGGAAGAGTGGTTCACTACTTGGATGAATTTCTCTTTATTGCAGATTTGGTTCAGTGGTTTGCAACTTTCTTTTGCAGGAATTCTGTGCCCTTATGGACGTCTTGGGAGTTTCCCAAGCTCATGAAAAGACTGACATCCCATTGCAGCAGTTGCTCTTTTGGGGTATCAAAATTGACACCATTAATCAGTTATGCAGGCTTCCTGGGGAAAAACTGAGAACATGACATGTAGGGTAGTACTGTTTCTTAGTCATAAGAAAGCTACCCTCAAGGAGTTGCAGGAGTTGATTGGACATTTACATTTTGCATGTAAGGTTGTGGCACATGGAAGGATTTTCCTTTGGCACTTATATGATGTGTTATCTCTGGTGTCTCAACTTTATCATAGGATTAGGATTATATGGGAAATAAAATGGGACCTGTTGATTTGACATGCATTCCTGAGGCAATTGAATGGATTATCCTTTTGGAGGGACAAACTTAAGTTGAGAGATGCTCTGCAAGTGGCATTGGACACTTCAGTTTCCTTGCAATTTGGGGTTTACTTTCATGGGCATTGGTATGATGAACAGTGGCCTCAAGATTGGACAGATGCAGGGGTTACCACTGCTCTGACTTTTCTAGAGATTTCCCCATATTGGTCGCAGTTAAGATTTGGGTGTCTGATTTTTCAAATGTGTCAGTACGTTTTTGGTGCAACAATATGACCACTGTTCAGGTTATCAACTCCCTTACTTCTCGGTCACCCAGGGTTATGAGATTGTTTTGGGAATTTACACTGCATTGCTTGAAGTTTAATATTGTGTTCACTGCTACTCACATTGTGGGAGTTGACAATGGATTAGCCAATGTTCTGTCCCGTATGAAGATGGACTGCTTCAGGCAGTTAGTTCCCGGAGCCACCGACAGGCCGCATCCGATACCAGAAGATCCATGGGACCTTGGTCAACTGCAATAGTCAGGACAATCAGTTTGTTCATCGCCCCAAGCACAAGGAAAGTTTACACTAGAGCTGTTAACAAGATTTTTTGAATTTAGAACCAAGAGTGGCTTGGGTGATGAATGGCTGGTTCCAGTCCATCACATTCTATAGTTTTGCATATCTTTGAAAAGTAGGAATTTGGCCCCTCAAATCTATGCATTCTCAGCTAGCTGCTTTGGCCTTTTGGAGCAAGGCACAAGCTTTCAGGGAAACACTACTGATTTTTGAGTACAGATAGTGATTGAGGGATGGTCCAGAGAAAGGGGAAAGGTGCGGGATGATAGATCTACCCTCACACCCACAGTATTGAAAGGTTTACATCAGGTTTGGCCAGCAATTTGCTCTAATGTCTATGAGAAACTCCTGTTCCACGCTGCCTCACTTATGGCCTTTTTTGAGGCCTTGTGCAAGAGTGAATTGGTGACAATGTCAAAGGGGACAAATCTGGGAGGGCATTGCAGTTTAGTGATTTGTCCTTGTCTGCCCAACAAGTATCCTTTTTGATTCGCAGATCAAAAATGGACCAGATGGATAAGGGGACCAAAATCTTGTTAGACAAATCTCTAGATAAAAACCTTTGCCCAGTCAGGGCATTGTGGGTTTATTCAGAGGCACATGGTGTCAGCTGGGCTTTCTATTTTGCTATGCAAATGGTTCTCCTTTGACCTGCTACCAGTTCTGGACTGTGACATCCAAGGCACTTTCCAGCTTGGGGTTGTCTGGGGTTTATTTTTGCACCCATTCTTTTAGGATAGGAGCAGCTTCCACAGCTACGGCAATGGGTATGACGCCTGATACGATCAAAAAGATTGGACGTTGGAAGTTGGCTGTCTGTTGCAGATATGTGAGACCTATTTGTTTTTAACCCTGTTGATGTTCTATATCTTACGGATCTACTATATGACCAACAAGATGCCGAGTGCTGATATGCAACCACAGTTTTGTTTTCTGGGCTGCATGCCAGGCAAAGTCGAGTCAATTTGAAACCCACTTGGGGTTGGGTCAATTGGTTGCAGTCGAGTTGTTGGGAAGAAGAGGCCTTAAATGGCATGATTTAATGCCCAATTTGTTTGAGGAGCATCGTGGACCTCCAGCCCATGGTTATCCACTTAGGTTATCCACTTTGGTTATCCACTTAGGTGGCAACAACTTAGGTCTTCCTGGTAGGATCCCATGCTTGTATTCAGTTAAGTCTTCAATGCATGGTTGAAACACCTACTACTATGAACCTGCTTAAATTCAATGGGGATTCCATTCCACATGATGGGGTCAACAACAACAAATAAGGCCTTCTCATTGCAACCAAATGGGCCTTAATTAGCCACAGTACAGTAAGCAGACTACTGCTCTCAGAACAGAAAGACCAAAGCAGTCTATATGGGAAAAGGAAGTCTCTCTATTCACTACATGTGATGCTCTTTCCTCTAACAAGCTGACATTCTCTGGCAATTCTTAGTTTTATGCATATTTTGAAGGTTTACTTATTTTTAGAAAACTTCTCTGTAGTTTCAGTCTTTGTTGTTGCTATGTATCATCAAGTCATTTCTGACTAATGGCAACAGTCTCACAGAGGTTTTTTGGGGGGTGGCGGCAAGATTTGTTCAGAGGGAGTTCACCTTTGCCTTCCTCTGAGGCTGAGAGAGAATGACTTACTCAAGTTCACTCAGTGGGTAACCATGGCTGAATGGCGATTTGAACCCTGGTCTCCAGAGTCGCCCATCATCCAGTGCTCAAACCACTACACCACACTGGCTCTTACCAGCTGTTTAAATAACAGTTTTAATGTTGTACCATCTTCCCTATACCTTGTTTTTTATTTTATGTGATATTATTCTTGCATATAACCTTGAAATTGTTAAATGCAATTTGTTTTAAAATACTTGTAAATAAGACACATAGCAAATAAATATAAGAATAATTAGCTCAGAACTTCAGGCAGCACTATAGAATTGGCTCATTTTCTTTTGAATCCATTCTCTTCTATTTATCTTCAGAATAGTAGAAAGTGCAGGCCATTCAAAATTGCTTGGACCAAAAATAGGGGGAAATGAATATGCAATCACAATCATAAGTGAAAAAATTAAAATATTTTCACTTTTTTTAAAAAATAGAATTTAAGGAATAAAATCTTGACAATTTCAATTTCAGCAAGATTTCAACTTTTCTGTGTACACTTTTTGAATAGAGGCAGATGTATTGAAGTCTTCTGCTTAATATAAACTCTTGTGGGATATTCTGGAACTGGAAAATTAATGGATTTTTTAATCCCCATTGAAGGCCTCCAATTATATATTTATTAGGAAGGAAGGAAGGAAGGAAGGAAGGAAGGAAGGAAGGAAGGACATTACAGGGTTAAGACTGTTTGTAGTAAAATATTACATGAAACTGATGCAAGCCTCTTCAGTCCCTAAACTTGTGTTACATAGTGCTAGAATCCTGAAGTAAAGATACAATGTTTTGGGATTACAGTTGTCCCTCCATATTCATGGATTTGGTATTCATGGATTTAAGTATTTATGGCTTGAAAATGTTCTTTAAAAAATAATAATCCAAAAAGCAAACCTTGATTTTGCCATTTTAGGAGACCTTCTGCTGTGCTTTCTGCAACCGGACTTGTTTATCTCGGATTGGCCTTTTTAGTAATCAGCGCGCTTGCAGAAAGCATGGGATGAGTCCTTCCTGAATCTTCGTTTGTGAAGAAAAGCCAGACAGATAAGGGACACCATTTTGCTATGCCATTGCATATAATGGGACTTGAGTATTCACTGATTTTTGGTATCCACCGGGGGTCCTGGAACCAAACTCCAGTGAATATGAAGGGACAACTGTATTTGTTTTCTTTTGTTTTAAACACATGCACACACAGAGAGACTGTGTGTGTAAATGAAAAAGAAGTTTTGCTGCACAATATGTGGATGAGTGTGTGGTGGGAGTCCAAGTAGATAAAGGGAAGAGTACAAGTAGATAAGTGAGGAAAACCAGAGTGGAAGGTATCCATATTATCTAGTTTGCTGTGTGTGTGTTTTATTTGCCACCTTGGTATCTAGTGAAGCTGGCCTTCACTAAAGAAAAGAGTAAAAGTATATAACTTCCACACATTTATATCAGTTTCAAACCACTTTACTTTCAATGACACCTCACTAAGGAATTATGGGATTTACAATTTAGTGAGCTACCCAGAAGGTATGAGGTGACATGTTCCTGGTAATGATGTAGTACAAGTATACCTTGTGTCTCTAGCCTTTGCAAAAGCTAAGCTATAGCCTGGTGTAGAAACCATTTAGTATGCGAAGCACATGCCTCACTCCTAAGAAGTGATGCCTGCACACACAAAATCATTGTTTTAAGTAATGATTCTTCATTTATCTGTGTGAACTTTGGATCAGCATTCTGGATTGTGTTTCCTTACATACATGCACACGTACGTGCACACGCACACACACACACACCTTTCCTGTCAACCTGTTGATTTTTAAAATTCTGCCTTCCTTTAAAGAGGTCCCTATACAGAGTGATAATCTCTCCAGACCATAAACTATTTCTTGATTTAAGAAATTTATTGCAGCCATTGCTTCTATTACCCATTATCATCCCCACTAACATCCAGGCACCATTTGCAAACATCTTTTAACTTGTGTAACTTGAATACCTATTAATCTGTCTGCACAAATTACTACTACTACTACTACTACTAATAATAATATTTTTTTTATTTTTCACCCACCCCTCTGCTTGGCGACCGGGGAGGTGTACAGCAAGATTAGAACAACATCAAGTTAAAACAATCCTTCCCCATCCTAACCCTCCCACCCATTAAAACTAAATTAAACTAATGGAGAATTAAAATAAAGATAAAATACAATAAATAAATAATGGCAACGGCAGCAAGGGGGTGGGTAAGCAATCAGCTCCACATGGACTGGGAAGTTATTCCGGGAAGGCCTGCCGGAAGAGATCCATCTTTAGCGCTTTCCTGAAGCTATCAAGAGTAGTGATAAGACAGATCTTGTCTGGCAGGCTATTCCAAAGTCTGGAAGCCATAGAAGAGAAGGCCCTCTGGGAGGTCTGCGACAGCCTAGTTTTCATAGGCTGCAGTGGGTTCCTCCAAGAGGACTGAAGTGCACGGGGGGGGGTCATATGTAGGGCTTTAAAGGTTAAAACCAACACCTTGTACTGTGCCTGGAAACTGATCGGCAGCCAGTGGAGAGATTTAAGTACAGGTGTTATATGCTCTCTCCTAAATGTACCCGTAATTAACCTGGCTGCCATATTTTGTACCAGTTGAAGTTTATGGGTTAGGCAGAAGGGTAGCCCCGTGTAGAGTGCGTTACAGTAATCCAAATGTGAGGTTACCAAAGTTTCCACGTACCACAGTTTCCAGATCCTTTGTATGCAGATAAGGGTGCAGTTGGCGTATCAACCGAAGCTGATAACAGGCACTCCTGACCGTTGCAATCACCTGACTAGTCATGTGAAACGACGAATCCAGGAGTACCCCCAGACTGCAAACACAGTCCTTAGAGGAGAGTGTGACTCCATCCAGGACTGGAAGTTGTATTTCCAGACCTGGTTTCGGGCTGTGACTGTCAGTACCTCTGTTTTATCTGGATTTAGTCTCAATCTGTTTTTCCTCATCCAATCCATTACCTCTCTAAGACAGTCATTGAGAGGAGAGACACCATCTGAAGTTTGAGCTGACGATCTGGTCATGGAGAAAAATATCTGAGTGTCATCAGCATACTGATGACACCGAGCTCCATGCCTCCGAATGACCTCTCCCAGCTGCTTCATATAAATGTTAAATAGCATCGGGGACAGGATGGTACCCTGAAGGATGCCACAATTAAGCTCAATTCTGGAAGAGCAGCTGTCCCCAAGCCTCACCCTCTGGGATCTGCCAGAGAGAAAGGAATGGAACCATAGCAGAGCAGTGCCTCCAATTCCTAACTCTCTCAGGCGGTCCAAGAGGATGGAATGATCTATAGTGTCAAAGCTGCTGAGAGGTCCAAGAGCACCAGCAGGGTCACACTACCCCTGTCGATGCTCAGGCGGAGGTCATCGGTTAGAGCGACCATGGCAGTCTCAACTCCATATCCTGTCCTGAAGCTGGTTTGAAATGGATCAAGATAATCAGATTCATCCAAGATTGGTTGGAGTTGGGGAGCAACTGCCCTCTCGATCACCTTGCTTAAAAAAGGTAGCAAGGACACTGGTCTGTAATTGTTCCTGTCCGGGGGGTTCAGGAAAGGTTTTTTCAGGAGTGGCTTAACCGCCGCCTCCTTTAAACAAGATGGTACGATACCTTCCATGAAGGACGCATTTATTGTGTCCCATAGGAATACTTTCCATACGTTCCCCCCCACCTGGATGACCAGCCAAGATGGACAGGGATCACGAGGGCAAGTCATCTTCCTCACTCTTCCAAGGAGCTTGTCCACGTCATCGGTACTTGCCGATTGAAACTGATCGAGTAAAGTGCCATCAATGGAGTTGTTGGATGCCTCATCTATGGATTCTGTCAAAACATTGGCATCCAAGTCAGCTCTTATCTGAGAGATTTTATCTGCAAAGTGGATATTAAATGCATCACAGCAGCAGGCTGTTGTCAGGTTAAGTAGGGGATTTGGTGCAGGAGGAGCCTGCGTCAGCTCCCCCACAACCTTAAACAACTCTGCTGGATGGGACTCTGCAGATGCAATACGTGCAGAGCAGAAGGATCTCTGTGCTGCATGTATTGCCTCCCGATAGGAATCAAGATGCTTCCTATGGTGAGTTCTGTCAGATAAGAGTTCTGTCTGATAAGAGTTGAGTCTTCCACCACTTGCACTCTAATCGTTGTCCAGTTCGCTTCATCCTCTTAAGATCCTCTGTGTACCAGGGCTTACAATTAGAGGCGGGCTGGAAAGGACTCTTGGGAGCGATTGTGTCGATAGCCCTGGTAAGATCAGTGTTCCAGATGCTGACCAAAGAATCCCCGGCGTTACCAACCATTAAACCCTCTAGGGCTTTCTGGAAACCAATTGGTTCCATTAGCCTTTGAGGGCGGACCGTTCTAATAGGTCCACCACCCCCGGAGGGACAGACAGTGGCTCTTAGTTCCATCTTGACCAGGAAGTGATCCGTCCATGACAATGCGGAGGTTTTTGTAACCTCCGCCCACGGATATTCCTGTTGCGTACTGAAGATTGCATCGAGGGTATGACCTGCAAAATGTGTGGGCCCATCAACCAATTGGGATAGGCCCATGTTTGTCATAGTTTCCATGAACTCCCGAGCTGCACCAGTTGGATTTGACATGCTAGTCTCGAGTGGAATGTTGAAGTCGCCCAAAACCAAAAGTCTGGGCGACTCCAACAACAACTCAGAGATCAGCTGGGTCAGCTCGATTAGGGAGTCTGTTAAGCAATGGGGTGGCTGGTATACCAACAGAATCCCCAAACTATCCCTGGTGTTTCTATCCCACAAAGATGGGATAACACCTATTTCCTTGAGTTGCACATGCTAGGAAAACAAAAGATCAAAAGACAAAGCATGATCTAGCATGTGTATCTTAGATTTAAACTGCCACAATAATTTGGATATTTTTTTAAAAAAAGTTCTATTTGATCTTTTAAAAGTATGATTGCTAGAAAAAAGCAAGAAAAAAGAAATAAAGAGGGGGAATGGGGAAAGGTATATAGTATATGAACATGGGTTAGACATATACACAGGGCTCACTGTCTCTGCAGGCCCTGAAAATGCAGAAATAGTGAAATAGTAAAATAAAATAAATAGTAAAATAAAATTAAAACCTGAGATGTAGGAATTTTTCAGACGGGGCCAAATGCTCTGTCCCTGCCCCACAAGCCCCAATCCCATTCCTGCCATGGAATGAAGGGAAAATGTTCAAACACTCACCTTCATTCCATGGCAGGAACGTCCTCCTTCTCCCCAAGTTGGTCAGTCATAAATGAAGCCATCATAAGGCTGCTTTTATGACCCTCATTCTTGTGGGAGAACAGTTGTGTGGGAATTTTAAACATAAACACCCCCAAATGTCAAAATACTACACAAAGCACAAAAACACATTAAAAAAAACAAGTAACCTGGGGAGGGAGGAGAAAGGGTGCCACTTACCTGGGTGTCCTATTCCTACCCAGAAGTGTCCAGACCAGACCTCCCTCCCACAGCTGTCATTCTGGGAGAGGAATGGGACACCTTTCAGACCACCCGTGATTCCTTTTCTACAAAGGAATGGGTGGTCAAAAAACGATGTTTCCCCGTGATGAAAATATCACAGGGAAATGCAGAATGAGGATGCGGGAGGCATGGAAAAGGGTCAGCATCTTCTGACCCTTTTCCATGGGTCAGAACATGTCTCCCAGGGAATAAATACCCCATCTGAAAATCTCCCTAGTGCAACCATTCCCATAAGTGGTTTCAGGATGGCAGTAGCCGCAAGGTCAGGCTGCCATGCACACATTCATCAGGCCTGCAATGTGGGTGATTGGAAGACTCCTGAAGGTTGGGGAGAGAGATGCAAACATGAGGCTGCAGAGAGAGTCACTATTAATAATATGGTGTTGGGCATCAGCAGAGGTAATGGCAAGCCCTGGTCACCAGGCAAACATTCTTCAGACTCCCCCGCCTCTGGTGAGCCCACTGTTATATACCTCCACCACACCTCAATAACAAGGAATTAAAAGGAACCTCATATTGATATCATGAGGATGAATCAAAGATAGCAGAGGCCATGTAGGTGAAGCTGTCAGACACATACCACATGGACTGGATACTAAGATCAAAAGGGCAGGAACTATACAGTATAAGCAGGCTCATGTGAAATGACCAGCTTATGCTGAGAAGCTTCTTCCTGCTTGGGAAAACAGGTTTGAGCTAAATAAGGTCCTTATGCTGACGTTGCCTCTTCCTCCAATGTTACCCTTTCATGTCAGTTTTCCCAACACTGCAAGGCTGTCTCAACACATCAAAGACCCCCACTTCAACCAGATAGGATCATTTCCTTTGATCAAATTCAGGAAAGGGTCATTTGGCCATTGTTATAGACTTACTTCACAGTGCAAAAAGGGTATATGAGCCCTTATAACTGGCCATTCATTGTGATCTCCAACCTGCATGCATCCTCCAAGTCACTCTGAGAGTCCACTGAAGTCAGAGCTGAAGACCGAGAGATGGAGAAATATATCTGGGTGTCATCAGCATACTGATAACACCCTGCCCCATGTCTCTGGATGATCCCTCCCAGTGGCTTCATATATGTTGAATAGCATCGGGGACAGGATGACGCCTTCTGGGATGCCACAATTAAGTTATTTCCTTGCAGAGCGACTGTCCCCGAGCATCACCCTCTGGAATCTACCCGAGAGGAAGGAGTGGAACCACTGCAATGCAGTGCCTCCAATTCCTAACCTTCTCAGGTGATCCAAGAGGATGTAAATGATCAATTGTATCAAAAGCCACTGAGAGATCCAGTAGCACCAACAGGGTCACATTACCTCTGTCGATGTTCAGGCAAAGGTCATCAGCTAAGGCAACCATGGCCATCTCAACTCCAAATCCCATCCTAAAGCCAGTTTGAAATGGATCTAGATAATCAGTTTCTTCCAAGACAGCTTGGAGTTGAAGAGCAACCACCCTTTTGATCAACTTGCTCAAAAAAGGTAATAAGGACACTGGCCTGTAGTTCTTCATATCTGGAGGGTCAAGGGAAGGTCTTTTTAGGAGCAGTCTAACTGCTGCTTCCTTCAAGCCAGATGGAACGTGACCTTCCCTAAGGGATGCATTGATGATGTCCCTGAGGAACATCCTCAAGGCATCATCCCCCTAGACGACCAGCCATGAAAGGCAAGGGTCAAGAGGGCAGGTAGTCCTCCCCACTCTACCAAGGAGCTTGTCCACATCATCAGTACTTACAGATTGAAACTGATCCAGTATAATCTCATCAATGGAGTTACTGGACACCTCGTCAATTAAATCTGCTCCAACCCCGGTGTCCAAATCGGCTCTTATCTGAGAGTTTTTATCTGCAAAGAAGTTGTTAAATGTGTCACAGCAGGCCGTTGTCAGTTTTATCAATGGGTTCTGCACAGGTGGAACAATAAGACATCCAGTAAAGCATACAGACACTCAGGTGGTGCCTAAACTACTAAACTTTACTGAAACATTTAAAATACATACAGAAACAACAGAGAATCCTCTGTGTGGCAATAATCAGGACTTAGCAGCATTGGCCACTGCATAGTCCAACAGACAGCTTAGAACTTGTAACAGAGCTTCAAAACACATATAGTAAACATCCTGCCTCAGTGAGACATACAGACAGTTCTCATGCAGATTAGAAATCTTCAATGCTATGTCCCCATAACATAGGCCAGCTAGCTGCAGCCTTGTTTACACCACTATGCCCCCTGTAGGCAAGCATGTTGGTTTGCTTGCTCTGTATCTTTTTACAGTATGAATTTATCAGACTGCATATTCCACCATACTCTGACACCTCTCTAAATTCATGCTTAAAGAGATGGATTTCACATGTCTGGTATCACACCCAATTTGTTACACAGATATTGATGTTTGCTTGGATCTAAAGCTTTTGTGAACATTTCTGCAATGTTCTCTTCTGATGGACAATAGGTCAGTGTGACTAAACCAGCTTGGACTGCATCCCTTATATTTTGAGACCTCACAGCAATATGTTTGGTCCATGACTTGACCCCCTCAGCAGTTGCTAACTGAATGCATGCTTGTGAGTCTTCAAAAATTTCTACAGACTCTTGTATTGGAATATCCATATCAACGAACACTTGATTAATCCAAGATATTTCTGAAATAAGATCAGACAAAGCACTGAATTCAGCCTCAGTGGAACTTAAGGCAATTGTAGACTGTTTTTTTAGTCTTCCAATATATAGGTGTACCTGTGCATGACCATCCCAGACTTTGATTTTCTGTCTGGAATTTCTTGAACAAAATCGCTATCACAATAGCATTGAAGCTCATTACACCCTTGTGAACAAATTTGCATGCCATGATGCCAAGTACCTTTTAAATACCTAAGTATCCTTTTCAAACCTTGTCAGTCATGTTGGGTATTTTGGATACCCTTCTGGATAACACATTGACTGCATATTGTATGTCAGGGCACATCCAATTTGCAATATAAAGCAAACTCTCAATTGCTGAGTGAAACAACTCTGGACATTCAAACAAACTTTCATCAGTTACGCTTACAAAATCTGTAACCATTGCTATTGATGCATTTTTACATTCACTCATTGCAATCTGACAACAGTTTCTCAGTTTTCTGGGTTTCACTCAGTAGAAAACCACAATTTTCAAGCCTTTTGACGTTTCCCACCAGATACCATTTTATCTCTTCCAGACCTTTTATCTGGAACTTTTCACCCAGTTCTTGACTGAATTTTTTTACCTGTTTCTTAGTTTTTGTGATCAGGCACAGATCATCAACAAAAGCTATTAGGATTTCATTACTTTGGTTGTTACTCCTTGTGTACAAACATGGGTCAACAATGCTGTTTCCAAAACCAATACTCTTCAGCATAGCATTTAACCACATATACCAGGCTCACCAACTCTGCTTTAATCTGTACAGAGCCTTTTTTTAGCTTGTATACATGATCAGGATCCCCACTATGATATCCAGGTGCATGCTTCATGTAAATGCTCTCATCAAGACTTGCATTTAGATAAGCAGTACCAATATCAAAATAGTTCACCCTAAAATTGTGCAGACTTGCAACACACAAGGCAATCTTTATACTCTGTGGTTTGGCTGTTGGTGCAAAAACTTGGTCATAATTGCAGTGTTTCACTTGTGAAAAACCTTGAGCCACCAATCTAGCTATACATTTGACCTCACCATTGTGTAGTTGCTTCTTTTTAAACACCCACCTGCAACAAAAAGTTTCTTGCCCCTCTGGCAACTTGACCACATCATAGACATGCTGATGGATAGAAAGCATTTCCTGATCTATTGCATTCGTCCATTTCTGTTGATCCTCATTTGGCAACTTTAACATTTCAGCATGATTGTCAGGTTCACAGGTTACCTGGCACTCTCTAATGTTTTGAACTGAAAACCTTTGCAGTGGAACTCCCTTAGTTTCTATGCTTGACCTTCTGGGAGTAAAATATTGTGTCATCTCACTCTCTTATTCTTCACTGGCCTCTGGCTTAGGACTCCCCCATTGTTGCCATTCATGCTTAATTGGCACAGCAGGACCCTTTGGACTATGACCAGGACTCTTTGCATTTGGACTCTGTGCACTAGGGCCCTGTGCACTAGGACCAGCACCAGCTCCAGGCAAATTTGGCCCAGCTACTTGCTGCTGCTGCTCTTGTGCATCATCACTCAAAGGCAGAAGCACTTCTGGGTTAGAGTGAACATGGTGTCAATTAAAATGTTCCTGAAATTTCTGCATTTCTGGAGATTAGCACCCTGCCATTTGGGAGAGCAAATCTCCATGCCTTACTTCTGACCTCATATCCCAGAAACCTCAGTTTTTGAGCCTTATGATCACCTTTTTTCATGGAACTTTTAGGAATGTGCACCCACACATAGCTTCCAAAAATTGTAAGATGCCTCACTGATGGTTTCCATCCATACAACATGAAATATGGGGTATTTAGCACAACTGAATTCCAAAGTCTGTTATTCAAATAATTTGCCGTCAACATGACCTCATCCCAATACTTTTGGTTAATGTCAGCATCTATCATCAGACTGTCTTTCATTGTTTGGAGAACCCCAAATCTTCTCTGAGCTATGCCATTGTGGGCACTGGTAAATGGAGCACTTTTTCTGTGATAAATGCCCCTCTGCCTCAACCATTTTTGAACATTTTCAGCCATGAAGTCACCTCCATGATCCATCTGTAGACTAGCAACGTTCACCCTGTGTTTCCTTTCCACATAGGCACATCATTGTTTGAAATTTTCAAACACCTCTGATTTGTTTTTGAGAAAATAACAAAAGCCATACCTCGAGTAATCATCTGCTATGATCATAGCATACCTGGCACCTCTAAGAGATGGTGGAAAAGGACCTGCTAAGTCAACATGGACTAGTTCAAAAATCCTCAGTGACTATCACTGAGGTTTGGAAATGTCAACACCTTATTTTTGCTTCTCTTGCAAATGGAACAGCCTAAAAATATTATGTTCCTGAACCTTCATCTCATAGCACATTACTGGCATTTGTTCTAACACTTTATAACTCGAAGGACCCATCTTTCTATGCATCAAATCATTGTAGTTGTCATGTACTGGAACATTCGTCATGGCAGCTTCAGCTTGTGTTACCTTGGCTTTTGGCTTCATGTAGTCTAGCTGATTTTTAAGTACCACTTCAGCCATCACATTGCTCTCCTTAGTAACAAAACATTTCTGCCCAGTAGACTTGAACTCATGTCCCTCTTTTGCCAGAGTAGCCACTGACAATAGGCACATATCCAATTTTGGGACATATTTTACATTTTTTAAATTTTTGCCAAGCCAGGACACATAGCTAACTCCCACCCCCATGCATTCCTTTTTTGACCCGTCAGCCAGATATCATGGGTCAGCTTTAGTAAAAGTTACATATTGTTCATCAGAGTTAGATGAGCTGAGCACCTACTATCTAGAATCCAGTCAGTAAGCTCACAGTTCTCATCAGCAACATCTGGTTCATGTCTTACCACAGCCAACAGCAGTTCATTAGCCCAGCTCAGCTGTCCTGCTTTCTTCTTCTGTGATTTTATTGCTCTCACAGTCTCAAGCCAAAAGTTTTTTGGGGGGGGGAGGTGGAGCCACAGAGCCAGCATGCCTTTTTAACAACAAAAGCTGTCTCTGTGGCTTCACTTTGCACTTTAGCAGTGTTAAAATTGTTGTTGACTTTTCCTCTCGGCTTAGCTGGCCATTTGTCATCTGTGTGCTGTTCTCTTTTTCCTTGTTCTTCAAGCAACCTTCTGGCAATGAAATTGACACTCAAATCTGCCTTTGGAATCACTTCAATGCTGTTAACCAAACCATCCCAGGAAGAATACTGTGTAGTCAGGTTTATATAAACTTTATCACCTTACTCAAAATCCATGCCAACCTCATGCAGCTTCCTGAACAACTGACAAATATTGGCAAGGTGACTACTCACATCCTCACCAGGCTTGAGCCTCGCCTTGTACAGCTTTCATGTGAGCAGAATCTTTGAACGTGAAGTCTCACGAACATACACCTCTCTGAAGGCATCCCGGCATTCCTTCGCAGTTGGCAAACCATGAATATACATCTACTGGGAATTGTCCAGCTGTAGGATGATGGACAACCTAGCTTTCTCCTGAGCTCTCATCTGGGCAGGTGTAGGCGGCTGGGGAGTTTGCAACACAGGTTCCCAACACTGTTCTTGTCTCAGATATGCCTCCATCTTCAGTGACCAGTCAAGATCCTATCATTCGACCTCTCAAAAGGTAAAACACCAAGACCACCATCCACATATGACGTCACTGCATCTCCCAGCTATCAATCCCCTCTCACAGCTGGGAAATCTCACCTGTTGCAGAAATCATGGAACAGCAGACCCACGGATTGGAAAGTGAGTTTTATTACACCGGTGGGCCTGACTGGAATATCTTCCAAAGAGTCAGAACCCAGAGCTGTAGTTACAAAATACTTTTATACAGTGATGACAAGTATGCAAAAAGCCATTCCCTCCTCCTTCTCTCTGGTGTCTTTAGTGTCAGCAATTTCTCTTCCTTGAAAAAATTGTTGATAGTTCAAGGCAAGATAACTTAGAAACATTTGGGTACAGTTCGACCACTATTAGAGAAAGAATTTGTTTACATCAGCATATCATATGTTGCTGGAACATAGAGTTGATTAGTAAGGAACATTGGCTAGGCCTGAGAGTTAAAGGAAAAAGACTTTGCAGAGTCCCAGAGTCTCATGGGCTATCTAGTCTGACCCCAAATAGTGATTGTAAGATTACAGCATTCAGCAAATAGACATTAGAGTTGAAATGGCTACTACACACCAACACAGCAGCTCACCAGCAGGGACTTCCAGACAACTCTCAGAAGCTTGCAGGTGTCTCCAGCACACAGGTTTCAGGTCTCAACATCAAGTCTTGACAGGTGTAGACTGGGAGCCACTGGGATGGACTGGGCATCTGCAGGACATCTCAGGCCATCTGCTAGTGCCTCCAGGTGACTGGGTCCATAACCTGATGTGTACATGCTCAGAGAGATCCAGGCAGCCACAAATTGTAACAGAGTAGCAGAAAAGCCATTTGCCACAGCAGTAGCCATAAGATGTCCAATAAAGCATACAGAAACTCAGGTGGTACCTAAACTACTAAACTTTATTGAAACATTTAAGTATATACAGAAACAACAGAGAATCCTCTATGTGGCAATAATCAGGACTTAGCAGCATCGGCTACTACATAGTTCAACAGACAGCTTAGAACTGGTAACAGTGCTTCAAAACACATATAGTTAACATCCTGCCTCAGTGAGACATACAGACAGTTCTCGTGCAGATTAGAAACCTTCAATGCTATGTTCCCATAACATAGGCCAGCTGTCTGCAGCCTTGTTTACACCAGTATGCTCCCTGTAGGCAAGCATGTTGTTTTGCTTGCTCTGTATCTCTTTATGGTATGAATTTATCAGACTGCATTTCCCATCATACTCTGACATGCCATTCATCCCAAAGGTGTAAGTGTACAACCAGCATGTTCCCTGTTGTCAGGGGAGCATGAAGAATGTGCACCTGGTGGCTGGGGCTTGCTACTACCTTCACTGTTATCCTACACCATATTATTAGTAGGAACTGACATCTCTCTGCAGCCTTGCATTCACAGCTCTCTCCTCCACCTCCATGGAGCCCTCCAACTGCCTGCTTCACAAGCATGAACAATGTGCACCTGGAAGCCTGGCCTTGCCACTGCCACCACTGCCACCCTGGGACTGTTTTTTGGCCTGGTTGGACTATATCTCAGTACAGGTGTGTGTTTATTAGTTTTGACTATTTCTGCATTTTCAGTCCTACAGAAGTGGCAATGAGTAAAAGCATTGCAGCTGCTGCCTTGAAGGTGCTACTGCTCATTCGTTCCCAAGGCAGCTGACAGGCGCTACTTGGAAGTGGGGGAACCCAAAGAATGCACATCTGATGGTCAGGGCTTGTCATCACCTTCGCTGTTGCCCTAAACCAGTGGTTCCCAAACTTATTTGGCCTACCGCCCCTTTCCAGAAAAAATATTACTCAGCGCCCCCTGGAAATTAATTTTTTTAAATTTTTTTAATAGCAATTAAACAGAAGGATATATGTATTAATGTTTCTACCTTTTTCGTAAAATATAGTAAAGAAAGGTGTAAATTAGAAACATTGAAGTTTGAAATTATGAAACTATTTATTGAACTCAGAACAGAAAGGTAATACAAAAAAAGTTAAAACGTGCAAAATCATCTTAATGAGAAGGATGAACGTGGTATGCTGCTACCAGTTTAGTAATCCTCAGCTCTATTTTCATCAGCAGCAATCTTAAATCACCGCAATTGACTATTTGCAATCGGTTTCTTTTCTTTTTTTCTTTTTTCTTTTTTCTTTTCTTTTCTTTCTTTTTTTTTTTTTTGTTAATAAATTGGTTACCACACTGAATCCATGTTCTACTAAATATGATGAAGGAAATGCAATTAAGAACTTTTGAATTACGGCCTATATTTCAGGATAAGTCATAGGGATCTCCTTTTTCCTGATCTGGCAATCATTAATGAAATATTGTAAGAAGCAAGCAAGCCATCACCATCTTGTGTGGTTGCAGTTAAAAAGAGTTTTGCCAATGTCGGTTGTTTGATAATTTTTTCTTTTAGTGTTCAAAAATAAGATAAATCCTTATCTTTTTTTATCACCATGAATTTTAGTCAAATGTTCTTGTAGTCTCAAAGGCTTCATAGCTTCGTGTGATAAAATTTTCTGGCAAATCAGGCACATTGGTAATGTATTGTTTTCAGGCAACTCAATAAAGCCATATTTCAAATATTCAATATTATATTGTCTACATTTTTTCTTTGATTGAGCTATTATTATCTGTAGAAAAAATAATTTTTTTATGGCGGTATTTTTAATTAATTTTTTTGTAATTTTTTGAAATATTTTTGTATAAAAACCCAAACTAAAATAAATACTAATGAAATAAATAAACATGATATTATTAATTGTAAAGTGCATATAATTATTACAAAATAAATAAATAATACTCACCAATTATAGTTGCACTATTTGTTAGTTAACTTTAACTTGTCACAACGTCACAACTATCTAACTTAGGAGTTTTTCAGATGGAGAAATACACCGCAAGAAGGGTCATCCCTCTTGCGACGTTGCTGTGCAGCAGGGATGTGTGTGTTTTGTATGACACCACCCCCTGCCGATTCTGTTCCGATACAGATCGCAGCTCCAGTGTCATATTTGGCCGTTTCTTAATCACGGAAGTTGACCGTGATAAAAAAATTGTTTATCAACAGTCATTTCTAAATATTCTATCAGTGACTGACATTCTGACCTCCGCTTGTACTACAGATACTTGGTACTTAATATGTTTTCTTTTAAGTTAAATAATACTGTTGTGTTCATTAATGTGTAATGTATCATGTAAAATGAATAGGCTTATGTTTCATGCTTTCTTTCCCATCTCTCCTGCCCCATAGCCCTTCTGTCTTTAATTGTATTAGTGCAATTGTGCTATTTGGAATTCTGGTAGATACAGTCGTCCCTTCACATTCACGGCTTTGAATTTTTTTGGTTTTATGTCTTTGTGGAAAGCCACTGAGGGTTTCAAGGCCTTTTATCCCCCGCCCCAGGGAATGTGAGCTTTCCTTGGCCTTCGTTCCCTGGAGGAGGGGGGAGCTGAAGCCCAAGCAAGCCACCACAATCACCAAAAAGCCACGGAATGTTTCAAAGCTTTTGGTTTCCTCCCTCCCTGGAACACAGGGAAGTGGCGGCTTTGCAGCCAGCACCGGGAAAGCTGAAGCCAAGACAAACCCAAACCCATGCCACTGTGGATGTGCTTGGGCTTTAGCTCCCCTCCCCCGCACCACAAGGAACAGGTGGTTTCACAGCTGGTGTGGGTTTGGGTTTGTTCAGGCTTCAGCTCCCCCCCCCCGAACAGGGAATGCTCTTTCCCACCACAGGGAAAGAGGAAGAAGAAACCTGCAGTGCTGGCTGCAAAGCCACCCCTTCCCTGTGGTGCAGGGGGAGCCAAAACCCAAGCACACCCTTGGCAGCTTGGCGGCCAGCACGAGTCTGGATTAGTTCAGCCTTCGGCTTTCCCCTCTGTCACAGGGAATAAGGTGGATGAAACATGTGGCACTGACCACAAAGCTTCCCTTCCTTGTGGTGCATGGGGGGGGGAGCCAAAGCCTGAGTACACTCTTGGTGGCTTCACAGCCAGTGTGACTTTGGGTTTGTTTGGGCTTCAGCTTTCCCAGCACTGGCCACAAAGCCACCCCTTCCCTGTGGCATGGGGAGAACCGAAGGCCTTGAAACCCTCAACGGCTTTTCAGTGATCACGGTGGCTTGTTTGGGCTTCAGCTCCCCCCTCCCCCAGGGAATTAAGGCTGAGCAAACCCTGGGGGGAAAGGGGGGAAGTTTATTCATGGTTTTCCCCCCCACTTGTGTGGGGGTCTTGTGCCCCTAACCCCCATGAATGTGAAGGGATGACCGTACTGGGTTCTTTCTGATGCTCACAGACTCCTACTCTGCCCTTCCCTCTCCATTTAGGAAGTGCCCTGTTTTGAGTCTTTCCATCTCCACTCTGGTGAGAGAAACAGCAACCATCTGACTGAATACCCAGAGCCCTTGGCCACAGCTGAGTCTCACTCCCACCCCATTTGAATCTACTAGTGGAAGCTAGCAGAAAGGCACTGCCATAGCTGCCCAACCTCCTCCAGTGAATATTAGGTGTGTTAGGATTGTACTCTTGATCTAGATCTAGTCTATGAAGGCATCTCAGGAGCTCAAAAACAGCCCAGGCTTCTTTTGCATTGCTGTATCTCTAACCTCTTGTTTGATGTGTGACACTGAAATGTATGGCCTCTTTAGAACTCTTATCTACAACAATGAACTTGCAGGTTTTGCCTCACTAACAAAAAATTACTGAAATTTGTATAATCACTGAGTGAAGTTTTGAAATCACACAGGCATGATCCTAACCAGAAAAAAAAATCCAAAAGCATTTGCAAATGTTTCACACAGAAGCGATCATCATAAATTCAATGGTAAGACAGACAACCTTGTTATATCCTTTTTTTAAAAAAAGAAAAATAATTATTATGGATAAGTTTGCTGGAAAGGACACTGTTACAATTTTTCTAACTTTATGAAGCAATTTTTTTAAAAAGTCACTTTCTTCTACTCATTCTGCAGGTGTGGTGTAATGAGTGCAGTCAAGATATTTGAAGTGGTATATTAAAGCAAATATGCACAACTGTCAAAAAATGGCTGAGTGGATCTTCAGATAAGAATTCAATTAAGGATTCCTTTATATGTTGCTGTTTCCTTCCTTCCTCTATTTTTTTAAAAATAATATTTTTTGTTTTGTTTTGTTGGGAGTTTCTCAAGTCTCTTCAAAGACTTTCTTCCTTCTTTTAAGTATTAATATTTTAAAAACTTCCATTTAATGACTGAAGAAAAAGACTGAACTAAGAGCTTGCATCTGTCACTCTTTCTCATGCAGACAGAGACTCTGAGCAGTCTCATTAACATCTATGGAATAAGCAATGATTTAAAGTGCTGAGTAAGAAAAAATGCAAATCAGTGCTTTCTCATATCATTCCCTAAAGTAATACAGGGATAAATTCTACATTCCAAATCTGACTCAGTAGGTGAATACACACACACACACACACACACACACACACACACACATATATATAATGCCACTGAGTTGTTAACACCCAGGGCTGAATTTAAGGACGTGTGAGGAATCTGATTTCAATCCAAGGTCTGACAGACTTGGTCTGCAATTCTGGGACTCCCCATAGTGCTGATGCAGTTTTCTTGCCTAGGATCCTCACCCCAAATGGCTTGCTGAATTTATGAACAAAACTATTGTTTTTTGTAGTGGAAGATAATGGATAAGTCTAAACACATGTGAAGCCAGAGCATTCTGGGCAACTGAGAAGACCATTGTTCAACTGTAAAGTCCAGATACACTCCACAAACAAAGAGACCATCAAGGCCTGAAACCAATTGTTATTCCCAGCTAGAAGAGACCTATTGTATCAATGGGACATATATGTGTGTTAATTTACCAAGTTCCCATTGATTCACTGGGTCTACTCTAGTTGGGACTAACAATTGGATCCAGACAATACAGTTCTCATCCACCACCACTCTTTTCAACAATGTACAGCATATTGTACAACATTAATTAGTGCAGCCTGGAGCTTGGGAAGTTATTTTTAATTAACCATTTACAGTTATAATTCCAAGGTCAGCAAGATAGCTTGTTTTCTACATTTCCTTACAGTCATTCTAAATAGATGATATTTTATGATCCATTTTCTCAGAAGTAACTAACATGTTCACATTGAAATGCTGCAAGCCACTGAACTATGGTACAAAACACACTCTCTTCCTGTCTGTCTCACTGTTGCCTCAATACTTGCAACATAGCATTAGGCAGCAGCAGCAGCAGCACAAATTGGCATTTGAGCTGTGGGATATTCCCACTTCACCATTTAGTAAGGCCACATAGCCTTAACTTTAAAAGTAAATAGAAGTTACCCCCTTAAAAGAAGGAAAGTCTCTCATAAAGTTTCAGTTGTAATGTAACTTTGTTATACATTTCAGGCTGAGAAAAGATAGTAATTACAAGTAAGTAGTTATTTTAAATTCTTACTTCTGAGGATTGGTACCATCATATAAGCAGTAGCTTTGACCACCCACATTGCCTTATACTTATATTCTCCCAGCTGCATTATTTTGCTGCCTTCATTATTAAACCTCAAGCTTCTTAAAAATGTCTGACTTATTTTTTCAACCCTCAGCATAATATTACAGTGGATTCATCATCCACACTTCTAGCTCCTAGGCATTACAATAGTGCTACCTCTACTGATAATCATAATCACATATGTAGGCAGTGCCCTCCACTACTAACACCTAATGTAACCTAATCTAGACAAGGTGACTGTGTGCTGCATAGTTGCTTCAAATCATTTTAGAAAGTGGGTAAACATTAGTGGGTAAATATTTCCATTTCTCCAAGTAACATGTTCTCACAGGTCCCCTTCTGCCATTATAAAGTTAAACAGGTCCTTTATGTGTGTAGGAAATGCAATGCTCAGAGTCTAATTTAATGGCCACCCCATCTAGGATTCACTGTGCTTGCCACAGGCAAGAATATTCAGTACATCTATGAACAAAAAAATGGAGAAATAATGATGGGCCTTCTGTCTGTCAAAACATAACTGTATATTTATGTTTCTGTGCCAATGTGTTACCTGGAACTGAAAAGTTAAGAGTTTTAAAACCCATTGCATTCAGTTCAGAAATTTGTTTTTCTGTTGTTTTTTTAAAACAAGCCAATCCTATTTCTCCACCTTTTCTCAAAGACTATAAAATATTGCTTGAAGATTTTTTGCTTCTGTCTGACCATTGGTTAGGTCAGATATGCGTGAAAAACAGACTATGGACATTATCAGATGCCGTAAAAATCATGGGATTATAACATCAGGATAGTGCGAATAGGCCCCGCTATCGTATGACATCATTGTCCTCACATTATTAACCCATTCTGCAGCCGTGAAAAAAGGGGTACTTTCTCATTCACAGGACAAGCCATCAATAGATCATCAATAGTGCTCTTTTCGCGCTATTGGCTGCATGCAAAACCATGTCCAGTTGTAATCATGAGATTACAGCATTAATGGGTGGTTCTCAGCAAGAAAACTTCCAGGTGAAAACACAAAAACGGAGCACAGGATGCTCTTTTTATGAACTGTCCCCTTTAGTTTCCACATTTTTAGGTTCGTTTCAGTACTTGCGTGTGTTAAGGAAAATGCAACATGGGACATACAGTGAAAGAAATAAAATATGTATGTGAAAGTCACAATGACTAAGCAAGAGCAATTATGAAGCTACACAGGTGAAACTGCTAATGTAATCTAGAAGTCCTGAGAGCCAAGGACAGAGGTACTGAATGCAGAATGGAAACACCTGAGAATCATTAAGTGTACAAGGTGAAATGTTGAAATACATGGGTTGGTCTTAAGCATGGGTGGAACTACATGGACCAATCAGAATGGAAGTACACACCCACTGGGTGGAAACTAACTAGTGGGTGGTGATAAACAATGGCTATAAAATTGCAATGTTTGCCAATGTGTTGTGGTTGAGTAGAGGTGGAGTAGTTTGGAGATATTGTAAAGTAGTGTGTAGAGATTGTGATTTGTTGACCATATAGTATATTTATATAGAAGAATAAAGTAGGTTTTATATAAAACTACTGAGTTGCCTGAGTGAATCCTGGAGACGTTTTGGAGACACCTGGAGAAGAGTGAGAAGGCTTGGAGAGTTTGTCAGGATCTTCAGCCTATTCTCTGAAACTCTGCTGCTTTGGAGAAAAGCATTAACCACTGATCTAAGCTGGTTGGCTCTGCTGCATAAAAAGGTGGTGAGTTTGAGCCAGAGGTGAAGAGCTACAACTCCCATCATCCCTGACAGCGTGTTCATTTACTTTGTTAATTAAGGTGTTGTTGGAGTTCTAAGTGTACTCACATCTTCTTGCAAGAACTGCCAAAATCTCACCCATGCCAAATCGCTGAAGTAAACTCCCATTATTCAAGCACTAGTGGTCTTCATGCAATAATTCCATGGTGTTTCTTTTGTGTGATTACAGCTACGTGTGATATAAGTGTCATAATGCCACAATGTTCCCACTATCTTCATTTGCAGAATTACAGCATTTGTAGATGCTAGTCTGATAATGTTCTATGGCTGGTATCCTATTCATTGCTTATGATCTAGTAAGCTTGACTTACAATTTCATAAAGTTAGTTATTCACATTTATGATTGTGGCACCATTGCTGCAGCTGCACAATCCAATCCCCTGAAAGGCCTGGCAAGGGGTTCTGGGGTTCGGGCAAGTGGGTCACTGAAGGATGATATTCCCAGCTCCTTTCCACCAGTGACCTGCAGTGTGAAGAGAAGCAGATCACTGGTGGGAAGGACCCCCTGATCTTTGCACCACAGTTCACTGGCAGGGGATGGCTGGATGCATGATCCTTCAGCACCCTGCTTGCCAGTTCCTTAGGAATCCTTGACTGGTGCAGGTGTGTGAGCTTTTAAGGTGTGTGAGGGGTTAGGGAATGGGATAGGCAGGTGCATTTTAGCTATGTCATAGTAGCTACATCCCCCATGCAAGATGTCAGCCAGTATTCATGTATTTATTTGTTTCTTTATATGTTACATTTGTATTCTGCCTTTCCTGCATTGAGCTTATAATAAGGTGGAGTACAAAGCACTCCTTCTTATTTCCACTTTATCCTCATAATAACCCTGTGAGGCAAAATAAGCTAACAGATCAAGTAACTAGCCCGAGGCCACCCCCTGAATTTCCTATCTCACTGAGGATTAGAACCTGTATCTCCCAAGTTCCATTATATCATTCTACCACTACACCAGACTGACTCTCAGTATTCATATATAGGCTGTGATGTTGTACTAGCACTGTGTCAAAACACACATGCACACAAATGCACACACACACCCCTTCTGTATTTCCCCCCCAAACATTCTTATTGAACTCGATAGAGGAATAAATTGAAAAAAAGAGAACAAAGAATGGTACATTCTTTCTGTCTGGGAGGATTGTCCTCTGCAACCAAGTGTGATGCATCAGAGGGAAGCATATGGAGTGGAGAAGCAGGAAGAGGACACAGGTCCAACCATCCAGTTAACCTACTCAATCCTGGAGCTCAATGAGGTGACCAATGTTATAGCCAGATTACCCTTACTTCAGCCACAACCACTATGTTTTTGTTCTCCATCCATCCACCTACACTACCTCTACCTTTATAGGTACCAAAGCAGATTTAGTAAGGAAGCATAAAGCAATATGGAACTCCTTCTGTGCTTTAATATATGGTGTAGAGTGATTTGCTTTGAACAAAAAAGAGTGTTTCCTTGGAATAAATATAATGAAAGCAGAGGTAGGAATCATTATATATCATCAAAAGCTGTTCACACAGATATACTTCCTACAATGGACACCATACAATACCACTATGGTAGAGGAGGATGGGAGATGAAAGAGAGGTCTGCCAGCTGCCATAGAAGTTACAATATGCCATATCCATAGCAATCAATAGCTAATGAGTCTTGGGGGACTCATCCTATATGCTACTGGCCAATATGAACAAGAGCTCTTAGGGAAATGCTCCCACACCCCAGAAGCATTCTTTACTTTTATCACTGATCTCAATCCATAATGACTGGATTGAGGCAAATTCATTAATCTCCATAGATCTGGGTTACTTACTGCTAGGATCCTAATGTTCTGTCTAAAAGCCAAATACTTTCAGAAGAAAACTGGGAAACAGGATGTGCTGAGAGTGCACAAAGAGCACATTCCATATATGTTTCAAGTATCTACCCACTGCCCTTCTAACTAAGGGTTTGTCTAGGTGTGCCAAATGAAACAGCCTTCCCCCGTTCCCTGCCCAGCAGTCCAGACGATGCAGGGGTTTGCCCCAATCTTTGTCCAAACTGCCCAGATGATGTCTAAGCAGTTCTGATGAGAATCTGGGGCAAAAATTCCTTAAAATGGTGCAAACATATGTTTACAAAACTCACTGTTTGATTTGGTTCTTCTGGAGAAAACAGTGAGCTCCATTACCACAATGTTGGGGGGACTGCACATGTGGTGCCTGGTGTAGCCATTTCCTGGCTGGGTTATGCACGTTGCATCTTCTGAGGTCACCACGAGGTGCCTAGCAATGTAGCCATGGTTGGGTACCTTGTCCCTCGCCTTGGAATATGCAACCAGCACAGGGAAGAGAAGTGCTGATTTGTATGCAGGTCATGGGTGTGAGGACACCCCTCCATTGCCACAACAGAAGGGCAGATAATGGCGGGGGGGGGGAGAGATACTGAGGGCCCAGGGCTACAATACTCCAGCCAGAATGTGGATGTTTATGGCCAGTGTAAACAAGCCCTAAGAGGGTGGGGTGCTATTCAGGGCAATCTCTATAATTAGGCAGCGAGAGGCAGCTGAGCTGGGCAGCAGATTTTGGGTGTCATTAAAGGGCAGCCAATTTGCTAGCTATTTCCTTTGTCATTATTATATTTTTAGTGTCAGGAATGGAGAAATGCTCATGGGATTTTCTGTTTCGTGGAACACAATGACTTTCGATACTAAGCATTTTGTGAGGAAGGCCCCATTTTCTGCTCTACCTCAAGCAGCACATTGCCTTCAGTAGTCCCTGGTACTAGATATCTCCCTATCCATCTTTACATTTATATCTGTTGGGAAACCTTGCAGAGAAATGGAATAAATTGAGATAAGTTTGAATTGTATCTAGCACTGGAGGGCCAGAGGAGAAAAGTGACAAAATTAAATCATCAACTTGTTGTATATCCTCTTGAGAAATCTTGTCGAATTGCCCTCTTGCATTTAATTATGTCAGTTTGCCTGTACATACTGTCCCCAAAACATACTAATTTGCTTTCATCTAATTTTCACCATATGTGTAACCTGTCCAAGTTTTTTTTTTTTAAATGCAAAATACAAAGGGTTTATTTTTATGTCTCTTCAGGACCACTAGGTAGCATTCTGGTGTGAAGTTGAGGAGGCCAGAACTTCTTTAGTATCAGCTTTATGCCAATGAAATGATGCTGTGTCAGTAAGTATCAGTCTCTACCTCTATTAGATGAGATTGTGCTGGACATTTGTGCAGCAGAATGCAGGGAGAGGAAGAAACCTGTTCTGGGAGGAGAAGGGAGGGTGGTGGGGAGAACATTGAACTGTTTGGCAGCTGTACCACATTTTCTATGTTGTGTGTTTCCTCTGTACAAAGCAGGTAACATCAGCCTACATTGAAAGGCAAATATAGCTTGGCACATCCTGAATAAGGTGTTTTACACAAAGCAGCTGCTGTCTCATTAACTGCAAATGCTGTTTACTGCCTGCATATCTCTGCTTTACATATAGGCTCTGGAAGTGGTAAGCACTAAGGAAGTTCCATAAACCAGGCCTTGCGGCATTGACTCACTACTGTCAGCTTAAACCTTTTCTGAAGTGCCAAGAGGGTTCGATACAGACCAAGAACATGATTGCTTCTGAACCTGTGTTTCACATGTCATCCCAAAGGGGCTCTTTTGTTTGCACAGAACATCTTCAAAGCAGCCATAGGACTGTTATGCAAGACAGGTTAGTCATCATGTGTATAGCTGATGCTTTTCTGTAAGGCTTCAGGCCTTTGTCAACCATCCAGGCAAAAACATTCCATTGTAGGCAAGTTTTATTGTATGGTGTCCATTGTAGGAAGTATATTTGTGTGAACAGCTTTTGATGATATATAATGACTTCTACCTCTGCTTTCATTATATTTATTCCAAGGAAACACTCTTTTTTGTTCAAAGCAAATCACTCCACACCATATATTAAAGCACAGAAGGAGTTCCATATTGCTTTATGCTTCCTTACTAAATCTGCTTTGGTACCTATAAAGGTAGAGGTAGTATAGGTGGATGGATGGAGAACAAAAACAAAGAAAAAATTCTGAAAAATGCAAGCCTTGTTTATCCAGTTCTCACTTACTGCTATCTGGAGGGATATGCAAAATCTTATTTCCACAAACTCCTCTTCCATATTACATATTTCAGAACCAGCCATTTCTGTCTCCTGCAGATGTGGGTAATGTGAACAATTCTTTCTGTTACAAGAGAATGAAACAAATGTCTTTTTATGAGGAATTATTAAAGACTGCATTCTGGAGGTTTCTGAGGGCAGAGGATAGAGTAAGACACATTTGTTCTTTGCTGTGCAAGCTTTTGGCTCAAGTATTTACAGTGAAAGTCAAAGCAACTTTATTGTGAGGTGACACCCTTTTTGGGGGGAGGATTTATTCTGATTTTATTTAAAAGATTAGATTTGTTATGTTTGTCTCAGAAACAGAAATCTATAAATGTACATGGATGCCCTATGTTCCGTATAGTGAGGTAAAACTAAGATACAGACTCACAACAGTGGCATTCAGCATCTGGGGGGGGGGAGTTGGAAGGAAATACTTGTTTAGCCCCACACTCTTTTTGACAGTGGTCCAGCAGGTGCCAGTTGGAAGACTACACCAGGACATGAGAAAACTAGTCAGCTCTCCCACTCAGGGTCCCCAGAACTAGTATGCCAAAGACAGGTCTGGAATTAAAAGGTGTGTCTGTCTGTCTGAAATCTAGAGACAATGTGTGTGTGTGTGTGTGCGCGCGCACACACACACACACAGAGTCTCCAGATTTCTGTCACTTGCCCTTCACAACTTTCTTTTTGTACATAGAAAAAAAAATTGGGACAAAAATCTATTGATTTTTGCCATTGGGCTGGCTTTGTTCTGTCCCATCAATGTGATGTGCTGAGATTTTTGAAACATTTCACAGCATTTTTCAAGCACACCCAGCAGGAGCAAACAACTTCCTCTGACATTTACCTATTCCTTTGGTCTGGGGAGATTTTAGTACCTCAGGGTCCATTGACTCTTAGCTTGGGATAGAAAAAAAAAATCTACCCAACAATTTGTGGACTTGAAAAGTACCTTGGAAAGCAATAGTTGCTGCATCCCCACATCAGACAACCTGAGAAGCAATGACCTACAGGATTCTGACATATATGCCCAAATAGGCAGTTGGTTATTCTAGACATTCTAAAATGACATCTCTTTTTCTGTGGCTGTGATAGGTTTTTCCAGAATGTCACAACGAACAGTTTCCAAGAAGGATAAAAAATGCCTCTGAAATGGATTTTGTTAGTGTCACATCAATCTTGTCCATGTAATGGGTGTCCATCTGATAAATGAAGATACAAGAAAGAACAAGGGGAACAAGGTCTGTGGATATTAGGAAAGAAACAATGTAGAAGGGAGAATAACAAGGTTAATTTATTGTGGGGGGGAGAGAATTCAGGTATTTGCAGGGCACCTTTGTAGATCCTTCAGCTCTCAGTGTCAATAGTAATAGCTACCATGCAGATGTTAAAGTCTGGCACATCCATGTCAGTTTCTGTCAAAGTGGCAGAAATGATTTATTTTAACATACTTTCCAGACATTTGTGTGTTTGTATTTTCCTGCTTTGACATTCCCTTGTGCTGTGTTCATTAGAAAATTTATGACAGTTTTCAGCTCCTCATAAAAGAATCAGAGAGATTCAACATCAAAGTTTCTGAGGGAATTATTCTTTCCCACTCTAAAAAGTGTCACTTAGCATATAAAATTGCATTTTTTAAAATTTCTTGTTTAAATAGTCTTCATGCTTTAAGACATATATAATTCAGAGCATGTGTTTTTATAAATTTCATTCAAAGCACGGGGATGTGAAAGCAGAGTGCTATGAATATGTATTTTCTTTTCTAGCTGATGCCAGTAGTGAGGAAATGCCCTCCCTCTCACCACCCTGATGTTATTGAAATGTGTTCAAGAAAAAGTGGCCAGGGTGGGGGGCAGGCAGGGACAAGCATCACCATCATCTGAAGATAATAGCAACTGGATGGATCCAAAACTGAAGCTTTTCCCATAAGACCCTACTCTACTTTTTTTGGCAACTGCCTCAACCTGGCAATAATTGGGAGGCATTATGATGCAGCTGGAAGTCATTGCAGAACCATGGTAACTTCTATGAACATGATTGTAATCATGTACTAGTACATGATTACAATGTATCATGGGAAATGTAGGATATGCAAGTTCTACACAAATGTAGAAACAAACATGTTCAGAAGGAAAAAGCCTCATGGGTCAAGCAGATCCCTGTTAAAAGGAATCTAATAAACAGCCTGGCTAAGGTGTTGCCCACCTTCAGCCCACAGGCTGAAGATACTAAGCTGTCTGGTAGGTAAGGAATATTCCTAAATGTTCTTCTCCTTGACAAGAATGGATGTTGTCAAAGGAATTGTCAACCACTGCCAGATTTTTCATCCATGTCTGAGACCAAAAATGCCATCACTTTTTGTTAACAGCAGCAACAGCAAAAAATGTATTTCCTCAAAACAAACAAATCATTTTATTTTGTGCAAAAAAAGAAAGATATTTTACACAAAAATAATAGTTTGCACAAAGCATTATACAGGGCTTCACAAATTTTTCTTCAGCAGAGGGTAGTCACTAATGGTTCCTCTTCATCCTGGAGAGAAGTGACTGCTGGAGTGCCACAGGGTTCTGTCCTGGGTCCAGTGCTATTCAACATCTTTATCAATGAGGGAATAGAGGGTATGCTTATCAAGTTTGCAGATGAGACCAAATTAGGAGGGCTAGCTAATACCCCAGAGGACAGGATCAGAATCCAAAATGACTTGAACAGATTAGAAAGCTGGGCCAATATTAACAAAATGAATTTCAACAGGGAGAAATGTAGGATACTACACTCGGGCAGTAAAAATGAAATGCACAGATATAGGATGGGTGAGAAATAGCTTGAGGGCAGTACATGCAAAAAGGATCTAGGAGTGTTAATGGACCACAAACGGAACATGAGTCAGCAGTGTGATGTAGCAGCTAAAAAAGCCAATGTGATTCTAGGCTGCATTAATAGGACTATAGTGTCTCGATCATGGGAAGTCATAGTGCCACTCTATTCTGCTTTGGTCAGATCTCACCTGGAATACTGTGTCCAGTTCTGGGCATGACAATTCAGGAAGTATACTGAGAAGCTGGAATGTGTCCAGAGGAGGGCGGCCAGGATGGTGGGAGGTCTGGAGGCCATGCCCCATGAGGCGTGGCTTAGGGAGCTGGGCATGTTTAGTCTGGAGAATAGAATGTTGAGAGGGGAGATGATAGCCATGTTTAAATATTTGAAGGGATGTCATACTGAGGATGGAGCAAGCTTGTTTTCTGCTGCTCCAGAGATTAGGACACGGAGCAATGGGTTCAAACTACAGGAAAAGAGATTCCACCTAAACATTAGGAAGAACTTTCTGACAGTAAGAGCTGTTCGGAAGTGGAATGCACTGCCTTGTAGTGTGGTGGAGTCTCCTTCTTTGGAGGTTTTTAAACAGAGTCTGGATGGCCATCTGTTGGGAATGATTTGATTGTGTATTCCTGCATGGCAGGGGATTGAACTGGATGGCCCTTGAGGTCTCTTCCAGCTCTATGATTCTATGATTCTAAGATTCTAAGAAAGAAATGAGAAGAGATAAAAACGTAGAAATGTGATAATAATAATTTTTTAAAAATGTAGAAATGCACATAATTTAGCCTGTTGCGGGCCTTTGCATTTTTTTCACTTGTGCATACAGTCAGACCCCCATATAAATGGAAACAATAGCCACAGTTTCAGTTATCTGTGGGACACAAACAGCACATCTACCATAGAGTCTTCCTAGATAATGCCTTGAGAAGTGTCCTCTCTAGACATTTTCTAGGTCCTCCAAGGCAACTCTATGGTATTTGTATCTGGAAGTCCCATTATTTCAATGGCATTCGTGGTTTCTGATATCCATGGTATGTCCTGGAACCGAATATGGGGTCTGACTGTACAAACATAAAATTAGCTAATATAAACACCCCTAAAAAAATTAGGTACTACAATATATAGTTCAGTGGTTGAATTCGTCCAGCTCCACACACTCAATTTCATGACTATACATTTTCCCCCCCATAACTCTTTTTATATTTTACATATACTGTAGTTGAAATTTGCTTTTTTAAAATGACCAAAGCTACAGACAATTTCACAACTATGTGTTGTGTTTAGAAGCCTTTCTTGTAACCTAGAATGTAGAGCCACTGGATACTATCCAGCTTAACACCTGTTCAGTGCAGCCGTGTGGGGGAGAGCTGCCTTTGTTGGATGGGAGGGGAGAGCAGACCCATTTAAACAGTGCCAGGGTGCAAGCACCAGTGCTTGGAGAGCAAGGGGTGGGGTAAGAGGCTATATAGGGCCCTGCCGCCCTTTGCTCCTCCTCTTTACCTCATTCCTTCAAGCCGTCGACCCACCCTCCCGCTGCTGACATAGTATGATAATGGTTGCTTCAGGGCCAGGTAGGAATTTTTTCTTCTTCTTTTTTTTTTTTTTTTTTGGTGCCTGTCACATACTATGGTAGACAGTAGTGGGAAATCCTCTAGGGTGGTGTCTGAATAGTTAATGTTTCTGTATTTTGAACGGAAAATGGGGGAAGCATAGATTTTGGTGTGCACCTTGGCACCAATTTTGGTGAAGGCAGGGTCTCTGGAAGGGCCACTTAAGGTCGAGAGGCCCAAGGGGACAGAAGGAGACCCACCTTAGGGTTGGCCTGAAGGATAACCCCCCACTTTAATCCTTGAGGATTGGGTGGGGGACTTTTAGGTTGACCTTCCAGATGTGGGCTGACTGAGAGCAACCTTTAGAGGGGAATAAATAGGTAGGGTTAAATAAAGACCCTTTTATTTCATCCCATCTCTTGTGTTTGGTCTCTTTATTTCTCTGAAACGGTCGGCAAATAGACATAACCTTTATTGCTTTAAGCACTTTCCCAGTCCCAAGCCACAGGTTTCCTATTCTAGCCTTCCCAGTTACCTGCTAGAAATTCTGGAATGGACTATCTATAATTAGTCCAGGACGTTCTAACAAACATGACATGGCAGGGGGTTGGATTGGATGGCCCTTGTGGTCTCTTCCAACTCTACAATTCTATGATTCTGTGAAGGAATGGGTCTGCCAGAAACCTTAGATTCTCCTACTTATTTGTTTATATTTTGCCTTTCACAAAATATATTGTGGAGTAGTTATACTGTGCATTTTAAAATTAAGAAAAGAGTAATTGATGCATATAAACATGATAGTTCTCATCACTATTTAATTCTGATTTCTCAGCCTTAAAAAAACTAATAACCAGTGCATGTTGGAGTGGGGGACAATGTGTTAAACATGCCATAAGGAAACTATAGGAGACTACCACTCATCTAATGATCAACTAAATAAATAGATATGTACTTATCTAAGTAAACAAATATGAGGAAGGGGTGAAAGGCAACTAAACAGAAATAAATGGAAGGAAGCAAATGGGGGGAGAAGCTTTCTATCCAGTTACCAGTAGATGTACATGTGTGTGCACGCATGCCACACATACACATGCACATGAAAACAATAAGAACATGGGATTTTGCTCAGTTATGAAGCAGAACTTCAGTTTAAAAGAGATCTAGTGCACTCTGAACTTAAGATTTTCTGGCTTAATTCCCACAGTATGGGCCAAAGTGCTATACATAAATAAGTTTACATTGTTTCATGGTCAGGACCTGGGAGAACAGGAAAGAAATGCTGGAAAAAAGCTATTGTAATATCTTCAGAAATGAGAGAAAGCTAGAGAAGTGGTTCATCCATCACCTTAAAATAAAAACAAAAAATGTGTGTGGTGGGGGGAATGAGAACACTGAGTCTGATCATTAAACCTGTCAGCTGGTGTAATGCAACACACAGATCTGAACATGTCCTAAATAGGCTACAGAGAACAGCTTTATGGCTTGTGTACACTCTGCAAAATTTCATCTTAGTTTTATAGCACTCGGTGACAATCTTGACATTATTCAAGCCAGAGACATGAGGTCATAAATAAGTAGAGAGCTGTAGTCAATTCCTTTTTTCAAATACAGAAGATGTTATGACATTACAACTGTAACTTAACAAGGTTAAGTGGTGAAATGCAACTTTCTGTAGTTACTTTATAGCTGTAGAAGCCTGGCATAACTAAATGCCATTTCTCATGCTAACTCATTTGGTATGCTGTTTTGCTGGGCATGCTCTGTTGTAGTTGTTGGGACAACAATGGAGTAGATGGTAGGAAAGTGTTTTGTGCCATAGGCCAGTGGCTAGTTGAATTCCTTTTTTTAAAAAAAAAGCAGCCCAAAAGTAATTATTTTATTTTGTGAAATTGAGATGCAATTCAGAGCCATTTTTTAAAAAAAGTAGTTGCTGCGTTAACTTTATTAAGCCAAAAAGAAGTCACCAAAAATGGGCGAATGGGAGTCTGTACAACTTGATAAAGCTATTACCAAAGTGTATTTTGGATTTTTTAAAAAAAAGATCAATGTAGCTAATCTTGTACTTCTACAACACTAACTACTTTTGGGCCTTTTAACTATAACAAAGCCCAAAGAATTATACAAACTATAGCTGTAACAAGCAACTATAATAACTACAACTAATCACTTGCTCATGACTCAAGTAAGGGGAAATTCTTTTGTTCAATCTATCTAGTGAGCATATGTGGGAAGAAGCAGATGTTCACACAAGTATATATAGCTGCCCAGAGAAGGAACCACTTATAGTACACTGTACTCCTCTGTGTGTGTGTGTGTGTGGTGTTTTTTTTTTTAAAGTGATTAACATCCAGCAGCTTAAGGGTGGATTCAGGAATTGCCAGTTGTTTGGCATGGCTTGCTCATGAAACTCAGCTGTTTGGCTTATGTGGATGGACACAGAGAGAGGGGGTGGGGAGAGAGATGGATCAGAACTGCCTTCAGGATTGCATATTGAGTCATTTAATATAACTTTGATCTGATATTTGTTTAGCATATCTGTTAATTCTTTGTGTGATACATTTAAACAGTGCATAGTTGCCAGTTCAATGGAAATATCAGAGGATACAGCAAAAACCCTCTGATCAAAGAGATAGCAAAAGAATCACACACAATGCTCTGATTCATCCAGAACCTCTTTTCTCAGATATCATTGTGCAGATACCTTTTTGTGCAGATATATTGTGCAGAATGAAGGTCAGGAATCATAGGCCAGTGTGTATGCACAGCATGCAAATATAATTCTGTTTTCTCTGTAATGTAGCCACATTCACTATTTTGAAAAACATTTGTACCCTAGAAGATGTTAGTTCTAGTAAAAGAGAATGTCTAGCATTTCCATATAATCCAGCATAGTCGTTTTCAGAGAGAGACATGCTATTCGGTTTTAGTGTATAATATGAAAAAGTTCAGGGAGGGAGATGCTTTTCTGGCTCTCAATCCAGTTCTTCAGATATACAGCACAGTGGGTCCTTGGTATCCACTGGGGTATAAAAATCCATGGATACCAAAATCTGTGGATGCTCAAGTCTCATTATATACAACAGTAGTGTCACCTATAACTACTTACAACAGTGTAGTAAAATCGTATCCCTTAAATAAAATGACAAAATCAGTGTTTGTTTTCTGGGATTTATTTTTTGTCTAATATTTTCCAGCTATGGGTGCAGAATCCATGGAAACAGAGGGCTGACTGTATATCTGAAGAAGTGGATTGCTGGTACAAAAGTTCATGCTAAAATAAACCAGTTAGTCCCAAAGATTCTGCTACATTCCTTCATTTCCCCTTGCTCTACCACTTTATATACATGTGGGATATGTTCCTGGACTTATCATGGATATGTGAAACCACAGATAACAGAAAACCCCATTTAAATGAATGACTTTCAGCCCAACTTCTGGGAGAAGCATATCACAGAATCTTGCTAGAGGACCTAGAAAATGCCTAGAGATCACATATTTTTTTCAGATGGGGGTAACTGAAACTGAAGACATCAGTCCCATGGATATGAAGGTTGGCCTGAGTACTCCATTGTCACTGTGGAACAACAGTGAGAGTGTCCACCTCGGTTTGGGAAAATCCACACTGAAATCATCACCTGGTTATGAAGTTATAGGTGTGATCTTGGACCAGTCCTTTCAGCCTAAACTCCCTCTAAGTGTCATTGCAATGTTAAAAATGGGGAAGACGGACCATCTAGCTTATAGAGGGAGATGACATTTGACAGGGCGGTGTCTTTTATTGTTTTATTTTGTAATCATCATCTACATTGGGGTGGGCAACTGTGGAAGGCTAGAGTGAAGCATCAGCCCCCCAGAAAATCTTGGAATGCTGCACCCACACTGTATCCACTCCTGGAAAAAAATAATGTTGACCTCCAATATCCCCAAATGCTCCTAGGGAACATGGGATGGGGGCTTTTCACCATATTTCAGGTCCTCTCTGGACCATTTTAGGTCCAAGGACTTTATCAGAACACTCTCCGTTAATGTTCTTTTACTGGAATATTTTAAATTGTTTTTATGCTGGCAAAAGAACCCCCTTGATCAGACCTACCTTTAGCAGCATTCACAGGCAGTCCAGGCATTAACGGAGAGTGAACAGAGCACCATTCACTTCCTGGTTCAAGATCTCACTAATTCTCTCTTTTTTTAAAAAAAAAAAATATTTTTATTAATTTTAGAATCATACATTATAATATCCAATCAATACTTATTTAGTATAACACATAATATTGCCATAAACATCACAATTTTCTATTAACTAATTTCAAAAGTTATCATAGATTCTTTACTATGATTCTTTTCAAGAATATTAATTTCCCTACCCCCCCACCTCAGTGCTCCCCTTCACCGGAGCCATTACCCCTTACCTAATCTTTACAGAATCTCATTTCTTCTCGTGGAGGTAGCCTCCCATCTTTTGTCTGTAATACTTTTTTAACAAATACTTTCCAAATTTTATCAAAATCAGTTTGTTTCCAACTTCCTCTTCTTACTTTAATTCTACATGTTAACTTATCATTTATTGCCATTTTCCAAACTTCTTTTTACCACTCCTCCACTTGTACATTTATTTGCATTTTCCAATGTCTTGCTATAATTAATCTTGCTGCCATCAATAAATTTGTTATTAAATCCTTTTCTGCTTGGTTCCCATTCTCTCCATTATAAATTGACATCAGTGCTATACTCGGTTTCCTTTCTATATTTCTATTCAGAATATTCCCTATTTCTATAAAAACCATTTCCCAAAACTGCTGTACAAATTTACAATTCCACCACATATGCATATATGTACCTATTTCTTGACAACCTCTCCAACAATATTTAGAGTTATTCTTCTCTATATTATGCAATTTTGCTGCCGTCAAATACCATCTCCATATTATTTTATAGTAATTTTCTTTTATCCATTTTGACATATGTTTTAGTTGTCTTTGTTTCCAAATCTTATCCCATTCATGATCTCCAATTTTTTGTTTCAAATCTTCCTCCCATATTCTCCTTAAATATTCCCCTTTGTCTTTTTTATCCTTATTTTTTATCAATATTTTATATAATTCACTTGTAATACCTTTCAAACTTTCATTATCATCCCTCTTTTCACCTTTTTTCACCAAATTTTCAAATTTTGTGAATTCCCTTGTTTCTTTATGATTCTTTTTCCAATTTTTAATCCATTGTTCTAACTGTATGCAATTAAACCATGAAATTTTCATTCCACCTAATTTCTCTCTTATACTCCCTTTCTCACTCATCCATCCTATCCAGCCCTCTATTTTGTCTAGTCCTCTTTTCTTTAATTGCTTTCCCATTTTTTTCATTCAAATTATTTGGGATTTTTTCCCCATTATAACCAGTGTTAATACTGAATCAATAGGCAAAAATTCTTTCTTATATTTATACCATATTTCCCATATATTTTGCAGAAATGGGTTCTCAATTCCTTTAATTTCTTTTTTTGTAAAATTACCGAAAAATATGTTCCATATTCTCTTTTCTATTCTATCTCTATTCTATCTATATCTATCTCTAACCATTCTAAATCTCACTGTCCTACAATTCTTTCTATAACATATCTCAATTGATTAGCTTCATAATATCCTTTTATATTGGGAAGGCCAAGTCCTCCCTCCTTCTGTGATATACACCAAAATAATTTATTTAATCTTGTCCTTTTCCCTCCATTACAATATTTATTCAACATATTTTGCCATTTCTTCAGTTCTGCTTCTGATATTTTTATTGATAACATTCTAAACAAAAAAGTTATTTTAGGTAAAATTTTCATTTTAACTAAAGCTACTCTTCCAAACCATGATAGTTGAATATTTTTATATTCTTCCAACTTCTTTTCCATTCCTTTCCTTAATACCATAATATTTTTCTCTTCTAATTCTTTTAAATCTTTTGTAATATTTATTCCTAAATACTTAATATTACTTTTTAATCTTACTTCTATTTTTTCTCTTTTACAAATATATTTTCTTCTTCCTTAGTATAGTTAAACAAAATCATATCTGATTTATTCCAATTAACCTGTAAACCTGTCATTTCCCCAAATAATTTTAAATGTTCTTTAATTTTTTCTATTCTGTTAATCAATTCCTTAATTGTTAACAATGTATCATCAGCAAACAAACTTATCTTATGTTTTGTTTCTAATCCAATTCCTTTTATACTATTATCATTTCTTATCACATTTGCTAGAATTTCTATTACCATTGCAAACAATATTGGACAAAGTGGGCAACCTTGTCTTGTTCCTCTCGTTATTTTTATCTCTCTTGTTATTCCACGATTAACCATCACTGTAGCTGTGTTATGGGAATGCAATTGATCTATTAATCCTCTAAAGCTCTTCCCCATTCCAAATTCTTTCAGTATTATTTTTAATGTTGGCCATTCCACACAGTCAAAATGCTTTAAATATATCTAATGCTAATATCCCTGCCTTTAATTTTGTTTTGCTGATTATATTTATTTTATTTAACACCCTTCCTATTAAATTTGATTTTTGTTTTCCTCTCACAAATCCACATTGGTCCTTTGATAGATATTTATACATACAACTATTCATCCTCTTTGCCATTATTGCTGATAATAACTTTGCGTCTTGATTTATCATTGATATAGGCCTGTATGATCCAGGTTCCATCAAATACTTATCTGGTTTTGGTATCAATAATCAATGATTGTTGCCATGATGGAGGGACTTTATCTCCTGTTATTATATTATTATATAATTCTAATAATTTAGGTATTAACTTCTTTTAAAATACTTTATAATAATCTGGTCCTAACCCATCCATTCCTGGAGCTTTCCCACTTTTTAAATTATTTATTGCTTCCTCTACTTCCATTTTTGTAATTGGTTTTTCTAATAAATCCCTGTCTTCCTCTTCTATTTTAATCTTCCAATTTTCCCTTACATATTTTTCTATTTGTTCCACTGGTTTATTCCCTGATTGGTACAGGCCTTTATAAAACTTCTCAAAAATTGTTAGTTTTTCCTTCATTGTTCTACACATTTTACCTGATTTATCTCTAATCCCATTTATCATATTTTCCATTTTTCTTCTACTGTGTGTATCTAGCCAACATTTTTGAATTTCTATTACTAAATTCAAAATACTCCCTTCTTAAATAAATTACATTTTCCTGTACTTCATCTACTTCCATTTTATCCAATTCCTCCCTCTTTGCTCATAACTCAATATAAGTTTGTTTTTCCTTATCTAATATTTATTTTCCAATAATTCTATTTCCCTTTCTAATTTCCCTTTTCTTTCTTCTTACCTTTTTTTAAGTTAAAGGTTTCTTTTATGCATATCCCCCTTGTCACAGCTTTCATAGTATCCCACAAAATTCCTTTTGATACTTCTTTATCATTTAATTCCCATAATTCTTGCCATTCATACTTATTTTTTTCTACTATTTCTCTATAATTTAAAATCTTTGTATTCAACCTCCATCCTTTCACCTGTTCATAATCTCTCTTCATTATAATCTCCACACTGACCAAGGCATGGTCTGTTACTTTTATATTTCCTATCTCTGAATTTATCATTTTATCAATCAAATTTTTTGATACAAAAATATAATCAATTCTTGAATAATTCTTATGCACCATTGAAAAGTATGTATATTTCCTTTCATCTCCCTTTACCAATCTCCACACATCTTCCAACCCCTTTCTTTTTATTATTTTATTTAAATTTGTAATATTATCACATTTATCCCTTAATGGGTAATTTGATTTATCTTTTATTCTTTCCATTTGCATGTTAAAGTCTCCTGCTACAACAATATTTTGTTCTTGCATATTCTTCATTTCTTTAAATACTTTCTCATAAAATTCCTCCTGTTTTTCATTTGGAGCATATACATTCATTAGAACTTATTTATCTTCTCCCATTTTGCTTTGCATTATAATTTATCTTGCATTTTCATCATTTTAATGACAAAATTACATTTTTTTGCTATTAATATTGCTATCCCTCTAGCTTTTGAATTCCCATATGCTTTTTCATAAACTCTTACCCAATTCAATTTCAATTCTTTTACTTGTTTCCTTTTTTGATGTGTCTCTTGTAAAAATATTATATCCACTTGATCCTTCTTCAATAGTGCTTCAATCCTTTTTTGTTTTATTACCGTGCCAAGGCCATGAACATTTATGATTGATATCTTTAATTTATTAACCATTAGATTCCTTATTATATTTTCTATAAGATCTTCTGGCTCCAAAAAGTGACCTCCCTTCCCCATACCTACCCCTTCACAATTCTTCCTGATTCCCTTCCCCCCTCCCCCTCCCCCTTCTTTACCTCCCCACCTTATCTTCCCAAGGCAAATTGCCTTGCTCATGACCCCCCAGGTCTTCCAGGTGCGGAGTGGTGAAGAGATCATCCAATGTCCCAGAACAACTCCCCCCCGAGTGCTCATAAAAATAATAATTAAAAAAAAACATTTTCCCTCTCCCCCCCCTGTAATTTTATTCTTCTTCCTTCTGCTTTCTTCATCTGTCTAAACTTTTCCATCTCCACTGTCTGCTCCTCCATCAGCTCCATACTCCTTCTTATGTACTCCCAACTCCTCCAACAGTTGCAGTCCTTCTTCTGGTGTTTCCATTCTATATCTTTTTCCTGCCCACTCAAATTTCCAAAACACTGGGTATCTCCAAGCATATTTTATACCAGCTTTCAAAAGAGTAGCAATACAAGACTTCATCAATTTTCTCCAAATTACTGTTTGTGGACAGTAGTCATTATATAATTCCACCCTTACATCTCCTTACTCCAGTCTCTCTGGATATTTCTTGACTGTTCAATTCCTCCTTGTTATTGTAATTAATAACTCTAACAATAACATCTCTTGGCAAAATACTTCTCCTTCCTGTCAGTACTCTATGTATACTTGATGTCCTCTTCCCTCCATTTCACAGCTGGGGTCACTTGCTGTAGCCATTTCAACACTTCAGATTTCAGATTAGATCCTTGGTCTTTCCCCACAGATTCTGGCAGGAACCTTATGCTAAAGTTATTCCTGCATTGATAATCTTGCATGTATATCAGCTTTTTCACATATCTGTAATTTTCTTCATATTGTCCTGGATCTGACTGCCTTGAAGTGTTTGAGTTTTAATTATTTCTTTGTTCTCTTTTACTATATTAAGAATATCTCCTTGTATTCCTTGTATTTTTGTACTCATTTCCACAAATCTTTCTTCAGATCTTTTCCTCTCCTTCTGCATATCTTCTCTTATGCCTGCAAACTCTGAAAACATTCTCTTTTTGTCTTCTCTAAATTCTGTCATCATTTTTGTAAAGAGAGAATCCATATGAGTTTTAATATCCTTAATATCCTCTGTGCTTTCTCCCCTTCTTTCCTTCCCCCTTGGGGATGGAGGATCTGGGGAAGAGGCACCTGAAGGACCACTCTTTGGAGGGCTTGTTTCTTTTTCCATCCTTAGTCCTTCTGGTTCACCCTTGTTATTCTGTACTTCCAGAGATATACTTTGCAACCTTTTATGACATCTGTCTGATGGTTTATCTAATATTTGTGGCATCAACCAACATTTTCCTGCAATATTTCTTCTTTTTTTAGACATAAGAAAATCAGAACACTCCAAACTTTCATTCTTCCCCTTCTGTTGATGGCCCTCCTTCTTCTACCACTTATATTTTTTAAAGCTTTCCACTTATTCTCCAGTTAGACCAGATATTTCTTCCCCTGTTAAATCATCCTTTTTATTTGCCTTCAATTGTTCATTGCTTTCTCCAACCTTAGTGATTTATTAGCAAAATGTTCTATTTAATAATGGTGGAGGCAGCTCCGAGATCGTGCAAAACCAAAAGTAACTATTTGGATCTCACTGATTCTCTCAAGAAGAAACTAGCATGGGTAATTTGAAAATAAAAGCAAAATAAACATATAAAAAGTACAGGAAAGTACAAGTGCATGGGGAGGGGTTCATAAAAAGAGTGCCCCCTTCCAGGCTGGTGTGATCTCATCCAGAAGTGTCTGCCCATTGATGTTGTATTCACATGAGTACAATGGCACAAGGATTCAAACACTGGCAATGCCGGAAAGAAATCACCACAGGAGATCAATTGACAGCTTAACCTGTCAATAAAAAGGAATTGATTTTTCACAATACATGACAGCAAAAGGGCAACATCATCTGGTATGTGCACCCTTTCGTGATAATTAGGCATCCTTATGATGCCATATTTGCCTGGTCTGATAAAGTCCCAAGAAAGGCCTTTATTTAACAAGAGTAAATGAGCAGAAGTCACTCCTATCTACTTCCATTTGGGCCTAAATTGGCTAAGGGGGACTCTGAAACATGGTGGGGAAACCCCTAATATCCCCTAGAGAGCATTTGGGGATATTTAAAAAAAATAAAAAAATTGACCCCTGGGGGGTTCAGGAGACCTCCAAATGTGGTGAAAATGCACACCACACCCCTAGAAATCATTTGAGGTATTCTGAAGGGAAAAAATGGAAAATGTTTTCTGAATCTTGGTAGGCAGCCATAAAAATGGCCAACAAAGGACATGAATACCTTGGAACTTCCCAGGGTATTCCCAGCTTCAGCCAAGCAGAGGCCAGCCTGCCCATCTTGGGGGACAAGGAAGAAGGAAGAAGAGGCTGCTTGAAAAGTCCTTACAGCTGCTTTTGCATGGCTCAAGCTGGAAGGAGTTTACTAGTTGCTTTTGGATAATGCACTCCCTTGTGCCCCCTAGCAGCATGGGCTCCCTGGAAAACCATACAGAGTGATCACCTGAGAATGGCTTCTGGGGGTGGGGGCAGAGCAATGGAGCAGATTGTCAAAAAGCTATCCAGCAAACCCCTGCAGGCTTGACCCAAGGAGAAGTGGCTGTAGGGCCTTTTCAAGCAACCTTGTCTTCCTCCTTCCTTTTCCCCTGAGCCAGCAGGCTGGCCTCTGCAATCCTCATGCTAGAAGGAGTTTGCTGGGTTGCTTTTTGACTATCTACTCCCTCAAACCCCCCCCCAATCTGGGTTGAACAGCTTCTTCCCTTCCCTCAGTTCACTTCACCAACCAGTGTGCACAAACTGAGTCTCTGTAAGCAAGAATTGAGAAAGCTCATTGTTTTGATGCTTGCAAATTATAGTACTGCACTGGGATTTTTTTGTTTGTGCAAAATATGGGTGGTTTTTTAAAAATATATTCACATTTTTTCACTTTCATGGGGGTCCTGCCCCCCCCAACCCCTACAAATATGAAGGACCAACTGTGCTTTAAATTCTTAAGAAGCCCACCTGAAGAGGAACTCTGACATTTCACTTCAGGCAAACTTTGGGTAATAATTCTGTGTTGCATATATTAAGATGGGCATTGCTGAGTATGTAATAATTTGGTTATTTATCTTCTTTTTTTAAAAAAAAAACCAAACAAACTATTTACACAATTCCATAACATATTGGTTTCTAGAAATCCCAGATGATTAACATGATTACATATTCAATCATACAAAATACAATAAATCTTTCGGTCTCATTTTGACTGACTTACTCTGAATCTCACCTGTATTTTGTGTCCCACTCCACTCCTTAAAGAATACTACTACAGGTTGTGTTAACAATTGTACGGAGTACAAGATAAACATAGTGATTAAGTATAGGTTAGCAAAATGATAATTGGCAATAAAGGCCGCAACTTGCTGATGGCTGCAAATGGTTGGCACTATTGCATGAGTCCAGATCCCTTCATTGCCCAACCCGGTGTTAGCCAATAGTCCAATGTCGGTTGCTCCCAACCCTCCTGGAGGGTAAAGCTCTTGGCCGAGCCGCTCCACTCAACACTCTCTCCTCCCCTGGAAACAAGGTGTTAAACATTAAGCAGGGGAGGGTCTCCATGAACTTGAACTTGAAATTAAACTTGAATTTCATGGAGACCCCCCTTTTCCCACCTACCTGAATCAGGACCTATGCCATCTGCCACAAAAAGTGCTCCCCATGAAAACTGCCTCCTGCTAACCATTCCACCAGCCATCAACAGGCAGCCCTACAGTACTTGATCCGCCATGGGCCATGCAGGAAGCATCCTCTCCAGGTGTATGTACACTGTGAAGGCCCTGGATCGCCACCTTCCCAACTTCATGATGGTCTCAGCAGATAATCCACCCTGTGCAGCTGTGGTTGCCATATCAATCCTGAAGGAGTGGCTTCCAAACTTCTGCTGTCATCCCCAGCCTCCTCAGTCCTGCTCTCAGCATGCTCACAAACTGAAACCAGGTCAGCGGTGTTCCATCCCTGTGCTGGAACAAGGGCCCCTGCCCCACACCTTGCACTTCCAAGAACTCATGCATGCTGGCCACTGGGCATGGAGCAGACCCTTCCACACTCCACAGTCACAGTGTTGCCCCTTTCCACACTGATCACATTTTGAGTGCCGGATGTGTAAGGACAGCATGCCATTTCCTATAGCTGCATCTCGGAGCTGCAGTGCCCTGCTGGATTTGTTCTGCTTGGAGGAGCATACCACCGCCCCCCAACTCTCAAGGCCCCAAACAAGGCAATGGTATAGGTGGTGCTGAACAGCAAGGCCTCATATTCAGAATGGCAAACTGCCGGCAATATCCTGACCAGGCATGCCAATAGGCTGTAGGAAACTGGTCTCTGGGAATCAGCCACTTTTGGGGTGATTCTCCTCCAATCATCCACCGCCTTCCTTATCATGAAGATGTTGCATGTGTCGCCATAGCCCACTGTTTTGCTGAAGGAGATGCCTGCCATGTGTACGGATATGGTCCTAGGTGCCAATCCCTGCTCCTTCAAGGATGCCAAGTAATGCATTACCTCACATTCCACTGCAGGCCATGGAGCCCCATAGCCATGTCACAGTTTGAAGGACAAAAATTGGGATGCTGCCGGCCTGTAGCTCGCTCATGTTGATGGTACCAATGAGTCCGCCACTCCTTGAATCACTGTCTGCTCCCAAGGCTCCAGAAGTTGTCTGGGAAAGGGACTGCTGCTTTGTCGGCATTCGGGGTCAGCGCACGGAAACTCTTGCCCTGAAATAGAGATAATGCATCTGCTATCTCGTTGTCCATGCCGGGAATGTGCCAGGTGTAGAAACTGATGTTGGTCTCTCGGCAGACCAGCATGACCCTCTTGGACCTGGAGGACTGCCTGTTGATGATCCGCACCACAGACTGATTATCACACCAAAAAAATAACCTCTTGTCCTTGGACTCCAGATGACCACCACCACTAGGATGGGAAAAAACTTCAGAAATGTGAGGTCCCAGGCCACCCCCGTCTCTCCCCATTCCTGCAGCCAAGGCTGAGAGTACCAGTGGCCTTTGTAATAAATCAAACCAAGGCCGCCAGCTGCATCAGAATGCACCTGCAGACCCCCTTCCAACGCCTTGCATTCTTGCCATACTGTGATTCCATTGTAGTATTCCAAAAATGCCATCCAGACCTTCACATCCTCCTTCACTACTTTCATTAGGTGAATGTGGTGATGAAGGGATCGAACCCGCCCTGTGAAGCATGCCACCCGTGCACAGAAGGCCCTCTCTGGAGACACCATCTGACATGTGAAGTTCAAATGTCCCAGCAGTGTCTGCACTTTCTTTGAGCGTGTCTTTGTCTCTTCCCAGGAGGCCACACAGTTTATCCCTCAAAGCCTCCAGCTTGTCCTTGGGCAGGCGGGACACACCCAGAATAGAGTCTAGCTGTATCCCTAGGTAAACCAGGGATGTTGCCAGCCCCACCATCTTGTCCAGTGCCAGTGGGACACCAATCTCCTCTGCTAGGGCCTGAAAGGAAGAAAGCAGAAACCCACACTCCATCCCCCCAGCCGGCCCCATTATTAGAAAATCATCCAGGTAATGCGTGGCAAACAGGGACCTTACCCTGTGTGGCAAGGCCCATTCCAGAAATAAGCTGAACTTCTCAAAGGCCACACAGCTGATGGAGCAGCCCATGGGCAGGGCCATATCGTAATACCACCTGTCCTGAAATTTGAAGCCCAGAAGGCAATGGTCATCTGGGTGTACTGGAAGAAGCCAGAAAGGTGATTGGATGTCACATTTCATCATGAGGGCCCCTGGTCTGCACGTCTGTAGCAGATCATGCACGTATGGCATGATCCAAGGATGCATATTGCACCGAGCATAGCTCTGGTGGAATGGCATCGTTGACCAATGACACTTTTGGGTAGGACAGGTGGTGATTAGGCAGTATTCCCCCAGGGTTTTCATGGGCACCACCCCAATGAAGATATGCACAGGTTAGGCATGGGAGGTTTGCTGAAAAGGCCTGCAATCCTGTCCACCTCCTGCTCCTTTTCAATTTTGCCGGCTAGTACTTCTGGCAGCTGTGCCACAGACTTTACATTGCCAGACACCGGCGCTTCCCTCGGCCCCACAAATGGAATGTGAAAACCATGTTCAAAACCGTCTGCTATCTAGACTGCTGCCTTTTTGTTTGGGTAGGCTGCAAGGAGAGGGCTCATGGCATCCAGTTGGGCTGGTGTATGGGCCATGCGACCTCTCCCTGCCGCCCGGGAAACTGCCTCATTTTTCATTGCCTTGGCTGGTGCTGTCCCCAGACCTTCCTGCATCCTTCCTGGTGCTGGATGACACAGGGCAACTGCTCCGAAAGGACTGGCTTCCCCCAGAATACCTGGAGCAAGTGGCCTTAGGGTGCCCTCCCCTGTAAGTCTCACGCATGTGTGTTCAAAATGGCATTGGTACCTGGGGCACTTACCTCCATTGTTTTCCCAACAGACCTGCCATTTTCCATCCTTCTTCCTGGGAACCCTGGCAACCTCCCCTTTGTCCTGCCAGCTTGTCCCCATGGCAACCAACCAGGTTGGATTGTCAATGGCCTCCCACCTGTGCATGGCAGACATGGAGGCCTTCTTCCTACATTCCACATCATAGAAGATGGCCACCGAGTACACGGCCATCACCCTTACCTTTAGCACCTGATGAAGGTGGTTGATCAGGTGCCAATCTCGTTCAGGGAAGACCATGGCCACCCCCCCCATGAACACTGTGTACCCCCCAAGCCAGTTGGTGATGGTGTGTTCCACCAAGTCGGCTATTGATTTTTTGCCATCTTATTTGTCGCCCTTGTGCAATCTGGCCTCCTTGCTTGGAGGAGGGGACGAGTGAAAAAAGTCTACATAATATCCTTTCAAAATCTTTCCAAGTAAGCGCCCAGAGGGTCCTCTTTCAACTTGGCCTCCACCAGCTCTCCGCCAGAAGAATTCTTACCAACATTCCTTTTATAATAAGAATAATAATAAAAAAAATAAAATTTATTTTTACCCCACCCCTCTGTTAAAAACAATTGGGGCGGCTTACAACAATTAAAATACAACAATGCTGACGAAAATCCCTAAGCACCACCCACTGCCACCCTCCCCCATAAAAAGATATTAAACTAGTATAAAATTAAAAACCACCTAAACTAAAACCGCCTAAAAAAACAAATACAAAAATCAGCAGCCAGCAAGACTAAAAGAGGCCAGGAGACGCAGCTCCTGAGGCCGGGATCTAATCAGGAAAGGCCTGCCGAAAGAGATCCGTCTTTAGTGCTTTTTAAAAGCTACTCAAGGTCATCATCTGGGTGAAAGGGGTCTTCAAACCAGGTCTACCAGGTTGGGCTTTTGTCAGATTCCACTTTTGCCTGGCTCTTGCACAGCCGCAAAGCCCAACCTGGCAGACCTGGTTTGAAGACCCCTTTCACCCAGTACCTGAACTTGTTGAAGGCCTCATCAGAGGAAGATTCGTGATGAGGAACATGAACTGGGACTGTGGCGATGCAACCTCCTTTGCTTCCATCTAGGGCTCCTCCTCCATCGAGATCTACTATTATGAATGGATGACGAGTCACGTGAATCAGAGTGCCTGGAATCTCTGGAATCACTCCTGCCCCAGGATTGCCATTGCCGAGAGCACCAACTGCCACTGGCAGTGTCATGTGCCCCACTGGAAACTCCAACGCTGGAAGACATGGTGGGTTATCCTCTGTTGATAGACACTGTGCTGGCAGGAAGAACCGGCCCACTTTCTAACTGCGTAGGAACCAACCTGTCCATCTTCTGTAACATCAGAGACAAGGCCCCCATGATGTCACCCACACTTGGTGCCAGAGCAACGAAGGCTTCAGTGGGTGGCCTGGGGTCTCCCATCACCTCCGGGTGCCCATTCTGTCTTGCCAGACCTGAAGGCAGAGCTGGACCCACATTACCATTGGTAGGAGCATGGGGTTTCTGTGGTGGTGTGTCCAAGTGCCACCTCTTCTGAGTGGCCTTCTTTGGAGGCATGTTTGCTCTGGCCCTGACACCTTGCTGGCTACTGTGTTGTGTCTTAGTATTGTTCCCCCCTGATTGTTTCCTGTTATTGTTTCATTCTTTCCTTATTTCAAACACAGGGCTGCCAGTCTGCTTTGGACAAAATTAAAAAAGAGAGGAGAGGAGTGTCACAGTGATCTGCCCCCTGGCATCAGTAGGTAAGCCCCGCCTTCTCCAGACTCTGAAGCCTGAGCCCCCATGACTCGACCACCACCCCTAGTAAGGGAAGAACAGGATCCCAAAGGGGATCTGCCCACTTGGGCAAAGCACAGGGGCTGTTGAAAAAAGGGGGATGCTGCTCCCCCACCCCCCTTGGGACCCTACCAGTTATCCCCCCTTTACCCAGGCCCCTTCCCACCCTGCTGAGCCCTCCCTATGAGTCCCACAGGCAAAATTTATTAAATGCCAGCTGTTGACCCACAGCCTAAGGACCCAGAAAGGAAAATAGGAAAGGGAGGGAAGGGAGAGGGGGGAGGTCCAGGCTGACCCCTTCCAAAGCTGCCATGCACCCTTCCCTCTCACCACCCCCGGCACTGCTGAACTCGTGGCCTTCTGCCATCCAGAGATGCGGCCAACTGCCACCCAGAGATGTGGTCATCTATTGCTGTAGTTGCAGCTGTGCAGCTGTCCATTGCCGTAGCCATGGCTGCCTGCCACTATGGTCACTGGCTGCTGGCCGTGGCCATGGCAGCCTGAGTGGCAACCACCTTGCTGTGGCTGTCTGCTAACTGGTTCTGCCCTGATGGACCCCGAGGGGGGGCTGGCAGAAGCAGCCAGAGGAGCACTTCCTATGCACCAATCCTGCCGCCAGCTGCTTCAGGCCTCCCCAGCTCCGCCTCTCTCACTACAGATGTCCTTCTTCAGCTCGCAATGAGCCAACTGAGGACCCTGCACTTTTATACCAGCCCCCGGTGTGGGCTCCTTGTCATCCGGCCATGCCAGAAGCACGGCCAGAAGTTCTGCTCCCTACCTAGAAACAGACCAATTGGGGCAAGGGAGGCTTGCCCCGATTGGCCCCCACCTTCCCACACTTTCATGGCCACAAGGCAGGCCAAGAAAGAGAAGGCCTGCCATGGCGGCCCCCATGCTGGCCATGAAGCCACGGGGGCCACCGGTGGAGGATCTGTGGGTGCGCCAGCCAGGCTGCAAACAGGCCCACTGTCCAGTCGGTAAGCCCCCTTCTTTCCATTCTTATTTTGTGCTGCATTTTTCAAGACTTTGTGGGGGGTTTCCTGCTCCTAAACATGCATGATTTTAATACATATTTTCCTATAATTTGAACATTCATCAGTGTGTTTTATCTAATATCCTCCTTTTACTAAAATGTGTTCTGGTTAACCCCCCCCCACACACACACACAATCTGTACACTTTTTAAGTATTGACATCATTTTGTGTGTGGTGTAAGCCTTGTAAATATGTAATTACTAAAGCTGGGGGTTCATTTTCTCACAAGTCTTCGGAGGTGTGAAAATGCTGATTTCCTTGAGACTGTTGGATCCAATGAAAATTTCCTTCCATCCTTAATAAAATTAAGTAATAAAACTATAGCACAGTAGTAAAACAATAAAATATATCATTAAAATGAACATCATTTTTATGCAGTACATTGACCAGCTTCCTGTAGCGTGTTAGCCAATGGCTAAGTATCTAACTTTCAATAAACTTAATTCAATAAATTTACACTGTATAGAGCCTGTTTTCCAATATACTGATTAGTTACATAATGTTGTATGTTAATGTTGGGCCAGTGATCATTTTTGAGATGCAAGCAATTTTTATGAATTGCTTACATTGTCAAACACTTGAATTGGTGCCTAATTAAGCTTTTATCTTTGAATGTAAAGTTAATTTGCCACTAATCTAGCCAACTGTGGCATTATACTATTATAAGGACACCCTCCGAATAAGAAAAACTGGATGGTAAATTGCTGGAGGGGAGGAAATCTGATGAGGAATCTGTTCTTGGCCTTAACGGCCTTTTTGGAAAACATGGAACAAACTATAGTTGAATATCTGCATTTACTCCACAATACACATGGATAAACATAGTAACAGAGTAGGCCTTTTGTAATCTTGCACAGCAAGCTCAAAATCAAGATTGGATAGATCAGTCAGAAATTCTGTTTTGCATATGAAACTTCCAAGATACATCTCAAAGATGGGACCCAGGCTCACAATCGAGCTGTGATGTAGGGGCTGAGAGTAGAAGCCCTTTGTTCTACAATTTCACATCAGCCCCACCCAGCCTAACAAATGGTAAGGGATTATGGGATTTCTAGTCTGAAACATCTGAAAGCCATATAGTTTTTAATGCTCCCATGGACACTTGGTCTCAGTGCAGAGGTCATGTAAACCATCTAAGCATATGAGCCTCTGTGAAGATACCCCAGCTTTATCACTAGCATGGATTTGGTTATGTGTTTCAGGAGATCCTAAATTCAAAATTCAGGAGATTTTGAAAGAATAGAACAGAACAAAGCAAAAACAAACACCAGCAACTATTGGTACATAAGCACTAAGGAGAAGGCTAGAAAGGATTTTGTGATAGTAATTCCTTAAACTAGATAGGGGAAATGGAATATTTTCATTTGCCAGTCAGATAATCCATAGACAGATCTAGCATTCAATCCTTTGGTGTTCTTATCCCATTACTCAGGTACCTTTCTTTCTTTATCTGTTCATTTTAGATAAATTAGAACTGTATATCATGGCTATTCATTGATCTCTTTTGGTCCAACTGTATTTGCATTCTTCAGGAACAGCTGCAGTGGGAGGATACCAACCAATCCCTCTGTTCCAGGATGGGGAAACTTATCAACTTAATCTCCTCCTATATTCATTTTTTTTAGACCTCAAATACTTTCTGTCTCAAATATGTGATTTGCAGATTATCATACATTCTTTTTTATTTGCACAAAACTAATTCAATAGAAGCAGGTATTCCTAAGCATAGATAGGAGCATTGTGGCTGCCTGCTATATGTGTCATGGAGTTGAAGAGGCTCTCAGAAAGAAAGAAAAATGCAATCTAATTCATTACTAACATAAGTGAATGCATAGGGATTCAAACTCAAGACTCAAGAAGGTCAAGAAAAGTCAGGCCCCTGAAGTCTGTCTAGATATCAGTTTTGGTTTCTCCTGAATTTGGTTTTCTTTAAAGTTTAAGTAATTTCTTTCCCAATTAGAAAGCAATTTGTGGATATTAATGCATCCCATTTAAAAAAAAATGATATAAAAAGTTTTTTTCCTAACCATCTGTCCTTCTGATGTAGCATCTCACAAAGTTTTGAATCTGTCAGCTCTATGTGAGAGCCAGTCACTGGTTCCTGAGTCCAGGTTTATGGTGATGATCTTTTGGGAAATAGAAACTGGACGATGATGATAATGTTTGATGGTGATGCTTCATGAATTGCATGGGATCTGTGAGGATGCCACTAGTGTCAAAATCTTAATATGGGGAATATTTAATTAGATCAAAATGTCAATGAGAGACTGGATAATGGCAGGATCTTTTGACCTATGTATACAAGTAGTAACTGAGGAGACCCCAATCCAGAAGGTACAATGAAATGATCTTTTTTGAAATTAATCTTAACAGCATTTACTCTTACGCTCAGGATTCCAGCAATCACACAAGGCTATCAAAAAAGTAGGAAATATTTTGATAGAAGAATAGAATAAGGGGATTGTGGGTTATACTATACCAATCCTGGAGAGACGAGATCATGAAGTAAGCTGGCAGCGAGGAGGTCTGGAAGACAGAATGGTAACACAGACTGACATGGAGTTGGAAGAAAGAAGGTCTGTGCACCTGGGGACACAGACTGACAGAGTGTCAGGAGGAAAAGAATCTGGGCACACTTTGGTAGGGTTTTAAGGTGGTATTTATATTTCATAATTCCGCTGAAGGGATGAGATTTAGAATGGAATACAATGTTTCTTGGAGTTTCCCAGGACTAGACAAAGGGGTTTTCGGTTGTGTTAATGATTGTTAATGGACAAAACATTTGAACTGAATAAGAGCAGGCAATGTCTATTGTTGAGGAGAGGAGGAAAACCCCGTTTTGAGGACCATTGAGGATTCTGCTATTTTTGAGTGGATTCGTGAACTACTCATTTACAGGTGTTCTTCAGGAAGAACTCTGACCTGGGTATGATCTGTTTGATAAATTTCCCAAAGGCACTTCCCTAGATTGTACACGTCTCCAGCCTTGGTATCGGGGGATCCCTGGTTTAATTACCAACCACGTGGAAGGCCAAACCAAGCCAAAATATTAAATATTGCTAATTATGCAATATTCCAATCTGGGGGCTGTCAGGGTAGGTAACAAAGGTGATGATTTCTATAACAAGTTTAATTTATAAGCTAGGCATTTATTTTTTCACTGTCAGTGAAAATAAATCTGAGTTCTCCTTATGTCTGATTAGTTAACAGTTATTCCTCCACTCTAACCAGAACCAAAAATGTGTTATGCTAACTTTAAAAGCTCACTTCATCAGGTGGAGATGATTAAGAAATTACTATGCAAGGCAAACAAGTTTCAAGGGAAGAGACTTATGGCTACAATGGAGACCTAAAATTTTATGGCCTACTTTCACAGCTTTTGCCCATTATTCATTGACTCTCTGGAGATTTTCACACTACACTGTTACTATTCCACTTTATTTGCTATGGCTGCCTCCTGTGGAATCCTGGGATTTGCAGTTTAGGGAGGTCATTTACAACTCACAGCCAAGGAGCTCTTTGGCCTCACTAAACTACAAACCCCAGAATTCCACAGCAGGAAGCCACAGCAGTTAAAGTGGAATAGTAACACTGTAACAGTGTAGTCTGAAAATATCTTCTCTCTCTCTCTCTCTCTCTCTCTCTCTCTCTCTCTCTCTCTGTGTGTGTGTGTGTGTGTGTGTTAAGTAAAGGGGGGATGGGAGGCGAGGACTCATGTGCATTCAAAACCAAAGATTATACCATGCAGTACTCTTTCTTTTCTTATCTTTCTTCAGAATGATGAACCTGTGTTGATTTTGCACAAGTTTTCATAAGTAAAACTACTTTTATATACCTTACAAAGAAGACTCACTTTGCTTTCTTTCTCTGCTAGATCCTGTGGGGGGCAAAGTGGGATGGTGAACTTGTTCAACAGCTGCCCAATGCATTAGTTACTCTGTTTGAGAGATCTATGATAATCTCCCATATTTCCCAATAATTGGTACCTGAAAGCAGAAATATTTTCACAGATACCACACATTCTGTCCTCTGGTGTACACATGAGGTTTGGAAGTTCATAGGAAGTTTGTTTTTAATACGAAGTTGAAATAAAATTACTGGCAACTGAAACACGAGGGGAGTAACAGTGTGGGATAAAGAAACACACTTGCATTCAGGGTGTTTGAGAGAGAATCTTACCTAAATACTAATATCAAGGAACATAATTCAACCGAGGCCAAGCATATTTAAGTATAGATGCTAGAGGAATTTGATATTTGTAAATTCCAATACACGCTGACCTGATCTGTACGTCCCAGACTGTTGTACAGATCAGAATATAGCTATGCTTTGGATCTCATACTTCTAATACTGCAATGCAGTTCTTATCTATGCTTTGGAGGCTGTGTCCAATAATAATGAAATGAACACAAATAGGAGGGTGAATAGTAACCCTACAGGGCATGCTTAATTCCTAGTTTCTCCCAATGTCCTTAAAAAGACAGAAAGCATTAAGCAATAATGCTAAATTCTCTCAGTCTGTATTCTGGTCAACATAGCCAGCAGCTGAAACAAACTCTAGACCTCAATGAAGAAGCAAAAAACCCCAAAAGAACACCAATGTTGTTTATCTTGTTTCTTCCAAATCTTGTTGATTTACAAATGGCCATTTTCTTCCAATTATTTTTAAACATGATGGAGATAAATTCCAGCACTATCGAACTAGAAAAAGAAGAGGAATGTATCCATATTGCTGTCAAGACAGCTTTTGAAAATTCTTTGCAAATATATGCTGTATTTTATTTGGAGTTTTCAGCTGTAAAATCCTTTGCACACACCTAAAACAATGAAAGAACTTGGGATGACACATGATAGTTTATTAATTACATCCTTTTACCTGTTCCGTTCCTACAGGGATATTTGAAATGACTTTACTAAGAGAGCTTTTGCCAATTTTCTACTCTACTTTAATTTCTCCAGCAAAGATAAGAGCTTCCAAGTGTGCTTGACATCAAGTTAGGTTAAATGGAGTATCAAAATCAGAGAGATAGTTGAGTCTGGATGGCAAAAAAATATTAGTGGATTCTTTTTTCTAATTAAAGCTGAAGTGCCACTTCTGCCACTTCACCTGAAAAACCCATCAATATGTTTCTAAACCATCTACTGCATCTATGCATGGTCCAATTAATAACACAGTTTCTTCCTTGATCTTCAGAAATACTTCTTATAAAGGCTTGTGTTACCCCTAAGTGTGGTTCAGCCATTTTACTAGAGAAAGATTTGTACATACAAAGAACTATTTCTGAAATGGTAACATATATCATACACAGCAGTTTCATCAGATCAGGCCCAGCCTATTTGGGATGGTGCATGTAATAGACAAAGAATCTTTATATACTTAAATCTACTATGAGATTTTGACATATCCAAACACTAGCCTAACAATAATGCTTAGCACTTAGATGTTGCTGTTGCTTTTGTTGCTGCTGCTGCTGCTGCTCTTGTTTGCCTTCAAGTTGTTTCCAACTTACGGGAACCCTACGGCAACCCTATCATGATATATATATATATATATATATATATATAGTTCAACTTTTGTTCTGAGGGGATTCTCCATTGCCCTCCTCTGAGGCTGAGAAACTGTGGCTGGTCAAAGGTTGCACAATTCAAGTACTCAAATAGCTTCATAGACAGTATCTCATAAGCAAGTATGTACATAATGTAACCAATGTATTAGATAGGCATCACTCTAAATCCTTTCTTGTAAGAAGAAGGCAACAGGCAAATCTGTGTTTACCTTTAGCATTTGCACATACTTGAATGGTTAGATCCATATACTGTGTTTAGTTTAAACAATGATGACTATTTTGGGCTTGCTTTGCTCTGTTAAAATCATTTACATACTTGTATTGGAAATCAGACTGTGTATTCATTCTTTTTCTTAGAAAATTATAAAATTCAGTTACTAATTATAATGATACTAGTAAATTTTATTTATTATTAGTTATATTACTTTTTTATTTTATTTTTATTTATTTAGTTATTTATACCCCGCTCTTCAGCCACAAGGCTATCAGAGTGGCTTAAAAATTGTTTTAAGCAATAGCTATTTACTCATCTACACTGCATTAAACCGTTTCCAATGTGTGTTAGCTAATTGCCCCCACAAGCTGGGTACTCAATTTACTGACCTACGAAAGGATGGAAAGCTGAGTGGACCTTGGAGCCCGCTGGAATTCCACCTTTCTTCCAAGGAGCTCAAGACAGTAGACAGGGCTTCCTCCCTCTCCATTTTATCTACATAACAACCAAACTAGGCTGAAGGAAAGTGAGTTCCATGGTTTAGTGGAGACCTTAGCCTGGATTTCCTGTGTTCAGAACTCCATCTGCTATATCACACTGGTTCATTTAGTGCTTTTTAAAAGTACTTACCCTACAGGTCTGTAATGCAGGGCAATATTATTATCACCATTTTGCCGACAGCATACTGAAGTAGTAAAAAAAAATCGGGGTTCTTCTTGATTCAAATATTAACACAATCAATAGATTGCAATGAACCGGCTTAAGCAAACTTTAATAATTGTCATTGTGGCCATGGAGAAATTAGCCCATTAATGAAGGAGAAATAATTCAAGATGATATACGATGATGTTTAATTGTTTCAAAAGCCCAGGTCATTTTGTTCTAAAATATTTTATGGCCTTCTTCAGGTGGCTATGAAATATAAAGAATAACTTATAAGTATGTTAGGGCTAGGAGCTTCCATATCAATCAGGTGGTGAACCTGCTCTGGGGTTTAGTTTGAACTTTAATGGTACTATCCATGGTGCTGAACCTATTTGGGGATCAGGTTCAGTATCTTGGATAGCTCCTTTAAATTGTGGATCAAAAGCCAAAATGGATGAACTGTTGACTGACATGAGAGCCATCATCTACTACTATGGCTGTAAATATAATAAAGTACATAAACATACAAATAATTGTGCATTACAAATGAGACCTGTACATACTTAATCCAAGAAAAGAGTCTACAAAAGTCTCTAATATAACTTACTAGTAATGAAAACAGCAGCAACAGCAACAGCAACAAAGTCTATACAAAAAACTCTGGATGATACTCTACTCATTAGAGATGCTCCGAGAATATGTTTGTGCTCAAGGACATTCACATATAAATGTACTTCGGGTAAAGAAAAGGAAATGATATCCCGAGGCTCTAGACCTTTGCCTGAAGGGATGGGAAGATGATCATTTGGTTTTGAATGTAGTTGCACTCATGTTCATCAATAGCACTTTTCATATGTCATTTCATATGTTTCATATGTCACTTGACTTTGAAGGATCATCAATCTCCTGTTTAATTATTATTATTATTATTATTATTATTATTATTATTATTGCTTTATGAAGAAAGTTAATTACAGACTGGTGGGATTTCCGTGCTGTGAAAAATATGGACCTCCTACAGTGACTCCCTCTCACATTTGTCTTCTATTTAACCTCAGGCGATTGTGTGAGTGTGTGTGCTGACATGTATCCCCGCATCATTGTACTGCCGATTGGATCTCTCTCCTAATATCCCTAGCTCAAAACACAGGAAAATAAAGTCATGAAATCCCTGCTATTAAGTATAGTTCCAATATGAAAAGCCACTTTTTGTCTGAAGCTCATTTAGATTTCCCTCAAACTGGCCAGATATTATGATCTGTCTTGTGGCAAGAACCAAGACAAACATAAATTTGATGAAGATTATATGAAAAGAACTTGAATTTTTAGATATTTATTATGACTCTAAGAGAAAGTACAGGAATTTGAGTGCTCTGCTCATGAAAACCTGTCTTGGAGTCCCTAGGCATTTTGACATGAAGTGCTGAGCTTGTGTTGCAACTTCATGTATCAGACACATTCCTCATCTTTAAACAGCTGCATGAACCTCTATTTGTGAAAGGGATCTAGGAGTCCTAGTAGATCACAAGTTGAACATGAGTCAACCGCGTGGTGTGGCAGCTGAAAAGGCCAATGCAATTTTGGGTTGCATCAATAGAAGTATAGCATCTAGATCAAGGGAAGTGATAGTGCCGCTCTATTCTGCCTTGGTCAGTCCTCACTTGGAATACTGTGTCCAGTTCTGGGCGCCAAAATTCAAAAAGGATATTGGCAAATTGGAGCATGTCCAGAGCAGGGCAACTAAAATGGTGAAAGGTCTGGAAACCATGCCATATGAGGAGAGACTTAGGGAGCTGCGTATGTTTAGCCTGGAAAAAAGACGGTTAAGAGGCGATATGATAGCCCTGTTTAAGTATTTGAAGGGGTGTCACGTTGAGGATGGAGCAGGCTTGTTTTCTGCTGCTCCAGAGACTGGAACACAGAGCAATGGATGCAAGCTCCAGGAACAGAGATTCCACCTCAACATTAGGAGGAACTTTTCGACAGTAAGAGCTGTTTGGCAATGGAACACACTCCCTCAGAGTGTGGTGGGGTCTCCTTCCATGGAGGTCTTTAAACATAGGCTGGATGGCCATCTGTCGGGCATGCTTTGATCGGGATTTCCAGCGTGGCAGGGGGTTGGACTGGATGGCCCTCGTGGTCTCTTCCAACTCTACAATTCGGTGATTCTATGAGTTCATTTTCTTGTAAGAACTCACTTGAATGTAAAACACCCCCCTGACAGATTTAATGAAGATAACGTGTGTGTGTGTGTGTGTGTGTGTGTGTGTGTAAACTGAATATTTGATGAAGAAATCTGTTTTGGCAATCCATTATCTAGAAAGGGAGGCAGATGAGGACACAATGAATAAACTAGTTGTAGCTGCCCTAATTAACCTTAATTCTACTGCTGCCCTCCCCTACTTTATTCAAAAGGAAGATGTCATTAAGATCAAGATCCTTTTAATGAGATCATTATAAGAGCAACTGCCCATTACTTTACATGCTCCTGAATACCATTCTTTAGACTCTCAAGTGAAGATCTTTCCCAGATCATTTCCACAGAAGATGCCAGCGATTAAATATGGATGGAAACCATGTGCTTTGGTAGAGAGACCTGGATTTTTTGCTACGTCCCCTCTTTGCATGTATATTTCAGAAAGAGCAACGTGATAAAATTCTACTTCTCCCCATCACTGGGTACATTAAACTGGTCTGTTCCTCTGATTATCTGCTGGTGGGACTACTGAACCCATCTGGATCAAGCAACTCTAACTGTCTTGATAGCAGAAATTTTGAACTGGCACTGAAACTGACAATATGGGTGAAAAACTGAAGATAAGTATTAGGGTATTAGGTTTTTGAGGCACAGTTGTAAGAATCACACTTTGGGGAGGTATTAAGGAAGTCACCAGATAATCACTTCTTCAAGTTTACACTTGTCCATAACCATCAATCTGGAAACAGGTAACTTAAAGGCAGTTTCATACTTATTGCCAGCAACTAATTTAAGCAAATGAGGCATTTGTCTTCCTTATTCTTTGGTTCTTGCAAAATATTAGAAGCCTTTATCGCAGTTTTCTGTGTGTAGTCATATAAAAGCCTTTGCATAAAGATTGGAAGTGGTTGTGTATATGCCATATTTTTAAAAAATGAATTGTTGTGAAGTGATGGGCCTCCAAGATCCCCTGTGGAACCAATGCAGCCCAACCTTGAAGATTGTCCACCTCTGCTATACACACAGCACCTTGAGCTCTGCTCCCTAGACTATCAAACTTGCCAGGACTTTTGCTGACTAGTTGCAAACTTTTAAAATTATATGCAAAGTGCCTATAATCTCTCTGCCCCAATACTCATGCAGAGTTATTAATAAGCAATTCATGGGCCAGGTCAGTGACTTTAGAAAGCTCTCAGCACCTCTCACTTTCAAAACTAAAATACTGGCTTCTTCTTCACAGTTTGAGAATAGTACAGTTTTCCTCAGCCAGTTTTCCTAACTGTCTATAAACAGATAATGGAAATACTGAGTCATTCAGCGCTAGATGTTTACTCCAGTGTAGTTAATTTTTCTTCAAACTTATGCAAAATGCATAAGCGTTAGTTGGCAGTCTTCCTGAACGGTGTGTGTTGTGCATATGCATCCATTCAGAGCAGAGCTTCCAGTTTTCCTTTCAAGAATCAATACAAATGGGAAGGATCTCTTAAAGACAAAATACATTACATTCCTTGCTAGCTCCATAGCATTCAGCATATCCTCTTCAGAGTTGTGAAGTTTCCCACTACTTAGTTTTCTCTGTCATTTTATTCCAACAGTTACAGAAAACATGAAGCCTTCCAGATGTTGTTGGACTGCAAATTTCAGCAGTCTTGCCAAGCAAAAACATACATGAGAAATGTTAGAAGTTGCCATTCAGCAATCTGTAGAGGATTTTGCCCTATGTGTAACATCAGGAAGTGACAAGAAGGTGGCTTGCCGCTGGCCACCCTTCTACCCAGCCCTCCTGTCCCCCCCGGCCCCATCATGTGTTACCTGGCTGGGGGGGGTGCCGCATGGCAGGCGGATGGGTGCCGCCATCTTCCCATCTCCTTCCCAGAAGCCTTTGGGGCTGGGAGGGTGGGAGGAGCAGGAGCCAATCAGGGGCCAGCTTGCCTGTCCCTGATTGGCTCAAAAAGGGCACCAAATGTGGGGTTAAAAGGCTGTGCTTTGGCACGACCCACCCCAGAACAGAGGCGGTGATGGAGGCAGCGGCTGGGCACTCTGTTGCGGCCTCCTGAAGATGGCTCCGGAGACAAGTAATACAGAATCCAAGAATACCCCCAACCTACAAACCCTCAATCTACAATCATATACAGAACAGGTTGCAATCCCAACCTCATGTTAACTTTCTTTGTGACAAAGAGATCTGGATAGAGCTTCCCGTTAGGAAGAAAGAATTTTGTGCTTTTTCTGTCTAGCATTTGACATCCCAAAGTGTTGCAGAGAAATTATTCTGTGAAGAAAAATGAGTGTTTGGGGGCATTTTTTTAAAAAAAGCCCCTGTTTCCTATATACAAAATGAGTTTTCTTCACAGAAAAGAGGTGCCCCCCTTTTTTTTTTGCTCAGAAACAGGTGGGATCCTTCCCCCCACACACACACACAGCATATATTTTTCTTCACATAATAATTCCTCTGCAATGCTTTGGGATGATCAAATACAGAGAGACAACTGTGGAGAAATATTCATTTTATCCTGCAGCAGAGAGAAACTGTTGTAATAGATTGTTCTCACATGCAAGGATGACATAAAGATTTACATCACTGGTTGGCTTCATTTCTGTAAGAAACTACTTCATGTCACCACCATTGAGATATAGCCTTATTGGCCATATATCAAAATAAAACAATCCACAAAAGAGGGATGCCAATAAAGGTATTGCTCTGGCCAAAGATAGTTGGGCAATAAAGGTATTGCTCTTTTGTGGATTGTTTTATCCCACACCATCATGTTGAACACACTGAAATTCATCTAATCAAAATGGGATAAGATCTATCTTCAAAGTGGAGTCCAAGTCAAAGCAAATGTGAATGATTTTCTCTGAAAATTATTTTACAGATTCATCACAGCATATTTCTGAAGTCTCCTTCTCAGTATGCTAAGGTCTAGAATGTAGACCTTGATTACATGAGGCAAATGCACTAGTCACAATCATGTTGATATAAATAAAGCAGCAAATAACTGTTGCTATGAAGTAGGCTCTAATGCTAGTGCTAAATAAGATTTGTCCCTAGTTTTTCCTACAGTGTCATCCAAGTTGTCTATACAAGCACTTCCCTCCCCTGTGCTCCTCAGAAAAATGAGAAGTCTGGGTTAAGAAACCAAGGGCTTGTCTAGACCAGCCAGGATATGCCACTTTCCAGCCAATGTATTCTGCCCCCAGAGCTAGTTTGTCCCCCACCCTCTGTTACTGAGATGAAATGGGCTGAAATCTGCATGCACACACTTGCTGCTGCATGAACATGCTGGCTGGTATTGACAGGCTCCTCTGCCACACATCACACTCTCTAAAGCCAGGAAGGAGGTCAGGCTAGGCACATGCAGAAGGACTTGATCACACGCTGGTGGCTTCCTTCCCAGCAGCAGAGCAACTCCAGTGGTGGCAGCAGGCCAGTGTACAGGTGCGGACCCTACATTTTTGTGCTAGACCCATCTGGGTTTTCCTGCATAATGCAAGTTTTCCCAGATGTTAATTTAAAATGTTGTAAAATGGGTTTACCCCAGCTTCCCCCCTGGCTTTGCCTCGGGCGTCATCAGGACTGCCTGGAGGTTAAACAGGGCAAGAGCCCTGAGTCATTTGGATTGCAGGGTTCCAAGCTGGGGGGAGCATGGGTCAATAGCACATCTAGACAAGCCCCAAATAAAAGATACTTTGGAGTGACTGTGTTGACTGCCCTGGCCATTTCCCCATTACACAGATTAACCATTGTGTCAATATGATCACCAGCTCTTATAGCTGAAAAATCCTACAGAACAGGGAGGAATATCTCTGTTTCCATTAGTTTCCAAAAGCAGACTTTTTTAGGCGGTTTCTCTTCTCTGGAGGGATTAGAAGTTTCAAGAAATATAAAACCTATTAAGTAATGATCTGTCCATAACAACAACATTACAGTTGTCCCTTCACATTCACTGGGGTTTGGTTCCAGGACTCCTCATGAATACTCAAATCTGTGAATACTCAAGTCCCATTATATGCAATGGCATAGCAAAATGGTGTCCCTTATATAAGATGGCAAAATCAAGGTTTGCTATTAGGATTATTATTTTTTTAAGAATATTTTCAAGCCATGAATACTCAAATCCGTGAATGTCAAATCCGTGAATGTGGAGGGACAACTGTATTTCAACCTCTCTCCTACACCTTCCTAATCCTGGCTGCGGGGTGGGGTTGGGATCAAGAGGGCTTCTCACATGTGTAGGGCCAGATATTAATTTAGATAGACCCAGAGTTGCCATGAAAGCCATGAAATCTTGACCCCACCCATGGATAGTAAAATGTTCCTGCAAAATAAGTTTGGAAGATATACAAAGCACCTTCCAAACCACCTTTACCAATTCAGGATGAGAAGCAGGGATGGGAGGTGTACCAAAAGACTCCCAATACCTTCTTTTTGGCCAGATACCAGGTAAACACATTCATACTTTGGAGAGTGATGGATGGTACTTAGTGCCCAAATGCTAACTATATGAACTAAGTAGGCAAACCTCTCAGGGCCAGGGAGAGTGTTCCAGATCCAGCATTTAACATAAAGTATCTCATCTCTGGTTATACCCAGAGTACATCTGAAGCTGATGGAGTACTAGCAAAAAAGGCATACTACATTTGCGTGACCTTACTAGTAAGCTTGTCGCAGCATTTTTTAATTCTAAACCCCTACATATTTAGGCAGTCTTTGAAGGCAGCCCCATGTACAGCAACTCAATCTAGCTGTGATTGGATATTTGTGGCAAGATTGTTCCTGATCAAGAAAGGAATGTTTGTTTTAAGAAAGAAACAGGTAAAGTGTTTTCAGTATCCCTGTTAGCTGCGGATGATCTGAGATATAGTTCAAACATGTGGAGGATGCCTTGTTGGAGAATGATTGTCACCATGTAAAAATGAGCTCAGATCAGAATGTCCAGTCGAGAAAAGGCTTTAGCAAAGACAGGAACAAGCACAAAATTTTGCAGGTACAAAAGGAACATTAGGAGTACAGGTTGGTATGGTAACAATTGTCAAGAGGCCCCTGTAATTGCTTAGGCATTTTGTCAACCTGATCCTTGAAGATTTTATGGGCCAATTAAAGTTGTAGAGTGAAAATCACATCAAGGCAGTATGGGGGGATTCTTTGGAAAAAAGTCTTGATATTTAAACATTCTGAGGTACAATTCTGTGACAGTGGAAATAAGCCCTTTACTTCTCCAGTGCTCATAAATTGTAATTTGAATCTCTTGACCCTAGCAAAACAATGTTCTTTCCATTAGAAAACAAGCCTAGCTACTTCACCATTCTTTTGAAACTTCTTTCAGCCCTCACAGTGATTTCCTTGTAAAACATAGACCCCCCCAATTTGCTGTATCGTGTTGAAATGTCATTCAAGTGATTACATGCTTAATTATTAAGATGACCGTATATTTAATCCATTAAGCAAAATAAGTTAAAAAGAAAGAGCATTATAAAAAGATTGTTACTGTGCTGTCAAATAGAATTTCATGATCTAGATCTAGTTGTTAGTTTCAACTACATAGACCCACTGAATGAATAGAAACTAGATAAATCAACATTTGTGCACTTTCTATTGATTCTATAGGTCCTCTTGTAGAGGGTACTAATAACTGAAATTAAGCCTTAATCTCCAGGAACCCTAAAATTAATAGTTTTTTATATATATATATATATATATATATATATATATATATATACTAAGAACTTGAGATTTTTTTTTAAAAAAAAAAACTTAAAGAACTATAGTCAATGAAATAAATCCCAAGGGCCTAAATCCAATTGCTAGTCCCAACTAGAGTAGATGAACTGAAACAATGTGATTACAAAAGTGTAGTTTTCACATTTCACAGATGAAAAGTGAGGCCTTTATTAGACAATCTAATTTAACATGTTATTTCACCAGCATAGAAAAAACCATTTCTATGCCAGCAAAAGAACATTCCCCCTGCACTCACCTTTTCCTCCTGGCAAAGGCTCCCAGCAATAAAGAGGAAGTGAATGGAGTCCTGCTCACTTCCTCATTCAAAATCCTGTGAGACTTCATAGGGTGGAAAATTTAAAAATAAAAACAAAATATACACATAATAAGTAGCACCAAGCACCTGGGCACAAGTCCCAAGTAACCTGGGGGAAGGTCATAAAAACAGATAAACTTACCTGGATGTCCTGATCTCATCTGGAATTGTTTGTGCTGGACTGGCCACTCTCACTACAGTGACGAGAGTTCATGGCCCGAGGTTTCGCACACCAACAATGCTGTCACAAAAGCAAGCAGGGGGATTTGGGTAGCAGAGCAGCAGTGAGAGGGGGCATGGTCAGGAGTAGCTGGCATTTTAGGCCACTCCCACACCCCTCAGGAACACCAGCCAGCCAGCCAGCCAGCCAGGAAGACCCAAGCCTGCAATTGCAGTCAGCTGAGGCCTGGAATGAAGTGGGGGCAGAAATTGGAGTTGTGCTAGGGAAAGGGAGGCATAGTCGGAACAGAGTGAACAGATGTTATAAAAAAAGGCAGGATCGCTGTTTGTTAACTATCCCACCATCACCCTGTTTCCCGGAATGGATTGGAGAGCATACCAACCATTCCACAGAACCTTACTTTGCTCATCTGCAATGCCAGGTCAGTTAAGACTAAAACTCACATTATTTATGATCTTCTTTTAGATGAGGATGTCGACCTGGCGTGCTTCACAGAAACCTGGCTGGGAGAGGGTAGTGCTGTCACGAGGGTGCAGGCTTTCCCAGCCGGGTATTTTGTCAGTGAGCAGGTGAGGGGAAGTGGGCGGGGGGGGGGCGGAGTGGCTCTGGTTTATAAGAACAATCTGACCTTGACCAGGAAACCTGTCCGAAACACAGTCCACTTTGAGTGTATGTACCTTAGCCTGAGGACCAGGGATAATTTGGGGATTTTACTAGTATACCGACCACACCGTTATCTAGCAGACTCCCTAACTGAGCTGACATAGCTAGTCTCAGAGTTGCTGTTGGAGTTGTCCAGACTTTTAGTTTTGGGCGACGTCAACATTCCTTTCGAGACCAGCTTGACAAATCTGACTGGAGCGGCTTTGGAGTTCATGGAAACCATGACAAACATGGGCCTATCCAAAATGGTCATCGGGCCCACACATTGTGTGGGTCATACCCTTGATGCAGTCTTCAGTGCGGAAGAGGAATATCCGTGGGCGGAGGTTATTAAAACCACCGCATTGTCATGGATGGATCATTTCCTGGTCAAGACTGAACTAAGAGTCTCTTCCCACCCCACCGGGGGTGGTGGACCCATTAGAATGGTCTGCCCCCAAAGGCTAATGGAACCAATAGGATTCCAGAAAGCCTTGGAGGGTTTAATGGTTGGTAACGCCGGTGACCCTGTCGAAGCTTTGGTTAACACCTGGAACACCGACCTTACCAAGGCTATTGACATGATCGCTCCCAAGCGTACTTTCCTACCTGCTCCAAACCGTAAGCCATGGTATACATCAGAACTTAGGAAAATGAAGCGGGTTGGACGACTAGAGTGGAACTGGTGGAAAACTCAACTCTTATTTGACAGGACTCATCATAGGAACTTTCTTTGGTCCTATCAAGAGGCAATACATGCAGTGCAGAGATCTTTCTCCTCTGCACATATTGCGTCTGCAGAGTCCCATCCAGCAGAACTGTTTAGGGTGGTAAGGGAGATGACGCAGGTTATACCTGTGCAGAACCCATTGCTTAACCCAACAACGGCCTGCTGTGACGTGTTTAACAACTTCTTTGCAGATAAAATCTCTCAGATAAGAACCAATTTAGATGCCAGTATTTTTACAGAAACAATTGACGAGGTGTTCAGCAACTCCGTTGATGTAAGTTTACTGGATCAATTTCAATCCATGAGTACCGAGCATGTGGACAAGCTACTTGGTAGGGTAAGGAAGACGACCTGCCCTCTCAATCCTTGCCCTTCATGGCTGGCCATCTGAGGGGAGGGTGCCTTGATGGTGTTCTTTAAGGACATCATCAATGCATCCCTCAGGGAAGGGTGTGTTCCATTCTGTTTAAAGGAAATGGCCATTAGGCTGCTCCTGAAAAAACCTTCCCTGGACCCCCTGGACATGAACAACTATAGGAATGGTAACTTCTATGTTACCATTCTTGAGCAAAGTGATCGAGATGGCAGTTGCGCTTCAACTCCAAGTGGTCTTGGATGAAACCAATTATCTAGAGCCATTTCAAACTGGCTTTAAGATGGGATTTAGAGTTGAGACGGCCATGGTTGCCTTGACCTACCTGTGTCTAAGCATCGACAGGGTTAACGTGTCCCTGTTGGTGCTTTTAGACCTCTCAGCTGCTTTCGATATGATAGATCACAGAGCATCCTCCTGGATCTCCTGAGTGGGTTAGGAATCAGAGGCACTGCACTCCAGTGGTTCTGGTCCTTCCTCTCGGGCAGGTCCCAGAGGGTGCTGCTCGGGGATAGTCACTCCAGCAGAAAGGAGCTTACTTATGGCATTCCGCAAGGCCCCATCCTGTCCCCGATGCTGTTTAACCTCTATATGAAGCCTCTGGGTGAGATTATTCGGAGTTATGGGGCTGGATGTTATTAGTACACTGATGATACCCAGATCGATTTGTCCTTGTCCCAATCATTGGCCTCGAATTCTGATGGCACCTCTTCTCTTAATGATTGTCTTAAAGCAGTAATGGGCTGGGTGAGGAAAAACAGATTGATATTAAACCCGGACAAAACAGAGGTGCTGACGGTAGCGGCCCCAAAACCAGGAGTTGGGTTGCAACCTCCAGTCCTGGATGGGGTCACACTCTCCGTTAAGGACTGTGTTCACAGTCTGGGGGTTCTCCTTGATTCATCGCTTCAGATGATTAGTCAGGTGAATGCGATAGTCAGGAGCACCTGTTATCAGCTTCGGCTGAAACGCCAGCTGTGCCCTTTCCTGGAAGAAATGGCTTGGGTCCAACTCATCTTCAGAACCGCCTCCTCCCATACAATCCTCCCCGCACACTCCGGTCTCTGGGAGGAATTTGCTTCAGCCACAAAAATCTAGGCTGTCTGCAACCTCCCAGAGGACCTTTTCAGTAATCACCCCCAAATTATGGATTGACCTGCCAAATGAGATCCATCAGATAATGAGCCTGAGTAGCTCTAAGTAACACTAAAGATGGATCTCTTTCAGCAGGCTTTTCCTAATTGGATCCCAGCCTCAGGAGCTCCTGGCATCTTTTAGTCTGCTGGCTATTTATTATTTTTGTTAATGTGATTTTAGATTTGTTGTTTTTAATTTATATTGGTTTAAGATCTTTTTATGGGGGAGGGTGGGGTGGGTGGTGTTTAGGGATTTTAATCTTTATTTGTATTTTTATTTTTGTAAGCTGCCCGATTGTTTTCACAGAGGGGAGGGGTATAAATAAATATTATTATTATTATTAGTATTATTATTATTGACAGCTTAAGCCATCAGGTTAAATATGACAGGATTTTGACAGGGCATAACTGCAAAAGGGTGACATTGTCTGATATCTGTTCCCTTTCATGGTTATGTGGCATCATTACGATGCTGTATTTTGTCTGTCTGATAAAGTTCTGATACACATGTGGCCGGACATCAGAATATGGTCAAGGTGGCAAAGGTTATTAATGAGGAACTTCAACAGCTAGAGATAACCATGTTCATTTCAAAAAGCAATCCTCCTTTGGTTTCCAGAGCAAAAATTTAATTTTTAGAGGAGCCTTAAAAGACGATGAATGTTATCATATGGATCTTTCAGATTCATTTACAATGTCACTTAGTGCAGTCACAAGAATTGTTTGCATATTTGGCATAAAATATTTGGTCATTAAAGTATAGAATACATCAAAAAATTGGCCAGTCAAGATCTTGCAAGAGACTTTAGCTTTGAAACATGTTGTAATAATGAAAAATATGTAGAGTGCTTGAAAGCAAAGGCCACTAGAGCTCCATATCTGCCAATTACTGAGAGATTATCCACCAAGCCACTGGACTTTTTACATGCTGATCTTTGTGGTCCATTCAGACAAAAGTATATAGGTGGAAACTCTTACTTTATGACTATTATTGATGACTTCAGGAAATACACATACACTTACCTTCTCAAAGATAAAAGTCAAGGTTTTCAAAAGTTCAAAGAGTACTTTAATAGTGTCGCTAACAAATTTGGCTATAAGCCCAAGAGGTTGCACACTGACAATGGTAGAGAGATTGTCAATGTTGAATTTGATCAATTCTTAAAGGAACATGGCACTGAACATCAAACTACTCAGTTTTATACTCCGGAAATGAATGGATTGGCAGAGAGAATGAACCAAACTCTGAAAGAGATGGCATTTGCCATGCTTTTAGAAGCTAAGATGTCTAAAAGCTATTGGTCTGAAACCATTATGACTGCCACATATTTATGTAACAGATTGCCAACCAGATCCAGAGATGCAACCCCATTTCAGTTATGGCATGGAGTTAAACCAAATCTGAACCATCTCATAGTTTTTGGAAGCAAAGCATATATCTATATTCCCAAACAGAAAAGAGACAAACTTGAGAGTAGAAGTGAATAGGGATTTTTTTTTTGTTATGCTAAAAATGCTTACAGAATCTTAAATCCAGATGGATGTGTAGTAAAATTAACAAGTGCTGTTTATGTTGATGAAAGACCACAGTCTAAAACTAATCCAAAGATATCTATCCAGATGTATTTGCAATGGAAGAAGATTCCCACCAGTAGCCACAGCATGTAGAGTTCTTTCACCCTCCTAATGGCTTGCATCCAGAAGTGGCTACACAAGTAGAGGAACTGCCAGCAGATGAGGAACCAGATGGTGCACAAGGGGCAGAGCCAGGTATCCAAGTCCAGGCGAGAAGGTCAGAACGCTGCAATAAAGGTATGCTACCAACAGACACAGAAGAAATTCTTCAACAACCTTCTGATTGGCAAAAGATCAAGGGACTGCCAAAGTCAGATTCTGAGATGTGGGTGCAAGCAGCTACTTTGGAGATGCAATCTCTATATAAGAATAAGACGTGGACTTTGACAGAATTGCCAAAAGATAAAAGGGCAATTAGCTATAGATGGGTCTTTACAACAAAGCAGAATGTAGAAGGGGAAATTGAGACATATAAAGCAAGACTTGTGGCTAAGGGCTACAGCCATGGTGAAGATTACGAGAACTTTTCCAAACAAGGCTGTTGGTGGCCTCCCAGAGGGCCTTCTCTGCTGCTGCTCCCAGATTATGGAATGGCCTGCCAGATGAGATCTGTCTTATTACCACCTTAGACAGCTTTTAAAAAGCTGTCAAGATGGATCTTTCCCAGCAGGCCTTTCCTGAATAACTATCCTGGCCCAAGACTCGTTGTCCTTTCTGAGCTGCAATCAGATTTTTTTTTAACTATTGTATGTTTAATTTTTTTTTCTTTCTAATTTATATATTTTTAATTACTGTATGTTTTTAATCTTTTATAATTTAATATTATTTTAAGGGGGGGTGGGCTAGGGTACTGTGACTATGGAGTTTTTATATTGTAAGCTGCCCCAATTGCGTTGCAGAGGAGTGGGATAGAAATAAATTATTATTATTATTATTATTATTATCATCATCATTATTATTACAACAATTAGGACTCTACTATCTGTTACAGCTTCCAAGAAAATGCATGTTCCACATCTTGATGTTAAGACTACTTTTCTTTATGGACATCTAGATTAGGATTTGTAGAAGGAAAAACTTCCAGGATTCCAAATTCTTGGGAAAGGACATCTTGTATGCAAATTGGAAAAGAGCATTTATGTCTTAAAGCAGACTACCAGAGCATTGAGTGAAAAACTAAATCAGTTCCTCATCAAAGAAGAATTTACTCCAGGCACTGTTCACAAAAGTGTCTACAAAATGTTCAGACATAATAAATGGACTTATATTACAAGTTATGTTGATGATCTGATCCTATCCAATGAAAACAAAGCAGATAGTGAAAAGATAATCCAGAATCTCAAGAAAGAGATAGATATCAAAAACTTGGGAGATATCTTACACTACCTTGGAGTACATATAGAAAGAAGCCGTGATGGAAATTTCTTCCTTAATCAAAATCAGAAGATAGTGGATTTTCTGGACTGTCTTGGCCTGAAGGATGCATGAGATATGCCAATTCCAATGGAAGCAGGGTTCTTAAAAGACACTGAGAAATCCAAACCTTTGAGAAATGGGAATAAATACAGAACTACAGTTGGGAAACTCCTATACATAGCTAATTTTACCAGGCCTGATATTGCAAATGATCTTGGGATCTGCAGAATGGGTAACTCTCCTACTGTAAGATATCTAGCTGCAGTGAAGAAAGTTGCCAAATACATGAAAGGAACTGAAAATCACAAACTGATGCTACCAGCATGTGAACAACCACAACCGATTGCCTATGCAAATGCAGATGGGGCTGTAGACCTGACAGACAGAAAATCAACAAGTGGAAACTTCATCTTTTATGGTGGAGAAGCTGTCAGTTGGTTTAGTAAAAAGCAATGTTCAGTTGCTGATTCACTGGTCCTGAGTGTGTTTCAGCAAAGACAGCTTGTGATGAGATAAAATGGTTACAGAACTTTGTTCAGGACCTTGGGAGAAAATAACCGAAACCAACTATTTTGATGCAAGATAATCAAAGCTGCATCAAGATTTCTAAAAGTGAGAAGCCACTCAGGAAGAACATTGACATTGCTTTCCACAAAGTGCAAGATATGTGTCAAAGTGGACTTGTTCAGCTGGAATACCACAACACAGTGTAGTAGACATTTGCACTCTAATGGCTATTTGCTGAATACTGTCACCTAACAATCACTATTCGGGGTCAGACTAGATAGCCCATGAGACTCTGGGACACTGCAAAGTCTTTTGCCTTTAACTCTCCGGCCTAGTCAATGTTCCTTACTAATCAAGTCTATGTTCCATAAACATATGATATGCTGATGTAAACAAATTCTTTCTCTAATAATGGTCAAACTGTACCCAAAAGTTCCTAAGCTATCTTGCCTTGAACTATCAACAATTGTCTCAAGGAAGGAAAATTGCTGACACCAAAGAAAAGGAGGAGGGAATTGTTTTTTGCATACTGAAATTACTGTATAAAGGTATTCTGTAATCATAGGTCTTGGCTCTGACTCTTTGGAAGGTATTCCAATCAGGCCCACCAGTGTAATAAAACTCACGTTCAAATCCGTGGGTCTGCTGTTCCATGATTTCTGCAACATAAATGGTGCATTGGCCGGGAAGGAAGCAGCAGGTGATGGAACAGGAGGTGGCATTTGCCTGCTCTATCTGCCATGGTTGGGAAGGGGCCATGAGCACACACACTCATTCTGTGTGCCACCAACCATTTGTTGGAAAAACGGGAGTCTGTACCATGACTGCCTGAACAGCAACGCGTACAAGGAGAACCCAGTAAACGGAGAAGGAAACTGAGCCTCCTGTCTCCAGAAAACAGGCAAGTAAACAAGGGAAATATTATGGCCCACTTCATAAGAGTGTAAGAGGGGCTTGATCACCCCCTAAAGGGCAACCCAAGTACCCGGATAAGACACATTGAGGGTGCACTGGTGAAACTGTTGTACCATTGAAGCATTGAGAAAGTGGTAATATTGTAATCTGAGGCAATTTGGGGAAAGTGGAAGGTAGGAACGTATACCTGTGCATTGAGTACATGAAACTTGTGTGTGTTTGTATGTGTGGCTGTCGCAGTTCTTCATACTTGCCATTGAGTGTCTGGGGGTACAAGCTGGCAGCTGTGTGACTGGTGTCCATTTCTTCTTGGTTCGGGCAATAGGACCCCTTACCTATTGTCCACTTTTTTTTTTGTTTTTCCCTTGTGTCTCTTGCCTGTGTCTATTTTAGGAGGGAGGACATGGGTGGGGGGGGGAGCAAAGAAGTTTGCAACCCCTTGAGCTTTATGTTAAAGAACTTCAAAAAGGGGTTCAATCCCTTTGTGAGATAGAACGGCCCTCCTTTGGTGTTCGGTGGCCCAGTGAGGGGTCTTTGAAGTTAGATAAAATTTGGTGTGTGTTTTTTGTAAATGTTGGTGACCCAGAACATCCAAATCAGTTCTCCTACATTGACTCATGAGATACAGTGGTCCTTGAGTCCCCCCCCCAGTGGTTGAAAAATGCCAAGAGATCCTAAGCCAAAGTTCTGGTACTTAGAAAAGGAAAATTGGCCAATAATTAAAGCCAGTGTTAGATTCCCTGGGAGACAACAACCTGATAGGGCCAATGGCATCCCCGCCTTACATTACACTGGAAGCGCAGCCCTAGCAGCCTTATCATGAATAAAGGAGGGGCAAGATGGTGACAGACTAATAACTTCTGAACTGTCCTTCCATCACTATCTGGTATTATCAGTTCATATACCCAAAAATGCCACCCAATGACAAGAAAAGTATTCAGACCAGCCCCAGCAACAATGCTAGAACCCAGGGATCTTTCAAAGCAGAAAAAATGAGAATTGACTCATTTTCCCAGTGGCAGCAATGGCAGCTTCTTCACTCCCTAAGACACCACAGAAATCTGAACTAAACAAAATAGCTCCTCAAAATCTAAATATAAACTATTCTCTGGGACAGGGAGAAAACAGAGATAACGTAAACTCCTGGAACTTGCTGGCAGTATATCTTACAATAACACTACTCAGCCCTTCTATGAATTCTGCCAACTGTCTGTAGAAATATTGATTCTTATACTGCAGAGATTAAATTACATTGCAAGCAAGGTAAAGAATTTCCATCAAGCCATTCAAAGGCAAAACTCATATGGCACACAGGAGGTTAAAAAGGCAGATTTTTGGGAGGAAACCTGCCCAACCCCATCACAACAAATAAATGTTGTAGTTAAACTCTGCTGAGTGCTACAGAAAAATCAGCTCATCTTACAAATACATCACAATGCCCATATTTGGAACAGCTGCAAGTTTATTGTGAACTCTCTTGCAAAAAAAAAAAAAAAAAAAGTCCAGTTACAGACATCCCAGTCATTTAAACAAGATAAATTACCCATCCAGCCCCTGGCCTGCAGGGCAACTGCCTGACTTCCAACTGACCAGCACAAGGTTACCCTAATGACCTGGAACTGTATGAATTGGAATACCCACTACACCTCATATACAGAGAAGCCTCAAGAGATTGTAGAGCTATGTGTTAAAACTATGGCTTCACATATGCCAAATTGGCTAGACTGCCAATAGCAGCTGCTGCTAACCCTATTCACCACTGAAGAGAGGCAACACATTATACAACATGCAGGAGCATAGTTTTGGCCAGAGCAACCAAGAATCATGCTGATGCTCAAAGGAAGATGCGAGAGAGAGTGCCACCAGGGCAACCCCCGTTGGGATCCTTATGAGCTGGAACAGATAAAGTGCCTCATCCAATATCAGACCCTGCTATTAGAAGCCATGAGGGCAGGGATAAAGAAGCAAGTTAACATGACTAAATTCTCAAAAGTACTGGAGGGAGCCACTGAAGCCCCTGGAGCCAACCTTGAGTGCCTCCTAGATGCCTATCACCAGTATACCCCCACGACCCTGAATAATATGAGGATGGTTAACATGACTTTTGTAACACAGAGTTATGAAGGTTATGCAGGAAAGAATATGAAGGAATTGTTGGAAGTAGCCCAGAAGGCATAGTGTATGTGAATAGAAGGTGTAGTACATGTGAACAGAAAGTGTAGAGTATGTGAATAGAGATGAGGAAGAGAAGTGAGAGAAGGATAGGAAAATAGTCAAGAAGCTGGAGTTGCTCACAGCAGCACTGGTGGAGCAGCGTGACAGAGAACATGAAAGAAGAATAAGATGTGGAGATGTGGAGATGAAAGAAAAAGCCTGGAAGAGGCAGCGAAGGAATTAATGTGCCTGGTGTGGACAAGAAGGACATTGGTAGTGTGAATAGAAATGACTAGATGGAAGAAGAAGAGAGAGAGACTGAAATGGAAGAGGGAGGAGACAACTGGCAGATGAAAAAAACTAGCAGAGGTATATGAAGAGGCTCCTTTCATTGGAATGGCAGAAGCAGAGCTCATTGAATAGAACAGACTGGACACCCTAAATCCAGTGGAATTTACATTGTGCATATCATCTTCAGAATTCCAGACAAGTGGAGAGGATGAATCAGACAATTAAAACTCATCAAGCTAAGCTGTTCCAGGAAACCAAACAAAAGTGGACAGAAATGCTGCCCTTGGCCCTGTTTAGGATTTGTTGCACCCCACATAAGACTCCTGGCTTATCCCCATTTTAATTGATGTATGGTAGGCCACCCCAGATTTTGGTTGTGTTAAGGGGGGAACATGCACAAGTTAGTAAATGTTATCTTGTAACAAGAGGTGGAAATGCTGGATAAGGTATTGCAAGCCCAATGCTGTTATGTGTTAGGAAAACATGCCCCAATCCCCATCACAGAAGTTCACATTTTCAAACAGGGAATGAGGTGTGAGTTAAAGTCCCATAGCCCCACATCTGTCACAGAAAAAGCAGTAACTTGGGTGAAATTTTAACTGTATGCAGTTCAAGAATCCCCTCAGAGTGCAAAAGCAGCCAAACCAAAAAGTCAGCCCTTGTTCCCCACTCCCATATTCACAGCTATTGTTCATGTACATATCCAGTAGGTTAGTTCAGTGTGTCAGGGATCATGCACTTGTTAAAAACTCAAGGTGATCATGAAGAGGCAGGCAAGAAGACTCAGGTTCAATTCTACGTGAGCACTCCAGAGGCTGCTCACTCAACATACAATCAAACCTGCAACTGGAGAGGAAAGAAGATGGGGACTAGACCTTACTGTAGCTGACCAGATGACTGGAAATTCCATCAGGCTGCTCAACATATGGTCAGATCCCAAACAAAATTAACCTGTATGATGTAATGTTGATTGTATTGTCTTATGCTATAGCCAAAGGGGAGAGCTCTGTTACAAATGTTTTCAGAAAACCTATGGTTACAATTGGCAAATATTCCAGGGGTGAATTTTTTCATTGTTTTCGTTCAGGGAGATTAAGGGACCTAGGATGGTTAAAAGGATGGTTTATGTTATTCTTGTCGGCATTGTTCATTGTTGTTCTGCTATGCATACTCATATCATGTATCTTCTGTTTCTTGCTTGTTATCCTACACAGATCAATACTGAATACGCTTTGATGGCTTGAATAAGGATTTACCTATGTGTAATGTATTAATTGTCTTTCAAATTAATCATTTAATTTAAGGGGGGAATGTAGTAGCCATTTGCACCGTAATGTCTATTTGCTGAATACTGTCACTTAACAATCACAATTCGGGGTCAGACTAGATAGCCCATGAGACTGTGGGACACTGCAAAGTCTTTTGCCTTTAACTCTCAGGTCTAGTCAATGTTCCTTACTAATCAAATCTATGTTCCATAAACATATGATATGCTGATGTAAACAAATTCTTTCTCTAATAACGGTCAAACTGTACCCAAATGTTCCTAAGCTATCTTGCCTTGAACTATCAACAATTGTCTCAAGGAAGGGAAATTGCTGACACCAAAGAGAAGGAGGAGGGAATTGTTTTTTGCATACTGAAATTACTGTATAAAGGTATTCTGTAATCATAGGTCTTGGCTCTGACTCTTTGGAAGGTATTCCAGTCAGGCCCACCGGTATAATAAAACTCACGTTCCAATCTGTGGGTCTGCTCTTCCATGATTTCTGCAACAACAGAAGGAATGATTGCTGACATTCTTACAAAGCTTCTACCAAGAGACTGTTTCCATAGACCACGAGAAGGGATGAAAATCCTTGATGTGGGTCAAAGAGAATGAGAAGGGGACTTTTGGAAAGAATGAAGCATTCTCTTTTCCCCACATTCTCTTATTATAGAGCAACCCCAGTTGGACTTCTTGTATATATATTTTTCACCTCTCAGCCTCTGTAGTTAGCATGCTTCTGTCTGTCACACTTTTTTTTCCCCTTGGGCAGCCATCTTCTTTTTCTTTTCCTAAGCTGTTGAGTCTGGATGACTCTTCTCTCCTTCATCTCTGCTACCAGTTCAGTTAATAAAGTTTCTTGAGTTATTTGAACCTAAAGTTGCATGCCTCCTTTTATTATACACACTACAGGGCAAAGCAATACTTTTGAGTTACACCTCTAAACTGCATTCTGCTGGAGGGAAGTTAAAAATAGAATTTAACTTTTTAGAGTTTCAATAGAGAAATGAATTCACCCACAATTTTTGATGCTTCTGATAATCTCCTATGACTCAGAGTGGGTTGCAAACTGAAACAGATATAATATAGCTAAAACACACAAAAGGTTAACATTTAACTGTAATGAAATGTCCAATAGCATTTTAAAAAATTCTGGGCTTTTGGTGTTACTAAGGCTGGTGTCACCCTTCCCTCTGGTGATGTCAAATCTCCACACACCCCTAGTGTCTCCACTGTTCCAAGAATAAAATCAAAAATAATAAAAAGCAGTTTAAAACCAGACAGTTGTTTTACCACAGTATAGTATCCTACCAAAAGCTCTCTCTTAAAAAAAAGTTATTTAAAAACTATCAGATTTTTTTTTTAAAAAAAAAAAGCCCCTGCCTGATGTTGGAAGGAGAACAAGGAAGGGGCCATTCTACTCTCCCTAGGAATGGAATTCCAGAAACTAGGAGTGGTCATATTTAAATACAATTAAAATAATATTTAAATATATATTTTGATAACTTTTTAAAAGAAAATGAAGAGTATTGTGGAAAAACATACAAAATTATGAGTAAATACATGCAAAAGGGAGTCCTGGTGGTGCAGTGGTTAAATGCCAATACTACAGCCACAACATTGTGAGTTTGATCCTATAGGTCTCAAAGGTTGACTCAGCCTTCCACCTTTCCATAGGTAGGTAAAATGAGTACCCAGCTTAATGGGGGCAATTAGCTAAAACATTGTAAACCACTTAGGGAGTGCTTTGCACTGATAAGCGATATAAAAATATGAATGCTATTGCTATTGCTATTGCTAAACGTAACAAAAACGAAAACTCCCCAGAGAATAAGTAACCAGATCCTCCCCACCCCTGCAGTCAAGAATTACTGCACTACTGAGAGTGGCATTGGAAAAGCTACAGGGAAGCAGCAAACACATCTACACCTGTCAATAATGCATGAAGTGGTATTCAAAAGCTATTATATGCTTTCACCATTACAGCCTAAACCTATCATATATAAAGTACAAACTTAAGAAGCACTGAAGCCTAAGAAATATGTAACTAATTTATAACTGATGAAAAAGGAACCACTAAACATACAGAATAATATAAATCTGAGAAGAAGGCTTATTACACAGAGGTTCTGTAATAATTAAAGAGCACGACATTACCTATAAAGATGGCTGCCACTTTGTTTGTTTATGAAATGCATTAGCTAATCCCATTAAGTGCAATTCTATAGATACCAATACACTGCATCAGTAACAGCTACAAAAGAGTAGCCTCTCAGCTGAAAAAAGAAATGTTAAAGGAAAAAAATCAATACATTCTCCTTAATTCAAATAACTCCAGTTCCTACTCAGTACACTAAAATAACTAAAGGGCGATGAAAAAACAGACTGACTGGGATCTGGCTCATATCCCATTAGAATGTTATTGACAGGAAACATTGGAAAAGATAAATGTATTACAGTGGGTAGAAAAGTGGATAAAAATGCACAGCTGATTGCATCAAATCACTTAAAATGTTAATAGAATAACAAAATTCAGTGATCAAGATTTATTATTATTATAATTATTATTATTATTATTATTATTATTCTATTGGGGAAAATAGCTTTTTTTTATTAAGGCATTGGACTAGGGTAAAACAATGGAAAATTGACATCTTCCATGCCAGTTGGAATGGTGAATGCACTCTGGATTTTAGTCCAAACTTTGAAGGAGCTGTCTAAGGTGTTGAACTATATCCCCAAATAGTTCTGTGACCTTGGAAAACTTATTTAATGTTCAGGCTAAAACCTGAAGCAGATTCACTACCTCACTGACATGGAACCACTAGCTGCCGGTGAAGTTAAATCAGATAATAACAGAGTCTCCCACCATCACCTCAAGGTTAGTAATGATTTCCTGTTTGGAAATATCTGTCCCAGTCCTCAGGAACTTCCACACATGAACATCTCTGTCTATATCCCTATTGTTACTGAACTAATTGGAGACTTCTTTTGAAGCAAATAGGGAGGCATGTGTGAATCAGGGGCCACCTCCTGATGTCTGATGTACTGTCCAAAATAATAACTGACTGTGGAGATTATCAGATGAGCTTCTAAAAATGCCCCCTCCAGTATATTTTAAAGCAGAAATATCCTGTCATAATAACAATTATTATCACGTACTTCTGTAATCATGAGAAAGAGCCACCCCAGAATTTCTGCAACATGGCCACTCATGCTGTTTACTTCCATATTTTGGCATGGGCAAGACTTTGGCAGTTCTCATAAGAAGACATGAGCATACTTAAAAGTCTAAAAATACCTAAACCAATAAACAAAACAAACACACAAGCACTGAAACACATTTAAAAACTTACCAGCAAAATGGGGAGGTTCATAAAAAGAGTGTCCCATACCTAGTTTTCATGTTGTCACCCGGAAGTGTTCTGGCAGGGACCGCCCATTGATGTTAAAATCATGTCAGCAGAATGGGACACAGTTTTGCACACAAGCAGTACTGTGAAAAAAAACACCATGACAGATTAATTAGTGGCTTTCACCCACCTATAAAAAAAGAATACCTTCTTCACAGCAGCAGAATGCGGGGGATGACATCATGCAGTAGGGAAACCCTTTTACAGTTTCCTGATGACATAATTTCCTGTATGCCTTGAAGATCCAAGATTTCATCAATATAGTTTGCCCTTCTCTTCCAATGCTGATTGCAACCGTTCTGCAGCACTGGGCTAGTGCTGTTTCATTTATGTATGCTGTTTCTGCTCTGCTCAAGAATTAGTTTCATACATAGAAATGTATTTTCGAAAACCATGCATGCATGCAGCCGAGCAATGGTACAGTAGAGTTTTTGAGCACTGCAAATAAATTATCTGTTTCATCCCATCAGAAATCTCATCTTTATTCTTATAGCCACACATTTGGTTCAGTTTGATTCTGGTAGCCATTCCAAAGGGTTATTTAATGCCAAAATGAAGTATGACAAACTATTCTATTTCACAACCCAGTGCCTTTACACAATACTCCGCTCTGTGTTCCCCTCCAGCCCCATATGACAATGACAATATTTTTTGGGGGTTTTCTTTGTTGTTATAATCCCCCATTCCCACCCCGTCCCCTGCACCATGGAACATTGATTTTGTGGAACTGCATGTTTATTACAAATTGTAGAAATATATAAACTCTTCTAAAGCCATATTGTTTTTGATAGTTAACTTTAAAATACTTGCCTTCTAGCACAACATGCCATATTCACTGGGGCAATATAATTTCCTAGATGACATTAAATTTTAACTGTGGAACATATGAATAGGCTTAGTTGATTGGCAAACACCTTCCTCCTTTTCCTTTCTTTGTTCTTTTCTGAGCAAGCAAAGGGGGTAAAAAGCCATTTTTCTCATCAGAAATTGTATAATCTTAAGGTATTGGAGATAATGTTGTTTTGGTAAAGTTAACCAAGGTCAATTTTGGTAAGACATATCCTTTTGTAACAACCTGCAGACAGCCACACAAATGCCTGTTAGTATGTGTATGTGTCTTTGTCTTCAAGGCTCTTGATTTTCTACAATCCCAAAACTATCATTATTAGCAACAGCAGGTCAAGCATCACTGACTAAAATGTATGAACACACTGTAGATAGTTTTATGTAGGATGGCTAGAATATCAAAATTCATCCCCTCCCTCCCCAAAAAGCATTAACACATTATAGATATTTCATGTAGGTTGGCTAGAATATCAAAAGTTCACACACACACACTGCAAAAAATACTTCTCCCCCTCCACACACTTTTCTATAGCTTGCTTCCAAGAGGAACAACAAACATACTGTATGAGATCTGTCTATTAAATAATGAGATTGTGTTTTTACCTTTCAGACAAATCAGGGAGAACTGATTGTGAATGCTTGAGTGGTGACCTTGAACATGTCTGAACCTGCCTGACAAACATCAACACCATCAGCTGTTCAGTTAATTGTTGGTCATTGTTTAAAGCAGTTGTGTTTATTGTGTGCCAGAAAGATGCTAAGTTTAAAAGTCGAGCAACGTGACATTCTACAGCAACTTGAGGTGGACCCAAACCTTTTTCAAAAAATCATCACTTGTGATGAAAGCTGGATCTTCCAGTATGATCCTGAGACAAAACAACAGTCAATGCAATGGAAAGCACTATCATTACCAAGAATGAAAAAAGCACATCAAAGCAAGTCTGCATTCAAAGCCATGCTCATTGTTTTTGTTTTGTTTTTTAACTTCAAGGATGTAATTTTGGCAGAATGGGTTCCAGAAGGCAGAACAGTGCACCAGCATTATTATAAGGAAGTTTTGACAAAGCTGAGAGAAACAGTTTTTTTTGGGGGGGAGGCCAGAGCTGTGGGGAAATGGTTCCATTCTTCATCAAAACAATGCACCTGCTCACAAAGCACTTTCTGTGAAGCCAATAAATGCATTGGCTGATACCTCATTACGACACTTGAACATCCTCCATATTTGCCATATTTGGCACCATGTGACTTTTTTCTTTTCCCTAAAGTGAAATCAGTGCTTAAAGGAACATGTTTTGAGTCAATTGATGCAGTATGGAGAAAACAGCAGATATGTTGACACAGCTGACAGAAACTGATCTGCTCCATGCCTTCGACCAGTGGAAAACAAGACTGCATCAATGTGTGACTGTGAATCAGGAGTATATTGTGAATTTGAAGGCTTTCACAGATGGCATCCATAGATTTTCCTTTTTTTTCCAGGTTGTGAGGCCGTGTTCTGGAAGAGTTTATTTCTGACGTTTCGCCTGCATCTGTGGCTAGCATCTTCAGAGAAAGAGATGCCAAAGAAAGAGAAAGAGATGCCAGCCACAGAAGCAGGTGAAACATCAACAATAAATTCTTCCAGAACACGGCCTCACAGCCTAGAAAAAACCCAAGGAAAATCTAAGGGAGTATATTGATGGGGACAAGCATTAGAATTCTAATACATATAAATAATGATGGGCTATTATATCAATCTCATTATTTAATAGACAGACCTGGTAACTTTGAGGCTTGTCAACATCAGCATTGCTTTAAGGGTAAACCTTTTAACATTTGTCTTCTCTTCTGACTGCTATTTTCATGGCAGCTTCTTAAAAAAAACACACACACACAGCATTGTAATTTTGGAAATACACCAAGGTTTATGCCACAATACAAATCTCAATCTGTTTTTCTTTAATAGAGAACCATAGCTGCTCACATTCTGTGGGACACATAATATAGTTAAATACAGTTTGGCTCGGATGGTTCATAAAGCAGACGTAGGGCACAGTCAGGGTTTCTTAAGAGAGAACCAGGCCAAAATAGGACTCCTTTGATAGTTCCAGGTTTTCCATCCACCATGTATGGATTTGGGCCTTAAAACAAACAAAACAGACAAACAAGCAAACCCAATATGTGACATTGTACAATAGCAATCATTTTGAAATGATAGATGCTTTAGGACCAATATTTTATTGTGTTCCACTGAGTTTATGGAGAATAGCCATCAATCCAGAACCACATTTAAAAAATCACTTTAATGCTTATCAAAGTAAAAGACCACAGTGAAAAGGTATAGATTTTCATAGCAACCAGAATATGTATTAAAATCACAGTACAGTAATAATAATGATTAAATCACAGCAACTGAAGACATTATATGTGAGGAGAATAAAGGTACAGGCATATTTCAGTTAACAAAATATCTGAAAAATAAGCTCATTTTTTAAAAAGTATTTTTATACTTCACAGTGCCCCTTTCTTGTGTCTATCCAGATTTGTCTTTTAATTGGAATCTCATTGGCAGGATGGAGAAAAACTGACTTTTGATGTTGGATTGCAAAGCATATCTGCAGTAAATGATGCAAGAAATAAAACTTGAGCAGAGAAAGGACAATATTCTATGCTACGCTATCCTATCATAATGTAGCAGGCAAGTTAAACACCATCTCCCTTCTGTGGATGTTAAAACAGAGAAAAGGGGGAAGTAACCTGCCTCACCAGCTCCCAGCTTATTAAAGAAGCATAGATCTGTAAGTTTGGCCATCAAAATGGAAATCCAAAGAAAAGTGGAGTCTGGTGCAAGAAAAAAAATATTGCTGAATGTATTTTGGAAGAAGCGTTTAAGTGGTTTACTTATGCAAATCTTACTTGACCTGGTTGTTTCATTTCACATGTGATCACTGTATCAAAATTTATTATGTTCTTGCTTTTTTATAATTATGAAATATTTTTCTAGACTTTTATCACCAAAACTTAAAAGTCATAAATTATTGTACCCAGACATGTTTCCTGATAGCAAACAAATTGATCACACATCTCTCATGATATGTTTACTTAAAGAAGTGACCATGAGTTTTTAGCTTTACAAATTACAACTTATCAGTGGAATACATAATACAGCACAATCACTGTATCCACAGGACAGGTAACCATGGATACATTTACCCATGCCCTAAAGAGGTCTTTCAAGGTCTTTTCTGCACAGAAACTAATATTGATCCCCAGAAATAATATTGTCTGTGCAGAAAATGCTGTATTTGGGAATTTATTCTGCATAAAATATCCACATGGTTGATTTGCACAGAAAACAACATTTTATGCATAGGAAATGTCATTTTCTGCTCAGGCAATAGTATTTCTGGGTAATATTTCCTGTGCAGACAATGCCATTTTCTGTGCAAACCATCCACATGCAAATATTACGCATAGTAAGTCTATAATTGCAAATAGGCTTTAAAAACTGCATAGTTTTCAAAGACTTCTTGCAGTGGGAGGAAAGTTGTTATGTTTTTCATTGCTTGCTTTGAGAAGAGATTTAGTGAAGAATTACATCCAGCACTACAAAATATGATAATGGTGTTCATGAACACAAGTGGTGTTTTTCTTTGTTTGGCTTAGAGGAAGTCCAGGCCCTGGTGAGCCCTTTTCTTATTCACAGCATTTCAGAACACCAAATAGCAGGTAAAGTTATACTCATATCCTTCTAATGGGCTTTCCATTGACAGGTGTAAACAGAATATTGAACTGAATGGGTCTTAGCTTGGGACAAGTCTGCTGCCACAGCAGCATTATGTTTCCAGCTTCCTAGCTTTGTAGAGCAGAAGTCAATATGAGACAGTTTTAATTCTGGTGTTAAGCTGTCAGGTTTTTGTGTGTTTTTTTTAATTGAATACACGCTCTCATTCACACAAACTTGCCATATATTTATGGATCTCAGGGTAGGATACAAGCATGAAAAATAACTCATAAATAAAATAAGATTCGTTTCAATCCAGCATATAAAATGAAGAGGTAAAGGGTTCCTGAGGAAGTTCAGCCAGCAATCCTGACACTAATGTTTTTGTAGACACACAATGCCTTTCCTTAACTTGTCATAATTTGGTGGCATCATCTTGTGAACTGGCCTGTTTATAACCTATATAAATTGGTTATGCTATAGCCAACATAACTTTTTTTTAATTATGGAAATATTTTTAAGCCATTCATTTTCCAAATAGCTGTGTTTATAAAATGTATAAAGGCATGCACATAGAGACAAAGGATTTTATCGCACCAGGCTGCTACAGTGCCACAATCACACTTTATCACACCAGGCTGCTAAGACGCCACAATCACATTAGTGTAGGAAATGCAAACATGCTGATTCAGGGACAGACATTTTCACATAGCTCTTCAAACTGCCATGGTGCTGCTATAGTGACAGACTCTGTCATCAGCATGTTAGCCTCCAGCTTTCCTTTTTGTCTGTATTTTTTCCCCATTTTAAAAATATTTTCAGCACAATTACACAGTCACAAGCAATTGATTAAGTAAAAAAGAAAAAAGAAAAGAAAAGAAACGAAATTGAAAAGAAAAAAGAAAAACAGCCTGCTTGGGAATAGCAAGGGGGGGGAGGGTGAGAGGAACAGAATAATTCCCACTCACACCACATGACAGCCAGAGGAACTGCAGCCAGAGGAATTTATCACACACAAATCAATTGTGGTAAAGCAGTACAATTGCGAGGCATTTTGCCTGTAAACAAAAAGGAGTTCTCCAGGAATGGATGGAAGGTGAAGCAGCTACAGAAAGACATGGCATTGTGTGATAAGGTAGGCCACTGATGCTACTATCTTGCTGCAATTCTGCTTTGGCAACCTCATATGGTAAAATACAGAGATCATTTTAAACACCTCTGATATACTTTCATGGGGGGAAAAAAACCTGCAGTGAATTAACCTTCTCTCTCTTGCTTTATTCAAAAGTCTTGACTCTAATCTGCAAAAACCAAGCTTAAAACTGTACTACAGAAACTGAAGAGGCAATTTGCTCTCTGCACTGGAGAAACAGGCTCACTGAGTACTAGACAAAGTCCACAAAGTCCTCCCAGGCTGCAAATATGTGCTTATCATCAACTGTGCCATATTAGAAATTCCTCCCAATTGCAATTCCAAGAAGTTAATCTCCACTTGTGACTTTTGTAGCAGGCAAAGGGCCACTTGGATAGCAACAGGAATTGGCACAGAATTTTAACATGTTTCAGCTGCTGCTTACAAATGACATTTCTTTCATCTCCTCAAATCCAAGGCTATTTTGGCAGTTGGGCTGATAGAAACTGTACCAATGTTTCAAACAAGATGAGGAAATGACCTAAGTATTCCCTGAGATAATTGTGACATACCATCAAATCTTGACAGGACAACCACTATTCTTATTAAAACACCCAGATATAATATCCATGCAAGGAGAAATTCATTAACAATTAAAACAAAACTAAAAGGAGGAGGCAACTTTTACTTTGAAAAAAATGTGAGGTCCAATGTTACCCTGCCAAGCTATGCTGGTGCTCTTTAATAGATATCTGAGAAAGTGTTGGCCTGTTTAGAAGATCGTGATATGAATAACTATTCTTTAGCTTTAACTTCCTAGTTGCATGTAATCACTTATGTGATTAATCCAAGAAGCTTTTCCTTTGCTCAAAATCAATACAATTTGCCACCAATAAACTGGCCTATCAGATTGACCACATAGTATCTTGAAGTATTCATTGTGCAATTCTTGATTGGGTGGTAGTATACTATGGAGAAAGAAGGGTGAAGGGACACTGAAGAAGGGAAACTACAGGAGAAGCAGATTGGAAAAACAATTGTTGTGAACAGGTACAGAAATTTAACACACACACACCCCAAAGTAATATTTGTGAAGGGAAAGATTCTGGAGTCCTACACAACCATTGCTTTCAGTATAAAAAGTAAAATCACTGCCCTATTTAAAATAAGTATGGTCTGGGCCTTTAAAATTAAATAAATCAGTATAGCTGGCAGTTCCTAAGCGGCCTTGAAGATATATGGAATTTTGAGCCAATACTGAATATCAAATACCGAATATAGTCAGTTGTACTTACTACAATGATTGTGTCATATTGTCAACATTGTGCCAATATTGTGACACATTGAAATACTGTATATATTGAGGTATATTTCTTAGAGCACTGCATCTGAGAAAGTAGGCCAAGTCTATGAAAACTTATGCTAAAACGTTTTTCTTTCAGAAGATTATCAGAGGCAGCAAAAACTGCAAGAATACTGTGAGATGAACAGGAAGGGGTGAGATTATCAGACAACATCATCCTCCAGCATCCCTGGGTCATGGTGTGGCTGTGAGTAAGGTATCCCTTTCTATGCACAGCTTATCCCCATCAATATGAAAGGGAAGCCTCATTTGCGGCAGCACTACACCCCTGGAATGGCTGAAGGGTGCAGGTGTCTGGTAAGGTTGCCCTTTCTGTTCTCCTCCCATTCTTCTGATGTGGTTTGGAACACAGTTTTTTGCTGCATGTTACCACGTCTAATAATCTTATCAGTCTCAAAGGTGCTAGAAGATCTCTTTGCATACTGATATTCCAGGATAAGATGACTATGTCTTTGAATTCTGTGTAATCTAAAACAATATACAACTTCCAGTGGCATATATTTTGCAAATTCATCACAATAAATGTATGGGTATCTGTTTGAGGCATGTTCCTGTCCTGGAAATGTGTTGATTTTCATCCAATATATAAAAAACAGAAGTGTACAAGTGTACAAATTCCAGCACTTCGGATGTTGTGGGATTGCAAGGCATGTAATCCATCACCATTGGCTATGTGGGAAGCTGCAGTCCAATAATATCTGAAGGACCACACCACCTACTTACCTTAACTCCTGTTATGAGGGGATTCTGGGATATACCTATCAGATTTAAGAAGTGTGTCTGAATCATCATCATTATGTTGTGGAGCTCATGCTGAATCAATGTACACCGCACAACTATTGAAGCTTGAGTCCATTGAAAATCAATAGGCTTAAGGACGCTTAACACTGTGGACTTTTTCAAACAGTTGAAAAAACCCAGTCTAAAAAACCCACGAGGAGGTCGGGAGAAGAATGGGGCTGTCACGCTTAAACAGCCCCATTTCAGATGGCATAGTCCTCCTCCATCCTCTTCCCAAACTCCTCCTGACCTTCCCCATGCTGCTCGCTCCACTTTTTTCTGACAAAAAACCTCTGTGAATAAAAAGTGGTGCGAGAAGCATGGGGGAAGTTCAGGAGGAGGTTGGGAGGAGGACAGAGAAGGACTGTGTCATCTGAAATGGGGCTGTGTAAGTGCGACAGCCCCATTCTTCTCCAGACATCCTCGTGGGTTTTTCAGACTGTTTGAAAAAGTCCTGTGTTTGATTATGGGCAAGGAATGAAGCACATAGCAGACCTAAAAGTGCATTCATAAGATAGTCTATGATGCTTAGGATAAGAGTATGAGCATCAGCAGTATGCAGAAGAGTGGCCTGATTTTATTTGTGAGATATTGCAAGGCATTCATCATTACACATGGAACTATATTGGTCAGATGGTCATATTAGGAAAGGGCTGGCTATGTAGGTGTATCAACATATTCTTATAGGGAATTTTTAAAAAAAAATTTTTTTAAAAAAATTCCTTGCATTAATTTTTTTTCCCAAACTTTACAATGGGGTCATATTCATAATATCATTACATATCCACAAACAGTTTCTATATTAGGTATCTTTTACACAGGTATATTCATATACATTTACATATATATTTAATTAACCATTTCTGCCTGGTTTCACACTTGTTTTCTGTTTACCTATGGTAACATACCTCCCCCTATATCAACTCAGTTTTCTTAATTTTTAGTTTTCTCACCTCTTCCTTATGTCAAAACTGACTAGAATGTATTCTATGCACTCTAATCCCCATTTTCATTAATAATACTGCATTTCTAATAGTTTAATCCCTCAAATTTAACTTCAAGTTTTTCCCATAGTTTTCTTTTATGAAATCCAATGTTTTACCCCAATCTCAATAGAAATTCTTTAGGCAGTTTTATTTTAATAGTCTGGTAAGTTTATCGTTCTCAATCATTTCTAGGACTTTTATTTTCCATTCATCTATTGAGGTTGTCTCTTTTCCTTTCCAATATTTTGCATGTAGTATCCTAGCTGCTGTAATTAAGTGTATTAAGATTTTCTGTTGCCTTTCCAAAATTGTATCTCCCATTATATTTAAGAGGTATATTTTAGGTTCCTTTTGTTTATTCAAATCTGTCATTTCTTTTATTAGTTTTTGTATTTTTGACCTATATTTTTGTACTTCTGTGCATGACCACCATATGTGGAAATAAGTACCTCTTGATTGTTGGCATTTCCAGTATCTGTTGTCCTGGTTTTTTAACATTTTTGAAAGTCTATCTGTTATAAGATGCCACCTGAAAAAGGTTTTATAATAATTTTCTTTTATTGCTGATGCTCTTGTCATTTTTATATCTTTTTTCCACGAACCTTCCCTTTGGTCTAGACTTATGGGGTGGCCTAATTCCTTCACACACTGGATCATGTTAGCTTTCACTAGATCTTTTCTGTTTCCAGTTTTGCTTTCAATATTAAATGTTGTTTACTTGATGTTCAGATTATTTCAATTTCTGTTATCTAGTCTTCTGTGCCATATATCTTTGCATCTCTTTTGTATTGTTCACATATTTGCTTATATTGAAACCAGTTATAGTTAATTCCTTCGTCTTGTAGTTCTTCAATATCTTTAATTTGATATTTCTGTTCTTTTCCTCTTAATAAGTCTTTATAAATCACCAATTTTTGTCCTTTAAGATTTTGATTTCTGTTAAATGCTTCATGCAGTGACAAGCATGGTGGGATTTTACTATAGAAGATTGATTTATATTTTAACCAAGTTTTTAGTAGAGGTTTTCAGATTATGTGAAAATTAAATTGTTTGTTGTTTTTAAAATTTTCTTGCCACAAAAAAGCATGATAACCTATATCCAATTGTGGTCTTTCTAATTCTAATATATTTTTATTTTCCAAGTTAATCCATGACATCAGCCATGTGATACAACTTGTGTAGTAATATAGTTTGAGATTTGGCATCCCATGCCTCCTCTTTCTAACACATCTTGCATTAATGACATTTTTATCCTTGGTTATTTCCCTGCCCAAATAAATTTGGATAGGTCTTTTTGCCATCCTTTAAATGCGGTGTTTGTTATTATCGGTATAGATTGGAAAAGATATAACATTTTTGGCAACATTGTCATTTTGACTGCAGCAATCCTCCCAAATAGGGACAAAGATAGTTTTGTCCACTTCTGAAGTTCTTCCTTTATTTCTACCCATGTTTTCTTATAGTTATTTTCAAATAATTCTGTATTTTTGCTCGATATTATTATTCCTAAATATTTTATTTTGGTTAACACTTCAAATTTTGATATTCTTTATCGGAGAGAAGTATTACGGATGGATCAGTATGATATACAACGATCAAGAAGCCAACATAATAATTAATGGAGAAAAATCAAATCCATGTAAGATTGAAAGAGGGACTTGGCAAGGATGCCCTCTGTCTCCATTATTATTCATCATGGTACTAGAGTTACTAAACAGGAAAATAAGAACAGATTGAGAAATAAAAGGATGGAAATGGCAAGGTCATGAATATAAGTACAAGGCCTTTGCTGATGATTTGGTTTTTATACTTGAAAATCCTAAAGAAAGCATCAGGAAATTAATAGAGATAATCAAAGAGTTTGGAAATGGGCAGGTTTAAAGATAAAGATTTTTTTTCCTGTTAACAAAGAATATAAAGTAACAGGAAGAACAGGAATTAGAGAAAATATCAGGTTTTAAGATAGTAAAGAAAACTAAGGCCCCATCTACATGATTTAAATAATACGTACGGCATGCGGAAGTTCGCTGTTTGGTACACATGGCCATTCGGATTCACACACATCCTAAGGATGCATCCTAAGGAATGGGGCTCGGTTTTCCACCCTAAAGTACGCTCATGTGGCGTTCAGGAGGGAAAGTGGATCGCGATGAAAAATCCGTTCGCTGTTCTGATGGCTGACAATCTGTACGCTCTGTTCGCATACATACGAACAGGCAATGTAATATGATTGGCTGGTTGAGTAGAGGGGGTGGGGCTAGCACGGAGGGGAATTGGGAACAGCCGCCATGTTGGTTTCCCGGCTAGCAAGAGTCCGGTAAGTCCGTGAAATGTATATATTTATTTATTTTTATTTTATATTGCAAATAGGGAAAACCGACTTTCCGCAAAGCAGGAACCTTTTAAAAAAGTGGCGGGAGATTTAAAACTACCGCTTGGCTTGCTTGCTCCAGTCAGCTTGGGGAAGAGGGGTCATATGGAGTTTAGGGGTGTAAAAAATTGTGTAGGGGGATCGTATGCATACGAACGATGGCCTATTTGTATTTTTTACCCCCCAAACGGATTATTTTATAATCATATAGACACACCCTAAATATCTAGGTATAATAAACTCTAGGAAGAACTCAGAACTATTTGAAAATAACTATATAAAAACATGGAACAAGATAAGAGAGGATTTAAAGAAATGGGAGAAACTTGGGGTGCATCTATACAATCATAAAAAATCTGTTTGGGGGTAAAAAATATGAATAGGCTACCGTTCGTATGCATACGAACCGCCCACATGATTTTTTACCCCCCTAAACTCCATATGACTCCCTCTTCCCTAAGCTGGCTGGAGCGAGCAAGCCAAGCGGTAGTTTAAAATCTCCCGCCACTTTTTTTTTAAAGGTTCCTGCTTTGCAGACAGTTAGTTTTCCCTATTTACAATATAAAATAAAAATAAATAACTGTATAATTCATGGACTTACCGGACTCTTGCTAGCCAGGAATCCAACATGGTGGCCGCTCCCAATTCCCCTCCATGCTAGCCCCACCCCCTCTACTCCGCCAGCCAGTCAGATTACACAGCCTGTTCATATGTGTGCAAACGGACCGTACAGACCCATCAGCCATCCGAAAGGCGTACAGATTTCTCATCATGATCTGCTTTCCCTCCAGAACGCCACGTGTGCGTATTTCAGGGTGGAAAACTGGGGGCCCCCTCTTTTGGATGTGTATGAATCCAAACAGCCGTGTGTACCGAAGCGCGAACTTCCGCATGCCATACATATTATTTAAATCATGTAGACGGGACCTAGATCTATTGTTACTGGGGAGGATAGCGGTAATCAAAATGAATATACTACTGAAGATGCTATCCCTTTTCCGGAACATACCAATTATAATAAATGATACAGTTTTCAAATCATGGAATAAAGATTTGACAAGGTTTATATGGCAAGGTAAAAAACTCAGGATCAAACATAAAATGCTAACAGATATAAAAGAAAGGGGAGGGTTAATACTACCGGATCTACAAATTTATTTCCATGCAAGCACAATAACATGGGTCTTAGAAGGGATAATATTAGAAAATTCAAGATTATTGACATTAGAAGGGTTTAATGCCTATTTTAGCAACAGATCATAAAGAATTTAAACATCATTATTTAAGAAGAGTTCTATTAAGAATTTGGCTGAAATATAAGAGGAAATTATATCTTAAAATACCAACATGGTTATCTAACCATAAGGCATACTTTAAAAAACAAGGTATATGCAAAGGAATATGATTTACTTAAGAGAGAAGGGAATAAATATATAATGAAAATCCAAAAAGAACTTCAGATGGAAGGCATTGAATGCCATTGGTTTTTATACAGGCAGTTGGTGGTAAAGTTTAAAAATGATCAAAAGCTGGAAGGAATAGAACTAGATAACACATAATTAGAGTGATTCAAGATAATAAGAAAAAAATTCTATCAAAAAAATAAAGTAAGTTATTAAATCTTAACCAGGAGCAGGAGACCATCAAGCCATATATGATAAAATGGGCAAAGAATTTTGGGCATGAGATATCTTTAGACCAATGGGAAAAATTATGGAGTAATCTTTGCAGAATATTGGAAAGCTCGAGAAATACCTTCAATAGAGATATGGTCACTGAAACTTATGGATATGTATGGAATGGAAAGATTGACAGTTATTCTAGATGAAAAAAAAATTAAAAGATATACAGATTTGGGAGATATTAAATCCATTATGGAAAGATAAGTGGGGGGAAGATGCAAATATAACAGTAGATTATGTTTAATCAATTAGAGAAGAAATATGGTGATAAAGAAATAGAAAGCAGTGAAAAAAGATTAAAAAGTGACAAAAGAAGGGGGAAAATAAGTGTGACTAAAGCAAAATGGAAAGAAAAGAGATAAGGAAGTCACATGGTATGAGTGAAAATAGAGGACGAGATTGGTTTTGGGGAGCTGGGACGGAAGGAATATGGGTGTGTATATATATGTGTGTATATGTTTGTTTATGATAAGGTGTGATGTATGTATTTAGTTTTATTGCATGTAATGAATATTCTGGAATAAAAATATACACTAAAATATGTTTTTATATTCTTTGTAAATCACTCATTTCTTTCTTTAAGTTTTTCTCTTAAAATATCTTTATTTAATTTATAAAAATTAAAGTTACTACAACAAAAGACAAACATCCAAATCACACAACATATGCTACAATTAGACAAACTACATAAATCCTAATCCCACCCCCCTTATCCCACTCTCCACCTTAACCAACAAGACATATAACAGTTAAATTTAAAATGACTTCCTGCTTATTCTCCTCTGGTCCTATGGTCATTCTTATCTTTACACCTCTTTTAATAGTTCACTTAATATAAACATTAATCTAAGTTGTTAATATTCTTTCCTCCACTCTGTTGACAGCCTTTTCATTAATAACTTTATTTATTCATTGCAAACAACTTTAGTCAATTTGCTAATCCTTTTCTACCTATATCAACAATTATATTTCTGTATCAATTTCTAAATTTACTTTTGTACAATATGAATTATCACTGTGTTTTCCCAATGGACATGAATCATTTAAAAGACCTTTTCCATTATACACCTTTGCTTATTTATCAAATCCAACTATACTAAAATCCCCTTCCGTCTGTTAAATAAATTCTATAAATGGTTTCCATATTTTAAGATATTTCTCTTTTGGGCCACCTCTCATTAAATTTGTCAATTTACCTAAATGTGCCATTTCCATTATTTTTTCTTTCCAATCCAACAAAGTTGGTATTTCTTTAATTTTCCACCTACTTGCAAAAGATATCCTTGGGGCTGTAATTAAATAAGTCAATAAATCTTGATATTCTTTTTCCTTTTTGCTCTCTAGGTTTATCATGTTTAATAAGTATAGTTCGGGTCTTAATCCTATTTCAAGACCCACAATTTTTTGTATTTCTTTATTTATTCTATACCAATATTTTCTTGTCTTTTCATATTTCCACCATGTATGGAAAAATTCCTATTTGAATTCCACATTTCCAACGGATATTGGATGTTTTTGTATTCACTTTAGCTATCCTAACTGAGGTTATGTACTACCTATGCATCATCTTATGAAAATTTTCCTTGAAGTTGTAGCAGCACATAAATCTTAAGCCTCTTTTCCATGCATCTTCCCATTGAGCCATATGAATGTTGTACACTAAATCTGATGCACATTTTACCATGCAATGTTTCACCAGCTCACCTTCTGTATCAAATCTTATTAATAATTTATATAATGAACTTATGAAATGAACTATTATCTGAACTTACTATTTTTTCCAATTTGGATCTTTCTCATTCAAATTCAGTCTCCCTCAAATCTTCTTTCATCTTAGTCCTCACTGAGTAATAATTTAACCATTGAATTTGCTTTCCTTCTTTTTTCAAATCTTCCCATTCCTTGATTTCCCATTTTCCTACTTTCTTCACCATTAAATCTCTATATCTCAACCAATTATAGTTTCTTAATTCTCTTCTAGCAAATACCTCTTGCATTGAAATCCATCCTGGAATTTTGGGACACAGTCTATCTTTATATTTTTGCCATATTCTAAATAAGGATTTCCTTATCACATGGTTTTTAAATTCTTTGTTAATGTTAACCTTACCATACCATAAATACCAATGCCACCCCATCAAAATATTGTGTCGTTCTAATTCTAATATTCTTTTGTTTTCTAGTGAGATCCATGGTTTTATCCATGATAAACACACTGCTTCAAAATATAATTGTAGGTTCAGCAATCCAAAACCTCCTCTTTCTTTTATATCTGTTAAAGATTTCCATTTGATCCTTGGTTTTCTTCCTGCCCATAGAAATTTAATTATATCCTTTTGTCATTTCCTAAATATTTCATTTGTATAAATAATTGGGATTGTTTGGAAAAGAAACATTCATTTAGGTAAAACACTCATTTTAATAATGGAAATTCTCCCCATAAGGAATAAATTTAAGTTTTTTCATTTATATAAATCTTTTTTTAAATTTCTTCCCATAATTTAGTATAATTATTTTCAAATAGTTGTTGATTATCAGTTGTTAAATTTACCCCTAAGTATTTCACTATCTTTACAATTTCAAAATTAGTTGTCCTTTGAAATTTTTCTTTTCCAATTCTATCCATATTTTTACTATTATTTTTGTTTTTTCTGAATTTATTTTGAAACCAGCATATCTTCCAAATTCCAATATTGTTTTGAGTAACGTCTCAATTCCATTAAGAGGGTCATCCATTATAATTACTAGGTTGTCAGCAAATGCTTGTAATTTATATTACTCTTTGCTCATTTTTATCCCTTTTATTCTCTTTTCTTTTAACTCAGTATTCAATATTTCTAAAATCAAAATGAACAATAGTGGGGATAAGGGACAACCTTGCCTAGAGCCTTTTTCAATTTTAAATGTTTCTATAAGTTTCCCATTTATTATTAATTTCATGTTTTGTCTTCTATATATAGCCTGAATCCAATTACTAAAATTTGTCCAAAGTCCATTTCTTTTATCACTCTTATCAGGAAGGACCACTTTAAATTATCAAAAAAATTTTTCTGCATCAAAAAATATTAATGCTTCCTCAATTTGGCTATGGTAGTACAAGTATTCAATCACATTAATTATCACCCTCATATTGTACCTAACTTGTCTTTTAGTTAGGAACCCATTTTGATCATTGTGTATATATTCTTGTAAGTATGTCTTCAATCTGTTTGCTAATATTGCCACAAATAATTTGTCATCACCATTTAGTAAAGAAATAGGTCTGTAATTTTTCAGTTGTGTATCATCTCAATTTTCTTTAGGTAATACAATTATATTAGCTTCTTCCCTGCTACTTGAAATTTGTTTTTTTACTAAAATGTCGTTTAAGGCCAACAATAATGGCTTTGCTAATTCTCTATAAAATTTCTTATAACATTCTCCCGGTAGCCCATCTGGGCCCGGAGTTTTCCCTGTCTTCATGTTTTTAATCATTTCTACAATTTCTTCTATTGCAATTTCCTTATTTAATTCTTTTCGTTGTGTATCTCTAAGTTTAGTAATTTGACATTTCTTGATATAGTCTTCCAAATTACTACTAGTAGTTTCCTGCTCTTGATATAGCATTTTATACTAACAGTGAAATATTTTTTGGATTTCTACATCAGTTGTTATTTCTGTTACCAATTTATAATTTTGATGTAATCTATAGGCTAACCACCTACTAGGTTTGTTGTCATATTCAAATTCTTTTTTATTTATATAATCTAATTTCTTTTTCATCGCTTCTGTCATTAATATTGCTAATTGTTCCTGTAATATTTTAATTTGATTTTTTTATTGTTTGATGGGGATGCTATTAATTCTTGTTCTTTTTGTTTAATCTCCTCTAATACTTTTTTCTTGTTTTTTTCTTATTTAATACTATATTTCATTGTATAAATATACCCCTCACCACTACTTTTCCAGCATCCCAAACCATATTATTTTCTACCCCTTTATCGTTTCAAAGACTATCATTTCAAAATAGTATTTCAATCTCTCCTTAACTGCCTTAACTACTTCATCTTTGTGTAGTAATGATTCATTTAATCTTTATCTAGTTGTATTTTGTCCATTTTCAATACCATTGATATAGGATTACGATCTGATAGCAGTTTTTGTAAGATATCTACCTTTTAAATAGAGTTTGCTGTTATTGCTAATCCAAATCATGTCGATCCTAGAAAATGAGCAATGAGTATCTGAACAAAAAGTGAACTCTTTTCTATCCTCTTCTTTATGTCTCCATGTATCTATCAATTGAAATTCTACAATTTCAAATAATTCTTTTGTTAATATACCTTGAGTCTTTTTTAATTTTATTTTTCTTATTTGAATATCTATCTATACTTGGCTCTACAACTCCATTGAGGTCTCCAAGTAAACAATAATTACTAAAATTTGTTTGTACTAATTTCGTTCTCAGTTCCTTGAAAATTTTAGATTTCCCTTCTGTTGGAGCATAGATACCAACCACTAACCTCTTAATTTTATGCATATTAATTTCCATAAATACAAGTCTTCCCTTGTCCTCTGCTAAAATTTAGATCTCAAATTTGGTTTTATATATAAAAGCACTCATTTTTTCTTTTTCCTTCCTATTGACATGAATTCTTTCCTTAAGTTCATTTGTCTTAGTAGATGTTCATGGGATTTTTAATTCTAATTTCCTGCAAACATGTTATCTCTGCATTCGTTTTTTTAAGGTGGTGGAAAACTAACTTTCTTTTTTTCATAAGGTTCAATCCTTTCACATTCCATGTAACAAATTTAGTTCCTGACATCAAATAAATGAATAACTTAACTTTTATTTATTTACGTTTCCCCTTCTCCCTCCCCTTTCTGTCCTTTTTGTTTGTTTGTTTCGTCTTCCTTTACTCTTGATCTCACAAGTCCAATTGACTCATTGATTCTTTCTCCTTGTCATCCTTCCTCTTTATAACTTCTTTACCTCTCCTCCCTCTTAGTTCATTTTCCTGGTCGTATATGCCTTGGTCCGCTATATTTATTTTTATTTCTTCTTGTTCTTCATTCTCCTCTTGGCATTTCCTTGCCATTCCAAACTCTCTCCTGTTCCTTTTAATAAATTCTTTTGCTTTTTCAGTTGCATCTATTTTAAATGTTTCCTTTTTTATAATTAAATAACACCCCTTCAAGTTTATCCCAACAAAATGTTTTTTTTTCTTTTTTCAAAACTTCCACCAAAAATTGATTGTCCTTCTGTCTTCTTAATATCCTTGTGAGTATTTCCTTCATCACAATAAGTAATTTCCCATTTAGCCAAATACTTTTGTTGAAGTGCACCTCCAAGATAAAGTCTCTCACAGATTTTCTTATGCACTGTATTATGTCTCTTGGGAGGTTTTTTCTTGTGGTTAGTGATGATCTTAGTTGATACACTCAGTCCAGTTCTTTTCCCATTGGTCATCATCCCATTCCAGATTCTTTATGAGCAATTCTATTGTTCGTTTTTTATTTCCTCATTTGGTTGTTCCTTTAGTACTCTTAATCAGATCCATGATTCTTTCTCTCTTAGTTATGCCAGCACCATTTGGTCTTGTGTTTTTTCAAGTTCAATATTAAGTTCTTCATTTTCTTTCTTTAAATTTTCTTTAGATTTTGAATGTCTTCTGTATTTTCTTGTACTTCTTTTTTGGTTTGTGTTAGCAGAGTATGTTAGGTGTTAAATTTAGTGTTCATATCTCCTAATTGGACTGATACATCTTTTCTAAATTCACAAATTTCTTCCATAAATTTTATCATGTAATGGGGCGTCCCTTCTTCTTTGGAATTTCACCTTCCTTATAGATAGTTTGATTCTAGAAGCTTCATTCTGTTTCTCAGTCCTAATACCATCTTCCTTTTAACATATCCAGTAGCTTTTATAAATCTTTCTCCCTCACCTGTCTTCTTTTTTAAGAAACTATCCTTTCTTCAAGTTTTTGTCTCCAATGTTCTCAACCCTGATTCTTTCTTTACTCTATTCTATATTCCTTTTTTATACACTCTCTTGCTTCTTTCCTTTCTCTGTCCTTTCTGTTTTGTCTCTTCCTCTAATAGACTACTTTCTTCTCTTTCTCTTCCTCTAATATATTACTTCCCTTTCCCCTTCTTTTCTTTCTATCCCTACCTATGCAAACCTTCTCCTACTTTTTTCCCTATCTATATTCTTCCTCCTTTCACTTTTCTTCATCTCCCAGGGATTAGTTGCTTTTGTAGGAACAGATGGCTATAGGAGATATAAATGTGGTCTTCAGCCTTTGAAGTTTTCATAAATAAGAAAGAAGAATAGAACAAGACTGAAGAAACAACCAATAAAAGGGGAAAAGAGAGAGAAAAATACTTAAGCTAAGTGCATTCACTAAGCATGGGGGAGCAAATAAGAGAGGAGGAAAAATTATGGATAAGTGTAAAAAATTATGGATAAGTGTAAAAATAAAGATAAAGGGAGGAAGAAGAGAAGAAAGAATGAGGGGAAAGAAGAAAACAGAACAAATAAACAAAAGGAAAAAACACAAAAAAGAGCGAGAGAAAAGAAAAACAATATTTATATCTATGTCTATATCAAAAAATATCCAAATCAGAAAATATCCAAAATCTCAAAAAAGGGGGGAAAAGGGGAAAAGGGGGAAAGTATATAAAAGAAGTATGCAAAAAAAAAAAATAAATCAAAATTACCAAAATTATAAACAATGTCAAGGCAATGGCAAAAAAATAAATAAATGTCAAGGCCATTTCAAAGAAGAAAAAGAAAGAAAAGAAAAAAGGAGAGAAATATAATAAAAAAAATAAAATAACCAAAAATATTCTTATGAACTCTTGAGCCCCTTCAAAATCCTTATAAACTGTTTTATTTTCACATAACCTTGCTTAATGCTCACGTCCAGTCCAGTCCCACTGAATCCCTTCTCCTCTGAATACTATTGTAACAGCTGTGAAGACCTCTGCATTTCCAAGGTCACTTTTACTTGGCTGCTTTCCCAGCAATATGGAGATTTTACTTCTTATCCTCTTTGTCACAGTTCATACTTGTCTCAACCTTATATAATTAACAGTGAGAACCAGGCAGGAAACAAATAGTTAAAAAAAATTAAAACAATTGCAAAGAGGGAAAAAACCAGAAACAATAATAATAATGTTAGAATAATGCTGAGGATGATAGTTTTTATTTGCTAGACAGATATTGGTTCTCTATATAAGTTCAAAATCACATAAGGAATTCAAAGATCACATTCAATCAAAAGGGGTGCCTCTTCATCCAAGAGGGAAAACCTCCCCAATCAGAGAAATACGCCTTACGAGTTTTATTTCTAGCTATATACTTATCTTATTTCATATGGTCTAATGGCTTCTGGCACTTTGTGGGCTTTTAAGATTTCCTCCACCTTCCTCTCCAGCACGGCTGACTCTCCCAGCTGCCCAGCGTGTCCTGCTTTCTCCACTCTCTTTCCTCCATCTTCAGATAGCAGGGGAGATGGTTAGCTCTTGGGTATTCCCCTCTAGTGACAACCCTCAGAATCCCCCTTGCATGGGGACCCTTCTGTTATGGTTATTTCAGTGTATTCTGACCCCAATAGCCGTTTTTGGACGGATTGGAGCCAGAGCTCCTTTTCGATCATCCGACATAGACCAGAAGTTTGATCTTTTGTTAAGTTTTTAACTATGATGTTTCTCTTCTCCATTTACTCCAATGTTTTATAGTATTCAATGAATCTTCTAAGGCTATTGTTAAATCATCAGAGAAAGCTCTTATTTTTATATATATAATTTTTTATTTTCAATGATTTTATTTCATGATTTTGTCTTATCTGTTTATTCAGAATTTCCAATACTAAGATAAAAAGCAAAGGCAATAACGGACAGCCTTGTCTGGTTCCTTTGTTTATTCCTATCCATTTTGTATAATCCCCACTAACATTCACTTGGGCTTTCTGTTCCTTATAATTTTTTATCATTTTATGAAATCTGAACCAAATTTTATTTCCTCCAGAATCATTTTCAAAAAATCCCAATTCATATTTTCAAAGGCTTTCTCTGTGTCAAGAAAAATAAAAGCAAATTTGTTTTCATTGTGTTTTTTCATAATATTCTAACAAATTTTTTACTACTTTTATATTATCCTTCATTGATCTTTGGGGGGAAAGCTTGTCTGATCTTCATCTATCCAATCTTGCAATATTTGTTTCAATCTTTTGGTCAATATAGATGCATATATCTTATAATCTGAATTCAGCAGTGCAATTGGACAGTAATTTTTTGCTTCTGTTAAACCTCTACCTTCTTTGGGAATTACTACCACATTAGCCTCTCCCCATGATTCTGGTCTTTCCTTGTTTTAAATGTCATTCATTACTAAGTAAATTGGATTTATCAATTCTTCTGTAAGTTTCTTATAATACAGACTCGAAAGGCCATCTGGACCTGGAGCTTTCCCATGTTTGCTCTATGCTATGTCCTTCAATATTTGTTCTTTTTTAGTTGGTTATTTTAATAACTCTCTTTGTCCTTCTGTTAATTTTGGTAGTTATTGTTTCTGTACGTATTGCTTCATCCTTTTTTTTCTTTTTCTGTGGTTAATTTTGTTCCTTTAAGTAGTTTTGAATAATATAAATAGAAAATTTTCTTAATTCTCTCTTGATTGTTGCTGTTCTTTTTCCTTCATTTATTTCCAAGATCAGTTTCTTCCCTTTTTGTTTTCTTTGTTTTGTCTTTTGTAGTTGTAGTTGAAGTTGTCTTGTGAGAAATAGATAGTCTGCATGCCTGCTTAATATTTGTGTTGGGATATCTTTGTAAATTTTTACTTCTTCATTTTTACTTCTTCATTTTCTATATATAGTGTTGTGTTGTAGCTTTTCTGTAATACCATGTCTCTCCTACTAGTTTCAACAAAATACACTACTATCTCTCTTGGTAATTTCTTTTCCTGCTACTTTAGAGTTGATTCTGTAAACTTTGTCAGTCAGCAATTCCATTTTCTCTATAGGGAGATCTACAAAATTTGCCATCACCTCTGTTACTTCTAATGTAGGTCTTCACCATCTTCCTCTGGTACTCCTCTAATTTTAACACATCATTCTCTTATTTTCAAGTCTGCTAGAGCTGTTTGATCTCTGATTTCATCTTGAGCTGATCTTAGATCTCTTTTTTTTCTTTCCTCATGTCATTAGCTGGTTTTTTGTAAAGTGATTACATCATTTTTATTCCTTCTACATCTTTTGAAATATTTTCTACAGCTGCTTTTAGTTCTTGCATTTTTAAAGTTATCCCTTTTTTCATATCCTTCACTGTATCTAATTTTTTTTTTTTAAAAAAAAACCTGTTTCCATTTTCATCATCTCTTCTAAGAACATGGACATATTCAGTTCTATTTCAGTGGAACCTCTTCTCTGTTCTTTTAATTGTTGTTTTTGCATTGTTTTTCTAATTGATGAAGCCATTTTTATTTTATCAAAGATTTTAGCTTATTTCTGTGTCATTTATTCCTTTTCTTCTTCTTCCATCTTTGTTGCCCCACTATCTCCGTATTATAGTTTTCTCCACTGTTTTTTTTTATTTTATTTATTTGTTTTTTATTGGTTCTTTGTTTGAATTTTGCTTTCCGTTTCTTGGTAGTTTCTCTTACATCCATTAGCTGACCTCTAAATTAAACTAGGACCTTATCCCAAGTTTTTTCAACTTTGTTATCAACTTTGTATCCCTTAAAACTCTTGATATAGTTCTTAAACTCTTCTCTTTAATATTTAATAATATCAGTTACAGTTTCCAGTAATCTTCATTCAAAGTTATCCAGATTTCCCATGCAAACAATATTTTCTATTATTCCCTTATATTTATTCTATGCCTTTTTTCTTTTACATATATCAGTTTGACTCACAGTAATTATCCTTAATATCATTAACTCCAATATTAATTTAATTACAATATGCCCACTTCTACTTCAAACTACTTTAGCTTTGCATTATAGATATACACAGTACACACCACACTTATTTATTATTAATTAATTTTAAGAAATATTAAGTTTTTCCTTATTTTTTCCAAATTAATTCTCTTGTGGCAATTTCTGTAGTCTTAATTCATTCAAAATAGGTTTGGATAAGATTTTCCTATTTCCACCAACTAATACACTTAAAGTTGAGATTACTTACACCCAAAATTTATATTTTTCTAATACCTTCTGATAACTGATACCTTCAAAATAATCCTATTTTTCAGAAAAGAAGAAAAATTATTATATATACACACCTCTTATATGTTTTTTCTGATATCTTCATGGAAATTTTCCTTGCTCTACAATTCATTCAATATATATCATAGGAGTTGTTTCTTCCTTTTGTTTTCTTATAATTTAATAAGACATAAATTTAATAAAACACATAAATTTATACTATAAATTCATACCTCTATACACTTCAGTTCATTCTAAATTCATTCTATAGTTTCTTCTATTTCAGTCTGTCTTCAAAGTTAAGCAAATCACCTATCACATTCATATGTATTTGGAAATCCTTATACATAACAACCCATCAGTTGATTAATGGTTAATATTTTTCTATATTTTTGAGGCGGTTTAACTAACTTACACTTAATATCAAGATTAATATATTTCTTTTGTTTTTATAAATCATATACAGTTCTTTCTCTTTCCTTCCTATCCTTGTACAGTCCTCTTTCCTTCCTATCCTTGTACAGTTAGAGTTTATTCAGCTTCTCCTTTCAAACCATAAATTTGTTCCACTGATTTTCGTCTTCTTTTTTCTTTCTCCCTCCTTTACTGTTGTAATCCTTTGTTGCACTGGTATTTGTTCCTTTATTTCTCCTCGCTCTTTATTCCTTCCTATAAATTCTGCATTCTTTTCCAGTCCTAGTCTTTATGTCATTTTCAGTTTTTTACTCATGTTCTTGTTTCCTTCTTCTTACTAGCTAGTTTTGCATTTATCTCCCCTTACTCCTTTGCTCTTCTGTATCCCCAAGTAGTAAAAATAAAATAAAATAAAATAAAATCTTCCAAAGCCAAGTCCCAATCCTTCTTGTCGCATCTTGTTATATAACTATGCTAGGACACTTGGTTTCTTTAATTTATTTATTGTGCTCTTTTTTAAAAAATGTAGTTTCCTTTTTTACTTCAAGTCCTTAATTCCCTAACTCTGTTCTAGTTCTTTTCTAGTCCTTTATTTAATTCTTGGACTTCAATCTTTTATTTTATGTTCAAATTCTTATTTTCTCTTTCTCCCCCTCACCCCACACACCATTCAAGTCTTCTTCAGGGAGGGAGGAGTTACATTTAGGAAAAGACATTTAGACTCACAGTTTTTTTTGTTGTTATTTTTTCTTCTGTGCAGTTCTCCTGTGGGATTTTCCTTGTTCTAGCTCTCAGTTAGACATTTTTTCTTAGTTTTACAGCACACTTTTGTTTTAAAATTATTTGGTGAGGCATTGCTCTTGCCTTGTTTCTAGGCTTTTTTCTGGGACCAAGCTCAGCTCTTTCTCAACTTTTCCTGCTTCAGTCTCTCTGACCCTTTACTCCTCCAAGTTTAGTTTCAGACAGATCTTGTTGGTTTTCATCTAGCGAGCCTCCTTTCATCCCCTCTTTATTGGGAGGGGGATTTTGCTGTCCTGTTTTGCCTTGGAATCAGCCCTTAAACCCTGGAAGCTTAGAGTCCTGCTTACAGTCACGTTAGCAGGCTCCCGAAAACAATGCCATCTTCACCAGAAGTGAACCCTTATAGGGACTGTTAAATGTTGGGCTGCTAGAGCATAGCAGCTGAAATTCTAGACATTATCTGACCCAGCACTGCTTATTGCAAGACTCACAGTGTGGGAAATTTATTAGGAAGGTAGATGTCTAGAGGAGATTACTTCACACAACAAATCTTGCTTCATAGGTGTTCTCATGCAGACTTAATCCCAGAGATGAAAAAGCAAGGAAATATTCTGTTCTTCTTACCTCATTTCTTGCTGCCCAGTAATTGTACCTTGTGAGACAAATCCCACGCCATAACGAAGAAAAGCATGTATAAAAAACTCCTGACCACAATAATATAATTGTCACTGTTACTGTATTAAAAAACCTCACAAAGCCCATGTGCTCTTGACACTTAGTTTCCTTCCCTTCTTTATTTTAATGGAAAGGTTAGAGATCCTCATTATCCAAGGAAATGTAAAATAAATACTTAAAATTCAGCAATGAGCACTAATGTGTACTCTCAGCTGTTTAAGTTGACAATTTGAAATATATATTGAGATATATTTCTTAGAATCATGAACAGGTATGATTTACATACATTGAGAAATGTAAGAGCACCTAGTCAAAATGCTTTCAGAAGTGCAAATTTTGAAGTTGAAACCGGTTAAGCATGACATTATTTTTTGCAGTGTTTGCTGTAGGAGTTGAGAAAGTTGCAACGAAAACAAGCATTTAAGGCAGCAATGAGGAATGTGTGGACCTTCAGATACTATTGTAGTACAAACTATGAAATTCATGGAATCTCCATAAGTTGACAGGTGACTTGAAGGGAAACACAAAGGGAGAGAGAGGGAGGGAGGGAGAGAGAGCTCCAATCAGCCCTAGACAACATGAGGGTGAAATGTTGTTGTCCATAATTTTGAATGCTGCATGTTCCTGATACCTAGTTTGAAGAGCATACAGGGCTGGTTTAAGGGCCCTGCAGCATCTACAGCTGCAGGGGGGGGGCATAATTGGGGGAGGCATCATAACCCTCCTCCTGCAAAAACATTATTAGCAATAATCTGAATATTGTATATTTAATATTGTACTATGAATAGGTTAGGTTAGGTTAGGTTACATTGACCTGAGATAAACATATGAGCCACCCAAAATAAAGCATTGCAGCCCCCCCCCCCCAATTCCTTAAACTAGCCCTGAGGGGATAGAATTGCTCCAGTGATGTTGATTATGTTGCAACAGTGGAAGCTATGAAAGAATATGAAGATACCCCTCCTCCCTGAATCTGATAAAAATGCATATTATTTAGCATCTTTCTTTCTATACGCTAATCATATGTGTCAAAAAGAAAAAAGAAAGAAAGAGAGAGAGAGAAAAAAGTAAAAAAGAAAAACCAAGGACTGGAAGGGAATGGTCATCTTCTATTTTTCACTCCATTGTCATTTAGATTCTCTGAAATATTCCTGTGGACATGGATGCTCCACATTGTCACCATGATTAATATCCATTGATAGACCCAGCCTCTGTTTATTTACCTAATCCTATGAAAACATTAACAACACTAGGAAGCCCATCCCTTTTGTCAGTGTCATTGTGTGTGTTTTTTCCATGTAGAATCTTTTAGAAGAAACACTTTTCCATCCTTCTTCTTGTACCTTCCCACTGTTTTAGATTCCTGCATGACACCCAAATATTACTGACATCATGGATTTATTATTTCCCTCTGTGTTGTCAGCATTAAGAAAGGGGGGGGATGGCTCAAAAGTATTAAAAAGGAAGCAGCAGCTTCTTATTGTTGTTTCTGTTGTTTTTTAAAGTGTGTTATTTAAAGTGTGTATTTTTAATACAACAAAATGTTACATATTCTTGATAGGGATGTAATTCTTCATTATTTTTCTTCCAGAAGGAAGCAACAAACAATTTTAGCAAATTTCTTCCCGCTAAAAGAAAGTCTTTGAAAATTATTTCAATTAATTGAACAGGGGAAAAAAAGCTTCCATTCATACTTAGCTCAGGCCAGATCCATATACACAAATAATAAAGTTTGAAACTGATTATTTGCCATGGCTTCTTCCTATGAAATCCTGGGATTTGTAATTTCACAAGGGCTTTAGCCTTCTCTGCCAAAGAGTGCTAGTGCCTCACCAAACTACAAATCTTAGGATTCCATAGGAAGGAGCCATGACAAATCCAGTTTCAAACTGGATTATTTGTGTAGTTTGGATTTGGCCATAGTGAGCAGTGGTTGTTGAGGAAGACAGTAGTGGTCTCAGTAGTCCAGGTGGGTGAGGGACCAAGACAACAATATATAGTATTTATTAAAAGATTTCTAAACAAGGAAGATGCATTCTTCATCTACAGCTGACATTAGTGTGAATTATTTAGTTTAGTATAAAAAGCAGACACAAAAAGTGATACTTCTGTTTAATTCCCTCATGACAAAGCTTTTTTTAAGCTTTAAGTCAGCTGTAAGATGCAGTCAAGAGCAAACTTTTTTTTTGTAAATGTTTTGTGCATGCATGACAAACAAATCTTGTATTTCATTTTAGTGCACTATATCATTAATTGATTTGTACACTTCTCATCAGTAACACTATCTCAGTACTGCAATGTAGGTTCTTCCTGTAGCCTGCACTCTCTCAGAGTGTTTCCTGGGCTTTTCAACAGTGGGTCAACAATGGGACAAAACTGGCACATTATGTAAAACAAGCAAGGGAGCAATGTTCTAGATCACATGCACTTGTTCTTCAGAATCACAAGTATTTCACATTTAATGGGTATTGTTCTAAACTGTGCCCATGTATTAGGTATACATGAAAAATTAATATACACCCTTAGTTTTTAAAATAGGTATTTTTTAAAATCATGCATCTTCAATCTGATTTGGTATATGTTGACAGCATCTCTATGAAAAATATTAGGACATTTATTATTTGATTTATATCCCACTTTTCTTCTAAACGGAACTCAAGGCAACATACAAAATTGAAACTGAAAATCTAAAACAATATGCTGTACGAAAGTTCAATAAAGCTTGACAGCATACGTTCAGTGAAAACACCACGTTTAACACCTTAACATTAAAACACCTAAAATATAAATTACATATTTTAAAAAGTGCTGCTAATTGCATGTTCCTCTACCCTGGTTGGTTAAAGCTGAAGGCCCATTTAAACAGGAAGGTCTTTACTTGCTGGTGAAAGGACAATAGGGAGAGGTTAAATCCAATATCCCCCAGAAAGGAGTTCCAACACCTAGGAGAAGCCACCTAAGAAGAGAAAATATTGCTAGATCAACACTGCTATTTTGGAAACGTTTAACAAGAAAATCTCCTTTTTGAGAACACCTTCAAAATATTTCTATGTTAATTTTTTTGATCTTTCTCTCTCTCTCGTTTTTTCTCTCTCCCCCTTTTCCTTGTTTGCACACAGTGACATCATCATCTAACTCAGTGCATCTGAAGCTATCTGATGTGAGGAATAGCAACATTTCCCTCCAATAGGCAACAACCGTTCTTTCCTAGAAATCCACCAAAGACCAGTAGCCAATAGCTCAGAGACCACCATGGGTCATGGGCTATCACTGGGAGTAACCTCTCAATCACTTTGCAGTTCCTTGGTGGACAGGAATATCCCAAAAGAATAATTCAGCAAATAAGTATTTGGACAAAGAAGTTTCTAAATCAGCAAAAGAGAGGATACGGGATATCAACAACAGGGTCTAGTATCATTATCAATATACATTTTCAGAAAGTGTTTTACTTGTTTTTCTCTGAAACCTTTTAGCTAGTCACATATTGGGTGTGGTTGTGATGCAAACACATAAAGCAAATTTTCTCCTCAAATGTATGGAATGCATTGGTAGGAAAGTCAAACTACATCTTCCCACAATACGTATCAGATATTTCTGTCTCGCATCAAGTTTGTCCAAAGTTCATGCATGAGTGCAATATTTACACACAATCCAATATGTGTAGGTGTGAACTGACAAAATGTGATCTAGGAGATTATCAGTGGTGGGGGAAAGCACCAAAAAAATCACATTCCCAACCACATCAGAAGATCGCTAGAAGAACAGAACGGGCAACATTACCAGATGCCCATTCCTGGGGCGTAGTGCTGCTGTGAATGAGGCTTCCCTTTTTCATTGATGGGGAAAAGCCACCAATAAAAAGGAGCACCTTACTGACCCCCATGCCATGCCACCAGAATACTGGAGGACATTGTCATCTGGTAAGGTCGCACTTTCCCGTTCTTCTAGCAATCTTCTGATGCAGTTTTTGCTGTGTCTGATAATTTCCCTAGTCTAACAAATGAAGGTTCTTGGCAAGTACATATTCTATCCTAACATGACTCCTGCATTTGGATGATGCCTATCAGGCCTAATGCAAGAAGAAACTACTGCTTCTGGTGACCCTTCTAAGAAGGGGGCTACCGGCTTGGCCGGCAGCACCATTTGCAGCCCGTCTGACACCCCCTCTGATATGGTGGCCCCCACAACTGCGTGGAGGCCAGCATGGGGGCCGTCATGGCTTCAGCCTCTCTCCAAGCCTCTCCCATGGTCTGGGGGAGAGGTACAAAAAGCAGGTAATTTGGGTGGACCTCCCATGCTCTGATTAGCTGACTGGAGTTCAGGGGGAGGGTCTTCTGGCATGCTTCCAGCACAGCTAGATGATGCAGGGCTTGACACCGAGGCTGGATAAATAGATGGCCCTGAGGTCAGAGTGGCAGTGGCTCTTCAGGAGCTGAAGAGGACAGAGCTCCTGGGCCGAAGAAAAAGAAGAAGAAGAAGAAGAAGAAGCCAAAATATCCGACAGAGGTGAGGAGTCCGGAGAAGTCTGTGGACCCAGCAGCTCAGGCAGTGAGAGGTGGATGGCGGCAGCCAGTGGCGACTGGCAGTGGGCTGTGGCAGACATTGATGGCCTACGGCAGCCTGCAGCAGTCAGTAGGGCAAAGTGGACAGTGGCCTCCTGTGGTAATCTGTGGGAGTAAGTGGCTGGTTGCAGCGGCGACCAGCACTGATCAGACAGTGTGGCTCAGGAGCGGTAGGGTGATGCAGCAGCTTGGGCTGCAGGTCAGCAGCTGGCATTAAATAAAAAAGGGGGGTGATCTGTGGGGTCCTGGGATAAGGAGCTGAGCAGGTGGGGCTGCAAAGCAGGGGTGGGGCCTGTCTGGCATTGCTAGCGGCCACAGGTTGTTTGGCGTTGCTCCATAAGGCCACAGGTGGGGATTCAGCAGGCTGGCATAAGGGGGATGTGCCAATTGCCAGCAGAGCCCCTAAGCTACAGGAAGCCCCAACTTGGCCACAAGGGAAACCCCGCTAGGCCACCAGGGAACCACTAGGCCACCAGTGATACCCCATCAAGTGACCAGGGAACCACTGGGACACCAGGGAACCACACTAGGCCACCAGGGAGATACTGGGCTGCCAAGGGAACCCACTGGCCATCAGGGAGGCCACCAGGCCACTTGAGGAGGCAGCCTGTGGGCCACTAAGTGGTCAAGAGACCATCGGGGGAGTCACAGGGCCCAACAGTGAGGCTGTACAACCATGCCTTCTAAGAAGGTGACTGCTACAGCTAGGCCCACACCAACGGTCACTGCAGCAGTGCCCCCATCTCATTGGCAGACATGACCTCACATATAAGTCTTGCTTCCCTGGAGGGGAAGGGGGCGCCTGGGCAGAGGGATGAGCCAAGGCCACCACTGCAAACTTTCATGGTGGATAACCCAGGCTTTGAGGACATCTTGTGCTCAGATGGCCCTCCAGTGAGATGTGATTCCACAGAGGTCAGCGAGCCAGGGATGCCAGAGGCAGTAAGGCTTCTGGAGGGCCAGTTGAAGGGGGTCAGTGGAGGGGAACAGCAGTAGCATTCCGTATCATGCAGCCACAGTCCATCCAGAGAATCAAACCAGTCTACGTTGGCAGACTCAAGATGGCAAAAGGACAAGGAGAAAAAGAGGTGTCCTAGGAGGAAACACCATTGATGCTCCAGTCTTCAGCACAAGTCTGTCTGATTCTGACACAACATCAGGTGAGTCATCTGAGGAGGAGGATTCCAGCAAGTTCAAGTATTGGTTGGCGGGGCCCAACAAGCCAGGTTTGCCCCACTGGGCCATCCAGCTGTGCACACGCAAGGGACAGGGTGAGAAAGGTGCTTCACGCGCAAAAGGAGATGTGGACGATCCCCCTGGGGAAGAGCTTTTCCTTTACAAATCCAAGGAGGACCCCCCAGGCATTCACTTGGATAGGAAGGTGAAGTTCAAGATCCTTCAAAGGTATTACGTGGATGTCTTCTCTTTGGTGAAACCTGCCAGGGAGGAGGTGAGGGTGCACAGGAGCAACAGGAAGGGAGCTGACAAGGGCAAGGCCGATCCAGCTGAGCACACTTTCAGCAACTGACTCACAGGGTATGCAGTTTTCATGGGGGTGGTGCCCATGGCTTTCCCAGAATGTGGCTGGCATCTCAACAATCACTTCCACCAGGTGCTCAAAGCCAGGGCACGGCAGGGGAGACGGCCGGTATCGAATATGACAAGGAGTGCTGGAAGCGGGTTTCTTGCAATGACAATCACAGGTGGGATGTCATCAATTGTGGCGTATGGCTAGTCACAGCTAGGGCCAACTCACGGGGAAAAGGGGAGTCAGCCAGAGCACCTAAGAAGAGGGATGGAAGGAGCATGTTTTGCTGGGAGTACAACACTGGTAAGTGCACCAGGTCCCGATGCCAGTTCGACCACTCCTGTGAGGCTTGCTCTGGCACACATCCCAAGGTGATTTGCACTAGGCAGTCATCAGTGCCTCAGTCCTTTCAGAACAGCTGCCCTGCCTCAGCCAGCACCAGGAGGGAAGCAGGGAGAGGAATCAACGCTGAGCAGGGGAATGCTGAATAGCATGGTAAGCCCAGGTATGAAGGGGAGTAACATGGCTTTCACACCCATCAAACTACATGCCTTGTTACCTCTCCTTGATGCTTACCCGAACAAGGAGGCAGCTGCCTACTTAGTGGAAGGGTTCAGATTTGGTTTCCGGATACCGTTTGTGGGTTCCAGGGAGGCCCCAGAATCTGGCACAGTTGCCTGATATACTTGCCAACAAAAATGTCAAGGAATGGGAGGCAGGGAGGGTGGTGGGCCCTTTCAATTCCCCTCCCATGCCCAACCTCCAGATATTCCCCTTGGGGTCATTCCCAAGAAGAGCCCAGGTGAGTACAGGCTCATTCATCACCTATCCTAACCAAAATGGTGCCATACCACCAGAGCTGTGCTTGGTGAAGTACGCATCATTGGACCATGTGGTCAAAGTCATTCAAACATGTGGGCAAGGGGATCTCATGGCAAAGTGTGACATACAGTCTACTTTCAGACTGCTTCTGGTTCACCCAGATGCCCACTGTCTGTTGGGCATAAAATTCTAGAGCATGTCATATTATGACATGGTATTGCCTATGGGATGCTCCATCAGTTGCGTAGCATTTGAGCCATTCAGCACACTCCTTGAGTGGGCACTACAACACAGGACAGAGTCCCCGTGTGTCACACACTACCTGGATGACTTGCTAATGATGGGAACAGCTGGGGGACAGAATGTGAGACTTTGCCTTCTTCATTCCAGGCTGTGGCAGAGGAAATTGGAGTCCCCCTGGCATTGGACAAGACAGTGGGACCTCCAACGTACTTAGTATACTTGGGGATTCAGCTGGACTGAATCAAAGAGGTTTCTTGTTTGCCAGCCAACAAACTGGGGGGGGGGTCTCAAGGAGTGGCTGCAGGGCCTCATGTCACAAGCAAAGGCCACTCTCAAGCGGTCCCTGTTGGAACATTTGAACTTAGCTTGCAGGGTGCTGGTGCTGGGCAGGGCCTTTTGCACCTGACAGACGTGCATCATGGTGGGGCTCCATTCTCCACATCATCACATCCAGTTGAAAAAAGGGGTCAAGGAGGATCTCAGGGTATGCTTAGATTTTCTCGTGCAATACAATGGCATCACCTTATAGCAGGGGTACAAAGTATTGGAGGGAGGGCTGCAGGTTCATTCTCATGCTGAGGGAAGTCTGGGATTTGGTATATTTTACAACGAGCATTGGTGGTCCCAACCCTGACCTAGGGAATGGAGGATGCTGGGATTGTACACAATCTAACCTTCCTTGAATTTTTCCAAATTCAAAAAAAGTCTGTTTTTGGTGCGATAATCAAGCTGTGGTGCAGATTATCAACAGGCAGTCCTCCAGGTTGGACAGGGTTATGTGGCTTGTCTGCAAATTTGTGCTTGTGTGCTTAACTTTGAACATCGGCTTCTCTGCCTGTCAAATTCCTGGCATTGATAATGTGATTGTGGATGCATTGTCTTGGTTCCGGGATGACTGGTTCCATATGCTGGTCCCAGATGTAGACCTGGCAGCCGCCCCCTTCCCTGTAAACCTTTGGAGCCTTGGGAAAGATCAGTGATACAAGGGGTCATGGACTCCTTGGTGCCATCTACGCAAGCCAGCTACAGATGGGCAGCTGATCAATTTTTTTGCTTTCAGGAGGAGACATGGTTACAGGGGCTCCTGGCAGCAGTGGAACATGAGATGTTGCATTACCTAGCATCTTTGAAGGACCAGGGACTGGCTCCACGTACCATCTCCACACACTTGGCTGGTATTTCATTCTTCAGCAAAGCAGTTGGCTTTGCTGACCTTTGTGTGACCTTCTTCACCCACAGGGTGGTGGAAGACTGGCAGAGGAAAAGTCAGCTGGTGGCAGATGGCAGGTGGCCAATTTCCTATGGCATGCTGGTCAAACTGGTGGCCATGCTGCAGGAGTCTGTCGGTCCCATTACGAAGCCCTGCTATTCAGCATGGCATATACACCACCTTCTTTGGCACTCTGTGAGTTGGCAAATTGGTGAGTTCCTCCAAGAGAGATGTGTCGGGCAGGGTGTTGCAGCTCAGCAACATATCTCTGGGAGAAGATGCACTGAGCATGCAGGTTCGGTGCTTGAAGTATGACCAACACAGAAGAGGGGTGAACTCTGCAGTTGTGGAGTCTTGTTAATGCATCTCAATGCCCCATGGATATGATGTAGTGGTTATTGAGGGAGCGCTGCACAGCGGCTTGCCTCCTGTTCATGCACAGGGATGGGACTTCACTGACCAGGTTTCAGTTTGTCAGTGTGCTAAAAACAGCATTGAGGCAAATGGGATTGCGGACTGAGGACTTTGGAAGCCACTCCTTCCAGATAGGGGCGGTAACCATGGTGGTGCAAGGAGGTTGCCTACGGAGACAATCAAACATCTGCGCAGGTGGTGCTCTGGGGCCTTTGTGATGTACATCCAGCCAGACTTGACCATCCCAATGCAGTCCGCTTGAAGGGCCTGGAGGTTAGGCCGGTTGGTTACAGCTGTTAGTGGGGTCGTCAGAGGGCGGACCCCATTGGGGGAACCACCTTTTGTGGCAGATAGCATGCATCCCAATGCAGGATAATCAACCAGGGGGTGGAGTCTCCATCAAGTTCAAGTTCAGGTTCAAGTTCACAGAGACCACCTCCTGGTCCTTAATAACCTTGTTTCACAGGGGGAGGGGGGAGTCATCAAGCAGGCAGAGCTTGGCATGGGCTCCTCCCCTCTGCATATGGATGGTGTCTGTGGCAACTGACAGCGGTCCATTGACCAACACGGGGTTGGTTGATGAAGGGATCTGGACCCATGCGATTGGTGCCAACCATTTACAGCTGTTACCAAAGTTATTGGTAACTTTGGCCTTTTATTGCCAATATTTTATCTATCCAATATTTTATCTAATGGGAGTATTGTAAATTTCAACAATGTTACCCCAACAAATTCTATCTATACTATGCCATATATCTATTTGTTACTCATTACTTATTCAATAGATTTTGTGAAGATACATTGTGTCTGTGTATTTTTTTCATGGGAGGAGTGGGGAATGTCTGGGCTGGGTCCACAAAGGAAAATTCAGTATTTCTTTCCCTATCATCTATACAAATTCTGGGCATTGGAATCATTCAATTATTGCTGGCACAGATACAGCACAATTACCTGCACACGAAGGCTCTGAAAAGGAGCAGATCCTCATAGGAGCTTTTACTGATTTAATTAATTTACCTCTTCAGAACATTAGATATTATCAGAAGTAATATTCAAGTTCACTGGCAAACAGGTACAGATTGACTGATCTATCATATGAATCTGGTGATTCAACTTTGAAAACTTACATTGAAGACATGCAAGCCAATTCTGGATGTGTAAAACAATCTCATTGAATACTAAAGTCTGGATGGTCTATGCCATATTTCCAGTTTCTATGTATGGTTTTGAAAGCTGGTGAAGAAAGCTGATAGGAAGAGAATCAATTCCTTTGAAGTATGGTGCTACAGGAGAATTCTGTGGATACCATGGATTGCCAAATTGTACAAATTCATATTCTTGGGCAACACTCCATGAAAGCTTATGCCAAATAAAACTTGTCAGTGTTTAAGTTTTTTGCTCTTTTCCATTGTGGCAAGCTACCAAACTACCCCCCTAGAAATATTTTACTGAGTATCATGAAAGCTTAAACCAAATAAAACTTGTTAATCTTCAAGATACCACTAGATCAGTAAAGCAGGCATGCTTTGCATGGAAAAAAGTTTGGGCTTGTCTATATGAGGCAAAAAATGTGGATTGCTGTGCAGTAATGGTAATTCACAGCAGCTGATATTTGTCTTAACATTGTTTTTTTTGTTGTTGTTGCAGGTTACAGACACGCAAAGCTATCGCGTTTGCTGTGCAAACAGGAATGCCTGTGACTCAAGATGGCAGCCATGAGTGAATTACTCACATTTCTACTTAATTTGCCACTGGCTGCTAGACAGTATTTTTGTTTGTTTGTTTGTTTAAAGAAAACATATCCAAGGTGCAAAAGAGCGACCTTTTTCTTTAACAAAAAAAGGAAACAAAGAAGCCATTTTATCGCCTTAAACCTTGCTTGCTAAGGCAAAAATCCAACATGGTGACTGCAGGCACTTGCCTTGTTAGCAAGCTCTGTCCCCATGCACGTCTGACCAATTAGCTTTCAACTTCCGCTCATGTATAGAAAGTGATTTCCATCAAATCGCTTGTCCCAAAGATCAGGAACATGCATTCCCCTTAAAAAAAAAAAAAAAAACCTTCAGGAAAAGCTGTGAAGGCCTTTCCCATACAGTATATAGTGGATTGGGACCCCCTCATTCCCAATACAATTACATCAAAATGATGCATGATGTCATTTATACTGAATGTATTCTCCTCACATTCTGCATGGAGTATTTTTGCACTTTAGACAACCCCTTTGTTTCATTGTACTCTTTTGGATCCATTTAGCTGTAGAACTTGTTTTGGACCAAATTAATAATATGTCAGTTAATTATAACATGAAACAACAAGTATACATCACTGTTGTTGCAGTGCCCATAGCCCTGTGGTAGACCATCCTGTGGATACTGAAGGCATGCATTGATCCAAAGCAATATGGGGCTGGGATAAATTCCTCTTTAATATAACCATATGGAAAAAAAAATACTACTAGAGCATAGGCCATAAAAAGAAAAAGCTGTCTCATTTATCCCTTCACAAAAATTGTGAAACAATGAGCTGTGAAATGCTGGGGTTGAGCCCCAGTAAGAATACAATCAAAAGTTAATTCCAGAGCTTTAGAAACACTGTTGAAATGATCATCCTCAGGCACCAGATGTTTAAACCCTGAGGCATCACCACATCATAACTACTGCAATATACAACGGGAAGGTGAACTAACATGCAGGAAAGTGCTCCAAATATACTGCTTGCTCTTTGTTTTTAATGCCACCTTGAATATTATGGAATAAGACAAGAGCATCAGATTGAACAGATATACAAAGGAATCATTTTGTTTCAATAAAACCCCAGAGTATTTATTATAACAAAACCAGTTGCAATCCAGTCCCCAGACTACACTACTTTAGCATAGTTCATCCTGCTCTAGTTTTAAGTATTACCTTTTCAACATGAGAGCTGTTTCCCTCTGGCAGGACCCTAGGCTGTTCAGATAAAGTTTATATATTTGAATCATCACATGGGAGAGAGTAATAATAACTGTGGCAGTATGTGTGATCAAATCCAGTCCTACCATTAGCTGGAGTGAAGAAGCAAAATCTCAGGGATCAAATTTTGCATGTAACCTAAAAGGATTGCAAAATGTTTCAATAATAATGATGATGATGACGATGATGATGGTGGTGGTGGTGATGATGATGTGTGTGTGTGTATACATGCATTTATTTTTATGGTGAGAAGGTGGTGAGGGTTCTTGTAAGATTTGCTCCATCAGATGCCAGAAGAACTCGACTGGCCTTATGATGCTGTGCCCCTTGCCTTTGAGGATAAAGGTGGGCATCATTTGCTGCTCTGCCTCATGTAGTGGATCAACTTTACCAATGGTTTGTTGGAATAATATTGGAAATACCGACACTATTTTAATGACTAAATATATTAATGTGGAGAAGCAGCCCATGTCACAGAAATAACACTGGGATAGGTGAAGGAGGGCTTTTAGATTTTTCTTTAAAAGTAATATGAGTTTGAACTTAAACCTGTATTCAGTTAGATGTCATCACTATTGAATTTACTTCTAAATATTGAAAGAATTAGGTGTACAAAATAATTCTGCAATCCTATTTGTACTTCCTCTCAAGCCAACTGCTCCAGACTTACATCTGAGTAAGCCTTCACAGGATCAGGATGTGTATGTTGCGTTTTACATTATTGCTAATCTGATATGTAACCAAAAGGTGGCAGCACTATATCCGCTTTATATTCACTTCAGATTTTGTAATTGAATGCTCGGTAATCTTATAAATTTTTCATTATTATTGTTATTAGGATTTACTGGTTACATTTTGACAGGGGAAAAATCAATATTCAAGGCCTCCTATAAAAATACACTAAAATATGAAATAAGCTACACAAACGGAAGAGCAAAAAATATTGGATAACATAAGCAGCAGCAGCAGGTTCACATTTATATCAGCCATATTAAAAAAAAAAAGAATGGACATGGAATTATGTTGTATTTTTACATTAGAAATGGTTCCAATGTAAGTGGCTGGGGAATAAACTTTTAAACATCATGACACATTGCAGTTTCTGTTTATGTACCTGAGCAACATGATTAATTACAATGATATTTAGCATCCATTGCTTGAGAACTCTACTGTCCCAAAAAGTGTTATGTCTGTGATAGCTGGGTATGGACTATATGTACCTGTCAAGTTATGGTGACCCCATGAATTCCATAGGGATTTTTTTAGGGAAGGAATACTCAGAGGTGGTTTTGCCAGTTGCTTCCTCTGAAATATAATCTGCAACACTTGGTATTAATTGACAGCCTCCCATCCAAGTACTAACTAGGGCTGATCCTGCTTAGCTTTCAAGATCAGGCAGGATCTGGTGCTTTTAAGGTATTCAGGCCCTACAGAATGTATATGTTAGCCAAAACAAGTCCCGGACAAATGCACATGTATGAACGACACTAAAAATGGTGAATACAGTACAAAGAGAAGTTATATCTGATCAATACTGGAAAGCAGGAAGCAGCTTAACAGAGAAGGTAAACTTAGGCTGAAATCCAATATTGTGTACAGGTTGACCCCCATTTACATAGAATCATTACCCGGAGTTTCAGTTACCCATTGTTGAAAATCCCACCCCCACTCATCTTCTCACCACATGCAAGCGAGCAGGCAGGCAGCCCATGCCCTCATGTGTCATGGAGGAGCCACATTGGTAGGGGCAAAATAGAGCAGCTAGGGTGAGGGCAAGAGTGGGAAGATGACCGGGAAGGAGCCTGGCCACTCCTCTCTGGGCAGAAAAAAGAGTTCATCCCCTTCCTGTACGCAGAAAGGCACTGTAAGGCTTGCTGCACCTCTCTGGGCAGATGGAAGCGCTCACCTCTTTCCTCTACCCAAAAAGGCACAGTAAGGCCAGCTGTGCATCTCTGGGCAGACCTACTAGTGGGCAGATGAGGTGGAGAGCCACTGGGCACCAGCCAGGCAGTGGAAGGGCAGATTAGGTGTGACCAGTGAAACTTCCTGCTTTGGGGAGGGGGAGAGAGTGAGGGAGGGAGGAACAGAAGGGGGGAAAGTGAGGTGGCCTCCAGGTGTGGATCCTCATCTCTGGTCAGGTTCAGTGGGTGCGACTGGGCCCAGGTGAGGAAGCGGGGGATGTCCTCTCCCCTCTGACTCCCAGCTGAGCTCTGGCATTCCTTGCTGCTGCCTGTCCCCTGCAGAAGCTGTGCCACCCCAGCACCCAGTAAGGCCCACCAACCTCTCATATTATTTTTCACTGAAAATAATAGGGTTTGCTCTCATCCGTGGTTTCATGTTTCCACAGTAAGTCTGGAAACATATCCCTCACAGATATGGGGTTCGACCTGTAATTGTATTTCTACTTGCACAACAGGACTTACTCCACCTTTCCTGTCCTTTGCAGCTCCCAGCACTTTCCAGAGCCAAAGTATAGAATGTGTGGAATAGGGATATAAGGAATATAGGTAAGTGTTCAACAAATCAAAATGTTTTAACAATGTTCAACCATTACATGATTGTTGATATTTGGGGACTACTTTACCAAACACACACACACACACATATATACAAAGAGAGAGAGAGAGAGAGTACAGTGGGCCTGCCATTTTGGCAGGCTAGCCAGCTGCACGGTAGAGCATCAACAGTTATTTGGGTTTTTTTGGGGGGGGGCATTTCCAAATGTGTAAAATTAGTGAAAAATGTACAAATATTCTTGGAATCTCATCCAGTGAAGAGAATCTGATTAATTTTTTTTATTCTTGTGTATGAAAATGAAGATTTCCAATCTTAACGGGAAGTGCTACAAAATGGAAGAGGAACTTTCTCTTCCCCATTGTACTGGCAGAAAGCTGTTTCATCAGCAGGGATATCAACCTTGGGGTTCCTGATAATATTTAGTCTAATAATAATAATAATAATAATAATAAAAATTATTTCTATCCCGCCCCTCTGCAATGCAATCGGGGCGGCTTACATCATAAAAATCCCATAATTATATTAATACCCTAACCCACCCACCCCTTAAAACAATAATAAACTAAACAGATTAAAAATGTACAATAATTAAAAAGAGGAAAACATGAAATAATCCAGTGGCCACTAAAGGGAAAAGACAGCCGAATCTTCGGGCTGGGATAGCTATTTGGGAAAGGCCTGCCAGAAAAGATCCATCTTGACAGCTTTTTTGAAGCTGTCTAAGGTGGTAATAAGATGGATCTCATCCAGCAGGCCATTCCATAATGTGGGAGCAGCAGCAGAGAAGGCCCTCTCGGAGGTCACCGACACCTTGTTTTCATAGGTTGTAACAGATTCCTCCCAGAGGACCGAAGTGTGCGGGGAGGGTCATATGGAAAGAGGTGGTCCTGGAGATAAGTTGGACCCAAGCCATGTAGGGCTTTAAAGGTCATAACCAACACCTTGTACTGTGCCCGGAAACTAATAGGCAGCCAGTGGAGAGCTTTTAACACAGGTGTTATATGCTCTCTTCTGGAAACTCCAGAAATCAACCTGGCTGCCATGTTCTGAACTAGTTGAAGTTTCCAAGTCAAGGACAAGGGTAGCCCCATGTAGAGTGCATTACAGAAGTCAGGACCCCCAAAGTTCACATTATTCCTGACCATTGGTCTTGTTGGCTGGGAACTGAGAGCTGTAGTGTATCGACATCTGGAAACTGTGGGCATAGAAGAAGGAGGAGACAAGCAGGCTGGCTATGGACTACCGAGGGCAGTTGGTCATTTAGGCAGCAAAAAGGAGCCAGAGAAGGCAGGCAAAATATAAGAAATGAGCTACCAATCCAACCATGGTGGAGGGATCCGGAGAAAGCAACAACCCGGGTGAAGCCTGCTTTCAGGCCGACTGGCTGGAGAGGTAGGAAGGTTGAGGACAAAAGGGAATGATTGATTAGTACCTACTCCTGTATTACCAGTCGATGTTTGCCCCTGACAAAAGTGGGGAGTGAAGGAAAAGCAGTGATGATGAGAAAGATTGGGGGGTCCTCATCCACCCTTAGTTTGCTGCAGTCAGCTGGCTTGCCTCCTCAGAGAATATGGAGAGGAAGAGGAAGATGAAGAGACAAGCTGGCCAGCTGTGGACAACTGGGGGTAGGCAGGCAGCAAAGAGTCTGTCTGGGAAGAGCCTACTGTAAAAGAAGCACTGACCCCCCTCTGCACAGTGCTACTAACCGCTAAGAACCCTGGAACATTTGCTTTGATTGCACTACTGATAATCCAGTCTTGGTTGAAAAAACCTTTTGAATGACTTTCCTCAAGAGAAATATTAGGATGAACAGGATTCAAATGAGATCTATCTTGTATCTTTAATACCGCCACAATTGTAAAGGAGAACCTTTCAATTTCCTTATGCATTGTTTTCCTGTTCTGTTTGGACAAAATGGACCCTTTCTGTTTAATAGGTGAAGGTGTGATCATGTGAAAAGAAGCCAAGGCTACATCCTCTTGTAATGGAATATGATGTTCTCTGGCAACTCTGATTAATGTATGCCCCACAAAGCCACATTACACTAATACTCAGTGCTAAGGACTGTGCATTTACTTTGGTAAAATGCAGAAGAAGAATCTTAATGCAGTTATACCTTTATGGGTTTTCTCTCAGTTTCCTTTGAGATGTGGTCTTTAACTCTATTGGGCTGATGTGATAGCTTCTCGGAACCCTAAACACAACAAAATAATGTCAATAGATTAGTGATATGTTTCCATGACAACTAATTCATACCAGGGAAGCCACAAAAGGGCCACCAGAGAAAGAGAGATAGAGATTTCTTCTTTCAGGTTCTTCCATCATGGATGAAACTCTTGGAGTTTAGTCTGTGCCAAGAGAGCCTGGAAGAAACACCCACCTCATTTGCTCTCTCCACTGTGCTAAGGAAGCCCCAAAGAGCCACCAAAGAGAGCAAGAGATCAGAGGGAGCCATTTCTTCTTTCAGGCTCTCTTGAAGCTTAGTCCATGCTGAGAGAGCCTGAAAGAACCCACCCCTCTGCTCTCAGGCTCTTCAAGCATGGATTAAAGTCTCAGACTCTGGAAGCTTAGTCTGAAATTAGAGAGCCTAGCACCCATCCCACTCTGCACTCTCCACTGCAGTAGGGAACACACAAAGGAGCAGCTCCCACTGCCATTTTTTTCCTATCAGGCATTACAAGGAGTCAGAAATGGTGGTGTGCCAGGTAGAGATTTATTTATTTATTTATTTCTGCAATTTCCATGCCACCTTTCTCCCAAAGTGAGACACAAGGCAGCTGACAGAACAAAATTAAAATCAGTTAAAAACAATTAAAACCACTTAAAAGCAGACAAGTAAAAACAAAAACAACATTAAAAATACAATCCAATAAAAGCCACAATTATACATCAAAGGCCTGCTTAAATACTGCATCAACCAGGGAACCCTGGTGGCGCAGTGGTTAAATGCCAGTACTGCAAGTCACCACGTTGCAAGTTCAATGCCGAGGGCTCCAAGGTTCACTCAGCCTTCCATCCTTTTGTAGGTTGGTAAAATGAGTACCTGGCTTGTGGGGGCAATTAGCTAATACACATTGGAAACTGCTTAATGCAGTATAGATGTGTAAACTGCTATTGCTTAAAAAACAAATTGGAAGCCGCTATGATAACCTTGTGGCTGAAGAGTGGGTATAAATAAATAAATAAATAAATTGACCTGCTTATAAGTCATCCCAGGTTTTTTGGGTCAGGTTTTTCATACAAATCTTTTAACTTATAAACAAACATATATGATATTCAGAGATCCATTCTTCCTGCCTCAGTACCCGTAGTATATACTATTTTAGTCTGACTTTGCCTTGCATACACTCTTTGCCTTACTACAAATGAAAACTAGCAGCAGCAATGCCTCCCTTGTTTTACCTCAATTAAACAAATTCCCATCACTCAATCCAAATTATTTCATCAGACTCTGTTCAAGTCCCAAAGAACAAAAGCGGATGCTGAACAAATGAACTGTCCAATTTTCAATAACACTTTTGTTCAGTCATTGGAACAAATCAAATTCAAAAACAAAGCAGGAAAATAATGATACATGATGACAGGAAGTTCATCTCATACCACAGAGATGTGTAATAGTACTGTGACAGAAACATCTAAAGGGTCAGGAAAAAAAATGATCCTCTTATTAAATGTGATAGAAATGAAATTAGACTTGCAATCTTGGAAGTTAAAATACAGTGGGGGTCACTAGTAAAGTTTATACAAGGGTCACTGTGGGTGAGCATGTGAGCACACCATTTTGAGAGAGGGATTCTTCACACACACACACCCCACAAACACCCCAATCCTTCTCAGGATGAACAGAGTATCACAATAATCCTGTAAGAAGGATGTTACTATTAAAATTGTTTCCTTTTAAATCAATGCTAGTTCTTTAAAAAGTATTTTCACTTATACTCAAAGGTTTTGATCAAACCAGCATGTTAAAATGCCGTTTTAATGCTAGTAAGGAAGGTGGGAATTTTGTGCTATAAACACTGCAATGATCTCTTATGTACTGAAACTGGGATGCAGGGTTGCACCACAGTAACCCCTTTCTTTGCACAGCCTTCTAATTACTGCATATTACTGCCCCATACTGGCCCTTTAAGAGGAATCTCAACTTACTTCCTGGTTAGCCAAGGCACAAGATCTTGTTGATTCTCTCAAGAAGATGTGAGTTCAAGTAAACACACAAAAAAACACTTAAAATAAACAAGAAAATGTACAGATAAGCCCAGAAACAAACATAAAACAAAACTTGCCACCAACATGGGTATGATGAACTCACTAACACACACTCGCTGAGACAACTTCCATTCAAACAAAATGGTTTATTGATCAGGATAGTGTAGTATGCTGTATCATGCCAAAGCCAGCTCTGAGGGTACAAGGTAAAACATACAGGTAATAACCCCCAATTCAGTTTCGATTTACACACACACCCAAAGCTTAATGAGCCTACATTCCAACCAGGATATTCTCACAGCAGTAGGTGGGCATTTGACCTTGGTTTCCAGGCACCAGAGATAACACCATTGCAGCAGGCTGGAAAGCTTCCCAGACAGCTGCAGCATGCACCCATCATGCGCCGGACTCACGCGAAGGCCTGGCGTGGCGGTTGGGCCTGCTAGGCCAGCCCATGGCAAACAACCATTATACCCAGCATCCATGCCAGGGCGTGACAACAGGACACTTCGTAAAAAGAATGTCCTGGTACTCGTTTTCACATTACCACCGGAATTTTTCTGCCTAGCAACAGGGAGGGAAGAGGGTTGCCCATTTACACTGTGTTCTAGGCAGCACCACAGGACATGACTACAGACGCTTTTAATACCATTAAAAAAATGAGACTAAAAATCAATTGACAGCTGAAACCAACAATTAAAAGGGGTGACTTATTCACGGCTGCCTCACACATTTTGGACAGGACAAACATGCTGTCTGATCATTTTGTTCTGTTAGTATATTATTGCATCATTATGATACAGTTTTTTACTTCTTTGATAAAGTCCTATGAGGTTATGCTGTTCTCTCTCTTTTTTTCAGTAAGTGCTACCACCACTGCAATAATAACAACTACTGCTGCTACTACTACTATTTGCCCTTCCCCCACTCCTCTCTTTGTTTTTCTTCTTTCTTCTCCAAGAGGCCAGATGCACAAATGGTTAAACACATCCAAAGGTTTGCACGATTGCATCATTTATTGTTAAGGAACTGATCATAGGCTTAAATATTCATTGGAGGTTTCCATATTACAGTATTTCCCTATCCTGTATGTCTTAAACTGGTTTTCTTTTCCACTAACCACTAGCAAGTGAGGCCCCATTCTAAGTTCACTATATCTTCCCAGTAATCACCCCAACAACATTGTTGTTGTTGTGTGCCTTCAAGTTATTTCCTACTTATGGTAACTCTAAGGAAAACCTATCACAGAGGTTTCTTAGCAATATTTGTTCAGGGGGGGATGTGCCATTGCCTTCCTCTGACTTGTCCAAAGTCACCCAGTAGGTTTCCACGGCTGAACAGGGATTTGAATGCTGGACTCCTAGAGTCCTAGTTCAACACTTAAACCATTATACCACAGTGGCTCACCCAACAACTTTACTATTGGTGAAATATTGCATATGGCAAGTACACCATTGGGCAAATAACCTCACCAACATTCCTTGCTAGCTTCCATCTTATATATTTAACTGATGGATTTCTCTATTGGCTTACTTGTGTTGTAAGATAAAATAGGAGCACTGGAGATATCTCCACTCCTTCTCCTCCTCTGAAAGCATCCACCTTTCAAGGTGGATAACATCAACATTTCCAGATACTGATGAACAATTACTCATCTCATACTTCAGCAGTCTGGCTAGTTGCTTATAGGAATTACTGTTCAGCAACAGATTGAATACCCACAGGTTCCCTAGCCCTGATTTAAATCATTGCCTTTGAAACTGGAAATCATGGGATCTCATTATATACGTAGCTTCTCCCCCACTCTAATTCTAAATACCATTTATTGCATGCTTAATTTTGTTTTAATTGTATTTATTGCTCTGAGTTCTAATCCTGTTGACTACAAAGGTTTCCACTTTTGTATTCTCTAAACAGTGCTGGGATGGATTATATTGAGAGATGGAGACTGGCTTTAAGTCATCTGGCAAACTTGTGACTGATCAGGGACATGAATCTAGGTCTTCTCAACTCTAAGCCAAGATATGTGTGATAAATTTAGTCCACTGAGATTGTTTTTTATTAAAAAAATCTTTTAGTTACCCAGTTTGTACCTCTTGAAATGGAAAACAATTTATGGTCAGAAATCAACATATTTTTCAGTTTGCAACATATTTTGTAAAAAAAGAAAGAAAGAAAGAAAGAAAGAAAGAAAGAAATGTGCCTGACAACAGGTATACATTTTGAAACACCACATTTTGAAAATGTGCACAAATATGCTTTAGTCAGTGGGTGAGGGGTCGTGCCCACTAATGTGTCCATTTGAACAGTGGATACTTACCCCCCCCCATTTATTTCCTTTTAAAAAAGCATAGGACACTAGCATGGAATGGACTGGAGGTGGGAAAAAGTGGAAGCCCAAAGAAATCTCCCCATCACTAAAGCAAGGGATTTACATCTGTGAAAACAAGACATGAAACAAGGACTAAGGGTCTAATAAGTTACAAAATAAACTTTTGTTTTAAAAATCTTAAACCATTTTACTACAACTTCACACTTGTTTAACAAAAGTCTCACTTTATTACCATTATTAAAACACTAAATTATTTGAACTAGTAGATCAAGACCTTGGAGCAGGACTGTATAAACCAAGCCACATACAAGCCACTAGCCATCATTTCTCAATTCGCCAATTCTTCCTCCAATATTTTATTTAACTGTGCTACCGCTTTGTTCTATACGTTGGACTTCTGCTGTTGGACACAGTTTGATGCCATGAAAACTGGAGGTTAGAAAACTCTTTTGTTTGTGAAAGAGAAAGAAAGAAAGAAAGAAAGAAAGAAAGAAAGAAAACAAAGAGATGTTCATGAATCATAGAATTGCAGAGTTGGAAGAGACCAGGAGGGCCATCCAGTCCAACCCCCTGCCACGCAGGAAATCTTGATCAAAGCATCCCCGACAGACGGCAGTCCAGCCTCTGTTTAAAGACCTCCAAGGAAGGAGACCCCACCACGCTCCGAGGGAGTGTGTTCCACTGCCGAACAGCTCTTACTGTCAAAAAGTTCCTCCTCATGTTGAGGTGGAATCTCTGTTCCTGGAGCTTGCACCCATTGCTCCGTTTTCAAGTTTCTGGAGCAGCAGAAAACAAGCCTGCTCCATCCTCAGCGTGACATCCCTTCAAATACTTAAACAGGGCTATCATATCACCTCTAAACCGTCTTTTTTCCAGGCTAAACATACCCAGCTCCCTAAGTCTCTCCTCATAAGGCATCGTTTCCAGACCTTTCACCATTTTAGTTGCCCTTCTCTGGACACGCTCCAATTTGTCAATATCCTATGTTGAAATCATTCAGAATTGAGCAGTAGGAGGATCATACTGCTACTGCTCAGTTATGAATGGCTTCCGTGTGTCATATTCATTCTTCTTTGAAATAGCTTTCCAAACTCTCATGGAAATTTTAGTTGGTACAAAAGAGGGCAGCAAGTTTCTTAACTGGGGCTGTTCAATGCTATCCTATTATGGTGATGGTTTCTTATCACCATTAGCTTCACAAATACTTCAAGGTACAGTACAAATTTTAACAGGAACATTAGTTCCTAAATATTTTTGAATGACTATTCATCTGAAGGCTTGTCTCTTCCCTCATATAATACTTTACAGCTTGAGACCATTTTTTGAGGTTGCTCTCAGCTGCCAATATCAAATGATGGATGTCACCTGTGGAGAAGGAAATTTAAGAAATTTATTGTCAACTGTAATATTTTTAGGACCTGATGCTCTGCTTCTTCATGAATATTTGGCCCAAGTTTCATCCACATGTAATACCTAGGAAGAAGTTCCCAACATATCAAGTGTTCCTCAGTGGCAGAAAAAAAATTACAAAATGAAACTCCATGGAGAAAAAGAGGTTGGAGGGAGAGAGGCAGAGGAAGAAGGAAAGGTTAAATGTTCAGCCAGTCAAAAAGCCATCCCAAGTTCAGAAGAACAAATAAATTGCTTACAGGTCAATGCTGGTTTACTGTGCATTGGTTGGGAAATGTGTTCTAAATTGCTTTGATTGATCCCTTTAATGGGTTGCTACCATTCTGTGCAATGTGACAACAAAAGCCCATGAAATCATTATAAGGAATTAATCTTCTTCTGCCTCTTTCCTTCCTTAACAGAATATTCACACAAATTTAATAAGCTGAAGAACTTTCCCCCCATTATTTATTCCAATGGAACCAATTAATTAAGCCTATTTTCCTTTATTTTTCAAGGAAGTGGTTGTCAGGGTATTACTTGCCTTAATTGCATTAGGAAATAATCTGTTCTGGAAGGATGCCATAATGTGTAAGTGCATTAAGCAGGAGGTGTCAAAAAGATTTTCCTTTTTCTTCTTTTTTTTAAAATGGAGCTGTTGTTCTGCAGCTGTACTAATTGGATGACAGAAAGCCTTTCCAAAGGACCATTCCATGGCTCTTTTTTTTTAAAAAAGAAAAGCTTGCAGTTTTAGTACAAAAGCCTATAAACCTATTGCCCACATGATCTATTTGCAAAGCACCCAAATGGGATAAAGTGACGTTAAAGTGTCTTCAAAGAATCAAGCAGAGAATTCACAGCCAAACTCAAAGCAATGTGTTACTTTTACACAATGGACACCTTGCTTGGTAAAATGGAAATAAATTTGCAGTTGCATATTTGAAGAAGAAATTGCATTGCCAGGGATATTCTGAATAGAAAATATCCTGCCTCAGAGATATTGTAGAAGAAAAAGGAAACCACAAACAGAATGTTGACTTAAAAAAAAAAAAACCTTCAGGCAGGCTATAAAAGATAAAAATGGGACTGTCTATTGTAGATGGCTACTATGTGGGTTAAAATGGTTTGTTAGGATGTGTTCTATTGATAGTTGGGATGTCAAGAAACAACAAAGTTCATATTTCTGAAATTTCCCATATGGATATCTATCCCTTTTTCCTAGTCAGGCTTGAGTGTCTCTGGATGTAGACATTCTGTAGTCAAGCCCTCTCATTGTAACCAGTCTAGCTGATGACTCCCGTACAGTTGTGGCAGCAAGTCTGCTTTGAGTTTCAGTCCAAACTTTAAAGGAACTATTCAAGCTCATTAACCTATTTGAGGTATAAGGCTCAGCACCTTGGATAGCTCCCTTAAAATTTAAATTAAAACCTGGATCAACTGACATGGCAATTACCAGCTGCAGTTAAAAACTGAGCATTTATAGGGAAGCAAGAAGTGAAAGAGAGATTAAGAGTAATTATTAGAGCCATGAGAGGCTTTACAGGCCTATTTTCATTAGGCCAGAGGCACCTGAGCAGACACAGAGTGACATTTTGTGTTAGAATTCATGAGTCATATTACTCCATGCTTTCCAAATGGGAAAGTTATATTTTTATACACAGGAAAGCTGATGGGTGGGGTGGGGTGGGGTGCGGGAAAGTCAATTTCCTCATTATCGCTGAGGGGGGAAAAAACCTTGGAAATAAATTATTTCCAGAGATTTGGAAAGATATTTTTCCAAGGATTTTTTGAGGAAATTAAAACACATACACACACACAAATAAGCAGAATGCTTTCAAAAGTAAGCCAGGGTGGGAAACTGCCAATTCCTATGACCCAGAGAACCAAAGGCTCTGGTTTTAACTCAGCTGTTCAGCATTTGATTTGTTTACATATTTATAACACAATATCTTTCTTAAAGATTCAGATATGAGAACAAGACTTATACAATACATATTCAGGATATCATTACAAGATTAAGCACAAACTTAGCCCCTGCCACAATCTTTAGGGAGGCAGATGAGAAGAAATGCTTGCATAATACTTTAGTGCAGCATCTCAAGTGAAGCCTCTTCAACATGGTTATAAATGTGTGTCTGTTTTAATGAGCAGTGTTCTGGATGTATTTGTTAGACTGCACACAATTATCTTCTCATGAAATTTTTGGAGCTGCTCTCAACACTCTTCAAAAGAATCCAGCCTGTCCTAAGCTACCACCCACCAGTTCAAATTCATAAAGGGAGGAGAGATTAAGAAACTCCCCTATCTTGTTTAAGAGTCTGAGATTAAAACCTCCCATAATTCACTTGTCTTTGGCCATAGCAGGGGGTACTGAGAGAAAACCCAGAAAGGAAGCTGAAGAAGCTGTAAGGGAGGGGAGGAGGGGTGGTTGGCATGGGAGGGGGCCAATACTTACTTACCAGACAATAAATAACTCTAGCTTGAAACCCAATGTGGTGTAGTACAGCTAGTAAAGTAAGAGTTGTACTGGGATTCTTGGAGACTAGGGTTCAGATACCTATTCAGCCTTGGAAACCCACTGGATGATATTGGGGAGGTCACACTCTATCAGTCTCAGTGGAAGGCAATGACAAACAAACCTCCTCTGAGTAATTTGTGCCGAGAAAACCCTATGAAAGCATCGCCATAAATCAGAGGTACATAACAACAACAATAACAACAGCAGCAACAGCAGCAGCAAGGGGCTGATCACGGAGACTGTAAGAGAAAGGACAAAGGAAGTCACAATGAGCAAAAATACAAAGTTTGCAGTGCCATCTTTTAAAATAACTGGTATTTGTTGTTACATTTGTAAAAAAATAAAATTTAATTAACTCATTACTTACTGTAATGTCAGTACCTTATATTGTAAGTTTTAAGTTTTTCACTAAGCCCCACCAGCAATGTTACAATTTGTTCTGTTATTTCACAAAACAATACTGTTATGTCCTTGTTAGCTGAAACAGCAATAACAAATGGTGATGTCAATATTGGTAATGTGTTATGTCCATGCTTGGAGTGTTGGCTCTCTTGTATGTCCTGCAAAACATGCAGTGACAAATGCAATAACTGGGCCCACAGAGACACCAACTAACAGCACTGTCTGAGGTGCTTGTCCCCAACAGTAGCTAATAATCAGCAGAGTGCAGAAGCACAGAACTCTCTAGTAGTATTTGGCAACCTGGCACTGACCAACCTTGAAATGAAGCATAGACACTGTTGGATTCTTCCAAAGTCATTGGAGGCTCTTTATCTTGTTGTTGCAGGATCTCTCTCTCTCTCTCTGGCTTTTCTTCGCAAATAAGATTCAGGAAGGACTCATCCTGCACTTTCTGCAAGTGCACTGATGACTGTAAAGGCTAATCCGAGATAAACAAGTTTGGTTTCAGAAAGCACAGCAGAGGTGATATTTCCTTAGGTGATATTTCCAGGTTGTGATTCTTTCTGCGTTGTCATTTCTCTTCAAGACTTGTTCCGCATGAGTTCTCAAATAAAGCTGCAGCATTGTGGATAGTGTGTCTCCATGCCTCCTGATGTGAAGCGAGGCGGACCATTGTTGGTGATCAATTTGGCCAAGCCTGAGATGTTTTTTCAGGAAATCCTTGTATTGCCTTTTGGAGCACCCCTCTTAAGCTGACCCGTGGCAAGTTCACCGTAGAGTACTATTTTGGGAAGGTGATGCTCCTCCATCCTAGAAACGTGCCCTGCCCAGCGCAGCTGTGTTCTCAATATCATGGCCTCAATGGTGGTGATCCTTGCTTGCTCAAGGACAGCAACATTCATCACATAGTCAGTCCAGTGTATATTTAGGATTGTACATATACAGCGCTGATGAAAATGTTTGAGGAGTCGTAAGTGGTGGCGATAGGTGACCCATGTTTCAGACCCGTAAAGGAGAATAGACAGTACAATGTCTCTATACACAATGATTTTTGTGCTTCGCCTCAGATGTTTGTTACTCCAGACTCTTTTGTAAAGTCTTCCAAATGTGCTGCAGGATATATACAAAATATACAAACACTCCTCAACAATCTCCAACAGTAAATAGTAACTACTCTCTGTAAACACACACAATCCACTACTACATATCCACTATCTACAACTCACCTTCCACAACCCACACAAACTCTGGGTCTCAGCAGACTGATATACAGCGGTGATTATGCTGGGCTAGCACCTAGTGTTCCACGCCCTTACAGCCATACAAACTATTTTTCTACTTTGACTTAAAGGCACAGTGTTCCCACATGGGAGGGGGGAGGGTTCAACTCACAAAGTAATCTCCAAGCAACAGATCCTGAAGATTGGAAATCTTCACTTCAGATGTTGTAATGATATATTCCATTAAAAAAGAGGCATCTCAGTCCTTGGACTTTATCAGACATGGCAAATATGGTGTCAGAATGATGCCTAATGACAGTGAAAGGGTGCTATACTGCACAATGTTGTGCTTTGGCATTTTTAAGTACTGAATAAGGTGTTCCTTTTTATTGACAGTGCAAGCCATCAATAGATCTGCTGTGGCATTTTTTTCACAGTTTTGGCAGCATCTGAAACCATGAGTCACTGTGCTTTTGTGATTCTAGCATCAATGGGCATTCCCTGCAAGAACACTTCTGGGTAAGAACACAAAAGCCAGGTATGGGATGCTATTTTTATGAACCTCCCCAGTTTATGTGAAAGTTTGTAAGTGTGTTTCTGTGATTGTGTGTATGTTTGGGTTTTAATTTAGCTGGTTTTTTTTTTAACATTTAAGGGTACTCACATCTTCTTGTGAGAACTGCCAAGATCACATGCCCTGGCGAATGTGGATGTACATGGTGCTAGCGTTCATGCTCTGATAATGCTGGGGCTGCTTTGTCATGCTATTACAGCAGCATGTGGGGGGGAAAAAAGGTTATTGTGCCAGGAAAAAAAATGCTTCAAAATATGGCAGGAAAGGGACATTTTCAGAGGCTGGTTTGACAAAGCCCCTTGTTTCCTTGGATTATGTGTCTGTATTTTTCATTAAACTGCTTGATTTCCTTATAGTCAACAACTGACAGTTGGCTGTATGTATTGCATCCATAGGAAAACATAAAATCTGCATGGAATTTTAGATACTTTCGTATAGTGCTGAATCTGTTATGAACCAAGGTATGAGTAGTGTGAATATGATCAAGTGCAGTTAGGCTGTATCCCATAGTAGCACAACACATTACACAATGGATACTGGGTTTTTGAGCTCAGGTACTGCACAAGGGTCAATTAGCTCCCTAACCTCCAAATTAAAGAGAGTGGGCTCTATGTGTGTGCTTCAGGATTATGGTCTCTACTAGCCAATTGCAACCTTTGAGAAATCACAACCACTTGCACAACTATTTTGATACTAATGCAGTGCAGTGTAATAAAATACTCCAAAGACATTATCAATATCTCAAGTTTGGATGCATATTTTAATTGTTATAAGCCTCCCCAATTGCATTTCATAGAGGGGCGGGATATAAATGAATCTTATTATTAGTATTAGTATTAGTATTAGTATTAGTATTAGTATTCAACCCTTATACCTAATTTCTGAGAGATATTTGAAACAGCATGATTTTGGGACTGAATTATAGGGTTGAGTAATGCAGCTGTCATAGACAGCAGATTTTGGACATATTGGAAAGGCAGCGAAATGTTACATATTTAGATGATGATGATGATGATGATGATGATTGCATTTTTACTTTTGGAAGAAAGAGGGAGATTCTCATCAGATTTCTTGCCTCAAGTGCCAAAATAACTTGGTTGGCCTTGGGTACTATCACCTGAATGGTGTGTGTGTGTTTTGGGGGGGGAGGCATGGCACAGTGGCCTATGGTCTGAACAGGAAGATCTATGGTATGATGGGCATGATCTTATTATGGTCATCTGTAGGTGAAGGGCAGCTAGCAACATGACACTGGCTAGTCCTGCTAAACTGCTTCCAATAGTTTAGCCATGTATCAATAATTATGCTTTGCTAACAACAGCAGGATGTCTTAATCTTGCCTAGTTCTGAGGCACTACACTTTCTCTTTTGCTGTGCACTTCTGTGATACTAAACATAGTTTGTTGTCTTTTTTCTTTCTTTCTCTGTGCTATTTCACATCAGAATTTAGTATCTGTCTTGGGCTGTTTAGCATGACATTTAATTTTTGCTAAACAGCCCAGCACAAAGACAGCGTGAAATATGCTAGATGCAAACATTTCCCATTGTACTATCAGCACAGAAACATCTCCCTAACTTAGTGCCAAAGGCAAGTATGCCACAGAGCAGTGTATCATTGTTTTCTTTAAAAACATGCAAACTCTTCAATGTCCATGTCTCTTTCAAATTATTCTATTTCTTTGTAGTTTATGGACTGGAAACAACAGTACTATGATAGTAATGATATAACTTCCCAGATACCCATAGACAGCTCCATCTTTCTATTTTTCATAGGGTTGCTTGATTTGTTTTGCTTCTATATCAATGATGCCTCTTTGTAGGACTGTCTACCTTTACTGTGATGTGTAAGGCCACTGCCAAGTATTGGTTTTCAGCCATAATAGAGAAGTGCAGAATGGGGGAGTGAACTAAAAAAAAAAAAAAAAAGTGTTGTGATATTGTTGTTAGGATACCTAGGAGGACCAGGAAAGTGTTGCTTCACTCTTCATGGTTAAGAAGTGTTGAGCACTGTGCTTTTGTAGTGGTATCTACATAACATTCTGGTTGGTCAGATTTCTGGTTCTGCCCTTCTAGGCTAGACAGTGACTCTTCTTGGGTAGGAATGAGTATACCACTGTTTCCTCTGTCATTAAATCACTTTTAAAGAGACATGGTCATTTTGACATCTGACACACCTCTGTAATTCTAGCTTCTTTCACTTTTTACATTCATGGCTTGTTTTCCACTCCTGTATATTGGTTTGCCTTCTGATCTAGACTGCTTTTTTGTCCTGTCTCTTGACTAGTCTGAGTTCCTGCCCCTTTGTTTGGCCCTTCTTTCTGATTTCTCTTTGAGCCAGATCCCTGGTTCCCCTGGCTAACTTGGGAATGCTCCCTTGACATCTACCCAGCCAGATAGTCAGCAACCTCTGGAGTCCTTCACCAAGTAGGTGTGTACTCTGCTCACCATGTTTCTTCCTTTTTCTCCTCCCACTACCTGCCATGGACAAGGGCAAGCATCTGCCTAGCTCCTTTCCCCACTGAACCACCCAACACAACCTGCAAACCCCTTTACAGGGCTCCTAGAAACAAAAAATAGCCCTTGTCTGACAAATGTATACCATCAGTCCTACAGAGCTGTGGCTATTCAAAACCTATGTTAGGATGAGCTAAAAGCTAAAAACCACCCAACCTTGATCTAAAAGCCTTACAGACTTCCCTGTTAATCCTCCACACTCTGTCTAAGCAACATAGATTATCACACACTGGCAACCTGAACTACTTCAGACAGGAGAGATTTTAACTATCCTGATATTTGTTGGACGTCCAACTTCTGCCAAAAATTTAAGGTCCAACAAATTCCTTACTTGCCTTGCAGACAATGTAATTGTCCAGAAGGTGGAACAGGTAACAATTGAATCAGCTATTTTAGATCTCATCCTAACCAACAGAGATGTTCTGGTTAATGGGGTGGAAGTGGTGGGATCCTTAGGTGGGATTAACCATATTCTCCTGGAGTTTGCTATTCAGAGGAAAGGGGAAGCCAAGTGTAGTCCGACATACCTCCTTGACTTTAAGGAAGCTGATTTCAGAAAACTTAAGGAACTACTGGGGGTGATCCCATGGTAGAAATACTAAAAGAGAAGGGAGTACATGATGGATGGGAGTTTCTAAAAAGTGAGATATTGAAGGAGCAACTTCAAACAATTCCAATGAGGAGAAAAAAATGGCAGGTGTCTAAAGAAACCAGTGTGGATGTCTAAAGAACTTTCAACTGAGCTAAGACTAAATAGGAAAATGTACAAGAAATTGAAAAAGGAAGAAATTACTAAAGAAGAATTCAAACAAATAGCCAGCTTGTGTAGGGGGAAATCAGAAAAGCAAAAGTGCAGATGGAGTTCAGGCTTGCTAGAGAGGTTAAAAACAATAAAAGGACTTCTTTGGTTATGGCCAAAGCAAAAGAAAGACCTAGGAAGTGGTAGGACCACTGTGGGGAAAACGTAGTGAAATGCTAACAGGGGACAGAGAAAAGGCAGAACTTCTTAACACGTTCTTTGCTTCAGTTTTCTCCCAAACGGGGAACAGTGCTCAACCTGGGGAAGATGGAGCAGATGATGCAGTAGGGGAAATACAGCACAAAATTTGTAAAGAGGTAGTTCAGGAATACCTGGCCATAATAAATGAGTTCAAGTCTCCAGGGACAGATGAAATTCATCCAAGGGTACGAAAAGAACTGGCAGAAGTAATCTCAGATCCACTGGCAATAATCTTTGAGAAATCCTGGAGAACAGGAGAGATCCCAGCAGATAAGAGGAGGGCAAATGTTGTCCCCATCTTTAAAAATGGGAAAAAAGAAGACCCAAATAATTATCACTCAGTCAGCCTGACATCAATACTAGGAAAGATTCTAGAGCAGATCATTAAAGAGACAGTCTATAAGCACTTAGAAAGGAATGCTGTGATCACAAAAAGTAAACATGGATTTTGAAAAACAAGTCACACCAGATTATCTTATCTCTTTTTTTTTCAATAGACTTACATACTTGGTAGATGAAGGTAATGCTGTGGATGTAGTGTATCTTGATTTCAGTAAGGCCTTTGACAAAGTCCCCCATGATATTCTTCTAAAAAGGTTAGTAACATGTGGGCTAGACAGTGCAACCATTAGGTGGATTTGTTATTGGTTGACTGACCGAACCCAAAGGGTAGTCACAAACGGTTCCTCTTCATCCTGGACAGAAATGACCAGAGGGGTGCCACAGGGTTCTGTCCTGGGCTCAGTGCTATTCAATATCTTTATCAATGAATCGGATGAGGGAATATAGGGCATACTTATCAAGTTTGGAGATGCCACCAAATTAGGAGGGGTAGCTAATACCCCAGAAGACAGGATCAGAATTCAAAATGACCATAACAGATTAGAAAGCTGGGCCAAAACTAAAAATAAATAAATAAATAAAAATAAGCAGGGAGAAATGGAGGATACTACACTTGGGCAATAAAAATGAAATGCACATATATAGGAAGGGTGAAATCTGGCTTGATGGCAATACATGCAAAACGGATCTAGGAGTCTTAGTGGACCACAAGCTGAACATGAGTCAGCAGTGTGATGCAGCAGCTAAAAAACCTAATGCAATTCTAGGCTGCATCAATAGGAGTATAGTGTCTAGATCAAGGGAAGTAATAGTGCCACTCTATTCTGCTTTAGTCAGACCCTGCCTGGATTCTGTGTCCAGTTCTGGGCACCACAATTCAAGAAGGATATTGAGAAAGTGGAGCATGTCCAGAGGAGGGCGACCAAAGTGGTGGGAGATCTTGAAGCCATGCTCTATGAGGAGTGGCTTAGGGAACTGGGTATGTTTGTGAATGCCCAAAACTGATATTTTGTGAAAAGTGCATGTCCCTGTATCCCAGTATTATGCACCCCTAGTGACAGCCACTGGTCTAACCCCACCACACACACACACACACACACAGAGAGAGAGAGAGAGAGAGAGAGAGGCTGTTAAATGTAGCAGCCTGGTATTGTTTGGCTTCGTAAGGAGACACATCGCCCCCCCCACAAGTTCCCAAAGTCCTTTTAAAATAACAAATGAAATGGGTTCCCTGTTGTCCTTAACCCTGTCGTACTCCTGAGACCATCCATCCCAACCTTGCTTGACATCTGGGAATCCTTGTGTCTTTACAAAATAAAATAAAATAAAATGTAAGCACAGAATGTTTACCTTGAATGGAGCGAGGAAGGGATAATTTTTGTCTTGAAATGCACAGAGAATTCCAACATATGTGAAACAAGTACTAGCCATAAGTCATGCAAGTGTTGCTCTTTGCAAACCTGGTCAAACTCCCCAATTGCCTGGTTGTACCTATGCCAGGAGCCAACAAAAGGATGATAACTCCCAAAGACGCTCCTCTCCAAGCTTTGAAACACTTCTCAGCATCCTGTCCAGAACACCCTGGCTTATGGTGCTAGCTGAATGAAGCACTCCATTTACAAGAGAGGGCATCAATGATGCCACTTTTCACCCAGCACATGGTATGGTCTGAATAAGATGTTACACTGCAAGTACTTAAATGTAAAGAAAACACATGTGATTGTTTCGATGTCTGGGAGCTGGTAAGATGTGCTTGATTATTGTACCACAACTGGATGACAGAGTGAGAGAATTCCTCTGTCTACAGCCAGAATGAAAGAACAATTAGGAAAAAAATCCAGGAAAGTGAGATCAGCAGTGATTTCTGGTAACACTCACCCTTCAGGCCACTCTTCAGTACATCATGTTCCTCTGAGGTATAACCTGAAGCAGACTGAAATGGCTGCATTTGAGAGTTTAATCCCAATCCTCTAGAAGAAAACCCCATCATACTGGTTAGGGAACTCAAGCAACATGGATTTTTTTATACAAAGGAAAGGGAAAACAAGTACAGTCAGACATGTATTCTAGACTTTAAGAAAGCTGATTTCAGAAAACTTAGGGAATTACTGGGGGTGATCCCATGGTTAGAAATACTAAAAGATAAAGGAGTTCATGTTGGATAGGAGTTTCTTAAAAGTGAGATACTGAAGGCACAACTTCAAACAGTTCCAATGAGGAGGAAAAAGGGGAGGTGTCTAAAGAAACCAGGATGGATATCGAAAGACCTCTCAGCTGAGCTAAAACTTAAAAAGGACATGTACAAGAAATGGAAAAAGGGGGAAATCACCAAAGAAGAATTCAAACAAATAGCCTGCTCATGTAGGGGGAAAGTCAGTAAAGCAAAAGCTCAGATGGAGCTCAGGCTTGCTAGAGAGGTTAAAAGCAATAAAAAGGGCTTCTTTGGGTATGTCCGTAGCAAAAGAAAGAACAAGGAAATGGTAGGGCCACTGCATGAAGAAGATGGCAAAAGGCTAGCAGGGAAAAGAAAAAAGGCAGAACTACTTAACACCTTCTTTGCTTCAGTCTTCTCCCAAAGGGGGAACAGTGCTCAGCCTAGGGAGGATGGAACAGATGATGCAGTAGGGGAAATAAAACACAGAATTGGTAAAGAGGTAGTTTAGGAGTACCTGGCCTGTATAAATCAGTTCAAGTCTCCAGGGCCAAATGAACTTCATTCAAGGGTACTAAAAGAACTGGCAGAAGTAATCTCTGAACCACTGTCAATAATCTTTGAGAATTCCTGGAGAACAGGAGAGGTCCCAGCAGACTGGAGGAGGGCAAATATTGTCCCCATCTTTAAAAAGGGGAAAAAAGAAGACCCAAATATTTACCCCCTGACATCAATACTAGGAAAGATTCTAGAGCAGGTCATTAAACAGACAGTCTGTAAGCACTTACAAAGGAATGCTGTGATCACAAAAAGTCAACATGGATTTCTCAAAAACAAGTCATGCCAAACTAATCTCATCTCTTTTTTTTTGACAGAGTTACAAACTTGATAGATGAAGAGAACACAGTGGATGTCGTGTATCTTTATTTCAGTAAGGCTTTTGGCAAGGTCCCCCATAATATTCTTGCAAAAAAGTTAGTAACCTGTGGGCTAGACAAAATGCACTTCTTAGGTGGATTTGTAATTGGTGGACTGACCGAACCCAAAGGGGAGTAATCAATGGCTCCTCTTCATTCTGGAGAGAAGCGACTAGTGGGGTGCCACAGGGTTCTGTCTTGGGCCCAGAGCTATTCAACATCTTTATCAATGACTTTGATGAGGGAATAGAGGGTATGCTTATCAGGTTTGCAGATGACACCAAAATTAGGAGGGGTAGCAAATACTTCAGAGGACAGGATCAGAATCCAAAATGACCTCAACAGATTGGAAAGCTGGGCCAATATTAACAAAATGAATTTCAACAGGGAGAAATGTAGGATACTACACTTGGGCAGTAAAAATTAAATGCACAGATATAGGTTGGGTGACACATGGCTTGTGGGCAGTACATGCAAAAAGGATCTAGGGGTCTTAATGGACCACAAGCTGAACATGAGTCAGCAGTGTGATGTAGCAGCTAAAAAAGCCAATGCAATTCTAGGCTGCATTAATAGGATTATAGTGTCTAGATTAAGGGAAGTAATAGTGCCACTCTATTCTGCTTTAGTCAGACCTCACCTAGAATACTGTGTCCAGTTCTGGGTACCACAATTCAGGAAGGATATTGACAAGCTGGAATGTGTCCAGAGGAGGGCAACCAAGATAGTGGGTGGTCTGAAAGCCATGCCCTATGAGGAGTGGCTTAGGGAGCTGGGTATGTTTAGTCTGGAGAAGAGAAGGTTGAGAGGGGACATGATAGCCATGTTTAAATATTTGAAGGGATGTTATATTGAGGAAGGAGCAGGCTTGTTTTCTGCTGCTCCAGAGACTAGGACATGGAGCAATTGGTGCAAAGTACAGGAAAAGAGATTCCACCTAAACATTTGGAAGAACTTCCTGACAGTAAGAGCTGTCTGGAAGTGGAATACACTGTCTCGTAGTGTGGTGGAGTCTCCTTCTTAGAGGTTTTTAAACAGAGGCTGGATGGCCATCTGTCAGGAATGTTTCAATTGTGTATTCCTCCATGGCAGGTGGTTGGACTAGATGGCCCTTGAGGTCTCTTCCAACTCTATGATTCTATGGTCAGAACAGTCCTGGTTTCTTAAGTGATAACTCACTGTGTGGTAAGGGATATGCAAGCCTACAATTGAATTGCATGACTGCTGAAGAAATGCCCTATCTGCATAATTGCTAAATGAATACCCAGGCTACCACCTGACAAGCAAAGTTTAGATGCCCCACTATTTCTTGCATCTCCTTCAAAATGGCTTTTCTGAACTGAAGAAAGTTGGACACTTTCAGCTTCAGATCATTGCAAGTGTGTATGCTGGTTGCCTTGTGTCAATTTCTTCCCAGGAATGGCAGATACTTCTTCTCAGGAATGGCAGATACTTCTTCCCAGGAATGGCAGCTAATTTCTTCCCAGGAATGGTAGCTGTGGGGGTGGGGGGGGGTTCCATGATTTTTAAGATAATGAAATTTTTGAGATAATAAACAATGTTCTTTGAGGTGATTCACATGCACAATGCCTATTTGAGAAAGGCATTGAATTGCTTGAATGCTATGAATGAGACCAAACATCGTACAGGCAAAACACAATCAATATAAAACCATGTCCTAAAATGTGAATCCCAACAGTTCTTAATCCCATGCATGCACCAGCAAGAGATCAAATACCAACTTAATGTCTCATTTCATCAACTCAGCCACAACATCTAACTATACCCATGTGCATCAAAAGAGGTATATCACACTGTGCACAAGTGCTCATTAATAACATTGGTGTTGCTCTGAAGCCAGGAAGGAGGTGCCCAGCACAAGATCAAACCCCCTTTCATGAGAACAGTCTTGACAACATACTGAGGACCTCCTTCTCAGCTTCAGAGAGTTTGACACATGAGAGCAGGGGAGGTGCCTGATGATACAGGCCAGCATGTGTGTGTAGACTTTTGCCCATTTCATCATGGTAATGGGGGGATCTAGGCCATCTCTGGGGCTAGAATACTTTGGCCAGAAGGCAAAGTATTCTGGCCAGTGTAGACAAGTCCTAAGATGCCTTTTGGCCAATGCCTGGGCCCACATTTCCCTTGGTGTTGGTCTTTCTCTCTTCTGCCTGAGACCTTGACCCTTGGGCACTATGAACAGGAATGATAGCCTGCATGGATAGAACATTTGTTTGAACCTTCCAGTGGCCAGATGGCCAGCAAAAGACCCCCCAAATGAGTGCTAACATCCCATGTGGTCCTATTTTGCTGATAAGCAGTGGTACAGTTTGCGGTCCTCTGCCTAGGTGGCATGAGCTCCCACCATATGAATGTACCACTTCACCAACCACAGAGGCTGAAATCTGTTCTTCAGACACCAACCTCTCCCCTCCTGCTCTGCAAAACATGGATAGCAGTGAAAAACTGCTACCCATTGCAATCTTCTGCTCACCACTCAGCTTCCAGCATTGAGTTCCAACAAGAAAGTGGTGAGGATATAGTTGGCTTGTTAGGCATCTTTACTTCTCCACTGACATTTGGTGTCATGGCACTCTGCACTATGAGGGAGTTTATTGCTGGTCTCCTTTGTTTCTAGAGTTAGTAAAGACAGCCATGTGAAGAATTGCACGTATGGTGCTTAAAGGCCTGCAGATTTTACACAGTTACTGTATGGAGTTTAGCTTTAGACCATGGCAGAGAATATTTGGCCATCAGCCCCAACCATTATTATCAATGGTAAGAAAATTCAGTAGTTCTACAGTGGGCCCTCTGATTGCCAGCTGACTGTGGAATAAAGAGACCACACACATGAAATGGGGTGAAATAAAATGTTTTTATTTAAATCAACCTATTTAAATCCCTTCTAAGATCTTCAACAGGGGGAGGCAACCTGGTGAGGGACCAGCTGAGGCAGTAGGTCTATATTGGACCACACCCCTCAGCCTTCCCTGGTGAACACCTGGGTCCTGGATAGGAACCCCAGTTGCCTGGGGTTGCTACCCATCTGGCCCGCATCTGGAAGGTGAACCCAAAAGTCCCTCACCCAAGCCCCATGGATTGGGGTGAAGGATTATCCTTTAGGCCAACCCCAAGGCGGGTCTCCTTCTGTCCCCTTAGGCCCCAAGACCTGAAGTGGCCCTTCCAGAGACCCTACCTTCACCGAAAATTGGTGCCAAGGTGCCCACCGAAACCTCCCCCTTTCCCGCCACAGAAAGGGGCAAGTGTCTGCTTAGTCCCTTTCCCCCACCAGCTCGTCCAAGAGGTTCCTCAACCCCTGCTGAAGATCATTCAAGAACATCGAATTTCCGGAGTCCGACAGGTGAACCCCATAAGCTCTGTAGAGCTCGGGCCTCCTGGACACGATATCAGCATGCAGAAGGTAATATCCCAACCCCTTATACATAGCGTTTTTAATTTCCTGGTTGGCCCCTCTCCGGGCTTTGTCCAATAAGCGTGGATCACCTTCCCCTCTCCACTGCAGCCTAGGCAGCATGGCAGACCACATGATGGTAGCCTCAGGCCATCACGACTTGATCAATCGCATGTCATGGATGGCCTGAAGGACAAGGGCCTTACCCTTCAACAGACCCAAATCATTTCCCCCTAAATGCAAAACCAAAATGTTAGGTGGAGCCCTTGGTGCTCCTCAAAAAGCAGTGGCAACAGGCCACGCCAACGTAAACCCCTTTTTCCCAACCATTCAACAGTTGTCCCGTTTCCCAGCCCCAGGTGAGGTCCATAGTGACCCAGTCGGGCCTGCCAGGCCGCCCAGTGCACCATACTGTGGCCACAGATCAACACCCACAGCCTCACCGACATCAACCTAGAATCTGAAAAACAAAAGGGGAAGATAACTAGTTAGTAAGTCAATGGACACATGTAACACCGATAGGAGGAGGACCTCCATCGGCCAATCCCTTGAATTGCAGCTGACGGCATGCCCATTGCAGAGGCCGTGGAAGCAACTCCTATACGGAAGGAGTGGGTGGCAAAACACACCCCTTGAAGACCCAACTTACCTAGTGCTTTAGCCGTCAGTGTCCAGAAATGTTATTTGGTCAGTGGGGAAGAATCTGCATGCACAAAGAGTGGGCCTGGGCGTGGCCCCTGACTACCTAAAAATTGATGTAAAGCCCTAACCGGATATAACTCGGGGTCACTACAAGGCAGCAAGCGACAACGCTTGCCTTTTCCACGTTGATCCATTTTGGAAAAGTGCAAGGTCAGGGTAACCTGGCGACCCTCCATAATGACATCTCTCAATTCCAAAGCTTGATGAGAAGCATCTGTCCTGGATGCCAGCATGAGCTCGCTAATGCGTAAAGCTCCAAAAAAGGCCATCAACGCAGCTGCGTGAAAAAGCAGCACCTCATATGGAGACTTAAAATGTCTAACCAAATGTTTGCCAACCCTTTCAAAATGGCGGGGAAAACGAGACCCTACTGTCTGCCCTACATCCCCATTCCCTGGACCATCCTTCCAGGGCTTTCCTAAGACAGAAATCCCCTGTACTGTCTGGGACACCCTGGGCTTTGAGCCAAAATGCAATTGCCAAAAGTCTAATTTTAATGGATTGTGGAGATAAACCCTTACGATACAGGGAAACGCAAAACTGAAAGAGGTGCTGAAAAGGGATTGGGACGCCCTGTCTGAAACTGACTGTTCCCTGAACTGAAAAAATTCATGCAAGGCCCTGGCGTATCCCTTTTTAGTGCTCGGTGCCATGGACATACCTAGTGCCCTTACGAGCTCAACCTCCCAAGCCTCTGCAGGCTTGCCGGCATCGGATCGCCCTCGGGTGCTGCATCTGGGGCCAGTTCTCTGAAGCACTCCATCTGCATGCGGGAAAGAGCATCAGCAATTCCATTGTTAACGCCCGCCACATGCCGAGCCACAAACAGAATATTAAACTTCAGACACTATAACGTAAAGGCCCTGACAAGTACCATCACCCGAGGGGACTTCGAGGTAAGGGAGTTTATCACTTGGACGGTTGCCATGTTATCACACCAAAAGTGCACAGATGAATTTGCTAACTCCTTGGCCCAAATGGTGGTTGCCACCAAAATTGGGAAGAACTCCAAAAATGTCAAATCAGCAACAATACTTGAGGTAGCCCAGTCTGGAGGCCACCTACTTGTGCACCACCGTCTCCCGAAATAAACTCCAAACCCCGTGGACCCCACCGCGTCCAAAGAAATCTGTAAAGTACCTTTTAGCTTCCGTTCCTCACGCCAAAAAGAGATGCCATTAAATTGTTCTAAAAACTGTTGCCAAACAAGTAAGTCAGCCCTAACATCCCTAGTTACGTGGATTAAAAATTATGGCTGACGTACACCCTTAATGGCATCACATAGTCGGCGAAGGAAGGCCCTGCCAGGTGCTACCACCTTACACGCGAAATTCAAGTGTCCTATAAGGACCTGAAAGTCACGTAACGTAGCTTTATGCCTAGTTAAGAACTGGATAACTCTATCCCACAGATCGGTGACTTTAGCCTCTGACAATCGACAGTGTTGGTTGACCGTGTTGATTTCGACACCCAGAAAAGTCAACACTTGGGCGGGACCTTCTGTTTTTTCAGGTGCTAGGGGGACCCCCAGTTCACCTGCTAGTGCTTCAAATTGACGTAACAGATATATGCACTGGCCAAATTGATAAGGTCCTATCAGCAAAAAATCATCTAGATAATGGACAATGCTACACAAGCCAGTCCTGGCCTTCAGAGCCCATTCAAGAAAGGTGCTGAATGTTTTGAATGCGTTGCATGAAACTGAACAGCCCATGGGGAGAGCAAGGTCCATGTAAAATTGTCCCTCAAACTGGAAACCTAACAATTCAAAGTCATCCGGATGAACTGGAAGAAGGAGAAAGGCAGATTTAATATCGCACTTCGCCAACTCAGCTCCCCAACCCTGTAATCGAACCGCCTTAACGGCCATATCAAAACATTTATACCTCACTGTACACAGCTCATGGAGAATAGAGTCATTCATCGAATCCCCTTTTGGGTATGACAAATGGTGAATGAGCCTAAACTCCCCCGGGGCCTTTTTGGGCACAACACCCAGCGGGGATACTCTGAGGTTGGGAACCGGAGGACTGGAAAAAGGACCTAAAACACGACCCTCATTAACTTATTTTTTAATTTTTTCCCTAACAACGTGCTCCATACCAACAACTGATTTTAAATTGTGAGCCCAAAAGGGGCGCCTAACACCCTGAAACGGAATCTTAAAGCCAAACTGGAAACCCTCAAGTAGATATTTAGCGGCTTCCCTGTCGGGATAGACAAGAAGCCATCGCCGCAGCACCTCATTGTTGATTGGGCTGGGTCTTTTTGAGGGTGAGAGGTAGCGCTGCCACCTCTCCCTCCTTGATTGGCTCTACCACCGTGGGCAGCCGGCTTGCCCCTTGGGCAATTCCGAAAGGAATGCCCCCCGCTACATATGGAGCACTCGTGGCTAAATCTACAGGGTTTCCTGGTACAAAACCCATGGGAACTAAATTCCCAACAAACTTGCTTGGTGGCCAGAGCTGTGCTGGCAGGCGACCGAGCAGTGGGGCTGCTAGAGGATTTAACCAGATGTCCACTGTGGGTCCTTTCCCCTTGGATTGGGTGAGCTGGAGTCATAAGCTGCATCCATAACTGAGGATGCATCATATCCCATCTCAAAGAAGGGTAAATAGCCGCCCTCATCCTAAAGGCCTCATCGTACAGGAGCCATGCGGGACCGGCAAAGTCACCATACACCCTGTGAATTATATCCAAATATTGAAACAAGGCAGCTACACGATGAGGATGAGATTTAACCACAACCCCGGCATAAATGAGAAATCCGGAAAGCCAATTGGTCCAGTTCCTCTCTACCTTCCTTTTCTTCAATTTTTCCTTTTCCTTCTCATCCATTTCATCCTTATCTTTCTTTTCCACTTCTCTATAAAGCAAGGTAAACAAATCGACGTACTCCCCTCTAACTATCTTATCCCTTGTAGCTTGAAGCATGTGGTCACCCAATGGAAGGGACATCTCACCAAATGGAATGGCAGAGTAAGCCACTGCATCATAGCCCAAATTTGGGGCCGTAGTAGGCGGGCACTGGCCGAACCCTGGGTGACTAACGAGTGGTCCAGGCACATAGGGGGACCAAGGTGACCAGTGCAATGGGGCCCAATTAGGCACCTGTGGGTGCATAGGCCATGATGACTGCGCTGCCTGCATACCTGGATCCATAGACGTAACATTTTGTGTGAGGGGGGGCAATGTCCCCAAGGCCAGGCCATCCCAGAGAGAGTGGCAGGTGAATCGTTTGGCAACTCACCTGAAGTCCCTGAAGTTACATTTTCGGGTGCAGGCGGTTCCTGGGGAGTAACAGGAGGCAGAATAGAGCCCGCAGCATCACCCGTCAGCTCGGACCCTGACGCCCCATCCGGGTGAATGTTCCTTTCCAATGCCTCTAAACGAGAAAGAATATCGCCAGTCATCTTCCTCTTTTTACTATGGCTACTAGACTTAACCACTTCATTTACCTGAACACCTTGTACCTTTTCCAGATGTTTAATCCTGGCTAATATTGCCGGCCAAGGAATCTGATCCTCCTCATCGCTAGAAGAGGGAGGATCAAGACTAATTGGTATTTTGGGGGGGCTGTTTAACAGCCCGCCCTTCCCTTTACTGCCCCCTTTTCCCTTGTGGGATTCCATCATGAAACACCCAATAACAAACTTCAATATAAAACAGAACTTAGCACTGCAACTAGAATTGCTGTGAATATGAGACTGTATTAATGATGTTATTGATATCAAGTGATCAATAAAAACAGCCCCCAACCAGCCCGTAGTGGTATTATTATTATTATTATTATTATCAAATGCAAAATAGCCCCCAACCAGCCTGCAGTGGTATTATTATTATTATTATTATTATCACTATCAAATGCAGCAATGGTCCAGTCGAAGTAACAATCAATGAACAACAATCAACAAATTGCAGCAATAACTAATAATCCACTGCCAGGTGGCCCAACAGAGGGCCTAGCTCTACAAGTTACACAAAATGGCTGCCCCCTCACAGAACAGGTCACAAGATGGCTGCCACTGAGGCCCTGTCCCACTTAGGCCAACTGCCAGTGCAGCAGGCCCCCTGGTGGTCCACCAAAGCAACCAACTTAAACAAAAGCACAGTCTAAAAGAACGAACTGTCAACAACAGCCCCCTGGTGGCCCGCCAAAACCCAATAACTCAAGAACGGGGAGGGGGTGGATAACAGACCACTGAAAAACAGCCCCCTGCTGGCCCGCCAAAACACCCGACAACACCAACGCCCCAGTAATGATCAGGCAAGCCAGACAGCAAAGACCTGAAAGAGCCACCATCCACGGGATGCTCCAAACCACCCTTAAAACCTGCGGGAGATCCCCCCCAACAGCGAAGGAATGGCAGGCCAAGAGGGGGGGTGTCAGGACGAGTCTCTCCCCCAAAAAGTCCGGCTATGGCCAGCAAAAATCAGCGACCGATGCCCCCCTCGCATCCCAATACTCCCTGAGTGTCTATGAGATTTCAGCAAAAGCATGGGGGTGGAGGTGGGGGCTGCCGCCACCAGCCAGCCAGCCACGCAACCGCCGTCGCTCTGCTCCTCCACAAGCCTTCAGCCAAGGCAGGGGGGGTGAGGGCTTCCAAAACCAGCCAGCTGCCCACATAACCGCCGTCGCTCTTCTCCGACCCCAGCCACGATCACGAAGGAGCCCTGCGGAGCGTAGGGCAGCAAGAAGGCAACGATGAGCCCTCTGTCAGCAGTAAAACCACTGCTGTCCTCTTCAGGTTGGAAAAAACACTAGCGATCTCACTGATCGCTTGAACTGAAGAGGAGGAGGAGAGGGGCGGCTGGGCTTATTATAACTTCTGCCCCTGCCCCTCATCCTCCGTCGCAGGTGATGCTGCCTGCGCCCACTAAAGTGGTCTCACCGCCACAAGGACGGCGGCCAAGGCGGCTCCCCTGCGCGAACGGCTCTGCCGAACGGCGGGGAGCCGGAATCTGTATGGGTTCAGTTCCAGGACCCCCTATGGTTGGCAATTGTACTCATGCCCTTGTATTATTAAATGGCAGTGACATGTGTGCAGATTCATCACCATGGACGCATGTATGTCGCTGCCATGTTCGGTATGGAACACAACAATCTACTGCCAGTTAAAACTATGAATTGGGAAACCACATATTGGGAGGCCTCACTATAACCTAAAATATGTGAAAGGCCAAAAGGTTCTCTTTACTTCTGTAGAGATTCATTAACTTTTTCCTTCAATCAGCTGAAAGCCAGTGTAAAAAGAATGGTCAGACTGTTAGAAGTATAGCACAAAGACTGGTTTAAATCCATCCTCAGTTGTGAAATGTACTGGGTGATTGTCTGCAAGTCTCTCTCTCTCTCTCTCTCTCTCTCTCTCTCTCTCTCTGTTTCTCTCTCTGAACACAAGTTATTTCACAAAGTCATTGTCAGGGTAGAAGGTGTGGTGGTGGGAAATGCTGGGATAAAATACAGTCCTATAGTCAGAAGTTCCCCATTACTGTAGATAAGATGGTGGGATGTAATAATTTTCCTTATGGTAGAATTACACACAGAAACTAAACACAAGCACTCTTTAGGTGCCATCTATGTAACTTAGTGGAAGTAAACACACGAGGAGGCAGTACACTAGTCCTTCCTTTCTCTCATGCCATCACTACCACTTGCACAGAGTGCTGGGTCCTCCATGCTATTGGATACCCTGACTCTGGTCCCAGAGCAGTATCTACAGCCCAGTTATGAAGTATTTGTCATATTTATTCTTATTAAAATAACCTTCCAAGCTCTGGTTAGCTGCTGTGGAAACAGAATGTTGGACTAAACAGATCTTTGGACTGATCCAGTAAGGCTGTTAATACATTTTTTTTCAGTAGCATGGTCCAAAAATAGACTTATCTATCCATCCCTATTGACAGCAAGTGATTGTATTCCAACTTTCTTTCATTGTTTAAAGAGTTGGGAATAGAAGGCTATATATGATATAGAACTTAAAACTCCCTTACATGCTTCTATATCACAAATGTGTCACATTTTAACAACTGTTCTCTTTATGAGGAAATAGAGACAAGTAGCAAGGCTTTTTTTTCCCACCTAAGTAAGTTAGAAATTCTACTTTTGCAAAAGGTTTATTTTCTTCTTTGCTCTAAACTACCCATTTGGGATTATCCCTCTTAAGAGTCTAGTTAGATGAAAATGTCAGACCTTGAATTGGAAAGTGCTTTCTTCATATTTGAATGTTCATTGTTATGAGGAGAGCTTCAGGAGGGAATGCTTTTGAAGATCAATCAGAAAATTTTATGTTTATAACACAGTTCTCTTTATTACCTTATGACAGAATCTGACAGATATTCTAGGTCTCCTTTAAGCAAGTATTATTGCCCCAATCTCAAATAAGATTGTTTTGAATTTTATTCCCCTAAATCGGGAAAAATGTTTTACAAGCTTTGTGCTTGTTCCTGCATAACAGAAATAGTAAACTACCTTCAGTCCTATTTGCATGCACCTTTAAGCCTTTCTGAACTCAGCAGGACTGACTTCTAAATAAAAAATAAGTTAGTTGTATGTCAACTTGGGGGTGGGTGATATAGAGTTGCCACCTTTTACTGGTCTTGTTCTGTGTTATTTACTGATACTTTGACACATACAACATTTTTTTTAAAAGATGAAGATTTTGCTAGATAAAGAAATTATAATTGTTTCACATTAAACATGCAGTGGGCTATTGGAAAAATGTTGACCAGATGGACATTGTAACTCTATCCAGCAGGACTGTTTGTACTTTCCTAATTTCTATATTTGCCATTCCTGTTAAAATCTTGGTTTCTTAAAATGTTCAGTTTGCCACTATTATAAATGGGCAAATAAAGAGACATATTAGGTTGGATCCAGAGAATATGAGTGCTACATACACCAATGTGTTATCACTTTAATTGGAATGGGTCCATTTTATGGAATTCTGGGATCTATAGTTCAGTGAGGTTTGGGCTAGAAGTCAACCTGAAGAAAACAGAAGTTCTTTACCAGCCTGCACCACAGGACGAACACCACCATCCCCACATTGCCGTCGGCAAATCAGTGCTCAAGTCCGTTCAGCAGTTCACCTACCTGGGAAGCATCATCTCCTCAGATGCCAAGATTGACAAAGAGATCGATCACAGATTAGCAAAGGCATATAATGCACTTGGAAGATTTCTTGTGTGTGGTCTCGTTATTCCCACAATCAGTCGGCAATGCCATATTTGCCACATCTGATAATCTCCGAAGTGACATAATCAATATGACATTAGCAGCAAACCAAGAAAACTTTATAGTAACAGAAATTACATATATTACGCTGTTTCAACTGGTACATTTTTAAAAAAATGTATAGGAAGCTGACTACTTCCTAACTTAACACAAGATGGTGTTAAATTATAAACTGGCTCTGGGTTTCCAAGTATAAATATGAAGTATTAAATTAAGATTGATTCGGCAGTTATTTCTAAAGCTAAAGGTGACTTCCTCACCTCTACTGAAAGGGAAAAAGGGAGGAAAGTGTTTAAAAGGATGATGCATGAGAAAGCCACATTGAATTTAATTCTAATTCAGTCATGCTGTGACTAGTTCAAGCTCAAATGGGAACTCTGGCCTACTGTTTCCCTTCGTATACTTTGCCCATATGATCTACAAGGAAGGGGGTTGAGCAACCCCCTCCTTGTTGATCAAATGTCTGGGTGACCCATTTTGGCCTCTGTGAAAGGGACAGAGCCAGCCAGGCTCTCACAGGGAGCTGCTTGGCCAGTGAGGCAGGAGCAGCAGTGGCCCCAAGGAGAGGACAGGGCACTGGAGTTGATGCACTGTCAGCTCAGCTGACCCTCTAGACTGCAAGATGGCTTTGCATCACTTTTGTGCTCATACGTGTGGTACCCGTGTGGTGAATCCAGGGTGGCTCCAGGCCAAAATAGTCTGGATTTCATGAGGATTTTTGCCCGTGGTGTACATTATTCCTAAGATCAGACAGCAACAGGCAACCCAAATCTGCCTACTCTAAGCATCCTTTTCCTCCAATGCCTTACTTCCTTCACAAGTGTAGCAACTATAGCCTTTTTTCCTCCTACTTCCACCACTCCTCACATTAGTATAGTTAGGCTGGTGTAGTGTAATGACAGGAATCCAGCCAAAAGCAGCATGTCTTCCTTTGCCCTTAGAAAGCATTCCTTACTATTACCTATGTGAAATTGTCCTGTGAACCAAGCCCCATTCTCACCTACATTTGGCCACTGAAGATATAAAATCTTCCTGTCAGTAACAGAGCATTGACAGTCAGACTAGCACATTATTGAAGGGGCACAATATTTAGGATTTGTGAGGGTAACGTTATCTGAAAGATTATGGGCTAACGTTAAGAGGGGAGTAATGAAGAGTAGGGACGTAAAGGATATTCACAAATTTTCTTACCCTCAGTGGGAAAGGCTGTTTCGACTTGTGACTTCCTGTCAAAACTATGGTCAGCCAACCTAAGAGCCAGAATCTTATTGCCCTTCCAAATTTGAGTATACTCACTGAATCAGTGGGATTTACCTATATTTTGGCTCACAATTCAACAACTGATTCAATGATTCCATTAAAACTAACTGATAGGTTTTAGGGCAGGGTTTTCTGTCCTTTCACAAGAGAGAATAGGAGAACAGGCAAATATGTTCTTCAGCAGCAGCAACAGCAGCAATGGAAATATTTTTTATTAAAAAAAAGCTGGGCTCTGTACCAAATATGCCCCCCATAAAATGCATTGCTTTTGCACAACCCCTTCCCCCCATAACTTTTGTGCAGAAAAATAAAAACCTTAATAAAATTTCTACAAAGTTGACCAAAATTGTAAGAGAAAAAGCCTGGAAAATGCATAGAAACTCTTGTGATCTCCCCAGTAGGGAAAAAACGTTGTGATTTTTTTCATGCTGTGATGTGAGAAAAAAATAAGAGAAGATTCGCATGCTTAGTGAAGCAGTGTCAAAATATGTCAAAATACTTTTTAGTACTGTACATATAATGTGATTTTTTTTTAAGAAAGAAAGAAAGAAAGAAAGAAAGAAAGAAAGAAAGAAAGAATAGTCTTTATGTGACCAAGACCTCTGATGATGAAATAAGATGAGTCAGGAAGTTGCTGCAAAATCAGACGACACCCTTCAGTGCTATTTGCATGGAGGGTGCCTAGGTTCTTCCTTCCAACTATGGCTTGTAATAGAAACTTCAAAGTTAAATGCAGTATCTTTATAATGAGCAATTATGGTATAAAATATCTATGAGGTTTCCTAGTAACCCCAGGCAGTGGTTATTTTGCTTATATCCTGAAATGTGATGTAGGATATAGCCAAGTCTCCAGCAATTGTTACAGTTAATTTAAAAGCCAATGACACATACATGATGTTTCATATAACCTAGTCAGTGCTGGGATAGAAAGCTAAAATATTCAAAATTCTCTCCTCACTAGATATTGTCTTTTCAATACACTGACTTTGAAACTGGTTCCTACAATTGCAAGGAAATCCTCAAGCTGGTGATATGAAGATATTTAATGATATCTTCAGTTCCAGAGTTTGACCTATAACAACATCCTGCCAATTAAATCTTTCTTTACAAATTTCTGGGCTGTCTTGAAAATAAGAAATGGCATGAAAAACTTAATTCTAGCAATACACAATATTTGGATAATAATAGTGATCCTGTGGTCCCTAGCCAATATATCTAAACTGATCTACTATTCTGATTGTTTATACAATCAACATGAAAATAAGATAGGATAAAAAAAAATGGGTTTCAACATGTTCCTCAGTTTGGAAATGCTCTGTATGTTATAATGAAAACAGCGATTGAGATACACCCTAGTTTCAAACATGGCCTGCTACAGACTATATAGGTTTGCTGTTTAAGCAAAAAAATGAAGAGTAATAGAAGAACAGGAATCTGCCTGGAGCAGGTATGACCAGTATTGTCTACTCATCCTGATGAAGATGCTTGAGGGCTTCTAGCAGAAGACTTCCCTAGCATCTGTTCGCTTAGGTGCTTTCAACTGGAGATGTCAAGGGCTGCACCTGAGTCCTGTGGCCTGCAAAGCATGCTTACTGCGTAGTGTCACAGTTCTTTGGAACCCAGCTGTGATTTGTTAGTACCATCGACCCATGCTAATGGAAATGATAACAAAATGACATTTGATATTATTTTATCTTGGATAGTTAAGTGGGTATTATTTGACAGTCAGAATCAACAGCCAGGTCTTAACAGTTTGTTCTGTAATGTATTATTCACAGTCACCAACCACCCAAAACTACTCACTTGAGCTGAGGCTTTCTCCTTCTCCTTCTCCTTCTCCTTCTCCTTCTCCTTCTCCTTCTCCTTCTCCTCCTCCACCTCCACCTCCCCATTGTTGTTGTTGTTGCTGCTGTTGTTGTTGTTATTGCAATCTTGATAATGACAGTGGATTAGTTGTTATGCAATCAGAGTTTTATTTTACTTTTTTTAAAAAAAATGTGAAACAGTCAAGCTTGGTATGTTCCTTTTCCTCTTAAGAAGCTGTTTTCTAGTACATATGCAGCCCAATTCTCTACAGATTTACTTTGAAGTAAGTTCTGCAGAGTTCAATTGAAATAACCATGTGCACAGAGGTGAAGCTTTATGAGTAAGAGATTGAGCTATGAATCACACAATCCAAATTCAAACCTTACCTTTGCCATGCACCCGGTAGGCAGTATTAGACTAGTTTCGCTTTCTTGGCTCTCTAATCTGTAACATAGGAGCTAATCATACAGACTTACTAAACTTGTTGTAAGGTATACAACTAGATGATATGTGCAAGGCTCTTTGAACACTGGACTTTATCAAACAAGCCTGTAAAAATGTTCTTTTGCCAGCTTAATGAAAACCATTGTTATGCCAGTAAAGGAACGCCTCCCACCAGCCTTACTTTTGTCTCCCACAAAAGGCTTACCCAGGAATTAAGAGGAATGAAGAGCCCTGTTCACTTCCTCATTTGAAATCTTGTGGATACTCACGAGACTTCATCACAAGGGAAATTCAAAAATAAAATAAAAAAAACACATAAAAAGTGATAGAAAGGACATATACACCTGTGCTTGAATGTGGAGAAGTGAGAAAGTCTGTGGAAATTGAAAGAATTGCTTACACTTAACTGAAGACCTGTGCCATTTGAATCAGTCAGACCATTTTGATGATTAACTACCCCTCCCCCAACAAATAAACAAGCCAAGAATATTTTAGAATGATATATCCTTCTTGCTAGCCAAACATCAGTATCCTGTGGTGAAGTACTCTGCCTCTGTGATAATCAGGCATGCAAGCATCAGATTAGTGTGGCCTAACTGAACAAAGACATTTGCCTCAAACAGATGTAAAGTACAAATCTAAGTGATGGCACTCTCATCCCAGGAAGATGATCTCAGATTTGTTCATCTCAGTCTGGCTTTTGCTGAGTTTTACTATGAAATATGAGCAAATAATGATCTGGGTCCCTGTTAAAAATGAACTATTTGTCCTATGCAGGATGAACAAGGTCACAGGTGTGGTGGATGAAGCACTCTCCTCAGTGCCTTTGTAATTTGCAATTTCAGAGTTAGCAGAAAATGAAACAAAACAGACAATGCCCATAAAAAGAAAAGGGACAAAGATCACATCTCTGTGGCCAGCTGGGGAAATGTTCATATCAGACAGCTAGAATTCTGGCATCCCCCTTCTTCGTCCTCTTTTTAAGTATGCTGGGAGGAACAACATTTGAAATCTTTATACAATTATGATTAAGTAGACAATTGTACAACTAACTGAAGCCTGACCCTCACTTTGGTAACCACTACCTAAATGCTGAATGACTGGGCCATACAGCAAAGTCTCTGAGCACTGGAGCTGAAATAGATTTTTATTTAACCTGCTATCAAAAGCTTGGAGTGAAGATAAAGATATAGGAGATTATCAGACGGGGACAAAAATAGTGTCCCTGTCTCACAATCTCCTCTCCCACCCCATTTCCGTCCCTGTAGTGGGTGTTTTTTCCCCTCACACACATCTTGATAGCATTTTTAAAAGTCCTTTCCTCCCCTCTGGCACCCCAGGAGTGAATGGAGCTCTTGACGAGCCCCATTCACTTCCTGGAAAGCAAATCCCAGCTGTTCTTGTGAGAGAACGATCGTGCAGGAAATTTAAAGTTAAAAGTAAATACAAGGTTAAAAATTAAAGCAAGCACAAAAACACATTTTAAAAAAAACCCAAGTAACCCAGGGGGGGGGGAAATGTTACTTACCACAATGTCCCGACCTCAACCAGAAGTGCCCAGCAGGGTTCAGCAGGGACCTCCCACTGTGGCTGGCATCACGCCAGCAGAATGGGGCACCTTATTGCTCACCCATCATTCTGTGACAGAAATGGAATGATCAGTCAATTCACCGATTAAGCTGTGAATAAAAAGGAGCATGGGGGGGGGGATGGAAGAGGCACGGGGGCATAATGCCACAGGGATGACATTGCCTGAAAAGTTAGCCCTTTGGCGATCTCCTGTCATCCCTTTAGTGGGATTAATAGTGTGTCTGATCATTTCAATGCTGACAAATGCATAGAGATAAGATGAAACTATTATAAAGGAATTTCCTGACAGCGAGAGTTTAAGAAAAACAAGCGAAGGGGGGGGGGAATTGGCTTGTGTCTCCTTCCTGTTAAGTAAGGATGCCTTGTCTCTTTTCATTTTAATGCCTTTCACTCTTCTTTTGGATCCACTTACATTCTTCCTCTCCTCCTTTACATCAATCTATTTGCTTCTTTCACACATCCCTGTAAAGTGATGCACTCCTGTCAAGGTGCTGTGTGTGCATCTTCAAGTCACCTGTCAACTTATTGAGGCCCCATGAAATTCAAAGGGTTTTCTAAAGCAAGGAGTACTCAGAGGTGATTTTGACAGTTCCACAGAAATTTAGCCTACAACACCTCATATTCATTGTAGATCTCCCATACAAGTACTGACTAGGGCTGACCCTGCTTAGCTTCCAAGATGACTTTTCCAGGATCTAGTGACTTTAAGGTATTTAGGCCTTTCTCTCAAGGCCTTATAATCCTTATAATCCACACTTTGTACAGTTTCTCACATAGATCAAGCACTTCTACAACCACTGCTCTTTTAGTACATTTCCTGGGCAGGTCCTGTTACTTCTCTCTTCTCACACTTGCTTTGAGGACAGGTTGCGATGTTTTCCAGTTTTTACCAGATAAAAATCAGGACTCCTTGTGTACTTTCAAGAACCACCACCACATTACATTAAATGTGTAGCACTCTGTCATTTTTTTCAAAGTATGGGCCAACAAACCATACTGAGGGCTTGTCTATACCAACCAGAATACACAGCCCTCTCTCTGGCTGGTGTATCCTGACCCCAGAGCTGTTGCATGCTGGCCAGTATTGGCTGGTGCCTCCTCCACTTTCTTGTGTCACACTCTGAAGCCAGGAAGGAGGGCCTCAGTATGTGATCAAGGCTGGTCACATGCAGGGGGCCTTGATCATGTTCTGGGGGGGGCCCTTCCCAGTTGCAGAATAAAACAAGCAGTGGTGCTGGCAAGTGATATAGGCCACTGTGCAGGTATAGACTCTGTGTTCCTGCACCAAACTCATCTGGGTTTTCCTGTATAATGTGGGTTTCCTTGGTGTTTTATTAAAATATTTTAAAAGGCTTTACCCTGACTTCCCCCCACCTCCCGGAATCATCAGGACTGTCCAGAGGCAAGAGCCTGGCATTGTTTGTATTGCAGGGCTCCAAAGATTGGGGGGAGGGGGATCCAGGTTAAATTGGCCACCTACACAAGAGATTAAAGCATGTATGTGTGAATCTTCCTTTTCCTTCTCTTGATCCTGAACCCTACAGTAAGGTGTCTGCTTGAATTAGAATTATGAGAGGTTTTCCCTTTTCTAATGGCCATATGAGGAACATGATAGAGGTTGTTAAAGTATAGGAGAGATTGAGTTTTCTTCCTCAAAGAATCCTAATCTGAATTGGGGAACCAGGTTCTTTTTAGTTAAAAAATAGCATCAACAAATGGTGCTATACACTATGTATCTAACTGACCACCACCACCACCATCATCATTTTATTTACATAGCACTATCACTGTACATGGCACTTTACAGGTAAAAGAAGAACAAAACATAGAATCATAGAATCATAGAACTGTAGAGTTAGAAGAGACCACAAGGGCCATCCAGTCCAACCCCCTGCCAGGCAGGAAATCATGATAAAAGCATCCCTGACAGATGGCCATCCAGCCTCTGCTTAAAGACCTCCAAGGAAGGAGATCCTACCACGCTCTGAGGGATTGTGTTCCACTGCCGAACAGCTCTTACTGTCAGAAAGTTCCTCCTAATGTTCCTTCCCTCAGGCTTAGAATCTAATTAAGACATGATGGAAAAGGAAAAGGGGATTAAGCCTCTTTTTCTATCCCTACAATACCAGGGCAGTGGCAGTTGGGCTAGAGGGAGGGCCTTTCATCTGCTTATAGGCGTAGGCATGATGGATCTGTGCCTGCATGTAATTTGGGCTTAAAAAAAATCTTGTTCTTTTGCCAAAGATTGGTACTTGAGCAGGCTGAACCTCCATCCATTTTACCTTCTTGTCTTGTCCACTGACTATACTGTATTCTCTGGAATGTAAAGGTGTTCTTTTGATTAAAAACTGAGCACAAAAATGCATTTATTACATCATATGTTTCCAGCTGATATTGACAATATCCAAAACCAAAGATACATTTTGGGCTCCGACAACATCTCTTTTGTTTCCCTTGTATGATGATTTTTTAATTTTTAATATTTTTTAGAATCATCTTTTCCTAATGAAGAAGCCAGTGAGCTTTATATTATTATTATTATTATTATTATTATTGAGCTTTGAAAGCTAACAAAATGTTTTTGTGCTTTCTGGTTAGTCTCATAAAGCATCACTAATGTGTGTGTGCTTTAAAAAAATCTGTTTTGTTTAATGATCAGTGGGGCTACTCTTGCCCACCGCTGCCACCATGTGATGGTTTAGTCAGCCTTCCAGTGTGCACTCACACACATACACATGCCTGAGAGGCAAGGCTTGCCATGTTGTGATATAGCTCAAAAGTTCCTCTGCCTGAGAACCCTTTTAGCTAGCCTTTTGTTGAGACACAATCTTGGGGAGATTCTTCTGCCTGGGAATTCCTCTAAATTTCACCCCCTAAAGACATAGCTGCCACCACCCCTTGAATTTCACACCCCCTTACACATGTTCCAAGGGGAGACTGTGGGGTCCCTTTGGAACTCCCAGCCACTTGCAGAAAATACCTTCCCCCTCCCCTTCCCAAAGGAGAAAAAGCAATGACTGAGCAAACAATGCACGTGATGCATCAGTTTAAGAAAGATTAGTAAAGCTTATTTATTTCAAGCAAAGCTCAAACATGCAAATACTCTCATGGAAGGCTCCTCCCTTCCAGGCATTTTCTTAGAGTTACAGATAGGATATAGCATTCAGCCAAGCAAAAATAACATAATCCCTGATGCAATTTCCAGCTAAAACATTCTCTAGTCTACTCAGTGATCCAGGAGTCAGTCTGTTGATTCAGAGGGGCTGTGAGCCACATGTCTGGTCCCAGATCAGGCCCGCATAGCCTTCCTCCGGCCAACATGATGTCCTTTGCCTCAGGATGTCTCTTTGTTCTTCTTTGCCTGAGATGTGATTTGCTCATCTCAGGACACCATTCTGCTCTTTCTGCCTTGTGGTCTCCGAGGCAGTCTTTATTACCTTTTGAAATTGCCACTCTGGTTGTCCTAATTGGTCAGTTCTGTCTCTGGTGATCTGTGACACCATGATGACACTTCACCCTGGAGGTGTAGCCTTCTGCACATCCTAGTTAACTCTTTGTTTACCTGGTTGCTGAGCTGGAAGATAATGGGAGATGCAGTCCACCCATTTTGGGTTGTGTGGCAATTCTAGTTTTAAGTCTGTCTAATCTAACCTTACCTCAGCACATCCTTTATTGGTATACTTTTGGAACTGCATGTACAAAATAAATACAAAAATATGGGGAAAATAGATTTTTGGTGTGTTTCATCTATTTCAAAGCTGTTTCCATTTTTCTTTGTAGTTGATTTTTTCCGGGCTGTGAGGCCGTGTTCTGGAAGAGTTTATTTCTGACATTTCGCCTGCATCTGTGTCTGGCATCTTCAGAGAATGATTGGGTAGGAGTGTGTGTGGGATTTATATACTGTGAACCCCTGTTGGGGAGGATATGTAAATTTGTGTATTTGAATGGATAGTTTCTTGGGGGGAGATATGCAAGGAGTATTAGTGTCTTTTTGGCTAATGGCTGGTTAATGGTCCATTATCTCCAGAAATCCCCCTGTCCCTGGGTGGAGTTCATTCCATTTTGTGTGTTTCCATTTTGTGTGATGAGAGAAAATATAACAGTTTATTAAAGTGATACATGCTGATTAAGGGGAAACATCATTGTCATCACCACCATCGTCATCAGTTGATTTATTTCTTATCACTTCTAAAAATCCCAAGGGAGCTTACAATACCACTATAAGAAAATTAAACAATAAAAATATCATAGTGGGATTTCTTCTGCCTCAACCAGCTAACATCATTGAAGTAGATCATCATTAGTCAAAGAAACATGAAAAGTCACAGTATGATTGTTCCAGGGCTTATCTACACCAGCCAGGATAGGCTGGCTCCCCACTGACATATCCTGGCTCTGTATTGGGTCCTTTCTGATCCCATTACCTGTCCAAATAGAACACCAGCCCATTGCTGCCACTGCCACCAGCATCATTTTCACTGCTGATGCAGAAGCTAGGAAGGGGCCCTACAACATGTGACTGAAAGCCCCCTGCATGTGACCAGGCTTGATGACTCCCAGGAGACCTAGGGAGCTGGCAGTGCCCATGAGGGACAGTTCCACCTTGGTAGTAATGGGATAAACTGAGTATTATTTTACAATGCTGTAAAGGACCTTATCCTGACTTGCCCTTGTTCTAGCCCTGTATCAGCCCCGGGAGTGTTGCTGATTGCCCAAGGGCAGATTGGGGCAAATACCCTGTGTTGTATGGAATGCAGGGCTCTGGCAAAGGGGCAAGCTAGGATATTTGGCCCATTAAGATAATCCCCCAGTTCCCCCAATTGAGATTCTGAGTGAATTGGCCAGCGATGGGAAATTAATCATAGAAATGTCAGTCTCCAGCTTGTGTTAGGATGATATAAACTAGTCTCTGTAGAAATTTGTGTATAAAGCAGAATCACATGGTAAAGCTTTCAATGTACTGGACCATGTCAGACTGAAGGTACACTGGAATGAGACATCACATAGAAAGTATATCTATTAGTTGAGGTGGTAGTGAATTGCTGAATGGTGCTAAAGGAAATTATCAGCTTTCAGATCCTAGTTTTGGTGCCAGGTCATTGACCATTGCTAGAAATTCATTACATACAACAAAGGAGTCCCAGAAAGGAATTAGTATTATGTTCCTCCAGTACAGAGTCTTAATAATAAAAAAAAAGACTTTGAAAATAAGCTGTTTCCTACAGAGTTAATAACAAAGGGAGGGGGATATCTTTCAATCTGTACTGAGGGGAGCAATAAAAACAAGTGAACTGTGATTGTCAGTCCCATTATATAGTGATAACAAGCTAAAATGAAACAGCCATAGCGCTTGTCCTCTGCTGTTGACACTTGAGTCTTGTATCACCCATTCTTTCCAACATATAAATAACTAGAAGGAGTGTTAATCAAAATTACACTAGTGATGAACACCAGGAATATAATCATCCTTTGCCTTTTCATCTCATGACTGATCATGAATTTGAAAAGAAAAGGAGGTGAGAAATCTGCATATCATAGTTCAAGAATGGCCAGAAATCTTCACTTATTTGAGAATTAAGCTAAAAACGCTTCCAGGAAGATGGCTGAGGTAGATATGACTTCGAGCCACTCCCCACATTATGCAGGATGAGGAGGTAGAGTTCTTATTTGTACCATTTTAGAATGGAAGATTGTGAAGATCATATGTTTGCATGCTCCTCATAAAAGAGCTCCCTCAGCCTCAGCATGCTAGTCCTTCAACCAGTGATTTAGATATGCTAAATTTAATATGTGTTGGGATATTTTCATATATTGCAACATTTTAAAAAAATGGCACACCCACCCACACCCACACTCCACATTAGTACATGCAAGAAATAGACCATCTCTGTCCAGAGCTGTTTATTATCCAACCAACCTATGTTTGTTCCTGTTTCTCCTTATCAGATGGTACATAGCTTGACACACAAATTAGCATTTCTTGCTTTCTCTTCCACATACAGTATACTGTAGACATATCAAGGAGAATGTCTAATCAATGACCTATTAGATGTACAGCATAGGACCAAACCATACAAAATTAGCTATCATACAGTTATCAAGACTGTAAGTTCACATAGCTGTACCCAGGAGAGTCAGAAAGAGCAAAATGATGGGAAGGTATAGCTGCAAATGAAAATCAGTGGTCTGGCTCCATTTCTTCCTTATCTTATGAAAGGAAAGTTTACATCCTCCCCTGCCTGTATGGAAAGCTTTATGATGCTAGCTTAATAGTAAGGATTTTTATCAGCTCAATGTAATGTCAGGAAAAGATTGGATAGTGTGGAATTCTTTTTCCCAAATAGTATCTGGCCTCATTCGTGAGTGCGACAGTCAGGAGTGCCTGTTATCAGCTTTGGCTGATATGCCAGCTGCGCCCTTACCTGGATACAAGGGATCTGGAAACTGTGGTACATGCTTTGGTAACCTCATGTTTGGATTACTGTAACGCACTCTACATGGGGCTACCCTTGTGCTTAACCCGGAAACTTCAACTGGTACAAAATATGGCAGCCAGGATAATTATGGGTACATCTAGGAGAGAGCTTATAACACCTGTGCTTAAATCTCTCCACTGGCTGCTGATCAGTTTCTGGGCACAGTACAAGGTGTTGGTTTTAACCTTTAAAGCCCTACATGGCTTAGATCCATCTTATCTCTGGGACCGCCTCATCCCTTATGATTCCGTCGCACACTTCGGTCCTCTGGGAAGAACCTGCTGCAGCCTATGAAAGCTAGGCTGTTGCAGACCTCCCAGAAGGCCTTCACTTCTACGGTGCCCAGACTTTGGAATGGCCTGCTGTATGAGATCCATCTTATCACTACTCTTGATAGCTTTAAGAAAGCGCTAAAGATGGATCTCTTCCGGCAGGCCTTCCCAGAATAACTTCCCAGCTCAAGTGGAGCTGATTGCTTACCCACCCCCTTGCCACCATTGCAAATCTTTATTTATTTATTTATTTATTTATTGTATTTTATCTTTGTTTTAATTCTTTATTAGTTTAATTTAGTTTTAAGTGGTGGGAGGGTTAGGATTGGAAGGATTGTTTTAACTTGCTGTTGTTTTAATCTTGCTGTACGCAGTTGCCGAGCAGAGGGGCGGGTTAAAAATAAAATATTATTATTATTATTATTATTATTATTTGCAATCTGTTAACTACTCACTTTGAGTCTGGCTGATCTCACCTTTGGGAGGTATATTGGGCCCCTTTAAGGTGTTGTTGTGGCCTTCTACCTGCTTTCTGTTAGTGTCAGCCACCCACTGAGGAAGATTTATTACAGTCTTATGGCAATATTTATGGTTGCAGCCTAGCAACTGTAGGGATGATGGTGACCATTTATCTATGATTTAGGTGTGATTTATTCTTTAAGGATTTGCATTGACACAGGCACTGGGATAATATAAGCCAAGCTGGTTAACTTTGGTTGTTGCTATATGCAGGATGGGAAGAAAGATTTGGCCTTAGAATACCAAAGGAACCTTACTTGCTAAAGGAACACTCTCCTAAAAGACTATTGTTTCCTAGCTTGGAGCAATTTTAATGGAGGCAGTCCTGGGGGAATATTCTGGATTCTCTTTTGGGAATGCTGACCAGCAGAGGCTGGGAGGAACAGGTAGCCTACAGTTAGTTCAAACCAAGCATGCTTCTGGGCCAGGCATTAGGTCATGGTGATATTGCCCCCTTAGGAAACAGTGTGTTTCCAATCTATGGTTGTTCCATGCAGTTACTTTTGTTCACTGACATTAGTGTCAAAATAAAAAAAATAAATATCTGTCTACACTCCACCCCTTTGATTTTGCATCTTCATACCAGGGTCCATGGGCAAATCCAAATACCCTCAAGTGAAATGGAGGACCAGTGTTGAAGTAAGATTTCACTGTCAATTGATCTGACTTCTCTATGCAGAATAGAATGATGGTTGCCATTTTATGCTTTGTATCTAACTGCAACATGGCTTGGGCTGGCTCTGCTTCTCAGCAGGTACAGCTTTAGTGTAAGTTCATATGCATGCACGTTAAAACAAAATATATCTTTTTGCTACTGAAAAATAACTCTTTGGATACTGTTTTACTGGGAACATTTTCAAGAGAGGAGGGACATGGCTTGCAGCATTTTTGAAATGAATTTGTAAGGATTGAACGTCAGTAATATTTTCCCTGTATGCTTTCCTCCCTTAATGCAGTGAGCATGCTGAGTGATTGGCCTCTCTCTTTCATTTGACTTTTAAGTACAATGAACAGTCACTAATTAACCAATCAATGAAGCATAGTTAATGATTTATATGTGGTGTTTGCAAGCTGTAATAGTTTATTCTTTGGTTCATTTATTGTCAAATTTAATTTTGATTACTGACATACATTCTTGTCCACCAATCCATTCAGGACTTTCAAACACTCTATGATTTAACATCATTTTGTCTGTGGTTTTGAAAACAGGCAGTGTTCTAAGTATTTTAAAGAAACTAAAGTCATAGATTTGAATCCAGACTTAACTATATTTAATATCCACTGCAATAATGACACTTAAAATAGTCATTCCTCTCTCCTACTATGAAGACTAATTTAAGCCCCACTGATTTCACTGCTTGAATTGCAACTAAGCCCAGATTTGATCCATAGCATCAAAATGCAACATGAACAAAATTCTCCCCCAGCCCTAGTTGTGAGCACCTATGGAAAAAGCTGCAATCATAAAGAAGAGATTCAAATTGCAGAAGGAAAAACATTTTAGAGCAAGGGAAACCATCATGCCCGGGGAAGGAGGGAGCAATCTCCCCCCCCCCGCCTAATGCTATAGGGAAACTTTTAAGAAGTAGTACTATAAATTTATTCGGTCGTTGACCAGCAAAATCAAAATTATAGGTCCAATACAAAGCAATTACAATAAAAATTTAAAAATTTCTAAATACAGTTATTAAACATTAATATTGTACACGCTTCAGAATAAAAATTCAGGCATATCCATTTCTCCTAAAATTTGTTACTTCCCCTTCAGTCTTTACCAAATTAACTTATTTCCCACTAGCCATATGAAGAGATTATATCAACAATATAGTTGAGTTGGTACCTTATATAGAGCCATATATGGCCAGCATAATCAAACTGAAGCCATGATAGAAAACTGTGATTTCCAGCCATATTCTGAGAAATTACAATCACCATCTTTGGCGTCGAGAGCTTAAAGCTCAGACGTGCCCGGGGCCAGACATCGCAACTTCCTTGGTTCCATCATTAACTGCCTCAGTCTTACAGACACACAACTTGCCTGCATTAATTCCCATTAACCATTTGAGGTTGCAGTTTACATACAATATAGCAAAACTTTGCTACCTTAAATACAACCTTAGGAGCCTGATTATTTAGAAGATTGTAGATATAAAAGGTGTCGGGGTGACCAGGTTATTTCTCTAAGAGGGGGGTAATCAACTGGTGATGGATGTCTCTATAGAATTGACAATACAAAAGGACATGCTCAATGGTTTCAATTGCACCCGCATCACAAGGACAGAGGCGGGATTCGTAGGGCACTTTCTTGATCCTACCTTCCAAAACTGCTGTAGGCAGGGCATTAAATCAGGCCAAGGAAAAGGCTCTCCTAAATTTAGGCATTGTGATTTGGAACAAATATACTGCTGGTGAGGTAACTCGAAATTGTTTATTAACTACAATATGTTTGGGGAAAACAGTAGTTTCTAGCTGGCCTTCGATGTCTAACAATCTTTGTTTAATGGTCAGTTTTGCATGATCTAGACTTAGTTTCAAGATGGTATCCCTAGAGAAACCCAGTGTGTTCAGTTTCTTAATTATTGCTGTTTCCCATGAAGATTTAAAGGTTTCCGCCAATACAAATTTAATCAGCCCACCGGGATTTCTGTTTAATTTGAGCCAGTATGTGAAGGTGTTAATCCACATACTTGTTTCGAGGTTACTAACTCCTGCTTCCCTTCTTATTACAGCATTTGGTACACAGCAGGATACTTGAAATATTTTCCTTAGAAACTTTGTTTGAACTTGTTCTAATGAAATAGGATCTTTATAGGGTCCTATTTGGGCTCCAAAGAGTAATTGTGGCTTTACTTTGGCCAGAAAAAGTTTAATTAAGCTGGAACAAACTGGGCTCCCTTGGTGAAGAAGTACCTTTGGATAACGTTTGCCGATCTTTGGGCGTTCCGAGTGACATAATCCAGGTGAGCTTTTCTACTCCCTGTGGATTGAAATACACTCCCTAGATATTTAAAGATTTTGACCTGTTTGATAGGTTGCTTTCCTATCGTCCATTTTCTCATTTTTGGACATTTAGCAAAGGAGAGAATTTTGGTTTTGGTGTAGTTTATAGTTAGGTTTTCTTCCTCACAGTAGAGAGCAAGAGACTTTAGGTCCCTTTTGAGGCAGGTTGGGGTTAAAGATAAGATCGCTGCATCATCGGCATATAATAGCACATTGATATGTCTGTTTGCTATTTTAGGATGATGATAAGAAGGATTACTCAAAAATGGAATTAATGTATTTATGTAAAAATTGAATAGTGTTGGGGCCAGCACACACCCCTGTCTGACTCCATTTTTGACTTGTACTTCTTTGGAAACATGTCCTTTCAGACTGCATCTCACCTTCAAGCAGTTATTTTCGTGCATCTTAACAAGCAATAAGAGAAGGCGTTTACCGATCGAACTATTCATAAGTTTGTCCCACAATTTAGCTCTGGAGACAGTGTCAAAAGCCAATTTGAAATCTATAAATGATGCGTACAGTGGTTGGCCTTTGTGGGAGTATTTCTCTATCAAATGTTGTAGTACCAATGCATGATCAAGAGTTGACCTTTCAGCCCTAAAACCTGCCTGCTCATCCTTCAAAATCTCTTCTGTTTCAAGCCAGTCCATTAACTTGTCTTGCAATTGTTTGGCATACATTTTACTAATCTGGCTAAGGAGGCTAATAGGTCTATAGTTTGTTGGGTCATCTCTTTTGCCTTTTTTGTATATTGGAATTATAATTGCGAGACCCCAGTCTGTTGGTATCTTCCCTGATCGATCAATTGCAGTGAAAAGTGTGGATAACACAGGTATCCACCAGTTCAAATCATTTTTAAGCATCTCATAAGTAATAAGGTCTACGCCGGGGGGCTCTGTTGGTTTGAGTTGATTTATTAGGCTCTTAATTTCTGAATGTGAGACAGGGGGCCAGAAAGGCAGAGTAGTAACATCCAACATTTGTCCTAATTGTGATATCTCAGTATTTTCATATAGCCTAGCAAAATGGTTTTCCCATATATTAGCTGGAATCTGAGACAAGGGATTTTGACGATTTTTAGGGAAAGATGGGGCTACCTCTTTCCGAAAAAGAGTATGATTATTTGAGCTGGCTGCTGTTATTAGTTTCCCCCAGGAATCATGCATAGCATTCCTTTTTTTTAGTCTGATCAATTGTTTATATTGTTTCCTTTGCTTCATAAGAACTGAGACAGAGCAGTGTGAAGGGTTCAATTTATATTGTTTGAAGTGATCTTTCAAAACCATCCAAGCCTCTCTGCAATCTGCATCGAATCAACTTTGCTGATTTTTTAGTTTATGCCTGTTAGTAGAGCTTTTAGAAACAATTAATAGTTGTTGAATTTTGCTTGTTAAGTTGTTAAAGTTTGACAGTATGTTGATATCTGATCTGCCATCTACTATAGCATTGTAAAGGTTTCCCATTTCTTCACTGCCAAGAAATTTAGTAAGGGCCTCAGCTAATTGTGGAGACCATTTGGCACGGGTAGGACAAGTTTCATCAGGCAAGGCCAGATTTTGGCATACTGGCAAGAATAGGCTATCAAAGGGCTCTAAGCATAACAACACAGGGAAATGATTGCTTTCAGGGCGAACAACAACAGAAAATTTATGCACATATGGAATTAGATCTTGTGTGACCCCTATGTAGTCCAAAATTGAGGGGCTATTGCCCGTCCAGTGAGTATATTCTGCAGGGTGGTGATCATTTATAGAGCCATTCAAAATGACCAGATTTAACTCCACAAAAGTTTTTACCAAACATAAACCTCTGAAGTCACAAATTGTATCCTTAGATTGGCGGGTTAGCAATGGATGTACACAAATGGTAGGTAATAATTGGCAGTTAAATTTAGAAAAAAGAGTAACATCATTTGCTCCAATTCTAGCGTTGAAGTCTCCCGCCAGTATAAGGTATGCTGCCGGTGATGCAGTCACAATATTTTTAACAAAACCATTTAGTTTGTCCCAGACTTCTTTTATCTTAGCATACCACTGCAAGGGTGGTATATAAATATTGATCAGGCACACAGAACAATTTTTAAATTGCAACAATATTGCTAAGGCAAATTGGTCTAAGGAGGAAAGTTTAAATATCTGCATTTGTAGTGCGGTGGATATTAAGACACCTAACCCCCCACAGAGTCTACCATGGCCTTTTCCTGTCACAGCATCCAGAACAATTGATTTATAGCCCTCTACATACAGCTCTTCTGCTAACCAAGTTTCTTGAAGCAAGATGATGTCATGCCTGGTAATAAAGGACATGAAGGAAGGGTCTCTACTTCTGGATTACCATCCAGCAATATTCCAAGAGATTAGAGTTAAAGGGGTGGAGGCCGGTGATGTTATCTCTTAGTCTTTAGAAATCAATGAAGGTGTTAGTATTGTAGTTCTCTGTAAATCATTTGAGTAGTCTTCCTTCTCTCTAAAATTCTCGAGTTCAAAGATGGTGTTTGGGGACTAGGTGACCATATGTTTGCATTACCTTTTGGGTCAGTGTCTTTTAACCCTTCCTTTGAGGTATTGCAAGAGTCTGTATTTTATTCTCCTATGTTGCCAATCTGCTTATCTAGTTTGCTATTAAATTGACTGATTAAAGTCGTAGGATGCATGATTGGGCTGGATCTTCTCCTTTTCTTGTTCATATGTATAACTGGACATCTAGATGTTGACACTGGTGTTAGTGGTTCGACATGAAGGTCAACCTTACATTTAGGAGACAGATGTATTAGTGGTGTCAAGATCTTGAAAGCGCAGACTAGAGAATGTTTAGGAGTTGTGTGCGGTAGGGGTAACAGGAGTTCATCTATGCATTCAACAGGTCTTTTTGAGTCCTTCTTTGGTGGGGATGATGAATCTAATACAGAACAAGTGGAAGGTAAAAGTTCATTGATGGTCTTAGTTGCAGTTGCAACTGAGCTTAGAGTTGACTTAACATTTTCTAATTTATACAAAATGCATTGCTGTTCTTCACGAGAGAGAGAGCCAAACATTTGAACAAAATCTTCTTCATCTCCTGGTAGATTGTTAGGTATTTGTTTCTTCTTTTTGGCTTCCTCTCCCTGCTGTTAACTCCCTTACTAGCGGTCTCCGCACTTGATGTTGTTTTCCATAAAGGTAAAACATTGCTGTTGAATAGGACCTTCATAGGTGTAATTTCAATTTTTTTTAGCAATCTTCTATTGTCAAAAATAAATGTTGGAACAAGGGAATTCTTAAAGGTCAATGCAACTCTCAAGGTACTATTCTGTGTGGGTAACCAAAATATTTCAAGGAGCTCGCTGATGTACAACCTCCGTTGTAGCAGAGAGGACAGTGAATGGAGTTTTGTTCTTTTATTGTGCCATCTGCCACTATTAAGGGAATTATTTGTTATATACAGTACAATCTTATTTCTCTGTACAATTAATTTGTCTTTAATAATTACCTTTTGTACTGTGTTAGATTTTGCCTGATTAGGTTGAAGTGATTCAGGCTTGGAGTGATCAATTGCCTCATCGGCTTCCTCACATTTGGAAGATGGTTTAGACTTGGATTTAGGTTTTACCAATAGATCCTTTATCCCGTCTATTTTCAGGTTAATACTTGTCAATTGTTCAAAAATTGTGATTACTGTTTTAGCTGTTAGAAGGCAGATTTTGGCTACTAAGTCTAAGTCCGTCTTTACATTTTTTGTAGTATCTAGTGCAAAATTTAACTTGTTAGCAATACCTTCGTTTGGCAATTGGTTCTCCTCTCCGTGGGTGGGTGAGTCAGGGAAGCCTGTAAATGAATTAGAGAAATGGTCAGTAAGGGAGTTATCTGTCTCTTTGGGTAGTAAGAGGTCTTCCATTCTTAGCTGTTTGAGAGTGGAAGCTGCTTTTAAAATTTCTGAATTTTCTGATCTCCCCTCCAGATTTTTCTTAAGGTTCCTGCCCATCTTAGTTTTTATATGTCTATCGCCTTTGGTTGCTCTCCTCTTTCTTTTAAGGTTGCTCTTCATTCTTGTCCACATATTGTTAAGGATTAAGTCCTCACAATCTTATTTTACCTATCTGTAGTGATTCAAATTGGTATTTCTCCTCTCCTCTTCACGGAAGCACACCCAACACACTCTCCCACTGGGGTCTCAGCCAATCCATACTTAGCCAGGACTGCTATCAAAATCACTTTTCTGGCACCTCTGCCGCACCCTAGCCAGCCAAGATGACACCTAGCTTCTCAGTCACTCTAATCCACTTAACTTCTCTTTCTCTTCCTCTTTCTTCCCACCAGCTTTGCTCCACACCAGATCTTTCCATTTACTCTCTCAACCCTCTATCTGCTTGTTTGCTCTCCCTCTATCTTTTATTCCTCTGTGTTTTCAATTCCGGGCCAGGAATTCTGGGCCAGGTCTTGTAGCTCTCTCTCCCTTAATGAAATTGTTTCCTGAGCCTTCTTTTGGGTCAGTGGTTTCAAGCAGCAGTGGGTCCTTTTAAGAACATAGCAGGATGGTACAAGAGAAGTTTATACCTCTACTCAGATACCTTTAATTTTTTTGTCAAATGGAATACTTGCAGAGACTGAGGCTACTGACACACTGCAGAAATAATGCAGTTTGACACCACTTTAAGTATCATGACTCCATCCTATGGAATCGTAGGATTTGTAGGGGTTTTTTGTTTTGGGGTTTTTTGTTTTTTGTTTTGGTGGCACCAGAGCTGTCTGATAGAGAAGGCAAAATATCTCACAAAGGTACAAATACCAGAAATTCATAGCATTAAGCCATTTCAGTTAAAGCGGTGTCAAACTGCATTATTTCTCCAGTGTCAACAGCCTGAATCTACTCCTATCCTGAGGCCAGATTATTTTTCTTCTCTGAGAATGGATCTCCCTCTCTTGTTTTGTTTAATTGAAAAGAAACACATGGGACCACAGTTTGGGCTGGGACAATCATGAATGTGGAGATGAAATTTAATCCATCTTTTACCCAGGCAAATATATCCTCCCAGCTGGGTATTTTTTTAAAACAAAATAATAATATTTATTTTAAAAAGTACCTGTGGAGGTTTCTTTCCTCTTTTCTTTCCTCCTCCTCCTCCTCCTCCTCCTCCTCCTTCTATTCCATTAGGGGGAATTATATATTCAGGATGTCTTCGAACTATATGTCATGTAAAAGCTTAACTTGACTGCACTTCATATATCAATTTACAGTTAGAGGACAAAGTGAAAGTTTGAAATATGTGGAGCATTTCAAGCTAAACAATAATTGCAAGGGGACATCTTATTCCATATAGATATTCCTTATCTCAGGAGTTTAAAAATACATTCATCTATAAGGCCATGGTTTTTTAAAAAGGGTTTTGCATGGAGCTCATTCCCCACACTCTTGTCCAACAAAAAGATTCCTCAACTTTTAGAGAATTCCTCTTGAAGTGTATGTGAGGATAAGACACATATGAACATATTCTAAACTGCAGAGAAAGGGGCAATTTGTCTACTATGAAAATCAGGTCAATACACAATAGTCCCAAGTCAGATTTAGGCAATTGGATCTAAATGAATGTGTGATATTGTTTCAGATTTTAGTAGCAGTAGCAGCTTGTTTCTTTGAGCGAGTCTATTCACTTCTGCACTGTAGTACCAGAAGTGAACCTATCCGTACTGTAAGATGCTAGGCAGTAAAAGAAAGAATTAGAGCTCATTGCAGACCCAGACCGTACAACCCCCGCTCCCGTCCTTTAAAGAAGACACATACACTCAAAGTGGAGTAACAAATTGTATTGAGCACATATTCAGAAAATAGGTTAAGTACAGGTTAGTAAAAATTCATTATTGGCAATAAAATGGCCACAACATGCAGATGGCTGCAAAATGGTTGGCAATTATGCATGGGCCATGACCTCATCATTGACCCAACCAATGTTGGTCAATGGCTGCTCATTGGACACTTCCGACTCTCACAGAGGAGAGAGCTGATGGCCAAGCTGTCCCGCCTGACACTCCCCTGCAAAACAAGGTAACAATTAACAAAGGGGAGGGGTCTCCGTGAACTTGAACTTGGCTTTGAACTTGAACTTGATACATATTTCCCACCCTTAAGCTTTGATCATGACCCATGCCATCTGCCACAAAAGGTGTGCCCCCATGGGGAACTGCCTTCTGCCAACTATTCCCCCCATCATCAGGCAGCCCTACAGTTCCGTCAGGGCCACCAGCTGGGCCGCCAGTGTCCTCTCTGGTCATATGTACACTGCATAGGCCCTGGACTGCCATCACCCCAGCCACACAATGGTCTCCGATGACAAAACATCTTGCGCTGCCATGGTAGCCACCCCAATCTGAAATGAGTGGCTACCAAAATCTTCTGCCAGCAGCCCCGTGCTACCTTCAGCACGCTCACGGACTGGAACCTGGTTAGAGGGGTATCACCCAAATGCATGAACAATGGCCCACCCGCAGCACCCCTTGTTTGTAGGAACTCCTGCATGCTGGCCACCGGACACGGGGAGGTGCCCTCAACCTTTTGCAGGTGCAGAGTGGCCCCCTGGCTGTGCTGGTCACACTTCGAACACCATATGTGTATCTCAAGGATCCTGTCCTTGATGATCATGTTCCGCAGCTGCAGGACGCTGCCAGATGTGTCTTGCTTGGAGGAACAGACTGCCTCCCCTACTCTCAGGGCCCAAAGAAGGCAGTGGTGTAAGAGGTGCTGAAAAGCAATGCCTCATAGCCCAAAAGACAGATAGCTGGCAGGATCCCTATGAATCGCACCAGCATGCTGTATGACACTGATTGCTGTGCATCTGCCACTCTGGGCATCCTCCTCCTCCAACCTTCCATTGCCTTCATTACCATGAATGTCACACAGATCACTGTGACCAGCCGCTTTACTGAAAAAGGATATGCTTGCTGTATGCACTGAGATGGTCCTAATAGCCAAGCCTTGTTCCTTCAAGGAGGCCAAGTAATGCAGTACCTCCCTCTCTGATGCTCTCTCTCTGATGCTGGACAGGAACTGGGACGCCATCCTCTTGTAGCTAGCTCACGTTGACGGTGCCAGGGAGTCCACCACACCGTGAATCACTGTCTGCTCCCAAGGTTCCAGAGGTCATCCAGGAATGGAATCACTGCTATGTTGGCATCCAGGGCCAGTGTACAGAAATGATCTTCCAGAAATTGAGACAAACCATCTGGTATCTTGTTATCCATGCCCGGAATGTGCTGGGCATAGAAACTGATGTTGGACTCCAGACAAACTAGCATGAACCTGCTCACCAGCCTCATGACCCTCTCAGACCTAGAGGACTGCCTGTTGATGATCCTGACCACAGCCTGATTGTCACACCAAAAGCATACCCTTTTGTCCTGGAATTCCCCACTCCTCAAATTGACAGCCACAAGGATGGGGAAGATTTCCAGGAATGTGGGGTCCCTGGACAACCCCGACCTGGCCCACTCCTGAGGCCATGGTTGGGCACACCAGTGGCTGTTATAATATACCCCAAATCCCAGGCTGCCCACCGCATCAGAATGTACCTGAAGGCCACCCCCCAACTCCAAGTGGCCCTGCCACATAATGACCCCATTGTACTGCTCCCGGAAAGAAAGCCACACCCTCGTGTCCTCTTTCACCCCTCTGGTCAAACAAATGAGGTGATAAGGGGATCTGACCCCTCCGGTGGGACGCGCTAATCACGCACAGAATGCCCTCCCTGGCAACACCACCCTGCATGTGAAATTCAAATGACCCAGGAGCAATTGCACATCCTTCAACTTGGCTTTTTCCCTTCCCAGGATGCCGTTCTACATCGCCTTCAGCACCACTAGTTTGTCCTCCAGCAGACGGGACACTCCCAGCACTGAATCAAGCTGTATCCCCAAATATACCAGGGATGTTACTGGCCCAACTGTCTTATCTGGTGCCAATGGGACCCCAATATCTTCAGCAAGGGCCTGGAAGGAAGAGAGTAAAAACACACACTCCGTCCCCTCAGCTGGCCCCATCATTAGAAAGTCATCCAGATAGTGTGTTACAAATGGTGATCCTGCCCTGTGCTGAAGAGTCTGCTCCAGAAATGTGCTGAATGCCTCAAAGGCTGCACAGCTGATTGAGCAACCCATGGGCAGTGCCATGGCGTAGTACCACTTGTCCCGGAATTTGAAGCCCAACACGCAATGGTCATCCAGGTGGACTGGAAGCAGTCTGAATGCAGATTGTATGTCACACTTCACCATGTGGGCCCCTTGCGTGCAAGTTTGGAGGAGCTGTACTGTGTGTTCCAACGATGCATACCTCACCGTGCAAAGCTCCGGTGGGATAGCATTATTGACAGATGACCCTTTGGGGTATGACAGGTGGTGAATGAGGTGGTATTCTCCCGGGGCTTTCTTGGGCACCACCCCTAATGGTGATATGCATAGGTTGGGCATGGGGGGCTCATCAAATAGGCCAGTGATAAAACCTGCATCCCGCTCCTTATCTATTTTGCATGCCAGCACCTTGGGCAACTGTGCTGCAGATTTTAAGTTGCCCGAGATGGAAGCCTCTCTGGGACCCTCAAATGGGATGTGAAAACCAAATTTGAAGCAGTCAGCTATGTAGGCCGTGGCCTCCCTGTTGGGGTAGGCCACTAGAAAAGGTTGCATGGCATTCAGCTTCACAGGCATGAAGGCCATGTGACCCCCTCCATTGGTCCCACTTCTCACTTCACTTTGCATTGCTGGTGCTGGCACTGCTGCTGGACACTGCCTCCTTCCTGGTGACAGATGAGGCAGGGCGGCTGCTCTGAAAGGACTGTCCTCCCCCAACCTGCTGAGGGCAATTCACTTTCGGGTGACCACCCCCACAACTGTCACACACGTGTTCAAACCAGCATCTGTACCTGGTGCACTTACCTCCATTATACTCCCAACATACCAGTTTTTCCCCTCCTTCTTTTTGGGAGCCTTGGATGTCTCCCCTTTTGTCCTCCTGTTGGGTCCCATGGCCAACAACCAGGTAGGGTAATCAATGATTTCCCACCTGTGCAAGGGTGACCTGGATGCTTTTTTTCTGCATTCCACATCATAAAGAATGGCAGCCGAATCCGCACCCTGCGCCCTTACCTTCAATACTAGATGAAGATGGTTGATTAAGTGTCATGCCCATTCTGGATAGACCAAAGCCACTCTCTCTCTGGCTTTTCTTCGCAAACGAAGATTCAGGAAGGACTCATCCCGCGCTTTCTGCAAGCGCGCTGATGACTAAAAAGGCCAATCCGAGATAAACAAGTCCGGTTGCAAAAAGCACAGCAGAAGGTCTCCTTGGGTGATGTTTTTGGGTTGTGATTCTTTCTGCGTTGTCGTTTCTCTTCAAGACTTGTTCGTCGTGAGTTCTCAAATAAGGCTGCAGCATTGTGGATAGTGCGTCTCCATGCCTCCCGATGTGAGGCCAGGGCGGACCACTGTTGGTGATCAATTTGGCCAAGCCTGAGATGTTGTTTCAGGGAGTCTTTGTATCGCTTTTTTGGAGCGCCCCTCTTACGCTGACCCGTGGCGAGTTCACCGTAGAGTAATATTTTTGGGAGGCGATGGTCCTCCATCCTAGAAACGTGCCCTGCCCAGCGCAGCTGTGTTCTCAATATCATGGCCTCAATGCTGGTGATCCCTGCTTGCTCAAGGACAGCAACATTCGTCACATAGTCAGTCCAGTGTATATTTAGGATTGTGCGTAGACAGCGCTGATGAAAGCGCTCGAGGAGTCGTAGGTGGTGGCGATAGGTGACCCATGTTTCAGATCCATAAAGGAGGATAGACAGTACGATGGCTCTATACACACTGATTTTTGTGCTTTGCCTCAGGTGTTTATTGCTCCAGACTCTTTTGTGAAGTCTTCCAAATGCACTATATGCCTTTGCTAATCTGTGATCGATCTCTTTGTCAATCTTGGCATCTGAGGAGATGATGCTTCCCAGGTAGGTGAACTGCTGAACGGACTTGAGCACTGATTTGCCGACGGCAATGTGGGGATGGTGGTGTTCGTCCTGTGGTGCCGGCTGGTAAAGAACTTCTGTTTTCTTCAGGTTGACTTCTAGCCCAAACAGCTCTGCAGCTGCTGCAAAGCAGGATGTTAGGCGCTGCAGAGCTCCTTCTGTGTGGGCAACAAGGGCAGCATCATCGGCGAAGAGCAGCTCACGGACTAGATAGTTTAGAGTCTTAGTGTGAGCCCTCAGACGGCTTAAGTTAAACAAGCTACCATCAGTACGGTAGCATATATAGATGCCGTCGTCTTCTTCAAGCTCTGCCATAGCCCTTTGGAGCATCATGCTAAAGAAGATTGTAAATAAAGTTGGTGCAAGAACACAACCTTGCTTCACTCCATTAGCTATTAGAAAGGGCTCTGAAAGAGCATCGCCATATCTGACTTGACCACGCTGTCCCTCGTGTAGCAAGATAATCATTTTAAGGAATTTGGGGGGGCATCCTAGTCTTTCCAGGATCTGCCACAGAACTTTTCTACTTACAGTGTCAAAGGCTTTGGTGAGGTCGACAAATGTTACATAGAGACCCTTGTTCTGCTCCCTACATTTTTCTTGCAGTTGCCTAAGGGCAAATACCATGTCTGTAGTACTCCTATTGGCTCTGAAGCCACATTGGCTTTCAGGGAGAAGTTCTTCTGCAATAGCAGGAACTAACCTGTTCAGGAGTATCCTTGCAAGGATTTTTCCAGCAATAGAGAGCAGTGTTATGCCTCGATAGTTTGAGCAGTCGGATTTTGCTCCTTTTTTCTTGTACAGGGTGATGATGACTGCATCTCGGAGGTCTGATGGCAGTTCCCCTTTTTCCCAGCAATTCACAAGGAATTCGTGGAATTTTTCGTGGAGTGCATGACCTCCGTGTTTCCAAACTTCAGGTGGGATTCCATCAATCCCAGCTGCCTTGCCGTTTTTCATCTGCTGTATGGCCTTAAAGGTCTCTTCCAAAGTGGGAGCTATGTCCAATTCATTTTTCATTGGTTTTTGTATCATATCTTGGATAGCTGAGGCTTGGACTACTCGGTTGGCGCTAAAGAGACTTTGAAAATGTTCAGCCCAACGATTTAGGATGGAGGCTTTATCAGTAATTAATGTTTGACCATCTGTACTGTATAAGGAGCTTTGGACCTGATAAGTAGGTCCAAACACTGCTTTAAGAGCTTCATAAAATCCTCTATGGTCACCCAGATCTGCACAGCGTTGTGTCTTTTCTGCTATACTGATCCACCACTTGTTCTGCATGTCTCGGAGTTTTTGTTGTAGTTTGCTACATGTGAGGCGGAAAGCTGCTTTTCTTACATGACAGGTTGGCTGGGCGAGGTATGCCTGGTGAGCAGCTCTCTTCCTTGCCAACAGTTCCTGGATCTCTTGGTTGTTTTCATCAAACCAGTCTTGATTTTTCTTGTGGGAGAAGCCAAGTGATTCTTCTGCAGACTGGAGGATACTGTTTTTGATATGTTGCCAAAGCACTGTAGGAGAAGGATCTGTAGGGTGGTCTTCAAGTTTCGTTTGTAGATTTGCCTGGAAGTTGTCTCTCATGGTAGCTTGTTGAAGATTGTTGACTTAGAGTCTCTTCTTTAAGATGCCACCCCTCTTAGGTTTGAACTTAAGATGAAGATTTAGTTTACATCTGACAAGGCGATGATCTGTTTGGCATTCTGCACTGGGCATCACTCGGGTATGACGGACATCACGAATGTCTCTCTGACGGACTAGAACGTAGTCAATGAGGTGCCAATGTTTGGATCGGGGATGCATCCAGGTTGTCTTCAAGCTATCTTTCTGCTGAAAGATTGTGTTTGTAATAGTCAGCTGTTGTTCTGCACAGAACTCTAGCAGGAGGCGTCCGTTATCATTGCAATTTCCAACACCATGCTTGCCTAAGACACCTTTCCAGGCTTCGGAGTTCTTTCCTACTCTGGCGTTGAAGTCACCAAGGATAATAATTTTATCTTCTACAGGGACTTTTTGTATGAGTTGGCGTAGGTCTGTGTAGAATTTGTCTTTCTCTACAGGGTCAGCTTGCATAGTTGGGGCATATATACTAAAGAGAACAACATGTGGGAGGCGTAAGGAAATAATGCGATCAGAGTGTCCTGTTGGCAAGGTTTCGAGTTTGGAGGCAATGGAGTTTTTAATCATAAAGCCTACTCCTGACAGATGTTTTTCGGTTTTGGGTTTGCCAGACCAGTAAAGTGTGTAGCCGGCGCCATGTTCTTTAAGGCTGCCTTCCTCATGGAAGCGAACTTCACTAAGAGCAGCGATGTCAATATTAAGCCGTGATAGTTCAAGGGCTATTAGGGCAGAACGACGCTCAGGCCGTCCACTATCTTCAGAGTCTTGCATGGTTCTGATGTTCCAGCATGCAAGTGTCAGTTTATTTACACCTTTGGAGGCCGGTGTGTGCCTTTGTTTCTTTGCCTTGGTTTGACCGCATCAGAAGATTCCCGTTGGCCGCGGCTAGCCAACCAGGTAGTTGGGAATGAGCTTTCTTTAGGCCACCTTTTCTAGGCCCCTCTCCATGTGGAGCAAGCAGTGCTCTCCTTAAAAAAGGCTGCTTGGTCATTCAGAATGCTGCCGAACAAGACTGTCATCTCCCGGGTCAGGCTTGAGCGACCAATGTCCTGAACCGCCTGCATGCAGGGTTGGGGCTGCGGCTTCCAGTGCATCTTTACACCTGCCGGTTTCGTCCCTCGCCAGTCGCTACAGGGCTTTTTTGGAAATGGATTTGTCCTTCGAGCCTGTGCAATGGATTTTTCTGGTGGAGCGCAGCGTGCACAGAACTGGCCTCACCCTTTAAACCAGAGATTCATCTGCCGTGGCCTTGCAAGCATGGACGTGGCAGTGAGGTCCTCGGGCCGTAGGTTTGATTAGAGTTTCCTTCTCTTAGATGGTTGACCTTACAGGGTTGGACGAGCACCATCTGCCCGGGTTTGGGATTGGAGTTTTCCTTCTCCTAGGACGGTTGCCACAAGGCTGGAGAGCCCATCCTGCCCTTTGACGCTCTTTGTCAGACCCTTCAGTTTTGACCTGTCTGGCATGGGAGACCCTACCAGTGGCTATTATGCCACCGCCAGCATAGCTCAAAACATCATTAGGGTACGCAAGCCTCTCTCCCACGACAAGGGGGCGTCAATGGAGAGGACCAAAGCCACTACCCCCATGAAAACCATGTACCCACTCAGCCAGTTGGCAAAGGTACGCTCCACTGCTTTGGGTCTGGCCTTGTCAATCTCCTTGTCACCCTTGTGGACCTTCACTTCCTCCCCCTGGACTTTCTGATCCAAGTGGCCTCCCAGGGGGTCCTCTTCAGACTTGGCTTCCCTAAGCTTCTCCCCTGGGGGAGTTCTTACCTCCATTCCTATTCTCCAACTCTGCCTTCACCCTGCCTTTCCTCAACTTTAGGGCCCACCCTGCAAGCCCGGCGTGAAAGTCCCTTTTTCCCAGTACCTGCATTTGCTGCAGTCCTCATCCGAAGACTCACCTGAGGAGGAACCCGAACTGGACCTTGACCCCTTTCATCAGTGAGATCTCTTAAGTTCATAACATAATGTGAATATTACTTCCTTAGAACACATTTTCCATTGTTCCATCTGTATCTTATATCCAAAGTTGTGAGCCCACTTTATCATAGAATCTTAACTTGTTCTTCCAACTCAGTTTTTAACAATAGTTTGTACATCTTGCCAATCAAATGCTCATCATCAGTGCACAACTGTATCTCAAATTCAGATCAGCTATTTTCTAATCCATACATTTTTATCCATCTTAAATCTTTCAAAAATTTGTCTATAAGAGTACCATTGAAATCTGTAAACCACTATCAATAATTCTTCATGATTAAGGATTCTTTTCTAATTCCAGTCTTTTTGTCCAAATATCCTGTCAAGATGCCTCTAAATCACTAGTGGCACAATAGTAAAATATCATCTACTTTTTCGAGGGAGTCTAAAGAACTTACCAGAGTTATGTGGATGTGGTTATATATCTGGGTGTGGCAAGATATCACAGTAGTGAGATTATAATAACTTTATGGAATCTATAGACATGTTAGATTCATTTATCCTCAAATCTTATCTTTACTTCAACCTTTTCTACAATTTTTCCTTCTAGAGTAGCAAAGAGCATGTAAAGTTCAAAATCTTTGGTATGTTAAAAGGCACAAAGATAAGATTTCTATATGTTGTAGGAATATTCATGAGATGGCTTTTTAAAAACAAATTAAGTATGAATTAAATGTTCAGCACACACAAAAGGTGTTAAAAAGAAGATGCACTACTCCTGTTATTTCAGTGTCCTTGAACCTTTTGAAAATTCTGGTTGCTCTCTGATGACTTACAACAAGCAATACTTCATTGCACTGCTGTTGCTTCAAGACATAACACTTGTCCAATAAAATGTACAGTTGCCCCTCCACATTCGCGACTTTCACATTTGTGGTTTTGATCATTCGTGGAAAGCTGCCTGTGCCCCCCTGCTCAACACCCCACTCCCTTCCCAAGGCAGTGAGGGGCTTCTGAGGAAGCTCCTCGCTGCCCTGGGAAGGTGGGGTGGGACCCAGCTGGTGTGCTTGCGCTACACCCGACTCCCTTCCCAAGGCAGCGAGGGGCTTCTGAGGAGGGGCTTCTCCTCACTGCCTTGGGAAGGGGGGTGGGAACCAGCTGGCGCACTTGTGCTACACCCCACTCCCTTCTCAAGGCAGCAAGGGGCTTCTCAGGAAGCTCCTGGCTGGCTTGGGAAGGGACTGGGGTGGAAAACCGCTCTCCAGCAAGCTCGTTTATTATTTGCGGTCTTTTCACACTCGTGGGGGTTGTCTGCCCCTAACCCCCATGAATGTGAAGGGATGACTGTATATACATAAAACCTTGACACAGGGTTATGAAAATCATATGGTTTTCCTTGACTTCACTAGCTGTTCATTTTGATAGCAGCAATAAGAAAGTTAATTGTTCAAAAATTTTAGCTAAAGTTTATTTGAGACAACCAAATTACTTATTTTTTTTTCCCTGTAAAAGGAAGTTTAGGATTGGAATATGCACATTTTAGTAGGTTTTTAATCAGGGTCCTCAGACACAGAAAATGGAATGTAAAGTATCTATGAATGCAATTCACATTTATTCAATGAAATTAGAATTTCAACTGCCAAATGGTTACTTGTAGGAAATTATAGTGGGTTAAATCTATTCCATTTCAAATGCTATATTTAGCGTCTACATTTTTTAAAGCCAACTGCCAAGTACGCAGACATACTTACTGGATTAGAACGAGCAGAAAGGCCATATGGTAGAAACATCAGCTCTGAAACCGAGTAATTGGTCCATAGATAGCAATAACATGCAAACCTCTTGAAATATCTAGCATAATGTTGAAACTTAAAGTTCTTTGTCACATGACAGTTTCCCCAGAGACCTCCTCAGGATTCTAACGTATTAGTGCACATCATTGGCTAAATTATTCTTGTTGACATTTCTTCCTTCAGACAGCTTCTCATTAAAACTGAAGGCAGAGCAGAAGGGAAATGCCTGAAATAACCCCCCTCCATCCAATGTAACAGTTTTGTGTAGAATGCATCCCACAACACACTTAAACTTCTTTTCCTGCATGCTAATCTGTTTCTTTTTAATGAGGTACAAAAACTTGATACAAACTGCCTAGTGCATATTGGTTTTAAAAGCTTCATAATGTTTTAGACACAAGCATGAAGTCAAAAGGGATTCATTCATACCTATTCTCCAATTGTTTGGTGAATCTGTCCCACTGCTATCACATATTATAATTTCAACATACAAAAAGCAGCCACCAGACCAATTATCATGGAATTGTGTTTGAAAGACAAGATCTTTATGTGCTTTAATGCTTCTGAGTTGATTAAATAAGGCCATTGTTTGTGACTCATGTGAGTGTCATTTAATTTTCCTTCCTTCTCCCAGAAGGAGGATTTCTACTTCAGCTATATAAAAACTGTTGATTTCCTCTTCTTCTCACCCACCCCATTAATGGCTTAAGCAAATACACACAATTCTCCCTCCCCCTCCCTCTTTATAGCACTAGTGGTTTTGTGTGGAAAGCTTCATCCCCCCCCCACCAGACTAGGGATGTATATCCTTGATTATTTTGCCCTTGGGTGCAAGGACAAATAATGACCAGAGGTTTTTATTTCTCATTTCATGGTGTGGGGGGGGTCCATGTTTCTCTACAGAATTTCACCTGTATTTAAATGTCCCACAGTTATTCTGCAGAGAAATTGATATTTTATAAACACACAGAGAGATAAATGTCTTCTATGCAGCAATGTGTTTCTTGCACAGAAAACATTTATTTCTCCACACTATAATTCCGCCACAACACCAGGGGGAAATTAACAAAAAACCTTTTTCTCTAATGTATTTCCTGATGGGATTTCCTGACTGTCAAGAAAGCCATTTTTTTTTTCACCTGCAAGTGAATAATTGTGAATATTCTTTCCATCCCTACCCCAGACATTCCTGGAACTGAAAACGGACTTCAGGCCCCACAGAGCTTGCCCCTAACAAAAGATGGGTCACAACATCTGATTTTGTGCAATCCATCATCTGATGATGTGAGTCACTTTGAGGGCAGTAGTTTTCATCAGGGAATTGGGAATTATGGATTCTTTGATCATCATCAAAACCTATATGATCAGTTGCCATGTAGCTCTATTCCACCTCCACTCCAGATCTCCTTAGAATTAGGATCCAAGTCACACAGATTCTGACAAAGTACCTGGGCCCACATGGCAAAGAGAGCTCCTAGGGAAGCGCATGCATTTGATGGCCTCCATGGCTAGAGGCTAGTAGTTACTGTGTCTGGCACAGGGTGTCAAGATGCTGTACATGTTGGGCTCTTAGCCAGAAGCTATTTAAAGCCTTGTCACCCCTTCAATGCCTCTTTGATCTTGTCTTTGCAAACAGTGCTGCAGATGGATGAGATGATATATGGATAGCAGATCACTTTGATTCTGGTTTGTTGCTGGGAGTGGGTGACTGGTGGAGGCAGATTGGAGGGCATTTCTTTCTTCTCCGTCCCCATTGGTCTCTGCTTCTCTATGGGAGCTTGAATTTTTGTTTGCATTTGTTGTTAGTTTGGGGATTAGTGGAGGAGCATGGCGTCAGAGGGAAAGAAAGCTATTTAATTTTTCTACTTTACCACTGCACAACTCCCCACTCCCTGGGAAAACTGAGAGTGTTGGTGGGGTGGTTTGGGCATGTTACAGGTTCTATGAGATGTGATCTGGCCCATAGGTAGGTCACATTAGGCCTTGGAGAGTTTCGGGTGGTAGTAGCCCGTACAGGCTGCATGACTTATTGGGGTTGCTGGATGGATCAACAGCAGGGTGATGAATCAGGATAGACCTAGTTAGGCCTCATTAGACCTAGGCTTCTGGGGAGGTTATAGGCTGTACTAGGCCCCCAATCACATGGTTGGCCTCCAAGGCAACTGCCAGATATGCTCACTAGGCCTGACTGGTGATAGGCCTAGGTGAAGATTCTAAGGCAGCACTAAGCCCATGTCATGTGACTGACCTACATAGGACTCATTAGGCCACTGCCAGATAGGAGTAACCAGGCCTGATTGTAGATAGCCTCAATTGGGCCTTGAAAGCCCCTGGCAGGGGTTTGTTAAGCCTCTTTGGTGACAGAACCTCAATGGATCTTGTGGGTTGGGCATTCTTATAGGCCAGCATTAGGCCACTCACTATGGTTGGGTGAGGCTTTGTATAAGCCCTAGCGAATCCTTTGATTAGGCCTCATTTTTATATTATTTATTTATTTATTTATTTATTTTTGGACTGTGTGGCTGGTCAGTCTTTGTGGACTGGTTGGGTTTGGGCCTACAGCTTGGGGTTGGTTTAAGCATCTTTAGCCTGGTTAGAGTTGGTCATGCAAGCCTCATTAGTCCACATGGATTGCTTGGCCTCTTGAGTCTAGGTGGTCTAGTTAGGGAGTTCAGGCCTGCAGGCTTGGTTACTTCATAAGCCTGTAACATTGTAGCAAAAAGTGGTCTAGTCTTTATTCTTTGGGGCCCTGATCCAAGTAGGCCTGTCCTAGGGTCTTCCCCTTAAGATTCTGAGTGTTGGACTAGGAGTTCGTCCTTCATAGTGGTGTTGACATGGCTTACGGGGCCATCCCTTTTGGAGATCAGACTTTGCCCCTGGGGGACCATCAAGCTCAGGCCTCTGTAGATAAGATCCTGCATGGGTATTATGTTGATGTTTTTTTCTCTACTCTACAGGGAGTTGGAGAAAAAAGATTGTGAGGGGTTGGATGAGAAAGAGAAAGAAAAAATTGCGGGCGTAATGTAGATAGAACCTAGGGGAACTGACTGTCAGGATTTTTCTTTTGTGTGTGGGTTGTTGCAAGGGTGCAGCTCTGGAGAACGTATTTGTTCATTCAGGACCACATGGCTGCTGTATGACGAGGCCTTTAGGATGAGGCTGGTGATGAACCCTGCCATGAGATGGGATCAAATGTATTCACAGATTGTGGATGAACTTATGACTCCTTCATGACCAGGTCAAGAAAAAAGGTCCCACAGTAGTCATATAATTCAGAATGCTGAAGTGGGGATAAGAGTTAGGAGCCAGGTTGTGGCTAGCGCTTATAATATGTTGTGCTCAGAATTTGGAGTGCAGGGTGCTTGTGCACACCACTCCTGCAAATTCCAGCATGAATGTTCACTTTGTACTGGGGCACATTCTTTTCTGAACTGTCCAAAAGGTAGAGGTGCAGGTGGACATAAGGAGCAGCAATCAGGTAAATTTGGAGCACAGGGTGCCTTTGCATCTTCAAAATGGTCCCATCCCAATTAATTTGGATAGGCTTGAGGTGCTTTTTGACCTCTACCCAGACTGTGCTGCAGCTCATTATTTGTAGGAAGGGTTTAGGAATGGTTTTAGGATTCCATTTCAAGGAATTTAGAAACCATATTTTTCTAAGAATCTTCACTCAATAATTGGCTTAGAGGGTGTCATTAGGGACAAGAGTCACAAGGAGGTGGCAGAAGGGAGGGCAGTAGGCCCATTTACTTATCCCCCTGTGCCTAATTTGAGGGTGTCAACTTTGGGAATTTTTCCCAAGAAGGCACAGGGTGGATGTAGGCTTATTCACCACATGTCTTACCCTAAAGGGTAATTGGTTAATGACTCCATTCCTGTGGAGCTTTGTATGGTATGTTACACATCTTTTGATGCAGCAGTTCAAAAGGTGTGTAGGAAAGGGGTTGTTTCAGAATTGGAAAAATGCAACATTAAGTCTATCTTTCACCTTTCATTGGTGCATCCTGGGGATTTTGAGTTACCGGGCTTTTTGTCTGATGGTCTATTTTACGTGGACTGGGTTCTTTGGTGTCATGTTCTGCTTTTGAAAAGTTTAGTACCTTTTTTGGTCTGGGCCCTTATCTCAAGTCAGGGCAGAGAGGAGTGATCCACTGATGAACACAACCAGTAGCTAACTAAACCTAGTGGTACTCTAAGAAAGCTCACCCAACAGCTTTCAACTGATCAAAGATAGAAAGCTACTCATCCAGCTTCTGAATTGGGCAAGAGTTCACTAGAAATATTTGTTTTGAAGTCTCCAGAATTCTGATGTACAGTGGGCCCTCAGTATCCACTGGGGGTTGGTTCAAGGAACACCCCCATCCCCTGGATACCAAAAATCTGTGGCTGCTCATGTACCATTATACACAATAGCATAATAAAATGGTATCCCTTATACAAGATGGTGAATGACAAGGTTTGCTTATTTGGATAAGTTTTAAATATTTTCAAGCTATGTTTGCTTGAATCTGGGGCTAAAGGACCTGTGAATATCGACGGCCAACCGTACATGCATATATTCGAATAAAGGGGTGAGGTGCCACAACAACAACAATAACCCTCCCATAGGAAATTACTCATTCAAATGAAGACAGGCATCCCTATTGCAAAACACCAGTGTGTTAAAGGTTCCCCAACTCCCTCACAAACTGTATAGACTTTCAAATGTTTGGCTGCCATCCTCATCATGCCTTAACATTTTCTGCACTGGCAAGGGATGGTGGGAGCTAACACTATCTGGGGGGTGGGGGACTTATTCCCTATCTCTGCTTAAAACATTCTTTTTACAGACTCTGCATCTCACTGATATCTGGCACACTGTATCCCCACAGAGAGAGCTGTTACGCCTGGGGCTTCCACTTAGTTTTACAAAGATTTTTTAAAACAGGTTATAGATTATGGATACAAACAATATGCACACAATTATTTCTGCTAGGAAAGACATGTGAACCATTAAATTGTTCATATTTGGGGATTTTTATGTCAAAAAATTATGATTTTTTTTCCATTTTTAAAAAGAAACAGACATCTTGTTGCAAAATAAAAGTTTTGTACAAATAAGTTCATTGTGTGGAAATAATAAGATCTAACCCAATGTTTTGTATACACCATAGACAATCAGTTGCCACTGGGAAGGACATCAGTAAGACATGAGTGCAGCTGCACCCTCTGTCTCATCTTCCTCTGCAAATGATTTATGTAGAAGCCTATAATCTCTGATACTAGATGTGTCACATAGCTATCCTGATTAGCAGCCATTGACCACCCCATAACAGCCATAACTATACTTTTTGAAAGTGAGTTCCATTTTAACTATGTACTGTGTGAAAAAAGTACTTCCTTTTATGTGTCCTGAATCTCCTACCACTTAGCTTTTAAATGTTCTAATGTTTTGAGAAGAGGGGGAAGAATATTTGTACATTCTTCACATCATGGGGATTTTTATACACATTACAATATATCCCCTTGCCTTTTTTTTTTAAAAAAGAAGCTAATAGCAACAAAGATTATAAATTTTCCTCATAGCTCTACACCATATATTTTTAGCTACAGTGACCAGAACTGTGCACAGTGTTCCAGATATATTTCACTGTGGATTTGTATAAGGGCAGTAAGATATTGGCAGTTCTATTTTCAGTTCTTTTTCTAATTAAGTCCAGAATGTAATTTTCTTTTTCTTTTACAGCCCACACACAACGAGTAGAATTTTTCATTCAACTACATACCTTCCAGATCTTTTCGTTGTCCAGTCAGTGCCAGCTCAGATCTTAATGGCATATATGTGAAATTGGAATTTGTTAATGCCCCGACAGGCACCATTTTGTACTTGTTTACACTAAATCTCATTTGCTGTTTTACTGCCCATTGCTAAAATTTAGAAAGTTCCTGTCAAAGCTCTTTGAAACCCTAAATAATTTAATTTCGTCAGGAAAATTAGCCACCTCACTACTCAGTCTTAACTCCACATCAAAGCACCAGTCCCATTATGTCTAGCATAAAAATTACTGTACCTATTTGTCTCAAACCTGGCAGATTTTACAGTCATTTGTGTGTGAGAGAGAGAGATTTTTTTTTTTTAATGAAGCTGTGTTGTTTATTTTCCCATGATACTTACTGGGTCAACATGTAACATTTCAGATTTACTGAAGCAAGACTCTGCTTCAGAGTTAAACTAAAGCATGGTGATCCTCCTGAATTCTGAGCTGAATTGACCAGCTATCCAAGGTGCTGAAGCAGATTTCAAGCATATTCCCTCAGTAGTATGTAGACAAGAATCATTATCAGGTTCTAGCAAGAAGAAGAAAATGGTTAATGGTAAAATTTGGAGCATACTCGAGGAAAATGAAATTTGCCACCTTCATAACTTTATTCATAACTCCATTCATAACTTCAAGACACAGGAAATATGTGGTCCCATAAACTCATGAAGGAGTCTATGCTGCTAGTCATTCCTTTGGTAAGGACAGAGCTTGGTGTAACAAGTTACACAATTTTACTATAAAATGATTTATGTTATAAACTCTGCATTTTAAAAAGCTTTTACAAAGGAGCCATATGGAAAAGAAATACAAAACAATACAAGAAAGCCCCACTTTCCCCTTTCTCCCACCCCTCATAAAAACTCAAAGAATGTCCCATTTTCAAGAGATTAATAGGCCCATGGGGGAAGTGACATTTTTTAACCCAGCATAAATTCTACACTAATTTTAGTCTCTAAGAAGCAACAATGTTGTGTTCAATGTATCTTTCAGTAACACAGTTACAAGAAGTAGATACTGTACAGTTTCACACTGCCCTTTACTCTGGTGTTTTGAACTGCATTGATGTGAAGCCTAGCTGGATAACCTTTGTTCCAACTACTAGAGAGAGTTAAGTCTTGAGACCATGGAAACCTGGGGCTGCATGCATACTGAACCAACAATAAATTCACTCCTCCCAGGTACTTTTCCTCTCTTTCTTTTTACAAAGGCTTGTTTGCTGCCATTTTATTCACTCAGTGGGTGATTATTAACACTTACCCTCTGTTTTGCAAAATGTAAGGCTATGACCATAACCTCATCTGTCAGGGAAATCTCTAAATCCTCATGCAACCCACTCCTTTTTCTTGGAAGGAATGGATTCTACAAGAGTAAAGGCTAGCGTATCATCTTCCTGCCCTTGGAAATAACCTCTTCTTTCTTCTCTCACTGTTTGTGGTATTTTTTTTTTTTTTGCTCATTCCAGCCATTTGTGAAGGTCAATCATTTGACATTATAGCCCCTCCTACACTGTTACTCACACATGGCTCTATTGTGATATCCTAAAACTCCAGATTGTGTGTGTGTGGTGGTTGAAGTACAAGAAACAGTATTCTGCAAGAAGATGGTGTCACGATTACTCTAAGAGATTATTTCTCTTATCATAAAATTCTCAGCATGTTAATCAAGTTACATCACTAAGGATGTGCCTGTGTGTGGTTTTTTTTGTTGTTGTTGGATGGGGTGTAGGAGTCTATGACAGATAAAATACAGTTGTCCCTCCGTATCCATGGATTTGGTATTCACATATTTGAGTATTCACAGCTTGAAAATATTCTTTAAAAAATAATAATCTGAAAAGCAAACCTTGATTTTGCCATCTTATATAAGGGACACCATTTTGCTATACCATTGCATACAATGGGACATGAGTATTCACAGATTTTGGTATCCACAGGGGGTCCTGGAACCAAACACCAGTGAATATGAAGGGACAACTGTACTCCAAAACTAATATATGCTTTGTGGGTATATCTTGCTTTGTACCATTATTCAGGGGTTGCTGCATGTGTTACATTTTCTGATAGAGTCACATCGCAGAAGTTGTGGGACCATTCTACAAGATTCCAAAGTTTAAGATAATTTATTACTTCAGCTGAAAGACTTATATTCCACGTTTCCAGCTCATGCAAGCTGCTTAATTCAGTTTACAACTAGATAAATTAAAAACAAATAATACATCTTTAAGTGGTTTAAAAAATGAAAGAAACTAGCAGCAGATATTCTTTTTCACAGCTTAACAAACTGACATTCATGGATATGTTCAGACAATATTGTATTGGGGGGAAGGGTTAGGGCATTCTGAAAGTGCCAGAAAATTTATTTGTTTTCAAATATTTATATCCCACCCTTTATGAATATGTAAATTGTCCATTTTGAATCATTCAAAGCATTAGTAGAAAGTCTGCAAAAAGAAAGAGTGAGAGAGCAGTTCAAACAGATACATTCAGAAGTTGTTCTGGTTTGCGGTGGAGCTTGTACGTCTGTGAGAGTGACAAGACTTGGCCCCTATTCAGGCTTTCTGTTTCATGTGATTTCTAACCTGAGCCCACTGGTCCTGCTCTCACTGCCTTTTTTCTATGCTGTCCACATCCTAGTAAGTATGTATGAACTAGGAAGCCTCCTCTATATGTATAAATCCCTCATCATATGGAACACAATTCATGTCAGACTTGAACATTATTCAGCCATTCTGCCTCATGTAATTTATAATCATTTAGGGTTTGGGAGGGAGTACGGTCTGTTGCCACTGGCCCTGCTCCCAGTAGCATTTTTCCAAACCTTAGTAAGCATGTCTGCAGATAGGGAAACTCCTGCAAATGCATAGGTTATCCCTTCTTATGGAGCCCTATTAATGTTAACTGCATGACAGAAAGGGGGGAGGGACAAAGCAATGGAAAAAAATTCCATGTTATCTTTTTAAAAAATGTCTCTCCAAGGCAGCTGACATAAGAAGGAAAATAACACAACAAATAATTCTCATTACTTGACTGGACACACTAGGGATGGAAAGAATATTCAAAAATATTTGAAATGTGGTTCAGAAATGTCTTTCTTGAAGTACAGAATTATTGTTTTTCTGCATCAAATATTTTTCTCTGGAAGAAATGGTGTTTTATCTGCAAAAAGTCTTAATTTTGTACAGAATACATCTTCATCATTTTCTGTGAAGAATACAACATTTTCTGTGAAGAAACATTATTTTTCTGCATAGAATTCTTTTTCCTGTGCAGAAAATGTTTTCTTCAGAAAAATAAAATGCATGCAATTTTTGACCAGAATAAGTCCTGAATTGGAATAGTCTTTGCAAACTGCTTTTCAAAGACATTCTTGAAGTTGGAATAATATAGTTAAAAGTACTTTTTGCTTCCTTCAGGAAGTGTATCAGTGAAGAATTACATCCCTAGGACACATCTATTCCCACTCATCAAACTTAAGCTACAGAATGTATGGTGAAGATACTACAGGCTCATGCTTAATTGGTGTAATGTTTACTTGGGTTTTTTGAGAGGAAATATTTGCCATAATTTCCATGTGTGTACAGTTTAAGTGTGCAGCCTATGCATTAGAGATGCAAAGAATATTCACAGATTTCTCAGCATGTTGAGATACCCTGCTGAAGAACCACCAGGAGGTTGCAGGGGGCTATTTAAAAGTCTTGGCTTGAGAGAAAAAAGACTAGCACAATGTTTTCTGGGGTGAGGGAGTAAAGTATGTCATGGTAGCACACTGGTACCTCTGAGCATATCAAGAGGACCAGACAGCAAAAGTTGTTGTAGCAGAGTTGCAATCATCAGGCAAAGAAATGAGCACACAGACACAGATGTTTGTCTAAACTATTTCTCTTTACTAAAGCATATTATAGTAATATTTCCAATGAGTCAGAGACTCCTGTCATATAGACTATATATCACAGCACAATGTATAGTGCAGTCCTGTCACTGTACAGCCCGGACTGAATGCACACAGTCTGGAAGCAAAATCCAAGTCAAGAGCACAGAGACAGTGGTTCTCACACACATTTTCTTATAGAGATAAGGCTCTGGCCTTCTTTCCATCCCATGCTTGTCTCCCAGGCATAAATTAGATATGCTGGCCATGTGCATTTAGCCTTCTCATTGCTGACCCCTGCAGGCTGCAGCACACCATACTAGCTCTTTATAGTATAAATTTCCAGTGATTGTATATCCCAGCACCCTGACAAAGCATTCATCAGAAAATGTCTCAGGCTAGCAACACAAATCACAAATAAATGTGCAAATACTCTCAAAATCTTATTCAATAGGAAGAAAGCATTTGTCCTTATATGTAAGAATTGCACATGACAAGTCCATGCCACCTTATATATATGATAGTCGTCCTGTTCAAACAACAACAGCAGCAACAGGGCAGAACTCACAAATGGCAAATGTCTGGCCTTTTTTGTTGTTTCCTGCAAGTACATACTTAAGTGTACCAAGGTTTGTGATTTACTGATCACAAAGAATAATATAATAATTCAAATGTTACCTTAAAAATAGCTCTCCAGGAAAGCAATTTTTATGGTTTTCATCATATTGTGAATTCATTTTTAGAGCTAGTTGTTATTTAGCTGCATCAGAACAATATAAAAATAAGTTGCACATAATTTGTTATAGGCCATTAAAATAGCATATCTCCATGTTTCTCCTAATTACTACTAAACCCTTCATTTTTTTAATGGAAGCATAGGATGAGCTAATTCACTCTATGATTTGCTGTTCTCTGATGACAGCTGAGTAGAAATTATTGCACATGTAAAAAGATTTCCCCAATAACTGGGTTTCAGCTATTGAAGCATCTGTTTGGCATTATAGAAGGAGTGGGCAATGAGCAGCCCTGAGCCCACATGTGACCCCTAAGTCTGTTTTCATGGCCCTCAACCATCCAGACTCTCAAGACCACCCTTTTCCTGCCTAATGTAAAAGAATACAACAACCCAACAACCCCCAAACATGTTTGGTTTTTTGTTTCTGTTTTTCAAAACCAGATGTAGACTTTCATCCATGTCTGTGTTTGTTCTTGCTCCATTTGGTATTTTGGGCAGTCTGTATGACCCTTGTAGGGCAGCTGGGGCAAGAAATTGGCCCCTAGACTGATAGCTGTTGATCAGCCTGCATTACAGGAAATAGCAAACACTTCAAGAACCTGTTTTATTCATCTGGTCCAATATCTGTCAAAAATCCCAAAGGACAGAGCAATTCTTATCCTATAGGGGTCAGGTAGAAAGAATCTATCCCTTTCCTAAGCCCTGCTGGCCCATGCCAGATGGTAGGGGTGAGGAGCATTTTTATTCCTTGCCCCATTCCAGTTTTAATTCTTCCCATTGTTATTAACAAGATGGAAAATTCCTATGCCACCATGATTGTTGGGGGCTTTTGAGAGGAACAAGTGGGCTCTGGATCTAGTACTTCATGCAATTCACCTCCACATGTCCCCTGAAATGCCTATTTCAGCCCTTACCACTGGAGCCAATCTATACCAGTGTAGGTTTCTGCTGGTATACTAGGGTCCACCACCACCCTGCTCATGGAATATGGCCCCACCAGAGTGGCAATATTTTTGCAACATGTGTCAGGGTGTATTATTGTAGTTGAAGTTAAACACAAAACAGTGCTGTAAACAGAGATCATAGCAAATCCAATCCAGCTTAAAAAGGCAGTGTGGACTATCATGCAGAGTATTGGACTAGTACTACAGAAGCCCAGGTTCACGTCTCTACCCAAAGCATGTTGTTATTTCACTGACCTTGGGCTTATCATGGTCTCTTGGCTGGTTCTGAAGTTAAAAGGGGGAGAATTAGACAGTAAAAAGGGATAAAATGTTCCTTTTTGGTAGATAAGAGGGATAAAAAGTACTAAAAATGTGATAAAGAGAAGTTCAAAACAAATGGGTCTACTCTAGTTGGGACTAATCAACTGGATTCCACACATTATGTTAAAATACAATTTACAGTTTTGTGTCTGGGTTAAGTGCGCACACATGCCCACACACAAAGTAAGTGTTTGAGGTTTTGACTCAGAGTTAGACCATTGCATGTAAGAATGGGGAACATTAATCTTCCCCTCCCCAGTTACTCACCTGGAAACTCTTTCCTACACATATGTGGCAGTAAAGGAAAAGTAGGGGAAAGTCTCCACTGGAATCAGACTGGAGGACTACACATTTACCTAAGAGGAGAGTTGGCAAAATGTGGCACTCCAAAAGTCGCTGGACTGCAGCTTCCATCAACTGTAGCTGACATTGCCAATGGTAAGGGATGTTGTGAGTTGCACTTCAACACCTACATGGCCACAGTTACCTATGTCTGCTTTGGAGTATGATTGCAGGACTTTTCATTCCCATCAGCATCACCCTATAACCGGATTAGCAGCCAGATGAAATATGCCAAATATTGCATGTGCATAAATGATGCTGTGGTTGATGGATTGCATGTTATGCAGGACTGCAACATGTATTCTGTTTGGTGATGGACACAACTTTCCCCTTTGCTTTCTGTCAGATTCCCATTTTTACAGTTTCCAGTTAATCTGCATCAGTTCAAGAATTCTTTGTTAATTTATACATGTATCTCTACGCTATTTTTCTAATATAAGTATCAGTTGCAAACAATTCTTGCTAACATAATACATTTTATACAGTATTTTCAATAGCGTGAATATTGTTGTGTGCACTTTCCCATACGATACTTATTTTTTCTATTTTTTTTAAAGTAGAGAAGACAATTTAGAGTTCATCTTGAATGATAGTTATATTTAGTTTTTTATATTTGTATGTGAAATGAGGTTATCTTATACTAAATGCAAACCAAACACATTTCTTTCCATTCTGTTTTAATTATGTTTTGAAAAAGTGGCAGAATACCTAGCTGTTCTAATATCCATGATTTTGTCTTTGTGTTAGGAAATTGGTAAAACTGCAAGGCACTTGTAGAACTAATTATTCCTGTTTCCAAGAAATAAACACGAACATTAAACACAAGTGTTAAAAGAATACAGATGTCTTTGCAATGATCAAGTAAGGCAATATGACCAGAGGTGATGGAGAAAAGCAATTAACAAATCTTAGCAATGTATAAAAACATTACCACATACAAACAACTTCTATAAAATATACAGAATGTTTCTAGGGAATAGCCAGCATGTAAAGTATACAAGGATTTTTGAAATTGCAGTTTTGTCATCTCTGATCAGACCTTTCAGTTTTGTGCCCTCTCTGTTTTCTCTGTTTGTGAATTATTGACCTGTGTACAATTTATTATTAACTTCCTTTGAAGCATCATATCCTAGGTAGTGCTGTAGGGAAGATAGTTGATTGGATACATGTTTTCTTGATGCTTAAAATACCGGTAAGTCCCAAGTCCCTTTCAATGACAGCATTTGCTGTTATCTGAAATGGGAGAAATTCACTCTGCTATTTAACAGTCTAAAATTTTCTATGAAACCTAAAAACTCTAAATACCTGTATTTCACAGAGCATCTTTTCTAAAGCAGGAATCCTTTAGATAAGCAGCTCCAACTGGGAAACCCATTGCACATCAATTTGTCTGATTAAAATGATTACACATCTTTCCTAGTACTGAAGAGAATTACAGGCCATATGCTCTAAGCAGTGCATTCATCTGAGAATATGTCCTGTGTCTCTTGGTCTTCACACTTGAATTGCTTCAAATAGGAGTATGCCCTTGAATATACCCCGCAGTTACCTACTGGGGATTAGTAGTGGCCAGTAGCATAGCTATGAGGTGAGATAAGGAACATTGCTCCCTAAAACAAAATTTTCCACCTGTCCCCAAATTTATAACATTGCTGTAACCTAAAACTTTAGCTGAACATCTATAAATACAGTTTAGGTCAGGCATCCAAAGAAAAAGAGCAGGCAACATTACTAAGGTAATGTGAGCACAGAACATATAAGAGTTCAAGGTGTGACTGATTTTCAATATCTCACTGTCTACAATGCTAGAAATTTGAGGACTAAAAGAAAATTTCATTTGCCTGCAGACTGCATAGTTGGAGGGCAATGTTGTCACCCCTCTCCCCCATAACCATCCCCACTACCATCCATGTAAGTGGGAATACTTGTATGATGTTCAGTTCCAGCATCAGCACTAGTCATCCTCAGTCAACATTTGGGGTTATCTTCATTGGCAGTGCTCAACAGCACTGATAAATATCTTGGCTGATCTTTCCATTGTTGCTGACCACAAGTTGCCACTGTACATATCTTACAATATTCCAAAATTCTCAGTATGGCATCTCTTATATCCAGTAAGAGGCTCTGGCACACTGCAAGAAATATAAAATGGGAGACATCTAGAGTCTGATCAGCACTGAACAGTTGCTCAGTTCCCATTCTTCCATGATATCAACACTGAAAAGCAAGTGCTGCCAAGTAAGCAAGTACAGAAGTGCAACCTTGTTTAAAAGTGGTATATTCTTCCATGGTATCAACACTTAAGAGTAGTAAGCCCAACCAAACTGAATAGATAGACCAAAGGTTTCATTATTAATATTGACTACATTGAAGCCTTTTCAACTTGCTCAAAAGCATGCTTTCTCCACTGCAATCTGAAATAGTGCTTTTGTAGTTATGCCTCATCACCAAAATACACTGTTGCATTGCTAAAACCCAGAAAGTGTATTCTGGAAAAAGTGGACTGGAAGGGAAGAAAAGCGAGGAAAATAGATAAAATGTCTATAGTTCATGGCTTAGGAAAAGCAACCCACCTCCAGCAGCTCTCTACAGGTAATAATTTGGTTCCTTAAAGCATGAGATTACTTAGTGTTATAATAGTTTGTATAATTACATGTATTATAATGTGATCATAAAATTATACAGCATTTTTATACTTGAAATTCTTCAGAAGCAACAGCTTCTTAAGATAACTGATATTGTAGGTATTGCATTTTAAATTCTGTTTGTTTCCATTTGTGTGTGCATGAGAGGGAATAATAAAAGACAGTGACATGGTTTCCTAAAACTATAAATGCAATCAGCTCTGCACACATACATAACTTTAATGCATATTATGACTAATTATCCTCTTGGAAAGTGGCATAAAGATCTGTTAGCATACCTGCACTGGAAGTCTGTAGGGTGAAGGGTGATCCTTTACCTGTGCTCCCAACAGCCAATTAATGACACAACAGGGAGCAGTTATACCAGCATACCTCACTAAGAACTTCAATTACTTATGCACAATAATAGCTGAGAGTGAGGTACATAGCAGCCCTCATCCTGGAAGATTCATCATAAAGGAGCCGTGCAGTTCCTGCAAAATCCATGTAGGCCCTATAGATGATATCCATGTATTGTACCAATGCATATTTCCTGTGATGCTGTGCCTTAGCTGTTACTCCTGCATATATAAAGAAGCCAGGTCAACAGTTCACCCATGTTCTTTCTACCCTACATGTCCTAAGTTTCTCTTTCTCTTTATCATGTACAGTCAGTTCTCCATATCCACAGTTTTGGCATCCATGGCTTGAAAATATTTTTTTAAAATAAATTAATTTAAAGAAGCAATCCTTGATTTTGGCATTTTGTATAAGGGATACCATTTTACTTTGCCATTGTATATAACTGGACTTGAGCATCCACAGATTTTGGTATCCACCGGATGTGTGTGTGTGTGTGTGTTGTGTCCTGGAACCAAACCCTAAGGGCCCACTGTATTTCATCCTTCTCCTCCTTTCTAATTCATGATATAGCAGGGAGAATATATCAACATAATCCTCCTGAAATATGTTGTCCCTCAAGGTTGACAGCAAGGGTTCACTTCGTGGGAGTGTCTGTTCCCCCAAAAGAGTAGCAGAGTAAGGAACTATATTATTCTGCGAGGCTGGGACTATTGTGATCCAGTCACCTGTCTGCCCTTGCTGTGTATTCACATTAGGGGGTAAACCATTCCAGGGTGCACAGGTGTTACCCAAAGATGTCTTGGAGATTCCAAGAAAATATTGAGTTTCTAATATGTTGGGGAAATTAGCAGCAGCTCGGCCTTAGCAATGCAAAAGGGGCAACAGATAGAGGGATCTTTACACCTGTGTATACCCCGACTCCCTCTGAACATATGCACACAAACACAAAATGAAAAATTAACAATGATATTTATTTAAGGGCATAAATATAATAACACCAAGCATGCACACATTCATACAAAAAGTGTTCACATAAGACCACTAGAAATGGAAGGAGAAAGGTTGCCAGAGGGACACATAGGGAGATTTCTGGGGTAATACAACACCTGTCTTGTAGTCCTGAAGTCATTGAACAATCCGGCAGGGTGGATGGATAAGTCTGGAGTGGCTAACACAGAGTAATAGTGTTTCCCTGAAAATGGAATCTGTGTGCACCGAGGCATGGTTTTTGGGCAGTATCTATACCAAAAATATGCCCTGGAGAGGGGAAGTTTCATGGGTTGAAACAAGAGTTTCTAAAGATTGCACAATGAGTTCCAGGAAGACTCCTGGTCTTGACAATAGGTGTCAGAAGATGCTAATGTGTTGCCAACTGCCTTCAATGTCTGATGATTAGAATCACAATAGCTTGAGCTGCCTCTGTTAATGGCTAGGTGATCAGGGAAGGGAAGTTCAAAACCTTCAAACAAAGGAATACTCCATCTGCTTAATGGCATCAGGGTGTGTGGTGAAGACAATGTCCTTTTTACCTCATGTTTCCTCATACTTTGGAATTTGACAGTACTTTGTCCTTTGGATGATGCATGGCTTTCAGCACATCTCTTGGGCTTCTTACAGCGAGTCCCTGACCTTTCACTGCTCTTTGCCATGGAAGACCACATTTATAAGCCAAATTATTAATAAGCCAATTTTGGGGTTTCTGGAGGTGGGGGCTCATTAGGAGCACTAGCACAGGTTGGTTGTCCACAAGTCCAAGTCTGCTGAGGTGTGTACCCTGCACCACTGCTGATACCTGGCATATAAAGTTGGCTGATCAGCATGGTGGGTTGACTAGCAGGCAAATATACCTCCCTGAAGCCTGACCAGACATGTTGTGCACCTCACCTGTGCTAGCATCCACTGTGTGGGTATACTCCAGCTCCATAAGATCTGCTGCTAATGCTGTAGCCACCACCTCCACCTCCTCTCATGAAGTAGCTGCCCTGCAGACTCTTTCTGTTTCTTGTCTTGTTCTAAGGCAGTGGCTATTAACATTTTCTTTAGCAGGGAGTATGATGAGCAGTTAGTTGATGGAATGTTGATGACTGAATGGGAAAGAGCACAAGGAAGCCAATCCCAGTGCAGGAACTTGTGATGGGAGGGGTTTTCCTAAGTTTTGAAAGCTTAGTATGACAGTTGAGAGTGTCAGTTATGGTCAAGATGCTTTTGTGTGTAGTTAAGAAATGACATGTGAAGAATGGTCTGTGCTTGAGAGAGTGTTAAGGCTGAATGGATGATAGAGTGAGTGGAAATTAAAAATATAAAAAGGAGTGATTGAGTCTGGTAGATCCTGGTTTCTATGGAATAGTCATTACAGTGTGAAAGTAAGGGAGAATTAACTGTTTACAAAGTTGGAGGCACAATATTCAAGCATTTCTGTTATAACATTTCGTTAATAAACCAGCTTTTGTGCTTTATTCATAAATACCAGACTCTTGTTGACTTATTTCTCTCACTGATATTTATTAGGCATGCTCACCAATTGTATCCACACGATCCTAGATCATATCCACAGAAAGTCAGACCCCATTCCAAAGAAGGGATAAGGGGAAGGTGAAAGTTAGGTGGCAGTATAAGTGGGGAGGTGGACAGGCTGAACCATGAGGTAAATTTGGCTGGGCGTCTGGTCAGTGGGGCTTCTCTACAGGGACCCCCTTTAAATATCTTTTGTTGTCATGGACCCCCAAGACTTATCTCAAGATTTAAAACCCTAAGAATAATAACAATAATACCTGATGATAATAATAATACAATTACACCATCCATTAAACCTTCCCTCAGAGGCACTGGAGGGGGAGGGAAGATTTTCTCGTGCTTCTTTCTGCAAGTCTGTGCCTGGAGCAGATGTGAACAGCAATGCAGCCTTTGCCTTGGCTCCTGTCATATGGACTGGGTAGTCTTCAATCCTTTGTGGACACTTTGTGAGTACATTGTAAACCCCTGGGGGCCCGCAGACCACAGGTAAGAACCACTGTTCTAAGGCATCAAGGTGAGCCAAGCTCTCATTAGTTAAGCTAGCCTTGACTACCCCCTTTGCTGAGTACTTATCTGCCTTCTTGGAGGACCTGGCCTGCCTATCCTGTTCCTAGGCATGTAGTCTGGAGACAATAACTTCTGTAAAATCAAGATCAGATGAAGAAGACAACTCTGGGGGCAGACACTGAGGTTTCTATTTCTTTGCAGAGCCCTTTCCTTCAGACCCATAGCTAACTGTAACTGAAGCCCTAGGTTAACTCTCAGATCAGAAGTAATCTAGGGCCTATGGACCTAACAGAAACCTATGATTAAGCCAAAGCCTGTAGGACTCACAAAATATGGCTAAAGACTAAGCCTATTACTGAAGATCAAAAGCTTAGTTGGACCCAAAGACTGGATCAGGCCTGATCCCTATGATGGGGTATAAACAGAAAGGCTGGGGTGGAACCATAAAGCCCTATGTAGCACACAGCCAATTACAGCCTAGCAAGGCCCATACAGGGTCTAGCTGCAAACATTTGGGGCCTAACTGTGGAGCCCGGCAGGACTCTGGTAATGAGGCTCAATGTAATGGGCCTGGTCCCACGGCACAGATAAGGTCTAATACACAAGGCCTAGCTGAAAGATTCAGGGCTTATCACATAGTCTAATTGAGGCCTGGTTTCATGGTCAGCCAGGACTCTGAGGACTCAGAAGGCAAGGAGGCTGAGCCAGTTGCAAAAGAGCTGGCTGAGTCTGAATCTAGCCCTGAAGAACCCAGGGCTCAGCAGCCTAGCCCTCCCCCAACACAGGGTCCAAGCCTGGGAGACATAGTGGAGCAACAGCAAGAGGTAGAAGAGCAGGTACCTACCTTTAGCCAATGAAGAGCAGAGAGGGTGTGGCTTCGTCGTTCCTGGAGATTAAGAGAGAGAAGCTCATCAATCACCCAGCAGCTGTGAATGAGAGCTGGGCCAACATAAGCAGCTGGGGGATGCTGAATTCCTTGTCTCGTGCTATCTGTGTTTCATGGAGGATGCCTCTGCCTTTGACTCTCTGGCTCTTGGAACCTTGCTCTCTTGAAACCTTGGATATCTTGACCTTGGACTGTCTTCGTTGACCCACCTGCCGGAATCCTTTTGACCTTGGACTGCCTCTTCGTTCTTTGCTCTCTCTCTGGACTCCTGACCCTCTAGGACTGCTACTGACAAACCCAGGTACTGTGCTTGTAAATGAGTTGTTGTCAAGCCGGGCTGGCGTCCCGACACCTAGTGAGACTTGGACAGACCTAGGGGAAGTCCTGGAGCCTAGCTCTGTTCTACTGGGTTTATGGACCTGGCAAGCCATAAGGGTTAATGGATGCCTAGCAGCCCAGCCTGGTAACTGACGCCTAGTGATGTGGCCCAGATGGGCCTAATAGCAGCAGCCTAGCCAGGAGGGTCAGGGCCTACAATGTGGCAGAGCCTACACAGGGACCAGCTGAAGGGAAGGCCTAGCTGGGGACACACATCTCACCCAATCGGGGTGTAGTAGGAGGTAAGCGGCCATGGCACTATCAGGGCCCAACACATAACTAAACACCAGACAGGACCCAAGTACCCAGGTTGTAATGTGGGGCATTTGAGAGGTTCAGTTTGCTTTTGGAGTGGGTAGAGAAGTGGGAAGATTGTGTCCAGAGCGGTAGTCCATTATTTCTGTTCAGCAGGAGGTTTGAAACAGGACCCTGTACCTCTCAGCTTTCAGAGTTTAGCTTCTTAACACAAGAACTGGGAGTCCTGTTGGCCTAAGGAGACTGAGGGACCTTCACACTGATTGGTATTCCTGGTCATTAACATTGATACAGGTCAATCAGCTATCTATCTATATAATTCTCTTGGGTATGTTGCCATCCCCAGTGTGCTGATTGGCCATGTAGGAAACACCCAACCAACTGTAGGGCTCCGTTGGCCAGCCAATCAGCAGCTTGAGGGTGTTTTTCAGCACCACCTCCAATGGCCCACAGCCACATCTTTGCCTTTTGAGCTGCAGTAATGTAATACTTATCCAGCTCCCCTTGCTGCCTTAATATACATGCATGGGGAAAAATAATGTTGCTTTCTATGCACCCACACCATCTTCTTTCTTCCTTTCCCTTCTGTCCTACCTTGCAGGGTAGGTTTTTCCCCTTCCTCCACTCTTCACCCCTTCTGCACCAAAAAACCTGAGCCCTTGTCCCCCTCTTTCTCTCAGGGTAATATTGCTTTAAGTGCAAAAAGAAAAATGTTGGATCAACAGATCACAGAATAGCATAGCTGAAGCGGGTTTGTTCACAGCTGTGGCTAGACAGAGAGATGATTAGCAAATACTCCTATATAGCCAAAGCACATGATGTATTGTGTGTGTAGGTTGGTGTTGTGGAGAAAGAGGAGTTTTGCTGTTGAGTTTGTTAATTAGGTTTGCTGTGTATATACTGTGTTTGTACTGAAACTGAAGATAAAGACCTCCAGATATTTTTGGATGAACCTCGCTGCCTGTAAGTCTATTTGTGTGTGAAAGTAGGTCAGAGCTGTGGAACAGCTGCAAGCTGAAGCCTTTGTTTTTTGTGCCCATTCTGCTGCACAGTTCTGCTGTTTTGGCTACTCCTGGGTTAGTTTGTCCCCAGGCTGTGCCAGATGGCTCTCAATGAGCTTATACTGAGTGGAGACCTTCTACCCCAAGGAATTTACAGGCTGCAAACAAACAAACAAACTGGAAAGGGATGGGAAGGATGTGGTAGGCCACCTGGGGTTTCCAGGCCCTCTTTGTCCTCCTTAGGGGACCCCTTGGGGTCCTCTGTCTGCCCCTGGCTCTGTTTCCCATGGGGAGAAAAGCTTTTTTTGCAAATGCTGCACCGGATGGGTTGCTGCCTGCTAAAAACCCCTCTGGCCAGTGGGAGGAACCAAAGCTGGTGAGGGAGAGGGAATTGAATGGAACAATGTGGGCTCTCATTGGCTGCCAGCCTCCCCCCAATGGGAATCCAGCGTCAGAGCAGAAGGCTGAGGCTCCTCAATCTGTGGTGGGGCAAAGGCGAGTGCAAAGACTCACAAAAAAGTTCCACCATTCCACCCCCTTCTGGAGAGACTCTTTCACTCCTTTTTCTATTCATTTCTATTTTAACAAGCAACAGAAAAGAGTCCCTGGACCCCCTCTTCTCTAAATGAGGCAGAGCTTTTGCATGCTACTTTCATCAAGTATCTAGACCAGTCATTCTTAACGTGGGGTCTGGGGACCCACAACAGTCCTTGATGGCCTCACAGGGGGTCTATGAAGGCTTGAAGGCTGCTCAGATCACCTCCTTCCTGCCTGCAGTGGAGTGGCCATGTGACAGGAGCCAAGGCAAAGGCTGCCTGGCTGGCTTGGGGTGCACATTGCCATTCAATCCACTCCAGCCACAATCTTGCAGAAAGAAGCAGGAGAAAAGTCTTTTCTCCCAGTCCAGTGCCTCTGAGGGAAGATTTCATGGATGGTGTAATTGTATTATGATTATGATTATTAGTGTTTCAAATCTACAGTCTTGGGGGACCATGGCAACAAAAGAGATTTAAAAGGGGCCACTGGTAAAGAAAAGGTTAAGAGCCATTGTTGCAATTGTATTATTCCTGTTGTTATCAGGTATTATTGTTATTATTGATAGGGTTTTAAATCTTGAGTTAAATCTTGGGGGCCCATGGCAACAAAAGATATTTAAAGTGGATCCCTGGTAAAGAAAAGGTTAAAAGCCAGTGGCATAATTGTATTGTTTCATTGTTGTTGTTGTTGTTGTTAGGGTTTTAGATCTTGCATTAAGTCTTGGGGGGCCCATGGCAACAAAAGATATTTAAAGGGGGTCCCTGGTAAAGAAAAGGTTAAGAGCCATGGCATAGTTGTATTAGTATTAGTATTGGTGTGTCCGATGTAACATACACCATTACATGCCCTGCTGGGGTTTCAAGAGGTGGTTGCAGTGTGGAGTTTGGAGTGGCAGTATTCCTTTCACACAGTTCAGCTACACACTATTTTTTTTAAGAATGCATTTTTTAACATGTGAGTGGTGAGTGGCCGAGAGAGTGAGAGGAGGGAGGGGCTGTTGTGAGGCTGGGGGTGTAAATGGAGTTTGAGTGGCAGGAGTGGATTGTGAGGTGGACAGGGAATATTCATGTGGGTGCTGAGGGAGTGAGGGGATTGGTTAGGTATGTTTCCTAAGCGTCCAATCAGCACATTGGGAAAGAAAACACACCCAAGCCAGATAGATAGATAGATAGATAGATAGATAGATAGATAGATAGATAGTTTATTTTGTAAGAATTGACTCAGTGCAGATGGACCTCCCAACTAATTGGATTTTTGGAATTGTAGACATTATTTACTCTGTTTTAGAACTAGACCAACCTTTGATATGGGTTTTGATATCACCTTGGCACCTGGGGGGGGGTCACATCATCTCCCCGTCACCCCGGCTGCCCCTGCAACAGGACCCAGGCAGTCAACAGGACCCAGGCAATGGTGGTGGCAGTGGGATCAGGGCAACAGGGTGACTCACCCTTAATGCACCACCAGCATATGTTACGTCGGGTACAGATATCTATCTATCTAGCTATAGATAGATATAGATATAGATATAGATATAGATATAGATGTAAACTCTTGGGTATGTTGCCTTTCCCAGTGTGCTGATTGACTGCTCAGGAAACACACCCAACCAATCATCACCCACATGCAAATTCCTTCTCCGCCTCACAACCCACTCCTGCAACTAATCTATGGCGAAGATTGGAACCCAGACAGTCAACTGGTGGTGGCAGCAGTGATGGTCCAGCGGTGATGAGCTGACTGCGATATGCTCTAGGCAGTCAACCTGTGGTGGTGATGGCAATGGGATGCCACTGCTGTCGCTGCAACAGGACCCAGACAGTCAAATAGCGGTGGTAGTGGGCCACCTATGACAGGACCCAGGCAGTCAAATGGTGGCAGATGCGGCAGACACAGTGGCAGACGCAGTGGCAGATGCAGTGGTAGCAAGTTAGCCTCAACAATTCCGGGAAAAGTGTGGAATGCTGAGAAAGGGGAGGAGGAATTTAAAAATCCACTAGCCTAGGTTATAGGGTTGTCATGAGGTCTACCAGGCAGTTGGGTGGGGGGATTTTTCAATGGTGTATGTTACATCGTGTAGTTAGTATACTGTAGGTTGCTCATGGAGGAAAAGAGTGGCTGAGCTTCTTACACATAGGAAAGCTACACTTAAGGAATTTCAGGAGCTATTAGCCCTTTTAAATTTTGCATGTAGATAATAGCACCAGGTAATGCTTCTCTTCAGCATCTTTGTGATGTCATATGTAGAGTCAGAAAACCAAACTGTAGGATTTGGATTACACAAGGGGTTGGGGAGAACCTTGGAGTATGGCTGGAGTTTCTTTTAATCTTCAATGGAATCTCCTTCTAGTGGAAGGAGCTGAAGCTTAAGGATGCTCTGCTGGTCTCTTCAGATGCTATAGGGTCCTTGAGGTTCAGAGTATACTTTCAGTGGCATTGGTGCACCCATGTTTGGGGCACTGATTGAACCAAGACTGGTATTAGGTCAGAGAGTACAAATTTAGAGGTTTTTTTTCCCCTTATTATTTTAGCTGAGGTCAAGATATGGGCAGAGGAGTTGGCCAACCTCTGTGCTTTTCTGATGTGATAATATGGCTACAGTCCAGATCATAAACTCCATGTCATCCAAGTCTGCTAGGGTTATGAGACTGGTTAGGGAATTTACCCTTCAGTGATTATGTCATAACATTCTCTTCAATCTACTCTATGGAGCAGTGGTGGATAATGGATTAGCTGGCTCTCCTGCAGGCAAATGGAGCGCTTCAGGTGTCTAGTGTCTGATATAGCCCCCATGTAGACCTGGTGCCAGCAGACCTATGGATGCTTGGAAAGGTGAGCTAGCCAGGGCCATTGTTTTGTCACTAGCACCTAGCACTAGAAAGAGTTACATTAGGGCTTTAAAGGAATTTGAGTATTTTAGAAGGCAAGTGCACCTTGGGGATGTGTGCCCTGTGCTTGTCCCTCATCTATTACAGCACTGTGTCTCCCTTAGGGTTTCTCTAACTAACACACATTGGAAACTGCGTAATGCATTGTAGATGTGTAAATTGCTATTGCTTAAAACAATTTGTAAGCCACTCTGATAGTCTTGTGGCTGAAGAGCGGGGTATAAATAACTAATATAAATAAAATCAATAAATAATAAGTCTCCAAAGTCTGTCTGTTTTAGCTTTTTGGCTAAAAGCTCAGGGTTTCACCAGGTACCACAGGAGACTTTAATATTTACAAAGCTTTTGAAGTGTGGTCCCAGGAAAGAGGCAGGATGGTGGATGACAGGGTACCACTTTTCCCAGCTGTTCTCAAGATTTGGAAGGGCTCTGGGGGTGGGGGGCATCTGTGTCTTTTTCATGCAGTTTCCTTGATCTCCTTCTTTGGGGTCTTGAGAATAAGTTGACTATTGGTCCAGTCAACGGGTTACAAGTCAGGTAGGGCTTTAGAGTTTAGGGACCTTACTGTGGGAAGTCAGCAGCTACTTCATAAAATCTGTTGTTCTAAAATGGATCAGAAGCCATTAGGATCCTTAGCCCAGCTTCAAATTTCCAGTGATCAGGCTTTATGCACAGTTCAGGCTTTACAGTAATACATCCATGTTGGTGGGGGAAGGCATTCTGACCCACTTTTATGCCATGCCAGCTTGCCACCTTTGACTAAGTACAGTGGGCCCTTAGTAAACACTGGAGTTTGGTTCCAGGACCCCCTGTAGATACCAAAATTTGTGGATGCTCAAGTCCCATTATATACAGTGGGATACTACAGTGGAATAGTAAAATTGTGTCCCTTATATAAAATGACAAAATCAAGGTTTGCTTTTAGGATTTTTTGGGGGGAGTACGGATATTTTCAAGCCAAGGATGGTTGAATCCATGGATGCAGAATCCATGGATATGGAGGGCTGACTGTACCAGTTCTGGTCCATTGCCTCCCAGGGCCTTAACCTTACTGGGTTTAAAAGGGGTGAAATTTGACACCCACTCATATAGAATTGGGAGCAGCCTCTGAGTCTACATACTCCCTGATGGCCATGGGCCCTCATCTACTCAGAAGATTGGATGCTAGAGGTCTTTGTCATATCAGAGATATTCAAGTCCATTGCAATACTAACGTGTATGGTTGATCTTGTGTGTGTGTGTGTTGGCAGATTCTAGGTTATGGTTGGTGAGACATCTTGTTCTGATCTGTAGCTATAGCTTTGTTTATTGGACAGTGCACCTGGATCATAATGGCCATTTCAGATTCCACCTGGGATTGGGCTATCTGGCTATGGTTGAGTGCCTGAGCAAGAGGGGCCTTAGGTGGCATGACATGTTGCCAATATTTTTCAGGGTGTGCCTCCAGCAGACATGGGCCTGCAACAGGCATCCTGGTCATTCACCTAGGGTGTAATGACCTGTGTTTGTTGAAGAGCAAGGCCCTGATCATACAGGATGTACAGAATGTGGAGATTTTTCTGTCTTCCTGCTTTGGGGTATCCATATTGTGGTTGGCTATTTTGATGCAGCAAGCAGAGCTGGGGAGGGATACCCATGGCACACTGATACAATCTGAAGATGGGTTTAACAGAAGAATTCAGAATACCCTGGCCAGAGGGTTGAGCCACTTTTTGCCACATTCCCAAATAATTTTTCAAAGGCTTGAGCTCTACAGAGCTGATGATGTCTATCTATCTGCAGCAGGGAACCAGATATTCCTGGGAGATCTACCACTTGGAGTGAGGGCCATTTTGACCAGCCTGGTGGAGGATAGGGCTAAGCAGATACTTTCTACTTATCTGTGGTTTATAGTGGGGGGACTAAGTAGGACATCAGTGAACACCTATGGCACCCAGGGTCTCTGGAACTGCCTCTACAGGTCATGAGACCTGGAGATTGGAGAAGAAGGCTATCCTTGGGGATAACATGGGGGTTTAGTGCTCACTTTAAGTCATATGACTTTGGTTGGGATTCTCAGGCTGGCCTTCCACTAGTGAGGTGACTGGTGAGCAACCAAATTTGGTTTTTCCTTGGGGCTCAGATGTATCAGCCAGGGGATGCTGGAGAGGAGGTCTGGGAGAGATCACCTGTCTCAGCTGCTCCCACACTAGGTTGTTCCTGCTTTTGCCTATCTCAGGGGTTCAAACTTAAGTAGATGATTGTTCAAATAAAGTGGCTCATTTTCAGCCCAATTCTTGTATATGGTCTCATTATTTCATCATTGATCAACAATGCACTGTTGCATTGCTAAAATCCAGAAACTGTGTTCTGGGAAAAATGGACTGGAAGAGCTATCTCCTTCTGGAAAAGATAAGTGAGGAAAAATAGATACAGTAAAATGTCTATAGTTAATGGCTCAGGGAAAGAAAACCACCTCAAGTTGTTTTCTGCAGATAATCATTTGGTTCCTTAAAGCATGAGATTAGCTTAACATTATAATAGTTGGTATAATTACAAATATTATTATGTGGTCATAAAAATTATATGGCATTTTTACACTTGAAATTCTTCAGAAGCAGCAACTCCTTAAGGTTACTAATATTCTAGGCATTACATTTTAAATTTCCTTGTTTCCATATCTCTGTGTGTGTGTGCACGCGTGCGCAAGAGAGAGAGAGAGAGAGAGAGAGAGAAATAAAATACAGTGGCATGCTTTCCTAAAACTACAGTGGGCCCTCCATATCTGCTGGGATTTGGTTGCAGGACCCCCCATAGATATTAAAATCTGTGGATACTCTAGTTCTGTTGTATACAATGGCATAGTAAAATGGTGTCCCTTACATAATACAGCAAAATCAAGGTTTACTTTTTGGAATTAATTTTTTAAAAAATATTTTCAAATCATAGTAGATTGAAGATATGGATGCACAATCCATGGATATGGAGCTGATTGTATAAATGCAATCAGCTCTGCAATCATAGATACATTTAGTGCTTAGTATGGCTGATTATCATCTCAGAAACTAGCATAAAATTTGGATGATGTACTTGCACTGGAAGTCTGCAGGATGAAGAGTGTCCCTTTCTGCCTGCTCCCAACAGCCAATTAAGAAAACTGATTATTTACACACAATAATATTACAATATCACCAGGTATTCACCCTCTTTAGGGCTAAGACAATGTACTAAGGGCTAAGGTCCCTCTCTAGGGCTAAGGCTAGATGAAGTATGAGTGAAGATTACAATACTGAGTTGTAGGAGATTATCAGGGATGGTAAAAAAAAAAAAAAGGAGCACATGTGGACAACATTACTGTCCTGAAAATGGGTCCTGGTTTCAGATGACATCATCATCCTCATGTGCTGACTCCATGCTGAAGTCGTAAGGCATCATTTTTCATTGACTTGCAGCTGCAGCACAGAGTCAGCATGTGAGGATGATGACAATGTCTGAAATCGGGACCCATTTGTGTGACAGTAACATCATCCTCATGTGCTTCTCTTGTGTTTTTTGGATGCGTCTGATAATCTCTGTAGTCAGTATTTTTCTAGCAGAAAAAGTACAAGAGATGGTGATGTTCCACTAGTGGGTCCATAAGTGTTATTGGAACATCTTATATATATGACACAACCGACACCAAGCCCTATGAAGTGGTCATGAGTTGCACAGCAGTTTGTGTAATGGTTTGACAATGGCTTGAACAAACAGAATCTATGGACTTTATTAGACCAACCCCTAAACCCTTTTCTTTTGCCAGCATAACTTTGCCACTTTTATGCCGGCAAATGAACTCTGCATGCCACAACGAACTCTACATTACTGTCTATCCTGGCAAAAGGCTTCCCCAGCAATGACGGCGGAGTGGAAGGAGCTCCATTCAATTCCTGGTTCAAAATCCTGCATATTCTCATGAGAATACATAGCACAGGAAATTCAAAAATAAAAACAAAAATAACACTCCAAAAGTTTTAAAAAGCACAAAAACACACTTAAAAACTTACAGGTAAACTGGGGAGGGTCATAAAAAGTGCATCACCTACCTGGATTTCGTGATCTCACCTGGAAGTGTTCTGGCCGGATTGGCCATAGACGCTGCATTCACATCATTGCAATGGTATATGGCTTCAAATGCTGGCAATGCTGGCGCAAAAGTGCTAGGGAAAATCCATTGATGGCTTAAACCATCAATAAAATAGGACAGGTTTTTCACAAGACATAAATGCAAAAGGGTGGTCGTTTCTGATACGCACGCTCTTTCGTGTTTATTAGATGTTGTTATGATGACATATTTGATGTGTCTGGTAACGTCCTAAGTATTGGGCTTGACAATCATGCATAATTGAAAATGGAGTTTCAACAAGTGGTGGAAGCTTTGCAATAGTAATATATACCCATTAGATACAACCCTAGAAAGGATAAGATTCTTGGGGTTTGGGGCACATGGCAAACTGTCATCTTCCATTGACATCATTTATGTTTGTATGATCAGGATTGTTTTATTTTTATGGTAGACCTTATCTTCAAATTGTCACCTAGGATGTTGAAAAAAAATGGCCAGAATTAAATTGACACTGTACTCCTATAAGGAAAAGTAGGCATGAAATTTATCAAATGTTTTCCAAAGAACACATTTTTTTAAAAAAATTAAGACAATAAACTACATCGGATATTGATCATTTCCTTCAAAATGTCCAATACGTTCAACAAAGCAAGAAAGAGAGTCTATATACAGCAGTAAAAAAGTTACTCAGATGCAATTCACTGTCAAGATTATCTTCCACATTCAAGACTACAGGTTTATAATTGTTCTATTAAAACTGAACTTCCTGTTGTTCTAAACTTGGCACACACACTACAATTCAGAGTTTTTACAAGCATCTGTTATTTATTATACACATATGTTAGTTTTTAATAAATAATGAATAAACCACTCTTTCCAGGAAGGAAATGAGAACTATCATGTTGCATGGAAAGAAAGAAAAATATAGCATTTCATATCAGCTGTGGGACACATACACATTAATTGTCATTTTTGGACAGGATTTTTTTGTCCCTCTCTTGTAAGTCTACAGAACTAGGTCTACAATGTAGGCATTCTACATCATCATCATCATCATCATCATCTCCTCCTCCTCCCACTTTTCTCCTAGCCTGGGGCTCAAGGAGGCTTAGAACATTTAAAACAAAAAGCTACCATTTTACCCCATGCAAGAGTCAAAAATCTAATTAAACTGTCAGTAAAATTAAAACCAATTAAAAATGCATCCATTAAAATGAAACCAGACAGACAGGTAGACAATGCAGCACATTATGCAGGGTCCATTCCCTTGGAACAATCAGCCTTCAAAGACCAGGGGCAGGTTCCACGACAGGAAAAAGTTCGCAAGATTCCGGATTACCGTTCTTTCACATGAGGAGTGCATAAATCACATGACTCCTGGCATTTTTGGAAAATGCAGCCAGATCCAGCCACTTTCTGTTTTCCTTAGTTCACACAGGCAAAGGTGGGGGGGGGGAATCGCCTCCAGATGATTAAAGCCAGGCAGGAGGCGGGGAGGGAGCAAGGAGGGGGTTATGGAGACCATAAATAATGAGAGGAAAGAAAAAGGACAAACAAACAAGTGCTCAAAAGAACAATCTGTCAAACCCCCCGTCTTCCCCAGCCCCAAAAGACTTCTATAAAGAAAGGAGTCAATGAAAGCATGAACAAGCAAAAGCATGGTGGAGAGATCTCCTTCCCTTCCCTTCATGCATGCACACACAAACACACACCACAGAAGCAGGGCTTGCCTCATTCCTGATTGTTTTCCCTCCCTCCGAAGCCTTGAATAAAGGCAAGTGAATGGAAGGACAAACAAACAAAAGAACGAACATGCGATCGGTTGTTTCCCCACACACACGAATGCACACACACACATACACACTCACACTAGCGAAGCAGGGGCTCGTCCCTGATCATCTTCCCACCCCCCAAATCTTTCCTTTGAAACAGACAGGAAGGGCTCAGAGCAGATTTTCCAAAGTGGGCTGCAAGCAGAAGGAGGGTGAATTTCTTCTCTCCAACCCCTCAGTCTATTCGGATAAAGCAGAATGGTCACTCCAACCAATCAGGATTCAGCTCTGCTCACAGTAATTGGAAAAGGTAGATGCCAGTTTACACGATGGTTAGTTCCCATGACAACTTATGCGCATTTTCGCGAACTTAATCAAAAAAGTGTGGAAAACTAGCGAAAACTGATACTGCGCAACTTATGGGTTTTTTGCACCCCCTCCTTCTGAAAAGGGCGCTGTTGCTTCAAAATGCATGGGAACTATCAGGCTCCTTGTTGCATTCTTTGAGGATTTATTTTGCCATGTAAACGACCCCCAGATGAAACAAAAAGTCTTCACCTGACTGTGGAAAGAGAGAAAGGAGGCTACCAGTCTAACCCCTCTGGGAAGGGTGTTTCACAGCTTCAGTGTAGTCACTGAGAAGGCCTTCTCCAGTGTTCCCACCCAATGTACCTGTGAAGACAGTGGGACAGAGAGAAGGGCCTCCTCTGAAGATTTCAAAACATGGGCAGACTCATATGGGAGAATATACAGTAGTTCTTGTGATAATGTAGACCTGAGCCTTGTAGGGTTTTAAATGTTGTACAGGTCAACCTCCATATCTACAAGTGATATGTTCCAAGACTCCCTGTGGTTACCTGAAACTGTGGATAATAGGGAACCCTATTATTTGCAATGAGACAAACACCAGAGGTTGGCCATAGAATTTCATTGGAGGACCTAGAAATAGCTAGAGAGAACATATTTTTTTCAGACATTGATAAGTGAAGCCATGGATACCAAATCCCTGGATATGGGGGGGGGTCAACCTGTATAATGTAAACAGGATATCTCTAAATTTTATTTACTCACCATACATGCCCCCCCCCCATTTATCCCTCTGCCTGAAAAAAAATGCTTGGGCTAAAAGTATTCCAAAAACTCTATTAATTTGTTGCCACTGGACTACTTTCTCTCCTAGCTAATGTTATATGTTGGAACTAAAAACGTGCTGAGACATTTTGGGTAAAACATGATGCAGAGAAGCTGGTGTTGATGGCTTGCATAACTAATACCAAAGAAACTCCTCCCACTGATACAAAGAGAAACTGGAAGATATTTGTAACTGATAACCTCACCACCTGCATAAACAACTGAAAAAGAAAAAAGAGGGGGGAAAGTAGAAATTATGTGGAAGGGGTGGGTCATGCCTGGGGCAGAAGACTGCAGTCACATACATTTTTCCCCCCAGAAAAAAACTAAGCTCAAAAAAACCCCCCGAAAACAAAGAAACAATGCTGGAAGCCTTTGAACTGCTCCTCACAGAAATGCATTCTTTTATCACATGATCTATGGGGGGAAATAGGAGAACAAAGTACATGGAGTCTTAGGAATCTTACATATGTCAATGTGTGCAAGACCTTTGCCATAATTGAGCTGAAGGGATACACTACTAATCTACTATTACTGCCATGGTTGTATCATGAACAACAACATGAAGACCTTGAGGAAATGTTTTGAGGATAGAATTACCTCACTGAATCTCGGGGTGCTGCTACATCAGAGGAACAATAGCTTGAGTGTATTTTGTTAACCAATAAGGTACCTAAAGTTTGACAATTAGGAAAAAAGAGCAACATGTAGGGCCATTGACAAATTAGTTACTTTTTGGAACATGGGAACTATAGATATTAAGAAGTTTTAAAAGTAGTATACACCACAATTGGACCTAACTATTGATGAGCAATTGGCTGAGTTGAGAAGTAGATGACCATTCTGAAAATATATGTCAAATAAACCAGGAAAATATGGCATAGAGGTGTGATGTTGCTGTGATAGCAGAAAGCCTTTATCTTAGTGGAGAGCCTAATACTGTATGTCACATAAAGCCCAATTTGGTCATATTTCCACAGTGGATGAAATGTGCTGGAAGACAATCTGTTCATAAACATAGAAATGGAAGAAGATGTGCTAAACAAAGATTTACAAAGATTTATCTCTGACAAAAGAATTCATACACAAAATGCAGACACATCAACTCAGTCAAAGACTGTTATCATCCTTTGGTTTTGTCAGATATAACATTCTGGTATTTTATGTTGCTCCACAAAGGTTACATATCATGTGAACTACTCATCATGATATGACATTGTGTAATCTTACAAAACTGATATCATAGGTGGACATTGCTGTCATTGCCTACAGTTTGTTGGTCCAGAGCAATCCTGAATGGAAACCTAGTGTTCTTGTATGGAAGAGGCACCTTATTTGATAGATCTTGGAAATGATCAGATCTATTCTGTTATATAACAGAGGTCATGCAACATATGTCAGGACATACAAAAGCCAGTAGAATATGACACATATGTGGAAAAGTACTTGCAAGTAGTGATGAAAATTTCTCCCTTTATTCTTCCCATCTCTGAAAGGGGGGTTATTACCCTTCTTGCTGCTCTGTACATAGTGAGATATTTCAACTGGGCTACCCCTCACAGAGAAGCCGAACCATTCCTGAAAAATTACCAAAGAATGAAGGCTATAAAACACTCAGCTATCTTTCCCTCCCTAACTCTTCATGCAATTAGCAATTAGTATGAACCATTTGAGGGAATGGTTCACACAGAAATAAGGAGACCAGATACAAATCAAGAGACCACACATATAGCTGGGATATAAAGGACCACTTTTATTTAGCCATAACCTATTTAACCCCATTATGAGAGATCTGCAATGGGGGAGAAACCTAGTGTGGGAATTGTTGGGGCAGGAGGTTAACTCCAAGACCCCCTTCCCAACTTCCCTTGGGTGAAAACACCTGAACCCCAGGGAGAACCCATAAGCTAGGATGCTCCCCAGTCAGTCCGCTTCTGGAAGGCTGACCCAAAAGTCCCTCCCTCAATTTTTGTAAATTAAAGGGAGGGGTTTATCCCTTAGGCCAACCCCAAAGGATGTCACTTTCCCCACGCCTCAGTTTGCAGGAACTAAAGGGGCAGTTCTAGCTCCCCCTTCACCTCTAAAAGGGGGAGGTGCCAATGTGCTCACAGAACTAGCAAAATCTCCCCCTCTACCTGCCATAGAAAAGGGGCAAGCATCAGCATAGCCCCTTTGCCCCACCAGATTGTCCAATAGGGACCTCAAATTCCCATTACAGATTTCCCAGAAAATTAAACTCCCTACATCAAACAAACAAACAAACAAACAAACTTATAGATTTTCCTTGGTTTTTTTTTTCAGGGCTGTTAGGCCGTGTTCTGGAATAGTTTCTTTCTGATGTTTTACTTGCATCTGTGGCTGGCATCCTCAGAGAATGCCAGAGAATCCTCTGAGGATGCCAGCCACAGATGCAGGTGAAACATCAGAAAGAAACTATTCCAGAACATGGCCTCACAGCCCGGAAAAAAAAAAACAAAAACCAACCAAGGAAAATCTATGGATGCCATCTGTGAAAGCCTTCAACTTCACAGAAAAAAATCTATTAGCCCTATGAAGGGCAGGCTTCTTAAATAATTATATGAGAGAGTGGTAGATAATGCCCTAAACCCTTCTCCATTGCCATATGGAGATCATAATTTACCCAATGCCAGGCTCTGAAGAAAAGGGACACTGGCACTCCTGCCCCCGGGAGGTACACTGGTGCTCCCGCTCCAGGGAAGCACACTGGCACTCCCGCTCCAGGGAGGCACACCGGTGCTCCTGCTCAGGGAGGCACACTGGCACTCCTGCTCCAGGGAGGCACACCGGTGCTCCCGCTCAGGGAGGCACACCAGCACTCCTGCTCCTGGTAAACACAAGGGCACTTCCACTCCAGGGAGGCACACAGGCAGTCCCACACCAAGGAGGCACACGGGTGCTCCTGGAACAGAAAAGCAGCATCAGGTGGAGGCCCTTGGCAAACCTGAAACAAGAACAGAGTATAGGGTGGAAGCCCAAGACTCTCCAGGAACAGAAGGGGAATGACCACACAGGGCTCTCCTCCCATCCACCTGACAAGGGAAACTGGCTCAGACGGGCCCGGTGCACAGCCCTGCAAGACAAAATGAATAGTTTAGAAATGAATTAGGTAATGGTCTCCCATCTGAGAACAATCCCTGCTTAGCACCCAAGATCAGCCAAAATATGGTATCCTCAAAAATCTGGTATCTGTAAGGTATTTGAACAAATGACATAGAATAAAGAACAGCAATGAATTTATCAATTAAATATGTACAATCATTACACCAGTAAGTGTAGAAATCTATTAAATCAATTAAGTACAGTGTCCTTTCATATTCACTAGGGTTTGGTTCCAAGACACACCATGGATACCAAAATTTGTGAATACTCAAGTCCCATTATATGCTCTCTCTCTCTCTCTCTCTCTCTCTCTCTGGCTTTTCTTTGCAAACGAAGATTCAGGAAGGACTCATCCTGCGCTTTCTGCAAGCGCGCTGATGACTAAAAAGGCCAATCCGAGATAAACAAGTCCGGTTGCAGAAAGCACAACAAAAGGTCTCCTTGGGTGATGTTTCTGGGTTGTGATTCTTTCTGTGTTGTTGTTTCTCTTTAAGACTTGTTCGGCGTGAGTTCTCAAATAAGGCTGCAGCATTGTAGATAGTGCATTTCCATGCCTCCTGATGTGAGGCCAGGGAGGTCCATTGTTGGTGATCAATTTGGCCGAGCCTGAAATGTTGTTTCAGGGAGTCCTTGTATCGCTTTTTTGGAGCACCCCTCTTATGCTGACCCGTAGTGAGTTCACTGCAGAGTACTATTTTTGGGAGGCGATGGTCCTCCATCCTAGAAACGTGCCCTGCCCAGTGCAGCTGTGTTCTCAATATCATGGCCTCAATGCTGGTGATCCAATGGCATAGCAAAATGGTGTCCCTTATATAAGATGGTAAAATCAAGGTTTGCTTTTTGGATTATTATTTTTTAAATTATATTTTCAAGCCATGAACACTTAAGTCTGTGGATACAGAGGGACAACTGTAATTAATTAAAGCTAATAGATAGCACTCAGTAATAGCAATAGTGCTTATATTGCTATACCGCTCCACAGTGACAAACACTCTATAAGCAGACCACAATGTGTCAGCCAATTGTTCCCCAACCAGCTGGGCACCCAATTCTCCAACCCACTGAAGGATGGACAACTGAGTAAACCTGGAGCCTAGCAGGACCAAACCCCCATGATGAAAAGGAGGAGGCAGAGGGAGGTTGAGCTTAAATCCCTTCTAGCCCCACCCTCTGCTCTCCTGGCAACAGCCCAGGGACTGAGACAAAGTTACAGGCCTGCATCCTGTGCTCCCTCAAAAGGGCGTTCCTACAGCATAGTCGCAACAACACTGGGAACCCTAAAAACTCTGTTCCCAGTGTTTAATAGGGAAGGATAACTAGTGTTTATCTTTAGAACAGAATTCCTCCCTCCTCCCCCTTCTAGCAGCCCAGTGGAGCAATTCAAATTGTCATGACTGAGACTAACACAATTAAAATGAAGGAATATCAAGTTATCTAGATGATCCTGCTGTACTGTATAATATATATATCTTGTCAGATGCACATGAAACACACAGGCATAGATATATAGATAATCTTAGATATGCTTTTATGATTTGAAGCTGTGACAGGACAATTTTCACACAACCTACCTAACCCTACACAATCTCAATACTCAGCTGTCTTTCCCTTCCACAGTGTCTAACAAGAAAGGGTGGGCTGTGTTTATCTTTAGAATGAAATTCCTACCTTTCCCCTTTCCCTCCTACAGTCCAGTGTTGAAATTCAAATTGCCTTGATTGAGACTCACACAATTAGAATGAATGGCTGAGGCACTGTTACTTTTATTAAGATAGTAAAAATGTTGTTATCATCAAATTTCCCATTGACGTGCTCACACTATTACTTCTTTTGCAAATGTAGTATCTGCAAATTCTCACACATGCATTGAGCAGGTTTCAAAATACTTGAGTCAAGCATTGCAAACAAAAAACCAAAATCCCATATTTTTAATGAACAGCAATGAATTTTTGTCACATCCCTACTTGCAAGGATAACTGCAGCATTCAAATACATGCTCAGGTTGCCTACTGAGTGGCACAAAGAGAATTACACTGGGGAATATTTCACTCAGCAGAGATTATTTTGTTACTGGAGTAGAAAATTGTCCCATAATACCATCAGCATTAGGTCTCCCTAGAGTTAAAAATCACAATGTGTACTTTCCTTCAGGGCTTATGCTTGTTCCCTAGTAACTTGGGTTCAATTCAATGTTTTCTTTTTGTTTGGAACAGGAAATAATAGTATTCAAAGTAGCATTTTAAAGCAAAGAAATAGTGCCTAATGGACATGTAGGGATGGGAGAACATAGTTAATTTTGAATGAAATTCCTTGTACTGGCAGTCTGCAAAGGAACTGGCTCTTTATGGGCACTTGAATTTTCTGTTAAAAAATTCTCACTTTCCTACTCACCCTTTCAAATTCCCCTGGTCTGGCTAGTTTTTGCCTCCCTCAACATCCCTCAGATATTTTGTCTGAACAGAAAATTTCAACATTTCTTCAGAATTTTGCTTTAGAGAAAATTAGTACTGATATTTCCTTTTCAGTTCACTTTCACTTTATTCATTACAGAAAGTTCTTAAAAATTTGGAAAGCTTGCCAACCCTTCACACACACCCTTGCATGATCATCATTATGGTCGTCGTCATCATCATCATCATCACCACCACCATCTAAAAACAGAAAGTGCATTTCCATTTCTTTGGTTACTGCATATAAGAATTAAACATTCAAAGTAACCTGCCCTCTGAAGCATAGTGGAAGAGTTTCTGAGCATTTGGAAACTTCCTTTTTCAAAAATCGTGGAACATTGTTTTTGCAGGAAAATACATTTTGTGTGAAATACTATGTGCTTGTACAAACATAAGCTATTTTGTGGTTACTGCTCACAATGAATAAAAGTGCTGCTCTTTTTAATCTTGAAGAAAGGAAAAAAAATATTCACAGGCACTGACATTTTTGTATGTGTGTCTTCTCAAGGTCAATAAAATTTGTGAATATTCTCTCCAGCTATTACTAGTAATGTTATATAAATAAGTTGTATATAAATAGGGTGTTCTCAGAAGCTGTGCTTACGAAGGTGGGAAAGTGTGTTTGTGTGTGTGTGCATGTGCACACGTGCATGTGTGTGTTTGCAGGTGATTTTTCATGTTCAGTGCAAGAACATAGAAAGCTTGATTTCCAACCAGGGATTTGTCTTCTCTTACATTATTTTTTGAATTACAGGCTCTGAGCATCTATGTTTGGTACTTAATCTGTCATGCTTTATGACATCACTAGGGTCCACCTCATGACATCAAGAGAAGGCATCCCTAGTTTTTAGGTTTTTGACTTTGGTTTTGGCTGGAATACTTCCAAGTTTGCAACTCCACCTTCAGCTGTACAGGAGGTGGGGTTTATTCCTAAGTACTATTTATGACACTGAATATATGGAAAGTCTTTGTGACTTTTTCTGGCTGGGACGATCCATATTGCCCTTCATTTTACTCCTCTGTATTTTCACTAGCACTACCCAATACATACCAATCACAGATGGTGAGAAGTCACAGATAAACTACACTTTAGATGCACAATGGCATGATATTAACATTGCAGAAAACTCCCCCCCCTTCTATACCATATGTATTTGAAATGCATTTTGTACAGTAATTAGTTACAGATAAAACTGTTATCAGCCAACAAAAGAACCAGAATCATTTGCCATTAATTTAACCTTGAAAACATTTTGAAATGCTTGACTTGTCTGCATTTCATTCTGTCTGCAATCACTGGCAGCTCTCCTTCTGCATTATGAACCATTAGAAGCTTTTTATTTCTATTTTGTAGTAAAAGCAGGCTACTCAGATAAAATTGGAAATTACAGAATGGTGACAATTTGATGCATGTATGCTGCTGAATCATTAATATGTTATGATGCTGCTAAATGTTTTTACAATTACAGTGTGCTACAAGAATGTTTTTCTTTCCTGGGTTCCATTGGCTGATAAAGTGTGTATTCTTCATATACAAGCCTTAAAAAATAAAATAAAATAGCTTTGTGTTTATCAGTTTGGAAGTGTATTATTTCAGACAGACACAAATTCAACAAAAATACACAAACATACATACCTACATACAGAAATCTGTGCCCACACACAGTTTAGTTTGTGGATATGCCCACCCTCTAAGATAGCATAAGGCCCTACTTGTGTGCCCACCTTAAGAGCAATTACATGGATTCTTTATCCATGGTTTCAAGCAACCATGTCGTGAAAATATTTTTTTAAAATATTCTAAGTAGCAAACCTTACTGTTCACCATTTTATACAGGAGACATCATTTTACTGTGCCACTGTATATAATCAGACTTGAGCATCCACAGTTTTGGGTATCTGGTGGGGGTTCAGGAACCAAACCCCAGTGCATACCAAAGGCCCACTGTATGAGGATGGGCAGGAAAAGCAGATCCTTTAGAGTTTGATCTTCCCCTCCTCATTTGTAAAACTGTTCCAAGTGATATGTGTCAGGACTCATCATTACAAGACTTGAATTTGGCCCTGAAATATTTACTCTTTTCCTTGGCCTATCACTGAGTAAGATATAAGGCTATGGGGGAAAAGACCTTATCTCCATGACCTTGAATTCTTCCAAATTGCCCAATTGTGTCTATATTTGCAATTGTTATTATTTTTAAAGGAAATGCTCCTCATTTTAAAATATATATCTCTCTCTGGCTTTTCTTCGCAAATGAAGATTCAGGAAGGACTCATCCTGCGCTTTCTGCCAGTGTGCTGATGACTAAAAAGGTCAATCTGAGATAAACAAGTCCGGTTGCAGAAAGCACAGCAGAAGGTCTCCTTGGGTGATGTTTCCAGGTTGTGATTCTTTCTGCGTTGTTGTTCTTCTTCAAGACTTGTTCAGCATGAGTTCTCAAATAAGGCTGCAGCATTGTGGATAGTGCATCTCCATGCCTTCCGATGTGAGGCCAGGGCGGACCATTGTTGGTGATCAATTTGGCCACGGCTGAGATGTTGTTTCAGGGAGTCCTTGTATCGCTTTTTTGGAGCACCCCTCTTACGCTGACCCGTGGCGAGTTCACCATAGAGTATTATTTTTGGGAGGCAATGGTCCTCCATCCTAGAAACATGCCCTGCCCAGTGCAGCTGTGTTCTCAATATCATGTCTCTTTAGTGCCAACCGGGTAATCCAAGGCTCATCTATCCAACATATGATACAAAAACCCATGAAAAATGTATTGGGCATAGCTCCCACTTTGGAAGAGACCCCTAAGGCCATACAGTAGATGAAAAGCAGCAAGGCAGCTGGGATTGATGGAATCCCACCTGAAGTTTGGAAACACGGAGGTCATGTACTCCACGAAAAATTCCACGAACTCCTTGTGAATTGCTGGGCAAAAAGGGAACTGCCATCAGATCTCCAAGATACAGTCATCATCACCTTGTACAAGAAAAAAGGAGCAAAATCTGATTGCTCAAACTATTGAGGCATAACACCGCTCTCTATTGCTGGAAAAATCCTTGCAAGGATACTCCTGAACAGATTAGTTCCTGCTATTGCAGAAGAACTTCTTCCTGAAAGCCAATGTGGCTTCAGAGCCAATAGGAGTACTACAGATATGGTATTTGCCCTTAGACAACTGCAAGAGAAATGTAGAGAGCAGAACAAGGGTCTCTATGTAACATTTGTCGATCTCACCAAAGCCTTCAACACTGTTAGTAGAAAAGGTCTGTGGCAGATCCTGGAAAGACTCAGATGTCCCCCCAAATTCCTTAAAATGATTTAAAATATAATATGGGGACAATCGTGAAGAAAATTAATTATTTGTATTTAAAGCTGCAGTCCTAAATGATCTAACATGGGCTGTAATTAAACACGTACACTCATGCTGTTATCATGTTCTGACTGCAAGCCATACATTTGGAGATTATTTGCTGCTGCTTCAATTTTGTAATTTAAAGAAAAAAGTAAATATAGGTGTGACCAATTGTTTTCCTTTTTACAAAAAACTGTGTTGGGGGGATTAAACACAGGTTTCTTTTTGCACTTGAGTTGTAAAATGTACACTGCTCTGCTTATGATTCCTCTATACTAGAAACACTCTGTTTATGTATGCTGCCTGTTGGATTCTCACTGAATTGGACCAATTTGGACTGATGTATACCAGCCATAGAGTGGATCAGAATGGACCAATTTTGTTTCACAAAGTAAATCAGAAAAATCTGGAAACCTGGATGTAAAAAAGAAAAAAAAGTGGAGATAAGCCAAACAATATATCTCCAAGATGAATACATTAGAGGTAAGGGGAATAGCAAAGGTTGTATGTGGTAGAATGGGGAAAGAGTTGTTGAGTTCTGCTAAATGAAGCTCTAACATGTATGTGGCCTGGGGCAACAGGTTCATATTCACTCTCCAGTTACAGTGTTAATGGGGAGGGATGTTGTGAGGTCATTGTAATGACATAATCATTCATCTCCTGCATCTGTTCATTTGTTTGCTATACTTAGCTGTTAGTAGAAGCTTATTGCTGGGCCTAAATACCCTCAAGGCAGCAGATCCTGTCTGATCATGGAAGCTAAGCAGGTCAACCCTGGTTAGTACTTGGCTTGGAGGTTACCAATGGAATGGCACAACCACTTCTGAGTAGTCCGTGCCTAAGTGTAGACCTTGCCTAAGACAACCCTATGAAATTCATGGGGTCAGCCTAAGTCACCAGGTGACTTGAAGGCACACATACACACTCAGTAGGTTCAACCCTACAGAGCTCTAAGGCTGACTCTGTCAGGATATTGGGACAAACAGTAAAGAGCTGGAATGTAACAAACAGTCTGCAGAGTACAACAGAGAGAGAGATAGTGGCAGTTTGCAGAAAGCTAGCAAATGTATCAGTATTGATGAGCTTTCAGCTCTGGTGCAGAACTGACTGAGGGAGGTGCTAGGGACTCTGCAGAGCTGGGTATTTAGTTTATCCTATAGAGTTGAACTGAGCAGTCCTGTGTTGGATTTCACAGAGGGAAGATGTTTTTCGTTTGAATGCTGTATATATCTGTAAATATTCTTCATTATGCCCAAGTAAAGAGAAGTTTATTTTAGACACAACCCTGTGTCTGTGCCTTTATTTTGATGCCTGGAGGAACAACATTCTGCTGTTTATTTTTGCTGCCTGGACCTGTTTAGGTACCCAGTGTGTGCTACCACCTGACAGACTCAGCCTTCCATCCTTCCGTAGGTTGGTAAAATGAGTACCCCACTTGTTGGGGGCAATTAGCTAAATTGATAAATTGTATAGAAATATAAATGCTATTGCTATTGAAAGTTTGGTGGTGAGTGTTACGGCAGTTGTTTATTATGATACCTTGAGTCTCTTGCTGTCTCAATTTTCCAGTCATTTTTCAAAACTAGCAAATGGACCAAGAATTGAATCACTGGTTCAAGCTCTGAAATGAATTGGGAGCTTCATTCCCCACCCTAGTTTATACACAGGCCTATATGCTAATTGCTGCTCTCCACTAGAGTAGAACCATTAAAGCAAATACTAGTTAGCCAACATTTATGCAAATCCCATTACTTCAATGTTTTTAGTCAATTGGGACTAGCCTTAATAATAAAAACTGAATACGTTTTTAGAATATGTTTTGAGAATGTAATTGCATACCAAATTTGTATACAATTACATTGTATACAATACCAAATATGTTGGTTATGGGGCCTTAGGGTCTGATGGTAGCTGCTTGTGCTGTCATACTTTGAGACTCACCTCTACCAGCTAAAGTGCTTTACTGCTTTGACAGTTTAAAAATGCCCACAAGCTATATGTCACCAAACTGGTAAAGGGAAGACTGTTGCCCAGCCTTAACTCCAAAGTTCTGGCTGAAGGTATATCTATCAGAATCTGAGAGCTTGGACAAGTTATTTTTCTGGACTACAGTTCTCAGTATCCCCAAACAGTATTGCTATTGGCCAAACTGGACAGAGGATACAGGGAGCTAAAGTCTTAAAGGTATCTTCTCCATGTCTGAAGAAATTTACACTTAGCTCAAATAAAAACTAAATAGTTATTTTCTTCTTCTTCAGACACGTGATGCAGAATGAGCCAACTTTGGAAAAGAATGTTAATGTTACTGAGTGTACAGAGTGTAACTCATAAAAACCTGTTTTATTAAAGAAGACAAGCTAGTGGCAATGAAAAATACTACAGACACTGAAATCATGAGGGGAAAAGTTTACTAAGGGAGAATTAAATGAAGAATTTTCAAAATGAATAGACATAGATATGACATATGTCTGTTCTACAGGAGCTAGAAATTAAAGAGAAGCAAGTGACAGAAAATGCAAACAGAAGAGTATGTTATGTAGACATATGAATGGTTAATTGCTTTCAGTTTGTTCCATTAAAGAAGTCGTCTACTGAGAGGTGCATTTTGAAGTAGTATGGTGACAGAAATGACATAAAATGTGGAATCATAGAGGGGGGGAGGTGATTTTCAAGCAATTTGTAGAATGGTTTCCATAGCAGCTATCTTTTCATCATTTCTTGCCAGTTATCTTTTCATTATTTTACACATACATACAATGGCAAGATCAAACCTTGAAAATTTAAAGTTCAATCTTAGGCATGTCTGCTTGGAAATAATTCTTAATGAGTTCAGAGGGATTTACTTTTGAGTAAGTGTGCATATGAATGCATCCTAAATCAGTGAGAAACACATGTATCAAGAGGAGTGTTAGTATGCCCTACTACCCCTCCTCACAAAATCTCATAATTGGAAATATTGGACACTTTTCAGAGTCAGATTGGTTGGGGCAAACAAAAAAGGTCAGCTAGAGGTCACAATGACCTGGGATGTGTCTTAGAAATATTTTGGTAAGCAAGCCCATATTAGGATTGTTTGGAAGCCCCTCAGTAAATACAGTCATTAAGGAAGTATGTGCTAATCCTTTCTTTCAGCTTTGGGTGCCTTAACAAATGATTAATTCAATCAAACAATTAAGTTTCCATTCCCAAATCCAGTCCTAAGGAAATATCTCCTATACCCCCTCCTGTCCAACTATGTGAGGTTGTTGTAAACCCATCAGTTCCTATCTCCCAGCCATTAACACAATGATTTGAGTTTCAGTTTCCTTTGTCTATCTTGTGGGAAAGACATCCAGGCTTTGTCTTAACCAGAGTACCCCTTCAGGATATGAAATAGGGTATAAATATTAATCCCCTGACAATACAAAGGTGCACCATGGTGGAACCCAGCCACTCTCTCTCTTGGGGAACCTCCTGTGCCACCCTGAGATGCCTTTCTGAGTCTCTTCACAGCACAAAACTCTACTCTTCAACACTGGTAACTATCTCCCTATATTCCCCAAGTCTCTTCCTCTATCTAATCCTTCTGCTACACTCTGCTTTAGCTTTGTATGATTCTTAAGAAGGTGTGTTGTATGTGTGAGTTCACTCTTGTTATTTCCAATTTTAAAATAAATAAATATTTCAGTGGTTCTTAGCCTGTGGTTTAGGGCCCCTAGGGAGCTGTGATGTCCTCATAGGGGGTCCATGAAGGCTTGAAGGCTGCTTGGCCATCTTAACTGGTGGATTTTTAAAAAGGAAATTTACACTATAACCATAACATTGTGTGTGTCTATATCTGTACTTCCATATAGAAGGTATACTGTAGTATAGTATAGATTTTGTACTAGTGTCCATCTTTCTTAAAATATGCTCTAGAGATCTTTTAAATAGATAGAATGATGATAGATAAGATACTTGCTCACTAACTAAATTTACACATACATTTCAGAAGTCAGTGAAATATCTGTAGCTCAATATAGAATGGTTTCCTCCACCCAGAAAAAAACAAGTCATTGTTTGAGATGGAAGAAGAAATCAGCTTATATCTCAGAGCAGTGTCTCTGCCTACTCCTTTTACAAAACAACATATGGGTACTTGATTGGTAAGAGTGGAGCTTATAAACATTAATGAAAATGGCTAGCATGCTAAAGTTAGTTGTCAATTTGGAACACTGTAGCTATGAATGAACAGCTATGCTTTTTCTGACAAACCATGGAGTAATAAGATCAGACACAGAAAGCTGGATTGGTGAAGGGCCACTTTATTTAACCTAAAACCTATTTAAAATAAATAAACTTGGAAAGGAGCAAAAAGAGGGAAGCAACCTCATGTAGGATCAGCTGAGGTAGACATCACCCCTTGACTTCTTCCCCAGCTTTCCCTGAGGGCAATCCAGTAGCTGGGTGGCTCCTTACCCAGCTATCAACAGCAAGTCAGACCTACAGAACTTCCCCAAGTTGCAGGACTAAAAGTGAGGGCCAAGTCCCCAGGCCAGCCCCAAGAGTAGTCTCCTTTCCCCAGCCCCTGGGTCACAGGACCTAAAGAGGCAGTTCCAGAGTCCACCCCTTCACTAAAACGGTGCCAAGGTGTTCATCATGCCTGCTACTTCTCTCTTGCCACTACCTGCCAAGTGAGTGTGTATTTGAGGATTCCACCCTTAGCCAATTGTTAAAGTCCACCAGATACAGTGTGGGGTAGGCAAAACTCCAAGGTAAAAGCGGGGGGAGGGATCCTACCCAGCCCTGAAGCCCTGGTGGTGCAACGGTTAAATGCCAGTACTGCAAGTCACCACGCTGCAAGTTCGATTCCAGAGGGCTCCAAGGTTCACTCAGCCTTCCATCCTTTCATAGGTTGGTAAAATGAATACCCAGCTTGTGGGGGCAATTAGCTAACACACATTGGAAACTGCTTAATGCAGTGTATATGTGTAAATTGCTATTGCTTGAAAACAATTTGTAAGCCGCTCTGATAGCCTTGTGGCTGAAGAGCAGGTTATAAATAAATAAATAAATAAAACCAGCAAAACTCACACTTCTCTGGAGGCAGGATAGTGGGTGGAAGCTCACAGCACCAAAGAGGGAACAAGAAGAAAGGAGGACTTCAAATATTCTGACTCCAACCTACTCTTCTGACATTCACATACCTGATGAATTTACACTTGACCTCTCTCCATAGGAAGCCAGCAACAGCAGCTCCTCCGCCTAAATGCATCATGCCACATGGGAATGGACATAAATTTTTGTAAAAATCTATCAGGTGGCATGTAGCTCCTTAACATTCTACTTTTACTTCATAGGCAACGGACCTCCAAAATTTACTGCTATAATCTCAGGAATGCACAATGGCAACAGCCTGTGTGAAGCGTAAGGGCAACTAATATTCATTTGCAGGTTAGAAGGAAAGAAAGAAAGATGATCAAAGCTGATTTTTTTAATAAAAAAAGTAAAAACGTCTGCCCACCCCTCTTTAGTTGTATAAAAAACCCAATAATTTGTTCCCCCCAATGCTATCTAATATTAATTTATCTTTTTAACAACATTCTGTGTCTTTAATACCAACAATCACAACTTATATTCAGTTCTGACATTCATAGGAAAAGATATCAATTAGAAATGTGTAACCCAGTTGCTCTTCAGTAATTTAACCAAAATAAAAGGGTGTCTTTTCTGGCCTTGTAGGAAAAAAAATAGAGGGGAAAATGAGCTGTACGTGTGTGACACATGAGTTACCATGGAAACTGATAAGGTGGTATTATTTCTAATGCAAGACAATATGATCACAATATGACCTAGCTCAATCTGAACTTTAGAATATGAGTCTAAGTGGTAGTCCATAAGTTGAAAACTTTGCTCCCACTAAAATACATATGCATGTGTGTGCACACCGACACACACACACACACACACACACACACACACACACACAAATAGATTGAATTTCACTGCAACACACACTACTGAAAGAGAAATGTTTGTATCCTCATCTGCAGCTTTGGCTAGCTGTTGAGTTTTACAAATTACAGTATTTGACTTTAAGCTGCTAATGGTTACCATAGAAACCCCAACTCTTTTCTTCCCTTGATATTCCTTGAGCATGAGGACTGACTGTAACAAAGGCAAAGGTGAACGATTCAACAAGACATGACTTCAAGAGAACACTCAGTTCCAGGCTACAGGTTCAGATGACCTTGTTATATTTAGCCTCAGATGTGAAGATGGTTTGGTGAAAGTACTTGGAGAATGACAAATGCATATAAGAATCAATCCATTTATCCAGGTGTTAGTCTGGGGCTAGTACCTGTGTTGAGAAACAAAACTCTGTATGTATTCATATTTAGGCAGAACTGGAAAAAGTAACTTTTTGAACTGTAACACATAGAATTATCCACCTAGTATGGACATTGATCATGATGGCTGCAAGACTGTGGCAGTTATAATCCAGAAACTTTTCCTAGCCTCCAACATGTAGTATAATTTATACCTAAATACCCCAAAGACACCAGATTTTGTCTCATCTTGGACCCTAAGCTGGATCAGCCCTAGTTAATACTTGGATGGGAGACCACCAATAAATTCCAGATGTTGCAGGCTGTATATCAGAGGAAGAAACTGGCAAAGTCACCTCTGAATATTCCTTGCCTAAGAAAACCATATGGAATTCATGGGGTAGCCATAAGTCGACAGATGAGAAACACACACGAGAGAGAGAGAGAGAGAGAGAGAGAGAGAGAGAGAGAGAGAGAGGAAAAGGTATGTACTAAAAAGACTACTTTTTTATTATATGATGAGCTTTTGTTGATGTATGTAAACTCAGTTCTTCAGATGCAATGCAGACTGATATTAAAGCCTCAGATTAAAAGGCACACACACACACACACACAATTGTGGGAGTGGGGTAGAATGTAATAGGATCTAGCAAGATGCAAATCATGTCGCTTCCCCTAAATTTTCAAAGGGGTGGATGAGGTGCTAACAGGTCTTTCAGATCTTTACAGTGGTCAATTAGTGTTGAGGTGTGAAGCAATACACCTATTTACCAAAGGAAGTTTCCCTGACTTTAAATCTTTCTCTGAGAAGATTTATCTTGATGCAAATGCAGTCACAAGAATTCTTGTATTAATATATGTTTGTTGTTGTTAACTGCCGTCAAGTTAACCTTGACTTATGGTGACCCCATGAATAATCTTGGAGAGCCACCACTACACAATAATTCCATGGCATAACCACAACCGCTTTACAATACAGTTGTGCCTTCATATTCGCTGGGGTTTCCAGGACCCTACTTGGATACCAAAATCTGTGAATACGTAAGTCCGATTATATACAATGACATCGCAAAATGGTATCCTTTACATAAGATTGCAAAATCAAGGCTTGCTTTTTGGATTTTTTTTTTTTTGAGAATATTTTCAAGCCATGAATATTAAATCCATGGATACCAAATCCGTAGATATGGAGGGACAACTGTATAAATGCAAAAAGGCTGCCATGTCTGGTGGATCTGTAGTCTGAAGTTTCCAGTTTTTATGCAAAGGTTTTCATGTAACCACACATAGAAAACTGAGATAAAGGCTTCTAATATTTTGCAAGAACCACAGAATAAGGAAGATTAACAGTTCTCCACAAATGCCTCATTTACCTCAGGTAATTTCTAGCAGCACGTATGAAACTGTCTTTAAACTGTCTTTAAATGTTTCCAGAATGATGGTAATTGACAAATGTAAACTTGTAGGTTGATTATCTGGTGACTACCCTAATACCTCCCCAAAGTGTGATTCTTGCAACCATGTCTCAAAAACCAAATACCCTAATACTTATCTTCAGCTTTTCACCCATAAAATCCCTGAATTGTCAGTTTCAGTGCTTGTTTGGTGCACATTCATAATTTCAAAATAGATAGGCTGATAAAATGCAGCTTTGACTGACCTCATTGCCAATTGGCAACCATTAAATTGCTCCATATTCTGTCCTAATAGTAGCCTCTTGCCCTGAGTACAGGTTATGTGCTGTGGCTCACCTGTTTTTTAAAAAGAGTGATCCATATTTTTTCATGATCTACATAATCAAAGGCTTTGCTATAATTTATAAAGCGCTATGTGTACCATGAAGCTATTGTCTTTGTTCATACCTCTGCTAATGGATTGGAATTTGTGAGTATAATTCAATTCAGCTGTTTCTCTTTTTAATCTTCCTTTGTAATTTCCATATTCAAGGACTGTAGCCTGTAAATCCCTTACTGTATGTCCAGGAAGGTCAAAAGGTTCTACAATGGTTTGAGGGTATCACCTCAAACTACAGTACCTACCAAAGGAGGTGAAGAAACAAATCAACAAGGCAAGATTAATACCCAGGAACCATCTACTACAAGATAGACCAAAAACACAAAATGACAGAACACCCCTAGCTGTCACCTACAGTCCCCAGCTGAGACCATTCAAATGCATCATCAATGAGCCTCAAGCAATTCTGTAGAATAATACGGCCTTCTCACAAGCTCTAGGGGATGGCCTGCAGATGGCATCCAAATCTTAAACAACTACTCACAACAGGATATATAGTATGGATGGTACTACAGGGACAAGACCCTGCCAAAACCCTAGATTCCAATTCTGTCCCATATCTACTCTGGGAGCAATATTATAGGGGACAATAGCATTATTCACAACATCAGAGGTGCATTTACTTGCTCCTTCTTTAATGTGATACATGCCATCATCTGCCAGCAATGCCCCTCTACACTCTACATTGGACAGACAGGATATCCCTACATAAGAATATTAATGGACACAAATCTGACATTAGAAATGGCAATACCCAAAAAACCAGTTGGATAATATTTCAGTTTTCCTGAACATACAGTAAGAGGCTGAAGTCCTTGAATAAGGAAATTACGAAGAAAGACTAGAAAAAGAAACAGCTGAATTGAATTATATTCATAAATTCTAATCTATTAGCAGAGTTATGAACAAAGACAATGGCTTCATGGCACACTACATATATTAATACAAGAGTCCTTGCTACTGCAGATATAACAAAAAGAATCTTCTCTGAGTTTTGAACTCAAGGTAACTGACTAATTGTAAGCAGATTTCTTGCTTTTGCTCATCCACTGTAACTGGCAACTGTAAATATCTGAAAGACCAGTATTAACTCACCTACCCCTTTGAAATTTAGGGCAAAGAACATGATTTACATCTGTCTGAATCCTATTGCATTCTATCCCATCCCCGCAACCATATAAATAAGGGTTTTTTAACCTGAGTTTTTAATGTCATTCTGTATTGCATCTGAGGAAGTGAGTTTATATCCATGAAAGCTGATGCTAAAATAAAAATCAGTTAGTCTTAAAGAGTGCTGCTACATTCCTTCCCCCCTCCGTTCCCCTTCCTCCTATTTATGCTGCCAGAAACTAACATTGCTTCTTCTTTCAAATCATTAATATATTCCATGTGTGTGTGTGTGTGTGTGTGTGTATTTGTAGATATACAATAAAAAAAAATAAAGAGAGAGACACTACAAATGAGGAAAGCAAAGAAGAGAAGAAAAAGCAAGAAAATAAAGAGAAGAGCAAAGAAAAGAAATAAGATGATTTCCAATCTTCCCTATGGTGATTACAAATGCAGACAATTTTTCTTAGCTTCTCCAATTGCATCCATAGCAATTCACTTCTTCCAATAACCTATTCTAGTTAATTAATAATATCACAACTCACCAATATATTTTTCTTTCCCGGTTTATAATCAGGGTCTCAACTCACATATTCTATCCATTTATTTTAAGTTCAACAGCTCCTACTTCTATTCTCTTAATTAGTTTTAAAATGTGCCATATCCTTCCCAGTTAAGCAAACTAAAGTATTTGGAATAATCTTTATATCTAATATATCTTATACTCCTAAAACATCTGTAAAAACTTGTAGCATCCATACCTCTATTTCTCATAAATGTCTACAGTCCCTTTACATATTCCAGTAATTTTCCAACCTCTTATTAAAATAATACCTCCTTTTAGTCATAAACTAGTCCAAAACTCTATCTAAGAACATATATTACCATTATGCATCTCTGTATTGTAATTAAATGATTCTATAACAATTATACTTCCTTTAATACAGAATCATTTTATAGGCCTATAATCATTAAAACCTTATTCATTGATTCAATCCATATATCATACTCAAAAGATTCTACAGCAACTCTACACCCTTTCAGGGAATTCTTTTTATAGACATTTTCTTCACAATCCTAATATAATCCAAATCTCATCTAAGGCAATTATCATCCAGCAAAACTCAGCGTATAATATCCCTTAACCCAGCAGTATGTTTTAGCCAGAGTTCTTAATCCAATTTAATCATTCTTCCTAAATTTACACTTAATTTTATATTTCACTCTGGTTTTTCCCCAATATCTAACATACTTGATCATTTCTCTCCACCTTTTTACATCAGATCTCAATACCGGCCTTTCAAGGAATGGAGACCTCATTCTAAATCATACTTTGTTTTTCTTTCCCAACTTTCTCCCCATCAACACCAAACTCAATTTGACCACTACCAGTTCTTTCTCAGTTCCACTCCCCATAATCATTTTGATACACCATCCCATCTGCATCCATCTAAACCTCAGTCCCATATTCTAGTTCTTTCTTAAACTGGTCTTCCATTTCTATTTTCATTCTTTTGTTCTTCACCACCAGGTTGGCCAGATTCTTCTTTTCCTCTTCATTTGCATCTCAATTTTCCACTTTGGCATCAGTTGATGCATCTTCAATCTCTCGTTTCAATGTTTCTTTATTCCATCAAACTCGGTTTTCAAGTCATTCTTAAGATCTAATTTCAAATTCTTGAATTCCTGTCTCAGTCTATATCTCATCTGTTTCAACTCTTCCAACAAAATCTGTAAATATGCTGAAGAAGGATCTTCTGTATCTGCAGCAGTTGCAGGGTTAAAAAAAAAATAGAAAGCAAGCCTCTGGCACTTTAAAGTATCATACAGTTTTCATAGAAACACTACTGTCTGGTTCCTTATCTTCATTTAATGTAAGATAAACAACCCATTTCTCATGCTTCTCACACCTCTTCCTGTAGGAATAAACTCTCCCCATAGGAACAAATTACTGCCCCACTGTACTTTCTTTAAGCCAATTTTTTTTTTTACCATTTCTCTTTTTTAAAAAACTTGACTCTTGCAAAAAAAGAGTGCTCTTCTCCCCACCCCATCTCATTTCAAGAAAAAAATAGAACTCGCCAAAGTTATATTTAAACCACCATCAGGAAAACTGCTTCAGAAACAAATTTAAGCCATTAAGTCATTAAAGATGTTTAAAGGGTTGTCTATATGGTGAAAATACTTTGCATAGAATTCATGGAGAGTACAACTTATCTTGATGAGATCCCATGTCAATCCAACATATTCGGAAGGAGGGGGCCCCAAACCTCTAAAAACTATGCAGGAAAAGCCTTTGTGACTTTTCCCAATGTTTTTTTTTTTAAAAAAAAACCTCTATGGGGAATGTGCAGTCCCATTCATTGGGACAACTGATTCACTTTGCTGTGCATTCCTGATAAGAGCAAAAGTGGAAGGATGTTTGGTCAGATGTGCACTGGGGGTGGAGCTTGCCGACAAGGCAAGTGCCCTGAACCACCATTTTGGATTTTCACCATAGTGATCATGCATTGAGATGATGAAACAGCCTTTTTTCTTTTTTTCTTCTGCACCTTGGATATGGCTTTAAAAAAATACTGTTCAGAGGCGGCAACTGATGACAACACTAGAGTGAAGCCTTGCTGGCCTTATGTTCTTTTCCAAGCATGCATAAGCAGTTTGTGGAGGTTGTTTCCTGGGGCTCCTCACTACACACCACTTGCTTTCAATCAGTGATCTTCTCTGGAGTAGGGCATATAGTGATCCTATGCACACGTGGGCAATCCCATGCCCTCTTCCTTGTCTGGAGAGAGTTTTGTCCCCTAATTAGCCAACAATCCTGTTGCTTAGCTTCCTCTGCTTGGAGCTCAAGCAAAGGTGTCTAATGCACCATATCTCCACCCAGAAGTCCCTTTTTGAGGGGGAAATCTTATACGTTCACATTTCCTTTCTCCATTAAGTTCCTCAAGACACTGTCAGAATAAACTCTTATAGCACAAAAGGGAAAGAAAAAAGCACAGTGTTTACATTTAGGAGATTATCAGATGTGCCAAATATCGCACAACATGGATCACAGGAGATCGCTAAAAGGCTTCCTCATCAGACAACATCATCCCTGTCTTGTTCTCCCCCCATGCTGCCTCTGTTCTGTACCTGTTTTCCCTTATTGATGGTTTAAACCAAGAATAGATCGCCCATTCTGTTTCTGAAACAGAATCACATGAGGTCACAGGGAGGTCCCTGCTGAACACTTCTGGGAGCGATTGGGATGAGGAGGTGACATTTCCCCCCCTCCCCAGGTTACTTTTAAAATTTAAAGTGTGTTCTGGTGCTAGGTTTTTTTTTTTTTTTTTAATGTTTCCTTTCCATTTTATTTTTAAATTTCCCACATGATCATTCTCTTGCGAGAATGGCCAGGATTTGCTTTACAGGATGTAAATGCAGCTTTGTGGTGGCTGAATTCACTCCTGGCTTGCTGAGGGGAGGGGAAACAATTTCTATCTTGGTATAAGGTAGGTGTTTGAAAAGTTTTTCTTTTAAGTGTTACAGGGACAGGAGTGGATTGGTTGGGGAGTTACCGAGAAAGGGATGGTAGTAAAGGGACCATCTGATAACCTCCTTAATCTTTTTTTTCCATCTTGGAAATGAATTAGCTTTGAATTGCCATCTTTGCATTTCTTTTTACTAGAAATGTTTTTTCTCACTTGTTTGTTTAACATACACAGTAGGATGATTCTAGTTTTGGATTTGTTTCCAAACACATAAACTCATTACTGTCTACACTTCTGTTGCTATGGGTTAAAGCTGAATTTAGTACCATTGGTTATGTATGTAGAAACATATGAGTTACTATTTACCTTTATGTGATAAAAATACTATGAATGACTGTGAATGTGTGTACTATTGTTTTCCTAGGACAGAAAAGAAGACACACACAGACACAGAGATGATAAACTATGCTCATACTCATGGAAATACCTTGAAAAAGCTTCACACCACACAAATTTGAAGATCTTATCATGAATATTGCTGGAGTTCCAATAGCATGTACAACTTATGTCCCCTTCTAACTCTGTTTCCAGATTCGCATAGATGCCCACAGGTACACTAGGAAAGTACAACTACCGTATTTCCTTGGAACAGCAAAGAATATCAAAGTGATAGAAAAAAGTGAAGTTAAGGTGCAGCTTCGTGTGTGTACCCCCCGAACTATTCCATCTCCATAAAGAAGCCAAAAACTGTCAAAGGAAAAGTGAAAAACTTGAAAATGTATTACATTGCAAATGGGAAGGTCTGGATGACTCTAGAAGCCATTTGAACCCCTACAGCTGTCTGGAGGCTTCTCAGTACACAGAAACACTTTTGGAAAATCTCATTTAAGAACAAGTGAGAATTTGGTTTCACTTTGGTTTGGACCAGAATTTTTTTTAATTGAAAATTCCTTCATACTTGGAATGGAATGAGCAGTGGGGATGATATAGAGAAACGAGAAGTAACAGATTTGAGTATTAAAATGTACACGAGTCTCTATTTTTTGTTTACTTGATTGACTGATTTATATCACATCTTTCTCCCTATGCAGAATCTACTGCAGCCCACATCATTTGAAATTATTTATACAAAAGGTTTTTTTTTAATAATAATAATAATAAAATGACAATTCAATTAAAAGCTGAAGATTAAAACAATATAAAAAGATCATAATAAAAAAGATAAAAAATAGCCTCAGCACAAACCCTTTGTGTTAACATAGGTTTTGAACGAAAGGCCTGCCTGAATGAAAAAGGTCTTAACCTGCCAGTGAAGGGAAAGGAGAAAGAGCACCAACGAAATATCCCGCAGGAGGAAGTACCACAATATGGAAATGTGTACGTATCCGATCTTATTCATCTTGAATTAGAGTTGCTGCCTCTGTTTTTCCCTGAGGCCTGTAATTTTTAAGGCCTATATTGCTTGCTGGTACAACATTGCCTTTTAGACACTAAGGAGATTTTCAGACGCGATTTTCAGCAGTATATATTCCAAAACAGCTCCATTGCTGCCACGCGGCAGGGGAGCAGTTTCGGATGACACTGTTCCTCTGCCAAACCCCTCCGTGTCACTTCCGCATCATATTTCACTCACGGGCAACAATTGTGAATGAAATATGACGTGGCTTCCTCCATTCTGTCACAGAAGTGACACGGAGGGGTTAGGCAGAGGAACGACATCGTCCGAAACTGCTCCCCTGCCACGTGGCAGCAACGGAGCTGTTTTGGAATATATACTGCTGAAAATCGCATCTGAAAATCTCCTAAGGAGAGCTATAGTTATTGGATTTATCTGGAGCAAATGGAAGACAATTTCATTTCAGATCACTTTTCAAGAATTAATTTAAATTCATAAATTTCTTCAGATTCAGCACAGAAAGAACTTTTTTTTAAAAAAAAAATCAAATGTGGAAGAAAGTATAACTGATAGCTCACTGCGATCTGGAGATAACATATTCCTATACAGGCAGCCCTGACTTTCAATATCTTGTTATCTCATGACTCGTTCTTTCGATCCTTTAAAATTATAATCAGAACCCATTAATCTGATGCATAGTCTGTTCATTTGATGATGTGTCAAATTAATGGGTTCTACTGTTGCTATGGGGGATTTCACTCTGGTAATTATAAGGAGGGAATGTAAAGGCATACTGGGGAAATGAAAGGAAGAGAGTTCAAAAGCAATTGATCCTTATCTCATGGGGGAGAGGAGGAGGAGGGTGAATTTGGCAACTGGAGGGCTAAGTCAAGGGAGCAAGGAAGGAATTGAAGACATGGAGTGGAGCTGGCGGAAGCAGGACATGGGAATCTTGACTTTCCCTTTAAGGTTCCTGAAACACGGAGAATTTTCTTTTGGTTGTTCACTTAGATGTGCACAGTCAAATCCACAGCTCAGTATTTGTTATAATACTGTCTAGAAGCCTCACAATTCTCCAATCTTAATGCACAGAAACTCACCTGAATGCACAGAAATTCACCTGATCAGAAAGACACCTTAGATGTCTGGCAGTTAAAGCAAAATTGCAGACACTTGCAAAAAGATTAATGTTCCCAGCCTCTGCTTCTTATGTTCACAGTCATGTGCACACACATATATCTGCAGTCTTCCAAGCTGTAGGCTCCTGTAGCTTTTAAAAAGCTCTCCACACTTTCTGTGGCATATGCACGAGGGGCCAACTCTCCCCTCCAGCCTTTTTTCTCCTATAGTAGAAGTATTTATACAAGAGATTTGTTTTGAAATTGTTATCCTAAGAAATTGCAGAGCTGCTCCTGTGCTTGCTTCAGTTTTGTCAAGTTGTTTTATTCCACAAAAAAGCAATAAAACATAATTTTCCATATCACCCCCACCCCCCAAAAAAAGCTTTAAAAACCCATTTAGATATTACAGGTATATTAGTGTATCACACACATCTCATTAAGAGATTAAAGTATTTTCAATGTAAGCTTTTATACATTTTATTTTACTTCTGTTTATATATAATGTGTTAATTTAGCTTTTGCATGCATTCAGAAATGATATATAGTGTGTTTACATTTCTTGTCAGTCAAAATGCAGTTGGAAGCTAAAAGAAACCGGGTTTCACTTTTCAACCAAGTCTACTTTCTGACATTGGTCCAGTCCCTAACCTGATAGAAGTGGGGGCTTCCTATATTAGGCTAAAAAGAGAACCTGTTGCTGCTGTCTTTTTGCATGTAACAGGACACTTGCCAATGCTGAGCTTCCATGGTTTGAAAATGGGAGACTCGTACATGTTTGGACAACTCAAAATAAAGAATTCAAATGCCATTCCCAGGTTAATTATATTTTCAAACTTCACTAATCACTTGATATTTGAAGGTATGTCTGCCTTTATTTCAGAAGCATTGTGAGAACCAAATATCCATGTGGAATCAAAAGAGCAGTGAATTACATTCACCAATGGTGGCATGTTTTTCTAGTTTAATTAGTTGTATATTTCTCAATGTGTATCTCAGTAGGTACTTCTGAAATGATGTTGGGTTTGTTAAGTAGTCTGGCAAAGCACATTATTTGAAGTATATTCTTCACATACTGGAATATAGCATACCTACATTTGATTCAGGAGAAGGAAGAAGTGTTTTGAATTTTTTTCCTTTGGAGCTAGGGAACAGAATTTTCATCTATCTATCCTATCTATCTATCTATCTATCTATCTGTCGGTAAAAGCTGCCCTGAAAACACGCATCAGTGATCCAGGATTACACCCTTGTTATAGGAATTTATCAGACGTGGCAAAAATCATAAGATTACGATGTCTGGGTAGCATGAATGACTGTGGCTATTGCATGAAGTCGTCATCATCATGTGGTTACTCCATGCCCCAGCCATGAAAAAGCCATCACTTATAATTTGACAGGATGAACCACCGATAGATGATAAATATCACTTTTTTTGTGCTATTGAAGGTGTGTGGAAACATGTCCCATCATAATAGTGAGATTACAGCATGAATGGGCAGTCCTAAGCAAGAAAACATCCAGGTGAAAACACAAAAATGAAGCACAGATTGCTCTTTTTATTAACTGTTCCCTTTAGTTTGGACATTTTAATGTTTGTTTCATTGCTTGTGTGTCCATTTACTTTGTTAATTAAGGGGGTTTAGGAGTTTTAAGCCTGTCCACGTCTTCTTGCAAGAACCACTGAAATCTCGCCCATGCTGAATTGCGGAAGTAAACTCCCATTCTTAAAAATGCTAGTGGTTGTCACATGATAATTTTGTGGCATTTCTTTTGTGTGGTTACAGCAGCTATGTGTGATAATAAGTGTTATAATGGCACAATGTTTCCGTTATCTTCATTAGTGGAATTACAACATTTTTAGACAATAGCCTGTTAAAGTCCATACAGAGTGTTGCATCACCTGTAAATGACTTAGCAAACTTGCACTTTTAGGAGCACAGTGATTGGCAGTACCTACTATATTAACACATCATTGTCCTGCAATCTTATTTATGTGATTGAATGCAGACATACAGGATGCCATCAGCAGTACAATGTACACCACTGACCTGTGTACACACTTCAGTAACCATAAGTCTGCAATCCTGACCAGGAAGATAGAGGAACCAGCTAGAGGCATTAAAACTCTGAATTTCACAGCCTCTCTGATTTTTCCTTCTTTGGTATTGAGGTGTCATCTCCTTCAGCATTTTGGACAAAAGGGAAAAATTTAGCACCTATAGACTTGGGACTTTAACAGCATAGTCTCAATATCAGCATCCACTAAAGAAGGCTAGAAACATAGTTTTCTAAACTGCCACCTTTTATGCAGCTCAGTTTCATCTTTAGTAGCTGAAGAAAGTGGAAGCTATAGCATTTTACTTATGTTATAATTTTCAGTTCTGTTTGTTAATTTTTTCAATGAATTCTTGTGATTAGCTGCATCCTTCTGAGATCCAATAAACTTGAGAAGTCTTGTTGGGTTGTTTTTTAATAACACACACACACACACCATATGCCAGGAGCAGATGTACATTTAGGTGTCACTCTATCCACCAGCCTTCTCCATTTTCATTTATTAAAAATCTTATTTATGTCCTTTTCTGTACTGTGGAAGTTCTTTCTCTCTCAACACCACACTTTAATAATTGCTCAAAGAGTTTTCTACTGTGTGAATACAATGTTGCTTTCTTACTTTCCTTATGTAAGGTTTATTGTGACTTTATTAGTATTACTTACCCTCATACCCCTGGTCCCATATCTGTAATAAACTGGCAATATTTAATAATTGGGTCAAATGTGGCCTTCCACACAGTGTTACCATTAAAGCTGGAAAATTCCAACAAATTGCAAAGACTGGCATTCAGACTCAGTCAGGTATGCACTTAAGGAGGGGCCACCCAAATTCCAAAGAAATGTTAATTTGCAAGGCAACTGAAGGTCTGAACACCTGGCTAATCCTATCAGCTAAAGCTGGGAAACTCAAACCTGTAACTGACCTCCATACCTTCACCCTCTCCCAAACAAAGCAGGTTGCTTCCTCCATTCAATCACAATGTATCCACACATTAAAATGCCATTAACATTATCTGGAGTGCCTTTGTCTTACCTTGAGCAGCTCTGAGAAGCATTGTCTCCTACTCTATATTCCATACTCTGGAGGAAGATACTGACTATAAAAACTCCTTCAAAACAATACTAATCTGTCTTCAGCTCTTCCTCCTACATCCATGCTGCCAATTTGCTGACAGACCTCAGAGCTCACTCTGAGACTCCATTGCTGTGTTTGCAGTTATTACTGGTTCTTGTTTGCTGGTCTTTGACCATAATCAATATTTACTTACTTACTGTTCTACAGGACAAGTGTTGTATCAACCACTGGAAACTCCCCTCACTATTCCTCTATCCCAATATTTTCTACTTATTTCTCTAGCCTTTTGTGAATGCCTGAAGCCTGAATGTGTGTGCAAATGTTGCTATCATTGTCTTTCTCAAATAAAGATAAATTATTGTACTATCTAGTTTAATATCTCCTCCTTAGTACTGGTAAACATAGGTCAACAGATCCTGTTATCTGTCACCCCTTCTCACATAGCCAAGCTGAGCACATTAATACCCCAAATTAATATCAGTATTTTGAGGGTCCTTAAGACCCCTGAGCATATAGAGTAACATTAGTGCCATGGCAAGTTTGGGAGAACAGTTCCAAAGTATGATATGCATAGAAAACATCTTATCACAGAGCAAGTCTGAGGTTCTGACAGACCAGAAGAGTCTTCAGTTTTCCAGGGCCAGTCAGATTTCTCTGTTTATTAAGCATCTATCTAGCAAAATTTATCAGTTTATTTCCATGTTCATATTTCTTATTCCAGCTGAATCTAGTTTTTGGAGAATGACTCACTATAGTATTTGCTCACTCACCATATCCTTGCTTAGCTTTGCCATAAACCAGTGCATCATCTACATAGCACAAGATGCCAGGTAAGCCTGTCACAATCTTCTTTGGAAATGGTCCTGTGCCAAAAATAGGTTGAGAAGGAGCCAACTGAAACAGTACCTTCCAAATGGACTGATGAAAGTAGTCAATGGAATAAATTATTTGGCAAGGAGGACTTGCCAAAAGCCATCTGTAGCATCCAACTTCAGAAAATATTTTGGCTCCAGATAACTGAACAAATATCTAATAAACTGCTGGAAGCAGATGTCTCTTTGCACATACACTTTTAATGAATCATGTAAGGTATAAACGTACACAGATTTTTCCAACTGGCTTTTGGTGCAAAAGTCATCCTTCTCTCTTGGCTTGCTTTGGTGTTTATATGGGCTGCCTTGGTTATTCTCTCCCAGATTTTAATGTTGTCCCACATGAAGGGATTCAACTTCTTTTCACACCCCATGTTATGAATATTATGATACTGCTTTGTTGGCTTTTAAAAACAATGTTGGGATTTTATTCCATTGATTGGGGATACATAAATGTTTCAGAAATATGCATGCATAACATACATACATGCTCTGAACAGGATGTTTAAGATGGTTCAGTAACTGGTTGTTAGGACTGGGCTGTGGGCAACAGATTGAAGTGAACCAGAAATTGGAAGGAGAGCCAATGGCCAGTAAGAATCACAGGGCAAAAGAGGAGACATTATGAAGAAGCCAGATAGAAATCAGAGCCAAAGAAAGAGCTGGGATGAAGGCAACCTAGGCAGCAGATTCCAAGAGTAAATCAAAGCTGGAGGACAAATCAGGAGCCAGGATGAAAGACAAACAAAACAGCAGTCCTGAAGACAAACCCAAAAGTCAGGAGCCAAGAGCAAATCAGACCTGGAGTGCAAGCCAGGAGGCAGAATCAGGAAGCAAGCCAGACTTCAGAGTGAAAGATAAGCATGAATACAAGAGTAAGCCAAAACTGACCTTGTTGACCACCCTAGGCTGAACTGGAACAGCTTTCTTATTCAGGATGATCCAGTGACAGCATGAGGCAGGGGAGTTAGTTCAGGGCCTGGAGGTGTACCAAAGAGAAATTTCCATTTGCTTTTCAAAAACTTACCATACACATAATGTCCACTTTCAGGCATGTCCTGACAGTGATTTGTTTTGTTTTTTAAAGAAGTAGTAGAGAATAAGAATAAATGGACAAACCTCACAATAGAATGATGTAAAACGTGGGGTTACCCCCAAATCTGGATTGGTCTCATGCTTTTTAATTCGTTTATCAATGATCTAGTCATTTATATTTATAAATGATCTAGTCATTCCATATTTCTGCATCTCACTTGCTTTCTCACCCTGTCATGGATTAGTATCAGGTTGTGGGACCTGTCATGTGGGGCCATTCTTGCATTGTTATTTATGGGAGGTTGCATTTTCCCCATACATGTTTTTGTATGCATTTTCTGCATTTGTCCAAGCATGCCCTCTCCCTCCTCCTCCTTTAGCAATTATATGCATTTTAACAGTTCTCATTCTTTTTTGGGAAAAAAATGTGCACATGGTTTTGTATACATTGACCTAGATCATGTATCATCAGATGCTGTGACAAGGATGGAGGTCTGTTGTCATAGCTACTTCTGCAAGCCCCTGTTCCCCCCCCCAAAAAACCCTACCTCTTAAGTCAGGCAACACACTGACTGAAGGGTTTCTGCTGCAGGTCAGGGAACTGAGAAATGATGACTTCAATGGTCTCCTGATTGTGGGGCACATTGAGACAGGCAGCTAGAGGCAGGCAGGGTCCTGAAGCAGCCGTTTGTCTCCAAACACCCAGCTACTTGGGGGGGATAGGGATTAAGTCGACACTTGCCCCTTATCTGTGGCAGGAAGTGGGGAGACAAGGATTCAGCATTCACCTATGGCAACCTCAATTTGAGTGGAAGGATGGACCGTACTGAACTGCACCAGCATCTGAGTGGATGGGGTGCAGCAAGGTAGGAAATCCTTGGGGACAGCGTCAGGTTGCAATCCTCTTCAGAAGCTATACAGCTTGAGGATTTGCAGTCAGATGCAGGCCTCCTAGCAGATGGCACCCGGGAGGCACCCCAGACACTGGGATTCCCCCTGGGGCTCAGGTGATTCACCCAGGGAAGCTGGGGGACAGGTCAGGGATGATCGTCTGCTCCAGCCAGTCCCACATTGGGTCTCCCCTTGTAGGTTCGCATACCCTAAGAAATAAATAACTAAATAGATAAGATAAATAAAGTGGCCCATATTTCAACCCAATTGTCTGTGTCTTGTCTCGTCATTCCATGCGTTGATCATTAACAGACACACCCCGGATCTGCAAGAATGGTAGATCTGAGGGAGGTGTTTTAATGATGGGCAGGGAGATGAGGGCAAGGAGTGGCCAGGGCGTAGGCATGCCCTGGCAGGGAGGAGGCAGGGGTGGAGCCCTTTGCCGCCCCTGGCCTCCTCCTCTTTTTCCTTGGAAGCGGAACCCACCCACCTGCCTCTGCCACAGTATGAGAGTTCTGGTCGTGTCAAGGGCCGGGTAGGAATTTTTACCTGCCCTTTTAAGGGGGGTGTTTTGCCTACCCCATACTGTCACTTTGGACTTGGACAATTGGCCTGGGTGTGGTTCACTAAATAGGTGGTCACTTGCAGGGAGTGGGGAGACAAGGATTTGGTATTCACCTATGGCAACCTCAATTTGAGTGGAATGATGGACCGTACTGAACTACACTGGCATCTGAACGGATGGGGTGCAGCAAGGTAGGCAATCCTTGGGGCCAGCGTCAGGTTGCAATCCTCTTCAGAAGCTATACAGTTTGAGGATTTGCGGTCAGATGCGGGCCTCCCAGCAGATGGTGCCTGGGGGGTACCCCAGACACTGGGAATCCCCCTGAGGCTCAGGTGATTCGTCCAGGGAAGCTGGGGGAGAGGTAAGGGATGACCGTCCGCTTCAGCCGGTCCTGCATTGGGTCTCCCCTTGTAGGCTCGCATACCCTAAGAAATAAATAACTAAATAGATAAGATAAATAAAGTAGCCCATATTTCAACCCAATTGTCTGTGTCTTGTCTCATTATTCCATGCATCGATCATAAAATGATGACTTCAATGGTCTCCTGATTGTGGGGCACATTGAGACAGGCAGCTAGAGACAGGCAGGGTCCTGCAGCAGCTGTTTGTCTCCAAACACCCAGCTACTTGGAAAGTGCTGCAGTCAGCATTTCATAGAACCCCAATGCACTACATCAAAAACTCTTCAGATGAGATGTTCCTGCCTTAAGAGGTAAGTTTTGTTCGGCGTGCGTTCTCAAATAAGGCTGCAGCATTGTGGATAGTGCATCTCCATGCCTCCAGATGTGAGGCCAGGGCGGACCATTGTTGGTGATCAATTTGGCCAAGCCTGAAATGTTGTTTCAGGGAATCCTTGTATTACTTTTTTGGAGCGCCCCTCTTACGCTGACCCATGGCGAGTTCACCATAGAGTACTATTTTTGGGAGGCGATGGTCCTCCATCCTAGAAACATGCCCTGCCCAGTGCAGCTGTGTTCTCAATATCATGGCCTCAATGCTGGTGGTCCCCAATATCATGGCCTCAATGCTGGTGAGCCCTGCTTGCTCAAGGACTGCAACATTCGTCACATAGTCAGTCCAGTGTATATTTAGGATTGTGCGTATACAGCACTGATGAAAGTGTTAAAGGAGTCATAAGTGGTGGCGATAGGTGACCCATGTTTCAGACCCGCAAAGGAGAATAGACAGTACAATGGCTCTATACACACTGATTTTTGTGCTTCACCTCAGGTGTTTATTATTCCAGACTCTTTTGTAAGGTCGATCTGTGATCGATCTCTTTGTCAATCTTGGCATCTGATTTGAAACCAATACAATTCTTTTAAATGACTAGTTATCGTTGGGCACTGCAACAGCTGTTTCTTTATGATGCCCAATTGTTCAGTGTGGTGGGGAGGAAAAGTGAGTATAAAGCAATACACAGTACAGCTTAAATACTCTAAAGGCACCAGATCCTGTCTGATCATAGACGCATAGAACCATAGAATTGAAAGAGACCAGAAGGGCCATCTAGTCCAACTCTCCTCCCTTCAGGAATACATAATCAAAGCACTCCTGACAGATGGCCATCCAGCTTCTGTTTAAAAACCTCCAAAGAAGAAGACTCTGCCACACTATGAGGCAGTGTGTTCCACTGTTGAACAGCTCTTACCATCAAGATGTTCTTTCTAATGTTTAGGTGGAATCTCTTTTCCTGTTGTTTGAATCCACTGCTCTAGATGTCCTAGCATCTGGACCCACAGAAAACCAGCTTGCTTCATCCTCAATATGACATCCCTTCAAAAATTTATAAATTGCTATCGTATCACCTCTGAACCTTCTCTTCTGCAGGCTACCCAGATTCCTAAGCCACTCCCCATAGGGCATGTCTTCCAGACCTTTGGAGCTGATCAGTGGCAGACCTGGTTAGGACTTGAATGGGAAATCACCAATTAATACAAGGTACTGTGGTTTATATTTCACAGGAAGGAACTGGCAAAACTATCTCAGAGTATTCCTTGCCTAAGAAAATCCAATGAACTTAATGGGCTTGTCATAAGTCATCAGGTGATGTGACAGCACACACACACACACACACAACAATATACATTGGGACAAAAACAAAAATCCAGCCTCACAAAATACACTGATGCAGTCTGAACTAGCACTGATCCAATAACAAACAGATCTTGAAAATTCCATAGCAACACCAAGTGCAGTTCCCAGTTGCTTTACGTATGCTCATTGCTCCACATGTAGCCATTCTTAATAAACATAGAATCACAGAATCATAGAGCTGTAAGAGACCACAAGGGCCATACAGTCCAACCCCCTGCCATGCAGGAATACGCAATCAAATCATTCCCAACAGATGGCCATCCTACCTCTGTTTAAAAACCTCCAAGGAAGGAGACTCCATCACACTATGAGGCAGTATATTCCACTTCTAAACAGCTCTTACTGTCAGGAAGTTCTTCCTAATGTTTAGGTGGAATCTCTTTACCTGTAGTTTGAACCCATTGCTCCGTGTCCTAATCTCTGGAGCAGCAGAAAACAAGCTTGCTCCATCCTCAGAATGACATCCCTTCAAATATTTAAACATGGCTATCATGTCCCCTCTCAACCTTCTCTTCTCCAGACTAAACATGCCCAGCTCCCTAAGCCGCTCCTCATAGGACATGGCTTCCAGACCACCCACCATCCTGGTCGCCCTCCTCTGGACACGTTCCAGCTTCTCAATAGCCTTCCTGAATTGTGGTGCCCAGAACTGGACACAGTATTCCAGGTGTAATCTGACCAAAGAAGAATACAATGGCACTATTACTTCCCTTGATCTAGACACTATAATCCTATTAATGTAGCCTAGAATCACATTGGCTTTTTTAGCTACTACATCACACTTCTGACTCATGTTCAGCTTGTGGTCCACTAAGACTCCTAGATCCTTTTCACATTTACTGCCCTCAAGCCATGTGTCACCCATCCTATATATGTGCATTTCATTTTTACTGCCCAAGTGTAGTATCCTACATTTCTCCCTGTTGGAATTCATTTTGTTAATATTGGCCCAGCTTTCTAATCTGTTCATATCATTTTGGATTCTGATCCCGTCCTCTGGGGTATTAGCTACCCCTCCTAATTTGGTGTCATCTGCAAACTTGATAAGCATACCCTCTATTCCCTCATCCAAGTCATTGATAAAGATGTTGAATAGCACTGGGCCCGGGACAGAACCCTGTGGCACCGCACTGGTCACTTGTCTCCAGGATGAAGAGGAGCCATTGGTGACTACCCTTTGGGTTCGGTCAGTCAACCAATTACAAATCCACCTAAAATTTGCATTGTCTAGCCTACAGGTTACTAACTTTTTTGCAAGAATATCATGGGGGACCTTGTCAAAAGCCTTACTGAAATCAAGATATACTAAATCCCCTGCATTCCCTTCATCTATCAAGTTTGTAACCTGCCCAGAAGTAGGAAATTTAAAGTCCCCAGCTTTCCTCATATCAAGTTCTGACCTGAAAGCATGGGAGTTCATTTTCAGTAAGGGCCAAAGAGTTGAGATTAACATTGGGTTGAATTCAAATCAGCCATGAAGTTTAGTTAGAGACCTTGGTTTTAGATGAACAGAGAGGGTGAAGAGACATCCTAACCTGACACTGTCATCAGTCTCATCACAAAGCATAAGAAACACACTTCTGCCTTTTCCATCACATCTGTTGTCACAGCATGAGGAACTGATCACAAGAAAATTTTTTTGAAGGCTCTTTGGGAATATCTCAGGATCTCAAGACTCAGAATTTCTCTAGAAATCTTCCTAGATTTTGTCTTTGGTCCCCCCCCCTCCATTTTTATAAAAATGAATTTGCTTTCTTTGTCCAGTTTTTGAATCAAACCAAGGGTGATAGTAGCAAGTTCAGTGCAAGACATTTTGATGTTTGAGGCAAAAACAAGAGGGTTCTCATCCCATTCCCTGTACAGAAGCTGAATGAACCAGAAATTCATCATCTCTTCAACATTGTCAATGGGGCAGAATTCTTCACGTCATTTGAAGGGAGCAGGCTAACTGGTGTGTGTGTAGGGAAGGGAGCTGAGGCTCTCTGTAGGACCTTCCTACCACCTGCAATATCTATCATGTGAGGTGGCCACTTCAATCTACCTAATGGTAAGGCCAGCCCTTTCCTTTCCTCATCTCCTACAAACTTATTTTGTCATTCCAAGACAATAAAAGGAAATGAGTTCCAGGATGCACTCAATTGCCCTGTTTGTCATTTTTTTCCTATGAAAAGTTCCCTGTCATGAATGGAAGGGGAAAGAAAAAAAAAGTAGCTCCCAAATGATAGAAAGAAAGAATGTTAAAATTTCAATCAGGTGCTGTATTTTTATGTATTATGCCAGAAAGGAAAGTGGCCAGGAATATCTTAGAACAGTATAGAGCATCTTATGTATAATAAAGAAAAGTGAAACCATTGTTTCAGACAAGAGGCAGATTGTATTTGCCAAGAGTGTTGGCAGTAAATGTTATAGCAACACCATATGCAGTTGGCAGTTGCCTTAAATATGCCTATGTCCCACCTGTGGCCATTCTCAATAAACTTGCCTAGAAGTAGGAAATTCTAAAGTCCCCAATTTCCCTAATATCAAGTCCTGACCTGAAAACATGGGAGTTAGTTTACAATGAGAGCTAAAGGGTTGAGGTTAACATTGTGTTGAATTTAAATCAAGGAAAGCCCATTCAGCCATGAAGCTTAGTGAGAGACCTTGAGCAAATCACTGTCTTCCAACCATCTGTATTTCCCATAGTGGTTATAAAGCTGAAGTGGGATAATTCACTGCCAAGCTAATAGCTAGGGAAACAAAATTGTTATCTTGTGGTTTGCACAGATTTGGCACATTGACATGATTGTTCGTGCATCAGCAGCAGCAGGTTTTGTGGTTTCATCCTATGCCACTCTCATACCAAAAGATGCTGGTAATCACACGGGAAGCAGTTTCATGGCTCCTTCATATGTCACTATCATTGCTTTCAGGCCATGAGACAATGCTAGTGTGAGAACAGAAGAAACAGTATCTGTGGTCCTTTAGGGTTCTCATGGGGGTACATATGTTGCCTAAAAACTATGGGAAGCAGCCACATGACATCTGCTCCACTACCACTGAGGTAAAGTAGAACATGGGCAAAAGCCCCCTGTTCAGAAGTAGCCTCACTACCTCAATAAATGATGAAGAGATTTCTGAAACAATGTAAACCATACTTATACCATACAAGCCTGTTTGGGCATTGAGTTCTTCAAGGAAGGCTCTTAGTCTTCACTCAGCCTTTATGGCATTAAGACATGTCTGGTAACAGTAAAAAGAAAAAAGAAAAAGGGGGGGTCGTTCTCAATTCAGAACTACTCAACACCTTCTTTGCCTCAGTGTTTTCAGAAAAGGGAAAGGGTGATCAACCTGAGGATAAGGGAACAGAGGACACAATAGGAGAAATCCAGCACAGAATAAGCAAAGAGGTAGTACAGGAATACCTTCTTAATCTAAATGAATTTAAATCTCCAGGACCAGAGGAACTACATCCAAGGGCATTAAAAGAGATGGCAAATGTAATCTCAGAGCCATTGGCAACAATCTTTGAGAACTCCTGGAGAACAGGAGAAGTCCCAGCAGACTGGAGGAGGGCAAATGTTGTCCCCATCTTCAAAAAGGGAAAAAAGGAGGATCCCAACAATTATCATCCAGTTAGTCTGACATCAATACCAGGGAAGATTCTAGAGCAGATCATTAAACAGAGAGTCTGTGAACATTTAGAAGGCAATGCCATAATCACAAAAAGTCAACATGGGTTTCAGAGAAACAAGTCATGCCAGACTAATCTGATCTCTTTTATTGATGAAATGACCAGCTTGGTACATGAAGGGAACACTGTGTATATCACATACCTTGATTTCAGTAAGGCCTTTACAAGGTTCCCCATGACATTCTTGCAAACAAGCTTGTGAAATGTGGGCTAGACAAATTAACTGTTCAATGGATTTGTAATTGGTTGATCGGCCGAATCCAAAGGGTGCTCCTCAGTGGCTCTTTTTCGTTTTGGAAAGATGTGACCAGTGGGGTGCCACAGAGTTCTGTCCTGGGCCCAGTGCTATTCAACATCTTTATCAATGACTTGGATGAGGGAATTAGGGGCATACTTATCCAATTTGCAGATGACACCAAATTAGGAGTAGTAGCTAATACCCTAGAGAACAGTATCAAAATTCAAAATGACCTGGATAGACTGGAGAGCTGAGCCAAAGCTAACAAAATGAAATTCAATACGGAGAAATGTAAGGTACTCCACTTAAGGTGGAAAAATGAAATGCATAGATATAGGATGGGTGAGACCTGGCAGAATGAGACTATGTGTGAAAGGGATCTAGGAGTCCTAGTAGACCACAAATTGAACATGTGTCAACAGTATGATGCAGCAGCTAAAAAGGCCAATGTGATTTTGGGCTGCATCAGTAGAAGTATAGTGTTTAGATCAAGGGGAGTCATAGTGCCACTCTATTCTGCCTTGGTCAGGCATCACCTAGAACACTGTGTCCAGTTCTGGGCACCACAATTCAAAAAGGATATTGACAAATTGGAGCATGTCCAGAGGAGGGCAACTAAAATGGTGAAAGGTCTGGAAACCATGCCTTATGAGGAGAGACTTAGGGAGCCGGGTATGTTTAGCCTGGAAAAAAGATGGTTAAGCGGTGATATGATAGCCCTGTTTAAGTATTTGAAGGGGTGTCACATTGAGGATGGAGCAAGCTTGTTTTCTGCTGCTCCAAAGACTAGAACACAGAACAATGGATGCAAGCTCCAGGAACAGAGATTCCACCTCAACATTAGGAGGAACTTTCTGACAGTAAGAGCTGTTCGGCAGTGGAACACATTCCCTCAGAGTGTGGTGGGGTCTTCTTCCTTGGAGGTCTTTAAACAGAGGCTGGATGGCCATCTGTCAGGGATGCTTTGATTGTAATTTCCTAAATGGCAGGGGGTTGGACTGGATGGCCCTTGTGGTCTTTTCCAACTCTACAGTTCTATGATTCAATGGAACTCCCTACTGAGAGAGGTTAGGCCAGCCGCCTCCCTGTTCTCCTTCATCTATAAGAAAAGGGTCATATGGCCAGAAACCTTCTGGTGTCCTACACATGTGTAAGTGTACACTGTTGGACAGTTTTATCTTATATGGAGCATTCATATTCAGTTCAAAGTTGCAGAAGCAAGGTTCTACATTTAATGCCGATCCATTTGTGCATTGGGTTGTACATTCAGTTATACATTTGGTTGTGCAATGTTGTCATTCAGGAGTACAATACGGAACTCCACATGTGGAGATATACTCTACACAACTTCAGTGTAGGATGTCAGCTGTTTGTGTGTTTATTTTCAGACAGGCCTTCGACAATTAACTGGAGTTGTTGTGGAAGGGACTTTTAACTGGAAGGAGGAGTGGTATACTTTTTTATCAATGTGCTTTCCCTTGTGTTTTAATTTATTTTATGTTTTGAATGCATCCAAATTCATTTAACTATTTTCAGCCACTTGAGTGTCACTCTTTGGGAAAACAGTGGGGTATGAGTTGAATAAAAAATTAACATTTGTAAAGCTCTGGTTTTTTTTTTTTGGTTTTTTTTTAACCACTACAGCTACAAATGCACTCTTTCAGAAATTTTCTAAGCTGGTGCCTCAGAATTTTCCCCACTGTACATTTCTATGGACAATAGATATTTTGTATTGCACTGTTTGAAAAGTGCACAATTTGAAAAGTGTGATCATGCCTTGATCAGGAATTCTTCCTCTGAATGTGTAGTTGTGACAGGACCTGTTTATTTCCCCAAATAAATCTGTGATTAATAAGCCTGTAAGAATATGTTCAGTGTATGTTAAGGGTAATATAATTTTTAATCTTATAGCTCCACTACACTTTAAAAGTACTGTTTTGAACATAGATTATAGTTATGAAAGCACAATAATTTTTATAAAGATTACTGAATGATAGGACTACTGTATGACTGGAGTGAGAGCCAGAGTGGTGTAGTAGTTTGAGTGTTGAACTACGATTCTGGAGACCAGGGCTCAAATCTCCACTCAGACATGAAAACCTACTGCGTGACCTTGGGGAAGTCATAAATTCTCAACCTCAGAAAATCCCATGATAGATTTGCCTTAGGGTCATTGTAAGTTGGAAACAACTTGAAGGAAAACAGCAACAAATGATTGGATTGGATTACTGTAATGTGCTTTACATGCGGCTGCCCTTGAAAAGTGTTTAGAACTTCAGCTAGTGCAAAATGCAGCAGCCAGACTGGTGTCAGGTGTACATTTTAGAGATCACATAACACCAGTCTTGCAAAAACTGCACTGGCTTCCAATTTGCTTATGAGCTCAATTCAAGGTGTTGGTCTTCACCTTCAAAATCCTAAATGACTTGGGCACAAGATATCTAAAAGACCACCTCCTCCTATATGAGCCTGCCAGGAATTTGAGATCTTCAGAGGAGGCCCTGTTGCATGTCCCAACACTTCATGAAGTTAAATTGGTGGGTATATGTAACAGGGTGTTGAGGACCCAAACAGCATGTTCTCCCTCCCATCCCACAGAGAAGATACACACAACTACAGGTTGATATAAGCTATTGTATTGATTACATGATGAACATAGGAAGTTAAGTATAGGTTAGTATGATGAATATTGGCAATAAAGGGCTGCAACTTGCTAATGGTTGCTAATGGTTGGCACTATTGCATGGGTCCAGATCACTTCATTTGCCCAACCCTGTGTTGGCCAATGGTCCTCTGTCGGTCACTACCGACCCACTCCTGGAGGAGAGAGCCTGGCTGAGCTGCCCTGCTCGACACCCTCTCCTCCCCTGTGAAACAAGGTTATTAACAAAATGGGGGATCTCTGTGAACTTGGACTTGAACTTGAACTTGACAGAGACCCCTTTCCCCAATTACCTAGATTGGGGTCCATACCATCCACCCAGCAAATTGCAACAAAATTGGAGAACTATTAAAAACCCAAGCTACCCCTTATTGGGGTGGGTGGGACTTCGGCTCCTTGGAGCCAACTGCGGACTCTGCGCTGGGGGCCGGCTTTATACCAGAGCCCCCGACACAGTACAGTACACTGATTAATTGATATCCAATAGTATTCTTATTTTCCCAGATCCATAACACTGATGATACTTTCTTGCTGTTGTTGTGCGCTTTCAAGTTGTTTCTGATTTATCACCATAAGTCAACCTTAAGGCATGATAGAGAGTGCATGTGTGCAGTGGTCAGTTAGAGATCCTGATTTAAGGAGCAAAGACACAAAGGACTTTAGAGAAATAAAATAAGGCTTTCTTATAGGAACTCCTTTCTAAAATAGGAAAGTTACCCAGGATGCTAATCTAAGCTAGCTACATCTTTAGTGGGGGCTGAGAGAGTTATGGGTAGGAGAAGATGTGGAAACATCCCTGAGAGTATCAGTTTACATCACAGAGGGAGCAGAATAGGTAGACAATAAGGGAGGACTGTGGGTCACTCAAACTATCTATTCCTAATACTACTATCCACTCTGAGGCATTCTTGATTCTTCAGTGCTAAACATGATTGCACTTCCAACAAGGTGAACCTATCATGGGGTTTTCTGAGGATGAGAGTATGTGATTTGCCCGGTGAGTTTTCATGGCTCAGTGGGGATTTGAACCCTGGTCTCCAGAGCTGTAGTCCAACACTCAAACCACTATGCCCCAGTGGCTTCAATGATGTTTACATATTCATGAAACTACAAAGCAAGGTCCTAAACTGTGGGAAAGAAGGATCATAGTACTAAAGATCTCTATAGTAGGAAGACATTCAGATTAGTGGATTGGCAGTTGGCTTACTTGGTATATAGTATATTTGTGCACAAGTTCACATGTCTGCACAGAACATACCTTTAACTTGGCTACTGTGATTCCTCTCCTCTCCCCTCCCACCATTCCCAATTTCATCCTATCACTAATCATTCACCCTTGGGATTAAGTTTGAGAATGTCAGCACATATCAATAGCATATATTTACTTTTACAACGCCACTATCATAACCTTGAAGAAATGAACCGTAACAGCTCAAGTAATCAGATTTATTAATGTCCTATTTGTCAGTTGTGTGATATTATATTGTGGCCTTACAGCAATATCCCTTGACATGGAATGCTTCAGTGAGCTACTTCAAAGGGTGAAAGCCCACACATTTTAACATCAGCAATTCCATGTGTATGGCCTTTGATCTGGAAAAAGTATATTGTATCTATAAATGCATGTTGCATAGATGTAACATTCAGCTCCTTTGATACAAATAAGGTTTGCATCAAGGACAATGTTTTATTATGCTAAGGCAACAGCTCTGAATAACAGTTGCCCCTCTAGAATTTTATGAATTCAGTGCTTTGGGCCATGTTTTAATGGATCTGCAAAAGAGTTGGACTAGTTTCTGGATTCCATACACACACCAATAAATACTATAAACTACATCCAGACATACTGAAGAATAACTTCCAGCTATAAGCCAATCAAATACTTTATTGTCAGAGCCACTGATGAAGAAAATTGAGAAAAGGGTTGGATTTTGTACAAGAGCAGTTACCTTATGGGCATGCAGATGTTATTGGACTGAAGTTCCCCTTAACCCTAGTCACCATAGTCAGTCATGAATTATGGTAGTTACAATCCAAAAGTTTCTCTTATTCACTACAAAACATGAAGTAATTCTTTTATTGGAATCTACCAGAGAAAATTAGAAAGGACTGAAACACAAACTTTGTATATATTCCATATTTTCTATGAATCCCCTCTCCAAGCATTTTTTTCTTCCTCCTTGCTTTCCTTGTCTTTTGAAAGATAGCAATGAGGGGCAGATCTGACAGTTTTCAGAAACAAAACAAGTGAGAAATTGAAATCAAAAGGTATAATGTAGTTCACACCACAAAAACAGATGTGGCAATATGTCCATCTCTCATTTCAAGGTGCTCATGGTACAACACGTTCTATAAGGTAAATTACTCTGAAAGATCTGGCCCAAGGTTACTCAGTGAGTTTCATGGTGGAACCAGGACACACTTGTATTGGCACAGAGAATCACCATGTAGAAATAGTTATGGCACATCAGCCACCTGCCTTCAGGCCATAGTTACATATATTGTGTTACTCTTTGCACAGTTTTGTCCATTGTTCCTTTTTCTTAGTAGCTCACTGTTGTATTGCATAAAAAACCATCAGAATGGAATACACACATCATTTATTTATTTATTTAATAACCTACCTTGATATTAAATAATATCAACTCCACTATGTTGAATCAAATGGATATTGACATGATTCTGGAAGGGAAATGGTGTGTTAGATACAAACATATGTCATAAAAACAGCTACCTGCTATGTCTAGGCAAATAAGCACTGAGAAGGAAAATACAGAGGAGAAAAGTGTCAGTGAAAGGAACTCTTAAAAATTCCATAAAATGCTGATTTTCCCCGCCCCTGCAAATTTTTGTCCCTGCTTCACTTCCACTTCACAGGAAGTGGAATATTTTAGTGAAATGTGAAATGCTGGAAAATATGGCTATGTTCACTTCTATGTTCCAACCATAATCCTAGAAACAACACTTGGGTTGGTTTTGCTACACGTATTAATATATACTATACAATTTGTCCCTGAGGGCTGTTTTCCTGATATATTTTCATTCATAAGAGCATTTTCATAGAACACTATTGTGACTAGAACTGCAATATGTATTTTTATTATAAATCAGGAACAGGTAAGCAAGCTTTATTCATGGAAGTGAGTACATTTGATGGCAGGTACATAGTCTTCTAGAAACTTTTGACTACAACTCCCAGAATGCCCCAGCCATCCCAGAGAGATAGAGCTCAAGTGGATGATAGTGCTCCATTTTCCTCATCCTTGTAACTACTATCTAAGGACGTAGGGCTCATATACATGAGCCAACATATGTTGGCTCCTCACAGGTGTATCCTTTCTACAGAGCAGCCCATTGTTCCCCCTCTGGAATGGGAGGAAGTCCTGACAGGCCTGCCAGCCTGTCACTGCAGTCACTGCCACCATTTCTCTTGCTGTCTTGGAAGGCAGGAAGGGGCTCACAACATATAACCAAGGCCCCATGCATGTGACTAGCCTTCTGGGAGAGCCAGAGAGATGGTGCTAACAGTGAAGGACAAGCTGCCAGGATGGGCTCCTTGAGGACACACAGGGCCCAATCTATTTCCTCCTAGTGGAAACAGAATAAAACAGGTATTATTTAAAAATGTTATTCAAGGCCCTACTCTGCCTTTCCTCTGTCTCAGCTCCGTATCTGCCCCGGGGATGGGGAGGACTGCCCATCCTGACAATACTACCTTGCCTAAGAAAACCTTATGAAATCATGGGATCACCATAGGTCAGCAGGTGACTTGAAGGCAGAGAGAGAGAGAGAGAGAGATTCAGAAGGAGGTCTTTCAAGTATGACAGATTCAACGGCAGTCAGAGGCTTCTCCTTTTTCTTACTTTTTTTTTTTTTTTAGTTTACAGATCCCTGCTGCTACCAACTTAGGTTTTCACTTTATTTTACCTTGAAGCAGTAAAATACAGAAAACTAGAGGAGGGACCAAACTGATGCTGGAGTTTGAGTCCTTAGCTTTTAGCTCAGGCATGCTTAGGAAGGAAACAAGTTCTGCTCATTTCCCAGAGCATCATTCTCTGTGATTCCTCTGTGAAAGAAAGGAGTCACTGAGAGTTGTATAGATTCTATAGTCCAAGTCTTGATCACTGGAGTAACAGGGTTTCTTTTTTGTGGTCTCTGTGAATCCACACAATGGGTTAATCCTGCACCTGTGCAGAGCACTTCAGAATCTCTCAAGCCTCAATTAGCCTCAGTTTGAATTTTGAGGGTAGTTCCACCCACCACCACCTGGCCTATATAGGCCTCCTCCTCACCTTAATGGTTTAGTTCCTATAAGCCACATGAAGAGGACAATAGCATCCATAAAAGCAGGGCACTAGAGGGGAGGGTGCGTGGGTGGGTTTTTGTGAATTCACAGACAACCATTCAAAGAACTACAGTTACAGGTAAGCAACCTGTCCTTCTTCTTCGTGGTCTCTGTGAATCCACACAATGGGTAGATTAGCAAGCTCAAGACCTACTCTAACATATCATACACAAATGCAAGGTATAACTAGGTAAACATATTATTTAAACATACCAGTCAAGTTAGCACATATCTGAGAATAAAACCGCCCGGCCGAGGGACATACAAGCCCGAGTGGCTGAGTCAAGTTTATAGTTTTTGACAAAGGTCAGGGGTGTTGGCCATGTGGCAGCTCTGCAGATATCCTGTATAGGCACCCCATGTAGAAAGGCTGAGGAGGTAGCCACTGCTCTGGTAGAATGGATATGAAGTGGGTTGGCCCATCAGCTGGTAAACAAGTTGGATCGGTGAAGCCACCCATTTGGAGAAGTGCTGAAAGGACACAGGGTCGCCTTCCTTTGGTCTCACATAACACAAAAATAAGTGGTTAGATCATCATAAGGCCACTGTTATATCCATATAGAATGCTACAACATGCCTGATGTCTTGGGCATGAAGTGAGTGCTCAAGATCTGTGGAAGGGTCACAGAAGAAGGCCAGTAGCACTATGTCCTGGTTTAGGTGGAATGAGGAGACCACCTTTGGCAAGAAGAAGACATTGGGTTGAAGTACCACCTTGTCTTTGTGGAAGCACGTATATCGGGTCAACTCACAATGCACAAAGCTCACTAGCCCTACGTGCAGAGGTGACGTCCATGAGCAATTCTGTCTTGATAGAGAGCAAGCGGAGGTCACATGAGACTAGCAATTCGAAGGGTGGCTTTGGGAAGGCTGCAAGTAGTAACTCCAAGTTCCATCCTGGTGTGGGGCCACTTACTGGTTGGTGGAGATTCTTGTAGCCTTGTAGAAATCACCAAACAAGTGGAACTTTGAAGCACGAAGTTTGATCCATTGGCTGTAGGTACCAGGACACTGCTGCCACATAACTCCTGATGGAGGATAGTACGAGGCCCTTGGCTGAAAGGGAGGCAAGGAAGTCCAATAGGGTTCAATGTGAAGTCAAAGGCTTTCACGGCTGGCATCCATAGGGTTTCCTTGACTTTTTCCAGGCTGTGAGGCCATGTTCTGGAAGTGTTTATTTCTGATGTTTCTGCAAGTGAAATGTCAGAAATAAACTCTCCCAGAACATGGCCTCACAGCCCAGAAAAAAACAAGGGAAACCTATGAAATCCAGTAGGTTAGGTACTGAAGCTGTATGGTGAGGAATATCTGTGGTGTAAAGGAATTCGGTGAACTTCCACCACTTATATTGATACGCCCACAAAGTTGATGGGTGTTGGGTGGCCTCCACTATAGCTCTGGCAGGTTCCGACAAGGCAGTGATTGTTGAATCAACCAGGCCATTGGTTTGATTGTCTCTAAGTCCGGGTGGAGAATATTGCCCTTCTGCAGTGAGAGAAGATCCTGACATAGAGGGAGCTTGAGGTATACCCCTTTCACAAGAAGTAGCAGGGGAGAGAACCAGGGCTGATGTGGTCACTATGGTGTTATCAGCATACAGTTCTCCCTGTCATGGCGAAGTTTGTCTACCTCCTTGGAGAGGAAGAGAAAGGGAGGAAAGGCATACAACAGAGGTCTTTCCCACCAAAAAAGAAAGCCATCTCCCAGGGTCCTGGGGGATGGGGGCTGTCTGGAGCAAAAGAGGTGACACTTGGCATTCACCGGAGATGCAAAGAAGTCAATGGTTGTGTCCCGCCATGTCGAGAAGAGCTGTAGAGTTATCTCTAGGGACAACGACCATTCATGGCTGGAGGAAGATGAGTGGCTCAATGCATCTGCCATGGTGTTGTGAGTTCCTGGGTAAGTGAATGGCAGACAGAGTGATTTTGCAGTCCACACACCAGTCCCATAAATGGATGTTCATGTCTAGTCAGGTGCAAGAGCAGGTTCCTCCCTGTTTGTTGATGTAAAAGACTGTGGTGATGTTGTCCAATATTATTTGAACCACCAGACCTTTGAGTGATGGTTCAAAGGTTCTGAGTGCCTTGGACCCTGCTAGTAGCTCCAGTGCATTGATATGGAGCTGGGCTTCCTGCTGTGACCAGCATCCCCATATCGTGAGATCACCGGAGTGGGCACCCCATCCTGTCAGAGATGCATCGGTGGTCATGGACCAGCATTGTGGTGGCCTCATTCTGAGTCTGGACAGTGGCATCACTGCTGTGATAGAGGCCATGTAGCCAAGAAGCTGTTGTATCAGTCACGCAGAAACATGCCTTCTGGTGATGCAGTGCTGCACTGCAGCACTGAGGGTAGTGAAGCTGTCATCTGGGAGAAATGTGTGGCCTTTTGTGGAGTCTAGGCATGCTTCGATGAAGTGCATGACCTGTGTAGGCTCGAGATGAAATTTCTCTAGTTTGACCACAAAGCCTGTCTCCTCCAGGGTGGAAAGTGTTAGACTGGCTTTCCTTGGTTTTTTTCTGGGCTGTGAGGCCATGTTCTGGAATAGACTGATGTCTGCACAAAGTTTTTGCTCGGAAGTAGTGGTGATCAGCTGATGATGCCTTTCAACTGCAGCCAGGCAGCCACTACTGTCGCACACTTTGTAAAGACCCTCAGGGCTATACATAGTCCAAAAAGCAGGAGGCAGAAGCGGAAGGTCTAGGAGCCAACTGCAAAAGCCAGGTAGTGCCTGTGAGGAGGTGTGATGGCGATGTGGAAATATTAATCATGGAGATTGAGTGTGGTGAACCAGTCTCTGCCCGGAGAAGTGGGAGGATTGTAGATGGCACCATTCTGAAACATTCGGGGGTGATGTATTCATTCACATTTTGGAGGTCCAGGCTAGGATGTAAGCCTCCACCCTTCTTGACCACAAGGAAATATCTGGAAAAGAAGGCACTGTCCATTTGGTTTTGTGGGATAGGTTCTATAGTTCCTTTTGAAAGGAGTTTGGACACTTCTTCTATTAGTGGAGTTGAAGTTGTAGTTACTCTGTAGACCCCCGAGGGGGAAAGATTTTGACCTTGATGAAGTACAGTCATCCCTTCACATTTGTGGGGGTTAGGGTTGCAAGACTCCCACGAATGTGAAAAAACCATGAATAACACTGATCCCTCTGCTGTGCTTTCTTTCTCCCTGCAAAGGGAGCAAAGAAGAAGCAGAGGAGTGATTTCAGAGGCTTTGCCTCCCCCCCCCCTGCTTGCCTGAACCTTTGCAAAGGGAATGGAAGACCCAGGGAAGCAGGGAGGGAGAGGCAAACCTCAAAATCACCCCTCTGCTGTGCTTTCCTTCTCCCTGCAAAGGGAGCGAAGCAGCAGCAGAGAAGCGATTTCAGAGCCTTTGCCTCCCCACCCCCACCTGCACTTGCCTGGACCTTCACTCCCTTTGCAAAGGGAAAGGAAGACCCAGGGAAGCAGGGAGGGGGAGGCAAACCTCAAAATCACCCCTCTGCTGTGCTTTCCTCCTCCCTGCAAAGGGAGTGAAGAAGCAGCAGAGGAGCGATTTCAGAGGCTTTGCATCTCTCCCCCCCCCCCAATGCTTGCCTGGACCTTTGCAAAGGGAAAGACCCAGGGAAGCAGGGAGGGAGAGGCAAACCTCAAAATCGCCCCTCTGCTGTGCTTTCCTTCTCCCTGAAAAGGGAGTGAAGGAGCAGCAGAGGAGCGATTTCAGAGGCTTTGCCTCCCCCCCTGCACTTGCCTGGACCTTCACTCCCTTTGCAAAGGGAAAGGAAGAGCCCGGAGAGGGGCGGGAGGGTGAGGGAAACTGTGAATACTCAAAAGCGCAAATGGCAAAGCCACGAATGTGAAGGGACAACTGTATCCTCTTTCTATAATACTCAGGACCCACCAGTCTGATATAAGTTCACACCACCAATGGTAGGATGCTCTGAGGCAGTCAGTGTGAGAGGACAGTGGCGGGTGGGTCCAGATGGAGACACAGTCAAATTTGCTGTTTAGCAGCTTTAGGTATTCTCTTGGGAACTGCATCTTCAGATGGGAGGAGGAAGGGAATCGTCACTGTGGCTGCGAGGTTCCCAATGCAGTGTGGTGTGGTCTGTGTGATAGGGGGCTGTACTGTCTTCTGAAGGACAAATAGGGATGGTGGCCACCCGGCCGGTACTTTTGTGCTGAGAGTGATGATGGGAGACCAAATTTCTTCATGGTAACCCTCATCGTATGAGTGTGTTCAAGTTTATTATTGGTTTCTGAATGGAAGAAACCTACCTCATTGGAGGGAAAGCCCTCAATAACTGCCCTGGCTGAATGGGAGAGCCTGAAGATCTCAGCCATGCATGCCTCCACACTGCGATAGCATTCACCAAGATCTTCCCAGCACAATCCATGGTGTGCATGGCCACCTGTCATTGGTGACCTGCCATAGCAAGGCTGTCTTCCCTTAGGGTGGTTACCAGCCTGTGAACTTGGTCTGGCAGTTTGGTTAGGTATGGGGTAATCACATCCCACAGGAATCGGTAATAAGCCACCATATAGGTGGTATATATTGCAATTTTGGTCAGTAGACACACTGAAGAGTAGAATTTACAGCCTATGTTGTCCAATTTCTTCCCTTCCTTGTCAATTGGTGCAGAATGGACATTTTGAGAAGTCTGTATTTGTGCCGCATCCACAATCATGCTGTTTGGTTTAGGATGGGCTGCCAGCTATGGTGTCGCTTCACTAGATACCCTGTACAGATGGACTAATTGGTGAGAACTCAGGGCACAGAGGCAGGGTTGGACCAGCCACTTACATGATCTGTGTCAAGAAGGGTGAAATAGGCAAAGCCAGGAGGGATGGAGCCTGATGTTGTAGATCCCGGAAGAGTGAATCATCCAGTTGTGTGTCAGATTGATCCACCTTGAACTTTAATGCTCCAGCCATGCATAGCATCAAGTCTGCAAACAACTTAACATCATCCGTTGGGGATAGTGGGTCAGGATTCACCCCCTCTTGGTTTGGCAAAATTCTTGGTGATGGGTAGCATGATGTTGACCTCCCAGATGTAGATGCCGTCCGAGAATGGGACCTCCTATGGGGAAGCCTGGCTAGGGTTGGATGAATGCCAGGCCCCAATGGTCTGCCTGGTGGTGGTGTGGCCCCTTGGCCCTGTGAGGAATGAGAGTGTTGTGATGACTGAGGTGAGCAAGGCTAGTGGTGTTGCTGGGATTGTGGGGCGCTCAGTCAGTCCAGTGATCTGGAGCTGCCCCTGTCATCTTCCAGTTGAGCAGGGGTCACACATTGTGGGGAGTGAACTCTGCTTGTTCCACAGAGGTCACGTTCATCTAAGCATCTTCAGCATTCCAGGGAGCAATCCTGTCTATGTTCTGGAAGGTCTCATCATATGAGGGAGTAATCCCAATAGTGACGAAGCCTTCTCCAAGGGGAAGAAACAAAGTAATCATAAGTGTCCCAATAGTAACTGTCCATGGAGTACCTTCAGTGTAGATCATAGAGTCGCCTGTCATACCAGTCCCAATACCACTCGCCCCCATACCAAGAGTAGTCTGACCCAGTATACAAAGTGTATGACCTGGATCTTGAGTGAGATTGTGAGAGGGATTGAGGGCAAGATTGAGAGCAGGACCGGGACTTCAGAGGCAGTGGAAAATGGGATTGTGGATGAAATCGAGAGCGGGACCAGGATTTCTGAGGCAGGAGAGAGCATGACAGGGTCTGCTGAGGAGAATAGGATCATGTGCAGGATCTTGTCCTCTTAGAAGGTGGCAATTTCGACCAGGATTGAATGTCTTGACATGTCAGGGACTGAGATTGGGAGCGGGACCATCCTTTCTTTGACGGATCTGGTGAAACCTGCAAAATCTGTAACTAGGGATGTGTCCTATGTGTCTCCAACTGACTCAACATCAGAGATCACCTGGACATCTGGGGATCCTTCTGCTGCTATTCTGCAGGAGTGGTGTGAGGACACCAATGATGTCACACGATGTACATGTGAGCTCTGTGTCACTGGCTGTTGACAAGATGGGGAGCAGTCCCACCGGTCAGATTGGGAGTGGTCCCATCAATCAGACGTGCACTCCTGGGACAGTCCTTGGTCTTTTAGAGAAGGGTCCAACTCCTCCTGGGCCTTTTTCTTTTGTTTCTTCCAAGAAGGTTCTCAAGCAGTCTTGGTCTGGACAAGGGGTGGGGAGGCCAGGCAGACTGCTTTTTGTTGACCTTTTGAGGATGTAGAGGGGTTTGCATCCCAGTCTTGAGTGGTATGCTTAGTGGTACCATGTCTCAAGTCAGCAGGCCAGTCTCAGTGGTTGGAAGAACAGGTCTTGCCAGTTCCTTTCAGGTCTAGCAGTATTGAGCCTGAAAGCTTGAGCTCTGCTATCTTTGCCTGTTGGGAAGAGCTCAGCGAAGTGACCAACAAGGCACACTCATACAGGAAGGCCTTTAGCCATTTGTCCCGGATCCTACAGGCTTGGGAGCTAAAAGCCTTACAATGACAGCACGGCCTAATGTTATGCTTCTCCCCCTGACAGAGGAGGCATTTAGAGTACCTATATGTCTCTGGCATTTTGCCTGCACATGTGGCGCAAGTTTTAAAGAACCCCAGGGAAGCCATGGCTTAGTCCATACGTCCAAATGATAATGATAGCAAAGAGATGCTGAGGTAAAAAGCCAGAAATCACTCCAATAATAATAATAGTGAAATTAATAAAAATTCTAAGAGATTGATGCTGCTTATATAGCGGAAAAAAAGGAACTGAGCCGTTAAGGTGGGGAGGAGGCCTATATAGGCCAGGAGATGATAGGAGGAGCTACCACCAAAATTCAAACTGAGGCTTAATTGAGGCTTGAGAGATTTTGAAGTGCTCTGCACAGGTGCAGGATTAACCCATTGTGTGGATTCACAGAGACCACAAAGAAGAAACCCTGTTATTCCAGTGATCAAGACTTATACTATAGAATCTATACAACTCTCAGTGACTCCTTTCTTTCACAGAGGAATCACAGAGAATGATGCTCCAGGGAATGAGCAGAACTTGTTTCCTTCCTAACCATGCCTTAGCTAAAAGCTAAAGACTCAAACTCCAGGATCAGTTTGGTCCCTCCTCTAGTTTTCTGTATGTTACTGCTTCAAGGTAAAATAACATGAAAACCTAAGATGGTAGCAGCAGGGATCTGTAAACTAAAAAAAAAAGAAAAAAGAAAGAAAGAGGAGAAGCCTCTGACTGCCATTGAATCTGTCATCCTTGAAATACCTCCTTCTGAATCTCTCTCTCTCTCTCTCTCTCTCTCTCTCTCTGCCTTCAAGTCACCTGCTGACCTATGGTGATCCCATGATTTCATAAGGTTTTCTTTGGCAAGGTAGTATTGTCAGTTCCTTCCTCTGAAATATGGTGTACAGCACCTGTGCTTCTAGGCACCAGAAAATGTAAAGAAAGCTCCAACCTGAAGGCTGCCACCTAAGAATGGCACTGGGAAAGTGAGGAGACAAATTCAGATTCACCCTGTTTTTAAGTCTCTTGAGTAAGGACTTTATTCAACACATTACATGTTCTTTTCTCTCCATTTGGGCCTGTTAATTTGTTACATTCAATTCAATAAAATTAGAGAGAGAGAGAGAGAGAGAGAGACCAAAGTGTTATGTTACTATGAAAAAGGGGGTTAGAAAATTCTCACAACATTCAAGTAAGGTGCCCTGGTGGCATGGAGATAAGGAGCCCTGGTGGTGCAGTGGTTAAATGCCAGTACTGCAAGTCACCACATTGCAAGTTTGAATCCAGAGGGCTCCAAGGTTCACCCAGCTTTCCATCCTTTCATATGTCAGTAAAATGAGTATCCGGCTTGTGGGGGCATTTAGCTAATACACATTGGAAACTGCTTAATGCAGTGTAGATGTGTAGATTGCTATTGCTTAAAACAGTTTAAGCTGCTCTGATAGCCTTGTGGCTGAAGAGCAGGGTATATAATAAATAAAATAAAAGTGACCATTCACAATTCCTGATATTTTTTCTTTACATGAGTGTGGTTGTGAGACTTTCATTTCATGCCTACACAACATTGTTCAAAAAGGTATCATAATTTTTTTATTATTATAGATAAAACCAATGAAAAGAATCTAGTACTTTTGTTCTTTTGAAAGCAACAAAAAGAGAAAAGAGAAAATGTCAGATATTTTCAAAGGAGAATTATAGATCTTGGAACTTGCTTTTAATAGAAGAGAAAGGATAGAAAGTTCCGATAGTGCAAAACCAAAACTAAGTTCCTTGATGTAAAAATGGAGAGTCACAACTACAGATGCTGTTGGACACCAATTCCCATATGTCCCAGCTGGCATAAGCTGTGGTCAGGGCTGATGGGAATTATAGTACACATACTTCTAATGGGCTACAGGCTCACCACCCTACTTTTAGGGATATATGGATCAGTCTACTTTTGATTCATGCCAATTTTGCATGGTTTCATCTGTACTGCTTCCAAATTCATCTGTACTTATTTCAGGGCAGTGCTATCTGTCTGATTTCGCATGATGTTGCAATAGCATTCAAAATAACAAAATTCATTAAAATACATTTTTAAATGGCCATTTTTGAAAGGCCATTTCATCTGTATTTATTTCAGGGCAGTGCTATCTGTCTGATTTCACATGATGTTGCAATAGCATTCAAAATACCAAAATTCATTAAAATATATTTTAAAGGGCCATTTTTGAAAGACAGTGCATTAGAAATAAGCATTTTGAGAAAAAATATGGGTAGAAATTCACATTTTAAGACAATGTCAAGATTTGTATGCAATTACTATAGATGTGCAAGTTTTCATGTAGTTTAAAAAAATAAGGGAAGAGAAAACAATTTTCAGACTGGTGCAAGAATGAGAAGCACCAGGCGTATGACAACACCAGAAAGTGGCATGGATGAGAATAGGCTCATCTTATTTGTATGCTAGGTCTCTCAGCATAGAAATTGCCTGAAAGTGCAGGATTCATTACAGGTTGAGTCTCCCTTATATTAAATGCTTGGGGCCAGAAGTGTTCCATATTTTGGATTTTTTTTCCAGATTTTGGAATACTTGCAAATACATAATAAGGTATCTTGGAGATAAGACCCAAGTCTTAACATGAAATTCATTTATGTTTCATATACACCTTATAAACATAGCTTAAAGGTAATTTTATACACAATATTTTTTAACAGTTCTGTGCATGAAATAAAGTTTGTGTGCATTGAACCATCAGAAAGCAAAGGTGTCACTAGCTCAATCACTCATGTCGACAATTTTGGATTTTGGAGTTCTGTATAGACTTTTTTCATTCTGAAGAGCTTCAAAATTTTCCTTGCAGTTGTTTGTTTAGCTCTGGGTGATTTATGCACTGTATTTACCTATGCTAATAAAAGTCTGTCTTTGTCTTTCTCCAGCATAGTTCCAACATCATGAATCTAGCTGTCTGAAATTCAACATGGGTGCTATAAGATCTTGGAGATCTGTATTTCATGGTTATGCAGTTTTCAAACTGAACAAATTTTGGTTGATTAAAATCTTTCAAAACCCTGCTATATTAGCTTAAATTGAGTTGTTAATCCCAACTAGAGGAAAGCCACTGAATCAATGGGAGCTTAATAAGCCAACACTACTGTAAATTGCATTGATTCATTGGATTATTCTAGTTGGGAACAGATAACCATTTTTAGCCACTAGCACTTGGCCCTTGAGAGACAGCTGGGAGTTTCACTTTTTTCCCTAGAAAGACTCTAGGTAATGTTACCTGAATTGTGTGGCATCTGCGGGGACCCTCTAATGTCTAAATATTAATGTGAGGAACATTTAATTAGCTCAAATATGATGGTGAGACACTGGGTAACAGCAGGATCTTTTGACCTATGTATACCAGTAGTAACAGAGGAGGATCTAAGCCAAAATGTACAATTAAATTCTCTTTATTGGGAATTAATGTAAACAGCATTCACGCCAACACTCAGGTTTCAAGTGCTCACACAAGGCTTATTAAGAAAGTAGGAAGTCTTTGGATAAAGGGACTAGAGTGAGGGGATTGTGGGTTATACTATATCAATCCTGCAAATATGAGATCATGAAGAAAACTAACAGCAAAGAGGTCTGGATGACAGAATGGTGATATGAACTGATATGGAGTCAGAAAACATGGGATTTGTGCACCTGGTAAAACAGACTGCTGTGGATTCAGGAAGAAGAGGGTCTGTACACACCTGGATGGAATTTTAGTGGGATTTTTATATCTGATAATTCCCCCTAAAAGGATGGGAGTTCGAGTGGAATACAATGTTTCTTGGTGTTTTCCAGGACTAGACAATGGGTGCTCCAGAAGATTTAACAATTGCTAATGGTTGATGTGTTTAGAATTGAATAGGAGCAGGCAAGTTTTATTGTTGGAGGAGAAGTTGAGAGGAAGAACCTATTTTACAAGCATCAAGGACTCTGCTATTGTTGGGTGAATTAGTGAATTACTCACCTCCAGGTATTGACTCTGTCCTGTGTATTTGGTGAATTTCCTAAGGTCCCTACCTTGGTTATGTGTGACTCCAACCTTGTGTATCTGGGGGGCCCTGGTTTACCTGTTAACCATGTGGAAGGCCGCACCAAGCCAAATTACTAGATGTTGCCACTTATTTGATATTCCAAGATGGGGGCTATCATGGTAGGTAACAGTAACTTCACAATATGGTTTCCTCTCCAAAGCCCAGACCTCTTCAATTATTTCAAGAAGGTAAGGGGAAAAAATTCCTGCTACCTGGTATGTGAGACTGAGAGAGGAAAAGGTTGAATGTGTACTAGGGCTTTAGAATGTAGCAATGTAAATAAAGTGATGGGGGGAATGGAAGCAGAAAAACAGCAGAGGGAGCATGGGTGAGGTTGGAGTCCTCCATGATTTCTATCTTAGTATTTACAATCAGCCAATCTGGTGGACAATTTTCCCATTGGTCACCCATCATCCACATTCCCCAGTCTCACCCAGCTTGGGTTCCACCCACTGATTCCCAGGGTCTCTGCAGGTTCAAAGCCAGCCAGCCCATTTCCAGACAGATACCATCCTCGCTTGTCTCATCTCAGTACACCAACTTGCTACAGTGTTAAAGAATGCAAAACCTTTAATGGTCAGATGTGAAAGCACACAATAACTTTATACAGACAGAACTCTTGGCAGGGAGGTTACTTTTAGAGACCTATCCTGACAGTCCTCCCTATCCACAGGCTCCTGATCCACAGTTTCCACTGCTTGTGCATTGTCATGTCCCATATCTAAAATGGCAGCAAGGTGCATACAGACATGCTGACACATCCATATGCATGTCACCACCATTTAATAATAGCAGGCACAACCATCCACATTTTTTGCCATCCATGGGGCCCTCAGGAGTGACCCCCCATGGATCTGGAGGGCCCATTGCATTACTTGTTTGTTTGTTTGTTTGTTTGTTTAGCGAGACCTCTAATCTGGTATGGCCTTAATGGTCTTTCCATTCCATAGATATTTCCACAAAATCTAATATTGATTTGATTATTTAGAAGTAAGTGGCCACATACTAGGATTTTTTTAAAAAAATGATGGCTTGTTGTTGTTCTTGTTACACAAGAGCAAAATTTACCAATTTTTCTTGGTATTTTTAGCTTGTTTTTGTCAGAGACTGCTTTTACATGGTGGTTTTTTTTTAAAAAAGAATGTAGAATTAGAAAATGTGATAACTGTTTTGTTGCTGGCTTTATAGACTAGCTAGTACTGGATGTATTTTGCATGTATTGAATCATGCTGACATCCTACATAGAAATCTCAATGCAAACTCCAAAAAGAGCAGCCCATTCTTACTTGGTGTAATCAAGAGTATTGTACAACTTATGCTTATTTTTTTATGAATCATACAATATATATATATATATATATATATATATATACACTAATGCAGAGGGAGGGAAAACTTTTTCATCTTGGTCTCCCACCAGAACCAAGATCTTATGGAGATAGCCAGATGTGAGAAAAATCTTGGGAACTCTGAGATTCTTTTTCAATCATATTATACACCACATTTTGTTTCTTTCATGAGACACTTTGAGATCTCCTGTGCTGAGTAAATGTATTAACTTGTCCCAATTCCCTCATGTTTAGCCATACATGTATACTTTATATTCACAATTAATTGAAATGCTTTTCAAATTGCAAAGCAAAAGCTCCTGTGAATTTGAGTTTCCAGCATCAGTCTTGTAGGAGCTGAAGCATCTTCAGGCATCAGATCACATGACCTTTCCTTTGACATTCAGCATCCTCCAAGCAACTATTGATTTTCTTCTTGACAACCTAACAGCCAGCTAAATTGTCATGTGAAATGAATTATGAAGTCACAAACAAAGAGTAATAATAATTTGTTCCCAAGGCATTTTGAGGATAAAATGGCTTGCATTCTCAAGGATTTAGTCTTAACCATTACAGCTGTTAAATCAAGTGAGGTATCCAGAGTATAGGCATGTCCAGTTTTTTGGGTGTGGTGAATCATCTGTATGGGAGAAAAGATCCAGGTTATTCCTGATCTTGCTTCTCACACAAAATACATTTGATTTTTCTTGGAGCTAGCCAAGACATGTTTTTTTGTCTTTATTGCTTGGGGGAGATAACACAGGTTAAAACTAAAGTGGCTATATCACAAGGTTTCTTAAATAACCCTTTCTTTTTCAAGCTGTATTTGATATATGTCCCATACTATTGGTTAGAAGTGTGACTTGGCTCTTATCTATACTAACCAGGATTTGACATTTCCCCACCAGTTTACCCTGGCTGTGGAGGTGGATTGTTCCCTCCCCCAGTTACCTGCAAAAGATGGACTGGCATCCAAACAGGACACCAGCCCATTGCTGAGGCTACCACCACTGCCATTTTCTTGCTAAAGTGGAAGCCAGGCAGGGATTCTGCAACATGTGACTTCAGGCCCCCTAAAAGTGACGTGTTCACATGCTGCAAGACCCCTGTCTTGTTTCTGGAAAAGCAAGGGAGCTGGAAGTGGCAGGGAGGAGAGGTGTGCCAGACAGGCTCCTGCAGACATATGGGGGCTGATTGTGTGGAAATGGAGTAATCCAGATATTATCTTATATAGCAGAAAAGGACCCTATCCCTCTTGCCCCTGTTCCAGCCCCATATCTGCCCCAGGGATCATTTTGAATGCCCAGGGGCAGATTGGGGTAAGTGCTCTGCATTGTTTGGACTACAGGGCTCTGGAACATGGGCAAGCCAGGATATTTGGCCAGTGTAGACAAGACCCTAGTGGGAACACACATATCAACAGTGGTTTTTGGTATCACCTAGGACTGCCTTCATTGTGCACATTTTGTTTATTTTCTTTTGTTTCCAGAGATGAAGTCAAAACCATTTCCCCCCCCTTACCATTTACCTGTGAACATTCGAATATTCACAGAATTGCCTGCCTCTCCTTGATATTTTACAGGCTGTGTATTCTTATTATGAGAAATGTTGCTTTCAGTAGTCATTGCTTTTAGCATGTAACCCATGGAAAAGATACCATTTAGCATGTAGCCCATGGAAAAGATACTCCTGGTAATACCTGAAAGCAGAGAGCCTACCATAGCTGCAGGTAAGCCACCCAAATGTAGCTATTTATGACAAGGTAACTTGGGGAATGTTTAAGCAACACAGATAGCAGCACAAGCCAACAGGGAAGGAATGCCACAGCAAAAGATACACATAAGCAATATGTGAGGTGAATATTTCCTTTGTTTCTAGAGGTGAGGAAACAAATTGTTTCTCTCCATGAAACTTAACCAATAATCTGAAAGACACTGGGGATTATTTTGTCTAGCTCTTTTATGAATTTATCCAGCCAGTTATTTAAAATATATTTTTATCACATGGGGCATGACAGCAGCAAGGGTTTTCTTGGTGGGTGGTGTCTGAAAACCATCACTCCCACCCACTCCGTAATGTGTGCAGAGAACCAATAACCTGTTATATATCTCTTGAACTGTCACATAGAAGACAGAATCCCATTGGTGCTCTAATCTTTGTGGTTATACTTTCTCCAGGGTCACACAGAGGTAATGAGAGAAGCAGACAAAATATTCTGATTCTGAGCAAGCTATTTCCCCAATGTCTTACTTTCTTCACTGCCCCTACCTATAGTTAGACTTGGCATAGTGAACTGACAGTATTCTGGCCAGTTCTTCCTGAATGCATTGGATTATTAACATGTTACCTGTCAGGATTCTATAGCAATGGGCTCATCTACAGCATATTCCTTAGTAAAGTCCTCTAGCAAGCTGAAAATATAATGTGCTGAGATATAACTAGGCCATTGGGAGTGGGAGGACTCTAGGAGGAATCAAGAATTATTCAGTTCTCATATTCAGCCACATCCTTAACAGATCTTAGTGTGCATGCGAAGTTGTGGCAAGGTGGAACAAAAATAAAAGCTGAGTAGTTACTGTTATAGTTCTATTGTTTACAGTTTACAAGGTGGTTGAGTGTTGATTCTTCCTTTTCTCATCTTTTAAAAAGTAAAGGCTTGTGCCACTCCAAGTGGTGTATCTGGTAACCCCACCCACCCCCCAGTGCTACCATCGAGGTATACTTTGAAAATTGGGGTAGATATACCCCAGGGAAGAAATGACAGTATGCAGTGATGCAATTGTCTTATTCCTTGTATGTATCTTCTCTATCAACTGGAGACTTTCAATATAAGAGCAACATATAATATGACCAGACAGTTGAACACATAGCATTCCTCCTCAGAAGTGCTACATGTTTATCTACAAAGTTTTCCCTCATTCTCACATAATTTCTGGACTGGATTGCAAAACAACCTTCACCACTCTTCTTCAGAGCATATTTCTTCAGATTTTCCTTTTCCTATGGATTCTTGACTCAGGAAAAAAACAATATGTTTTACTAATGGCAGAGGAAGATTCTTGTTCAAATCTGCTGAAAAAGAACACAGACATTTCATCATTCATTTATTCTCCTCACCATTAGTTCCCTCATCTCCTTCTCCCCTGACTTCTGGTGATGCAAACTATTGATTTTTTCCCCCCACACTATCACCCACTCTCTAGGTTACAGGTCTCCCACTCCATCTGAAACCTGTTTGGGGAACTTACTGATGCAACAAAAACCTTGGACCTGAGCAGACCTGGCTACTGGACAGTTGTAGGGTGTGTGGGAACTAGGAGAACTTTCTACATAACTCCCCTGATCTTCCTACACTCTTTTCCACCTGTCCTGTCTTCCCAGCATGCTGAAAGTCTTTAAAGGTCATGTAGGTCTTCTGTGTGAAAATTCAAGCTTGCTGTCTCTCCAGAAAAATTTAGCCCTGTTTTCTTTTATTTTCTGTCACATCATCTGATGCTAATGTCTAATAGCCTCAGCACTATTAATCACAAGTCTATATGACCATATTAGTTTTCATCACTGGTACTGAAACTAATAATCCCAGCTTCCACATTTAGGTTTACTAGCTGAAATAAGATATTTTACCAGCTCATATTAGAGTAGGCCAATAATACTTTGAGTTTCAAAGGAGCCCTTCCTTTTCAGATCATTTTCCATTAAATGATGAATTACATTTTCATTAGTAATTATTGACCATATCTGTACATTTTTCAGAATTGGTCAAACCACCAGATAGCCATCCTATAGGGATATGTAAATTTATGAAAATTGCATTTACAAGGATGAATGAATATTAGAAGTTTTTGTTTTTGTTTTTTTAGGGCACAGATATCAACTGCCAATCCACTGCCTGATAGGATTGGACCATGAATTACTTACCATAGACAAATTGTGCACAATAGCTCCTTGTCCTAATTCAGGTTTCCAGAATAATCTGTTAGGTCCTTTACCACCAGCATATAATGATGAGCTAGTAAATTTGAGAGACCAAACAATAAAATAGGAAGTCCCAGTTCTATCATCTTCAAATACTCTAAGGCAAGCTACTTTTCTTTTGGCTCAAGTTATACCCCACACTCAGTCTGCAATCCCTGCTCTGAAGACTCAATACAACATTGTTCAAACACAGTCTGACTGCTAACAATATGGCACCATACATCAGAATCTTGTTTATGGCACCATGCATCAGAGTAATATATTTTCATTCATCCTAGGCTTTCTTCATGCCAGCATCATGCACACCAAACTGTATGCAGAGAGCCATTAACCTGACTGTCTCAGGAAGATGATGTCAACTGCTTGGGACAAACTGTGTGCTCTCCATAAATAATGTATACTGTTGCAGCAAGTAGCATCAGGTAACCATTTTTTTCCACTAGTCATATTGTTTTTCAGCTTCCTATACCTGTTGGAACAAGCCAAGCTCCTGGTGTGATAAAAAAACATATAGAACTTAGGCTAGGTGACAGAACTGGAGCAAAGGGAGGAAAAAGGCTTAACTCTCTCAGCTCTCTGTGTGAAATGTAGTGAAGTTTTCCATGCTGCAGCATTGCCAACCTATCCCAGATATCCATGACTACCCCTGAGTCACTACACATGAGTCACTATTTATAGCATCAGAAATTTATATTAATCTTTTTTTCATTCTACTCCTAAATTCCTTTCATTCCACAGAGAGCATATTCCCTTTTTACATTTACCTTCTGTGACAATGGGGAGAAACTGAATGCTTGATGTGATCAAAAGCAACAAAAACACAATTGGAGAAATTGTTTGAGACTCTCCATTAGTAGGAACAGTACCACTTTATTCTACTTAATACAAATGTTATTCCTAGGAAGAAGGGCAAGGCATTTTAAACCAGCATTGTGTTTTGAAACTGTTTTGAGAGTTCTTCTCCAAAGATCTAAACCAGTTTGAAATATAGTTACTATCACTTTCCATGAATAATTTTCTCCTTCAGAGTGAACATTCTGCTTCATGACTGCATTATTAAATGGACAGGAATCTGGAAAATAACAAATTGTTATTTCACTGTATGACCTTTTTTTCCTGTCAAATTTAGATCTATCTTTGTTTAAGTGATAAACTAATTAACTGCATTTTCTGTCTCTGTGTCTGCAAAAGGAAACTTATATAAACAACCTAAAATCAGGCTTCATGAGCAATATCTTTGTAAAATGTCTGCATTTGGAAGTTTTTCATGTTTTTTTAAACTTTTCATGTTTTTTTAAAAGCACTACAAACACTTCTACAGACCCCTCCAACCATTAGCCCCATCACCTCTGACTTTCTCCTTTGACATTATATGGTTTCTGGGGGGAAAACCTAAATTATAACCTAATAATACTATCAGAAGAAGAGAGAAGGAAGTAAGAAAAGAGAAGGATCATTTTTTATGCTCTCAAATCCCCATTAGCAGCTTCAGCTGGATTACAAGTTTTGCACACACATTGTATAAACACATACATAAGCATGTGGAAGAGTGATCCTTTGACAATAAGCCTCTTTCCCATTATATGTGCCAGGAATAAATAAGGTCCACAAATGGGAAAATACTGATAATTGAGCTCTTCACCTTGAGCCTACACAGCCATTACAGAGAAGCAGCAGCAAGAACTTGGAACAATCACCTTCTCTTTCCTGTTGCACCATGGGCAAAATTAAAAGTTTAGATAAAGTATGGAACACACTCCTATTAGGGCATACCACTTCAGACTGCAGGTGAAATATACCGTGTTTGGATGCTCATTGTCCACACTATGTAAACAGCACTACAAACACTTCTACAGACCCCTGCAACCATTAGCCCCATCACCTCTGACTTTCCCCTTTCACATTATATGGTTTCTGGGGGGAAAACCTAAATCATCAGGTGAAAGCAAACATCAGGTGAAAGCAAAGCTACATTGCTTTACTGTTTCTCCTACTCATTTCCTTCTCAGGACTGAAACAACAGTGGCAGAGAAAGAATCTTGGAGCAGACATTGGCTTGGATCTTGTTGGTTAGTCCCAGCTAGAGTATTCAATTGTTGAATGATGAATCAACATATAAGTAAATCTCATTGATTCAATAGATCTACTTTAGTCAGGACTAACAACAAGATTTAGGCCATTAGGGTCTTCACCCAGCTGATTCCATATGTTCCACCTAGCAATGTCCCATAGTTTTATGATTGTCTGAAAATGTCAAACAAGGATGTACAGGCTTCTGAAAAGATGAACCTGAAACTCTTTGAAAAACACATGAAGGAATGCTCATTTCTCAATAACAGAGAAATGATTATCAGTACACTGAGCTTTTAAATGCTGCTCATTTGTATGCAGAACCGATTTTATTGAAACAGGATGCTTTGCATTGACCATGCCTTTTGGCTAGTTAGAAAACACATAGCTTATAACTGATCTTCTGAGCAAATCTTGTTGTCCAATTAAGATTTTATACAAATCAGTATCATTAGCATAAAGGAATGACTGTGGGAAATGAAACCTAATTGGATGATTTGTTTCTTGTGCTAGCTATCAATAGTGATGCTTCAGGTACAATTAAGAGCCATTATGTGTTAAGGATGAGTGAGGTAGAATGTGTGCTGCCTATTAGAAAGGACATTGACTTAAGAAGGACATGACACTTTGATATTGACTCTTGATCCCAGTATATGTTTCCCAAACTGTTACGCAGTGTTGGCTATCTGCGTGCCAATAGACTATTGGATGCAACTTCCTTGAAGAAATGTGTGGCCTCTGACTATAATTTCAGTACATATTTTAGTACAGTTTTACCTTGGAAAAAGTGAAATGTTATAGCTGAGGGCATGTGTCCTTTCATAAATACCCGATGTGAGGTTCTGGTTATACCTTGGCTGCTATCAAATATGAACACTTTCACTAATCTCACCCAGTGCCACCAAATGTGAGGGCTTTCCCTTATCCCCATCTCTGCCACAAATGTAAAGACCTCCTCCTGTCCCACTGCCATGACCACCCATTACATGGACCTTGTAGATGCTTTTGGGGTTCCCATGTGAGATATTCTTCATCTACTATTTAAATCAGATACCACCTCTCGTTATTACCTGCTGCCACCCCAGACACCCTGCATGAACCCAAACTTTCTAATATATGATGTTCCCAGAGTCCAAAAGCATAGAATACAAAGATGATACTTAATTAATAGAATTTGAACAAAATGTAATAAATTAATTATTTAATACATTCATATTATGTCTCTCATGCTCTTTCACTCCTATCTCCTAGCTAACTGAGACCCTCTCTAACTCTCCTATCCACTCAAATTCTTAAACCTCACTCACTAACTAAATCCGACAGACTACTTTCTTCCTTCCTCCTCACTAACTTTCATAATCTAGCATTATTCAAATCCCCTCAGACATTTCACCACTCACCACTCACTCCCAACATTCTATTTCTCACCCACTCCCAACAGATCCTTTCCTTATTGCCTCTAATAAATGAAACACATTTTCCCTTGTGAAGGGACCCTATCAATCATTATACCTCACCCCTAGGGGGGTTACAATGGCTATGCCTCCTTCCATAAATACCCCACCTCCAGGGGTTAGGGGACCTTGAAAGGCTGCACCCCTATAATATTTCCCCATCCTGAAATGCAATTTTCCTTTAAAATAAACACCAAACAGTTTTATATCCCAATTTTACTTTCACTTTGGTTTCTCATTATAAAAAAGACTTCCTAGAATAAAAATGATATTGCACAACAAAAATGTGGATAAACTTTCCTCCCATTCTCTGTGGTATGTGAGGAGTTTTAGCAAAAATAAATAGATTTGAGAAGGCCAAGGGCCTCAAAACATCCTGAAGAATGCTGTATGTGCCTGGAGGCTATATTTTCCCCACCGCACACTCAGATTACCATTTGAGACACTTCTCAGGTGCCCCTGTCAGATGAAGTGGGTAAGTGAGACAGAAGGCCTTTTCAATAGTGTTACCCTGCGTGTGGAATGCCTTCCCAAGAAATTTCTCCAGACTCCCCCTGCTGCAGGGATATTTTTACTGCTTATAGATATTGGTATCATTTTAATCCTGATGCAGGTTTTACTTTCAGTTTAATTACATACTTTTGGTGTTTATTTATTCTCTAGCCATTTGATGTTATCTCACCATGACTTTATTGCCATCTTCTATTTTATGCTTCTAATCTGTACAATACCCAGAGTACACCAATTACTGGGTACACAGGAAAGTTTAAAAACATAATCAACCAAATCATGTAGTTTTCATAAGGATGAACAAAAATAGAATTAAAACTTACAGTTAAAAGAGAGAAACAAATGCTTGTCTAAGATCTTAAGTTCTTTCATGAACAGGAGGAAAGTCACAGTTATGGCGGAGTGTTTCTGTTAGTGTGAAATCTCCTTCTATGAGCATAATATTCATTCAGTTTATGGATTGAAAGGTTAGGATTCAAGCCATTGATGGTTCATAATTATCCAGAAGAAAAGAATGTCTAAAGAAATTATGTCCCCATTGTTAGCTATTTGGCATCTGCAAATTCACTCTGAGTCTAGTTGTCTTTCCATAGCCAAGCAATTAAAAAGATAAGAAGCAAGAGACGAAGAAAAGAGAGAGGAAAATTCAGACTTCCCCTTTGTAAAAAGAAAAGAAAAGAAAAGAAAATCAAGGAGGAGGAGGAGGAGGAGGAGGAGGAGGAGGAGGAGGGAAAAGACATGCCTCAATTCAAGCCTTGTAATCTTGGGCTAACTTAGATTATGGTTCATACACTGTTGTTCCCAAACCCAGCCTTACAAATTCCTCAGTTTATCAGCAAAAAAGAAATGAAAGAAAAGCAGAAAGTCTTACCTTTGAGAAGTGTGTGTGATAAGCAGGAGAGGGGACTAGTAATGGACACATAAATATGTCCTTGTTTGCTTGTGTTCTGGAAATTAAATATCTAAGCATTGTAAACAGGGAAGTAATTCTTCACTAAGCTCTTTCTCAAAGGTAGCAATGCATAATTTTAGCAATTTTCTTCACGCTGAGAGAAAGTCTTTGAAAACCAAAGTTTTCAAAGGATATTTGCAATTCAGGACTTATTCTGTGCACAATTGCACATGGTGGTTTTGTGCAGGAAACATCATTTTCTGCCCAGGAAGCAGCCTTTCCTGCATGAGAAATAATATTTCAATGCAGAAATATTAATTTCTGTGCAGAATATGCTTTGTTCTGCACAAAAAATATTGTTTTCCATGGAAATCAACCACATGTGAATTTTACGAAGAACAAATCTGTAATTACAATATTTTTGGCACTGAAACAGCATTTTCTGTGCATAAATTAATATTTTTATGTTGAAATATTATTTTCCACACAATTTTTTTTTTGTTTCTTGCACAGAAGATGCTGCTTCCAGCAAAAACAACCATGTGCTGAATAAGTCTCGTACTGCAAAGATCCACACCAGGATTCTTCTAATCAGAGTTTCTCAGCACTCAAGAAACATGGTTTTTTACCATTCTTTGGGGGGAATATTTTGAAAATATTCTTTCCATCTATACTTATTAACAGCATACTTTTCAGCTGATATGGACGGGTGGACACCATCTGGTTGCAAGTTGAATGTAAGGACCCAATATATTTTCCCAAAGCCCCCCTCCCCTAAGATTTCCTGCCACCACCACTATGGCAGTAAAAAGGTGCCATCTTCATTTGAGCAGGCCAGTCTTGTTCACAAGGAGATATGCACTCCCACAAACCTCCCTGAAGCATATATCTACGTATAAATAATGTGCATAGGGAGGATGCACCTTATTTTAAAGGGAAATGCCATTTTTTTTAAAAAAAACAACTACCCCGAAAGCACTGTTTTTATTGGTTTGTTTGTTTGTTTTATTACTGAGTTTTGGCAGAAAATTTGGCAGCAGGGTGGTAGCACAATGCAACTTTCCAGAGTTTTGCAAGGGAAGATTCCTCCTATTCCATTTGTAGACAGATAAACACATACATTGGTTTCTCTCAACAGTTCCATCCCCTATTATGAGGCAGACATGGGCAGATGAGAGCTGTACTCAGATGGGGAAAGGGGAGTTGTTCAAGTCTTCCTTGAAAATACTGTTGCTCACACAAAGAAACGGTGAAAGATTTTGTCATTATTAGAAAATACACAAAAGAAACCAATGATATATTTTTTTAAAAATGTGCCAGATGAACAGTGGTTGTGCTGCCATATGTCTTATAATTATTAAAAATATTAGTGTGAAGTAAAGATGTTAATAGTGGATGAATCTCTTCTCACAAGTAAGGATCAATAATTTCCACAGTTTTTCCCTGCTGTAGAGAAAAACACATATTTCTGCACAGTTCTCACCAGGTATTCTGGTATTCACACATCTTGCAGTTTAGGAAATTATTCTGCACAGAAATATGTATAGGTTTTTTTTGGGGGGGGTGTTGCATGGGAATGCTGGAGTTTAGTGCTACACCCTCCCCCCCCCAAAAAAACCTGTTTCCAGATGGCCATTTGTGTGTGTTTTGTGCAAGATTGATTTTTTTCTATGCAAAACCAGCAATCTTGCATGGGAAAATCTTGTGCAGAAAACAAAAATTTTGTACAATAAAACCTTGTGGCATTTTTTTCTGCAAGATTATTTTTTGCAAGATTATTGTGTGTAAGATGTCTGTTCTGTTTGAAATCATTTAAAAAAAATAATAAGAGCAATCTTGCACAAAAAGCACACATGTCTGTCTTGAAATAGGAGTGGTGGGGGTCCAAAAACCAACAATTATCACTGGAGAAAAATGTATTTCCACACAGAATAATTTCCTGAAAAATCGTAAGCATGTGAGAATACTGGGTGAAAATTTCACAATATTCTCACCACTGTATTCTTCTTCCTGACTGGCTTTCATCAGGGAACCTGTTTTTCAACCCGGAAATGTATAATGGAATTCCCCCCACCCCCAGTCCCAATGCCAAGGCACAACAAGATGGTAGAAATTGATAGCACAATAAGCAAGGGAAACTAGTGCAGGTCTTTCACTTAGGACCCAAGGCAATGCAAGACCTGGAAGGAAAATCAAGATCCAATGTTTGGCAGATCCAATGTTTGGGCTGTTTTGGTGTTTTACAAGAACTCTTACCAGTCCAAGCACAGTGGGTTAGGTTTAACTGAAACAACTTCATCCATTCCTAATTATATGTGACAGGTCCCATGAAAACTCTCCTTTGAAGTTTTTTTTTAAACAATTAAAAAGTAATTCTTAAGGTTTTTTTCGCATTTTTAGGGAAAGCTGTGACTTCAGTCTCACATACACTTGCTTGAGAATAAGCCCTTTTGAACTCAGTAGGACTTACTGCTGAGTAGATATTTAAAAGCTTGGGCTGCCGAACTCCAGTTCAGCACCATGGGAGGTTTGCCTCCCTTTGTGTGTAAGTTGAGATCAGGGGGAAATGCATTTCATTTGCATTTTAATGAGAATCTGCTCTACTCAAACTTTCCAAACCAGCATATGAACCAAAGAAAAGCTACCAATGAATATTTGGCTTATCAATGACCATTTCCCCAGTTTAATGCTGTTTGTTTGTTTGTTGTTGTTGTTGTTTTGCAATACAGTTACCGAATTATAAAAGTGTATGTGTCTGTCTGTGTATATGTATACACATGCACTGTTTCGTATTTAAAAATTCCAGTTTTTAATGCCTCCCCCTCCAGGGTTGGATATTTGGCCTTTTCCTCAAAACTGGCAGCCCATGAAGGTCCTAGAGCATGGCAGAAGTAGAACATTTGCTTTCTGACCTACTGCAGCTGCTGACTCCTTATCTGCAGGAATTGAAACTCATTTCCACAACTCGCCACAGGATGCCTACTGGTTAAGGAAGTAGTGATGAGGAGACAAGCAGGAACATCCCTCCCTAAAACGATACTTCTGCCTCACTATGTGAATTATTCTTTCAGACCTCAAATCCCTAATATTTCATCAGCTTAAAATCTTAGCCTTTAGGGAATACAAAGACCATGGCATTTTTATAAAGCCGTAATTGCATTACTTTCACTGTACAATAAATAATTATTTTTTTCTTAACTTTCCTCAGGGAAGCATATAGACTACCAAAGCAGAATGTGTGAGAATTGCTGGTGGATCCAATGTGAAGCAGGTGTTAGCTCACTGGTCCAGGGCACCTCACCAAAACAGAGTATGTGCTTATAACAGCAAAGTTCCGACCTGTAATTCAGAAAGATGCATGGTTCTTAACTGACACACTCTCAAGCAGTTATTTGTGCAAAGTTACATTTGTAGCAATCGATTTCATTTTAAAGGAAAACTTCTTAAAGGCTTTCCTGGCATGACCAAATGTCTTAGCAAGTTCTTTGTTTCGGAGATGAGTTCATAGAATCATAGAATCTTAGAGATGGAAGAAACCTCAAGGACCATCCAGTCCAACCTCCTGCCATGTAGGAATACACAATCAAATCATTCCTGACAGATGGCCACACAGCCTCTGTTTAAAAAATCTCCAAAGAAGGAGACTCCACCACACTACGAGGCAGTGTATTCTACTTCCAAACAGCTCTTACTGTCAGGAAGTTCTTCCTCATGTTTAGGTGGAATCTCTTTTCCTGTTCTTGAGTTGTCTCAAGAGAACTCACAATAATAAGACAGTTAGGTGTTACTAGATGTCACCCCATTCAGAATTTGCACTGCTCACAAATTTTTACCTTAAAGATACTTCCCAAGTGCAGAAGTTGATTGCTGCATGTTTGGCTCATCTCGAGCCATATCTAAAAACACATTCTCAGGTGATTATCAGATGCCCTTAATATGGCATTACACGAATGCCAGGATATCGCCAAAGGGCTTACCTATCAGACAACGTCATCCTCATCCCGTGCTGGTTTCATTCTGCCCTCATTTCTTCTTATTCATGGCTTAAGCCATGAATAGATTGGTCATTCCATTCCTGTCACAGAATGACAGGCGAGCGAAAAGGAGCCCCGTTATGCTGGTGCGATAACAGCTGCAGTGGGAGGTCCCTGCCAAACACTTCCAGGGGCGATCAGGACAAGGAGGTAAGTGTCAGACTTTTTTGTACCCTCCCTGGGTTACTTGGGATTTTAAAAGTTTGTTTTAGTGCTTGCTTTGCTTTTTTTTACCTTGTATTTTCTTTTTTATTATTATTTTAGAAGTTCCCATGCACTCATTCTCTCCCGAAAATGGCTGGGAATTCAAACCAGGAAGTGAATGGGGTTCTGCTTGAGCTACATTCACTCTTGGCTGCTGAGGAGAGGGAGCGGTCATGCAATTAAGGTAAGTACAAAATGGGAGGTTATCGTGCCGGGATGGGGAGGGGAGGGGAGTGGGATATAATATAGTGAGACGGGGACACTTTTTTGTTCCCCATCTGATAATCTCTTCAATGTTTGATGCATGTGCTGACATTATAAAATGCTCATCACTTCATCACCAGAAAACAATCTTGATGAGCTTGTCTTCTGAAAGTAACTCTGAAGGAATTTTAAGTCAATAATTTCTCTGCAAGTTTGCAAAGAAATCATATTGGATCAAACACACTTTATAAACATTTCACATGATTCTGATGAGGAAAAGCATTTATGTTACTCCCACTAGAGACTCTTATTTAATTTATGCAATTTTTTTGGGGGGGGGATAGTGTATTTTAAGTTAATTTGCATTCTTGGTCCTAATTAAAATATGTTTTTTAAAAAAACATATTTTTTAAAAAATATGTTTTTTAAAAATATTTTTTTTAAAAAAATAATTAAAATATGTACACAAGGGTTTCACTTGATCATCCTTAGCTATAAAAAACTTACTTCCCCTAAAACATCTTTTGTAGTGACCTGTCCCACAGCCCTCTGAACTGACCAGTGCTTGTCTCTGCTCCTCTAGTGAGCATTGTGGTTGTATACTACACTGAAAATCAGAAATAAGTTTTTTTTTTTCCAGGAACCTTGACTTCTATTTATTATCTTCTTATAGAGATGAAACTCCAAGGTCCATCACCCCACAGTTTGAAGCTAGGAAATTTTAGCTCTTGGTGGATAAGTTTATAAAAGCTCCGTTGGGTTAATTGGGTTCCTTGCTGCAAGTTTACATAAAATTGTGGCCTTTGTCCAAGTCAATTTGTTGTGTCTTCCCTTCCTTCCAACATACACAAGCAACACAAGAGGAAAAAGAGCAATGCCAGCTTGGCAGCATGGTGTGTTTTGCTGGGCTCTGAAGCTCATCAATAAATTCACTCTCCATGAAGCTACCATCACTTTTTAGCCTGGGGGATGGCAAAAGCTGCAAAGAAACACTTACATTGCCAGCTAACATCTATCTGCAGCTGTTGCAGTACATGTGCAAGGCAGCAGAGTAGAGACACTGCTCAGGCAGTGCCAGAGGGAATCTACTTAAATGACTGTCAATGGCTGCATTATTCCAAGCACTTCATAAAGCTCATAATCAGAGATGTCTGTTTTCCGTAGTTTTATGTGCAGAACATTTTGTATAAAATCTCATATGTTGATGGATGAGCTGATTCTCATTTTATCCCTCCCCACTCATGGCTAGATTTTTTAAGGACTTTTATCAGATGCGGCAAATATGGTGTCATAAGGATGCCTAATGATTGTGAAAGGGTGCACATAACAGATGACATCATCCTTTCATGATCATATTTTGCCAATAAGGTGTATTTTTTATTGACGGGCCAAGCCATCAATTGATTTCCTGTGGTGCTTTGTTGCTGGCTGTCATGGTCAGCCAGGACTCTGAGGACTCAGAAGGCGAGGAGGCTGAGCCAGTGGCAGAAGAGCTGGCTGAGTCTGAGTCTAGCCCTGAAGAGCCCAGGGCTCAGCAGCCTAGCCCTCCCCCAGCACAGGGTCCAAGCCTGGGAGACATAGTGGAGCAAGAGCAAGAGGTAGAAGAGCAGGTACCTACCTTTAGCCAAAGGAGAGCAGAGAAGGCGTGGCTTCATCGTTCTCAGAGATTAAGAGACAGAAGGTCATCAATCACCCCGCAGCTGGGAGTGGGAGCTGGGCCAACATAAGCAGCTGTGGGATGCCGAGTTCCTTGTTGCAAGCAGTCTGCATTTCCTGGAGGAAGCTTCTGCCTGTGACTCTCCTGAACCTTGCTATCTTGAGACTTTGGATATCTTGACCTTGGACTGCCTTCGTTGACTCACCTGCCGGAACCCTTTTGACCTTGGACTGTCTCTTCGTGCTTCACTCTCTCTCCATGTACTTCTGACCCTCTAGGACTGCTACTGACTACACCAGGTACTGTGCTTTTCAACTGGGTTGTTGCCAAGCCGGACTCCTTATCAGCTATTGAGTTGGCTTCCCGACACTGGCATTGCTGGCGTTTACATCCTCACACCATTGTGCTGATGTGAATGCAGTGTCAATGGACAAACACTTCCGGATGAGATTGGGACAGCCAGGTAGGGGACACTTTTTTATGCTCCCCCCCCCATGTACTTGGGACATGTTAAGTGTGTGTCTGTGCTTGTGTTAACTTTTTATGTCTTTATTTTTAAATTCCCTGTGCTTGTGTCTTCTCACGAGATTCACAGAGATCATGAGCACAGAAGTGTATGGAGCTCTGTTCATTCTCCTTTAGTGCCTGGGCTGCCTCTTTAATGCTAAGGAAGGTAAGGTCTGGTGAGGTGGGAGTCTTTTGCTGGCATTAAAATGTTTTAAAATATGCCGGCAAAAGAACAATAATGAGGGGGGTCTGATAAAGTTCCTTGGGGTTGTGGTTGGAAAGGTCACTTGATTGTTTAGGTTGTGTGACTCATTACTGAGGGGCCCAAGAAGGGATTATCATATACCTCCTTAATGGCTTTGTTTACCCAAGGGCATTTGCATAATCCTAGTTTGTTTGCTAAAATATTTCTAAGACATCTTCCCAGGTCCTTGTGACCTCCACCTGACTCCACCCCAGTCAACTTAACCCCTTTGAAGTGTCCAATATCTCCGATTTTGAGATGCCATAGGGAGGGGGTAATAGGGCATGCTATAACAAGTGGCTGAGTTTTGGGGACACTGTTTAGAGTCCAGTGACAATACTGTAAAATGTCTGCATTTGTCTAGTTCTGTGTAGCTTCTACAACAAAACATGTCTCTGAAGGTCTAAAATGTCCTATCCTTTTGAATTTCAGGGTTAATTTTTTTTTTCCATTTGCACTTCATTTTATGATTACTTTAAGAGTTTCCACAAAAATGTGTAGACATTCTTATACATATTCTTCAGAGTTTTGTACAAAATATTACCCAATAATCAAATTTTACAAACATTTCCTGGAATATAATGACATTGCTAAAATAATTTTGACTAATAAACACAGTTTCCCCCATAAATATTAATTTTGTACATTTTATAAAAAATGTAGAACTGTATCACAAAATTTAGAAAATAACAAAAGAGAAGGTTAAGACATGACAGCTATATTTAAATACTTGAAAGGATGTCATATTGAGGATGGAGCACACTTGTTTCCTGCTGCTCCAGGGCCAAGATACAGAGCAATAGACTCAAACTACAGGAAATGCATAGGAAAAGAGATTCCACCTAAACATTAGGAAGAACTTCCTGACAGTAAGAGCTGTTTGACAGTGGAATGCACTGTATCAAAGTGTAATGGAGTCTCCTTCTTTGGAGGTTTTTAAACAGAGATTTGATGGCCATCTGTTGGGAGTGCTTTGATTGTTTTTTCCTGCATGGCAGAGGGTTGGGCTGCATGGCTCTCATGGTCACTTTCAATTCTATGACTATGAAATGAAATGCTGGGTTTCAATTTATGTATTGTAGGGATGCAAAAACATTTGGGCCCCAAGGGTCACAGCTAATATCAGCTGAGGGCCTCATGTGCATAAGAACACAGGAACACACAGCACACTAGGGTATTGAAATTTTAAACTTCAGTGGGTTCAAACTCCAGGAAAAGAGATTCCACCTAAACATTAGAAAGAACTTCCTGACAGAAAGAGCTGTTAGGAAGTGGAATGCACTGCATCGGAGTATGGTGGAGTCCCCTTCTTTGGAGGTTTTAAAACAGAGGCTGGATGGCCATATGTTGGGAATGATTTGATTGTGTATTCCTGCATGGCAGGGGGTTGGACTGGATGGCCCTCGTGGTGTCTTCCAACTCTATGCTTCTATGATTCTAAACCTGCCTTCTGCCTGCTAATATCTAGGTATGACTAGAATGTGGTGCAAGAAATGTGCTTTTAAGTATAATTCAAGTTAATTTGCTTTAAAATATTAAGTGAACAGATTTCCCTTCCATTCCTAGTCAGGATGTGCATAGGCATCAGAAATCCTTCTTCCTACTTCTATGTTGTCACTCAGGATAAAAGGAAAACTGACTTATACAAAAGAGAACAGGCACATCTTTCAGGTACCCTCTGATGTCTATAACTCTGCACTGCTTTTTTTTGACAATGAAATAGCAATGCTCTGTCAAAGTGCTCTATTCAAGAAAGGCACAGAGGTATTTCAGATCTCTGTAGCAAAGCTACTACCTTTGCTGCCCTCTAGTCCCTACCTTGTCATTGCTGCCATCATTTCCTTTTCGTTGCCATTTAAAACCTGGCAGCTAGGTAGCTAAGTCACCGAAAGTGAAAGGCCAGAGGCTACAGGAGTTACCCTGGCTTTTACCCAGCACACCAGCCTGCCAATTGTGCTGAGATTGTAGCATCATATAAAATTAAAATGCTAGCCTCTGACTCTTTTCTTTATAATATGAGTTCCAGACCATGGCTTGTATCACTAATAGGGAGCCAACTCTAAGACAATGGTCTTTGTAGTACAAGTTATTTGTCTGTTCATGAGAGTTCTCCCATGAGTGTAAATATGGTTCCCAAATTATCATCTTGCTCATAAACTCTGTTTACTTCTCACAAGTTTGCCGTGGTTGTAATTGGTATCTAGCCATTGACAGACCATCAGGATTGGTGTACAATGAAGGTAAAGTTTGCTTCATTTTTTTGCTTCAAAAATGCAGTTGTAACCCCATACCTGACCCCCCAACTTGAGATATGGTATCTGGAGGTTCTACTTACTGTGTTGAAGCATCTGTAAATTATGGACTCATAGAGTGGGAAGGGGCCCCCATGGGCCATTTAGTTCAGTCCCTGCTCAATGCAGGATCTCCAGCTAAAGTATCCCCAGCATTTAGCTGTCCAGTCTCTTTCTGAAGATATACAAAGAAGATATACAAAGAAGGAGAACCCATCACATTTCTAAGCAATTGATTCCATTGTCGAACTGTTCTTACTGTCAAGATGTTTGATCTAATGTTCAATAGAAATCTACTCTGTAACTTCAAACCATTAGACCTGGCCTTACTCTCTGGGGCAGCAGAGAACAGCCCTTGAGGTATTTAAAGAGTGCCATCATGCCACCCCTTAGTCTTCTCTTCACCAAGCTGAACGTGTCCTACTCCTTCAACCTTTCCTCATATGGTTTGTTCTACATACCTTATAATCTGTTAACAACTTAACTGTTCAATGGATTTGTAATTGGTTGTCCGGCCGAACCCAAAGGGTGCTCAGCAGTGGCTCCTCTTCGTCTTGGAAAGATGTGACCAGTGGGGTGCCACAGGGTTCTGTCCTGGGCCCAGTGCTATTCAACATCTTTATCAATGACTTGGATGAGGGAATTAGGGGCATACTTATCAAATTTGCAGATGACACCAAATTAGGAGGAGTAGCTAATACCCTAGAGGACAGGATCAAAATTCAGAATGACCTGGATAGACTGGAGAGCTGGGCCAAAGCTAACAAAATGAAATTCAATATGGAGAAATGTAAAGTACTGCATTTAGGGCGGAAAAATGAAATGCATAAATATAGGATGGGAGAGACCTGGCTGAATGAGACTACGTGCGAAAGGGATCTAGGAGTCCTAGTAGACCACAAGTTGAACATGAGCCAACAGTGTGATGTGGCAGCTAAAAAGGCTAATGCGATTTTGGGCTGTATCAATAGAAGTATAGTGTCTAGATCAAGGGAAGTAATAGTGCCACTCTATTCTGCCTTGGTCAGACCTCACTTAGAATACTGTGTCCAGTTCTGGGCACCACAATTCAAGAAGGATATTGACCAATTGGAGCGTGTCCAGAGAAGGGCAACTAAAATGGTGAAAGGTCTGGAAACGATGCCTTATGAGGAGAGACTTAGGGAGCTGGGTATGTTTAGCCTGGAAAAAAGACGGTTAAGAGGCGATATGATAGCCCTGTTTAAGTATTTGAAGGGATGTCACGCTGAGGAGGGAGCAGGCTTGTTTTCTGCTGCTCCAGAGACTGGAACACGGAGCAATGGATGCAAGCTCCAGGAACAGAGATTCCATGAGGAGGAACTTTTCCATGAGGAGGAACATGAGGAGGAACTTTTTGACAGTAAGAGCTATTCAGCAGTGGAACACGCTCCCTCAGAGCGTGGTGGGGTCTCCTTCCTTGGAGGTCTTTAAACAGAGGCTGGATTGCCATCTGTCAGGGATGCTTTGATCAAGATTTCCTGCATGGCAGGGGGGTTGGACTGGATGGCCCTCGTGGTCTCTTCCAACTCTGCAATTCTATGATTCTATGATTCTATGATCTTTGTCATCTTTGAACCTACTCCAACTTCCCCATATCTTTCTTAAAACGTGGTGCCCAGCACTGAATGCAATACCCCAGACAAGATCTGACCAGCTCAGAATATAGTGGGACTATTACATCCCTCAACTTGGAAACTATGCTTCTATTAATTCAGGCTAAAATAGCATTCACCTTTTTTGTGGCAGACTTCTGACTCATGTTCAATTTATAATCAACAATAATCCCAAGCTCCTTTTTGCATGTCATACTGCTGAGCCATGTATCTCCCAACTTATACCTGTCCATTTGGCTTTTGTGGTCTAAATGTAAAATTTTGCATTTGTATCTATTGAATTTCATTTTATTTATTTCTGCCCAATTTTCTAGCTTACATAGGTCCTTTTGAATTCTGTTCCTATCTTCCAATGTGTTAGCCAACTCTCCTAGTTTTGACCCATCTGTAAACTTGATCAGGATTCCCTCCACCCCATCATCCAAGTCACTGATAAAAAATGTTGAAGAGTAATGACCCTACGATAGAACCCTGAGACACTCCACTCAAGACCTCCTCCTAGCTAGACAAAAAGATGTTGGCCTGACTGTTGATTCTGCAAATGAATCACCAACCTGCCACTGCTGACTACTGACACCGCCTCACTCACTCAGCCCTGAATTCCCTCTTATTTTGTCCTGGGTTCTTCACTTGTTTCAGGTTTCAGGAAGATGTGGGAATAGAAGAAATAAGACCTCCTGGATAATTCAACACTCCATCATTCCAATAAGTTTCTTATTGGTGGCAACAGACCCTACAGTAGGTGTGGGCAAAATGTGGCCCTCAAGGACCCCAGAATTCATAAAGATTTTAAAATATGTCTGATCTCTCAAATGCTCCCAGATGGTGTCTGGGTACATGGGGGCATTTTTGCCATATTTTGCATGCCTGATCTATTTTAGGCAGAGGAGAGGATTTAAAAAGAGGAGGAGGAGGAGGAGGAGGAGACAACAATGATGACAAAATGCCTCTCCTCATCTAAATAATCCCGGGGGGGGGGAATATTATGAGAAAATGCCTCTATACAATGTAGAAGGCATTTGTGGGTGTTGTTGTTATCACCATCCTCCTACAAAACTGTGGTCTCCCATCCAAGTACTAACTGGGGCAGATCCTGCTTAGCTTCTGGTGCCTTTTCCAATAGTTACATGTAAACAACATTTTTAAATTAAAAAATAACTAGAGTTGGATTGGAGTGACTTAGTAACAAACTGCTTGGTTGTGCAATGCCTTCTCAATCAACATCTTAAAGTTCACTTGAAAGACACTATTCCTCTTCCATATATCAAAGAATGTACGAGGCTAACAAGAAAGCTTTGATTGATGCTAGGTTTAGAGGAACTGCATCTTATATTGATATCTTTTTGAAATCCAAAACTTCCCTGAGGACATAGAAATGCAAAAGGCTAAAACAGATACTTTAAAGTGCATATTAATAATATTTAATGCACAAAACTATGGAAAATAACTAGTAAGACAAAGGTATTAATAGCTTTCTTGAAGAAAGAAAAATCATTTAAAGAAATGTCCTTAAAATGGTTGTTTTAGAAAGAAATCCCTCTGATGTTCAAGGTTTTGATGTAATGGGTAATAAGCAGAGGGCAAATAACAACACATTTTATTCAAAGACTATGAGTCAGAATAACTATTTTTAACAGAATTTCAATGCATTACTGGCATCTGTTTCAAATAGCATATAGTATTAATGTAATGCTAATGTGATTCCATCTCAGCATTGCAGTGCCAAAAGTTACTCCTACCATTTTACCTTCAGTTTAGAAATAAATTATCCTTTAAATAAGGATTGCCTCATTTAGGATCTAGTTTTCTTCTGTGTATTTCATACATCCTACTAAGGATGAACATAAAGACAGTATGAGCAACATTACTCCCCAAGGCCTTTTGAACTAATTAAGAAAGATAGCTTTATAGTGGATCCAAGCCAAGCAAAACATATGATGATTATTTTAGTTTCTTAGGCAACTTTCATGCATTTACTCCAACTGTACACTATTCATGTCAAAATGCACTTCATTTGCTATTTATTAATTCTTGCATCTTCTCTCCACTACAAAAGATTGGGGGAATGTAACATCCCACTCTGACCAGGATGAGAAGGGTGGGCATACAGGCCATTCTTGTGTGGTGGCCAATGTGGGGGATTGCATGCCACCCTATTTACTTTTGTCTCAGTGTCTGCTCTCCTGCTTCTGGGTTTCAGATCAGGAATACTTGGTTATATAGAGGTCAAGCAGGTGCCAGCATGACATAGTGGTTTGAGTATTGGACTATGACTCTGGAGACCAGGGTTTGAATCCCCACATGGCCATGAAAACCCACTGGGTGACCTTGGGCAAGTCACATACTTGGGCAAGCCTCAGACAACCCTGTGATGGGTTTGCCTTATGGTCTCGGAAACAACTTGAAGGCACACAACAACAACAAAAAAGATAGGATAAGACACACACACAGGAATGCACACACATGTACACACACAGTTGAATATCCCTTATTCATAAATCTGAAATATTTAAATATTTTTTTTAAAAAACCCTATATATGTATATTATAAAATTACCTTCAAGGTATGTGTATAAGGTGTATATGAAACATAAATTAATTCCATGTTTAGACTTGAATCCCATCTCCAAGATATTTCATTATGTATATGCAAATATTCCAAAATCTGAAAAAATCCTAAATCCAAAACACTTTGGTTCCCAAGCATTTTGGATAAGGGATACTCATATAAGTGATAGTCACTCTCTCTCTCCACCCCCATTGTCCAAATTGGCAAAAGGTGACAAGTTGTGTAGTATATCTTAAAATCAGAAGTGTTTCCCAAATTCTCAGCATCTTAATCCCTCTCTGGATTTTGGATTTATAAATTAACAGGTGTTCTTTCTATAATGATACCAATGTATTAGAAGTTCTCGCTTTCCTTCTGGAATGTGTGAACTGAGTTGTACATCTGAAATTTGATAAATGTTTCACTTGCTTTTTATTCTCTCATGTAGTGCCTAGAAAGTTTTCTGAAGACAACCTTCAGCCAAATTTGGAGGTTTGATGGAGACCAAATTGCGGGAGGAGGTAAAATGAGGCTTATGTTTCACCTCTTTCTTTGTGGAATTCTGTGGGGAAGTTTACACAGAGATATATACTTCTCCTAGTTACAGATGCTCCCATTACTTTTTTTAAAAAGTATTGTACTGATGCATCTTAAAATACTATACCAATTTATATTATCAGAACACTTTTCCTTGTTCCTGAAATATATCTTTCACGTACTTTTGCAGCAGTAGTGTTGACTCTCATGACACCTCTCAAGTATACTTCTTTCTACTTCATAATGTAGCACTGAACTGTGAAGCTTTGAGCAAAAGAAAAAAAAAAAAAAACTCTGCAGATCTCCCAGGCCATTTTGCGTCTGCCTGCTTTTAGACTGTGAGTAGATACAGTCCTAGACAGCCTCAGCTACATGCAGATTTCAGAATGTTAGATTTCTGGTTTAGTCCCTGAAACCTCAAGTTTTCTGCAGATTTTGGACTTTAAAAGCTATGCCTTCCTTGTTAGTCATTAATTGTTGTGAGTAACATGTTACTCATACTTGTGGCTAATAATAAATGTTACTGTCAATGTTAATAGCCACCCTCATAGAAAATAGCATTTCTGCAATAATGAATAAATGCTACTGAAAATGGGGGGGGGGCAGAACCCACTAATGTTTGCACCATTTTAATTAAAATCTTTTATAGTAATGGCAGTGCTCCTTCCTGCAAACAAAAATCTGTCCAGGAATGAGTAACCACTTTATTTTTAACATGTGACTTTCAAGCTCTGGCATTTAGTACTGTGAGTGGAGGCAGCCAAAAAGGAAGTTTTGTTGATCTGCCAGCCACTACTGAAATGATTCATTTTAGATCCTATTATATATATCTTTGTGAATATCGTGACACACTTGCAAGCTACAAGTTGTCATTGTATATACTGTAGCTAAAGTGTGGTCCATACAGCTGATGCCAATGGGAAGGCTCCTGTTAGAAGTTTCCATAGTAACATATACTGTGATTGGCATTTAATAAAACAACATTTAATGACTTATAATAAAATAAGGAGAACCAAGCCTTATTTTTGAGTGAGTCTAATGATTACAAATGAAAGCATTTTGGTTTAAAGTCAGTCATGTTTCATGACAGCTAATTATGAAATGAGCACAGAGATGGATGGGACACACTTGGAAGAACATACTGAAGTCTATAACAAGTACAGTGAACAGAAATCCTCAAGGCAAGAAACAGAGTAAGATTGATGACAACACAGGAAACCACTGTGGAGGAGAAATTAAAAGCAATCAAAATGACATGAAAAGATGTGGAGATAGCAGAAAGAAAGAAAGAAAGAAAGAAAGAAAGAAAGAAAGAAAGAAAGAAAGAAAGAAAGAAAAGCAAATGCAAAATATGGAAGATAAGTGTAATTTTTTTCTTTCCTGATTGGAATAATAAAGAGAAACATCTCAGTGTGAAATGGAAGACGAGGTGTTTGTACATTCATGAATATATAACCCTTCAAGTTGTGTTTCATCAAATCAGACTGAGACTGAGACTGAGACTGAGGGCATTTTCAGATGCAATTTTCGTCAGCAAATATCCCAAAACAGCTCCGTTGCTGCCACATGGCAGGGGAGTGGTTTTGGATGACGCCGTCCCTCTGCCGAACCCCTCTGTGTCACTTCCATGACAGAATGGAGGAAACCGTGTAATATTTCATTCACGAATGTTGCCCGTGAGTGAAATATGATGCAGTTTCCTCCATTCTGTCACGGAAGTGACACGGAGGGGTTTGGCAGAGGGACAGTGTCATCTGAAACCACTCCCCTGCCGCGCGGCAGCAACGGAGCTGTTTTGGGATATTTGCTGCCGAAAATCGCATCTGAAAATGTCCTGAGAATCTGAGGGCTTGTCTAAATGGGCAATTTACTCATTTCTTCCTCTGTGGCTGAGCCCTGCAGTCCAAGTGATGCACGGTTCTTGCCCCAATTTATCTCCAGATAGTCCTAACAACATCCAAGGTGAAGCCAAGGGAAGCCCCTTTAAAACATTTTCAAGTAACCCCTGGGAAAACCCTTGTCATCTGGAAAAACCCAAATGGTCCAGCACAGGAACACAGGAGTTTGTACCTGCATGCCAGGTTGCATCACTGGATGACTCCATTGCTGGTGCTCCTCTGAAGCCAGGAAGGAGGCTCCCAGCATGTGATCTAGGGGCCCTGCATGTGATTAGCCTTGATCATATACTGAGAACCTCCTTCCCAGCTTCAGAGAGTGTGATGCACAACAGCATCAGAGGTGCCTGGGGAGGATCCGGGCCAGGTCCAGGGCCAGAATACTCCAGCCAGAAGGTAGTGTATCCTAACCAGTGTAGACTAACCCTGAGACAGAGATGTGTTATGTGTCTTCAAGTTAGTTTTGATTTATAGTAACCCTATGAACAAGAGACCACCAAAAGCTCCAGTCACCAGATGCCCTCCTCAGATCTTTCAGGTTCTGTTCTGTGGCTTCCTTAATTGAATCAATCCCTCTATAATGTGGTCCTTTTTTCCTATTGCCTTCTACTTCACTGAACATTATAGTCTTTTCTAATGAGACATATCATCTTGTGATTGTTCAAAGTACAATAGCCTCAGTTTAGACATTTTGGCTTCTAGTTCAGGATTGATTTTCTCTTGGACCTATTTATTTGTCTTTTTGGCAGCCTGTGGTATCCATAAAGCTCTCCTGCAGCACCACATTTCTTATATATATATATATATATATATATATATATATATATATATTAAGTTTGCATATTCAATTCCATAACAGACTAAGGATACGGATACAGAAATATTGGGGGTAACCTACTCCTTCCCCCCCTTTCATTATTCCCTTATCTTAGCTTATCCATATGATTTTCATTAAAAGAGTTAAAATTTAAAAACCATGACTTCCATTGTAGTAAATATCTCTAAGAGTTTGTTTTTTTTCTTTCCCTCCTTCCACCCGTCATTCTTAACACACATTTTTCCTCTATTTATTTCATAGTAGATTCAAACTGTATTTTAACGCTGTTTCATTTATCACACCCTGGTTCTTATGATTTCTCTCATTTCCTCTGTATCTCTCTCCTTTTCCTTAATACTATTCTCCTGAGTTCTAAATATATTCCTGAACTATTGAACCATAATTGATTCTCTTATTAAAGATCAATGTCATCCGCTATATTTCACCTTTTTCTACAATATTTAAACACAGGTAGCCATTCCGCTTCAGTTTTCTCCACTGATTTATGATTTAATATAGCAGTTAGCTTGTCATTGTCTCTCATTTCATTTATCTTATTAAACCAATCATCCATTTTTGGTTCTTCAGTACTTTTCCATTTAGCAGCTAATAGTAAATGTGCTGCTGTGCAGAGGTAAAGGATAACTCTTCCAAATTGTTTTTTGATTTCTTTTGTTAAAACTGTTGTAATGTTTAGCAGATACAGTTTTGGGTTAAGATCTATCTCTATATCGAACATTTTTTGAATGGCATTATGAATCTTAATCCAGAATTTACGTATCTTCGGGCACGTCCACCACATGTGTAATGATGTTCCTGTTGATTTCCCACAATTCCAGCAATTCTTATCTTTTGTTCCAAACATTTTATTCATTCTTGAAGGTGTTAGATACCACCTGTTACAAATTTTAAAATGATTTTCCTTTAGGGATTGACATGCAGTAAATTTTTTAGTTGCGGTCCATGCATCTTGCCATTCGTCTATTGTAATATTCTCTCCTAAATCTCTAGACCACTTAATCATTGAATCTCTCACCACCTCTTCCTCCGATTGCCTTAGATTAAGGATTTTATACATTCTCCCAATTTTCTTTTTCTTATTGTCCAACATTATTTTTTCTGTTTCTGTCTCTTCCTTCAGCAGACCTGGTTCTTCTTTATCTTTATTGAACCTACTGAATAGTTGCTGGTATGTGAACCAATTAAATTTCCACCCTTCAGCCTCTAACTCTTCTTTTGACTTTATTATCATCTTGCCATCTCCCTTCTTTTTACATAGGTCCTTATATGTGACCCATTTGTCTGATTTTCCCTGGCAGCCCCATCTTCCGCTAAATGCCTCCAATGGAGATATCCATCCTGAAAGCATCCCAAACTGATATCTTTGTATTTTTTCCCAGGTCTTTTCTTATAATATGGCTGTGGAAGTCTTTATGTATTGCACATTTATCGTAGCCTAAATATGCATGCCATCCGAATCTCAGACCTGACCCTTTTAACTGCAGTAGCTTTGAGTCTTGAAGCTTGAGCCACTCTCCCAGCCATACTAGGCTGCATGCTCGGTAGTATTTTTGAAAGTCCGGTAGGTCCAGCCCGCCCCATTCTGACCGCTCAATTAAAGTTTGCCACTTTATTCTGGCCTTTCTTCCACCCCATATAAAGTCGCAGAGGTCTTTTTTCCAAATTTTGAAGGGTTTCTCGTTTGTAATAACCGGCAGATTTTGAAATAAAAACATCATTTTTGGGAGGATAGACATCTTGATGGTGGCCACTTTACCAGAAATTAAGAGATTCAGTTTTGACCATACAATTAAATCGTTTTTTATTTTCTCCCATGTTTTCTTGTAGTTGTTATCATAAAGATCCAAATTTCTATTTGAAAGCCATATTCCCAAGTATTTGACATTGTTTTCCAGTTTACATTGAGATTTATCTCTTAATCTCTTAATCTCTTAAAGGGATATTAAGGGATATTAAGAGCAGCACCACATTTCAAACAAATTGATTTCCCCCATTTAGCTTTCTTCATTGTCCAGAGTTCATATTCAAACACAGAATTCAGAAATACTATGACATGGATCTCCTTACCTTGTCATTAAATAATATATCCTTACACTTTAGAATCTTATCAAGTTGTGTCATAGCTGCCCTTCCAGTTCTTAGTCTTCTTCTGATTTCTTGACCACAGTATCCTTTTTTAATTAGTATTATTTAGTCTATGCCAAAGTATGGAAAATCTTTAACAATTATGATGTCTTCCTCCTCACCCACTGCAAAAGTTGTGTAAATCCTATGTTGTCATATCTTTTGTTTTCTTAATATTTAAATTGTTGAGGCTGAGTAAACCTACAGACACTAATTTTTCCCATGAACCACCAAGCCAAACCACAAAGTACAATTAACATCTCTATAGACCTACATTTGGTTGCCAGAGTGAAAAGTGGAGAAGGCTACTGTACCTTTAGTGCTGGTGTAAAAGAGGGAATTTCAGCAGGTGGTGCTTGTCATGCACCCAGGTAACAAACAACATCTGCTGAAATTACTTCTTCTACACAACCATTAAAGGCACAGGAGCCATCTCCAGTTTTCATTCTGGCAGCCTTACCACATTCATATCTATATCTATACACATATATTGTGACATGATAGGGGTTGCTAAACTTCATACTCTCTTTGCCTACTCAAGCTTTCCAAAACAGAGTTTGTCAAGCATTTGGCAGGTCCCGCACAGAGTTGGTCAACTGTGCTCAAATCAGTGATCAAAAATTGTGCAGGCCTGCTTTTTAATGAGCTATACTTCTTCTTATGGACCAGAAATTGTGAAGATGACACTATGCTTTAAAAGTAATAAAATGTAATGGCAATCATTTTCTAAACTGGTTTTATACTCTATAGTAGGGGTGAAGAACTTTGGTATTCCCAGTCTTTTGGGCTAGTAATCCCTTACTATTGGTCATGCTAACTGGTGTGTGTGTGTGTGTGTGTGTAAACTCTCTGAAGAGTCTAAACTGTCTGAAGAGCCAAAGTTTGCCTGCTCCCTGCATATAAAAACAATTCCCCTATATAACAAGTCAGATCAGACTGCTTTCACCATGCTGCTTTTTGTGGCAAGCCACTCTTGAATGTCATGCTGATGTAATAGTCTTTAGCTTTAATTAGTGAGAGACTGGTGATAAATTGCCAGTGTCTTTAAAGCACAGTTGTTCACGTCAGCATGTCATGTCTGTTGTTTTCTTTTCTTAACTTTTTTTTAAATGAACATACTACCTAATTTTACTGTGTTTGATGCTGTAAAGGCCCCCAAGAGATATGATCCAGAAAAAAGATTAAATATTATATCCCACCATTGCTATTGGCCATTTCAGTAAATATTTATCATGGCAAACCTCTTAACAACAACAAAAGGAATAATCACTGCATCCATTTATTGTTTCAATCAATCAATCAATCAATCAATCAAATAAAAAGCTTCCCTGTCATATTTTAATGAAATGGTATGATCATTGCATATTTTTGAGCCTGTATATGGAATCTCACTGGGGGAAAACAAATCAACAGATACATATTACCTGTAATAGATTTGAATCAAACTCTAAACTGAAAGTTGTTTTCTTAATCGGTCCCCTGGTGGGGCCTTTCCCTAGCAGCCCCTCTTGTCCGGTGCACTTTCCCTACAACCAAAACTTCAGAAATATGTCTGCCAGATCAGATAGATAAAAGAAGTAGAAATGTAGAAGACAGGAGGAAAACTCAGTGGCTTTTATTTAAGCACACATATCTCCTGTTTGCCACTTCTTTACAGCTAATTTGTCCTTACTGCTATTTGGAAAAATATGGGCAGGACATCCAAAATACATGTTCCATGGATGCAGACCTTGGCCATTATATCAACCATTATTGAGAGGTATCCCAATTTTCCATCTGCTTATCTATCATAATCACTATGATATATATAATGGGTGATTGCTATGGAGGTAGATATGGGGCAACAAAATGTGGATATTTCCCCTCCAAATAGGAATTCTGTCACTAATAAAATTTTCCTTCAGCCATCAAATTTCTAGCATTACAGACATTCAAAATCAATTACAACTACAACACTTCTATTTGCTGTGTTTGCATTCCCTAGGGCTTTATCAACATGGTCTAAATACCCCAGCTTGCAGGGCATTTGTCCCATTCTGCCCTCAGCCAGTTCTTACAATCCCAGGGGCAGATACACAACTGAGACAGGGGCAAATTGGGGTAGGGCCAGATAAAACATTTCCAAACAATACCCAGTTTTATCTGTTACTGCTATCAAAACTTGGATCAGGCCCTCATGTCTGCAGGAGCTTGTCCCACACACCAGCCCTTGTTGCCATCATCATCTTCCTGGCTCTCCTGGAAGCCCAGCAGAGGTCCCTCAGCATGTGATCAAGGATGGTCACATGCAGGGGGCTTTCAGCCACATGTTGCATCCACCTTTCCTGGCTTCCAATCAGCAAAGAAAATGCCAGCAGCTAAAGTGATAGGCTGATGTTCTTGTTTGGACTCCAACGCATTGGTAACGAGGAAAGAACAGGCCAGCTCTGCAGCCAGGATATGCCAGCAGGGAGCTGGCATATCCTGGCTCAAGTTGATAAGTACTAGGTCTCTTTGCTTGTACCTTCCCCTCTCTCCCAGTGTTTAAACTGTATTTCTAAATGCTCAGCTGAAGTTTCTGCAATGCTAGAAATTTAGGGGCTGAAGGAAAATTTCATGGAGGGACAAAACTCTTATTTGGAAGGCATGCTCTCATCCCTTCCTTTCCTAGCTACATCTTTAGGATCACAGTGATAGCTGAAATACTTCCTGTTTATACCTTAGATATGGAGTACACACTTCTAAGAGAAACACAAAATCTGGCACAATATTCTAGGTGAGTCAGAATTAACTGGTGCCCCTTTTCTATAAACACTAAACATGGGTCTGCCCATATAACATCTCAGAGCTCAGAGATATCCTTTGGGACACCCTACAAAGCAGATGGCAAGGAAGCATGAACCACTAGGAAAAGCCCAAAGAACAGTCTCTCTCTATATATATAGATTTGTTGTGATGCTTGTGGGCCCACATTTTTAATTTTTTTATTTATGTAATCAATATATAAGCTATTTGTTTTTATTCAATTTATTTTTATTTTGTTAAATATTTTATATAAACATGTATTTAATAATGTTATTTGATTAAACTACTTATAAAATAAATTAGTAAATATGGGAATACATTGAAATTAATTATATGATGATTAAGATTAATTGTAATTAAATTCAGCATTTTTAATTTAGTTTGGCTTACTTGAGTAGTTGGGAGATCACATTGCTTGGCAGCTGCACAGTAAGAAGCTTGGAAGCTTGGAATCTCCTGGAACTCTGTGATTGTTGGGGTTTCTTGGTCGATTGATAGGCTTTGCATCCTAGGGACCTTGGATATTTTAAGACAGGAATGAAAAAAGTGTTACTTTCTCAAAATCTTCTCTCCTGCCCCTCTCCCACCCCTGTCACGTAAAAAAGGAAAACTTTTCAGACCTACCCTTTCCATGCCTCATTCCCTCGGCAGGGCATCTCCTTTCACTTCCTGGATTGAAATCCTGATGGCTCTTGCAAGAAGAGGGGAGCGCAGGAAGTTCAAACTACAGAAGCAAAATACAAGACAAAAAGTTACACTAAGCACTGAAACACACTTAAAACGTTACAAGTAACCCGGGGAGGGTCATAAAAAGTGTGTCACTTTGATGTCCCAATCTCATCCAGAAGTGTTCTGGCACAGACCTCCCATTGACACTGGCATCACGCCAGCATAACGGGCACCTTTTCACTTGCATGGCATTCCATTACAGAAATGGAATGGGGGATCTATTCATGGCTTAGTCCATGAATAAAAAGAAGTGCCAGCGTAACGACAGCTGAATAGGAACATGACGACATGGGAACAAAAATTAAAGGAGACATGCAAGCACTCTGATTTTAAGAGTAGCTACAAGGAAGTGTTTTTAGTGTATAAGTGTTATATTTTTAATTTTTTTATTGTTTGTGATACGTTGTCAAGACTGTTATAAAATTTTAAAATTGAAATTAAGAATAGTTTATGTATGTTAGTAGTACATAATGGATATAGAAATATGAGATGTCTATTTGTATTTTATGTAGTTGTGTTAATATAGTGTGTTTTTCTTTTCTTTTTGTCAATGTATTGAACTGTCTTTGAATGTTTTAAAAATACAAAAAAAATAAAATAATGGGAAGCCCTTTACCGATTTCCTGGCATTCGTGTAACACCATATTTAGCCCGTCTGATAATCTCCCTTGAGTTGACTCATCAGCAAGGGCTCTGATGCTTGGGAAACTGCTTTGATTAATCTCTTTCCCTTTGTAAGCCTTCACAGTCATGATAATTAGTTGCTTCCCTCTTTAATTAATTGAGTCTCCTCTTCAATTTCTGCTTTAAATACTGCTACTGAAGAGAGAGAATTGCTGGATTAAGGAAGAGTTCAGTAGGAAACATGATTTATTCAGTAAATTTATTGTTGTTTCAAACCACCACTTGCCCCCCGCCCATGTATGACATTTTGTTACCACTGAACTCCAACTTTGGCAGTACATTTTCTTCTTCCATGGGAGCACTTTGGTGGCTGAGGTGAGATATTTGCTTGTTTCCCATCCTGTAATTTTGCCACTATATTGGCTTGTTCGAAGGCAAACCACATTAGCAGTTTATCCTGTCACCATATTTCATTTGTGAGCTTCTGTTCTCAAGGGCTTGAGGGGCGATTGGGGGTTAGGAGTTGCATATGCCCTGTGAGTCCCATGCCTCTTCCTGCTTTATAGAGAGAGATTTACAGGGTCTGTTATGGGCCACACAAGGCCCCAAAGCAAGCAAAAGAAAAGAAATAAAATTAACATTGAAAGCTGTCTGAAGAGCCACATCTTTTGCAGAGAGGGGTCATTTTGTTTTGTTTTTAATATGTGGGTATACAGCATGTTTAAATGTATGGCTGCTCCAATGGGAGACTTCAAGAGTTACAAGCTTTTTCTTGTCATACAAAATAATAGCAAGGGGCACCGAGGTGCCTCAGATGTCACAAGGGGCTAATGAAATGCAAGTTGCTTGCCACCAATTTACAGTATTGTGGATGGAGCTTCTGATCACATGCTAGCTGCCTTAAGTAATTAGTTACTGTCTGCTTCATACAATTTAACATTTTCAGTGTGTCGATGGTGTAAACAGTGTTGATGGTATAAACTTTTATCTTTCCTATGAAGTTGAAATGTAATACAAGACATTCAAAACTAATTTAATGGATCCAGATTCAGAAACTATTCAAATATATATCTATATGTTTCTATAATAAAACCACTTTGTTGTTATGCCCCAGTTCTTTAATATGTTCCACTGTGGGGTCATGGCATGATTCAGGCAAGAGTTTGCCTCTCCTCAAAACAGCTCAGTAATTCTAATGATCTGAGCGCTCTTCCTATGACAGCTCACAAATAAATGATAAACTCTTTAAAGGCTGATTAAAGCAATCTTTATTCCACACCTATGTAACACTCATTGGACTTACTTGCAGGATTTGGATGGCTAAAGATCTGCCATGTTTCACTCAGTAACTTGACATGTTGTTTTCTTTCAAGAAAGAACAATATGAAAAAGAAACAAAATAATGTCATGTTACATTGTGTTATATCCATTAAAAGGAGGTGCTGGGAATGTGCTGCTGAAACTGACATTCAAATGGGGTGGGTGTTCCTTATTAGGACAGGCCTCTTGAAACTTCATGGAAAACAAACAAACAAACAAAAAAGAAGAATTTCACTGAAATTAATGAAATTTATCAGGGAGGTTTCACAGTTCTTGAAATTGAAGTGTAACTTTCCATACTTTAAGTATAAGAATAAAGAAGAGGTAATAAAGAATGCTTTGGTGACACATGCAGCTTCTTGTATTTTTAGTGTTATGAGAAATCATGTGATATCATGGAAAGCTCTAGTGTATGACCTTATTTGAGGTATACAGGAGACATATGTGTTACCCTCAGCATCTCCCCATTGCACATGGCTAGAAAACATGGGAAAAGCATTTGTGAATCATATGCCACAATGGAATGAGAAAAATGGTTCTTTGCTTGATGTCAAAAGAGATATATTTGAAATTTACAGGAGACTTCAACAACAATAATAATAATAATAATAATAATTTTTAAAATATATCCCATCCCTCTGCGAACAATTGGGGCGGCTTGCAACAGTAAAATAGTACACAGTATAAAACAACTCAAAATCCCTTCCCCCCCTTAAAACATTATTAAATCAATACAAATTAAAATCAGCATATAATACAATTTATTAAAAACCCTTCCGAGCGAGAAGCATCAGTTTGGTAGTCCAGAATCAACCTCCAGAGAGGGTTCCTGAGGCTGGGGTTAGCTATTCTGGAAAAGCCTGCCTGAAGAGAACCATCTTGACAGCCTTTTAAAAGCTGTCTAATGATGTCAATAGGCGGATCTCATCCGGCAGGCCATTCCACAATTTGGGGGCGACAGCCGAGAAAGCCCTCTGGGAGGTGGTCACCAGCCTAGGTCTTTGTGGATGCAACAAATTCCTCCCAGAGGACCGGAGAGCGCGGGGAGGATTATAAGGGAGAAGGCGGTCCCTGAGGTAGCTTGGGCCCAAGCCATTTAGGGCTTTAAAGGTGATAACCAAAACCTTGTACTGGGCCTAGAAGCTGATAGGCAGCCAATGGAGGGACCTAAGAACCAGAGTAATATGGTCCCTCCTAGATGTTCCAGAAACTAGCCTGGATGCCATATTTTGTACCAGCTGTAATTTCCAAACTAAGCACAAGGGTAGCCCCATTATTGGTAGGAAACTAGCTTGGTAACTGCCCAAACATCAACTCCAGAGCATTATTTAATGCCACTCTGTTGTACACATAAGAGTACACATGACAAACACACACACAACCTCACTCTGCTACCACTTCTGATCTCCAGCCTTGTAAGACAGAGAACTGGCAGCATTGCAACATGGGAGAGGCAGCATGATCATCACAGTTTTGCTATGTTTTTCTTCAGGCCCTGTTTTGTCTCCTGTTGCTTCGCCGACCACTCTTATGAAGCCATGAGGTGAGGTTAATTGGAATTTTGTCACTGGGTATAATCACTATAATGATGATACTGTAATGGAGAACCCAGTTATCTTATTTGTTTTAAATTTCAACTGATGTCAGAAAATCTGTGAAAGACCCAAAAAATGGTCTGTACATGATTGGGCATGTGTAAACAATTAGAGGCTCAGATCTGACTAGATGGAAGTATTGATGTACAGTGCCAAACAAAAGGGATTAAGACCAACCTGAATAAAATTTTGCACACCTTATTTGCCAAGAATTGCAGCTTGGAATAACGTTGGTCTTCAGAGTAATTGATGTGGCCAGAATTAGGAATATACATTTTTGATTATCTCACTCTAAAATGCAAGAATAAAGAATTTCAAAAGTCCCCCACCTTTTTCTGGGAAAGAATTTTGCTAATTATCTTTCCCCTGCCCCATTTTGGGAATTCATTGTTTATTGTTGTGATGTGCCTTCAAGTCATTTCCAACTTATGACAACCCTAAGGCAAACCTATAATGAGGTTGTCTTGGCAAGATTTGTTCAGAGGGGTGTGTGATAAGGGGCGATTACATCTCCCATTATCCTCCAATTCAGTGATCAGGTATCTGAAAGCAACATTAGGGAAACAAATAGTTAACGAGAGGTGGTGGTGGTGGGGTAAAGTGATACCTCTAAGGACAGCATCACCATGATATCATATCACCAGATACGGAACTGGCCAATGAGGACTGGCTGAGGGGCATTTTGAAAAGGTAATATAGGCTGGCTAAAAAGCCACGAGTTGAGTTGAACAATGGGCTCCTGAGATATGGGGAGCACATCTACATCTCAGGCAAAGAGATGAGCCCAACAAAGGAACGAAGATGGAGGACGCTGTTGAGCCAGAGCTGAGATGGCCAGCCTGGCTCACAGCTTCTCTCTGAATTCCCAGACTGAACTGTAGTAGCCATTTCAACTCTAATGTCTATTTTCTGAATGCTGTAATCTTACAATCTCTATTTGGGGTTAAACTAGATAGCCCGTGAGACTCTGGGACTCTGCAAAGTCTTCTTCCTTTAAGTCTCAGGCCTAGTCAATGTTCTTCACTAATCAACCCTATGTTCCAGAAACATATGATATGCTGATATAAACAAATTCTTTCTCTAATAGCAGTCAAACCGTACCCAAATGTTCCTAAGCTATCTTGCCTTGAACTATCAAGAATTGTTTCAAGGAAGAGAAATTGCTGACAACAAAGAGAAAGAGGAGGGAACTGTTTTTTGCATACTGTATAAAAATATTCTGCAACTCCAGCTCGGGGTTCTGACTCTTTGGAAGATATTCCAGTTAGGCCCACCGGTGTAATAAAACTCACTTTCCAATCCATGGGTCTGCTGTTCCATGATTTCTGCAACAGAACTGCATGGATTAGTGAGTAGATCTAGGGAGAATGTTCTAGCAAGAAATTGTCTCAGGAAATTATGGTTTATTTTCCTTTGGCTGAATGTTTTTACTATTTCTGTAACTGCTAAGACTCTGCCTGGGGAAGGAAGCACCTTCCCCATGAATTTTTTTCATATTTCTCTTTAACTGATGTGTACACATGCCTGTTTATTTGGCCATTCTATTCTCTCTGCTTCTAGGTATAAGGGAGGGAGAGGTACATTTCTGCAACTTGCAGGATGTAACAAAGAACTAGAAATCCCACAGCCTCCCTTTGGGCTATATTAAAGAGATAGGGAAATCAAAGGGTGGTGGCGGCAAAATACCTCTACAGGGTGTAATTGGAAGGGAAATTCCAGGCAGAGAAATTCCCAGGACTGGGTCTGTGAAGGAACAGCTTTAGGAGTTCTCAGGCTAGAAGAACTCTTGAACTGCTTTGCAACATGGGCAGCCTTGTCTTGCAAACTAGGGGTTGGCACACCCATTACAAGGGGTTTGTCTTCGCCTTCCTGTGAGAGATTGTGACTTGCCCAAGGTCACCCAGTGGTTTTTCATGTGTGAGTGGGGATTCAAAGTTCAGTCTCCAGAACTGTAGTCCAACACTCAAACCACTACACCACACTGGCTCTCATTGCTTTGTCATTTTTTTAAAAAAAGAAAGCACTTTTTTTGTTCTAAACTGACATTTTTGTGCAAACAAATTCTCCTGGTTTTGCACACAATACACCATTTTTTGTGGAAAAAAATAATATTGTTGTATACACAATGTTTTTCTGCCAAAAAAGTCCTAAAATACTTTCCTCCTTCCTCTATATATGATAGTTGGCCTTTCTCCCCTCCCCTAACTCTTTCTCATTCGGGATGAGAAAACTGGACAGACTTCTTTGAATTCTTTTGCAAGGGACTACCCATATATGGGATTTGTACTGTTAGTACAAAATGCGGAAGGAAAAGTTTTATTTTGTGCAACTTTTATGAACTCCTAACTGGCTGAGGACCAGGACCACTTAATACTATGTCTTTGTCTGAACTTCCCCATAATTTATTATTATAGGTGGTCCTTTTATTTGTCTCACCACCAAGGGAGGCTAGGTGAACAAGCATGCAAAACATGGCATTTTGTTTGCAGATGCATTCTTTATATGCACATCCCTCCCAAAGAAGGTCAGGTTGCCTCCATCTTATACTGAGTTGCAGACAGGTAACACAAATGAGACTGTTTTTCCTTGGTTCAGATCGGATTTCTTAGGCTACTCACCTTTTCACTCAGTAGTCATTGCCAAGCCTAGAATACAGAAATGACATTGTTACATGGTGATGCAGAATGAAGGGAGTGATAATGATTTTTTCTGTGTGTGTGTGTGTGTGTTTCTCATGAATGTATACTTCTGAATGTAACAGCAAGAAAAATAGTGTAGCCTCTTAAGATATAACACATTTGTTACATGATGGAAATGATGATGATGGCATAAATGTGTGTGGACTACAGACCATTGCATCTCATGAAGCCTACAGTATCAAATATTTGTTAGATTTAAAAAAAAACAATAATGCAAGATTCTGTGTTGTTTTTGATGTTAACAGACTGACATGGCCACCCTTCGATAAATTCTGATTTTAGTAAGGCAAGACATCTTCATTTTGTTTCTGAAAAAAACATTTATTCATGGAAAACCTTTCGCAAAGGTCAGACCATGTTTCTTATGTCAACTTAGACTAATGGCTCTTCAACATGATTAATAAGCACAGAAACTCTTGAAAGAGCCATATTCCTTGACGAGGTGTTCAGTCCTCTGACAATTTATTAAGTCATTTTGTCATTACTTAGAGAAACATGATATTAGATTTTAAAATATTCTTTTAAAAATTATGGCTCATATAAATTTCCCCCCCAGGCTGCACAAAAGACCTCTTGCTCTTTAAATCTTTGCAGTTGATTTTTGTCTTCCAACATTTCCTTTCCTACCATTTAATGATATTTTCTTTTCTTTTTTATTAAACCACATGTATTATAGTAGCCAAGTATACATCACCCATAGTTCTGTACCCAAGATAACTAGGGATACTGAAGAAATTCATTATGGATCACATTTAGTGTGAATTTTGAAGGTCCACTGCCCCAAAATCCCAAGAGGAATGGTTTTCATAGGTGTGTGCAAACTCCATGTGCATCTAAATCATTTTTTCAATCTGAAAAATTTACACAAAGGTAGTTAGTAATGTTATACCAGTATTTCATTCTCTCTCTCTCTCTCTCTCTCTCTCTCTCTCTCTCACACACACACACACACACACACACACACACACAGAAACCTATTGTATGCTGGTGTGAAAACAGGTGAAGCATCAATTGTCATTGGAATTGAGGTTTCATTCTCTTTACCCTTTTCCCCCATAGCAGCCCTCTAGGCCAAGGCAGGTCCAGTCATGCATGGTCTATAATCTGGCTCCCCCTGCATCAACAGAGCTGTTTTGGCAGGGAGCCGCCTTTGCAGCCAAGGAGGGTCAGACACCCCTCAGAACGTTGCAGGCAGTGTTGCCTGCGACAGGAGGAGAGGGGTGGGGCCAGAGGCCATATAAGGCCCTGCCGCCCCTTGACTCCTCCTCTTCAGCCAGCAATCATCAACCCACCCTCCTGCTGCTTGAATAATGTGATAATTGGTTGCTTCAGAGCCGGGTAAGAATTCCCCCCCTTTTCTCAGGGTTTTTTTTCACCTACCCCATACTAGGGTAGCGGCATTTGGGAAATTGGCCAAGGTTGTGTCTAAATAGGTTAATCCTCTCTTATTATGGCGGGGAAGGGGGAGGTGTAGTTTTGGTGGACACCTTGGCACCAATTTCAGTGAAGGTAGGGGCTATGGAAGGGCCACTTCAGGTCGTGGGGCCTAAGGGGACAGAAGGAGACCCCCTTTGGGGTTGGCCTAAAAGATAATCCTTCACCCCAATCTGTGGGGATTGGGTGAGGGACTTTTGGGTTCACCGTCCAGATGCAGGCCAGATGGTGAGCAATCCCAGGCAACTGGGGTTCCTCTCCAGGCCCAGGTGTTTGCCCAGGAAGGCTGAGGGGTGTGGTTTAGCATAGACCTACTTCCTCAGCTGGTCCCTCACCAGGTTGCCTCCCCCTGCTGAAGATCTTAGAGGGTATTAAATATGCTGAATTTAATAAAATACTTTATTTCACCCCATTTCATGTGTGTGGTCTCGTTATTCCTGCAATCGGCCAGCAAAGAGGTATATACAGAAAGTTTGTGTAGTGTCAGTATTGTCAAATTGTGAGCATATATGTCCAACAAGCATAGTGTAGAGGTCTGAGTGTTGGACTAGAAGTCTGCAAGATCAGGATCCCAATGCCCATTGGGTCATAGAAAGCCACTAGGTGACCTTGGATGAGTCACACTTCCTCAACCTCTGAGGAAGATAATGGCAAAACTCCTCTCAGTAAATCTTATCAAGTAAAGTCCATGATAAATTAACCTTAGGGTCACCATATTTTGGAAATTACTTGAAGACACACAGCAACAAAAACATTCAGGCATAGATGTCTGCTGTAGATGGGCATGGGATGGAAGAAGGGGAACCCCACCCCATGTCTTCATATGTTAAAAAAAAGTAGGGTGGTTGTATAGGGCACTGACAGAACATGTCAGTCTCTTAGAAGATCCTCTCACCATCATCAAAGTGGCTATGGTAGAGGACCAAATCCACTATGGGGGGAATTAGGGTGCTGAAATTAATTTCTTTAAAAGGCTACAAGACTCCTGTGTTTTTTCATCTGCAGACAAACTGGAGCTTCTTTTATTGCTTGATAATCTGACAAAACTTCAAAGGGATGAAGAGAAATGGCATAGAACTAGGCAAAATTATACACAGAAAACAGGATATGTACATTTTCACATGCATAAAATACTGCACCATACACTGTGTCCATGTATTTTCTGTTTATTACATGAGCAGAATAATACACATACAGTCTATGGAGGGAGAAACTTACAGGAAAAAATGTAGATTGGAAAGCAGAATAAATTATAGTATTTTCCCATTGACTTGTACAGAAGTAACAATTACTAAGCCCTGGTTCAATCATTTTGGGCTCCTCCAGATGTGGCAACAGTATTGTGACATTATGATAGTTGATAACTAAATCCATTTCAGTCTGGCTTTATACCTGGTTATGGGACAGAGACAGCTTTGGTGGCTGTGGTAGATGAGCTGCTGATTAGTTCTGCTAAACCTCTCAGAATTTTTGCAGGGGGTCCAGACTTTCCTGGATTGACAAACTCAGAAGATGGTGCTGAGGTACTCTTGTTCAACCCCCTGGACCTTGGATTGTGGGATCCCTTGCGGCTCAGTTTTGTTCCTCATGCTATTTAACATATACATGCAACCATTGGGAGTGGTCATCTGGAGCTCAGGGGTTCAGCATCGCCAATACACTGATAACAACCAAGTCTATCTCTCCTTTCCATCTGATTCTCAAGGAATTTTTCTCAGTACAGAACCACTGTCTGCTGTCAGTAATGGACAGGGTTAAGACAAACAAATGGAAACTTAATCCAGACAAGGCAGCAGTGCTCCTGGTCAGTAAAAAGCACAGGTTGGGGGAATAGGGATTCAGTCTGTGCTGGATGGGGTTACACTGCCCCTGAAATCTCAGGCTTGCAGTTAGGGATCTGACAATTATTTGGAGCTGTTTGCTAAACATATGGGATGTCTGAATGTTTGATGCATTTACATTTCTCTTTATGAGCCAAGAATTTTGCCAGCTGCTCACCTAGGTATGAGAATTTATAAATGCTTCATCTGCCAAATATATATTGGGCTGGGCAGTTCAATGGGAAATTTTATGTTAGGATGTTTTTATTGCTTAAGTAATAAAAGTAACAGTGCCCCAGTGTTTCCTTTTAAAATGTGTAAGTCTCAGTCCAGGCAATCTCAATTACTCCATTGTGTCTAAACATAAATACAGGCCACCACCACCCACTTCTTAGACTCTGTAAAAGCAAAAGACATCTGAGCATTCCATGGCTCTCTCGTCACCACCAAAAGAAATGGTGGAGGGTTACATAGGTTATGTTAAAATTTCCAGACAGGCTACTCTGATTTTTCCTTTGTTTTTTTTCTTCCTGTTTTGCTCTTCACATATGCTCAGTAAGTGATTCTGGATGCAACTGTTTACCTTGCCCATTGGTCATATCACCTACAGTAGTTTCACCTAGATAACTTGATATTCCGCAAATTAATTGTCTGAGTCTCAATCAAGACAATTTGAATTACTCCACTTGGCTGAGGGAGGGAGTACACAGGGCATCCTTCCTTGTTAGACACTGCAAATAGAGTTTTATGTTTCACAACACTAATTGCGAGAAGCTGATTGTTTTATAGCCCTCAGACTTTGAGAATTGTTAGGTATGGTCCAGCATCTCTCTGAGGGGTGATCCAGTTGGAAATATTTCACCTTCCCCAGAGAGCAAGAGGAAAATAAACATTCCCCACCCCCTTCAGGCATGAGAAGGATAATGCAGGATTTTACATCATTACTTGCTGCTTGTGTCTTCTCCTGGCTTCAACCCTGAGCCTGGATGCCCAGGTTTCAGCAGCATTCACGAGTGTATTTGCAAGGTGAGGACTGGTTTGCCAACAATGCCTGTTCCTTGAGAAGCCATGTCTAGTTATGGTAACCCATTCTTGATTACATCCCACATGGACTACTGTAATGCACTCTACATGGGGAAGTCTTTGGAAACTGTTTAGAAACTTCAATGGCTACAAAAAACAAAAAAACAAAAAAAATGTGTCCAGAATGCTGACTGGGGCCAGTTACAGGGAACATAAAACTCCCTTGTTAAAACTGGCTTTTAATGTTTCTGAGGGAAGGCTTCTTATGAGGGTGCTTTTAATTTTAATTGTGTTTAAAATACGGCTGCTTTTTAGCCACCTTGGGTCCTGCTCTTGGAGAAAAGTGAAATAAAAAAGGAATAATAAAATAAAATAAAATAAATAGTTATTGATATAGTTCTCATGTTTTTTAAACCAAACAACAAACAAATGTTGTTTCTGTTGTCCTAGACTACCTACTGCACCAGGTGAAATATTTTACTTCCATTCTCAAGTGGGTTTCTTTTTAATTATGAAATGCAATGGAACAATATGTTCCCTCCCTCCCTCCCTCCCTCCCTCCCTCCCTCCCTCTCTCTCTCTCTTTCTTTCTTTCTCTTTCTCTTTCTCTTTTCCTTTTCCTTTTAAATTGAGAGTTAGGACTTTTTCAGATGGGCTTTAGTAGCGGAAGCAGCCTCGTCCCTGTTGCGAGGCTGCTGCGCAGCAGGGGGTCTGTTTCGGATGATGCTCTCCCCTGCCGATACTGTTGCATAACTGCTGGGACGCTGCAGCATCATATTTGGCAGTTTTCTAATCGCAAAAGTTGATCATGATTAGAAAATCGCCAAATATGGTGCTACAGCATCCCAGCAGTTATGCAACAGTATCAGCAGAGGATCGGCAGGGGAGAGCGTCATCCAAAACGGACCCCCTGCCACGCAGCAGCCTCGCAACGGGGACGAGGCTGCTTCCGTTACTAAAACCCGTCTGAAAAAGTCCTTAGATTCGTATAGTACATCAGTTAAATGACTTTTTTTTTAAAAGAAAAATCAGAGATGATAAAATTTGACCTTCAAACCATGGGGCCATCTCAGCAAACTGTGGTGGTTTTTTTTTTTAATGTTGGAAGAGCCCTAATACAGACCCAAGAAATCTTCAAACAGCCCTCCCTCCCCATATGAGTGGAACAATTGGACATGGAGGTGACAATGGACAAGAACTTACAGTTCTTTTGGAAGAGCCATTTGAGAAGTAGTTCAAGAAGAAGAAATAGTTTTCTAAAGACACTAGATGTAAAGGGCTTTGCTTGCAGTGAGTAATAAGTTTGTGGGTAAACATTTATTTAAAAAGAAAAACAGATTTCAGTCTGTCAGTGTCTCTGCTTGAGTTTCACTGGAGAGCTACAAGGCCTATAAATAATTGGGGGTTTGCATTATAGCATGATGATTCACTTTAAGGTCGAGGCCTACCCTCATCAGCTGCATCAGCCACTAGCTGTTTAGATTTCACAGGGTGAGTTATGTCAGTCCAGTTTGCTCAAAGGGTTGCTGTGATCTGGCTTTCATCTGAATTTCTTGGAGTAGTGTGTATGTGTGTGCTTGTGCATGCGTTTGCATGTGTTTTTTTTTAAAAAAAATATAATTATATAATAAACACTTATCCAAAGCTCAAAGGTATTATTTTTGTGACCATGCCAATCAGAAGATTCTTGGAGCTCTGGGCCATGGTCTGAATCCTATTTGTATTCCCAGCTAGACTACGCCTATTGAATGAATGATATTCTTATGTTGATCGTCATCGTCATCATCATCATCATCATCATGTTTATTTTTATCATACTTTTTTCCCATTCTTGGAAGGCAACTTGCAAAAGATAAAGCAGATAGACCTAAAAATTTATACCTTTCAGCAATTAAACATATAATTAAACTATCAATAAAATTAAAAGCAGTTTAAAGCATAACAATTTTTTTTAAAAAGCCATGTAAACAATACAGCATATGAAAGGTCTTTCACCCTTTCACCCAGTCAGCCCTCAAATGCCTTCTGAAAAAAAAAAAAAAGGATTTCATTTGCTTACAAAATGTTACCATCCTTCTAACCTCTCCAGGAGGGGAGTTCCAGAGCCCTGAAGCATCCCTTAAGAGCACCCTCTCCAATGTTCCCACCCAATGTCCCTATCAGGGTAGTGGGGCAGAGAGAAAGGCCCCCACAGAAGATCTCAAGACATGAGCTGACTCATCTAGGGATATATTCAATGGGTCTACTCTACCTAGAACCACCAAGAAGATTTCCAAGTTTTGAACACTCTTAGGTAGCAATGAAGATGAACAGCAGTTAGAAGGAATAGTCAGGGTCACAAAAGGAGGTGGGTCTTTTGCTCTTAGAGCTCAGAACAGAGTTTCCAGGTACACGAAGGACTGCTTCATGGCTTTGTCAACATTCTACAGGGGAAGCTACAGGTGCTTTGGTGCCAATAAAGATAAAAAAAGAGAAGGCACTAAAAAAATGTGGCCCAGTGGACTTCTCCTCTTATTGCAGTGTGAAGTACTGGCAACCCTAGAAAACTTAATCTCCTTAGTATATTCAGGGCAATGAGGAATATCTAAAGCCACATTTTATTCTTCCAAAAAAAGATACAGAAAAAGGGAATACTTAAAAAAAAAATAAAGCTGACTTTATTGAATCACAAATTTTCCTCACATTGTACTGGATGTCTGGAGACATCTTATCCTGCTGTATAATCCTCAGATATAGCAAAGTAGTTTACATAGCATATTTAAAGGCTCAGCGAATACCAGCAAGTTCTGATCTAAAAATTCTTTCGGAATGCTTAAGTCTTAAATGATTAGCAAATGCTTTAACTCCCTGCAGCTTGTCACTACAAAAGGAAAAAAGAAATTGAATTTTTCATAAACCAGAAAAGAACATTAAGCTATGTAAATGTGTACGCTGCACTTTAGAAAACTTGCTAGATTTCATGCTGATTGGAAAACATTTTAACCCCAAAAGATTTAGGGAAAAAAGTAAATCACAAAACTTGGAGATTACTTTACAGACAATCAACCTGTAAACATTATCTTCTGGAGAAAGAAATTTAATATGCTACTCATTCATTCATTTGCTAGTTAATTTTAAAGTTTCTGTTCCCTGTGGTCTTCAATGGCAAGACTGTTACCTGAATTACTGAAGTATGTGGAAATTCCCCACTTGTCTACCAAAAACCGGTATTTTTATGGGGAATTTTAATTAGCTCAAATAGTGGTTGTGAGAGGTCGGGTAATGACAGGACCTTTTGACCTATGTATTCTGATATTCACTGATGAGACTCCAAGCCAGGGGATGAAATAAAAATAGTTTTTATTGAAAAATGATCAGGGGAACACAGACATACATACACTCAGGCTTCAAGCACTCACACAAGGCTTTCAAAGAAAGTAGGAAGTATTGGGATAGAGGAATAGAGTTTGGATGATGGGTTACATTATATCTGTCTGACAAGCAGAGATTCATGCAGAGAAGAACAGCTGGATGTGCCAGGTGATCCAGCAAACCAACAGAGTGATGGCCTCTGGAAAACTGAGCACACTTTGGTGGTGTTTTGGGGTGATATTTATATTCAATATTCCCCCTGACGAGGTGTTTTGAGTGAAATACAATGTCTGCTGGAGTTTCCCAGTGTTAAACAATATATTATCTGGATGTCTTAACGACTGCTAATGGCTGAACTATTGGAACTGATGGGTCTCAGACAACCTTCTATTGTTTGAGAACAGGTGTGAGGGAAAACCAGTTTTGCAAATCAAAGAGTTCCAGCTACCATGATTTAATTAGTGAATGATTCACTTCCATGTATGTCCAGGAGAATTAGCCCATTTCCACTCTAACTTACCAGTACAAGGGGGTTCACATAATTACTACCCAGGCATGTCTTTTAGAAATTTGGGCTGGCTATTTCCTTAGGCCTTCTGAGAAAACCTTGATTCCTTGTATTTGGGGATCCCTGGTCTACTACCAACCATGTGGAGTGCCAATAATAAGCCAATTTATCAGATATAGCTAATTAGGTCAATGGTGAGGAGGTCAATGGGCCTACTCCCTCATTATTGATCACATGGCTGGGCACCTTGTTCTCACCTCAGAAAGAGGAACTGCTCTGCCTTCCCAGCTAAGCACAGTTGCTCACTCTAAGGTCAGAACAAGGTGCCCAGCCATGTGATTAATGGTGAAGGGATAGCCTGATTTACCTCCTCACCATTGATCTCATGGCTGGGCACCTCATTCTGACCTCAGAGTGAATGATTGCACACCAGTGGTGGTGGCACTGAGGAGGGAAAAACCTTTCTGTAACCATTACAGGCTGGGAACTGGCATGGACATTGTAGGAAATAGTGGCATCTGCCAGGCAGTGATCTGTCCTGCCTTTCAACCCCAAAAATCCAGAGTGGATCCATTGTTCATACTATAGGAAACAACAGAGTTTCCTGCTAACTGTGGAGAAAGCTGGGAGTTTTTAAAACCTGGGTAAATATAGGGCTGTATGTCATGTGCCCTTATTGCATCTGATTTGGGGATAAGTTGTGTGCCCTTATCACACCAGATTTGGAGATGGGGGTTACATTTTTTTCTCTTGTGTAGACAAGCCCTCAGTCTTCAGAAACTGGAGTTACACAGAGTCAAAATGCATCAAAATTACAGAAGAAGTGTCTCAATAAACTCAGATAATAAAGAAAATTAATGGATGAAAGCAAACAAATTGTCTACCATTTGGTTCAGGTGGGAGGATGTAGACGTAATAACCCTGGTGGAGCAGTGGTTAAATGCGAGTACTGAAAGCCTCAAGGTTATGAGTTCAATCCCAGAGGGCTCCAAGGTTGACTCAGCCTTCCATCCTTCCATAGGTTGGTAAAATGAGTACCCAGCTTGTTGGGGGCAATTAATTAAAAAAACATTGGAAATTCCTTAGGGAATGCTTCGGCACTGATATGCAGTATATAAATATCAGTGCTATTGCTATTACTAACTGCATGTGTGTCATTTTAGAGTCTTCTGTTCTGTTTAGAATTGATGGACCCAGTACTCATATTTGTGGGACCAGTACCCATGGTTTCACTTACCCACATCCAAAATGTGTTCTCAATAAGCATTTTCTAGTTCCTCCAGCTTGATTTTATAGTACACTTCTGTTGGAAGTTGAGAATAGATTCATGCTGAAGGACCTAGAAATGCCTAGAGAAATTGTTCAGTGTGACTTTTTGGTATGCTTGGGTCATAAGTTGTTCATTTCAATAGGTTTCACTGTTGTCCATGGTTTCACATTCCCATGGTAATTCCAGCAACGTATCCCTCATGGATATGGGGGTTGTAATGTATGCTTCTCTTTGTGCCACTAATACATGCACAATACTGAAGATAACTAGAATCATAATATCTGTTGGAATTCTGCTGACATCCGTTTCTGGTTCATGCACAATAAAACACATGTTCTCTGTGGTCCTTTTAGGCATAGAATGAAGGATTTTAAACTCTGAAAGCTGCTTTTGATTTGCAGGCCACAGGGAATTTAAATTAGCTTAAGTTGTATTTTCAATTTTGTCCCCTCTTTTGCCTGGAGAGGTGAGATGTTACCTCCCCTCCCATGTGCCCCCTCCTCAATGAATACCATAGACACAAATACATGTAAGAAAAACTGTATTGATGCAGTAGTAGAAGTAAGATATACAGGAGAATACAATGGATACAGGAGAATAAAATTGGCAAAAATTGGCCACAACCTGTCTTGGTGATAGCTGCCTGGTTGGCGTTTGAGCATGGGTAGGAACCGGATATCAACCAACCCGCCTGTTGGTTGATGACGTATCAGCAAGCCCGCCTGCTAACCGATCCCATAAAGGTCACGTGACACGGTTGCGTGATCTAACCCTGGCCGGGAGGGTGTGCTAATACCCCTCCCTCTCAGTTCTTTGTGGTCGTGAACCAGCATATGACCTAGCCATGGTCCAAACCCCTTACCGGAGACCCAGGGCCCAGGGTTAGGAACCTGCAACCCCCATGCTCACCGCCACTAAGCTGAGCAGCATGCCCTGCTGTTCGGGTTCCGCCAACCTGGCAGCCATCCTCCCAAGAGAGTGGGCCTTCTGACTGGGGAGACTCAGGATTCCGCTACACAGGACTTTCAGGCTACCAAGTTAAGCTCTGGCCGGATGTAGGTGGTGTATGCCTTGGAGCGCCATCTGCCCAGTTGCTGAATAGCGGATGCTGCTAGCCCTTCACCTGCTGCTGTGGTGGCAGTGCTGATGCGAAAGGAGTGTCCTCCAAATTCACTAGCCGGGCAACCCAACTGACGTAGTGCTGTTCTCAGAATGCTCGTCAGCTGGAAGCATGTCAGGGGTGATGTGTCCTTGTGGATGAAGAGGGGTCCCTGAAGGTTTGGGCGCTGTTGCAGATACTGCCACATGAGGTGCACCAGGCAGGCCGTCTATCCATCCAGCTTGTGCAGGTGCAGGAGAGTGCCTCTGTCTTGCTGGTCATTCTTGGCTCGTTGAATCCACAAACATAGACTGTCCTCGCTCACCGTCACGTCCTCCCATCAGAGGGCCCGGCCTGTTATGTCCTTCTTGGAGCCACAGACCAGCTCTCCGATGCGAAATGCTGCAAAGAAAGCTGTGGTGAAAGCTGTGCGGAAAAGCAAGGTTTCGTACCTGGATCTGCAGATGCGGCGTAGGACTTCTACTAGTTTGCACACGAGCTCATAGGAGATGGGTCTGCGAGAATCTCGGTCTTGGGCCCTGTCCCGGTGCCATCCTTCAATTGTTTTCCACACCAAGAAAGTGCCGCAGGGGTCGCCTTGCCCGGCCACTTTGCTGAAGAAGGAAATGGCTGACAGGTGAACTGCGATGGACCTCAGTGCCATGCCTTCCTCCTTCATGGATGCCATGTAGTGTAAGACCTCTCATTCTGAGGTTGGCCAGGAACTTCTGTAGCTGTGCCTCCTTCTGAAGTTGAAGAACTGCCAAACGGCCTTACCGTAGCTGGCCTGGGTGGAAGGTGCCAGTGAGTTAAGTACCCCCTGGATCACCGATCCTTCCCAAGAAGCCAGAGTTCAGCCGCGAAAGTCACCGCCGACGGATCCGCCCTTGGGGCCAACTCTCGGAACCTGTCGTCCTGGAATCGAGACAACGCATCTGCAATTTCATTATCCACGCCAGGGATGTGCTTGGCTGAGAAGGATATGTTTTCTGCCAGGCAGATAAGAACGAATTCCCTGACGAGTTGTAAGACTCTGTCAGATTTGAAGGATTGCTTGTTGATAATCCTGACCACAGTCTGATTATCACACCAGAAGCAGATCCTCTTGTTTCGGAACTCGTCCCTCCATAGGCAGACCACCACCACCATGGGAAAGAACTCAAGGAAAGTTAGGTCCCTAATAATGCCCAAGTTCCTCCATTCAGAAGGCCACCGTTGGGTGCACCAGTGCCCCCTGAAGAAAACCCCAAACCCAATTACTCCCGCTGCATCGGAATGTACTTGCAGTCCCTCCCCCAACCTGGCCTCCTCCTGCCAGAAGGTGACCCCATTTTAGTTCTCTAGGAAGCGCAGCCATACTCTCAAGTCCTCCTTTATTGCCCTGGTGAGCCAGATATGGTGATGCAGAGACCGGACACCCATCATGCTAGAGGCCAGCCTGTGGAAGAAGGCCCTGCCGGGTGCCATCACACAGCAGGCAAAATTGAGGTGACCGAGCAGAGACTGGACCTCCTTCAAGGTGGCCTTCTCCCTTCCCAACAGGTAGCTGATCTTGTCCCCGAGGCCTCTAAGTTTGTCTTCCGGAAGGCGTGAGACCTGCGCAACCCAATCCAGCTCGATCCCCAAGTAGACTATCCTGCTGGCTGGCCCCACTGTCTTGTCAGGCACTAGGGGGACACCAAGTTCCTGCGCCAGTTCCTGGAAAGAATGAAGCAGAAAACTGAATTCCCCCCTCCAGCCTCCCCGATCATAAGAAAGTCATCCAGGTAGTGGGTGACTGAGGAAGAACCTGTCCTATGTCGGAGGGCCCACTCCAGGAAGGTGCTGAAAGCCTCAAAGGCGTAGCAGCTGATGGAACACCCCATAGGGAGGGCCATGTCGTAGTACCATTGCCCCAGGAACTTGAATCCCAGTAAGCAATGGTCATTAGGGTGAACAGGTAGGAGCCGGAAGGCAGACTGAATGTTGCACTTAGCCATAAGTGCACCTGGGCCGCAGACCCTAACCAGCCTAACCGCGTGATGAAATGATGCATACTTAACCGAGCAAAGCTCCGGCGGTATGGTGTCATTGACCGAGGACCCTCGGGATACGAAAGGTGGTGGATAAGCCTGAACTCCCCTGCTGTCTTCTTAGGCACGATGCCTAAGGGTGACATCCTCAGGTTATCCATGGGGGGGGGTAAGGGAAGGGGCCTGCCACCCTCCCTGCTGCACATTCTTTGGCAATTTTGGCTGCCAAGATGTCAGGCATACCATTAGCTGACTTGAGGTTTCCAGATTCAAAAGCCAATTTGGGGCCTGACGCTGGAATCCTGAAGCCTACCGAAAATCCCTCCTGTAGGCAGTCCGCAGCCCGTCTATCAGGGTAAATAGCCAGGAGAGGGAGCAGGACGGGGGTGAAGGCCCTGCGGGGGATGGAGGGAGGATCGTCAGCTCTTACTGTTCCCCTGTCCAGCGCCGCTCCCAGACTCTGTCTCCCTTTTGATGCTCGAGGAGGCAGGGCATCCAGAGCGAAAGGACTGGGAAGAAGACCCGACCCTGGGGCAACTAGACTTGGGGTGGCTCCCATAGCAGTTCTCACAATAATGTTTGAAGTTACAACGTGAGCGAAAACACTTCCCAGCATTATACTCCCAGCAGACTAGGCACCGAGGGTCCTTCCGAGGTGGCTTGGCCGCTTCTGACTTCCCTTTGATATGGGAGCCCACGATGACCAGCCACAGCTTGTCGTTAATGAGGTCCCATCTGGCCCTGGGATTGCGAGATGCCCGCTTGCGGAAGGCTGCATCACACTCGATGGCAGCGGACTCTCCCGCTAGCACCCTGGCTTTCAATACATTCCCCAAGTGGTTAGCCAGGTGCCACCCCCTGTCTGGATAGGCCATTTCCAGGACCCCCCATAAAGACGGTGTACCCAGCCAACCAATTGAAGAACGTATGCTCCACAGGATCGGGCTTGTCCTTGTCCTTAGCTTTCTCATTCTTAGGTGTGCTACCCACCTCCCCCTCTGGCTTTAGCAGGGTGAAGACATCGACATAATATCCCTTAAGGATATTATCCCGGGTCTTATTGTCTAGGTGGATCCCAGGTGGATCCTCGTGGTCCTGAAAAAGGCTAAGTGAAGGGGTGCCCTGGGAAACCGCCCCATGCCGCCGTACCCTGGTGGGTCCTGTGGCAGAGGGATCCTGTTGGGTCCGTGCCTTGATGGCCCATGCTGGCAGTCCTGGAACCAGGGCTGCTGCCTTCCAATAACCCACTCAGTCTAGGTCATCATAAGAGGACTCACTGGAGGAGCTCTTGCTGTCTGACTCCCTCTTCCTCTTGGAGCGCCGCTTACTTCCCGTGTGCTTTGTTTTCTTTTGCCCCTTCTTTTTCTTCTTTGCCCGATCCAGTGATGTGGTGGCCAAGGAGACTATGCTGAGCTTGCTCCCAGATGGGGAATGGTTCCTGGGTTGTCTCCCTGCCATCCTGGCTGATTGTGTGGGTCCCTCATCTTTGTCCTGTGATGGGGCTGTGTTGCTGCCATCTTGCCTCTGCGCCTGCCCTGTACCTTGCTCGGAGTCCTTGCTTGTCCTCAGCTCCACCATCTGCTCTGCCAGCAAGGCCACCGCCTGGGATAACTTCTGCAGATCAGGATCTTCTGGTCCTGTTAGGAGTCCCTGGACCGCCTCTGGTTGGCTGGTTGCTCTAGGTGAGTTGTTCTTGCCCGCTGCTGGAGGAGCCCTACACCCCTTAGGAGCTAGACCAGTCCAGGACTGGGGAGATTTCCCAGTTTGTGTCTTGGACACTGGTCTGTTGGGCTGGGCTTTCTTCTTTGGAGGCATGGTGACTCGGTATAGTGATAACAGCTATGAGTGATTTCATCCCTGCGTTAGGCTTGTTAGCCCTCTCTCTCTAGGCATGTCTGCTCCTCCTGTCTTGCTGTCCCTGCTAAGGCTTGCCTGCCCTTGGCCTATGTGTGTGAGTGGGAGAGGGTGTCCGCGTAGCCCCCTGCTTGTGTTTGGCTTGTCCGCCCTCTCTCTAAGCTTGTCCGCCCTTATAGATAAAATCCCCGTGGGGAGCTGGTTGCCCAATGGGCTGGGCTTTGCAGGCACCCACTCTGCTGCAAGCTGCCCTAACCACATCCCCCCAGTGGATGTTCTGGTTTCTGGTGATGTCAGCCACCAAACAATCACCCCACTACCCCCAGGACTGCCTGATCTACCGTCCATCCTGGCGCCTGCCCTAGCCGCAAGTCGCCCCTTATCTCCTCCTGGGAGCCCAAGGTGGGGGTTATCCCCACTGGGGCTAATGGCCGTGGATGCCGCGAGCCGCCCCGCTGGCTTTATCCCACTGCTGCCGCTGAGGCCCAGTGCTGCTACGGGCTGCCCCGCTGGTCGTGTCCCCCTGCCTTCCGACTCCCCAGGGGGGTTACTGCCCTTAATGGGACCCCAGGCCAGACAAGCCGCCTCACCGGCCTCCACACTGCTTCTGGGTCCTCATGCATGGCAGCGAAACACCTCGCTGACCGCCGTGCTCCAAGTCCCATTGGTGGCTACGAGTCACCTCGCCTGCCACATGACCGCCCCGCCTCCAATGAGGCGTCTGCTCCTCCACAATCTTCGCTGCCTAAGCAGTAGGCTAAGCTGGTCAGCTCTCCCCGGCAGCCTTGGCTCTTCCCTGGCAGGCTTTGGTGGTCCCTTTCTTCTTGGAGCTCCAGATAGAGCTCCTTCCTCTTCGGCTCGTGAGAGCCAACTGATCAGGTCCGGTGGAGGGCTTGGAATTTATTCCTGGCTGCCGGACCTGACTGGAGACTGCAAGCAGCAGTCTCCTCCCCTCAGCCAATCAGAGGCTCGGAGGTACCTTGCCCCTGATTGGCTGAGGCGGCCCTAAACCAGCCAATGGGGAAAGAGAAGTCTCTTTCCCATTGGTCGGGTTTTGATCCTCTCTCTAGCTGGCCAGGGCCGGCCAGGGAGAGGCAGCAGAACAAGTTGGCGGCACCCAGGAGCCGCCATGAGGCCAGTGGCCATGGGGAAGGGAGCTCCCCCACCGTCAAATCCCGGCTGTGGAGGCAGGTAAGCCCCACAACCGATTTATGAGAAAGAAATTTTCTTGATCTAATAGGAAACAAGCTGTACATACCTATTCAGACAAATAAACTGAGTGAGACTTAACCACAGCTAAGAGTGTACTAGATTGCAGATGTAATGCCTACCTATGTGTGCTAATTAAAATTTTATTGTATTATCGTTTCTACAAGATGTTTATAGGATACAATGTTAAAAAGTACAATATAGTTTTAGGAATAAATACAATAAGAAACAACCCTTTATTTTGTTGAATTGATCCGATTACCTAAACCTTGATACACATTTTGCCATCACTTGCAAGTTTTTCTGCTCTCTAGTAGGGTAGGAGTGTGTGTGTGACAGAAGTAAAGCTGTCTATTAAGCTAAAAAACAAACAAACAAAAAAAAAACCCTGTACTGAATCAAGTGCATTTGACCCACAATTCCATGATGCTCACCTGTGCCTGACACATATAAAGGATAATCCCAAATCCCCTGAGATTTTGTGCTCACCTTAGATCAGTTCATATCTGTATATCATGCTCTTCAAGAAATAATATGAGAGATGTGTGAATTAAAAAAAAAACCCTCAAGCGTGTGGAAAGCTCATTCATATTGTGGTGCACATTGGATTCTGAAGACATTATCACACTAGCCTTGTGTCTCACAGGAATCATGTTATTAAAGGAAATGGGAACATACCAGTTGTAAACATTTATTATTACACCTCTCTTAATTCATGCACCTGTTCTCCTTATACACCCCCCTGGTATGATAGGTCCCTTAGTTTTAGTTCTGGGATCATTGCAGTTATGTAGCCTGACTCTCCTCTCCCCCTCTCTCCCCTCTGCCCCTCATAGCACAGAGTTAGCCTGCTTTGGAATAATGAAGGAGAGAGGTGAGAGAGGGAGAAGAGAATCAGGCCCCCTCATGCTATATGATTGCAGTGATCCCAGAACTGAAATGAACGGACCTATCATACCGGAGGGGTGGGGGTGTCAAAGGAAAACAGTTGCATGAATTAAGAGAGGTGTAATAATAAATGTCTACAACTGGTATGTTCCTGTTTCCTTTAATAACATGATTAACCAGGGGCAGCAGTAGAACAATAATGATATTGGCAGGCATTGATGGGGTTTTCTCATCAATTGAAAGGCGTGCAACAGTAATGACTAGAATGCAAGCACCAACAGGATAGCCATGATGTTGTCTCATAAGATCTGGCCAAATTCATTGCTATTTTGCTGAAATGCTACTTTAGCAGCTTCATCTGTCCTGAGTATTTTATATGTACAGTGCTTTGCAGAAGTATTCACCCCACTTTGACTTTCCCATGACTTTAATTTACATGATTACCATCTGAAGTGCACAGTACACATAACATTGTGAAGCCCTTTCCCATGCTAGACAGGACAATGTTTCTGTTGCAACTGGTGATGGGTGAATGGTTGGTACATATCAGCATCAGGACACAGGGCTAGTCTTTGCAGCTACATAATCTTCCTGCTGCATTGTCTCTATGGCCTACATCCAATTGCTAGCCCCAGCTACAAAAGATCCATTTAATCAATGGATTTTCTCTATTGGGACTAGCTGTTGGATTTGGGCATATGTCCATGGTAATGAGAGAACACCTCCAATCCTGAAACAAATGGAACTAGCTGAAATTTGAATCAGTAAATAGGTGCAGAAACCTACTGCTTGGGGTCAAAGCATGCAGTCAAAATTAAATTCCTCTGAATTTTCTTTTATAAGTCTCAATTCCTAGAGCAATGCTACACAATTGTATCCATGCATCTCTATTGTTACCTGAATTGGTGAACCCACTTGTGACACTAAAATTATTATATTAATTGGGAAAATTATTATTAAAAGGAATTGCTGCCAGAGGTTGGGTAACTTGTGGTACCTTTGCACCTAGGTATACTGGTACTCACTGCAGAGACTCCAGGTTAAAGTAAAATAAAATGGTTGTTACTGGGAAATAATCAATTGGGGAGGGACTCCACATAATCCTATCTTGGACATGGATACCAGTATTTTTCCACGACACCTCCCTTAGGTCCTGGCAACATCCATTTGTCCTCAGTTACGATTCTCCCAAGTCTATTAGACATTGTGGAGCATCTCAATACTGCTGAATTATGAAATATTAGCGGGGGGGGGGGGGGTAATAAGGCTAAGTAACACTATGTTGCATTTAAAAAAAATACAGTGGTGCCTATTGGCAGAGGGTGTGTAGGTCAAGTAACACTATGTTGCATTAAAAAAAATAAAAATACAATGGTGCCTATTGAGAACTGAAGAAATATTTTTGTCTGGATTTTCCTATGGGTTTCAAGGTGTATTGGATTCCTCTATTGCTTCTAGGATTTCAGACATCCCCCCTATGCACCAAGCTTTGGAATATGGCTTCTGGATGGTGGTGTTCTGCATTTTCATCACCACTCAAAAGTAAAAGGGAAAGAAAATAAGGACAAACTTATGAAAGAGAAGCTGAAACAGGAACACTTACTCAGAATCCTAATTAATCCATTGTTATAAGCAGGTTTAGCAATGTCAAGATTATCTGAAGTGCACTATGAGTAATATATTGTGGCAAAGTACACAAAGGATGTTTTCTTTTGTTGATTATCCTATTATCAGTGTACAAACATGAGTTATCCAATTAAAGAAAGATTTACTGTTAGTAATAATGTAAAATTATGGGAAGCAGCTCAAAAAAACAAGCATTATTGTCATGTTAGAAAACTCTAGTACAGAGGAAGAACAAATTCTGACAGTCATCTCTATCTAGCTCCCAGTCCCCTTTAGAAGACATTTCTACAGGATATTTCCACAGAAATCTATCTGTGCCAGCTACAGTAATTACCTCTGTCCAGTAACACTAGGAAGGGAGTTGTCATTTGTCTCCATTACAGTTCATGCTAGAGCTAGGAAATGCTTGAGCACCTGATTGTGCAATTCTACTGAAGAAAAGAAGACAAAGAAATGGGAAATTATTGTCACAACAAAAGATAAGAAGAAGGATGTAGTCTATTTTGTCAAGTCTTTGTTGTTGCTTGGTGTGTGTGTGGGGGTGGAAATCAGGAAGGAAAGTTCTCAAGTGTCAGCAATATTTTTGCTTGCAACATGCTCAAACCTGGCCGATTCTAAGCAGGGTCACGCATGCATGTTGATAAGCTGAAGGTGTCACATCTTCATGGCTTGCATGCATGCACCATCATGAATCAAACACCTCAGAGTGCACCCCCAAAATAATGTTTTTCAAGAGAGGCAATTTGCTCATTCAGCTGTGACTCATCAAAGGCTAGTGTTCACACATATGTTCTCATCCCTGGCTGATGGCCTTGCCTTTATGAAATCACAGATGCAACAACACTAAAATATTTTTATGTTATCATCTCAAACACAATTTCTTAAATGGTGTTAGATCACACATTTAGGTTCCAGTCATCAAGAGGTACAGCAGTAACATGAAATGATCCACATGCATGTGAAAGTATCCCAAAGTCTAAACTTAAGGCCTTAAAAGTAAACAAGTAGAAAACAAACTACATGCAATGTCCAGCACATATGTATGATGGACAAACATACAGGCAAACCTCAGTTAACAAAGCCTTTCACAAAGGAGCTTCCTTTTACAAAGTCTTTTTACAGGACCCCAGACCCTCCCCCCTTTATTATCTTCTGTCTACCTGGAAGGCTTGTTTGTTTGTTTGTTACAGCACTGACATTGGGAGGATGGTGAAAGAGAGTTGAAGAAAGACAGACTTTCAATGTGAAGTCGAAGGCTTCTACAGACTTTCAATCTGTAATTTCAAATCTACAGACTTTCAATGTTGGGTCTCAGCAGCGTGTCTGTAGCTGTGGAATTACTAAAGCCAGTGTCACCACTCCCTCCAACAGTGTCACTTGGTGTGGTTCCACCTCTCCACACCACCCTCATGCCACCACTATTGTGCAGTAAACAATGCAATTAAGTTTGACCTGGGAAAGAAGGGGATTCTGCTCTGGGTGTTCCTACTGTGCTACAGGCAAGGTAAACAACTGCATCCAGAATCATGTACTGAGCATGTCGGAAAAGGAAAAGGAAAGTTGATTAGACTGCCTCACCAGCTGGTATCTTTAAATTTAGTCACCAAAATGGGAATCATAAGAAAAGTGAAGGCTGTTGAATGGGGGAAAAAATGACCCTAGGATGCATTTTGGAAGAAGCTTTCAAGCTTTGAAGATTCAAAATGTTTTTGGTTACTTATGCAAGCCTCACCTGACCTGGTTGCTTCATTTCACATGTGCATAAAACATTTGCCAAATCATGTTGAACTGCTCTTCCTTTTTGGGTGTAGGAACCTATCCCTAGTCTTTCCATATTGTTTCTACTTCGGGTACCAAAGTATCTGATAAAGTAAAGCCACACATCTACTTTGTTAACTGAGGTATAGCTGTATGTGAACAACTTTTAAATATAACTGTGACATCGAAGGCTTTCACAGCCAGCATCCATAGATTTTCCTTGGGGTTTTTCCGGGCTGTGAAGAAAGAAAGAAACTATTCCAGAACACAGACTCACAGCCAGGAAAAAACCCAAGGAAAATCTATTTAAGTATAAGAGTTGACATGCAGATATGCATAGGCATACTCAAATAGAGTTAGTCCAGATTTTTAATTATAGGATTTTTTAAAATTTATTTAACACATGTGAACATTTACTATATGCAGTGGTATAATGGTGAAGTTTAAGTAACACCAGTGAGGAAAGTCTGAAAATGCAGGTGAGTTTTGACATACAGTTATAGATATGCATTCATTTTCACCAGGGACAAACTTTTTGAAAAGCTAGTGAGTGGTCTTGCCCACTCAAGACCAAGACACCAAAATAATTTAGATACAACAGAGATAACTCATAACAATAAACTGTGGATGGAAAAATCCATTTCCCTACCACTTACCATGGGGATTTAAACTAAACTCATAGAGAAAGGGAGAGCCCCAGTGGGTGGCAGATGATGCCACTGTTGTCGTGTGCCTTCAAGTCATTTCTTCTTATGCCGCCCCAGGACAAACCTATCACAAGGTTTTCTTGGCAAGATTTATTCCGAGGGCTTTTTCCTTTGCCTTCCCCTGAGGCTAAGAGACTGTGACTTGCTCAAGGTCATCCAGTAGGTTTCTATAGCCTAGTGGGGATTCAAACCCTGGTCTACAAAGTCGTAGCCCAATGCTCAAACTACTACACTATACTGGCTCTCTCCCAGTGGTACAGAATAAAATATATTAGCATAATAAGCTTATTATTGAAAGTAGCAATAATTTGTCGATAAGTTCATGCCCCACTACTATTCATATTATGGATGAATCTACACATTATGTTAAATATTAGCATGCTGCTAATACTAATTTCTTTTCTTATTTCCAAGTAAGTGAATGGGTCCCTTATCTAGATTTGGTCCACTCTGCAAGGGTAGAGAAAACTTAAACTTTCCTCCAGCAAACATTACCATTCCATTTTTCTTTTCCATGCAAAGTCTAAAAAGTGGACTACACTGACACCACTATACAGTATTTTCCTTTTATCCCCTGTGTGGGAGAAAGGACAAATGTTTAAGAAAAAAAGTGTGGGGAAATTTAATCATTCCTTACTAGAATAGGGTGGGCCCAATCTGGATCAGGCTTGATGCTCTTACTTTGAAGTAAGGAATTTACTTACTTTGAAGTAAGGAAATATACTGTACATAGTGCATAATTTATTTTGCTTCAGAGCACAAATATCAATTAAACAGAACTGAGAAAATGAAATTGAGAAACACCTCTTTTAGAATGGGTTTTATGGCTGGTTACAACTCTCTGAGATTGAGCACATTTACATTGTTGATTTTTATTTGGATCTATGTAGATTTTTCTTTAAAGAATGGGTGAACTGGATCTACTTTATATTATAGCAATATCCTGTGAAGGGACATTTAACATCAGTAATGATTAACAAAACTTCAATTACTATGTTTCTCTACTTTCACCTAATGCTATCTTAGCAACAACTGTTCTGCAACGTAATTGTATGATTCTGATGTTACAGTTTTGGATACTGAAAGGCAGGGTTTGTTAAGGGATGTAACTCTTCCCTAATATTCTTCTCAAAATGAATAACAAGTAATTTTCATAATTGTCTTCCCAATGTGAGAAAAACTTCAATCACAGCATTTTCAAAGCCTATTTGCAATTCAGGACTTATTCAATGAAAAATTGTACATGTTTGTTTTGTGCCAAAACCATTATATTATTATTTCATTATATTATTTTCTGTACTGAAACTGTTTCCTGTTCAGAAAATGCTGTTTTCTGCACAAAACAACCATATGCAAATTTTTATGCAGAATAAATTCTGAATTGTGAGGTTCTCATCAGTTCAAAACCCTTCTTATGAGGGCTTATGTTTTTGAATCATTTTCCAAATATTTTCAAATATTCTTTCTATCCCTAAGCTTGCTTAGACTACATAAGAATATTATTTGGGAGGGACTCATAGACTTACCACACTCTGAAGAAAAGTGACAGTGCAGCAGGAAGGTTCCGACTTCCATGCTGCCTTACCGCATAATGTCATCATTCTTCTGGCATTCTTTTGTTTCAGTCCCATGAGGAATTGAGGTTAAACTGCATCTTTTTGGTAACTTTTTTTTTTTTTTGTTAGCACAAAGACACAGTTTTACCCTGGTCCTCCAGGGACCAGAACATAGGAATGATGATGTCTTAAGTCAGCACAGAACATAGGAATGATGATGTCTTAAGGCAGCTGTCTTAAGGCAGCACAGAAGACAGAACATTCCTGTTGCCTTGCTGCTTTTCTTCAGAGTGTGATAAGCTCCTCAGCTTTTACTAACATATCAACCTAGATGAGACCTGGGGAACTGAATCAGTAATGATGTGCTTTTTTCATGCTTTAGGACCATAGTGGCCCACTCTGCCAATCTAAAATGAAACCAGATATCATTTCTACTTTTGTTTTCAGATAAGTTTCAGGGATTTTGTTTTGTTTTGTTTTTGGCATTGTTTTGGCATCCACTCTGGTAGAGTCAGTGTGGTGGTGGGAGGAAAATCACTGCATTTAGCAACATTTTTACATGATTTGTGGTTAAATGCTAAAGGGGGGGTGATTAATGTTTGAGGTCTTGATTCTTGGAGGGATTCTCTGTTGTCTTCATAAAAAAAGAGGTTAGAGACCTCGTGTGCTCCTTAGGCCACCCTTTCTCCAACACAGCTAGGGTTATTAATCATTATTAAATCTGATTTCTCATAGGCAAGAATATTCTGTGAATGATGTTTTCTGTGCAAAAATGTGATTTTCTGCACAATGAAATCTTGGGCTCTGCATAGGAAGATTATTTTCTGTGCAGAAATCCCATTTTCCACATTATAAATATATAATAAAAACCTGTGTGCATTTTTTCACATAGAATCAATCCCAAAAATGAAGATACCCATATGCCCAGGACTTTCCTCATCAAGGTTTCCGTGTCTATTATTTGAATATTTTTCCATGCCCACCCCTGACTTAGATGATCCTACATCTAACATGAATAATGCCAAATACCTGATCATATTTAGGAAATATGTACTGGAAGATGAGTTCATATGCAAACAAGGAAGGTTTATATGAGAATAAGTGCCTTCCCTTTATTTGCAGCAGAGTTGGGAAAGCTGTGTCTCTCCAGTTTCAATGAACCTAGCCAGCCTGACCAGTGATCTGATATGATGAAAGCAGCAGTTCATCTGAAGGGCTAAAAATTCCTACCTCTGATTTTAGGAAATTCAAATTTAGTATTAATGGGTTTGAATGGGTGATGCCATGTTTTGCAATGTAATTCAATGTAATACATTTCTCCTGATACTTTTCCCCTACAACTCTCCAATCCCTGTTATTTCCATATCATAATTTAATAAACTCAGAACTCTAAATCTCATTGCTTTTTTCAGCTTACACACACTTAGGACTGAAGAAGAAATGCATGGGCTTTGCCTTTCCGCAATAAGATACCAATTTCACACCTCCTCAAAGTGGCAATTGAATGGTGTACAATTTGTCTCAGAAAAATGCATTTCCAAAGTTTGTGATGCATGGGGAGCAGGGAAGCACACACACACACACCACAATTCTACATTTCACAAATGCCCATGACTAAAAAATGTGTGCACTTGAGAAATGGACACAAACAAGCTTTAGTCAAATTAGCTGCTCATTTATGTGACATGGATTGAAAGAGTATTTAGCATGGTTTTTTTGGTAGATGTTTCCAAATTATATATTCCAGTTGTAGTGTATGTTCTCTAATTTTGATAATAACTATGAAAAAGAACAGTTGATGCAAGATAACATTTTATTGCAGCAGCAGGGGAAAATGCACTTAGTTCATAGAGCATTCATATTTTTTTTCTATGCTGTCTGGTGTTCTTTTATTCCTTTAGCTGTTGCTTCTTTTCAGTGCTATTTTCCTTCTTTTCTCTCACTGCCCTTGACCTGCTTTTGTTGCAGTGATGTTTTCACTCAAACTGCAGAGAATCCATATGTTTTTCTTTTTAAATAAATAAATAGTACTATTCATTTATCAGCCCCTCATAAGCAGCACTGTCACACATACACACCGACAGGGTCATGTCTATGTTTTCAGATGGTGTTGGGATAAGTGAGGACATATTCAGCTATTTTCTTGCAGCTGGATGCACTGCAAGAACATCATGTATAGAGTTTGCACAAGGACATTTGAAGGTCTCTGCAAATACCTGGCACAGTGCATCCCCCTGGGAGAAATAGATGGATGCTTCCCTGCTCATCCCCCCTTAGCTCGCCCAACTATCAAACAACACAGAAGGGTTAAATAACATCCCAAAGCTTGGGAAAAAATAATCAACTCTGAATTTTGCACTGATGTTCAGCTTGCATCAAGGTCAGTCAAAGGGTGGGCATTCCATAAGCAGACTACCACCATGATAACAAAGTTCAATGGTACATTGAAACTTTTTCTGTTACCTTCACACTTAGTTGTTTTTGTTGGTCAGGCTATACAGTAGCATTCCACCAGAGTGACCTAAAGCCAGCATTGACTGGTGGGCTCAAGTACTAGCAGCCTTATTCACTAGCATTGATTGCTCTGTATTATTCCCGATGATTGGGGATTAGCAATCATCAAACCATTATACATGACAGGGAAAATATCTGATCCATCAAATAAAGCTATGTAGCAGATCAACAAGGATTTATGTTTCCCAACATAGACAACAAAAAGCCCCTTTTCCCTCCTGATGGGCTGCTGAAGCCTATAAAGTCTGGGGAGAAGACAGAAGTATGTGTTCTTCAAAGGATTGTCTTGAGAAAATGTTGGAGTGAGCATATACTCTGAGGCACCTCATTCTGCTGTTCTGTATCTCCTTTCCTAAAGCACTGTTCTAAAACTGGATCCAGTTGGTAGATCTCAGAGCTTTAGTGAAAAACAAAGTAGATCTAGAAAGCCTAAATTCTGCTTACCTCCAGAATAGCTGTAAAGACCGGGTATAGTGCAGGTGAAGAAGAACAATTGTGGGAAAGGCACATAATGCCTTACGTGGATCATTCCCTCCTACATTGCTCTGCAAGTGGAGCTCTGTGAGTTGTTTGTACTAGAGGAGATGGATCAAGCTAAACTTTGGGTAGGGGGAAAAAGTAAAGCAGAATTTGGTTTGGGAATAAGCTATATTTTGCTTGTGAGCATTTCCATTTAGTCAATACCTAAGAGAGTCAAATGAATTTTGAACTTCTCATTATATAAAATTAAACACATATCTCACTGGGAGAGAAGAGAGCTTTTAAAGGTCTTTGTTCCCAACAATTAAATGTCATTTATAGATCAGGGAAAATACATTCTGATCTCATAAATCCCAGAGAAGCTTAAATAATGATCACATACCTTTATTATAATAATCACAAAACCAGAGGTCCAATTCAGCTCAGCATGAAACCACTGAGTATTACTCAGCTGTCTTCAGTGGAGAATGGATGAAATTAGGCTAAGAAGTAGCAAAGTACAATCTTTTGTAGGTTGAGGAGAAACTAGATGTTAAAGAAGATACAAGGCTATTGTGTAACTTGTGTTGTGAGTTCTGTAAGCTGTTTCAGGGATCAGAGGAGAACTATACTTGAGGTGTTTTTACAAGTGCTATTACATTTGGTTATGCCCTAGGGCTAAAATTCACAAGGAACATGTGCTAGGCCAACTGCACTAATTTATCACAACAATTTCAAAATGGTCTAACCATGATAAATTGTACAACACTTTGCCTGCCTATCCAAAAGTAAGTATCATTGAGTTCACTGGACTTAATTTCAGGTATGTGGGCACAAGTGTTTCTTTTCCCCAATGTAGTGGTTTAAGGTAGAAGTAGACATTCAACAACAAATGTAGTCATGTTACTGTATCTTTTTTTCCCACATGAGAAGTGTGCATGTATATACACATATACTTAAATATTTAAGAAAACAAACCAAACATACCATTATATCTTAAAAATTATATTCTTCAGAGGAAAGTAATTAAATGGGACATGAGTAAAAATAATTTTTCACCAGTTCCCTTTTCCTCTCTTCTGGGGTCACTGTGCAAACAAAAACAATGGGCATGACTTTTCACTACAGCAAGGTATTATATTTCAAATGTTTATTTCTTAGACTCTAGACACTTTACCATGAAATTTCATATGTCTGTTAAGTGTCTGTCAGCCGGAGAAAGAAAGGTGGATCTTATGGGGATACAAGCCTTAAAGCTTTTACTCTGAAGGCAAACATCTGTTGCATTAGAAGAACAAAATCAGCAAGGGAAGGAAGGGTGGTTAGTGACAATACATCCTGCATTGTGACTCCTTTGCTGTACTAAACACCCATTGTGATGATCCTTTCATAGCTTTCTTTAATGTTCGATAAAGATATCACATGGGGAATTGTCCTGTTGTATTTTAGGAAAGAAATCCTGATTGCTGTCAATAGATTAAAGATTACAGACAAGGATTTGTTCTATACAGTACAATGCAAGGGCTTGGTTTGACATTGTATCAGTAAGGATGGAAACAATATTTGAAAATATTCAAGAAAATGTTTGAAAAATATGTTTCTTAAGTGATAGGAAATCCTGACAAGGAGAAATCTAGACTGACAACAATCTTTGCATGTTGGGGATTATTCTGTGCAAAATTCACATGTAGAATTGTGTGCAGAAAACAACTTTTTTTTTTTTACAAGAAACATGTTAGCACAGAAAAAAATCTGCTTTGAAACTTCTTCGTGCACATTAATTTCTGTGCAGAAAGGGCTGTTTTCTGTAAAACAAGTTGCAAAGTTTGCACAGAATAAGTTTTAACTACATCATTTTCTTTGTAGAAAATCGTATGTTCTGTACAGAAAATCCTATTTCCTGCACAGAAAAGTGTGTTGTGTCTTATTTAGATTGTAAGTCTCAGGGCAGGAAACTGTCAAACAAGCAAGTTGTAAGCTGCTCTGAGAGCCTTTGTGGCTGAAGAAAAGGGTCTAATTACTATAAATAAATAAATAAGAAAATATGAGTACTGCTTTCTGTGCTGTCCCCAAAATGTGAATGTTTGTGAAAAATAAGTCCAGAATTGTAAATAGTCTTCAGAAATAGTGCAGTTTTTGAAGACTTTTGAAGACATTTCACACAAAAAAATATTTTTTAAGAAATCAAGACTCACAACAGGCCAGCCAATGTTGATTGCTGGCAGATGAAACAAGTTATTAGCTTGCCCCAGGGAAAGATTATATATTAGTTGACCATTTGTCCTCCTCCTCCTCCTTTAAATGAAGCTTCTGAGGCTGTAGTTTGAAGGGGCAAACCACCTTGCTTTGGAGAAGGTCTTTAAAAAAACCCTCTTCTTATGCACATTATTTTCCCACAGGAAATGGAGTCATTCTATGTGGTAAACCCAGAGTTACAGTCCCACAAATAATAGGATTCAAATAGTGAAATGTTTCCATAGTTAGATTCCACTGCTGTAAGAATACGTAGGAAAGTAAGTAGTCATTGGGTTTCTTAAAATCATGCAGAAACTGTTACTGAACTATGGAGTCTTTGGCTACCAATCTTTTAACTGATTCTATTGTAAATTTGTTTTAATTCTCAGTCTCTACAGAGGCCAGAATAATCCACATTTTGGCCAGAGCATTCTAGTCCTGGGCATTTGTTATTCCCTGCACCATTACCTGCCCTTCCATTGTGGCCATTGGGGTGCCCTCATAGCTGCAACTCACACATGAACTGGTGTTCATCTTTCCTGTGCCAGTCATGTGTTCCAAGGCCAGGAATAAGGTGCCTGGCCATGGTCACATAGTTGGGTGCCTTGTGATAACTTCAGCAGGTGTGATGCACATGATTCAGCCAAGAAATGGCTACACTGGGCACCACACAGCCATGTTTGTGGATACCCCCCTATTGCAGTTACAGACCTCATGCTTTTCTTCAGAAGAACCGGAACAAACAGTGAGTTTTTTAAACATGTTTCCACACTGTTTTAAGGGGCATTTGCCCCAGATTCACATTGGAACTTGCTGGATGTTGTCTGGGCAGTTCGGACTAGAGTGAGGCAAAACTCCCGTATCATCTGACATGCTGGGTATGGGAATGGAGGGGAGGCCATTTCATTTGGTCCATCTAGACAAGCCCTTAGCTATACAACATAGGTAGTTATGAAACTAAGTAGCACATGTAGAAATCTGGCCAATTTCCCTTTAGTATATTAGTGTTAGTATAGTAGTGAGCCATGATGTGCCAGACAAAAGATAAAGAGACACACAACTCTTCAATAGTGATCTAAAGAAGTCTGGATTCTTACAATGTACCTCCTTGAGTTTCAACAAATTTTAAGAATTGTTATCATCTCTATGTCCACTTATCTCATTCTTTGGGGTTCTCTTTGTAGAAATTTCTTGAATCTGCAGTTGAATATTCAAAAAGTTATTTTAAAAAACTGGGGGTGTTTGGTTTGCTAAAATAATTTTCTTAAAGTTACAGTGTGAGATTAAAATGTTGCTGCTGGTGGGAATTATCAGAAAATTATCTGGGGCAATAGAAATATGGTTTGGATAGCTTTAAAAACCCTTAAAAATGACGACAAAAACTATACAACATTCTGACACAATTATTCCTTTTTGAGAAGCACACAGAGAGTTATCTAAACTAAAATAAAATATTTTAATTCCATGTCTTTCTATCTCTCTATATTAAATGTCTATATTGTAGAAATTATCTTACAGTTGCATTATCACTTTTAGGACAATACTATAATCTTACTAAGCAAATACAGTTGTCCCTTCACATTTGCTGAGGTTTGGTTCCAGGACCCCCCCGTGAATACCCGAATCCGTGAATACTCAAGTCCCATTATACGCAATGGTATAGCAAAATGGTGTCTCTTATATAAAATGGCAAAATCAAAGTTTGCTTTTTGGATTATTACTTTTTAAAGAGTATTGTCAAGCCGTGAATACTTAAATCCATGAATGCCAAATCCGTGAATATGGAGGGTCAACTGTAAACTCATATGCCAATTACTGTTTTCCTAACTATATTCCAGGGATTCACTGTAAGGATTTGAAGTTTACCAGATTATCCCAGTAACTTTGATTCTTAAAAGACAAAGCTGGCAGGTGCAAGGGAGACAATTTAGTCTCTGATATCCAAAACCTTTAACCCTGCTACAGTCCTGATCTAGAGCAGGGTATTGGCCATGTACATGATGAAAAAGGTGACTTATTTTATATAGGTGCATCACTATCTGGAAGCATAAATTGCAGTCCTAGACCCTGTAATCTGGAACAGGAGAGAAAAAGGTAAATCATTGTACATCCTCCCACAAAACTTCCAAGTTTAGTATGCTGTGTTGATTCAAAGGTACCTTCATGTGTTTCGGGGCTCCATTATTTGAAACAACCCATCTTAAATTGGGGATGCAAAATATTTTTGTCATTACTTTTTTAGTGTTGTGTGCCTTCAAGTTGTTTCCAACTTATGGTGACCCTAAGGCAAATGTATCATGGTTGTTGTTGTTGTTGTTGTTTTTATGCTGAGAGTGTGTGACTTGCACAAGGTCACCCAGTGAGTTTTCATGGCTGAGCGGGGATTCAAACCCTGGTCTCCAGAGTTGTAGTCCAACATTCAAACCACTGTGACATGCTGGATCCTTATAACTTGTAATAAAAGGAGATACCAATGACCTTACAAACAACAAAAAGAAGAGTTGAATTAAGAACAGGTTTCTCTCCCCAGATCTTCTTTTTTGTTGCCATTTAAATGTATGATTACAAAGAAAAGAGAGAGAGAGAAAATACAGATGGGGAGAAAGACAAAAAGGAGAAAGTGATATAAATAAGAGTTAGGCATGTATATTGATCATATACCCAAAAATACATTTTCTTGAGGTTGACATCTATACAATTCAGTAAACCATTGAACAAAGGATGTTGAATGTTTATTATTCCAGCCTTGGAGAATGAAACTTTCTTCAACAGTAAAAACACACGGGTTCCAACAACATTGACCCTCAATTAAATTGCATAATGCAGGGGTTCAATTTAAGACACTATGAGCATCTGCATCTACAAATAAGAAAAAAAATTCTAATACAGAATTAATACATTATACCATACCTAACAAAAAAAGGAATAATCACCTAACATTCTTACATCATAAGCTACAAGGAAGGAATATCTGCATTACATCACCAAAACCCTAAACCTTCCTTAACAATGTCACAACTTTCATTTTTGTGATAGATAGATAGATAGATAGATTTATATCCCACCTTTTTCCCAATACTTTCTTTATTGGATTTATATCCCACCTTTCTCCCTATTCACTGTTTGACCATTTGTGGTTTAATTAGACCTCTATGGCAGCAGTAAAGTATTAGAAAAATAAGCAATCATTTTTTCCAGATGATGATGATGACGATGATGACGATGATGAATATGTGATAAACTTGAGTTTCCAGTTAGATTACAAGTCACAGAATTCCTGATCACTGGCAATGATGGCTAGAGCTTCTATGAGTTGAAATCCAACAACATATGAGAGATTCCCATTTTAATCATCACATTTGTATTATTGTCATCAGATTTCTTATTTTACCAGCAGAACCATAAACTCATATTTGTCTTTGTGTTAAAGTCTGTGATAAGGACAATTCAATGAATCTTGGATTTCTGAATTATGCCCAAGGACAGGTAGAAGCCCGAGGGCATCCAATGAATCAGATGCAGGCCAAATTTTTTTATTTTATTTTTTTATTTATTTAGTTATTTATACCCCGCTCTTCAGCCACAAGGCTATCAGAGCGGCTTACAAATTGTTTTAAGCAATAGCTATTTACACATCTACACTGCATTAAACAGTTTCCAATGTGTGTTAGCTAATTGCCCCCCACAAGCTGGGTACTCATTTTACCGACCTACGAAAGGATGGAAGGCTGAGTGAACCTTGGAGCCTGCTGGAATCAAACTTGCAACGTGGTGGCTTGCAGTACTGGCTGGCAGCAAAAATCTGACCACGAGTAGCGAAGACGGAGCAGGAAACAATCATGTTCAAACAAGACCTGAACATTTCTAGGCCTGATAGGAAAAAAGGAGACAGAAGCATTCATATATTCCTCGTAACATTACACTTTGCTGTCTGTGAAATGGTCTTTTTAGATGACTTCCTATTCATACAATTGTTGCCCTTCTGATATGATTCCATTATAGTCAAAGGACTTCTGCCTGGAATAGCTCTGTTAGGCACTGTAATGAATGTACAGGGAACACTTTTTTTCCTTTTTTCTTTCTTTTAATACATGATGCCTGATCCACCCAGTAAACATCTTTTAAAGGTTTAAATTTTACTTACGCTGTTGTAAACGTTCTTCTACTGTTCCTTTGTAACAAGCTGCTGCACCTTCATCCCAATTACATAGACCAATGGTTTTGTAAGCCCTATCAATGTTAATCATCACTCAGGTACTGCACCAGAATGTGAAAGCACAATGCCTCTCTGCCTGTACTTTATTAATACTGGCGTTCTTCACTTTTTCAGAGTTCAAATGTCAATCTTCGATTAGAAGGACAATGAAACAAATTTGCTACGGAATCTCACAGAAGGCTCTCTCTCTTGCTGATGGCATAGTTACCATGCTTCATTTCAAGCAGAAATTCAGAAGTTAGGGATCGACTGAAAAAGTTTTTCATTTTGCAACTTTTCAAGGTTAATCAAGCTGTCAGAAAGAAATTGCAAATACATGTGCCTGCACTGAACAGGACAAATGTGCAATCACAGCAGGAAAAGGAATATGTTTTCCACTTGGTTGCAGTGCATTTATCGAGAGAGTTCTCAAAGAAAATGGTCTGTAACTTAGATACGGTTTGGAGTCATTTATAAAAATAGCGACAGACTCTTCCTATCATGTTGTTAATGCTCTTTCCAAAATATGGCTTTGAAAGGACATAAACTAGGTATGAACTTGTAAAGGAGAGAACCACATAAGTCATATTTTCTGATTGTATTTCATTGTCTGGATTCAGCCCACAGTGTGCACTTGGGAGGAAATGGGTTCAGAGTTGCACATATGACACCAACAATTGCTCCTCTAATTGGGCATGCAAGTGCCCTTGAATGCAGTTTAATATTCATAACAATGGCCATGCAAGAACATAGCTATTCAAGATACGTTGTGTTTCGCTCTTCCCAGCTGGAAAAAATATCAGCAAGCTGTATGTAAATGGTGTGATTTCTACAGAAGTTATTTCACATTAGGATAGTACCAGGGTCAGTAAGGGCTTGGGTAGAAGTAGATATCACTAAAAGGAATTTGAAAGTTTAAAAGTCATCTTAAAAATGGTTGAAAATTAAAAGTACTCTCTGTGTGCGTATTATTTTATAGGTCCTGACTATACAAGGGGGAGGGAATGTGAACACATCTGAAAAAGCAGGCATTTGTAACAATGCCACCTGTCTTCATGGTTAAAAGAACCTCCCTAAAATCTGCATGACCCCCTACCCAGGATGGTGGCCATGAGTGATTTACTCATGATTTTTAAATCTGCTGCCACCAATCAGATTGTGTTGCCTGTTCATACCTGTGCAAATGCGACTGTTCAAATGATCACACATTCACATGTCATACAGAGCTTTTTTTAAAATCCAGATGAAGCCCTGGATGCTACGCACACGGATATTGTGGTGGATTTGCCTGCCCCACTTCCTAATGATATGTATTTATGAGAATGTCTGTATGAATGCATCACTGTCCATTCACATCCCATTCAGATTATTTTCACCATTTAGACAAGTCTGTAATTTATAACACTGAGACACACAACAATGTAACAAGAAATTACCTCTATCTCCTGTCCCACCCGCCTCTTTAGCCTCTTTATCAATTGCCATTTAACTGGGAAAAAAATTATCCATAGAAATTTTGTATATTATAATTTTTGTTAAAATTAAACAGACTATTTGGTCTATTTGGTCTAGTGTGTGTGCGCGTTGTTTTGACATTAGTCTTATTCATGAAACACTGGTCAATAATATAGATCTCTCTCCCCTCCACACAAACATACTTAAAATTAATTAGACCATGCTATAATGAACAACGAGTTTGGTCTTCTAACTCATGGGCTCTTTAGAATTAGAAAAAGCATGGGGAAACCATGTAGATAAGTAGGAGACAATCCAATGGGGGACACCTTTACAGAGATGTAGGGCTTGTCTACATGGGCTGAATACCACATCTTGCCCCTTTCCTCAGAGCCCTACATGTCTTATGACGTAGGGCATTTGCCCTGTTCTACTCCTGGGCAATCCTCAGCTCCCCAGGGGTAAATATGAGGTTCAGATGGGGGGAGGCAGGATAGGGGCCAATAAAGTGTTATAGGAAAATACCCAGTTTGTTCTGTTAACTGCCAGCACAAACTAGATCAGGTCCCATGTGTCCACAGGAGCCTGTCTAGCATGCCAGCCACCACTGCTGCCACCATCTTCCTGGCCCTCCCAGAAGCCAGGAATGAGTCCCTCAGCATGTAAGCAAGGCTGGTCACATTCAGGGAGCCTTCAGTCATGTGTCACACATCCTCTTCCTGCCTTCTGAGTCAGCAAAGAAAATGGTGGTGGTGGTGGTGGTGGCGGCTGCAGGGATGGGCTGGCTATAGATGAACCCATAGGCTTTCTAAAGAGTAGATTTTAGAAGTGGCACTGTGGACTTCTATTCTAGCTTTTGGAATATAATTTGATGTGTGAATTGATCTTATATCCTTTTAAACATCCAGAGTCTGAGTAACACTGATATGCTAAATGAGCTTGGCCTCCATTTTCTGCCAACAATTTCCATACAGGCCATGAAATACCTGAAAACTTATTGAGGGGGGGGGAGAGAGTAGAGATTGGATGAGGCCTTGCAAGCTGAAATTTGATCTGGGAAAGATGGAAAAGCTGTTTGCAGGAAAACTGGGTCATGCATAAAGAGACAGCATGGTTCTGAATGTGAAGTGCCCGGTTCACGTTTTGAGGATTCTTCTACGGTCTTGAACAGTGCTTCCCAAACTGTGGTCTTCCAGGTGTTTTGGTTTTCAGCTCCCAAATCATTGTCCAAGGTGGCTGAGGCTTCTGGAAATTGAAGTCCAAAATATCTTGAGGACTAGAATTTGGGGATCACTTGTCTAAAATCAGCACTCCCTGTATAAAGGTCGAAGTGGTGGCCATGGAAAACCATGTCTTTCACCAGCTTCGTCTGGTGCATCAGTTTAATCACTATCTAGAAGAAGCCACTCTTGACTTGATCATACATGCAAGGCTTATATCTTGACAAGGCTACCAGAACATGGTCTACTTTAATGCACTCTGCCTGGGAAACTGAGCCAGTGTAAAATACAGTGCTCACATGCTCATTGAAGCCAGGTTGGCAGAAGGTATCATAGTCTTCTGTACTAGTAGCACTGTCTACCTTTAAAGCTTCCAATATTTTGGAGCTAATTTATGTGAAGAACCACCTGTACCTATATGAATCAAACCCCAATTTAAGATTGGTATTGGATACCATGACCTAAAAACCATAAAGACACCAGATCCTGTCTGATCTTGGAAGCTAAGCAGGGTCAACCCTGATTAATACTTGGATGGGAAACCACCAATGAATATCAAGTGCAGTAGGCTATATTTCAAAGGAAGGAACTGGCAAAACAAGCTCTGAGTATTCCTTGCCTAAGAAAACCCTATTAAATTAATGGGGTCACCATAAGTTTGACAGACCAACTTGAAGGGCCCTATACATACATAGTGGAGGACATACTTACTGGTCTGACTTTAGAATTAGTTAGCTTGCCAGCTTTAGAGATTTTTTTTTTTTAAAAAAAATGAGGTGACTGGTTATTGGATTACATAGGGAAGTGAACTAGGATAAGCAAATAGCTGCTTTCTTACATGAAAACTGTTTTTAAAACAACAACAAATACCCAGCACAACATGTTTATCACATCAGACTTTATATGATTGGACATTCTAGCATGCAAATAAATTTCCTTGACAGTTTATCCCATATTTCTTGAACCTTTTTTCTGACTCGTTGTTAAAAAGATTATGTTTTATTAGGGATTTAACTGGTTGTAGAAGAAATATTTTTTTAAAAAGAAACAAAGGTACGATATTAATACTGTGATATTTTTGGTATTCAGAACAGTGTGAAAACAAAAGGATAAATCGTCATGCTTCCACATTTGATGACAGTTTTGGTGTGATAAGAAACCAGATGTTGAATATTTCACTTTGATATGAAGCACACAGTAGTGGCCCTATCTTATGGAACTCCCTCCCAAGGGAAGTAAATAACCTCCTCAGTTACAGTATTTCTAAAGTATCATTTTGTGCAGCATATAAATATGTACTCTAAACTTCAGTTTGAGTTGAAGTTTAGTTTTATTACAGCTCTGAACTCAACATTATATTTGCTCCAGAGTTTTTCTTATTCTATTTGATTCCATCTTCTTTAAATTAAATCAATTTAATTTAGGTCACTGTCCATAGGACAGATAAAATTAAAGCTTTACAACTTTGGGAAGAAAAGCAGGCACTGGCCTAGAGGGCCTATTTAATGTTTATTGGTAGAATATTTTTTTTTCCAGTAAAGTCTTTTAAGAATTATTTTCTTCCTTCTACACATTAGAGTGCTGGTAACTTCCTTTTAAGGCCTGAAACAGTTGAGGACAGAGTTATGTTTAACTGGCAAATCACTGATCCCCTGAAGCTTTGAGAGGAGATAATTTGTAATGTAGGGGCAAAATAAAATCAAGGCATGGGGTGAGAGTGTCAGGGGTGTTGTCCTCCAAGGTTGGGATGGCAAAAATAGTCCCTAAGCTCTCAGAAGTGGCTCACTTTGATCTATAGGTGCCGTGACACCCGAACAAGTTTTCTAAAATTGTGAAGTTTAGAACCATTAAGATTTGTATGTTTCAAATTAGCGGCCCATTTTTTTTTTTTAAAGGACAGAATTCTAGTGTAGCTCCATATAGTGTATAGTGGAGCTACACATCAGTGCCTGGGTGTGTGATCATTTTGTACTTAGAGGAAAAGATGAAACAGGCAGAAATCATGAGTCCCTAATTACACACCCTCCAAAGTTTTACAAATAAAAACCAAGACACATGTGGCCAAGTAACATCACAGTGTGGTCATGGTGGCAAAAGTTATTAATAAGGAGGAACACACCAGCTAGGAGAGGCTCCAACAATTTGGTTTTGACTGAATCTACAGGAAAGGAAAGACTCCACTCTTCTCCTCCTTGCTAAGTTAACTGAGTGCAAAATACTTTTGTATTTTGAACTCATTCTGAAGCAACTGAAGTAAGCTGGGGGAAAAGGGGAAAAGTGGAAGGAGGAGAGAGAAGCCAGGACATTTTAAAAGAGCTTAAAAAGTGAGATGATAGAGGATTAATTGGGACAGTCCATGCTGTGGTGTCACTAAGACTGGTGTCACCCCTTCCCTCAACTGCACCACGTGGCATGGTTTAGCCTTTCTGCACCCCCCTAGTGCTGCCAATGACTCCATGTCAATCAGGACATTTGGAGGGTATGTAATTATTTAGGGCACATTAAGTTGATTTTTGATACTTTAATGTCTTGTTATTTCCTCCCTGCTCCCACAACAGATTTTGTTTTCATAAACAGAGCTCAAAGAATTAAAAGATTAAGGAACGGTGTAACTGTATTTTCTGTGCAACCAAAAATGCACACACAAAAAATCATTTTTGTGTAAATGATTTTTTCACAGATGTGTCCCAAACTACAATTGTAACCCCTATGATGTGTCCCATCATCCTGATACTGACTGTATGTCCCATCATTCCAATTTAAGACAAAGGGAACCCTGGTGGCACAGTGGTTACATGCCGGTACTACAGCCACAATGTTGTATGTTTGAACCTGCAAGGCTCCAAGGTTCACTCAGCCTTCCATCCTTCCTCAGGTTGGTAAAATGTTTACACAGCTTGTTGGAGACAGTCAGCGAATACACTGTAAAACCACTTAGAGAATGCTTGCTCTATAAAGTGGAATAGGAATGTAAGTGCTATTGCTAACAATTTGTAAGCCACTCTAAGAGCCTTGGTGGCTGAAGAGCAGGGTATAAATACTCTAAATCAATAAATGAATAAATAACATTTAATTGGCTTAATATTAATTTGGCCAGTAAATCAGGCCATCCAAGGGCCGATGTAAAAAAGGTGCTCTGAAATCAGGAGTGGAGCCAGGAGTCACACAAAGATCAGACACATACTCCACCAAGAAAACTGCATGCTAAATCTTCCAAACATTCACACTTAATTAAGATAATCACATACCTTCCTTTAATACCAGGAGCCTCTTCCTGTAAACATGCAGGACTTGATTGACAGCCATCTGCTACAATGGATTGATTTTATTGCTTTGCAAATCAATGTCCCATCTTCCTCCATTCCTTAGTCAAAGAGAGAGTGTGTGTCAATTACTTGATACCAGATCACCCCAAATTCCCAGTTCCTGACTGGTTCAGAAATCCTTTGTTCATGCAATTGAGAGTTATCTGAAGACAAATGTTCCTTTGAGCTAGAGCACAACTTCAAAGGAATTTTCCTTTATTAAAAAAACCCTGGAAAACTCATGTTCTTTGGTTCATATCCCCTGTCCTTCCTTTTCTCTTTCTTGCCTTACTCCTGTAGTCTTCTTTGCTTGTTTAAATGAACATGTGTCATGTGTGAACACTATACTCAGGTCAATAAAAATTATCATCAGTTATTTTTGACATCTGACTCTGTGTCTTTTCCTAGCTCCACCCATATATACATAGGGCAAAGATCTCGTAAGTTGTGCCACCTCTAGGTTGCCACTTGAGTTGCTATTAATTCCCCTTTGTAAGATCAGTTTCATTAGTAGATTTTCCATGAACACAAGTGTTTTCTGTAACACTAAAAACAAGCAAACTCTTGAACATTTTTTCAATGCAGTGTCTTGAGGAACAGAAGCACCATTTCTAACTGAGGACAGGAACTAAGAGTATATAGGCGATGAAGCAGCAAAGTAGGCAATACAAAGAAGTAGAACAACAGGAAACCCCACCTATGTCTACTCCGTTGTCTCCTAGTTGTGTGTTTGCACATTTCTTTACTTGAGAGCATCTCCCTAGACATTTGCTGAGTATGAAGGGAAAATAAATTCACTGGGGGGTCATTTTCTTATAGAAATATCAATTTTGAACTTTTTGAGACTGGCAATGCAATGGAGCAAATGATGCTCTGGGCCTCTGCCTGTTTCAGATGCCTTCCCTGTGTTTTGAAGGGGAAATGCACAAAAATGTACATAACAAAAAAAAAATGCCCATTTGAAAAATGCACATAAGCACAGTTTAATCAATGGGAAATGTGATCATGGTGCTTTTGTGTACAAAAAAATCTATACACATTTTCCTTTGTGGGAAGGAAAACAATTATTGCAAACCAAGGAGATTATCACACAGTACCCTTGAAATTGGGACTGTCCTGCTACCCCACCACCACCGCTACACTCATACCCCACTTCTGTCCCTGTAACAATAGGGGGGGAAATGTTCAGACACTTACCTTGCCATGCAATCTGGAATGCTCCCCCTCCCCTCAGCAGTCCAGGCGTGAATGGAGCTGTCGCAAAGCTCCTTTCAAATCCTGGAAAGCAAATCCTGCATGTTCTCGTGAGAGAATGATTGTGCGGGTATTTGAAAAAGAAAAAGGAAAGAAAAAAAGGGACAGGAAGCACAAAAACACACTGTACACTTTCAAAGCAACCTGGGGAAGGGGAAAAGGGGTGACACTTCCTGGGTGTCCCAATCGTATCTGGAAGTCTTTGGCATGGACCTCCCAGTGACATCACGTGCCGCTGGCATTGCACCAGTACAATGGGTCATCTGTTCATTTGCCCATCTTTCCATTATTATAACAGAACGGGCTACTTATTCATGGCTTAAGCCATGAATAAGAGGAAGTGGGGGAGGAATGGAAGCAGAACGGGAACATCACTGAACAGGAATGACATCATGTGAAAATGGAGCCTTTTCACAATCTCCTGTCGTCCCTGTTCTAGGATGTTTTTAATGTGTGATAATCTCCTAAGAAAGAACCAGGACAGAACACTAATGCTGGAAGGAATCTGTGCAAATTCAACAAGATTGTGTCTGACAGATATTCACAACCCGGCGTTCAGCATGACATCTGTATATGGGAAACCTGTGCTTGATAGCTTCCATCTAATTAGGAACCGAATCCAGTGAAACTGGGAATCCTGATCATATAGATGCAAATACCTACGTAGGTTGTCTCTTCATGGATATCCAGAGGATGGGGCCAGGAGAGTGCATGGTAATGGCTGGAACCAGCACATGGGGCGATTTCACAATGCACAATTATAGCACTAGAATTCCACTTTAAGTGTCATAGTTCTATCCTATGGAATCCTCGGATCTGCATTTTAGAGAGGGGTATTTAGAATTATCAGCCAGAAAGTTCTAGTGCCTTCCTAAACTACCCATCCCAAGATTCCACACAATGCAGCTATTGCAGTTAAAGTGGAATCATAGTGCTATAATTGTATAGTGTGAAGGGGCCCATGCTATGAATGGGCAGCAGTACTTTCATTGTGATTGTGAGAAAAAACAAACTGAGGTGGGGAATGCTTGATCCATTTGATGTGAAACAAGCCTTAGCTTATATTCAGCCTCCCCTCATGTCTTTTCTGAAGCACAAAGAAAACCAGGAAATACTAGGTGTATATTTTTGGCTCTTACTATGCCTGTGAAACAAATCTACTTAATAAACAGTTTTCTATTTTACATAGGCATTTCTTAGGGTAGATGTATTGGAACCCTAATCTCTTCTACACTGTAAATCTCCCTTATGAGCTGAGGGTATAGACACACCTCTTTAAATATTACCTTTCTTTTATCAATGCAGCAATATCAATTATCCAGATCACTGCCATTTTCAGAAAGGAAAACTTAACAGTGGCTTTTCTGATACTGAACACATTAGCCACACAACTGCAATTAATACTTATTTTTAGCATATTCACTTACATTGCAAAGAGTGCATGCAGACTAGAAAGATGTAGCTGTAGAAGACAGACATCTGTAAGAAGAAAAAACAGGTATAAAAAGAGTTTTTTGGAGACAGTGGTAAAATAATTGAGATCAAAAATAACAAATAAACACAGGAGGCACGGTTTTCACTTATTGGTTCTTGTTCCAATAATAATTTCTTGTGAAGATTGTAGGAATGTTATATGATCCTTTGTTATATGATCCAATTCCACATGTCATTTTCCTCTTGTGGACTTTTTACCATCTTAACTTTACCTGGGGACATATTCTGGTGATCCTCTTTCCTCATTTTCTTTCTACCTTCCATACTGAGGAAAGAGATCTGTATGAACATATGTGAGTAGTAGGGGTTTTTGCTGCTCTTGAAAATGATTGATGGCTTTTAATGATCTGTCAAGAATGATTGATGACCTGACCTGAATGATTGATTGAAGACCTGTCACATATGGTTGACATCTGTCAAATGATTGATGCCCATCAACACCAAGAAGTACTAGGGCTGGAGATATGGAATGAGTCATGTGACCCCTCCCAGAAATCACTCCCCCCCCCCATAGGAACTGGTGGCCTTTTCTATTCCTCCTGCATGTTTGGAACTGCTGTACAATGACCCTGAAAATGGAAGCACAACATCCTGGAGCATGGCTTCCATTGATGAGGACTCAGATATTGAGTTCGGCAAAGACAATATGGAGATGCTGAACACACCTCAGAGGTTTGCAGGGTTTTCCAGTCCCTGGAAAATAAAAACCAGAAAGAAGTCACCCTGGCCAAAATATGCTACAGTGCTATGGGCTTTTCTATTCCTCCTGCACCTTTAAAACCACTGTGTAAAGACTATGAAAATGCATGCCCAACACCTCAGATAATAATAATAATAATAATAATAATAATTATTATTATTATTTCTATCCCGCCCCTCTGCAATGCAATTGGGGCGGCTTACATCATTAAAATCCCATAATTACATTAATACCCTAACCCACCCACCCCTTAAATCGATATTAAATGAAACAGATTAAAACATACAATAACTAAAAAGAGGGGGGGAAAGAAATATTCCAGTGGCCGCTAAAAGGAAAAGGCAGCCGAATCTTTGGGAAAGGAGAGCTATTTAGGAAAAACCTGCCAGAAAAGATCTGTCTTGACAGCTTTTTTGAAGCTGTCTAAGGTGGTAATAAGATGGATCTCACCCGGCAGGCCATTACATAATCTGGAGTGGCAGCAGAGAAGGCCCTCTGGGAGGTCACTGACAGCCTTGTTTTCATACATTGTAAACAGATTACTCCCAGAGGACCAAAATGTGTGGGGAGGGTCATATGGAAGAAAGCGGTCTTGGAGATAAAGATGCCTCTGAATTCTGGACCCAAGCCATGTAGGGCTTTAAAGGTCATAACCAACACCTTGTACTGTGCCCGGAAACTAATAGGCAGCCAGTGGAGAGCTTTTAACACAGATGTTATATGCTCTCTTCTGGAAACGCCAGAAATCAACCTGGCTGCCATGTTCTCAACTAATTGAAGTTTCCGAGTCAAGCACAAGGGTAGCCCCCATGTAGAGCACATTACAGAAGTCGAGACAAATGGTTACCAGCGCATGTACCACAGTTTCGAAGTCCCTGATTTCTAGGAAAGGGTGCAGCTGGCGTATCAGCCGAAGCTGATAACAGGCACTCCTGACCATCACATTAACTGATTAGACATCTGGAGTGATGGGTCCAGGAGCACCCCAAGACTGCGGACACAGTCCTTGGAGGAGAGTGTGATTCCATCCAGAATTGGAAGTTGTATTCCCAGACCTGGTTTCGGGCCCGTAACTGTTAGTACCTCCATTTTGTCTGGATTCAGTCTCAATTTGTTTTTCCTCATCCAGTCCATTACTGCCCTAAGACAATCATTGATAGGAGAGATGCCATCTGAAGTCAAAGCTGATGACCGAGGCATGGAGTAATGTATCTGGGTGTCATCAGCATACTGATGACAGCTCACTCCATGCCTCCAAATGATCTCTCCCAGCGGTTTCATATAGATGTTAAGTAGCATCGGGGACAGGATGGCACCCTGAGGGATGCCACAATTAAGCTCTATTCAAGTAGAGCAAATGTCCCTGACCCTCACCCTCTGGGATCTACCTGAGAGGGAGGAACGGAACCACTGCAAGGCAGTGCCTCCAATTCCTATCCCTCTCAGGTGATCCAAGAGGATGGAATGGTCTATTGTATCAAAGGCCGCTGAGAGGTCCAAGAGCACCAACAGGGTCACACTACCCCTGTCGATCCCCAAGTGAAGGTCATCAGCCAGAGCAACCATGGCAGTCTCAACTCCATATCCTCTCCTAAAGCCAGTTTGAAATGGATCTAGATAATCAGTTTCATTCAAGACAGCTTGGAGTTGGGAAGCGATCGCCCTCTCGATCACCTTACTTAAAAAGGGGAGCAAGGAGACTGGCCTATAGTTATTCCTGTCCAAGGAGTCCAGGGAAGGCTTTTTCAGGAGCAGCTTAACCACTGCTTCCTTCAGACAAGATGGAACAGACCCCTCCCTGAAAGATGCATTGATAATGTCCCTAAGGAATACTCTCAATGTGTCACCCCCTTGGGTGGCCAGCCATGATGGACAAGGATCAAGTGGACAGGTTGTCTTCCTCACTCTACCAAGGAGCTTCTCCACATCATCGGTACTCACAGATTGAAGCTGATCCAATAAAATTTCATCAATGGAGTTGCTGGACACCTCGTCTATAGATTCTGTCATAACACTGGCATCTAAGTCAGCTCTTATCTGAGAGATTTTATCTGCAAATTGGCTGTTGAATGCATCACAGCAGGCTGTTGTTGGGTTAAGTAAGGGGTTTTGCATAGGTGGAACCTGCATCAGCTGAACCCCCCACCACCCTAAACAGCTCCACTGGACAGGACTCTGCAGACGCAATACGTGTAGAGGAGGAAGACTTCTGTGCTGCACGTATCACCTCTCGATAGGAATCAAGGAAATTCCTATGACGAGTCTTGTCAGATAAGACTCGAGTCTTCTGCCAGGTGCGCTCTAGTTGTTTTCCAGCCTGCTTCATCCTCCTAAGTTCCTCTGAATACCAGGGGTTACGGTTAGGAGCAGGCTGGAAAGGACGTTTGGGAGCGATTATGTCGATAGCCTTGGTAAGGTCGGTGCTCCAAATATTAACCAAAGCTTTGGCAGAATCACCGGCGTTACAAACCATTAAACCCTCCAAGGCTTTCTGGAATCCAATTGGTTCCATTAGCCTTTGAGGGCGGACCATTGTAATGGGTCTGCCAAGCCCCGGTGGGGCATACAGTGGCTTCCATTGACAAGGCATCAAATATTGAGTGTGATTGTGGCCATAATTTAAAGGCAGTTCTCAAGAAGGTAGAGATGATGGAAGTTTCCAACACTCCACAGAATTCAGAGGTATCTTTGAATGCTGAAGCAGCCATACTCCAGGGTGTTGGGCATGCATTTTCAGGGTCTTTATACAGCTGTCCCAAAATTGCAGGAGGAATAGAAAAACCCATAGCACCCTCGTATTTTGGACAAGGTGACCCCTTTCTGGGTTTTCTTTTCCTGGGTTTGGAAAGCCCTGCAAGCCTCTGAGGGGTGTTTGGCATCTCCACGTTCTCCGGGATGTGCATAGGGCATGCAAAAAGATAATATTTCTTGCTATAGGCTGTCTTCCTTTTGGACGGCTAGACCCACATGGGTCTGAGGGGTACAAAACCCATTACCATTGGTTGGGGGTGGTGGATTGTGTTTCTAGAAGGGTCTCATGACCACACTGGGACCGATCAGAAGTCTAGCTCTGATTGGATTTTTCAGACCATGTGAGTCCAAAGGGTCCAAACCCAGCTCCAATTGGTTGTTGTTGGTGAGGCGTGTTCTTAGAGGGGAATCACATGACCCCCCAGGGATCCATTGGAAATCTACCTCTGAGCATGCAGTTCAAACCACATGGGGCTGAGGGGTCCAAAACCAGTTCCTATTGCTTGAGGGTCATTTTTAATGACAGGTCATTAAAAAGCCATCAATAATTTTTGTCAGGAGCTACACCCTCCCTACTACTTCTGTGATACAAGGGATGGAATGTCTTCACTCCATCACTTACCCCTACAATCCTGGTACAGACCACTCTTTCCTTGCTACTAACAGCAGTGGAGGATAGGAATGAAATCAGTGGTAAATGGTTGTTGTTGGTGATTTACTTAGAGGTGGTTGCAATTCAAGACTTGATGGAGTCTGCATGTGAGGTATGGTTTATGCATCTTTGCTTAATCAGCCAATTGACAAAGGTAGAAATAGGAAATTAGTAGGATGTGAACCCACCCCCTGTTCCATGTATAAAATTGTGTAAGTTCATGATGCATCTTGATGTTAATGTGTTTGATCTCAGCAGGAAAAGGACTTGAATGTATAGGTCCATGGCACACTAACTATGCTGAAAGACAACTGGATTTTCTTAAAACAAAGATTTCTTCCTCTGTTACCCTAAGACATGGGAGGTATGTTAGGGACCTACCCGCGATGCCAAAATCTCCTTTAATATTTGGGGGAATTATTAGTTCAGATAGGAGACCTGTGAGAGGAGGGTGATTTTGGGGATCTTTCCACCTATGTATACCAGTACTAACTGTAGAGGAGGCTCCAGTTATAGTAAACCAAAGTATTTTATTGGAATAATACAGAAAGTAAACTAACATACTCAACATAGGTTCTTATGAACCATACAAGGCTATAGCAGAGTAAGGCAGAAAGGTTGGATAGAGAGAGATAGGTCCAGGAAGATAGGGTGATAGTTACCAGTCTTAAAGAGAAGACTTCTGTGCAGCAAGAATAGTCAGACAGGTGTCTGAGGGTGGCAGAGGAAGTTCTGATCTGGGGCATGTCAAGAAAGAGAGTATGCCCACATTTCCCTCCCTTGTTCATTTGTTTGGTGACACACACACAGAGAGATCCCCCCTCAGAAATATACATCAAAAGCAAAATGAGGGAGAAGGATGGAGATCAGATGGGAAAGAGACAGGAGACATGCGACACCACAAGATTTTGATGGGTTCAACTTCTCATGCCTTGTGTGTGTGTGGCACATGTGGGTGGGTGTGTTTATAGGAAGATTGGGGAAGGAGCTTTTTCTTTTTTTTTTTTAAACCACTTACTCCAAGCTGTGAGATCTACATTGGAGCAGTATGGATGTGTGTGTGTGTGTTAGGCCAGAGATGTTACTGGATATGTAGCTGTTGGGACTTCAACAAGGATTTGAAGAAGGTAGAGATGACACCAGTAAGATGTCCTGGGAAAATGTTTGAGTCCTAAGGGCCTGCATGGAGAATGGGTGGAATCATTTCATAAAGAGGTTATGATAGAAATGGAGGAATTTATTTCCTAATTTTCTATAATCAACTTACTTTGGTGCTCATCTGTCCACTTTATAGCCAGGGAGTTCTTTTTGTGGTTTAACTGAAATCTACCACACTGTAATTTAAAGGCATCACTTCAATAAATAGACTGAACAATTGCTTTCCCACTTCTTCCAAACTTATCTTAAAATATTTGAAAACTGTCGATGTATTCCCCCGTTAACCTTTTTTCTCCTGGCCCAAACATACCTTGTTCTTTGCAGTTTTGCTCTATGGATTTGTCTTCTAGACCCTTTATCATCCTTATAGTTCTGGCCTGAATCCTTTTTTATTTGTCAACATCCTCTGGGTTACCATTCATTGTCTGTATGATCATGAAATTTATACTTTATGGGTGAGACACTATGAAAGTTTCTTTTCTTTTTTTTCCCTGCTCACAAAAGCATCAAGTTTTTTTATTGTAAAAAAAAAAGTATATAGCTCTACCAATCTGGAACCTATATAATCTGTTGTTGTTGTTGTTGTTGTTGTTGCTCTTATTACTGTTATTTCAATGTACATGAAGTTATATGAAACAGCAATGTCAAAGTTTCACAAGAAATGTAATAATTCAAGTAGATATTATTCATTTTTTGAGTGTACAGTAGCACCCCCATATCCTCTGATTCTCCATCCATGGATTCAATTATCCACGGATGGTGACAGCGGAGGAAAGTAGACAGGAGAGGGAGGGGATGACTCTGGTGGCAGTGGTGGGTTGAGCAGTGGCAGCAGAGACCTAGGAGATTGTGGCAGTGGTGGGGCATGTGGAAGTGGTGGCAGTGGTGGTGGAAGCAGTGGTGGAGACCTGAGAGGCCATGGCAGTGGCACCTGTGACGGTGGTGGTGGGGTGTATGGCAGTGGTGGCAGCAGAGGAGGAGGAGGCCTAGAAGGCCATGGTGGCACCCATGATGGTGGTGGTGGTGTGTGTGGCAGTGGCAGTGGAGCAGTACAAGGCCTGGAAGGTTGTGGCAGTGGTGGTGGGGTGCATGGTGGTGGTAGCAAAGAAGAAGGAGGAGGAGGCCTGGGAGGCCGTGGTGATGACACCCATGATGGCAGTGGTGGTGCAGGTGGTGCTGTTGGCAACATTGGAGGAGGAGGTCTGGGAGGTTGTGGCAGTGGTGGGGCACACGGTGTTGTGGTGCAAAGTGGTGGGGGTAGTAGAGGAGGTCTGGGAGGCTGCAGCACCCATGATGGCATTGTTGGGGTGTATGGTGGCAGTGGTGTTGGTGGAGAAAGCCTGGGTGTTTGTGGAGATGGTGGGGCATGCAGTGGTGGTGATGGCAGCAGCGGAGAAGGCCTAGGAGGTTGTGGCAGTGGTGGGGCATGTGGCAGTGGTGGTGGTAGTGACACAGGAGGCCTGGGAGGCCATGGCAGCAGTGTGTGTGGGGACAGTGAAGGAGGAGGAGGCCTAGGAGGCCACAGACTAGGTGGGCTGGGTTGCAGTGGCAGTGGTGACCTGGGCCATAACCTTCCCTCCCTCCCTCCCTCCCTTCTCCTCCAGAGCATTTGCTATTATCTGCAGAATTCACCATCCACGGGAGCGGGGGGCTCGGAACCAATTCCCCATGGATACGGGGGTGCTACTCTATACCCTCCTTTTGTAGACACATGGATGTACATGGCAACACACACAAACATCTACATAAACAGAGTAGTTTAGTAAATTGGAAAACAATTTAACAATTGTTTTTTAACAAACCAACCAAACTCAAATGCTTAACATTATTTGCCAAAACACTGCTTAAAAAGCATATAACCACATGGACTCTGGTGGACTTCCTCAGGGGAAGATGTTCCGGTGGGTAGATGGACCTACTGAGGTAGCAAAAGTCAGAGGGGTTTTCAGAACACAGCTGAACAAAAGCAAAATCAGACATTCAGGCCAGTAAACTTCTGGCATTTTCAAGAATAATCTGAGTAGTACCCTGGCCCGCTTCTATTGCCCACCTTGCCTCCCCTTGTATAATCGCTCAGTGTTGGATATGCTTCTCAGAGCTAGTCTAGAAACATTTGGAGGTTCATGATTTTCTCCAAATATAGGGCTTTAATATCCCACCTTTCTCTCAACATAGGATTCAAGGTGGCTGATAGGAAAGGATTCAAGTATAATGAATTGTGTCTGGAAGTTTATTAACAAGTCAGTGGAAACAGTAACATTCTAAAATATTGATGTGGTATGTTTCCACTAGACTGTCCTAACAAGCCATATAGAGGCTAACACTTAAATCCTGCTGATAATCTATTACCTTGGATCCCATTCCAGGAGACACTTTGGATCCCATCCAGGGAGAAAGGATATAAATTAAATAATCTGTTTATAGTAACTAAGACATGAATCTTCATAGAATAGAATCATAGAATTGCAGAGTTGGAAGAGACCATGAGGGCCATCCAGTCCAACCCCCTGCCACACAGGAAATCACAATCAAAGCATCCCCGACAGATGGCCATCCAGCCTCTGTTTAAAGACCTCCAAGGAAGGAGACCCCACCATACTCCGAGGGAGTGCGTTCCACTGCCGAACAGCTCTTACTGTCAAAAAGTTCCTCCTAATGTTGAGGTGGAATCTCTGTTCCTGGAGCTTGCATCCATTGCTCTGTGTTCTAGTCTCTGGAGCAGCAGAAAACAAGCCTGCTCCATCCTCAACGTGACACCCCTTCAAATATTTAAACAGGGCTATCATATCGCCTCTTAATCGTCTTTTTTCCAGGCTAAACATACCCAGCTCCCTAAGTCTCTCCTCATAAGGCATCGTTTACAGACCTTTCACCATTTTTACATCAGACTTGTTCTAGTCTGAAGACCTATTTAGTCAACTGGAGTTACAGTTGTGTAAAAATTGATTCAATAGATCTATTCTAACTGGGATTACCAATAACATTTAGACCTAAATATCCTTGGGTAGAGGATGGGCTAAATCAGAGATGCCTTCTAAATGTTGTTCATTTGCAACTCCCAGTAGCACTAGCCAGCATAGGCAAGGATGAGAGATTCTGGGAGATACACTCCCACAATATTTTGTATGTTTCCCATCCCTACCCTAACCTAGTTTTGGAAAATGGTCTTGAAAAGGTGAGTAACCCCTTCTAAAAATTACTAGGAGACCATTTATGTTATGGTATTCCATCAGTGTGAATTTCAGCATATAGTCTTAGATATTCAGCAGGTGTAATCGTAATCCTCTGTGGCAGTAACAAATGGTAACCTAGAATTACACAATTCTGTTACGTGTTCATGATCCCTGTACAGCCCCTAGTTTAGGGGCTGCATAAGAATTCCCAGTCCCTACTTACTAGTTAGCAGGTGCTGAAATCAATGGGGGTCTGTTGCCCTATCAGTTGGGAAGCAGATGACTGGTATTCCCACCCATCACCCATCCTTGTGTGAGGGGAATTGTGACAGGTACCCAATCTTTGCCTGTCACATGGGAGATTGCTCATGGAAGGGGGTGGGAATGTCAGCTGCTTCCCAAGCAACAAGGCAAAAGACCCCCCCCCTAAGTGCTCTGGGGTCTGGAAGACCCTCTAAATATCAACATTAATTTGGGAAATTAATGTACTCAATTTGGCAGTGCAAGAGGGGGGTAACGAAAGGATCTTGTGACCAACTATACCAGTACTAAGGAGAATACATAAGCTAGATAGTATAATAATCTTTATTTGGAAAAGTAATAATAACCACATTCATGCACACATTCAGGCATCAAGCATTTATGCAATACTAGCAAATAAAGTGGGAGAAAATGAGATAGAGGAATAGTGAGGGATGTTTCCAATGTGTGAGACAACACCTTTTCCTGTAGAGATGAGGTCATGTAAGAAACCAGCACAGCGGGGATCTTCAAGTGGCACTCTGAGGGTCAGTCAGAAAACCAGCATCATGGATGTAGGAGGGGGAGCTGAAGGATGAACTGTGTGCTTGGCTACACAGAGAGACAGAGTGTCCTCAGGAAAGGGATCTGGGAACATTTGGATGGAGTTTGGGGAGGGTTTTCATAGTAAATATTTGCCTTCTGGGGATGGGTTTCTGAGTAGAAGACAATACTTTGTGGTGTTACTCTGAGAGTGACAAAGGCATTCAGGATATGTAAATAGTGTTTTAAATAGTTGAAGATATGTAAATAGTTGAATACTTTGCAAACGAAATGGAGAAAGCAACTTCCTTTGTTTAGGTGAGGGTAGACTGATGAGAGTAGTTTATAGGTTTCGAGTTCCAGCCTTGGCAGATGCCTTCAGTTGACTTTCAAATCAGCTTGGCTTTAGAATTTATGTGTCCTCTCCACAAGTGCATTCCTGACTAAACAATGTTTGTCTTTGAGTTATTCTAGTTCTCCCAGGTTTATGGTAATGGCCGCACTAGGTAGAAAACCACATTTGACCCAATTATTAAATATTGTCAATTATGAATATAGATATGGCAATGGGGGTGTCAGGGTAGGTAACACCCCATTGATCACAGTGGCCGCTTCCTCCTAAGTGTGGATGGGGGTGGGAGGGTTGGACCAGGAGTCACTGTGTAGCACCATAACTATGATACTTATAAACATCTCCCATGCAGGATTCTGGCCAAGGTTCCTGTTTCTAAGGAGCTTATAAAACATTTCAAATAAAGAGTCTTAATAATTATATGTATATTATGAAAACCCCACCTCCTAAAATAACAAACATTCTTATCTCTCTTTTTTAAAACCATAGAGTTCAAAGGATCTTACTCACAGGTTCATAGCATTGTAGTCAATATGTAGCCGTTTCACATCCTGTAGGACATCAAATCCCATTACCCCTAGACAACAGAGATGCGAGTAGGCAAAGTGCTATCTCTTAGGACTTGTACTACCTTCCATATGCTTTCTTCTTTTTTCACTGAAAACAGACAGTTAGGAGATTTTCAGACGTGATTTTCGGCAGGATGTATTGCAAAACAGCTCCGTTGCTGCCGTGTGGCAGGGGAGCTGTTTCAGACAATGCCGTCCCTCTGCCGGAACCCTCCGTGTCACTTCCGTGACAGAATGGAGGAAACCGTGTCATATTTCACTCATGGGCAACAATTGTAAATGAAATATGATGCGGTTTCCTCCATTCTGTCACGGAAGTGACACAGAGGGTTTTGGCAGAGGGACGGCGTCATCCGAAACAGCTCCCCTGCCACGCGGCAGCAACGGAGCTGTTTTGCAATATATCCTGCCAAAAATTGTGTCTGAAAATCTCCTTAGAGAAGCTAAAAAGTGCAATAGGGAAATATTCCCCAGCCTCTAGCCTGTTTTAGGTTCATGGGAACCCCCACACACACACTCAAAAATCCTTAAAGGTTCTGTCCACCCTCTTGTTATCTTGGAAAAAAACAACTCTGAATTATTTTAGAGTGGGATGAGGTAAAATATCCCATGTAGCTCTTAGGACATTTATGGCCCTCTGAGTGTGTTACTGGAGCCCCAAGATTCCTGCCATGCACAATTTGTTCTTATTTTTTATTTCCGAGTGTTTTGTTTTTGGAATACACATTTTAACCCCTCTTTTTCTTTTGTTTAAGCATTCTCTGGACCCCTGATAGTGGGGGGAGGGAGAGTATAGAAACATTATCACCCACTTCCGTATTTGAGGGTTGGGACATATTTTTTTTCAAAAAAGTTGAGAAAAAAAAGATGGGATGTAGGCAAAGTTTGAAACAGGCCTCAGAGGTCACACAGGAATTTACATAAATGCCATTGGTGAGGTGGGACACCAATGTGTTTCCACCCCAAACTTGCCCATTCCTGTCCTAGAGTGAGCTATTTGTTGTTTGAGGTCACTTGTAATTTCAAAAACTGATGCAGGTTTCCAAAGTGCCAAGGGATAAATGCAGCCCCTTGGCTCCCAGGTTTGTCCATTTTGTTGTAGAAAGTATTAAATGATGATGAGAGTTACAGTTTAAAAAATATCTGGCACAAAGCTTTGAAAATCATTCTTAGGAATAATATAATGACATGATGAAGCCATCAATTAATGAAGGGTTATTTGACGATGGTCTTGGACCACAAGTTGCCTACAACTTGTGTGTGGGATTGCTGTTTCAATAAGCTCTCAACAGTACAATCCCATGAATGTGTCCTCAGAGAACTGGGTAGACTGTGAATGAGTCCTCTTGAGTTCAATGAGAATTGCTCCCAGGTAAGTATGGATCACACCCTGTCTATATTGTACCTACTTATTACAAAGTGATTGCCTAAATATGAGGAGAATCCTATCTGTCTTAATGGGATACTGCATTGTTTTCCCATATTCAGAAGGAGTGGGGCCAAAAACATCAAAAACTCAGAAGGAATAGCCTTTACAACTTTTCCTAGAGTTTTTTAAAAAACAGCAAGGAGAATGTTCATTCCTTCTTGTTGGAACAAGCATTTCACTTTAAATCAATTTCCCATATGAGCAGAAGCACAAAGCTGATTGGCTGGATGACCATGGGGTGGGGCTTGCTAAGAAGGCAAGCACCCAGAGCCACCATGTTGGATTTTCACCTTAGCAAACAAGCACTAAGGCAATAAAACAAGGTGTCTTTTTTTCTCTTTAGTAATGGGCATATATCGCTCTATAACAAAGGTATTTTAAAAAAATTGCAGTGACAAAATCAGGTAAGTTAAAACAGAAGTAATTCACTCACAGCTGCCATCTTGATTTGCATGCACGGAATGCTTATGCCTACCCCCCCCCAAAAAAACCCATTAAGACAAATCGCAGCTGCTGTGATTAGCCATTACTGTGGAGCAATCTGTGGGTTATATACGGTGCACCTTTCACCCCATTCCACCAGGCCAGGAGGCTGTAGTGGGGCCCTGAGGACTTCTGGGCAGCGAGGCAGCAGTGGGAGGTGGTGTGGCCCACACCCCTCAGGAACACCAGCCAGCAGCGAGAAGGACTATTGGAGTCAGCTGAGGCCTGGAATGGAGTGGGGCCGGAAATTGGGGTTGTGCTGGGGAAAGGGAGGTATGGTCGGAACAAAGTGAACAGATGTTACGAAAGAAGGCAGGATTGCTGTTTGTTAGCTATCCCACCTTCAGTTCACCCTGTTTCCCAGAATGGATTGGAGTGCGTACCTACCATTACACAGAACCTTACTTTGCTCCTCTGCAATGCCAGGTCGGTTAAGAATAAAACTCATATTATTTATGATCTTCTCTTGGATGAGGATGCCGACCTGGCTTGCTTTACAGAAACCTGGCTGGGAGAGGATAGTGCTGTCACCTGGGCGCAGGCCCTCCCAGCCGGGTATTCTGTCAGTGAGCAGGTGAGGGGAAGTGGGCGGGGGACGGAGTGGCTCTGGTTTATAAGAACAATCTGACCTTGACCAGGATACCTGTCTGAAATACAGTCCACTTTGAGTGTATGTACCTTAGTCTGAGGACCAGGGATAGTTTGGGGATTCTGCTAGTAAACCGACCACCCCGTTGTCAAGCAGACTCCCTAACCAAGCTGACACAGCTGGTCTCAGAGCTGCTGTTAGAGTCAACCAGACTTTTAGTTTCGGGTGACTTCAACATTCCACTCGAGACCAGCTTGACAAATCTGACTGGTACGGCTTGGGAGTTCATGGAAACCATGACAAACATGGGCCTATCCCAAAGGGTCGTCGGGCCCACACATTCTGCAGGTCATACCCTCGATGCGGTCATTAGTACGGAGCAGGAATATCCGTGGGTGAAGGTTACAAAAACCACCGCATTGTCATGGATGGATCATTTCCTGGTCAAGACTAAACTAAGAGTCTATTCCCGCCCCACCGGGGGTGGTGGACCCATTAAAATGATCCGCCCTCGAAGGCTAATGGAACCAAGAGGATTCCAGAAAGCCTTGGAGGGTTTAATGGTTGGTAACGCCGGTGACCCTGTCGAAGCTTTGGTTAATATCTGGAACACCAACCTTACCAAGGCTATCGACACGATCACTCCCAAGCGTCCTTTCCAACACGGTCCAAACTGTAAGCCATGGTATACAACAGAGCTTAGGAAAATGAAGCGGGTTGGACAACGACTAGAGCGCAACTGGCAGAAAACTCGACTCTTATCCGACAGGACTCGTCATAGGAACTTTCTTCGGTCCTATCGAGAGGCAATATGTGCAGCGCAGAGATCCTTCTCTGCATGTATTGTGTCTGCAGAGTCCCGCCCGGCAGAGCTGTTTAGGGTGGTAAGGGAGATGACGCAGGTTATTCCTGCGCAGAACCTGTTGCTTAACCCAAAGACAGCCTGCTGTGATGCATTTAACAATTTCTTTGCAGATAAAATCTCTCGGATAAGAGCCGACTTTAGATGCCAGTAATTTGACAGAAACAATTGACGAGGTTTCCAGCAACTCTGTTGATGTAAGTTTAGTGGATGAATTTCAATCTGTGATTACCGAGGACATGGACAAGCTACTTGGTAGGGTGAAGAAAACGACCTGCCCTCTCAATCCTTGCCCTTCATGGCTGGCCATCCAGGGGGGGACTGCCTTGATGGTGTTCCTTAAGGACATCATCAATGCATCCCTCAGAGAAGGGTGTATTCCATCTGGTTTAAAGGAAGCAGCCGTTAGGCTGCTCCTGAAAAAATATTCCCTTGACCCCCTGGACATGAACAACTATAGGCCAGTTTCTATCTTACCATTCTTGAGCAAAGTGATCGAGTGGGCAGTTGCGCTTCAACTCCAAGAGGTCTCGGATGAAACCGAGTATCTAGAGCCATTTCAATCTGGCTTTAGGACGGGATTTGGAGTTGAGACTGCCATGGTTGCCTTAACTGACGACCTGCATCTAAGCATCGACAGGGATAGTGTGACCCTGTTGGTGCTTTTGGATATCTCAGTGGCTTTCAATATGATAGATCATAGCATCCTCTTGGATTGCCTGAGAAGGATAGGAATCGGAGGAACTGCGCTCCAGTGGTTCCGGTCCTTCCTCTCAGGCAGGTCCCAGAGGGTGTTGCTTGGGGACAGTTGCTCCAGCAGAAAGGAGCTTACTTGTGGTGTTCCACAGTGTACCATCCTGTCCCCTGTTAAGGAAAATGCAACATGGGACATACAGTGAAAGAAATAAAATATGTATGTGAAAGTCACAATGACTAAGCAAGAGCAATTATGGGGCTACACAGGTGAAACTGCTAATGTAATCTAGAAGGCCTGAGAGCCAAGGACAGAGGTACTGAATGCAGATTGGAAACACCTGAGAATCATTAAGTGTACAAGGTGAAATGTTGAAATACATGGGTTGGTCTTAAGCATGGGTGGAACTATGTGGACCAATCAGAATGGAAGTACACACCCACTGGGTGGAAACTAACTAGTGGGTGGTGATAAACAATGGCTATAAAATTGCAATGTTTGCCAATGTATTTGTGGTTGAGTAGAGGTGCAGTAGTTTGGAGATATTGTAAAGTAGTGCATAGAGATTGTGATTTGTTGACCATATAGTGTATAGAAGAATAAAGTAGGTTTTATATACAACTACTGAGTTGCCTGGGTGATTCCTGGAGACGTTTTGGAGACACCTGGAGAAGAGTGAGAAGGCTTGGAGAGTTTGTCAGGATCTTCAGCCTATTCTCTGAAACTCTGCTGCTTTGGAGAAAAGCATTAACTACTGATCTAAGCTGGTTGGCTCTGCTGCATAACAAGGTGGTGAGTTTGAGCCAGAGGTGAAGAGCTACAACTCCCATCATCCCTGACAAGGGTTATGGGCCCAGTTACTAGAGCACCCAGCATCCACAGAAGCTGAAAGTTCCAGAGAGTGGAAGAAAGCTTTGTGGACGACAGATCAGAGCAAGTTGTTTGTGCTGCACTGATAAGCCTCGTGAGTAAATCATTTTGTGTTTTGCTTAAGCCCAGACGGGTCGGCTGTGCATACTCAGAAGGACTGTGTCAAATTGAGTCACTGCACAAATCAAGATGGAAATTCTAAAGTTTAGTAAATTAAATAGAAACAACTACTCTACCTGGAAGATTTATGCCCAATCTCTACTAGTAAAGGAAGGTCTGTGGTCAACAGTTGAAACAGGGCTGGCAGCTGATGCTAATGCAGCCACTCAAGAGAGAGATAGTAAAGCAAAAGCCTGTCTTTATCTCATGCTTGAAGAAGACTTAATTAATGACGTCAGAGATAAAATGTCCGCCAAGGATGTGTGGGATACCTTGCAGAGATTACACACTCCTTCAACTGCTTTTGCAAAAATGCTATGGTCTAAAAGAATATACAGGCAAAAGATGGCTAAAGGGCAGTGTGTGATAGAACATTTAAAAATAATGCAAGACTTGTTTGTGCAAGCTGAACTGAGGGGAGTGCAAATTAGCAAAGAGCAGCAATGCTACATTTTAGTAGAATCACTAGACTCTTCGTGGGACAATATAACGAACAGCTTGCAGAACTTGCCAGAAGCTGAGCTTAATAGAGACTTAATTGTGGCCAGAATACTGGAAGAGAACCAGAGAAGAATGTCTGAGCAGGGTGACTCAGCAAGTTTAAAGACTGTGCCAAGACAACAAACAACTCCTGACTGGCGAACGCAGGAGGAAGCAGCCTCTACAAGGGAGCAACGGAGGTGCTTTTATTGTAAGAAGATTGGTCATCTGAAGAGACATTGTAAACATTTTGCAGCTGAGAGACGCAAGCAAGCAGAGAGCAGATGGCAGCCGCGGCAGTATCAAAAACAGTCCAGACCTCCATTTTTGAGGGACAGTGGTAATAAAAAGGGGGTTGCAACCATGATTAAGGAAAAACAAAATGTAAATTCTAAATGGCTAGTTGATTCAGGAGCCACATCATTGATGTGTAATGACATAAATTTAATAAGTAATAGAAAATCAGCTAATGTAAATGCTGTAGTTTTGGCTGATGGGAAAGAGCTAAGTACTGTAAATCAAATGGGTACTGTGTACATTCCAGGGCTAAAAGAGAATTTTAATGATGTCTTACATGTAAAAGAGTTAGAAAATAATTTGTTATCAGTAAGCAGATTAACAGAAAGAGACTACACAGTCATCTTTGAAAAGAACATGTGTAAGATAAAACTGAATGGGGAATTGCGTGGCATAGGTTTGAAAAAGGACAAACTTTATTATTTGGAGGACAATATTGATAGCTACAGGGTTGAAGAAGCTAATAACATAGAAAATATTCCAATCCACAAAGACTGCATACATGAGCTTCACAGAAAATTTGGCCATGCGAGCTTCAAATGTTTAAAGAATTTAATCAGTATGTGTCCAGATTTAAAAGTTGCTGAATGCAAAAACCACCTAGATTGTACAGTGTGTCAACAGGTAAAGGACAGAGCTTTTCCAGTAGCTAAGAAAACAAAAAGAATTGCTCAAAGACCATTTCAGTATGTACATGCAGATGTCGCCCAAGCTAATTGCTTGTCCTTAGGGGGAAGCAAGTATTTCCTAGTAATTGTTGATAGGTATACAAGGTTTGCATTTGTGAGAATAATGAAAAACAAATCTGATGCTGGGCAAAGTTTAAAAGCATGGGTAAGAATGGTGGAAAGACAATTTGATAGCAGAGTAGGCACCATCATTACTGATAGAGGAGGAGAATTCTTAAATAAACAATTGTTTAACTGGTTTCAAAAGGTGGGAATAAGGCATGAAACTACAAACCCTGCTTGTCCTAGTGAGGATGGGTTAGCAGAAAAGAAAATACAAGATATAAAAAGAATTACTGCTTGTATGATGGCAGATGCAGGGGTGAAAGATAGTTTTTGGGCAGAAGCAACTTTGACTGCAATACATATCAGTAACAGATTGTATCATTCAGAAATTGAAGACATTCCCTACAGGGTATTGTATGGGAGAATGCCAAATTACAAGTACTTAAGGGTTTTTGGACAATTTGCTCATGTTTACACACCTGCTTGTTTCAGGAGGAAAGGAGAACCCAAAAGCAAAAGGCTTAGGTTTTTGGGGTATTCTGGAAATAGCTACAAGTTTCATTTGGATGGAAAACAAGTGCAGTATTCTAGGTCTGCAAATTTTGAGAGACATGCTGGTTGGGACAAACTGCATGCCAATAAAGAAGTGTTTTTGAGATTAGGGAGTTCAAATGAGCCAGAAGCACAAACTGAACCAACCTCAGGAAACGGAGGGGTTTCAGTTAAGCAGGAAGCATCACCTAGCAGCAGTGGTAGTTCTTCTGATGATGAGATAGCATCTAGGCCTACTACTACTCGAATGACTGAAGACAAGAGATTTAGTCATAGAACTACAACTCCTAGTAGAGAAAGTGAGGATGAAAGAGACAGAACAGCAGATTTTATTCCCAGGCGTAGTCATAGAGTTAGAAAGCCTCCAGATAGGTTTGTTGTGACAAAGGCAAGAGCTTGTTTAGCAGTAGAAGAGCCTGAAAGTTTTGAAGAATTGGAAAGTTATTCTAGTGAAGAACAGGAAAGATGGTTTGATGCAATGGATAATGAGTTTGGTTGCCTGGTAAATAAAGATGTTTTTGAAATTGTTGACAGACCCAAAGACAAGAAAGTAATTGGTTGTAAATGGGTGTACAAAAGGAAAGAAATGCCAGATGGAAGTATTAAATATAAAGCTAGGTTAGTAGCTAAGGGTTTTGCACAACAGCAGTATGAGAACTATGATAAGACATATTCTCCAACTGCAAAGCCAGAAAGTCTGAGAATGGTTCTAGCTGTAGCAGTAAAAAGGAATTTAGTTGTAGAACATTTTGATTTTGAGACAGCTTACTTGAATGCGGTTCTGGATGAAGAAATATTTATGGAACAGCCACAACGTTTTGAAGAAAATGGTAGTCAGAGAGTATATAAATTAAAGAAAGCATTGTATGGTTTAAAACAAAGTGCCAGAGCGTGGAATCTGTGCATCAATGATGAGCTAGTTAAGCTAGGTTACAAGAGGAGCATTGCAGATGCTTGTGTTTATACAAAAGGAGACATAGTATTAGTGATTTATGTAGATGATTTGTGCGTAGCAGCAAAGTCAAAACAGGAAATTGAGTCAGTAAAAAGAGAATTGTCTGAGAAGTTTGTTTTGAAGGACTTAGGTGTATTGAAGTCTTATTTAGGTATTTGCGTTGAATGGACAGAAGAAGGACATTGTTTATTAAGTCAGAGAAATAAAATTGAAAGACTGATTGAAAAGTGTGGATTACAGAATGCAAAAATAGTAAGAGCTCCAATGACAACTGGTTTTGTGTCTGAGGAAACAACTAGAACGTTTGAGGACAAGACTTTCTTCAGAAGTATAATAGGATCTTTACAATTCATATCTTGCCACACCAGACCAGACATTTCCTATGCTGTAAATGTATTGTCTTGAAGGGTTAATGATCCAAAAATTGAAGACTGGACAGCGGTAAAACATTTATTGAGATATTTGAAAGGAACCTTAGATAGGAAATTGATAATAAGAAACAATAGTTCAGATCTAGATTGTTATGTAGACAGTTCATTTGCATCAGAATTAGGAGACAAGAAGTCAGTTACAGGAATGATAATTAAATATAGTGAAAGTCCAATAGTTTGGAGAAGTAGAAAACAAACTAATGTAGCGTTAAGCACAACGGAAGCAGAATTCGCTGCTTTGAATGAGATAGTAAATGAGGTACAGTGGATTAAGCAATTGCTAAATGATTTAAATGAAAGTTACAAGATACCAGTGGAAATTCTGGAAGATTCACAGTCATGCATAGCAATGGCTGAAACTGAAAGTTTGAAGAACAGAACAAAATATGTTGGTGTAAGATATCAAAATGTGCGAGACATGGTTCAGAAGGGTGAAATAGAATTGAGATATATAGAAACACAACACAACATAGCAGATTTGTTCACAAAAGCATTGACAGCAGAAAAACATGAAAGGCTGACACAAATGGTTGGAATGACATTGTAAGACACATACAATATTTTATTTCGGAGGGGATTGTTAAGGAAAATGCAACATGGGACATACAGTGAAAGAAATAAAATATGTATGTGAAAGTCACAATGACTAAGCAAGAGCAATTATGGGGCTACACAGGTGAAACTGCTAATGTAATCTAGAAGGCCTGAGAGCCAAGGACAGAGGTACTGAATGCAGATTGGAAACACCTGAGAATCATTAAGTGTACAAGGTGAAATGTTGAAATACATGGGTTGGTCTTAAGCATGGGTGGAACTATGTGGACCAATCAGAATGGAAGTACACACCCACTGGGTGGAAACTAACTAGTGGGTGGTGATAAACAATGGCTATAAAATTGCAATGTTTGCCAATGTATTTGTGGTTGAGTAGAGGTGCAGTAGTTTGGAGATATTGTAAAGTAGTGCATAGAGATTGTGATTTGTTGACCATATAGTGTATAGAAGAATAAAGTAGGTTTTATATACAACTACTGAGTTGCCTGGGTGATTCCTGGAGACGTTTTGGAGACACCTGGAGAAGAGTGAGAAGGCTTGGAGAGTTTGTCAGGATCTTCAGCCTATTCTCTGAAACTCTGCTGCTTTGGAGAAAAGCATTAACTACTGATCTAAGCTGGTTGGCTCTGCTGCATAACAAGGTGGTGAGTTTGAGCCAGAGGTGAAGAGCTACAACTCCCATCATCCCTGACATCCCCGATGCTGTTTAACATGTATATGAAGCCGCTGGGTGAGATCATTCGGAGTTATGGGGCTGGGTGTTATCAGTACACTGATGACACCCAGATCTATTTCTCCTTGTCCCAATCGTTGGCCTTGAATTCCAATGGCGTCTCTCCTCTTAATGACTGTCTTAAAGCAGTAATGGGCTGGATGAGGAAAAACAGATTGAGATTAAATCCAGACAAAACAGAGGTGCTCACAGTAGCGGCCCCAAAACCAGGAGTTGGGTTGCAACCTCCAGTCCTGGACGGGGTCACGTTCTCCGTTAAGGACTGTGTTCGCAGTCTGGGGGTGCTCCTTGATTCATCGCTTCAGATGCCGAGTCAGGTGAATGTGACAGTCAGGAGCGCCTGTTATCAGCTTCAGCTGATACGCCAACTGCACCATTTCCTGGAAGTAAAGGACCTCGAGACTGTGGTGCACGCGCTGGTAACCTCTCGTCTAGATTTCTGCAATGTGCTCTACATGGGGCTGCCCTCATGCTTGGTCCGGAAACTTCAGTTGGTACAAAATATGGCAGCCAGAGTGGTCTCGGGAACGTCTCGGAGAGACCATATAACTCCAGTGTTAAGATCTCTCCACTGGCTGCCTATTAGTTTCCGGGCCCAGTTTAAGGTGTTGGTTATTACCTTTAAAGCCCTAAATGGCTTGGGTCCAACTTATCTTTGGAACCACCTCTCCCATACAATCCTCCCCGTGCACTCCGGTCCTCTGGGAGGAATTTGCTTCAGCCAGAAAAATCTAGGCTGTCTGCAGCCTCCCAGAGGGCCTTTTCAGTAATATTCCCCAAATTATGGAATGGCCTGCTGAACGAGATCCGTCAGAGGACAAGCCTGAGTAGCTTTAAAAAAGCACTAAAGATGGATCTCTTTTGGCAGGCCTTTCCAAATTAGATCCCGGCCTCAGGGGATCCTGGCTTCTTTTATTCCGCTGGCTATTTATTGTATTTATTGTTTTTAAATTTGATTTTAGACCATTGCTTTTAATTTACATTTGTTTAATATTTTTTATGGGGGAGGGTGGGGTGGGGGGTGTTTAGGGATTTTTATCTGTATTGTATTTATTTTTTGTAAGCCGCCCCGATTGTTTTAACAGAGGGGTGTGGTATAAATAATAATAATAATAATAATAATAATAATTATTATTATTATTATTATATATTTTGTCTCATATCGATGGGCCCTAAAAATGGAAACATCTGGTCCCTCATTTCTCACTGATAGTTATACCATGTGTGGTGAGTTAGGATCAGCAACACACACACCCCTGCACAATGTGAGTATTGAGAGCAAGCTTCTGAATTTTGTATTAAAAAAGTGGGGAAAAAAATGATCCATGCATTCCACTTATGTTCCACTTCTCCACTTACTTGCAAAATTATTCACAGTTGTGATGACACCTTAAGTCATTAGATGGATTATTTTCAAGACCACATCTACTAAAGTATAGCTCTCCTTTTTTTAAGGAAAGCTTAATTGGCTCCGATTGGCTCTTAACTGTAAATACCATCAGTTGTTAATTGCCTGTTGTTTCTTCCCCTAGCTATGCATTTCACACACCAGAAAAGCAAACTGACACCTTTCTAGACTAAAAGTATCTGAAAGCCTTTCATCCTGTGCAGCTTTTCAAAGCACACACAGCTTTGTTTGGAACATTGAATGCTTGCAGTGGGGGGAGGTTTTCTTTTATGCTTAGAATAAATTGTTCTCTTTCAGTCACTCAACTCAGTACTTTTAATATTGGTCACTCATGCTATAGACTTTTTTAAAAAATGTAATTAAAAGTATCAGGGTGTTTTTTTCTGCCTTTCTCTTTTCATGGAGAGTCTTGGTAAGATTTTAAATGAAACTATAATTGTCTCCAGGAGGGAGGGGGAAGAGCAGACAAGAAAGAAAGAAAGAAAGAAAGAAAGAAAGAAAGAAAGAAAGAAAGAAAGAAAGAAAGGAAGGAAGGAAGGAAGGAAGGAAGGAAGGAAGGATTTGCAGTGATTTTAACCCCTAAACTTCAGATACAAGGAAAAATTGTAAAGTTTCATGTTAGGATATAGCAGATTTGAGGCTTTTGTGAAGAACAGCAGCCTTATGCCCTATAGCTTTCTTCCCTGAAATGCCCAGTAGCGTCTGTTATACTAAATAGGTCATGTCCTTACACTGTAAATTTACTGACACCCTATGGTGTCACTAAGACTTGTGTCACCCCTTCCCCCGACAGTGTCACCTGGTGTGGTTCAGCCTTTCTGCACTCCCTTCGTGCTGCCACTGCAGACACCCAATCTTTACTAATTCTTGTTTGTACCATTGTGATAGTTAGTAATAAGAGGGTCGTTACTCATCTCAATTTGGGCCTAACTGTCTTCCAAGGACTCATACAGAAATGTGCATATGAAGATAACAAGGTCAGGCCAAAGCATTTTATTGTCTGAATCAGAGGGGAAAGTGACACTTCTTATTTGTTATACAGAAGCTGACTGACCTGGCAGTTGAATCTTACTTCAGGAAGTACAATGATGTACTACATCACACCTAAAATTAGTTCAAGAGTTGATGACAGGTGCCCTATGGGCTTTTTACTGAATAGAGACAGATTTGAACATTTCTTTTGTTGTTCCCAGTATGCTCATGGCCATTGGAGGTGTAATCTACTAAGATTACTTTGAGGGGTCAGCTACATGGGAGAATTAAGTCCAGGTAATATTAACTTACCTCCCTTTTGGTACAGTCCTCAGTTGTACCCATGATGCATCTGAAATTGGCAAAGAAAAAAATAGTGATTTTATTGCTTACATGGCTAGGGACCTGCTGGCCTTCCCTGGGGTGGCAGGCAAGAGGGGCAGGCGGAGCAGCTGTGCTGGGTGTACATGGCTCCTGGCAGCAGCAGTGGCAGCAGGGCAAAGCCACAGCCTGTCAAGAGGGAAGCGGTTCTCTCACAGACCCTGTCCTGCCTGAGAATTGAGGAGTGGGGTGGCAGGACAAGGACCAGCCCCTCCTCTCTCCTGACACCGCCACCTGTCAAGAGGAAAGTGGGTTCCCAACAGCCCCCACCATGCCTGTGAATTGAGGAGTGGGGTGGCAGAATGAGAGGGACCAACCCCCCCTCTCTCCTGCTGGATTGCTGCCATGGCCACACAGCTGAAGGAGGAGGGAGCAAGCAGCCAAAGGCCTACTGTGGGGCTGCGATGGAGGAAAGGGGCGAGGACCACTGCTGGATAGTCCATGGAGGGGGGTACCAGCCAAAGGCTGGACAAATGGATCGCCACTGCAGCCACGCAGCCAAAAGAGGGGGGAGAGACGGAGAGAGTGCCATGGTCTGGGGAGATGCGACACTGGTGGTGGCGGTGCTGCAGGGAAGGATAGTAACCCCCCACCGTGGACTATCCAGCAGTGGTGCTCAGCCCCCTCCTCCATCGTGGCCAGTGCTATTGGGAATCAGCCCCACCATAGGCCTTTGGCTGCTCACTCCCCCATCCTTCAAGTGCATGGCTGCGGCAGCATTCTGGCAAGAGAAGGGAGGGGGGCTGTTCCCTCTTGTTCCACCACCCTGCTCCTCATTTCCCAGGCAGGATGGGGACTGTGTGGGACCCACTCCCCTCTTGACAGGCAGCAGCGGCAGTGAGAGAGAGGCAGAGAGCTGGTCCCTCCTGCATGTAGCATGCCTTTGGAGGCAGCGGCGGACCCAGGGCTCCTCTCTGCACTCCATGGCAGCTTCTGGAGCCCACAATGCATTGGCCTCAGTACTTTTCCTTAACCTGCCTCCAAAACCAGGGCCATTCAGGGCCATTCAACAATGGCGGATCCTGCATTGCAAGGCATCCATTAGAAGCCCACCCGCTCCAAGGTCCGACCAATCACATCCCAGCTCTGTAGTGTGCCCCTTTTCCGAGGTGGTTGCTGGTTGATCAGACAACCAATAATGTGATTTTCCCCACACTTTTATAAAAAGACAACAAAAAACAGTGAAAGCTCTATTGCAGTTTATGTGGAGTTTTCAGCCCCCCTCCTTCTGAATAGTGCATATCTGGCCCACCTCGCATGAGGAAAAATGATATTCATCTTGAATTCTTCCTTCCTTATTTATTTATTTATTTATTTTTGTCGTGTAGTCAAGACCTCATAGTCTACAAATAGTATGGAAGAGATGATTTTCAAACTGGAAAAAAAATGGTTAAGGGTCGACATGATAGCTCTGTTTAAGTATTTGAAGGGGTGTCACATTGAGGATGGAGCAAGCTTGTTTTCTGCTGCTCCAGAGACTAGAACATGGAACAATGGATGCAAGCTCCAGGAACAGAGATTCCACCTCAACATTAGGAGGAGCTTTCTGACAGTAAGAGGTGTTTGGCAGTGGAACACACTCCCTCGGAGCGTGGTGGGGTCTCCTTCCTTGGAGGTCTTTAAACAGAGGCTGGATGGCCATCTGTCAGGGATGCTTTGATCGTAATTTACTGCATGGCAGGGTGTTGGACTGGATGGCCCTTGTGGTCTCTTCCAACTCTACATTTCTATGATTCTATGATACATTAATCTAACACAGTTCTCTCTTTTCTCCTGCATGAATTTTTGTTAATCATCTTTGATGAAAAAGTATGTCTGTTTTGAAAGCTCGGGCAGAGAATTATGTGTATTTTTGATTGGCATACTAATGCTATTTCCATAAAATGAATTTTGGAGTCTGCCTTACAGTTAACATTGTTCTCTCTCTGCATTTACAGGATAGGTCTGTGATGTTCACGGCTCTCTCTTTCAAAAAGGGGAATAGTTATCTTCAGCACTCATTGCTTAAAGCAGTTATCTTATTCTAGCAGATTTATGTCTGATGTGTTGGAATATAAGGAGATCTTTGATAGATCAACCCAAAGGAAGATATCGACCAGCTTCTTGTTCCCCACAGATGCCTATAAGAATCCCACAAGCAGAAAGTGAGTCCAGACATAGTCTTCTCACCTGCTTTTGTTCCCCAGCATGGGTGTGTGTGTCTACACTGGTCAGAATACATCGGTATATTCTGGCCCCAGATCAAGCCTGCTGCTCCCCCATTACCTGCATGAAAACAGGATGGAGTCCATATGCACAGATCAGTCCATCTCTGTAGCTGCTGCTGTCTGTGTTTCTCTCTCCAAAGCTAGGAAGGGGGCCCACAGCATGTGATCAAGGCTACCTATATGTAGCCTGAGTAATATCTATTCTGCCTTGGTCAGGCCTTACCTAGAATACTGTGTTCAGTTCTGGGCAACACAATTCAAAAAGGATATTGACAAATTGGAGCATGTCCAGAGAAAGGCGATTAAAATGGTGAAAGGTCTGGAAACCATGCCTTATGAGGAAAGACAGAGGGCTGGGTAGAATCATAGAATTGCAGAGTTGGAAGAGACCACGAGGGCCATCCAGTCCAACCCCCCTGCCACGCAGGAAATCTTGATCAAAGCATCCCCGACAGTTGGCCATTCAGCCTCTGTTTAAAGACCTCCAAGGAAGGAGACCCCACCATGCTCCGAGGGAGTGTGTTCCACTGCCGAACAGCTCTTACTGTCAAAAAGTTCCTCCTCATGTTGAGGTGGAATCTCTGTTCCTGGAGCTTGCACCCACTGCTCCATGTTCCAGTCTCTGGAGCAGCAGAAAACAAGCCTGCTCCATCCTCAGCGTGACATCCCTTCAAATACTTAAACAGGGCTATCATATTGCCTCTTAACCGTCTTTTTTCCAGGCTAAACATACCCAGCTCCCTAAGTCTTTCCTCATAAGGCATGGTTTCCAGACCTTTCACCATTTTAGTTGCCCTTCTCTGGACACACTCCAATTTGTCAATAGCCTTTCTGAATTGTGGTGCCCAGAACTGAACACAGTATTCTAAGTGAGCTCTGACCAAGGCAGAATAGAGTGGCACTATTACTTCCCTTGATCTAGACACTATACTTCTATTGATACAGCCCAAAATCGCATTGGCCTTTTTAGCTGCCGCATCACACTGTTGGCTCATGTTCAACTTGTGGTCTACTAGGACTCCTAGATCCCTTTCGCACGTAGTCTCATTCAGCCAGGTCTCTCCCATCCTATATTTATGCATTTCATTTTTCTGCCCTAAATGCAGTACTTTACATTTCTCTGTATTGAATTTCATTTTGTTAGCTTTGGCCCAGCTCTCCAGTCTATCCAGGTCATTCTGAATTTTGATCCTGTCCTCTAGGGTATTAGCTACTCCTCCCAATTTGGTGTCATCTGCAAATTTGATAAGTATGCCCCTAATTCCCTCATCTAAGTCATTGATAAAGATGTTGAATAGCACTGGGCCCAGGACAGAACCCTGTGGCACCCCACTGGTCACATCTTTCCAAGACGAAGAGGAGCCACAGCTGAGCACCCTTTGGGTTCGGCCGGTCAACCAATTACAAATCCATTGAACAGTTAACTTGTCTAGCCCACATTTTACAAGCTTGTTTGCAAGAATGTCATGGGGAACCTTGTCAAAGGCCTTACTGAAATCAAGGTATGCAATGTCCACAGCATTCCCTTCATCTACCAAGCTGGTAACTTTATAAAAAAAAAAGAGATCAGATTAGTCTGGCATGAATTGTTTCTCTGAAACCCATGTTGACTTTTTGTGATTATGGCATTGCCTTCTAAATGTTCACAGACTCTCTGTTTAATGATCTGTTCTAGAATCTTCCCTGGTATTGATGTCAGACTAACTGGACGATAATTGTTGGGATCCTCTTTTTTCCCCTTTCTGAAGATGGGAACAACGTTTGCCCTCCTCCAGTCTGCTGGGACTTCTCCTGTTCTCCAGGAGTTCTCAAAGATTATTGCCAATGGTTCTGAGATTATATTTGCCAGCTCTTTTAATACTCTTGGATGTAGTTCATCTGGTCCTGAAGATTTAAATTCATTTAGATTAAGAAGGTATTCCTGTACTACCTCTTTACTTATTTTGAGCTGGATTTCCCCTATTGTGTCCTCTGTTCCATTATCCTCAGGTTGGTCCTCCTTTCCTTTTCTGAAAACACTGAGGCAAACAAGGTGTTGAGTAATTCTGCCTTTTCTCTGTCCCCTGTTAGCATTTTGCCATCTTCTCCACGTAGCGGCCCTATCATTTCCTTCTTCCTTCTTTTGCTGTGGACATACCCAAAAAAACCCTTTTTATTGTTCTTAACCTCCCTAGCAAGCCTGATCTCATTCGGCGCTTTAGCTTTTCTGACTTTACTCCTACATGTGTTCGCTATCTGTTTGAATTCTTCTTTGGTGATTTCCCCCCTTTTCCATTTCCTATACATGTTCCGTTTAAAACTTAGCTCCACTGAAAGTTCTTTAGTCATCCATCCTGGTTTCTTGAGACACCTCCCATTTTTCTTCCTCAATGGTACTGTTTGAAATTGTGCCTTCAGTATCTCCCTTTTGAGAAAGTCCCATCCGTCTTGAGGTCTCTTCTGTTTTAGTATTCCTGACCATGGGATCACCCCCAGTATTTCCCTGAGTTTATTTATCAGCTCTCCTAAAGTCAAGAATGCGTGTCTGACTATGGCTGGCTTCTCCTTTCCTTTGTATAACAAACTCCAGGAGAACATGATCACTCTCACCTAAGGATCCCACCACTTGCACCCCATTAACCAGGTCGTCTCTGTTGGTTAGGATCAGATCTAAAATAGCTGACCCCCTTGTTGCCTCTTCCACCTTTTGGACCATGAAATTGTCTTCCAGGCATGTAAGGAATTTGCTAGACCTTGAAGTTTTGGTTGAGTTAAATTGCCAGCAAATATCAGGATAGTTGAAGTCACCCATCACTACTACATCTCTCCTTTCTGCATGTGTGTTCATCTGTTCTAGAAAGGCAACATCCAATTCCTCCGTCTGATTTGGGCGTCTGTAGTAGAGTCCCACAATAACATCCCTGTTGTTTCCCTCCCCTTTAATTTTTATCCAGATGCTCTCCACCTGGCTTCCAGTATTGATGTCATGGATCTCTTCACTGGTGTATATATCCCTGACATATAATGCTATTTCTCCTCCTTTCCTGTTTAGCCTGTTTCTCCTATAAAGGTTATACCCTCTATTCCTACATTCCAATCATGAGACTCGTCCCACCAGGTTTCAGTAATGCCTATTATATCATATTTGTTTTGTAGTGCAAGGAGTTCAAGTTCATCTTGCTTATTTCCCATGCTCTGTGCATTAGTGTAGAGACATCTAAGACCATGTGTTCCCTTTACTTGCTCCCTGTGCAAGTTTTTTTGCCTCCCACTGTTGGGTCCTTGCGCTGTTTGCCTTGTTCCCTCTATGACAGTTTGACTATTTTCTCCAGCCCTTTTGCCTTCCAGAATACTGTCTCCCTCCCCCATTTGACTCAGTTTAAAGCCCTCCTGATCAAATTCTTGAGACTCTTGGCAAAAATGTTTCTTCCAACTGTTGTAAGATGCACCCCATCTCTTGCCAGAAGTCCCCCCGCATGGAAGCGCAGTCCATGATCCAAGAATCCAATTTGTTCTCGGCGACACCATCTACGGAGCCAGTTGTTTACGTCGGCTATTTTCCTCTCCCTTCTTGGACCATGCCCTTCAACTGGCAGAAGAGACGAGATGACCACCTGTGCGTCCATTTCTTTCAGCTTCCTCCCCAAGGCCTCATAATCTCTTCTGATCTTGGGAAAGCTGTGCCTTGCAGTATCATTGGTTCCCACATGGACCAAAAGGAAGGGGTAATGATCCGTAGGCTTGACGAGTCTTGTCAGCCTCTCGGTCACATCACAGATCTTTGCCCCAGGGAGACAACACACCTCCCGAGTCATCTTGTCAGGCCCACATACCACTGCTTCTGTACCCCGCAGCAAGGAGTCCCCCACCACCACCACATGCCTCCACTGAGGCTTTGCAGCTGCTGTTCCTTGCGGTGGTCCTCTCAAGGTCCCCTGCTCTACCCCTGAAGTCTGTCCATGCTGTTCTTCCTCGTTGTCCTTGATAAGGGAAAGGGCTTCGAATCGATTCTGTAGCTGCAAGCGGCTGGAAGAATCCCTGGATTTTCTTGTTCTGTGTGTGACATTCCTCCAGCTGTCTACTTCCTGTCTCTGTGAAGTGACCCTCTCCTCCACAGCCACTTCCTCTGTGCGGTCCCCATCCAAGACTGTTCGTTCTGTTCTGTCCAGGAAAACCTCTTGCTCGCGAATCTGTTGAAGTGTAGCTACCCGTGTCTCCAGCTGCTGTACTTTCTCCTCCAAGAGGGCTACCAGCTTGCACTTGGTGCATGTGAAGTTCTCCACGTCTGTAGACAAGAAGACAAACATCGCACAAGTGTTGCAAGTGACTGCCGCAGTCCCCTCAGTGTCCATGGTGAGAGCTTTTAGGTAATCTAAGAACTCTTAGTTAATGCTGAGAATGCTAAGCTGTACTTTTAGGTCTGCTGTATTTTTGTTTGGTTACTGAAATTCCCCTCAGGAACAAGCAGCCTCTCCAAACAGTTTAAAAAAAAATTCAATCTCCCCAGTCAGAATGGCTGTCCAGAAGCTGCTCTCCTTCTTCTCCCTGGCAGGAAACTGGCCTGGAAACTGGCAGGAAACTTGCTGCCCAGAAGCTGCTCTCCTTCTCTCTGGCAGGAAACTGGCCTGGAAAGCCTCTGCAAGGAGTTATATAGAGCTAGGCTCCCAGCTCCACCCCAGGTATGTTTAGCCTGGAAAAAAGACAGGTAAGGGGCGATATGATAGCTCTGTTTAAGTATTTGAAGGGGTGTCACATTGAGGATGGAGTAAGCTTGTTTTCTGCTGCTCTAGAGACTAGAACACAGAGCAATGGATGCAAGCTCCAGGAACAGAGGTTCCACCTCAACATTGGGAGGAGCTTTCTGACAGTAAGAGCTGTTCGGCAGTGGAGCACACTCCCTCGGAGTGTGATGGGGTCTCCTTCCTTGGAGGTCTTTAAACAGAGGCTGGATGGCCATCTGTCAGGGATGCTTTGATTGTATATTCCTGCATGGGAGGGGGTTGGACTGGATGGCCCTCATGGTCTCTTCCAACCCTACAATTCTGTGATTCTGTGATTCTATGTGATCAGCCTTGGTCACATGTTGCAGGCCCACTTCCTAGCGGCAGAGCTGCATATGGCACTGGCAGAGGGTGGAGAAACCAGCTGGTGTGGCGGTATGGTTTTTTGCAGTCCCACAAATCCTGATACCCTTTCTCTCTCAGTAAGGCAGTTTTTCCTGGGTATTATGATGAAAAGTTTTAAAGGGCTCTACCCCATTTTTCCCAACATAGAATCATAGAAGTAGAGTTGGAAGAGACAACAAGGGCCATCCATTCCAACCTCCTTCCAAGCAGGAAATCATGATCTTCTTTGCCCCCAGTGTCATCTGGTCTGGCCAGGGGTGAATTTGGACTGCAGGGCCCCTAGACAGGGACAAGTTCGGGTAGATAGCCCATCTAGACAAGCCCAGGCATTCAGAGGTATTCTTTTTTTGTTCCATATAGCCATCAACAGTAGCCACAGGTGTGTGTGCTTAGTCTTCTTTTAAAGCCATCACTACACTTTGTAGTTGTCCATTGAAGAAGCATTTTGATGTCTCTTTAATTTTCCACCACACCACTTCACTGGATGATGTATAATTTCTTGTTGTGAGACAAGGAGGGGAAAAAAACTATCCACTTTCTCCACAACACATATAATTTTATACACACCAGTTTTAACCCCAGTTTACTAGGCTTTCTTTCTGAGTTAACAGGGTTGTATCTCTTCTTCAGAGAATTACCCCAGCACCTTAACTATTCAGCTGCTCTTTTGCAGCCCCATCCTGAATGCCCTGCTAACTCTCCTAAGAAATTATATGCAACACCAACATAGATGTTCCTTGGTTATTTTCGTCCAGGCTGTGAGGCAGTGTACTGGAAGAGTTTACTTCTGACATTTCACCTGCGTCTGTAGCTGGCATCTTCAGAAAATGGTTGGGTAGGAGTGTGTGTGGAGTTTATATACTGTGAACCCCTGTTGGGGAGTATGTGTAAATTTGTCTGTTTGAATGGTTAGTTTCTGGGTATAGAAATGCAAGGACGAATAGTGTCTGTTTGGCTAATGGTTGGTTGATGGCCCATTATCTGATGGAAATCTCCCTGTCCCTGGGTGGAATTCCTTTGTAAGCGTTCAGTTTGATTCTATTGTTTTTCAAAACTAGCAGCCAGATTTTGTTTACTTTTAGGGTTTCTACTTTCCTGTTGAAGTTGTCCAGGTGTTTGTGGATTTCAATAGCTTCTCTGTGCATTCTGACATGATAGTTGTTGGCCTGGTCAAGAATTTCTGTGTTTATAAATAACATTTTGTGTCCAGGTTGGTTGTGTCCACAGCTGCAGGAGTTTACCGCATACCATGCAGCTGTGGACAAGTTTACATAGGGACCGCTAAACGCAGTGTGCAAACATGAATCATGGACATGAAAGACACTGCAGACTGGGCCAGCCGGAAAAATCAGCAGTAGCAGAACGTGTTATAGACTCCTACCCAACCATTCTCTGAAGATGCTAGCCACAGATCCAGGTGAAACATCAGAAGTAAACTCTTCCAGAACATGGCCTCACAGGCTGGGGAAAACCCCCCCACAAAAAACCTATTTAATCATGTTTGTTGCTTAATAATGTCATTGTATCCCCCCCCCCGATTCTAGGTTACATCTGGAGAAGCAGTGGATTGTGATCTGCAGCCATAGTACGGTTTACAGGGTGATGCAACAGGCCCAGAACTGCCATTTTGTGACTCAGCTGGGGTTGAGTGAGTATGCCACAGTGGAGTGGCTTGGGAAAAGAGGCCTTCAGTGGAATGGTGTGTTGCCTCTGTTATTTGAGGAGTGCATGGGGCTACCTTCTCATGTTTTAGTCATTCACGTCAGTGGTAATGACTCAGGCTTGCTGAATACAAGGCCTTTATTCTACAGGCTCGATCTTAATGGCATACAGAGTGAATTGCTTGGAATAATCATTATGTGATCTGCTATTCTGCCTTGCCAAATGTGTCAGGGTGGAGAAGATCCCTGGAGATTGCTCTATCCTGTAGAAAAGTAGACAGCAAGATACAGAACTCATTGAATAGGGGGGTTGGGCCACTTTCTCCCACATCCCACTATAGTGTTTTTGTGATTTCAGTTCTACAGGGCTGATGATATACATCTATCTGACAGGGAGTAAGGATCTTATTGGCTGGCCTGGTGGGACTAAGCAGACACTTGTCCATGGAAGTAAGTGGGGAAGTAAGGGTCTACCCTTGAGGTGGTCCTGGGGGTTTTGCTTTCACTTTAAGTCCTGAGACTTGGGGGGTGGTGTGCCTTGGGGCTGCCTTCCAATAATGTCTGTCCAGGGAGCAACCCAGTTATTAGATTTCCCCTGGGACTCAGGTGTTTCACTCAGGGGAAGGCTGAGGAGGTTGCCATGGGTGATACCTGGACTCAGTTGATCCCACAATAGGTTTTTCCCCTCCTCTTGCTCCTTGCCAAGTTCCACCTAGCTTAAATTGGCTTTAGGTCAAATAAAATGGTCCTTGTTCAACTCTATTCCCTGTGTCTGGTATTGTTATTCCATGGTTAGACTGGAATGAATATGGAGAACAAACATATGATCACCTTTAGTCTAAAATACTACAATTCAAAAGCAATGCTATACACTGGGCCCTTGATATCAGCTGAAGTTTGGTTCCAGGGCCCCCTGTGGATACCAAAATGTGTGGATGCTCAAATATACAATGGCATAGTAAAATGGTGTCCCTTATATAAAATGACCAAATCAAGATTTGCTTCTTGGATTTTTTTTTTAAAAATATTTTCAAGCCATGGATGGTGGAATCTGTGGATATCAAATCCATGGATACAGAGGACTGGCTGTAATTCAATATATAGTTATTTGCATGTTTGATTGTTGCTCATCAACTTGCCTGCCCCTGGTATATAGTGTGTATGTGTGTGTGGGGGGGTGTCCAAATTAGGGGAAGACAAGTTGCTGTCTTCCAAACAGTTTGAATCAGCAAAAATGTAAAAGTATGAAACTGGTTCTTCTTAAAATGTCTGGCAGTGTGAAAAAAGTATTCTTGCACAAAAACAGATCATAACACTGGTACAGTGAACTGTATCTCTGGAAAGGCATGCCACAAACAGGGTTGTCATTATTGAAAAGATCTTCTTTCTTGTAACTGCTGACCTCATATCATTTAGTGGGGACCCCTCAGATAATTATTCCCAGTAAGTAAATATGGAAAGAGATGTTCTTTAAGCTGTCACACACAGCTTGTGATTTGGACTGAACATTCTTGGGGTGGGTAGGATTGTACAGACCTCTCAGGTGAATATAGTGCAGATATAGCAGTCTGTTTTTATTGGCTGTCAGTGTCCTGGCAATTGAAAAACTGGTATCTAAAAATAGAATACAAATTTAGCTTTACCATTTAATTTCCAACAACGATGTTAATGTATCTTAGATTTAGATTGTATACTTTTGTAACCTAAATATACTTTATCAGAATATTTACCACTAGGTTTTGCAATAGTTTGTGAGCATTTCAGGGTTTGTTTGTTTTTTACCTTTTCAAAACAACAGAGTATGCTTTGATCTTGCACAATGGGTGCTCTACTATGAAAGTGTATGGGTTTCCAAGGACTGCTGTGTTCCTCAAGGTGACACCCATATTGATTACAGTCTCTTTGTTGTTCATGCATTCACTTTCAATTTGAATTTCATGTCAGTTCATCTTTTGTGTGCTAGCTTAAACAGGAGATAAGTAGATGCCACTGGAAAAAGGAAATGTGGTATGCCTGAAAACTGAAGGAGGATTTTTTGTCTTGGTAACATATTCAAATGTAGAGGTAGGACAACTATTCAGAGTAGGGATGTTTACTTAGGTGACTACCCCTGCTTAGAATGCTTGCTCCATTCATTCATTTCAGTTATTAAAACTTAGGTGAGTGCAGTGTACTTTGAGCAGTCCTGACTAATAGCAATGTGCAGGTCAGAACTACATATTCCAGAGTGGTCATGTATCGAGTGATGCCAGATAGGTTTTATGCTTTTCTCACTTGAGATTATTGTGCCTTAACTGTAAAAAATGAGCATTCAGACTGGAACTAGATATTGCAGCGGACACAGAGCTGCTGCTACCAGAAACATCAACTTACTTGTCATTTCTCCTCTTACTTTCTTTTAATGTCTGTGCATTCACAATGGATCACATCATGATGATGTACATTTTCAAGAAACATCTAGCAATGTTATAACTAGAATGAAAAATGGAAGAGACTGAAATACTTTGGATAATTGGTAAAATTAAAAAAAAATCAGGAATCGAATAAGAGAGATTGATAGAGTTTTCATTATGGAGGTCTACAAGAATCCCTCCCCCTATCTCTATTTAAACCAGTTTTCTTTTGAAAAGAAAGATTTCCAAAGAGCTAACCATACTTGCAGTAAAATAATAAAAAGTTGTGTAGCACCTGTTAAGGCAAAGGACTTTATCAGATGAGCCTCTTAAAACATTCTTTGTTTTGACATTTCCATACAAATGTCAAGATGAAGTGGGCTCTTTTATACATGTATGGTGGAACTGTCCTAAAATAAAAAGGTTTGGCAGAAAAAAAGTCATAAAACAATTCTGGAAATGCTGGAGGAAAATTTTGAGATGATCCTGGAACTGTATTTATTGAATATGACTTCCACATTAGATAAAAGAATATAAAGGAATCATAAGAAGATTCTACTGTACATTATACTGGCTGCTAGATTATTAATAGCAAAAGATTGGGGGGAAAGTAGTCCCTAACACAGAAGACTGGAAATTTAAGGTTATAGACATGATGGAATTGGATAAATTAACAGCTTGGCTGGATTTTAAAATGACAGATCAAGTAGAGAAAGACTGGAAGCCAGTTATTAGGTATTGGGATTTAGATAAACATAGAATACAATAGGAGGATGAAGGAGGATTCAGAGAAAATGAATACTAGGAAATAAGTAACAGAAAAGGTGGTTGACATCACAATGGGGTTGGAAAGCATTACAAAGTCTGATTTGAGGATTGCATATTTAACCCGTATCAATTAGTTATAAATTAGAAAGTGGGAATATATAAGAGAATATAAGAAAAGATAAAGATATGGAACCACATAATTTTAGGAAACATTTGTATAGGGTTTTTTTTATTTATTAAGGAGATGTATGTAGGAGAAAATGTACAAATTAATTGGTTGACATATATTTATAATGTTTAAAACATTGAAATATTGTTGTATGGAAAATAATAATAATTTTTAATCAAAACATTCTTTTGTTGGCATAAGGAAATCCATTTTTATGCCAGAAAAAGAATGCCACTCCACCACACTTACTTTCTCTTCTGGCCGAAGGCTTCCCAACAATCAAAGAAGAAGTAAACAGAGCTCCTTTCACTTCCTTATTCATTAAATCCCACAGATTCCCATGCACAGGAAATTAAAAAACAAAACAAAATGGCTTCAGCCGTCAATTTAAAAGTATGGGTTTTTCCCAGGACATAAACACAAAAGGGTAACATCATGTGGTACACTCATCCTTTCGTGTTTACATGACATTGTTATGATGCCATATCTAGGGTATCTGATAAAGTCCTAAGATGATCACCCCCAAAAAACCTTGTGTTAAATTAAATCTGCTAGTGTTAAAGGTGCTACACAACCTTTAGCATTTTAAAAACTGTGAAATAAACAATTTAGAGTTAGTGGTAAGTAATGTGGTGGTGTCATTTGTGAATGATTACTAAGAGTGGTAATGATTACAAATGGGAAAAAAACATAGGATTTCAAAAAACACCAAAACAACAACGGGATCTCTTCAACTGGGGGAATTCACAATAAAATGACAAATTAAGCTTCTAGTAAATAACTGTAAAGTAGTGCACTATGGGGGTGACAAAAATCAAAACTTCACAGCTACACAAATGGGTTTTGAATTACTACACAGGAAGACATCATGGTGTAGTGGTGTATTGGTTGATGAAAACATGGACAGTGTGTGGCAATAGTAAAAAATATAAATTCCATAATGGATATCATTAGGGAAGTTGCAAATAGCACACTTGCCAATATTGTAATACCCAAACAAACCTATGGTGAAGGACCACAGTTTGAGTACTGTGTAGAGTTCTGGCCTCTGCATCTCAAAATGGAGATTGTAAAGCTAGAAAAGATGAAGAAGGGGGCTTACCAGCTCAGCAGGGAGCCCATTTTGTGGGCCATCTGGAGCCCCGTGGACTTGGCTGTGGCCTCCATGACTGCTTGGTGGCTGACATGGGGTCCACCATGTTCCTCTCCCTCTTCTCAGCCTGCTTTGTGGCCTGGGATGAGGGAGTGAATGGGCAGCCAATCGGAGTGGGTCTCCCCTGCTCCAATTGGCTGATTTGGAATGGGGGTGGAACTTCCAGGTGTGACTTCTGGCTCAGCCAGATGACGTGAGCCCTGCGGGTTGGGGAAGTGGCGAGTTCCTCCAAAAGGGATATCTCAAGCAGGGCGCTGCAGCTCCGTGACATAGCAGTGAGGGACAGCACACTATGCATACACTTCTGGCGCTCAAAGTGTGACTGATGTGGAAAGGGGGAGACCCTGCAGCTGTGGAGTCTGGTTGACTTGCCTCCATGCCCGGTGGCCATGATGCACCAGTTCCTGGATGTGCGCATCACTGGGCTGGGGCCCCTGTTCAGTCATAAGGATGGGATGCCAATGATCAGGTTTCAGTTTGTCAGTGTGCTAAAGTTGCATTGAGGTGGCTGGATTTGCTGGTCGGGGACTTTGGGAGTCATTCCTTTTGGATAGGAGCAGCTATCACACCAGCACTAGGGGTCTGCCAACAGAGATCATCAAGAGGCTTGGATGGTGGTGCTCTGGGGCCTTTGCATCATACATCCAGCCAGACTTGGCCATACCCACACAGTCTGCATGAGGAGCCTCGAGGACAGGGCTGCTTGGTAATGGTTGTGTGGTTGGCGGATTGCATGTGTCCTAACCCAGGTTAAGTGAAGGGAAGTGGTCTCTGTCAAGTTCAAGGTCAAGTTTAAGTTCAAGTTCACAGAGATTCCACCCCCTTTCATAACCTTGTTCTCAGGGGAAGGGAGAGTGTCAAGCAGGTAGGCTTGACCAGGGGTCAGTGTGGGGTCGGTGGCAACCGACAGCAGACCATTGTCCAACACTGGGTTGTTCAATGAAGGGATCTGGACTAGCAACTGTTTGAGAGAATTACTGTAATTTTTGAAATATTTGTCTGTTACAGATATATTCATTTTCTGACTCAGGCGGCTGCCAGACTGCAGAAATAATGCAGTTTGACACCACTTTAACTATCATGGCTCCATCCTATGTAATCCTAGCATTTGTAGTTTTTCCTTGGTTTTTTTCCAGGCTGTGAGGCCATCTTCTGGAATAGTTTCTTTCTGATGTTTCACCTGCATCTGTGGCTGGCATCTTCAGAGAATGGTTGGGTAGGAGTGTATGTGGAGTTTATATGCTGTGAACCCCTGTTGAGGAGGATATGTAAATTTGTGTAATTGTTTCTGGGTATAGAAATGCAAGGCTCATTAGTAAATGATTGGCTAATAGTTGGTTGATGGGCCATTATCTGGTGGGAATCCCCCTGTCCCTGGGTGGAATTCCTTTGTAAGTGTTGAGTTTTGATTCTATTGTTCTTCAAAACTGGGAGCCAGATTTTGTTTACTTTTAAGGTTTCTTCTTTCCTGTTGAAGTTGTCCAGGTGTTTGTGGATTTCAATAGCTTCTCTGTGCATTCTGACATGATAGTTGTTGGCCTGGTCCAGAATTTCTGTGTTTTTAAATAGCATTTTGTGTCCAGGTAGATTTATAACATGTTCTGCTACTGTTGATTTTTCTGGCTGGCCCAGTCTGCAGTGTCTCTCATGTTCCTTGATTCGTGTTTGCACACTGTGTTTAATGGTCCCTATGTAAACTTCTCCACAGCTTCATAGTATGCGGTAAACTCCTGCATGGTATGCAGTAAACTGTGAGAGGGTCTCTTTTGTCCTTTGCTGAGCATAGCATTTCTTGGATTTTCTTGGTTGGTCTGTAGATTGTTTGGAGGTTGTGTTTCCTCACCAGTTTCCCTATTCTGTCTGTGACTCATTTACCTTCTCTTTGGGTGGCTGATTTTCTTCTTCACTCCTGTGTATTTTTCTGGGTCTGGCTGCTCTTGTGATGTCTGACCTGGAGTAACCATTAGCCTGTAGGGCACTAGAGCTCTCTGACAGAGAAGGCTAAACTATCTCACAAAACTACAAATTCCAGAATTCTATAGCATTGAGCATTTATAGCAGTGTCAAACTGTATTATTTCTGCAGTGTGGCAGCAGCCTCTGTTTGTTTTTGATAGATATATCTGACATCATGAGTAGGGCAAAGAAACTCTGACATGAGAATATCAGTCACTACCATTCAAAATATGAAAGTCAGGAACAAGGTTTCTTATGTCAGTGTATAATTGCATTGATATCTAGAACTGCCAGACATTTCAAATCTAGTGACAAGATAAAAAAGACTAACCATGATGGTCACTTTATAAATATAAATCATAGTTATCAAACATAATTACATAATTAAAGTATCATCAGTTTGCTCTTTGAGATGAAAAAAATCTCACTGATATAATGAGGTCTAATTCTGACATTTTTGAAAACAAGTATTAAATGTTAACTGATTAATATGATTAGTGTTTATTTCCATTACACATTTCTATCATTTATATGTAAATTTTTCTTGAATAATTCATTTTCTTAAATATACTCTTCCTGATGAACTGTAATTGATAGCTCATACTATTCTGTTATTTTCATAGTACATTTAGATTTTATTTTTATTTTTTTGCTTTCTTCTCTATCATGTGATGCTTTCATTGAGCGTGTTACAAATAACTTCCAGTTCTAATATTAAGATCATTTCTGTTTATTTCATTGTGTAAAATAAATTGATTTTTTTTCTTTCTAGCCCGGAATCTTTCACACCTCCTTGTGTATTTTGAAATTAATGAAGGTAGTGCAAGTACATGCTAGCTGGCTCCATCCCTTGATTTGCATCTCTGTTCGTGGACTTGCTACGCTGCATGCATTGAAGAAAAAACATCTTTAGCTCAACTCATGTAGGCTCCATACTTGATTTAAAAGCCTGCATGATCAGGGACCAAAATTGAACTTGGAACCTTAAACAGCTAAATGCTAGCTTCCTGATTCAGACGTTTGTCTTTCAATGCATGAGGAGAGAGATGGCCAGCAACACAGAAACAAGTGAGTACCTGCAAAAAAACCTATTCCATGTGGTTTTGAGAGGTGGATTTTCCCAGTCTGCACCACAGGGAAGTAGATACAGATGGTACATTTTGCTCTGGAAAATCTGCACATTTTAGAATTCAATAAAATGAGTTTGAGACAACATGCACATTTGAAAATTGTGGCTAGAAATATGAACACGTTTCAAAAATAAAAAGAAACATTGACTTTGGTCAGTGGGTAGATGTGTGCAAACAATATGTGAAGTTCAAAAATGTATATGAAGATGAAAGTGAACCCATTTTAAAAATACGCACTCAAGAGGACAGTTTTGTTTTTAAAAAATCTGCATGAAGCAGACTCAGGGCTCATCTACATGGACCAGAATACATGGACCATAATACACTGGCTCCTGCATATGGCATATCCTGGCCACAGTTCTGGCCCACTCCTCCTCATTACTGGCACAAAATGGGATGGAATCTGGACTGCCATGTCGGCCCATCTCTGCAGCCACCACTGCTGCCACCCATGCCACAATCTCCAGGAACTCCACCCACAGCATGTGATTAAGGCCCCCTTCATGTCACCAGCCTTGGTTGATCACATGCTGCAGGACTCCTTCCTGGCTTTGGAGAGTGACGTAGATGGCATCTGCAGCAATGACCTGGCATGCCAGCATGGGTTCCTGTAGTCATGTGGGGCGTGATCCATTTTCCCCTGGCTGGAATGGTATTTTGCGAGTGTTATAATACAATGGTGTAACAGACTCTATCCTGTCTTAGTCCTGTAATAGCTCCATCTTTCCCCTGGGCATTGTCAGGATTGCCCAGGGGCAAAACAGGGCAAAAGCCTTACATCCGTAGGACCGCAAGTCTCCAGGTAAGGGCCATGATGGAGTAAATAGCCCATCTAGACAAGGCCATAGTGGGAAAAGAAGTTAATCAGAAATGACTTAGACAGATAAGCACCTCCCTAAACAATAGAGGAGATGAGAGTTAGCTGACACATCACCTTGTGCAAGTCTAATTGTGTGAGGTAGAACTTTTCTGGCTTGTAGCACATTTATAATATCCATGTATATTATAATATATATTCATGTCCAACAAATGTGATACCTTATCCACAATACTTTTGCATACATGAAATAAAAAGGCTTCTTATGAACCTCAGTAGTAAAACTTAGCTCAAGTGTAAATACCAATAAACTTGTAATGATGTTTTCTGAACACAGGGGAAAGGAGAGCAGGATTATACAGATGACTTTTACCATGTGACCAGAAGTCATTCTCATGTAAAATTCTATGCATAGGAATTCCTCTATACTTAACTCAGGGAAATCAAGTGCACATGATCCCAAACTACCTATGTATTAATGTAACAGTATCAGAATTTAATTTCTCTAATCCAGTACAACATAACTTTCCTCCACACATAGATCCCAAGTATGAATTTCTTCAGTTTGGAATGTTAATTTAGGGCTTTATCAGACCATCCAAATATGGCATCATAAGGATGCATAATGCTCGTGAAAGAGCGTGCATGATGTTGCCCTTTCGTGATCATGTCCAGTCCAAAACCCGTCCTATTTTATTGATGGCCCAAGCCACCAGTTGATCCCCCATGGTGCTTTTGTGCTGGTATTGCCAGAGTTTGGATCCACACACCATTGTACTCATGTGAATGCAGCATCAATGGCCGATCCTGGGTAAGATCGTGACATTCAGATAGGTGACACACTTTTTATGACCCTCTCCAGTTTGCTTGTGACTTTTTTAGTGTGTTTATGTGCTTTTTTAAACTTTAATTTTGTTGTTTTAGTTTTTATTTTTGAATTTCCTGCTCTATGTATTCTTGTGAGAATGCATGGGATTTTAATAGAGGCAGTGAAAGGAGCTCTGTTCACTCCTCATTCATTGCCAGGGAAGCCTTTAACACAGATAGGAGGTAAGTGTGGCATGGGGAGTTCTTTTGTTGGCATAAAAACAGCAGAGATTGTGCCGGCAAAAGAACGGGTTTAAGGGGGTGTTCTGATAAAGTCCTTAATCACTATTCAATGCCTAACAATGCCAGTGACAATTAATGCTTGAAAGGCCAGATGTGGCTTATATAAACCTAGTGCTATTTATCTTTTCACTAGTCAACATTGCAAAATTAGCCATCAATGAGATAAATGAAATAATCCTAACAATTTACATTTACTGAGTTAAAGCCAAGCAAATCAGTTCATTTTCTGGCTCCTGATACTTTTACCTGTCTCACTCATAAATCTGTCCCATTTCATTAGTGAGGATTTTACTAGACTTTTTAAAAAGCAACCTGTAATGGCAGCATGGCCTTCCTTTTCTCCTGAAATTGTAACACCACACTCTGGCTTGTGGCATGTGCTTGCTCTATAGACACAAAGGATAAAGCCCACATAACCTTTTTAATTCCTCCCATTTTCCACAGTTGCATTGCACTCAATTGCTTTATAAACAAAGGAGATATTTTATTGTACTTATTCATATGTGCCCGTAAAGCAGCAATTCTGGACAAGGGGCAGTGAAATTCCAGCAAAACAGTGCCTTATAAATGAAAACAGCTTCTGTATGAAAACTATCAAATGTGGCAGTCTTCAAGACCGCAAGCTAATCTTTCATCTGGATTAATTGTTAATCTTTTGTTGCCAAATAATTGAGAGAGGGAAGCTACAAGTGCAGTTGTTTTTCATGACAGAGTTTTAGAGACATTTCCCTTTGAATGGACATTAATTTAACTCTGTAGTTAAAACAATTGGGGCCTAAATACCCTAAAGACACCAGATCCCATCTGATTTTAGAAGCTAAGCAGGGTTAACCAGTAGGTTTCTGGCTAGTACTTGGATGGGAGACTGCCAATTAATACCAAATGCTGTAGACCAAATTACAGAGGAAGGAATGGGCAGCAAACCACGTCTGAGTCTTCCTGTCAGGATCGTCCATGAATTCTGGGTTATAGAGTGGAGTTCATGGAAGACCCTGACAGTTAGTTAGTTTGGGTTTGGTTCTGTCCTAGGCCTTGGAATGTCTGGGAGAGGAGCCAGGCCTTTTGGTTGCCATGGGAGCCCAGGTTCTATCAGGAGCTCAAGGTCAGGCAGATGGCTGAGAGCTTTCCCTGCCCCTTGCTTTCTCACGCTGGGTGTTTTTATCTCTATCACTGCTAGTCCGAAATCTCAGTTGCAGCTTTGCCAATGTCCCTTACACATGCTTCTATTCCTATAAAGAACTTTATTGAAGATATGTGAGTTTGTGTTCTGTGTACATCACAAAAAGCTGCAACTCTTTCAACTTTTATTTTCTCATCTTGAAACTGTGGAGCCTTTACCCACAATGTCTGAGGACGCGGAGACTGGCACGCAGACGGACCAAGATCTGATTGTGGCCAGCACCAAAGAAGCCGATGCCTTGAAACAGGAGACCAGGGCAGAGGGGGGTGCTGCAGCTGTCGCAGCTGGAGGTATGCGCCGAGACCGCCGGAGGGCTGGAAGATTTATACTCCCCTCCAAGCCCTGGGAGCTGGGAGTCGAGCTGGCTCCGGGGAGGGGCAGCCTGCCAAGCTTTGGCACTCCAGTGCGAGAGGTTTTGGCCCCCGCCTGGCCATGGGCAGGGGCCGGCCACCGAGAAGAACGCAGATCCCGGTGGGACAGGCCCCAGGGTGAGGGGCCTCGGGAGCCAGAAGCAAAGTTTTCCCTGGCGGAAGTTGGAGCCGAGGTTCTTCAACTGAAACAGCAAATGGGTGAGATACGGGAGGTACTCCTAGAACTCCTGCACAGAACCCCTCCGGCTCCACCAGCCCCAGGGGGGGTTCAGCCTCCCCCAGCTCAACCAGCGGCTGCCCAGGCACTTGGGGATGGAGTCCCCGCTCAGCCTCCCGATGTACCTGGCCTGGCGGCTCCTGGACCGGCTCCCCCTGCCGGGGCTGGACCAGTTGAGCCGCGGGAGAGACCCAGGGGTCTGAAGCAACGGCATCTGAAGGCAAGGTTTGATGGGGATGCAGCAAAGCTACCCTACTTCATGACTCAAGTGGTGAGTTTCATGACCCAGTGGGAAGGGGAGTTCCAGTCTGAGGCTGAGAAAGTGCAGTATGTGTCCAACCAATTGAAGGGCAAGGCGGCCGAGTGGTTGGTGGGACTGTATGATATGGGAGCACCTGAACTGGGAAATTTCCAAGAGTTCCTGAGGGCTCTCAGGGCCCAGTTCGAAGACCCCTTAAGAGTAAAGCGAGCCTGGGTGAAGCTCAGGTGCCTAAAGCAAGGTACCAAAACAATGGCAGAGTACGCGGCTGAGTTCCGCCGCCTAGCCAACCAAGTGCCTGAGTGGTCTGAAGAGGTCAAGGTGCAGTTTTTCCAGGAAGGGCTGAACCCTGATATCCTAGAGTGGGCCATGTTCCAGGGAAACCCCGAAACCCTCCTAGAGTGGGTGCGTCTGGCTGGCGAAGTGGAGTCTGTGAAAGGCAGCATCAAGATGTTGCGCCACAAGCTAGGGGCTGGGGGGAAGCCCTCCGGGTCCACTGGGAAGAAGGCCAAGGCGGGGCGCTCGGTCGGAGCCACCGCCGGTGAGTCACAACGAGAGCGAAGGATGAGAAAGGGCCTGTGCCTGCATTGTGGGGAGAGCAGACATCGCATAGCGGAGTGCCCAGAGAGGAGCCCGTGGGAGCAACCCGTCACCACCAAGTCATCGCGGAGCGAGGGGAGAACTGGGTCTGCCAAGACTCCCTCCAAGCCCAAGCCCAAAGCGACGGCCCGGGCCCTGGCGCCAGGCCATGTGGCAGGGGAGTCTTCTGATGATCCCGAGGATAGTGGGTCCTACTCCTCCGACGCTGAGCCAGTGGGAAATGGGCCCAGCCCGCCCTATTGAGCCCCCGAGGGCAGGCTAATCCTGAAGGGTGCCCAGATGCTGTGGTGAGTGGAAGGGCCCGTTCTTTATTAAAGCTCGAGTGGGGGTTGGAGGGGAGGGCCCCACCCAAAAAGTAATGTTAATGATTGACTCTGGTTGTACCCAAGTGCTCATCCACCCCTCCTTAGTCAGTGAACTGAATATTAATACTGTTAAGCTGGACAAGCCTGTGTGGCTGTCTCAGATGGATGGGGGATGATGAAGGGGGGGCCCTCCAGGCGCATAACTGGCCCCATGTATATGAGGATGGGAACCCACCAGGAAGAACTGCAGTTTGTGATTGCTCCAGGCTTAGTCCCCGCGGCAGTCGTGGGTCTGAACTGGCTAAAGTACCACAACCCCACCATAGACTGGATAAAAGAAACACTGACTTTTACAGACCCACTGTGTACCAAGGAGCATGGGGTGGGGGGAGGATCCCCAGGGGACAGGGTCCCCCTGGAGGATGAGTCACGGAACTACATGACTGCCTTAGTAAAAGCGGAGCTGAAAGGACTGCCAGTGGAATACAAGGCATGGCAATATGTGTTTGAGGAGAGGGAGTGCGACATTTTGCCACCCCACCAGGCTTTTGACTGTGCCATCGAAATACTCTCGGAGTCAAGCCTACCTAAGCCTTGCATTTATTCTATGACCCCAGCTGAAATGGAGGCACTCCGAGAGTTCATAGACAAAAACTTAGCCTGAGGGTTCATTAGGCCCTCAACCTCGCCCGTGGGGGCTCCGGTGATGTTTAGGCGCAAGGCCGATGGGGGGCTTCATTTGATTCAGGATTACAGAGGGCTAAACGCGATTAGTGTCTCCAATCAGTACCCCCTGCCCCTGTTGAAGGACATATTAGCCCATCTCTCCAAAGGGAAGATTTTAACGAAGCTGGATCTGCGGGAGGCCTACTACAGAGTACGGATTCGGGAAGGGGAGAATGGAAGACTGCATTTAATTGCCCCTTGGGGGCTTTCGAGTTCCTTTTCATGCCTTTCGGCCTAAAAGGCCCCCCCGGCATCTTTCAGAACTTAATTAATGATGTGTTATGTGATTTTCTGTACAAAGGGGTGTTGGTATACCTAGATGATGTGTTGATTTATTCTGAGGACTATACATCCCATGTGAAACTGGTGAAAAAGGTGCTTGCCAGGTTGGGGGAAAATAATCTGTATGCAAAAATGTCCAAGTGTGAGTTCCATCAAAGTTGTTTGGATTATTTAGGGTACCGCATCTCAAACAAAGGGATTGAAATGGACCCAGAGAAGGTAAAGGGGGTCTTGGCATGGGAAACACCTAGAACCAGGAAACAGTTACAAAGCTTCCTGGGATTTGCTAATTTTTATCGGTCCTTCATCCCTGACTTTGCGTCGGTAGCCCTTCCCCTGACAGATCTGCTGAAAACTAAAGATGGGAAAGGCAAGGGTTCCAAGCTCAGTAAAAGGGATAAGCCTCCCCAAAAGATTGTGTGGTCACCACAGTGTCAACAAGCATTTGACAAATTGAAATCCCTTTTCACTTCGGAGCCTATTCTCAAACACCCTGACCCTTCCCAGCCTTTCGTGGTCCAAGTGGATGCCTCTGATGTGGCAATGGGTGGTGTTCTGTTGCAAAAAGGGGAGGAAGGGGATTTGAGACCATGTGCCTACTTGTCAAGAAAGTTCAATGAAACTGAACGAAATTAGCCGGTATGGGAGAAAGAGGCAGGTGCAATCAAGTTGGCTCTAGAGACTTGGCACCACCTACTGGAGGGCTCACCCAAACCATTTGAGGTTTGGACTGATCACAAGAATGTGGAAGTGTTGGCTACCCCTAGACGTTTGAGTCACAAGCAGGTCAGGTGGGCAAGTTTCTTTTACCAGTTTAATTTCACCCTGAAATTTATCCTAGGGAAAAGGAATTTTCTGGCTGATGCTTTATCCAGGCCCCCGCAGCATGAGAGTAAGCGCAAGGAGTCATTGACACCATTTTTTCTCCTTCCCACTTGGGATTAGCAGTCCTCACACGGAGCAAAGCCAAACAACAGGAATCCCCTGCTGGCCCTGCTGCGGAGCCTGGATCAAAGGGAAATGACTGTGGCCCACCCCTGCCGCCTGGACCTGAGCCCCAGCCCTTGACCCCCGACCCCCCTTCCCCAGACACTGGGCCCCGGGCAGTGACCCCTACGGCAGAAAGTTCTGCCATGCCTAAAGGTTCTCAGGGGGAAAAGGGGGTGGCATTCCCAGTTGGCCTCGGAACTGCCCACGGATCAGTGGTTCCTAGCTCACCCCAATGAGGTGACAGTGAGGGAGGGTTTGGCCTGGAAAGGGGATCGCCTGTATGTTCCTGAAGTCTTGAAGGCGAGCATCCTCAAGCAGTGCCATGATGTCAAAAGTGTGGGGCATTTTGGGTATCTCAAAACTTTGCATTTGGCCCGGAGACAGTTTTGGTGGCCCCGAATGAGGAAGGAGGTGGAGGAATATGTGAAGGGGTGTACCACCTGTGCAGTGGCCAAAGGGGGGTCAGGGAAGCCCAAAGGTTTGCTCCAACCTCTACCCACCCCAACCAAGCCCTGGGAGGTCATTAGCATGGACTTTATAGTTGAGTTACCTGAGAGTAGGAAAAAGACGGTTATTTGGGTGGTTACTGACCTGTTCTCAAAACAAGCGCACTTTGTGGCCTGTAAGAAACTCCCTACGGCTTCCCAGTTAGCCAAGTTGTTCATTCAGCATATTTATCGGATTCACGGCATTCCTGCCAAGATTGTGTATGATTGGGGGCCCCAGTTTACCTCGCAGTTCTGGAAGGCTTTCACAAACCTTCTAGGGGTGGAGCTCGGTCTCAGCAGCTCCCATCATCCCCAGTCGGACGGGCAAACGGAACGAACGAATCAGACACTTGACCAATACCTGAGATGTTATGTGAATTTCCAACAGTCTGATTGGGTTGATCTTTTACCTTTTGCTGAAGTGGCCTACAATAATGCTACCCATCAGAGCACTGGACTCTCACCGTTTAAGGTTGTGTCTGGACATGATTTCGGTCCCCTGCCTTTGTTGACGGGGTCCCCCAATTCCGACCCTGTTTCGGTCTCCCAGTGGAGTCAAAAGGTCAGAGACGCTTGGCCTCATGTGATCTCGGCCTTAGACTTTGCCAAAGCACACTACAAACATTATGTTGATCAAAAGCGGGACCCTTCTCCACAATATGAGGTGGAGGATCTGGTTTATCTGTCCACTAAGTTCCTTAAGTGCCCCCAACCCTCCAAAAAGCTGGGAGCCAAATACATTGGACCTTTTCGTATTGTTAGGATGGTAAATCCTGTGGCTTTTGAACTGTCTTTAACTAAGTTGTACTGACATGTGCATCCTGTGTTTCATTCCAGCCTGCTCAAGCCCGCGAACCCTCCAGACAAACATCATCCGGCGCCGGAACCTGTGACTCAACCGATCCTGGTGGATCAGGACCAGCATTTTGTAATCTCTGAGATCTTGGACTCTAGGCTTCATCGGGGAGGGTTACAGTATTTGGTGAAGTGGAAACACCTGCCTTTGGGCCATGCGGAGTGGGTGGCTTCTGACCATGTTAATGCCAAACGCTTGTTGCGAAAGTTTCATGCCCGCTTTCCCGATAAGCCTGGCTGAGGGGGGGCGGGTTTGGTCTTCAGGGGGGCAGTATGTCAGGATCGTCCATGAATTCTGGGTTATAGAGTGGAGTTCATGGAAGACCCTGACAGTTAGTTAGTTTGGGTTTGGGTCTGTCCTAAGCCTTGGAATGTCTGGGAGAGGAGCCAGGCCTTTTGGTTGCCATGGGAGCCCAGGTTCTATCAGGAGCTCAAGGTCAGGCAGATGGCTGAGAGCTTTCCCTGCCCCTTGCTTTCTCACGCTGGGTGTTTTTATCTCTATCACTGCTAGTCTGAAATCTCAGTTGCAGCTTTGCCAATGTCCCTTACACATGCTTCTATTCCAATAAAGAACTTTATTGAAGATATGTGAGTTTGTGTTCTGTGTACATCACACTTCCTTGCCTAAGGGCTTGTCTAGACAAGAAGATACAGTGCAGATTGATGTGCATGGTCGCAAATTCGCATTAGCTCTCATTTGTCTCCCCAGTCTTTTGGCTAAAAATTATTGTGTATGAAGCTACCCACGTTTGAAGTGCACACACAGCCATACCTGCAAATCAAAATGGTGGCCAAGAGTACAGCATGTTATTACTGTCTGCATGTGTTGCAGCCACTGCACAGTTTTGTTTTTTTGTTTTTTGTTTTTTGGTATTTGTAAATGAAAGGTGAACAAGTGTGACATCCCACTTACAAAAAGCTCTTTGGTCTCTTCTGCATGGCAAAAAAGCACACACTTGATAATGCAAAAATAGAAAATGGTGCTTCCAGCCACTGCCTTGCTGTCAAGCGCCCCCCCCCCCTGCACATCCAACAAATCTGCTCTCCACTTCCAGCCTCACCAAGAATGTGCAGCATCCTGAATTGGATGTCCAGATGTAAGTTAATATGCAAGCCTGCACATTATTTGAAAAACCTTGGGGAAAACAGTGAAGGCTTTTCCCATAGAATAGATGGAGTTTTTGGCTCCCCTCCTTCTGAATACCATGAATCTTGTTCACAGTGTTTGGGGGCAAAAGGTATTCCCCTTGAACTCTATGAGGAGTATTTTCATTGTCTACACAACCCCTAAGAAAACCCTATGCAACTCATGGAGTCACTATAAGTCAACAGGTGACACACACCCAGTTAAAATAATAATCAGTACACAGGGCCTGATCTTTGTGAACCTACCAAAGTTCAACTCTACAGATCTAGAGACCAAAAACGGCATTAAAATTTCAATCAAGAGGTTATTAGCTATTATATTCATTAAAAAAATATAATGCAGGATTGCAGTCCTGCAATCTTATCCACATAGATGATAAATTCTAGGGAGCCCTGGTGGCGCAGTGGTTAAATGCCAGTACTGCAGTCACCACATTGCAAGTTTGATTCTAGAGGGCTCCAAGGCTCACTCAGCCTTCCATCCTTTTGTAGGTCAGTAAATTGAGTACCCAGCTTGTGGGGGCAATTAGCTAACACACATTAGAAACTGCTTAACCCAGTGTAGATGTGTAAATTGCTATTGCTTAAAATAATTTGTAAGCCTCTCTGATAGCCTTGTGGCTGAAGAGCAGGGTATAAATAACTAATATAAATATAAATGAATAAATTCCAACAATACTTAGGCTACAATGGTATTTAGAGTTGCTTGGGAGCAAATTCCATTCAACATCAGACTAGCTTGTACACAAGATGGACAGTTAGATGGATAAAGACTGTGCATTCCTGAATTTGTTGACAGGAAAAACAAAAAGAAAATACTAGAAATGTCAGTCAAGATTCTGAGTAATATACTAACACCTTCTCCATATTGTTTTGCCAGTCCATTAATCAAAAATGAAATGTAGGCATTCTGAGGCTCTGTCTGGGGTGGGGGGGGGGAATGTGATCTAAACCAGATTGCTAGCCATTCTCAGCACTGCAATCTGTCTTAATGATTAACAGCCCCCCCAAACTTCACATGCCCCCTAGTCAAGATAGCAGCCATGAGTGATTTACTCACATTTTAAAATCTGCCACCACCATTTTCTTTAAAAAAAAACAAAAACCATTTACTGTGGTGCACACAAGCAATATTTCATATTTGTTAAAAAAGAAAAGAAAAAAGGAGAGTAAAATATCACCATTTTATCGACTTACTGATCTCTCGCTTAGCCGAAAAGCCAAAATTCCCTGTTTCGAAGCCCTACCCCCATGCTCATATGGCCAGTCAGCTTGCACTGCCTAGTCACAGCAACATGAATGCAACTGTTCTAACTATCGGACATTCACATTCTCTAAGGAGCTTTTTAAAAATTCCAGGAGAAGCACTGAAGGCATCCCAGACAGAGTTTATGGTGGATTCAGCTGCCCCCCTTCTGAATGAGATGCATCAATGTGAATGTCCTTATGTACAGATCACCTTCCATGCACGTTCTATGAGGATTATTTTGACCATGTAGATAAGCCCTGAATATTTTCAAAGGGGCAAAATGGCTATGCTGGCTGATGGCTTCTATAAGTTCCAGTCCACAAAGTAATGTTTCCATACTTTGATTTTCAGCCACCATTATGACATCCTCATAATGTCATCTTGTGGCATTATGTGGATTCCAGAACGATTCAATGAAGCATAAACTGTCCCATTGTCAAAATGCACCTACTCACTCCAGAAAAAAATTGAGAATAATTTCACACCTTCTTTGACATGCTAGCCACCTCTTCCTAGATTCTTGCCAATGGAGCTTTTTCTGAAAGTATTTCTTTGAGCACAGCATTTGCAGATTCCCAAACTATGGCTAAGAAAGAAACTGCTCTGGCTGTGGATAAAAGAATCAGCATATGGATTGAAGACTTTTTAATGTGACACTAAGCCTCGTGAAAACCTGACCAGGTAAGTGCTTCTCACATACCTATGTCTCATATAAAAGCCTGCTTTCAGCAAAGTATATAGCACATTAATGAACACTCCTCAGGAAGGGCCCCCGCTGATGTCCTACAGGCTTCTTGAGCTAAGCCTATTTTTAGTTGAGCTTCAAGTTCCTCTTTCCCTTGGCCCTTCTGCATGTGTCTGCTTCTAATCCGCATGACTGCATTCCTTTCTAGCAAAGTCTCCTGGTGTGTCCAGGTGCCCCATGTGACATAACCTTTTACCTCACAGTACATTGGATGTCACTGACACTGTACATCTTGACTTTCAGCCCACATGTCTGGGTCTCAGTCAGATATATATGTGTGCATAGGTTTTTTTTAAAGGTCTCTATATAAATGGGAGCAACAACAAAAAAAGTCTTGCAATAGCATATTTGTTATCCTGGTGTGCACTTGCACAGCTCTAGAGAATTTGTCTTCTTCAAAGCATATTATAATCCACAGGGAATGTAGTTCCTAAAATAGGGACTATTTTAAGACTCCCAGAAGTTTCTCTGTTGAAAAACTGAGAGCCAGGTTTTTATTGCAGATGGAAACATAACAATTATTCATTCTTGAAACAACCTGTGAATGTAAAGCCAGTGTTATGAAAAAACATCTCCAGAGAATTTGAAATGAAAAATATAGTGTTCATTGTATGTGCATGTTGCTAAAACCATGTTTGACTACCAAAAGGCAGGGGGAAATCACTGAATGCAAGGCAGCTTAAACTTTTTTTGGTTAAATCCTTGCTACTAGAAACAATCCATCAGAAAACATCTCTCCTTGCAGGCTGAAAAGCCCAGTCTAATTAAATGAATCGGAATGTAGAAGAGCCCTGCAGCAGGACTCTAGTTTGGTAATCCACATTATACAGAATTTGAAGCACTATAAATATCATAAAAACTTGTTTCACTAGCTATTAATTTTTTAATTGTATGGATGGCAGGGAGATTAGAATTTACCTTTATTTCTAAAAGAGAGATAATTCTTTTACCTCCATCAGTGCCAAAACATTGCAAGCCATCTGTTCTAGTAATTTGTTTCTAGTAGCCCAAGTATAAATAAATAGCCATTGCCCCCAGCTTGCATATCAGAATGGTTTTATGTTTTTTTTTTAATGGTTATTTAATGAGTTGCCATAAACTCTCAAATTCAGGAGTGCCTTAAATGGTAACCTCAAACAGTTTATTAGTGCAAGAAACTACCGTTGTCCCTTCATATTTGCTGGGGTTTGGTTCCAGGACCCCTTGTAGATGCAAAGTCTGTGAATACTCAAGTCCCATTATATGCAATGGCATAGCAAAATGGTGTCTCTTATATAAGATGGCAAAATCAAGGTTTGCTTTTTGGATTATTATTTTTTAAATAATATTTTCAAGCCATGAATTCTTAAATCCATGGACACGGCGGGACAACTGTATATGAATAATTGATTTACATTTTTTTCTTTCTCTCATAGTCACTTGGGTAGAACTAAGATGATGCTCATAGTCACTTGGGTAGAACTAAGATGATGCCAAATTGTAGACACCTATGGTTGACTTCCATCTTCATTATGTAATCTGCTATCATACAAGGCAGGAAGTATCAGCACTGTGCTGTAAGCTTCTTTTTCAAACCCCATGTTCTACTGCATTGGCAGTTGTTTGCAAGGGCAAACAAATTGACACTTCAATGTAATAACATTTACTAATATAGGACAATGCGTCTATGTCAAGGATGGGCTTGAGGAATTGAATCCCATAATTATAAGCAGTAATGGCAGGGAGGCAGTAGGTTCTATGACTTGTACTAGCAACAACCACAGCTCAATGGATTTTCCTAAAACTTGGCAGTGAAGAAGAGGCTTGTTTGAGAACAGTTTGTGATAATTTCCAGGTAGGAAGGATAAGAAATTGCCTGGTTAAAGAAGCTTAAATTTTGATAGGTCACCTCTAGCTGTTCAACACATTATAGCTGTATTTTCTCCATAGCTTTTGTTGGATTTACAATTTACATCTGATTTCTCAGTTTGTCCATTGTTTTTTTCTGGATAAAGTTGGTTAAGAAGCCTAGAATGTGCTATGTTCTAGTATTACTGTAAGGTGCCTGCACTTTTTAAATTGAAAATGTAGTTTTTCAGTCTACTTTCACTTTCACTTATGAACTCCATAAACTTTATTCTGCACATCCTTAGTTTGTGTTGCCTCCCTAGGGAACTTTATGTAGAAGACACCAGGGAAGGAGGGTGTGAGAAATGGAGTGAATATAGCTGGTTATCATGGGGAATTCAAGGAGGTGACCTAATCTATTCTATCTCCTAAATACCCCCGACCAAAAAAGTGGAAGCAATCTGAAACTGCCATTCCCTTTCAATAAATGTATCAAAAATACAGGATAAATATTACACTTCAGTTTTTTTAATGTCATTTATGCAGTTACACGAAGGACCTTATCAGACACACAAAATAAGGCATCATAACAATGTCACCATTTCATGGTTAAAATGAGCCCCAAACCCACAGTTTTTAATTGATGGCTTAAGCCATTAAATGATCCCTGTGCCACTTTTGTGCCAACATTGCCGGTGTGTGAAACCTCAGGCCATTTAACACTTGTGACTGCAGTGAGAATGGCTGGTCTGGCACGAACACTTCTGTGTGAGATCAGGACATCCTGGTAAGTTTGACTTTTTAAATGACCCTCCCTGGGTTACTTGGGACTTTTAAAATGTGTATGTGTGTGCTGTTAAAAACTTTTTATGCTTTGTTTTTGCTTGTTTTTTCTTAAATTTCCCATGTAAAGAAGTCTCACAGGATTTCGAACAAGGAAGTGACTTCCTCCTTATTGCTGGAGCTGCCTTTGCCAGGAAGGGAAGGGAAGTGTTGGGGGGAGGGCATTCTTTTGCTGGCATAAAAATCTGGTGTTTTTTTTAATGCTGGCAAAAGAACATTTTAAGGGGCTAGTCTGAAAAAGTCCTAAGCTATCTATACATCCTTGTTATTTACACTACATATTGTGATCTACTTACTGTTTTTATTTTTTAAAAAACAACCTATGTTCTTGAGAAAAGACCATAAGAGCACTGGTCTAATTCAAACAGATCCCACATTAGCAAGGTTTGAACCACACAAAAAAAGTATTATGACACCTTTAGAGTCAAGAGTTGTACTTAAGGTGATCAAAGAGGATTGTGGATCTTCCTGCTATAAGGAAATCGCTGTGGCAAAGGACTTTCCCATTTCCAAAGAGCACATATCAGTAACTTAGCTGGATTGTAGAATTCACTGCTAGAAGGAAATCACAGCAGCAAATAATTTACCAATTTCAAAAAAGGAATTAGATATCAAAATTAAATTGTATTACTAACTGCCAGCGAATGACACAGCCTTCACTATTTTGTGACTGTTGGGCCTCAATCATTTTTAGTTCTCCAAAGGAGTCCTAAGAGTAGAAAGTTTGAGAACTCATGGCTTAGACTGTGGTGTTAATAACATCCAAATTGTTCATTCATTTCCCCATCAGGCTAAAAGGCTCAGGCTCCGGCTCATCCCATTATTTCCAAGGTTATGTGGTATGGAACATAATGGGAAGCAGTGATAAAAAGTTAGATATTCCTTTAATCATGTGCTGATTGCCTTTGTCCTATCTCTTTAGGGTCACTACAGATTCCATTTTCACCAAATCATTAAAACAAATGCAAACTCTCTGCATTTTTCCTATCATGACCAAATCTGTTTCCAAATTAATGGAATTAACTATCTAAATCAGGAGAAAATCTGAAATAAGTGTGAGTCACACATCTTTCATGTTTAAGTACAAGTCCTAGAGTGCATGCTGAAATTTTCTGTGCACGACTCAACAAACTGGTTGGATGGCAGGAGAGAAGCATAACATTGCAGACACACTGATTTCAGTAGGGAAGGGAAGGAGTAATTATCCTGCTAAATTAGTGGAGCAATGAACCTGGTTTGCATTTTAGTCTGGACTTTAAATGTACTAGTCAAGGTGCTGAACCTGCTTTGGGGACAAGGATAACTCCTATAAAGTATGGACTCACTCCCTGGAGTGTATTCATCAACTCACCATCATAGGAATCACTAGCTATGACTCTAAATTTGTAGGCCCCAGAAAATATTCTGCCTCTAAATTGATATGCTGAAGAAGAAATGTGAGTTAATAACCTCTCCTTCCTTTATAAAACATTAACAGAAGCTCAGACAGTCTATTCAAAACCCCTGTCTCCACTCCATGCTTTAAAACACTACAGCACATATACATGTTTAAAATAATATTGCCTTCTCAAAATGTTATAAAATTCAACTTAAAAAACCCATGACAGTGTAACATGTTACATTAAGGATTTGACATGTTCACTTGAACTCGAAAATGTCATGAAATAGCAGCTTTTAAGGGTTAAAACACTTCATAGATGAATTACATGAGCAATATACATAAGAGATTGTATGGCATCCTCTCACAAAATTCTATTCCACCCATTCAGCCCCTCACAATGGTATGGGGATGATTTGTCCTAGTTCCAGCCAAGTAAATATCTACATTATCCCACATATATTTGATGGATTAGGGACTAGGGCACTGTCAAAAATTGGAAATGGTTGAAAAGTAGAACCCTGTCTTCTTCTTTTTTACCTTGCAAATGCAAGAGTGGATACTAGGTTGCACTGAGTTGACAGACAGAGAGAAAAACCTGTTTGGTGAGCAGACTGAGAGAGAGAGAGAAAAAACAGTGTGTTAAGTGGACTGAGAGGGGGAAAAAAGCAGTACATGGTTGAAAGAGTGGACCAGGGGTCAAAAGTGTGGTACATGTCTATAATTTAGATCTGTCAAAGTAAAAAAAAACAAGTTTTCAAAAGCAGGGGATGCCTTTAGTAGAATGATCTAGTAGCAAATTCAAAACTAGTAAAGGCATGACTTCCAGTGACATAGAGATCCGTTTGGGTGCTATCTAACATGGTTGTGGGAGAAGCACCTCTCAAACTGAGATATTTGGCCATTCAGAGACAATAAATTGGCCAAAATATTTCCTTTGGTAAAAGGAAATTAAATCGGACTCGTGGTGCCCAGTCCCCTGTCGAGGCTTCACAAACAGCCTGGGGTGTTGACATGGGGAGTTTATGAAGATGGGAAGACAGGAGGCAAACATGGAGTATTCTTAACCTAGTTTTGAGCACTGGTCAGGTGTTGGCATTACAGTCACCTTCATCTTTTTAAAATTTGAGATGTTTACTAACAACTGATTACAAAAGATCCAGTGACCTGAAACAGCTACAATTCCACATTAAAATATGCAAACAATCACCAAAGAAAGAAGGAAGTTATTAAAGTTGAGTACTTACTGAAACAAGAGAAGCAGAGTGAGAAGTGAGGGGAATTGCCTTGACAGAAGGCAAAACTGAGAAAGGCACATGAAGCTGGCAGATAAATCAGTTCAATCTAGTCAGTCAAAGTCAAAACAAAGTCCTATTAGAATGGTTGAAAAGTTAAGTGGAGAGGATTCAAAGTCAAACTCTGACAACAGCATAGGTGTGGGTGGGTTGAAACATCAGTTATCTTTTTTGAGAGCCTGGGCGCCTGCTAGGCCTCAGGTTGCAACAGTTTGTGAGGTGTACCACCTCTGAGAGTTCTAGGTGTTACCCAAGGATTCTAGTTTCGCAAAGGCTATGTCAGTAAAAAATAGATTGTGATTTGAATTATGTTCCCAGAGGTGGACTGTGGGTCAATCAGTCAACTTAGACCAACCTAGCAAAGGAAGAGAGAATCATCATCAGAAGGATGCCAACAAAAGGATAAATAGAACAGTTCCATTAATAATTGTGATCTTCATTGATGGAGCACCAGTTCCATGCAACTATTTCATAGAACTATTCATACTCTGCCATGGAATAATAGATCTTCATGGTTGGTATCTGATGCTGTGATCAATTCCAGCTTTACAGTTATATTGGACCTGAATGACTCAATGGCATAATGATGGATAGAAATTTTAGATTTTTTTTCCTGTTCATTGGAATAAACACATGGGTACATGCAACTGAAGTTACTATCTCAGATGATAACTATTTAACTGTATGTGAGCATGATCTGGTTCTGACATTTATCAGCCAATTGATTGTCAGGGTTTATTCAACAGATAGATGTCCCTCCCTCAGTCCCTCACCATTTCATGTTTTAACCCCAAAGCTGCACACTCATCAAAAAAAGGATAATAACGTCCAGACAGGAGTATGCTGTTCTTTGGTCAAGGTTATACAGAAGCTGTACTTCCCTGCTAAAATTTCCAAAGAAGCTACAGGTTCATTTGTAGGACAATATAGGTGTGAACTGAGAATCAGCATCATCCACACAGAATAAAAGTTGGGGGGAAAATTCCCACATTCACTGGTCCTGGTTTTTTGTTTGTTTAGTTTGATTTTTTTTAAAAAAGAAACATCTCTGCCTTACTATACTCCTAGACAAATACCCCTATAACTTTATATTGAACACAATGATTTAGTTTCTCTTTAAAAATCTATGAAACAGATTATTTTCAAAATGGGCTTTGATATTTTTCATTACTAACACTAATATCAATCACAGTGGTGCTAGAAAACAGTTGTACTACTCCATTCCTACTGTTTGAGGAGATTCCCATCTCACTCTGTTTAATCAATTTTCCAGCAATACAGCAGTCTCACATACTTCAAAAGTCAATATAGATGCATACCAGATAGGCAATGTTTGCTGGTCCTAGGGTCTCCGTCCTCTCTGTGGGCCTGAAAGACCAAGCAAAGTATGTGTATGTGGTCAGTAAGTTGTAAACAAACGCAACTTCTGACTTTACAGTGGAAGGTCAGTATGGACCCCCAATCTCTGACAGCTGCCCACCCCTTAGTAAAGCATCGAATTAACCTCTACTTTCCTGGACCTTGAGCTATCATGAGGCAGGTTTAATTCTGGCCTTAAACTGTATAGGGTGATTTCTTTTGGTTTTGTATTGGATAATAATTTGAATTAATTGCTGAATTACACTGTTCTGTGATTACTTTGAAAGAAGTTCAGAAGCTACATTTTAGGCAGATTCCAGCCTCTGTTTCAGCCTCTGTTTCTTTTGAATGGAATAAACTTAAGATAGCTTTGACAGTCAAAGGGATCACTTACAGTGGCAGCAATTTGGTTAGGAACATGCATATGTGTCCTATTTTGGGCACTGCGGGGGGTTGTAGACGTTTACCTCAGTTAATAACATAGATGTGTTCCTGGGCTTTAGTTCTTTAGCAGAAACTTTAGCACCAGAGGTAGAAATAACATGGAAAAAATAGGGATATTTTCCTACACCACAAAAAAGAAAAGCAGTTCAATGTAGAGAAGATTTTCAGGCGCCTCTTTCAGCGTCTTGCCGCGCAAGCAGCCTCCGGAGCAGTAACGAGGCTGCCGCGTGGCAAAGGGTCCATTTTGGACGACACTGTTTCTCTCTCGGTGTCGTCCGTGAGTGTTGTGGCTAGCATTAGAGGCAGCCGCACGGTTTTTCACTCATGGAAGTTGTCCATGAGTAAAAAACAGCATGGCCGCCTCCAATGCTAGCCACAACACTCATGGACGACGCCGAGAGAGAAACGGCGTCGTCCAAAATGGACCCTTTGCCACATGGCAGCCTCGTTACTGTTCTGGAGGCTGCTTGCATGGCAAGATGCTGAAAGAGGTGTCTGAAAATCTCCAGAATCTTAGAATCATAGAATTGTAGAGTTGGAAGAGATCACAAGGGCCATCCAGTCCAACACCCTGCCATGCAGGAAATTACGATCAAAGCATCCCTGACAGATGGCCATCCAGCCTCTGTTTAAAGACCTCTAAAGAAGGAGACCCCCCCCACGCTCTGAGGGAATGTGTTCCACTGTTGAACACCTCTTACTGTCAGAAAGCTCCTCCTAATGTTGAGGTGGAATCTCTGTTCCTGGAGCTTGCATCCATTGTTCCGTGTTCTAGTCTCTGGAGCAGCAGAAAACAAGCTTGCTCCATCCTCAATGTGACAACCCTTCAAATACTTAAACAGTGCTATCATATCACCCCTTAACCGTCTTTTTCCCAGGCTAAACATATCCAACTCCCTAAGTCTTTCCTCATAAGGCATGGTTTCCAGACCTTTCACCACTTGAGTCGCCCTCCTCTGGACACGCTCCAGTTTTTCAATGTCCTTTTTGAATTGTGCTTCCCAGAACTGGACACAGTATTCTAGGCAAGGCCTGACCAAGTCAGAATAGAGTGGCACTATTACTTCCCTTGATCTAGACACTATACTTCTATTGATGCAGCCCAAAATCACATTGGCCTGTTTAGCTGCTGCATCACACTGTTGACCCATGTTCAACTTGTGGTCTAATAGGACTCCTAGATCCCTTTCGCATGTAGTCTCATTCAACCAGGTCTCCCCCATCCTATAACTATGCATTTTGTTTTTATAATAATAATAATAATAATAATAATAATAATAATAATTCTATCCTGCCCCTGTGCAATGCAATCAGGATGGCTTACAATATAAAAACTCCATAGTCACAGTACCCTAGCCCACCCACCCCTTAAAATAATATTAAATTATAAAAGATTAAAAACATACAGTAATTAAAAATATATAAATTAGAAAGAAAAAAAATAAAACATACAATAGTTAAAAAAAAATCTGTTTGCAGCTCAGAAAGGACAGCCGAGTCTTGGGCCAGGATATTTGTTCAGGAAAGGCCTGCCGGAAAAGATCCATCTTGACAGCTTTTTTAAAGCTGTCTAAGGTGGTAATAAGATGGATCTCATCCGGCAGGCCATTCCATAATCTGGGAGCGGCAGCAGAGTAGGCCCTCTGGGAGGTCACCGACAGCCTTGTTTTCATAGGCTGTAACAGATTCCTCCCAGAGGACCGAAGTGCGCTGGGTGCAGTACCTTACATTTCTCCATATTGAATTTCATTTTTTAGCTTTTGCCCAGCTCTCCAGTCTATTCAGGCCATGTTTTAACATACTTTTTATACAAATCTAACATTATGCACATGTGAAATGCAGCAGCTAGGTCAGGTAAGGCTTGCATAAATAACCAAGGAGGAGGTGGAGGAGGAGGAGGAGGAGAAGGAGGAGAATCTTGTAGAGACCAATTGAAAGTTTCTTCAGAAATGCATCCCAAGATTTTTTTTTCCTTTCAGCATCCTCCACTTTTATTTTGATTTTCATTTTGGTGGCAAAATGTACAGATCTATGCTTTTTCAACATGATTACTGTCAGGAAATTCTTCCTAATGTTTAGGTGGAAACTCTTTTACTGTAGTTTGATCCCATTGCTCCATGTCCTAGTCTCTGGAGCAACAGAAAACAAGCCTGCTTCATCTTCAATATGACATCCCTTCAAATATTTAGACATGGAAATCATGTCACCTTTCAACCTTTTCTTCTCCAGACTAAACATGCCCAGTTCCCTAAACCACTCCTCATAGGGCATGGCTTCCAGACCTCCCACCATCCCGGTCATAGAATCATAGCTGCTCTTCAGAGTATTAGGGAGCATGAAGTTTTTATGGATATAGTAGAACAGGCTGCCCTGGATAAGGAACACACAGGGGAAGATTCTGAGGAGGAAACCAGTTCCTGAACACAGGAGGTAAACATTTGGAGGAATATGACACATAGAAGAAGTAGAAGGCCTAGGGGGTCATTCTTTGAGTTTGGAGCTACAGAGTTGATTTGAATCTCTTCCTTGTCCGAGATGATGAGGAACAAGAGCAACAGTTCCAGTCCACAGAGAATGTACAGGTGACTTTGCAAAATTCAGTACATGAAATGGCCCCTGCCAATCCCCAAAGCAGATGTGTGGTGGTTCCCACTGCTGAAGGGAACAAAAACAGTGGCTTGCAGGCCTGACAAGATGTCTCAAGTGGTGTGCTGTCTCCCTGGGGCAAAAATCTGTGATGTAACAGACAGGTTCACTTGTAAAGCCTAGTGACTGTTACCCCTTCCTTTTGATCCGTTTGGGAACCAATGACACTGCAAGGCATAGCCTTCATGATAGCACAAGGGATTACAAGGCTCTGGGTAGGAAGGTGAAGAACCTTGATGCACATGTTGTCATTTAATTTCTCCTCCCAGTTGAAGGGCAGTGCCCAGGACGGGAGAGAAAAACATTGGAGGTGAACCATTGGCTCTGCAAATGGTGTTGCCAGGAACAATTTGGCTTCTTGGACCATGGTCTGCAGTTTCATGAAGCTAGACTTCTGGCAAGGAATGCCTCACAGCAGTTGGCACGAATGTTTTTACTAAAAGGTTCAAAAATCTGATCAAAAGGACTATAAGCTGAGTTATGTTGGGGAGAAGAGACAGTATTTTGAGGGCTGGAGTTTATCAAGTGCTGGAGACAATAGCCCACCTGTTTTAGAGAGAACTGGAAAAATAGTATAAGAACCCAACAGTGGGAGGAAAAAAAACTTAAATAAGCAGCTAGTGGGGATGGCTCATGGTCTTATAGATGTCTCTACACTAATGCACAGAGCATGGGAAATAAACAAGATGAACTTGTACTCTTAACACAGCAAAGCAAATATGATTTAACTAGCTGTACCCAGCATAATATACGCTGTTAAAAAACTCCCCCCAAAATGCCCAGTAGACCTCACAACAACCCTGTAAGGTAGGACAGTAGATTTTTAAATTCTTCCTCTCCCTTTTCAGTACTGAGGATGACTCGATCTGTTGCTTTGCCACCACAACCACCAGTTAACTGCCTGGGTCCCCTCGTAGGCAACCCACTGCTGCTGCCACCAGTTGACTGCCTGGTCCTGTTGCAGGTGGCCCATCGCTGCTGCCAGTTGACTATCTGGGTCAACTGGGCAGGAATCTGGGCCACAGACTAAGTGGCAGGAGTGGATTGTGAGGTGGAGAGGGAATTTGCATATGGGTGATGATTCGTGGGGTGTGTTTCCTGAGCAGCCAATTAGCACACTGGGAAAGGCAACATACCCAAGAGAATTATATATATAGATAGGCATCACTGAAACCTGGTGGGATGGGTCTCATGATTGGAATGTAGTAAAAAAGGGATATAACCTTTTTCAGAGAAGGAGACCAAACAGGAAAGAAGTAGCATTATATGTCAATGATGTTTACACCTGTGAAGAGAGATCTATGACTTAAATCATGAAAACCAGGTTGAGATCATCTGGGTAAAAGTTAAGGGGGAGAGAAACAGCATGGATGTAATTGTGGGCTCCATTACATACCCTCAAGCCAGACTGAGGACATGGATGATGCCTTCCTAGAATAGTTGATCACAAATTCAGAAATGAGAGATGTAGTAGTTATGGGAGATTTCAAGTATCCTGATATTTGTTAGAGTCAATCTCTGCCAAGACTATAAGGTCTAACAAATTCCTCACATGCCTTGCAGACAATTTCATTGTCCAGAAAGTTGAAGAGACAACAAGGGGATCAACTATTTTAGATCTGAACCTAACCAAAAGCGATGATCTGGTTAATGTGGTCGAAGTGGCAGGAACCTTATGTGGGAATGACCATGTTCTCCTGGAGTTTGTGATTTAGCAGAAAGGGGAAGCGGGACATAGTCAGACTAGGAACTCTAGACTAGGAATGCTGATTTCAGAGCCTCCTTGATTCCTATCTTTGGAGAAAGGTGGGATATAAATCCAACAAATAAAGAAATAAACTTAGAGAAATACTGGGTGTGATCCCATGGTCAGGAGTACTAAAAGAGAAGCGGGTTCATGATGGATGGGAGTTTCTTAAAAGTAATATATTGCACGCACAACTTTAAATACTTCCAGTGAGGAGGAAAAATGGGCGGTATCTAAAGAAACCAGGATGGATGTCTAAAGAACTTTCAACCGAGCTAAGATTTAAGAGGGGCATTATAAATAATAGGAAAAGGGGGAAATCCCCAAAGAAGGATTCAAACAAATAGCCAGCACATGTAGGGAGAAAGTTAGAAGAGCAAAAGTGCAGAACAAGCTCATGATTCCTAGAGAGGTTAGAAAAAATAAAAAGGGCATTTTTGGTTATGTCTATAGCAAAGCAAAATGATAGGGCCACTGTGTGGAGAAGATAGTAATATGCTAACAGGGGACAGAGAAAAGGCAGACCTACTCAACACCTTCTTTGCCTCATTCTTCTCCCAGAAGGAAAATAGTGTCCAACCCAGGGAAAATGGACCAGAAAATGCAGTAGGGCAAATACAGCAAAGAATAGGTAAAGAAGTAGTACAGGAATACCTGGCTACTCTAAAGGAATTCAAGTCTCCAGGGCCAGATAAACTACATCCAAGGTTATTAAAAGAACTGGCAGACGTAATCTCAGAACCACTGGCAATAATGTTTGAGAATTCCCGGAGAACAGAAGAAGTTCCAGAAGACTGGAGGAGGACAAATGTTGTTCCCATCTTCAAAAAGGAACGGGGGAGGACCTAAACAATTGCTATCCAGTCAGCCTGACACCAATACTAGGAAAAATTCCAGAGCAGATCATTAAACAGTCAGTCTATAAGCACAAAGAAAGAGATGCCATGATCACTAAAAGTCAACATGGGTTACTCAAAAACAGGTCATGCCAGACTAATTCTCTCTCTCTCTCTCTCTCTCTTTCTCTCTCTCTCTCTCTCTCTCTAGACTAACAAGATCGGTAGATTAAGGGAATCCTGAAAATGTAGCATATCTTGATTTCAGTAAGGCCTTTCACAAAGTTCCCCATGATATTCTTGCAATTAAGCCAGTGGGCTAGACACTGCTATTGTTAGGTGGACTTGTAATTGGTTGACCGACCAAACCCAAAGGGTGCTCACCAATGGATCCTTTTCATCCTGGATAGAAGTGACTACTGGGGATCCATGGGGTTCTGTCCTGGGCCCAGTGCTATTCAATATCTTTATCAATGACTTGGATGATAGAATAGATGGTATGCTTATCAAATTTGACAACAAATCAGGAGGAATAGCAAATACCCTAGAGGACAGGATCAGAATTCAAAATGACCTTCGCAGATTAGAGAGCTGGGCCGAAACTAACAAAATTAATTTCAACAGGGAGAAATGTAAGGTACTACATTTAACCAAAAAAAAAAAAAACCACACAAACAAACAAAAAATGAAATGCAGAGATATAGGATGGGTGACACCAGGTTTAACAAAAGTACATGTGAATGGGATCTAGGGATCACAAGCTGAATTTGAGTGAACAGTGTAATGTGGCAGCTAAAAAAGCCAGTGTGATTCTGGGCTGCATCAATAGTATATAGTGTCTAGATTGAGGGATGTAATAGTACTACTTTATTCTGCTTTGGTCATACCTAGCCTGGAATACGGTTTTCAGTTCTGGGCACCACAATTTAAGAAGGATATTGACAAGCTGGAACATTTCCAGAGGAGGGTGACCAAAATGGTGAAAGATTTAGATAGTGTGTAACAAATGGGGATCCCACCCTGTGCTGAAGGGCCCATTCCATGAATGTTCTGAATGCCTCAAAGGCTACACTGCTGATAGAGCAACCCATGGGCAGGGCCATGTCATACTACCTCTTGTCCTAAATTTGAAGCCCAGTAGGCAATGGTCATCTGGGTGGACTGGAAGCAATCTGAATGCAGATTGTATGTCACGCTTAGCCATGAGGGCCCCTTGCCTGCACGTTTGGAGGAGCCGTACCACAGGATCCAACAATGCGTATCTAACCGTGCAAAGCCCCAGCGGGATAGCATCATTGACCGATGACCCTTTAGGGTATGATAGGTGGTGAATGAGGTGGTATTCTCTTGCGGTTTTCTTGGGCACCACCCCCAGTGGTGATATGCATAGGTTTGGCATGAGAAGCTTGTCAAATTAGCCTGCAATGTGACCCGCATCCCTTTCCTTATCTATTTTATGTGCAAGCACCTCGGGCAACTGCACTGCAGATTTCAAATTGCCCGAGATGGATGCCTCTCTGGGACCCTCAAATGGAATGTGATAACCATGTTCAAAGCCATCGGCTATGTAGGCCATGGCCTCCCTGTTGGGGTAGGCTGCCAGAAGAGGTTGCATGACATCCAGCTTCAATGGCCTGAAGGCCATGCGACCCCCTGCCGCAGTCCCACATCCTACCTCACTTTGTGGTGTTGGTGCTGGCGCTGCTGCCGGACCCTGCTTCCTTCCTGGCACCAGATGAGGCAGGGTGACCATTCCAAAAGGACTGCTCTCCCCCAACCTGCCGAGAGCAATGCACTTTTGGGTGACTGCCCCCAGAACTGTCACACACGTGGTTGAACCGGCATCTGTACCTGGTGCACTTACCTCCATTATACTCCCAACAGACCAGTTTTCTCCCCTCCTTCTTCTTGGGAGCCTTGGAGGCCTCCCCTTTCTCTCTCCTGCTGGTCCCCGTGGCCAACAACCAAGTAGGGTAATTGATGGTTTCCCACCTGTGCATGGGTGACCGGTACACTTTTTTTCTGCATTCCACATCATAAAGAATGGTGTTTGCATCCCAGCCTGCACTCCTACTGTCAATACTTGCCGAAGGTGGCTGATCAAGTGCCAAGCTCATTCTGGAAAAAAACCAAAGCCACTACCCCCATGAAAATTGTGTACCCACTCAGCCAGTTGGCAAAGTTGTGCTCCACCGCTTCTGAGCTGGCCTCTTTGTTCTCCTTCTTGTTCCCCTTGTGGACCCTTGCTTCCTCCCCCAGAGGTGGAGCAAGCAAGAAGATATCCACGTAATACCCTTGTAGGATCTTGGAGCGGACCTTCCAGTCCAGGTGGCCTCCCGGTGGGTCTTCCTTGGACTTGGCTTCCCTAAGCTCTTCCCCCGGGGAGTTCTTACCTCCATCCCTCTTCTCCAGCTCCACTTTCACCCTGCCTTTTCACAACCTGAGAGCCCATCCCAGAAAACCTGGCTTGAAAGTCCCTTTTTCCCAGTACCTGAATTTGCTGTAGTCCTCATCCGAAGACTCACCTGAGGAGGACCCAGAACCTGACCTTGACCCATTCTGCTGATGAGACCTCTGGCACTTTTGACTGGGGCTCTGCCCCCTCTTTGATCCACTATGCTGCCGAGATGAGGAGTTGCGTGAATCCGAGCACCTGGAATCTTGAGTCGCTCCTGTCTCTGAATCTGGATCACCACGACTGCCCGCTGCCATTCGCTGTGCCCATGCTGGATCATGTGTTTGGCTCATCCCTTTCAGCTACTGCTGTGATGTTGGGCAGGGCCTGGTTCCTCGCCTGCCCCAGGGGATAAATTTTGTCTACCCCCTGCGTCAGGATGGACAAAGTGCCCATGATGTCAGCTATGGTAGGTGCCGGTGAACCAAAAACCTCAATGGGGGGTCTGGGGTCTGGCACCAGCTCTGGGTTGGTGCTGGGCCTCGGTCCCTACTCTGGCTGTCCGGTCCCCACCCCATCTGGCATTGGCTCAGTGTCAGATTGAGGCTGTGTCTGTGAGAGGAAGTTTCTTAGTGGCCTTCTTAGGCACCATGCTTGCCACCCCCCGGCCCACTTCCCTTACTGAGGGACTGCCCGCTTCCCTGGCCTGGACCGCTGTCCAGGGTTGGTATCCTAGTGGAGGCTCCATAAACCCACCTCCTGAATGGTGCCCCCCATTGGCCGCCATCAAGGGGTCCCTTGCGCTGGGGATTTGTGTGCTGTTGTTGTTTTGCTTGCTTGCTTGCTTGCTTGCTTGCTTGCAACTAATCACCCCCCCAATACTTTATCACATACTGGCCTCTGACCCGTACCCAAACCCTGCTGAAAGAAAGGAGGGGGAGAGAGGGGAGAGGTCCAAGTCATCGACCCCCTGCCCCTGTTCTACCCTAGCCCACCTCCCTTAGCCTGCTGCAGCAGATTGCTGGCCTACACTGGGAGGGAGCATAGGAGGGCCTCCCCTGCCGCCAAGCTGCATCCCTGGTGGCCTTGCTGCTGCCATGTGGCTGCTGGCTGGCTGCTTCCCCACCGTCACAGCCCAGTTGCTGCCACAGCCTTTGTACCACCCCTGCCAGGTGGCACAGCTGCTTCCTTGCTGCCAACACAGTCGTCTGCTGCCACTGCAGCCTCCTCACTGTGGCAAGGACTGGTTGGTGGCCAGAGGGAAGTCTGCGGCTATCTGCTGCTGCTCACAGCCACCCACCTTCCACCACCCGCTAGCCACCATGGCCTCCCAGCTGCCAAGGAGGGATTAGTCAGCCCCTCCCCACCACCACCATGGCCTGCTCACCTCTGCCGTGACCTTCTCACTGCAACCATCACCTGCTGGCCACCGCCACAGCTTGTTTTTTGCCAACACAGCTGCTCTCTGCTGCTGTGACCATATCAAGGGAGGCGGCAAGGGATGACAGTGAGTGGCCAGAGGGCCGAGCCACTGCAGATCCCTTTGTGCTGAAGGGTCGGGGGAAGCACCCATCTGCTTCTTCGCACTTCATTCTGCTCCGCTGGCTGGCCAGCCTCCTCTATGGCTCACTGTGAGCCAACTGAGGAGGGGCTGTGAAGGAGCCACCTATTTAACAGCTCTGTTACATGCCCCCTGACGTCATCCGGCTGTGCCAGAAGCACGGCTGGATGACTCGCCTTTTTGGTTAGCAGAATCCAATCAGGGTCGTGCAGACCCACCCCAAATGGCACCTGCTTCCCCCGCCATCTCCCACTGCAGAACATGCTGGGAAGAGGCCACAGCAACTGACCATGTGATTGCCGACAAAGGGGGGCGCTCTTCAGAGGCTCACACCAGGGTCACCAGCTGGGCTGCAAATAGGCCTGCTGGCAAGCGGCGAACCCCCTTCTGCTTATCCAGTAATACAGTACTATGGGACCACACATATTTATTTATTTGCATACATGAGCAAATAGGGAAAAAAAGCTAAACAAAATACTGGAGCAGGCCCAGCCACATGGTAGAAATAGTACAACTTATATGACACGTGATCAGCATAGATCTGCCCTTTTACTCTGATGCAACTAACAGTGTGGTGGGATACTCTGATCTACAATTGGAGAACTCTGGTGAGTGTGGCATTTATGGGGCCACTGTGGATTGAAGAAACCCACTGTGGCTACAAGGTAGTTGCTGGGTTTCCTGCCCATGTAGTCAAGCCCATAGATTTTTGAAGTTATGTGTATATGTCTATATTAATCAAGTGGCAGTATAAAAGTTGATCTCTAAGTTTGGTGCTGCTTCCCTTTCTCCTTGAGTTGGTCTTGTTTCTGTTGGTTCAGAGCTATGACCCCAGTGCAGAAATGTTAGTTTTTGAAGCTACAACTCCCACATTTCCCAACTGTACGTAATCAGAGATTCAGAGAACCACCCTTCCCAAAGCCGCAATGGGGAGCCCTATAAGACAAAACCCTGCCTAGCCAGTGACCCATCCATACCCCCCAAAAGCCACAATCGGAACCCTGCTTGCGGCTTTGTGAAGGGTGAGTGGGGGCTGGAAAGCCCCACCAACCACCAACCACCTGCCCTTCATGAAGCCCCCATTGGGGTCCCAATCACAGCTTTAGGAAGGGCAGGTTGGTGCTGGAAAGCTCCCCCAGGCACCACCCACCCGCCCTTCATGGAGCTGCAATCGGGGTCCCGATTGAGGCTTCAGGAACGGTGGGTAGGGGCTGGAGAGCCCCCCTCTAGCCACCACCCACCCACCCTTCATGAAGCCATGATTGGGATCCTGATGGCTTCTTTGGGAAAGGCGGGTGGGGGCTGGAAAGACCCCCCCCAGCCACCAGCCACCTGCCCTTCACAAAACCACAATCAGGGTCCCGATGGCTGCTTCAGGAAGAGCATGTGGGGGCTTGAAATCCTCCCCCCTCCAGCCACCACTCATCCACCCTTCACAAAGCCTTCACGGGGTCCCGATCATGGCTTCATGAGGGGTGGATGGGTGGTGGCTGGAAGTGGGGAGACTGGAGGGGGAGTTTGGAATATACTTGCCATATAAGAGAAGGATGGGTCATCTTATACGGCAAGTATATCCCAAACTCTATATTTTAACTTAAAAATTGGGGGGAGTCGTCTTTTACACCCAGTCATCTTATACGCCGGGATATACGGTATTCCTCTATCAAAGCCAGACCAGTGTATGCATGGCTAATTATATCAGTGAGAAGCATTGTAGCTTACTTTTCTCCCTCAGGTCATGGTTTTCTGTGTTTTGTTTTTCTTTTACATGTTTGTAAAAGTTTGATAGGAGACATGTATGCTTTTATGGATCAATAAGACTTTTCAAGGTTATACCAAGGTTACGCCTTGCAGAGTTAATTTTGTGATGTATAGTAAGTAGTATACAGATGATTGATTTTATGAGCTGCTCTTCTGTGATTGTAGCTCATAGAACTGGGGAGGAAGGGCTAGAACTGGCCCAAGGACAAAGACACAAGCTGGTCCTCTGTGATTTCATGCACTTCCAAACCCAAGCTAGGAACATAACCAGGATATTTTTGCGGAAGCACAATAAATTGTTTGAATAGCTACAGGTAAACTATCAAATTCCATGTAATTAAGGAAGGTTAATGAGACACTTAATGAAATAAGTGAAGTTTTTAAAAAGTTCTTTCAATAATTAGATATTTGCTTCCCATTTGTGCCTCTGGCCACATTTTACTCAGGGTAAGGGTGCATCTGTACTGTAGAAATAATTCATTTTGACACCACTTTAATTGCCATTGTTCCATCCTGGAGAATCCTGGGATGTGTAGGGGTGTTTTTTTTTTTCATTTTGACTTTTTTCTCTCAATATTTTTATTATAGTATAAACAAACACATCCAGTATTACATCTTCATCTTATTGCATACTTTATCACTTGCTTTTCTATACGACACCAGATAAAACCTGACTTCCTTTGTGTGCCTACTCAATGAGTTTTTTACTCCCTTTGAGCGTATTTTATCTTCATATTTCCTAGTATTATTTACTCTTCCTTGTATTTTGTTGCTAGTATGTTTCTCTAACCGTAGACCATCTATATAGTAAGATGCTCTCTCTTAGCTCACTCTCCTTTCCTGCTTTTCTGACCCTTATCTTATTATATCTCAATTGTTGTGTTCCATCTTTTTTTACAGAATTGTGTTATCGGACTCCATTCTTCCTCAATTTCTTCTTTTGTTGATTTTTTTGTTTAGTATGTGTGTTAAAATATTGTTATCTTTCATCTCCAGGATTTTAAATATCCAATCTTCTACCTGCGGTTGTCCTTTTGTTTTCCACTTTGCCGTTAGGGTAATTCTCGCAGCAGTGCACAGGTATAATATTAGTCTCCAGTATTTTTTTTTCATCATGTTGTTTTAAAATTGACATAATATTTAACAAATATATTTTTGGGTTGAAAGAAAATTGAATGCTGTATATTCTTTGTATTATGTTATGGATTTTTAACCAGTATTTTTTGATGATCGGCCAATACCACCACATGTGCATTTGGGAACCGACCTCTTTCTCGCATTTCCAACAGTCTTTATTTTTAGTTCCATAGATTTTATTCAACTTTAATGGTGTCAAATACCATCTATTGCTGATCTTTAGATGATTTTCTTTGAATACCTGAAATGGTGAAAACGACTTTGTCTTTTTCCAAGCATTTTCCCATTCCTCCATTGTTATTGTTTCCCCAATGTCTCTAGCCCATCTAACCATTACATCTCTGACCACTTCAGTTTCCAGTTCTCTGGTTATGAATGTTTTATAAAATTAACTATTTTCTTCTCATTGTTATCATTCCAAATTATTTTATCTAGTTCTGTTTCATCATGGAAGAAGCCCATCTCTTTGTTGCCCTGTTTAAATCTGTTTTTAAGTTGTTGATATGAAAACCAGCTCAACCCCCATCCCTCATTGTTCAATATTCCTTGGGATTTAATAGTGTAGGTACCTGATGGGTCTCTTGTGCCCAAATCCTTGTATGTAATCCACTTTCCCATTCTTTCCCATCTTCCAAAAAAAGCTTCCTGTGGGGAAATCCAGCTCGGTAGTTTTAAGTAATATTGTTCTTTGATTTTATTCCAATTTTTTATTAGTGGTTTCCTAATCCTATGGTCATTGAAGCCTTTATATATTGTCCCCTTATTATACCCTATGTACGTGTGCCAACCCCATCTTAAGTCAGCTCCTTCCAGGGTTAGTAATCTTGTGTCTTTTAGTTTAATCCATTCACTAACCCACAAGAGGGAGCAGGCTTTATAGTAAGTTTTTAAGTTTGGAAGAGCAACTCCACCTCTTTCCGTTTGTTCAACTAGTGTCAGCCATTTTATTCTTGGTCTTCTGTTGTTCCAAATAAAATCCGTTAAGTCTTTTTTTCCAAATTTTAAAGGGGTTTTCGTTTGTCAAGACTGGAAGATTTTGAAAAAGGAAAAGAAGTTTAGGTAATACTGACATTTTAATTGTTGCTATTCTTCCAAGTAGCGATAAATTTAGTTTTTTCCACTGTTCCAAATCCTGTTTTATTAAGACCCACATTTTTTTTTGTAATTATTGTCATACAGATCCATATTTCTGTTTGAAAGCCATATTCCCAAGTATTTTACGTTTTTTTCAATTTTGCATTCCGATCTTCTTAGTTCTTCTGCCTCCTTCTTCCCCTACAAAGAAGGGATGTGTAGTTTTGTGGGGCACCAGAACTCTTTAACAGAAAAGGCTAAAAACCTTGTAAATCTACAAATCCATAGGATGGAGCTACAGAACTTATATTATCATCAAACTGCATGATATCTACAGTGTAGATTTACCCTTACTCTGTATAAGGGTATAATGTGGCCAGAGGCACAAATGGGAAGAAATATATTGTTGAAAGAACTTTTTAAAAACTTCACTTATTTCTTTATAACATGCAAAAACAAAGAATTTCAAACCTTCTTTCTCCACATGGTAAGATTAATTTTTCACATTTTATACCTTTTTTGCATAGAAAACTGACCTTTCTTCTGAATGTTTTTTTCTGTGAAAGACATTGTTGTGCAAAACTGTTGTCATCCAGATGTTTGTCAAAATATGTAAATTGCCAGTATGAAGTGGTTTACCTTTGTAGAAAGCATGTAGTTGCTTTCTTTTGCATGGTCTTCTGTGGAGGGTCTAGGGTCCACACTTGCACCATTTCCAGCCCCTGGATCCTCAGATGGTCACTTCCACTTCTAAAAAATATGGAGGATTTCACTGGGATCTTAGTGGAGTGCACAATTCCCATCCCTGTTCTACATATTTGATAATTTGCTTTTCATGGAATCATAGAGTTGGAAGAGACCACAAAGGCCATCCAGTCCAACCCCCAGCCATGCAGGAATATACAATCAAATCATTCCTGACAGATGGCCATCCTGCCTCTGTTTAAAAACCACTGAACAAGGAGACTCCACCACACTCTGAGGCAGTGTATTCCACTTCCAAACAGCTCTTACTGTCAGGAAGTGCTCCCTAATGTTTAGGTGGAATCTCTTTTCCTGTAGTTTGAACCTATTGCTCTGTGCCTAGTCTCTGGAGGAGCAAAAATAAAATAAAATAAAATAAAATAAAATAAAATAAAATATTGCTCCATCCTCAGTATGACATCCCTTCAAATATTTAAACATGGCTATCGTGTCACCTCTTAACCTTCTCTTCTGCAGCCTAAACATACCCAGCTCCCTAAGCTGCTCCTCATAGGGCATGGCTTCCAGACCTCCCACCATCCTGGTTGTTCTCTTCTAGATGCATTCCAGCTTCTCAATATCCTTCTTGAATTACGGTGCCCAGAACTGGACACAGTACTCCAGGTGAGGTCTGACCAAAGCAGAATAGAGTGGCACTATTACTTCCCTTGATCTAGACACTATACTCCTATTAATGCAGCCTAGAATTGCATCGGCATTTTTAGCTGGTGCATCACACAGTTGACCAATGTTCAGCTTGTGGTCCACTAAGACTCCTTTTTTTTCCCTATTTCACCTTATTTTTCAAGAAATTCCAGTACCCACCTGAAGTCAGATATAACTGTGTTGAACTTTTGTGGCAATGTCAATCTTCCATGTAAATTAAATTTGAAATCTCTGCAGTTTCTGTTTCCAAATAGTTGAATGACCATTCAATCTTTGGCTAGGCTCTGGTGTCACTTACGATTAAATCCTACCTTCCATGCTTTCCCATTACCAACTCTTCTAGAGAAGAATTTACAGGATGTCTAAAATTGCTGATTCCCATGTCATGGCCAGACCAATGTATGCATTGCTAATTAGTGCCAAACATTACCACAAAGTAGTAATTACTTTTGGGGCATTGGTAGTAAAGATTTCACCTACTGTTCCTGTCCCTAGTCTCTGGGCTTGGGGAGGGTGGTCTTTCCCATCTCTGGTGTGAGCGGAAATTGGGTCAGGGACCATGTTTCTGATTGTCACCCTAGGGATTGCTCATGGGAGGGAGTGGAAACATCAATCAGTTGCTTCCCAATTGGCAGGGAACCAGCCCATGATGCTTGAAGTGGCAGCTGCCCAGTGTGTGATAACTGGAGGGGGTCAGCCTGGGAGACACTATTTAGCAATGTAAGGTGGTTATGTAGCTGAGTAGGTGATGCATGATCACACTCAAGATATTTTAACTTGTGTTTTTTTTTTTTTTAAGCAGAAAATCCTCTTGGGTATGTTGCCGTTTTCAGTGTGCTGATTGGCCACTTAGGAAACTTACCAACCAATCAAAGATCTCCCTTGGGCAGCCAATCAGCACACTGGGGGTGGGAACATGAAGTTGAATTATTTTCTAAACATAGTGGTGGCAGAGGGGCTTTCCATGTTGCAGGTATGGTGGGTGTCAGTAGCATGGGGGGATGTAGTGTGGTGTGTGTGTGGGAGCTGTGTGTGTACATGCGGTATGTGTGGGCGGCATGTGCTTCTGGCACAGTGTGTGTGTGTGTGCTTGGTGGTGTGTGCCTGCGGAATGTGGGGGGTGGCTTATGCCTGCAGGTCATGGGGCGGTGTGTGCCTGTGGGGTGGAGGGTTGAGCCTGCAGGACATGTGGAGCATGGGGGACAGCGTGTGTAGTATGGGGAGTGTATACCCGGTGTATGTTACACCAGGTATAACTAGTTTTTATTTAATTATTTTCAACTTTTATATTTATACATTTTAGCTGTACTTTGTTTTATCTTAGTGTAATCCACCTTGAATCCTGTGCTTGGAAAGAGGATATTTTTAAAAAAGGAAGGAAGGAGAGCAAAAGACCTGAAGCAGTGGATCAGCACCTACTACTTGGACAGCAGATTGAACAGACACAGAGATCACCCCTCACATTCTTCTTCCTTATAATGATACTGATTACTTTTAAAAAATAAATTAAATTGTACTGAATATTTCTGAATTTACATTGTGGGTCAATCAACTGGTAGGACACCATAAATCCTTCCTACTCCATCCTTTCTATCAGGTCATGGAAATACAGGTAAGTTGTGCTACTTAAGATGTCTTTATTTAGCTTTTGTTGTACATTGCAGTAATAGTTGCCTTACTGGCCCTGGAAATATGTCAGGATTCTGGACATCTTGTTTTCCATACCAGGTAAAATAAAGTGCTGCCTTTTAAGGAGGGAGCCTTTTTTGTACTCCTGTAGTTCTATAGCATTCTTCCCAAGAGTCTGTCAGAGGTAATCTTTAAAGTTCATTCAAACTTCTTCCTCGTTATAACCACTTCATATGCTAGTGGTACATGGCACTTGACATGACTTTCAGATCATGGCCAATTCACTGCCAGAAAAATATATAAAAACCCACTGGCAAAGAGGAAGGGAGGAGGCAACCAACCTAAGCAGTAGGCAAATATGACATCTGCCAGTAGCCTGTGAGAGTATGGCACAGCAGTGATATATCACCTGTTCCCATTGTGCTACCCAGTTGCTGCACAATAAGTGGAACTGCTTCTTTTCGGAGGCATGGAAAATGTGTCAGGATATTGGAACATACAGTAGATTTATTCTGTAAAGAGCTGAGATGTAAAAACAGTCTGGACAGATCTGCAAAGTGAGCCGGCAGCACTTTGCAGAAGCAAGCTAGCTGGGTAAATGTATCAATATTTGCTGGGCTCAGAGACCAGGAGCTGGGTTGTGCAGATCTGAGTTGAGCTTGTAAGTTCTGTGTAGGATTTCACAGAGGGAAGATGTTTTTTCTTTTGAATGCTATATATATCTGTAAATACTCTTCATTATGCTCAAATAAAGAGAAGTTTATTTTAGACACAAGCCTGTGTCTGTGCCTTTATTCTGATGCCTGAAGGAACAACACTCTGCTGTTTATTTTTGCTGCCTAGACTTGTTTAGGTACCCAGTGTGCACTAACACCTGAGAGGTTATGGGCCCAGGCTATGCCATGCTGTGCTAGTCTACACCAGTGTGACTAGTAGCACCAGTCTGTGCCAGTCTACTGCTACCTGAAGAAGCCTGTGAGCTGTGGTGAACTGTCTGGAGGTTCCTGGCCAAGATTGCAGATCTGTTGGTGAGAAGCAAGGCTGTGAAAAGGGCTTGTTACTTTGCTGAAGAACTAGAATGATGTCTGTACAGAGTATGAGTGTTCTACCTTTTGAAGGCTGAATGAATGCAGCTACCTGGTCTGGAGCTTGAAAATGCAGATGTATTTAAGAAGAGAGGGGCTTTGGGAGCCAATCCTCCACACTGCTATAGCTCCAACTTTTCCTGAAAGGAAAGCAGAAGAAAAGGGCCACACCTCTATTATTTTGGGTCTGGAAGATTTGCAATTGACTTATGTTCATGATTTGAACACAGCCAAGGAATGCTGGGACACATTAAGAGCTGTTTATGTGTTAAAGAAGTGGGGAAAAAATAAAGGAATTATAAAGCTGTATAACTCCTTTATAACAAACTGGTACCTCTCCAGGAAGAAGTTTCATATTATGTTTAATTGTCTAATGTGTTTATGTATTTATTTTTGTTAATTCATGTTTATGTTCATGTACATGTTACTCTTTGAGAAAACTGAATAAAAATAATTCAAAAAAGAGAGCTGTTTATGTATGTGAAACAGCAGGATCCAAATCCTACTCAAATGAAAGCTCTAGAAGGCATAGCTGAATCCTGGCAAAGATGTAAGTCAACACCTGGCCTATCTTCATTCTCTATTTAGGAAGCTGCATCAAGCTGGGGATGGATTATGAAAAGCAAGAGAAGGTCAACATAATTTTGAGTAGCCTTGATTCTAGTTTTGATGCTCTAATAAACAGTGTGGAAGCAATTCCACAGAAAAGGCTGTCTGTGAATTATATCAGTGGCTGTCTGTTTGAAGAAGAAGAGACACAAACAGCAAAAGGAAGAAGAAAACCACTTCAAGCCAAGGAAACTTGATGACACCAACAGCCATAAAGTGGAGAATGGCAAAGGGACAAAGGCTGCAGTTGCACTGAAGAAATGTTGGCCCTGTGGTCCTGCTAAGCATTTTGCAAGACAGTGTCCTAATAAACAGAAAAAGAACAGTGGCTTCAAATCCAAAGTGATAAATGAAGAAGAGCCATGCTGCACAGTGGCCATGTCTGCAGGCATGATAAAAGGCAATCCATCTGATCAAACTTTGTGGGTTCTGGACAGTGGCTTCAGTGTGCACATAACCAATGATAACTGAATTTGTAGAGATGTCTAACTCCAGAATTTCCCATGTGAGACTTGCTGATGGTCAGAGATCTGTTATGAAGGGAAAGGGAAAATGTTTTATTTCATGTTTAGGTCAAAATATTGACAAAGTGATTTATGTGCCCTCACTTGAAATTTCTTTACTCTCTATAAGTTATCTAACAGAAGAGGGGTATTACCTTTATTGGCAAGAAAGGTTTAATTTTGATGAATGGGAATGTTTGTGCAGAGGGGGAATTGAAAAATCAGCTTTATTATATGCACCCCAAAGCTGGTTTAGCCCAGGCTGAAATGACTAACCCCCCAGTGCATAATGATTGCATACATTTGATGCACAGAAAAATGAGTCACCCTAATTATAAGGTTTTGAAACAAATGCCTGGTGTGTGTTATGATTTAAAGGTGAACAACTGTAATTTTTTTTAGATTGTTCAAATTGCAAGCAGAGCAAATCAAAGGTATTCCCAATTCCTAAATTCAGTGATAGGAAATCTAAGAGATTTTTTTAGTTGGTACACACTGATTTAACTGGCCCTTTTTCTTCATCTGTGGGAGCGGCCAGATATGGTAATTGATGATTTTTCAATGTTTGGATATTGTTATTTATTGAAGAACAAGTCTGAAGCCTTTGAGACATTCCGAAACTGGTGTAATTATGTTGAAGGAAGCTCCGGGTTCAGGTTGGATGAATGCAAAGTGATTCTGGGGGAGAATTTATGTCAGATACATTCCAGAAATATCTAAAACAGAGGTGTCACCTCACTCCCCTACAAGCTGATAGCTCAGCTCAATAATAAGCAGGTAAATAGACAAAGATTGTTGCTTGGTTCAGGATTTTTATTACAGAATAAAAATAAAGAAGTCAATTAGCAAAACTTAAGTCAAAATGTAAAATACAAAGGCTCAAGCTATCATAGAAAAATATATATCTATCAGATATATATGGTGTCCTTTTATGAGAAGGAGACAACCAACTATCGTAGAAATAGACCTTTTATAGCATATTCTTGCTAACTTGCAAAATATGTCTTTTCATAATGGTTGCTATGGCTATCTAGTGCCAGTTCTAATTATGTACCTAAAGAATGCATAGATAAGAAAAAGTATATACTGTTGGAAAAGTATCTAGTGTCCAGACATTTTTGGCAGACATGAAGGACATTTAGAGATACTTGGCACTCGTGAATTAGTCTTAAAGATACGAGTTAGAAGTTACCTCCCTACATTTCTTGGCAAGCGTGAAAGTCATATTGATAAGGCTAGAAAGCTTTCTCTGTTTCAGTTCCTGAAAGAAAGACTGCCTGTTACCTCTCATCCTTGAAGGTGTCAGACAGAAATTCTTTAGATATAAAGCAGGAGAAGAGGGGGCTTCTTCAGTGAGTGATCTTTACTTTAGTCTGCTCTAAATTGGATGTTAGAATTCATCTTAGACAGACATACAGGCCCAAACCCAGGCTCACAGAGGAGCATCGTCCACAGATGCTACATCCCCTTTACGCCCAGCCAAAATGGCATTGCAGAATGCAGATTTGGCATTTTGCAAATGAAGGATTCCTTAGTGTGTGATTACAAGATGGATCAGAAATGCTGGAATGAGGCAATCCTAACTGTCAATTATTTGCATAACAGACTCTGGAACTCTGTGGTACAAGAAACTCCATATTTTTTGTTGTACAGTAAAAAACCTTCAATTAAATATCTTAGAATTTTGGGGAGTTTTGCATGGGTTAACATACCAAACAGTTCAAGGAGAAAGGGATCTCCCAAAGCACAGATGCTAAGATTTGTGGGATAACAGAGTGTCTCTAAAGCATATTGATTTGCACTTGGAAATGGGAAAGTTTTGATTTGCAGGAATGCTCAGTTTGAAAAACATAGCAATTGTAGTCAGGTTCACTCAAACTCTGAGGTACTTCTGCCTGTAAATGGGGATGCACAGGAAATTCAGCAAGTGCAAGAGCCAGTTATGCCTAATGCAAATACTAAGAGCCCTGTAGTAATTAAAACTGAAGTGCAACAGGGACCACTTTCTGATAAGAAGAAAGCAGTGATGGGGAGCATGAGGTGACAAAAATTTTTATATCCAGAAGGTCTGATCGTGTGACGAAGGGGGGGGGGTACCACCTCAAAGATTCTAAGTGGATAATGTTGCCAGGATGTGTCAGGTTACATGTGAACATAACAATTTCAGTGAGATGTTGAAATATTATCCCAAGAGAAGCAGAAAAGTTAATTTGTAATGTGGACAGTAAAACTAACATTTATTAAAACACTACATCCTGCTAAATACCAGTATTTGTTGTTTAAGTTTGGTAGGGTGCAATGCATTTATATGCAGGTATTTAAGGACTGACTATGTGATGAATGTTGCAGTCCTTGAGCAAGCAGGGATCACCAGCATTGAGGCCATGATATTGAGAACACAGCTGCGCTGGGCAGGGCATGTGTCTAGGATGGAGGGCCATCACCTACCCAAAATAGTACTCTACGGTGAACTCGCCACGGGTCAGCGTAAGAGGGTGCTCCAAAAAAGCAATACAAGGACTCCCTGAAACAACATCTCAGGCTTGGCCAAATCGATCACCAACAATGGTCTGCCCTGCCCTCACATTGGGAGGCATGGAGACACACTATCCCACAATGCTGCAGCCTTATTTGAGAACGCACGCCGAACAAGTCTTGAAGAGAAATGGCAACACAGAAAGAATCACAACTCAGTAACATCACCCGAGGAAACCTTCTGCTGTGCTTTCTGCAACCGGACTTGTCTATCTCAGAATGGCCTTTTTAGTCATCAGTGTGCTTGCAGAAAACGTGGGATGAGTCCTTCCTGAATCTTCGTTGGCGAAGAAAAGCCAGAGAGAGAGATTTAAGAATAAATATAGAGGGGTGCCAGGATATTGGAATATATAGTAGATTTATTCTGTAAAGAGCTGAGATGTAGCAAACAGTCTGGAGAGATCTGCAAAGTGAGCTGGCAGCACTTTGCAGAAGCAAGCTAGCTAGGTAAATGTATCAATATTTGCTGGGCTCAGAGACCAGGAGCTGGGCTGTGCAGATCTGAGTTGAGCTTGTAAGTTTTGCGTTGGATTTCTCTGGAGGAAGACACTTTTCTTTTGAATGCTATATATATATCTGTAAATACTCTCATTATACTCAAGTAAAGAGAAGTTTATTTTAGACACAAGCCTGTGTCTGTGCCTTTATTCTGATGCCTGAAGGAACAACACTGTGCTGTTTATTTTTGCTGCCTAGACCTGTTTAGGTACCCAGTGCATGCTAACACTTGACAAAATGTGCAATTGCTTCCACAACTGGGAAATGAATGAGTGTTGTGCCAGTGTTACCCAAAATGCTGCTGGAAATTCCAAGAAAATATCTAGTTTCTAATATGTTGGGGAAATTAGCAGTAACTTGACTTTAGCAATGTAATAGGAGACAACAAGGGGGTCTTGAACCCATGTATACTGGTACTAGCCTGGATGGAATACACAATGTGAAATTAATTATGGTTTTTATTAAGAGTTCAAAGATAACACCAATCTCACAGTCACAGAAGACGCATTCACACGAGGCTATAGAAAGGCAGTAGGAATGACTTGGGAAAGGGAAATAACAAGAGGATTTATGGTGGGTGATACAACCTATACTGTTGATCTGGAGTTCGTTGATCATTCTGTCAGAGTGGATGGAAGAATCTGGAGTGCTATCACATGGGGAAAGATTTTCCCCTGGAACTGGGTCTGTTTGCAATTAGGTAGATTTTGAAGGTCATATTTATACCCCCAAATATACCTCAAGGGGAGGGGATATTTTATGGTGTAGTATAGCTAAAACTGGGGCTCTCTCACCTTTGAACCACAAATTAGCTTCACTGTAGAGGTAAACTCCAGGGTACCCCCTACAGGCCAAAAGCCACCACCACTAACTGAGTTTTCCCCCTTTTCACACACAGCACAGCGAGAAGCTGTGCAAGTTTCCTGATAGCTAACAGATTCCTTGCCACTAGAGAATCAATTGACTCCTGCATCCTATCCCCAGAGAGAGAAGTCAGAGTAGCATTATTAAGAGATATAGGCATGCATAGAAATCAGTGATAAAAAGATTAATAAGTTTACTTTATTCAAGTGAGTTCACATCATGCAATCTTGCATGAGGCAGGGTTCTCTGATACCCCAGGCATGATAAGGTTACAGAAATCGCAAGGTATTAAAATCAAACCATTCACTTACTCTAAGTTGCATTCAGTTACTAAATTAGCTACAACCAACCAAAGTGGAAAAATTAAAATAAATTCCCTAACGTGATCTAAACAGGCCCTAAAATTCCTCCTTACTACTTTGCAGTCTGTTGCCTTCAGATGGAATCAGGGCAAGCTGGGAGCCAAGCCAGGTGGCTTTGCTATACCAGCCATTGTCCAGTTTTTGTTCAAAGCCGCATTGTCTCAGTCTGTCAAAATGGCTTCACACAAAAGTAGTTATATCTTAGTTAGAGTTCCCGGTTCTAGAGCTGTGATTGGCCTTTTCAGGTCTGGTGATGTGATGTCATTGATGATGCCATCTCATTAGCTTCTGTGGAGGTGGTATTTAGACCCTCCCTTCCATGAACCCTTTTCTTAACTGATGCTATGCTGGCAAGACACAATACTGTTTGCAAATATTGAGAAATGTAGTTCTCTGGCAGAATGATGGGAATTGCAATCAGCCCTGAAGCAGCATGATGGGAACCTCATCATGATACATGGGTTGAAACAATAGTCTCTAAAGATTGTTCAATGAGTTCCAGGAAGACTCCTGGCCTTGACAATAGGTGTCCAGAGATACTAATGTGTTGCAAACTATCATTAATGTCTGGTGATTGGATTTAAAAAGCTTGACCTGCCTCTTTAATTGTTGGGGATTAAGGAGAGGATATTTATGAAACCACCACCCAAAGGATTAGTCCATCCATTCATCATCTCCTTTCCAGATGTAGTGTCCTTTTGACTTTTAATGCTGCCTTGCACATTCAAAATAATCTTAGTCTTCTCTAGGGCAAAGCATGGCACTCAGCTTATCTTATAGAAGTATAGTATCTAGGTCAAGGGAAGTAATAGTGCCACTCTAGTCTGCCTTGGTCAGGCCTCACCTAGAATACTGTGTCCAGTTCTGAGTGCCACAGTTCAAAAAGGATATTGACAAATTGGAACATGTCCAGAGAAGGGCGACTAAAATGGTGAAAGGTCTGGAAACCATGCCTTATGAGGAAAGATTTAGGGAGCTGGGTATGTTTAGCTTGGGAAAAAGATGGTTAAGGCGTGATATGATAGCCCTGTTTAAGTATTTGAAGGGGTGTCACACTGAGGATGGAGCAAGCTTGTTTTCTGCTGCTCCAGAGACTAGAACACAGAACAATGGATGCAAGCTCCAGGAACAGAGATTCCACCTCAACATTAGGAGGAACTTTTTGACAGTAAGAGCTGTTCAGCAGTGGAACACACTCCCTCGGAGCGTGGTGGGCTCTCCTTCCTTGGAGGTCTTTAAACAGAGGCTGGATGGCCATCTGTCAGGGATGCTTTGATTGTGATTTCCTGCGTGGCAGGGGGTTGGGCTGGATGGCCCTCGTGGTCTCTTCCAACTCTACAATTCTATGCTTCTATGATTCTGAGACCAATGTGGTTTTTCCCTTGTGGAATGCCACATAATGAACCAGATCATTAATATGTCAATTTATTAATACACCAATTTTATTATATCTCAATTTTGGGGTCTCTGGAGGTGGGGTAACAGCCTTGCTTACACCAGCACTGGATCAAGGCCCAAATCTGATATTAGAGGGAGAGGTATCAGTTCACTCCATATCTTAATATTGTTAAGGAAAGCATATTCCACAGCTGAACTGAAAAAATTACCTACAGAATGGAACTGAAGATATACTTCAGCAGAAATTGATTCTTTCTCTGGCATGCTATAATAATAATTGTCATGTTTTTGGAGGAACTCCCCCCCCCATTAAGTAATGTTAACAATAAGATTGAGTGGAAAGAAGATGTGGAATATCTTCTTATAGCCACTATAATTTCAGGATGGAGTGAAATAGGAATAAACCATGCTGTGCTTATTTTTGATATCTTATAGCAACACATGAATTGATTTGGCTCCATGTACATTATCTCCAGTGGTCACAGTAATATGTGAATGGATGATTTCCCTCCCTCCCTCCCTCCCTTCCTTCCTTGTGACTACGATAAAAGGGAAATTCAGATTGGGACCATAGTTGTGAATGTGAGGCTAACAGTTTTACCTTTGCCAAATTCCAGATAAAATATCCATCTCATTGCTCCCAGAATCTAATATTAATTCCACTAAAAAAAAAACCTGTGTGTGTTCTTCAAAGTTACATTTTGAGTACATTTTCTAGAATAGATACCACAGCCAGATTCCTACTGGTCAATGTGGTTGGAGAATTCTGGGAGCTGTAGCCTTAAAAAGTAACTTTTCGAGCTGAGTTTCTATATTTCTAAAACAAACAAGTTTATATAGCAGGTGGGTTAAGATAGTAGTTTTAAGCTCATGCTCTTAGTGACTCCTTCATGTTGAATCAATATGTTAATTAACCAAATTTAATAAAAGTAAATTTGCTTTATTAATCTAAAGTGATATAATAACAAAGCTAATTTATTTGGTATTAGTGGTAACAGCACAGTTCATCACTAATTATGTTCCTCGACAAATAATAATAGGGACTAAATCTGACATTCTAAAACAGAAAAGACTGCCTTAGTTCTTGGAACTAAATATTGTCTGAAATCCTCTTGTTAGTCCTAAGTAGAGTAGGCCCACTGAATCAGTGGGATTTACCTATAACTGAATGGTTCTACTCTATTTGAAAGTAACCAACAGGAAGTCTACCATCATATTCAATAAACACTAATCTGATGGTGTAGTGGTTTTAGTGTTGAACAATGATTCTAGGCGACCAGGGTTCAAATCCCTGCTCAGCCATGGTAGCCCACTGGTTGACCTTGAGGAAGTCACACTCTCTCTGGGTGCACCCACACTGTAGAAATAATGCAGTTTGACACCACTTTAACTGACATGGCTCCATCCTACAGAATCCTGTAATTTGTAGTTTTGTGAGGCACCAGCACTCATTGGCAGAGAATGCTAAAGACCTTGTAAAACTACAGATCTGAGAATTTCATAGTATGGAGCTAGAGCACTTAAAGTGGTGTCAAACTGCATTATTTCTAAAGTGTAGATTCACCCTCTGCCTTAGAAGAAGGAAATGGCAAACCTCCTTAAGTAAATTTTACCAAGAAAACTGTGTGATAAGATTACCATAAGTTAGAGGGCTTATATACATGAGCAATTTAGCTCAACTTTCCTCTGTCTTGGAGCCCTGCAGTCCAAATGATGAAGGGCTATTGTCCCATTTCACCTCCGGGCAGTCTTGATGATGCCTGATGCAAAGCCAGGGGGAAGCTGGGGTAAAGCCTTTTAAAACATTTTAAATTAACATCTGGGAAAACCCATATTATGTAGGGAAACCTGGATGGATCTGGCACAAGAACGCAGGGTCCATACCTGCATGCTGGATGCCACTGCCATCCCCACTGGAGTCACTCTGCAGCTGGGAAGGAGGCTTTCAGCATGTGATCAAGGCCCCCTGCATGTGACCAGCTTTGACCACATGCTGAAGACCTCCTTCCTGGCTTCATAAAGTGCAATGTATGACAGCGGGGGAGGCCCTCACAGATACCAGCTGGCATGTGCATGTGGTGACTGGTGTGTGCACGCAGACTCCAGCTCATTTTGTCACAGTAATGGGGGGGGGGGGAAGCAGGCTAGCTCCAGTGTAGACAAGCCCAGAGTCAACTTTTAAGCACATAGGAACAGCAGCTATCCCAAATATAGTTATAAAGTCTGATTCTCAGACTAATATAATGAGCAGAGTTGTACTTTGAATTACATTTCTCTGAATTCGGTGGTGTAATTTTTGGCTCAAAAGTTGTATATGAAGGGCTTTTCCAGATCAGACTAAAGCAATGTGTGAGGTCTTGCAATGTAGCTCCTTGAGATTTGCCAGATTGTCAGTTGTTGCTTCTGCATCTATTGGATCCATTCTTTTGGAAAATTTTATTGGGGGGTTGTCACAATTTCTTAGATCTACACTAGGGCTTTTGCATGGTGTGTGTGTTTAAATGAGACGTGGTTTGCTTAGGTGGTGCTATGTTTTAAAGGGCAAGTTTTATCTTCTCTTATTCTTTTTTTTTTCATTTTTAGTGTTATAATGCAATAGTGTCATTTCACTGATGTGCTATAACTCTAAAAAGAAGAAAGGGAAGGGAGAGGGAGGGCCATCTAACCATCCCCCTGCTGTGCAGGAATACACAATGTAATTTGGTGAGGAACCAGACTTCTTTGGCAGAGTAGGATAAAGACTCTTTAAAACTACAGATACCAGGATTCCATAGGATGGAGCCATGGCAAAGTTCATTCCTTGGGATTTACATTTGGATCCTGACTGTACCATGGTCAGTTTTCAAATCACTGAATGTATTCCAAGCATGACAAAGTTATGCAGTGCCTCAGAAATCTTTTGGCTGGGACACTGTCATAATGAAAAGATAGGGGTTTTTCCCCTCAGGGGGGAGAAAGGTATCATTCAATATATCTATGACAACAGAGCTCCATCATTACAGTTACATCCCATGAGTAAAGATCTTGGCCACTAAGTCATGAATTGGAAAGAATATTCTGATATCTTTCTTTCAGCCCTGCAGAGGCATTTTGTTGAGTTAAGGACAAGTGAATTTCTCACTGTGAAATTATTAATTCCAGTAAGATAATTCTTTAGACCATGATGGTATTTAAATATGATATGCAAGGACCAATCCTGGCTTTCAAAAGGATAAATCACACTGGATATGTAAAACTTTTCCCCTTTCTATTGAAATTCCATTTCTGTAATATCAGCCTTGGGGTGAAAAATTCAAGAGAACAAGCTCTACAATATGACTGAATTAGCTGCCTAAAATTCTGAAGCCACATCATCTGAATAAATGAGCTGGAATATACCTCTACTCAATTAGTCAATTTTTGGAAAGTCTATTTTCAGAGATTTGAAGCAGCTTAGTCTAGTAATTAATAGGATTCTTGTGGATACTCAGTTGAACTGATTGAATGTCTGTTTTCTCAAAAGCATGCTTAGAGATGTCCTTTTAGTTGAGTGTAATATACTTTTGCAAGATTTCAAACCAATACCTAAATAGAATCTCAAGATGTTAGCCAAACATATTTTGGTAGTTTTAAGTTATATTTTTGTGACTTATAACTTTATTAACGGTCAGTGTGGCAGGACCCAGTGTGTCCTTATTTATACTCCAAGGCTGGAAAAAAGAAATTCCCTTCATTATTCAATGAACAGAAAATCTTACTGTCCTATTTATGCATGAATTAAGACACCAACCTCAATCAGAGGGTTTGTAGACATACAGGGCACTTCTATACGGTAAAAATAAATAAATAAATACATATGGCATTCGAAAGATTGATCATCTGTACACACGGCTGTTCAGATGCATACGTGTCATTTGGAAGGGGGGCTAGCGAATCCCCCGTAAACTATGCGGATTAGCGGATCTCGAGCTAAAATCCATACAGCCATTTGAATGGTTGATCATCTGTACCCCCCCATTCGCGCACACATGAACAGGCAGTGTAATCTGGTTGGCTGGCTGAGCGCAGGGGATGGGGCTAACAAAAAGGGGAATTGGGAGCAGCCACCATGTTGGATTGCTGGCTAAGCAAGACCCCGGTAAGTCTGTGAATTTTACATTTATTCCCTTTTATTTTATTTTTGTAAATATGAAAAACCGAATGTCTGCATAATAGGCACCTTTTTAAATAATTAAAAAAAAGTGGCAGGAGATTTAAAACCATCGCTTGGGTTACTCACTACAGCCAGCTGGGCATGGGGAGTCATATGGAGTTTGGGGGGGGGGAATTGTGTAGGCGGATCGTATGTATTCAAATGAATGCCTATTTGTATTTTTTACCCCCAAACGGATTTTTTTTAATCGTATAGACGGGGCCTAAGTTTGCCCCTGTATCTATGATGGATACATTCCTGGACTTACCATTTATAAAGTGAAATGGTGGATAATAGCAACCCTATTAAAATAAAGGACTTCTGATACAAACATACCATAGAGTTGTGTTGTAGGACCTAGTGATTCCTAGAGAGAATACCTCTCTAGGCATTTTCCAGGATGACTCTACACTATGTGTCCCTATTCTTTCAGCCATGGATAACTGAAATCATGGATATTGGTTCCATGGGTATGGGGGAGGGGTGACCTGTACAGGCCAAGAAATAATCCAAGCCCACAATTCTCCTTCCCTCCCTCCCCCATATGGGTGAAGTTGTGGATTTCCCCTCGTATAAACCTCATGTGACATAAATACATTAGAAAAGAAGCTTTTATGATCCTTTTTTTTTAAAAAAACACAAGTGTGTTTCATCACTGCTCAGTGCTGGCATCACAAAAGATAGAAATATATACATACATATATGTAAAACAGGTCCAAGAACATGGTCAAGTTATAACCTGTTACAGGACCAGTGTATGTTTGTGTCAATGCAGGATATCCAGGACTCAGTACATGGTACCTTCTTTCCTGTGCCACTTCTGCCCTGCCTCCACTACAAATTATCTGGTGGTTGTGGTTAGTGTTCCCAGGCATCCCATTTTGTATGGAACGTGCAGTATTAGGGGCCCTATCTTATATCAGCATGCTATGCCCCAAAATCTATGTTTGAGAAAGGGCATAAGCTGTGCTTCCACCAGACCAGCCCTTCAGCATTTGGTATGTATGCAGTAATCAGACCTTTATATAACAAATGTTGGGGGTCCATCTGCTGGATCATAACTGGCAAGGTACCATTCTTCCTTTTGTCCAGCCTATCAAGTGATGCCAAGAACAGAAGAACTTTCTCATATTGCATGGGCATGGGCTTGAGGATTTCTTCCATATTTGAAATCTTGAGGGATACTTGAGAAGAGAGGCTCTCCTCTCATGAGACTTGATGTCGTCTTATATGAGCCTGCCTCTTGTGACCCACATTATTTTTTTAAAAAAACCTGATAATCCTAGCTATGGTGCAAAGTATGAATGAGGAATTCACTTGATTGGTACCCTTCCTGCTAAGAATTATTAAAAATTGCTTTCCTCCTCAGATAAACAGTCATAGAATCATAGAGTTGGAAAGGGTGTCATGGGTAACCTAACCTACTCCCTCCTCAATGCAGGATATCCATCTAAAGCACCAGCAGCAGGTAGCTGTCCAATCTTTCTCTGAAGACATAAAGGGAATGAGACCCTACCACCTCTTTAGGCAAATGACCCCATTGCCAAACCACTCCTACTGTAAAGAAGTTCCTTCTAACTATCTGTACCCAACATAACATATGCCGGTGGTGCATTAAGGGTGAGTCGCTCTGTTGCCCTGCCCCTGCTACCGCCACCACTGCCAGTTGACTGCCTGGGTCCTGTTGCAGTGTCAGGAGGGGTGGTGGGGTGATGATGTGAAACCCCGGGTGCCAAGGCGATATCAAAACCCATATCAAAAGTTGGTCTAGTTCTATAACAGAGTAAGGAATGTCTACTATTCCAAAAATGTAATTCATTAGTTGGGAGGGCCATCTTCACTGACTCAATTCTTACAAAATAAACAGTCAGTCTGTCTGTCTATCTATCTATCTATCTATCTATCTATGGCTTGGGTATGTTTTCTTTCCCAGTGTGCTGATTGGCTGCTTAGGAAACATACCCAACAAATCCCTCACTCCCTCAGCACCTGCATGCAAATTCCCTGTCCATCTCACAATCCACTCCTGCCACTCAAAATGCATCTACACCCCCAGCTCACAAGGGCCCCTCCCTCCTCCCACTCACTCAGCCACTCACCACCCACATGTAAAAAAATGCATTTTTCCCTAAAGTAATAGCATGTAGCTGAACCGTGTGAAAAGAACACTGCCATTCCAAACTCCACACTGCAACCACCTCTTGAAACCCCAGCAGGGCACATAACAGTGTATGTTACATCGGCCACACCTATACTAATACTAAAACAATTATGTGCTGGCTCTTAAACCTTTTCTTTACCAGGGACACCCTTTAAATATCTTTTGTTGCCATGAGCCCAAAAACTTAACTCAAGATTTAAAATCCTAACAATGACAACAACAATGGCAACAATGCAATTATGCCTGTGGCTCCTAACCTTTTCTTTACCTGGGACCCACTTTAAATATCTTTTGTTGCCATGAGCCCCCAAGATTTAACTCAAGATTTAAAACCCTAATAATAATAACAATAATACCTGATAACAACAATAAAAAATAATTACAACAATGTGTCTTAACCTTTTCTTTACCAGTGGCCCCTTTAAATATTTTTTGTTGCCATGTGCCCCCCAAGATTTAACTCAATATTTAAAACCCTAACTATAATTACAATAATACCTGATAACAACAACAATAATAATATAGTTACAACAATGCCTCTTAACCTTTTCTTTACCAGTGGCCCCTTTAAATATCTTTTGTTGCCATGGGCCCCCAAGAATGTAGATTTGAAACCCTAATAATCATAATCATAATACAGCTACACCATCCTTGAAATCTTCCCTCAGAGGCACTGGAGTGTTAGGAAAGACTTTTCTCCTGCTTCTTTCTGCAAGATTGTGGCCAGAGCGGATTGAATGGCAATGTGCACCCCAAGCCAGTTAGGCAGCCTTGGCCTTGGCTCCTGTTACATGGCAACTCCACTGCAGACAGGCAGGAGGTGGTCTGAGCAGCCTTCAAGCCTTTGCAGATCCCCTGTGAGGCCATCGAGGACTGTTGGGGTTCCCCAGACCCCAGGTTAAGAACAACTGGTCTAGATACTTGACAAAAGTAGCATGCAAAAGCTCTGCCTCATTTAGAGAAGATGGGATCCAGGCACCCTTTCCTACTGCTTGTTAAAACAAAAATGAATAGAAAAGGGAGTGAAGGAATCTCTCGAGGAAGGCGTGGAATGGTCACCTCTAACTTATTTGTGAGTCTTTGGGCTCACCTTAGCCCCACCCACAGACTGCAGAGCCTCTGCTTTCCACTCTGATGCTGGATTCCCATGGGGGGGGGAGGCTGGCAGCCAATGAGAGCCCACATTGTTCAATTCAATTCCCCCTCCGTCACCAGCTTTGGCTCCTCCCACTGGCCAGAGGGTTTTTTAGCAGGCAGCAGCCCATCCGGTGCAGCATTTGCAAAGAAAGCCTTTCTCCGCATGGTAAACAGAGCCAGGGCAGACAGAGAACCCAAGGGGTCCCCTAAGGAGGACAAAGAGGGCCTGGAAACCCAGGTGGCCTACCACATCCTTCCCATACCTTTCCAGTTTTTTTTTTTTTTGGCAGCCTGTAAATTCCTTGGGGTAGAAGGTCTCCACTCAGTATAGGCTCACTGAGAGGCATCTGGCACAGCCTGGGGACAAACTAACCCAGGAGAAGCCAAAACAGCAGAACTGCACAGCAGAATGGGCACAAAAAAACAAAGGCTTCAGCTTGCAGCTGTTCCACAGCTCTGACCCACTTTCACACACAAATAGATTTACAGGCAGCGAGGTTCATCCAAAAATATCTGGAGGTCTTTATCTTCAGTTTCAGTACAAACAAATACAGTATATACACAGCAAACCTCATTAACAAACTCAACAGCAACACTCCTCTTTCTCCACAACACCATCCTACACACACAATGCATCATGTGCTTTGGCTATATAGAAGTATTTGCTAATTATCCCTCTACATAGCCACAGCTGTGAACAAACCCGCTTCAGCTATGCTACTCTGTGATCTATTGCTCCAACATGTTTCTTTTTGCACTTAAAGCAATATTACCCTGAGAGAAGGAAGGGGACAAGGGGTCAAGCTTTTGGGTGCAGAAATGTATTCTACTGTATTCTACTCTTGATATGGTCAGTTGACTAATTAATAAACTTGTTTGTTTGGGTGCAGAAGGGGTGAAGAGTGGAAGAAGGGGAAAAACCTACCCTGCAAGGTAGGATAGGAGGAAGAAGAAAGACGATGGTGAGGGTGCATAGAAATCAACATTAGTTTTCACCATGCATGTATATTAAGGCAGCAAGGGGAGCTGGCTGAGTATTTAATTACTGCAGGTCAGCAGGCAAAGATATGGCTGTAGGCCAAAGAGACAGTGCTGAAAAACACCCTCAAGCTGCTGATTGGCCAGCCAATGAAGCACTACTATTGGTTGGGTATGTTTCTAAGTGGCCAATCAGCACACTGGGAATGGGAACATACCCAAGATAATTAGATAGATAGATAGATAGATAGATAGATAGATAGATATTCAAACAAAATCTATTCTCCTGTAACTTCAAACCATTAGATCTGGTCCTATCCTCTGGAGCAGCAAAGAAGAGGCCTGCCTCCTCATCTCTATGACAGCCCTTGAGGCATTTAAGGAGTGCCATCATGTCACCACTCAGTCTTCTCTTCACCAAGCTGAACATGTCCAATTCCTTCAACCTTTCCTCATATGTCCTATTCTCCATACTTATCATCTTATCATCCTCGTTGCCCTTCTCTGAACCTGTTCCAACCTGTCTATGTCTTTTTTAAAAGGAGGCACCCAGAACTGATACTCCAGATGAGGCCTGACCAATGCAGAATATTGTGGGGCTATTTCTTCCCTCAACTTAGAAACTAGGCTTTATTAATGCCGGCTAAAATAGCACTGGCCTTCTTTGCTACAACACCACACTACAGGCTTGTGTGCAAACTATGATCAACAATAACTTCAAGATTCTTTTCACATGTAGTACTTATTGTTGAGCCATGGATCTTCCATCCTATGCTTGTGCATTTGGGTTTTGTGGCCTTTGTAGAATTTTGTATTTGTCTCTACTGAATTTCATTTTATTAATTTCTGCCCAATTTTATAGTTTATCTTGGTCCTTTTGAATTTTGTTATTATCTTCTAATGTGTTAGCCACCCGTCCCAGTTTAGTGTCATCTGCAAACTTGATAAGGATTCCGTTAACCCCATCATCTAAGTCATTGATAGAAATGTTGAAGAGTAATGGGCCTATGATATAATCCTGAGGCATACCATTAGAGACCACCTTTCAGTTTGAAGCACAGCCATTGATGATGACTCTTTGAGCATGGTTTTTCTCCCAGTTGTGGATCCCTCAGACAGCATTCCCATCTATTTCACATTTAATTAGTTATCTAACCAAACTACTATGGAGGACCTTATCAAACACTTTGCTAAAATCCAGATAAATGACATCCATAGTATTCCTATTATCTACTAAACTAGTGACCTGATTTAAAAAAAATACAAGATTAGTTTGGCAGCATTTGTTCTTGACAAACACATGTTGGCTCCTACTGATCACTTCAATGCCATCCAGATACTTGCCAAGAGATTCTTGTATAATCCATACTAATATTTTTCCTGGTATTGAGGTTAGACTGACTGCTCTGTAATTTCCTGGATTTTCTTTTTTGCCTTTTTGAAAAGAAGGAAAATGTTTGCCTTTCTCAAGTCCTTTGGCACCTTACCTGTTCAACAAAGTTTTCTCAAAAATGATGGCAAGGGGTTCAGGGAGTACATCAGTAAGTTCCTTCAGTACTTTGGGATGCAGTTCATCTGGCCCTGCAGATTTGAACTCATATAGATTATCTAGGTGATTCCTAACTCCCTATCAATCTTGATTCACAATCCAGATCTCTTGGCAAAGTCTCACCTGCTGCATGAAAGCACACAGTTCTCTTTTTTGGGGGTAGGGGGGAAATAAAGCAAAATAGGTATTGAATAGTCCTATCTTTTCACTGTGATCTCTTAGTATTTTGCCATCTTTATTGAACAGCGGCCCCACTGTCCACTTGGTCATTCTCTTGCCTTGAAGGTATCTGGGGGGAAAAAACAACCTTTTTGTTGTTCTTTGCTTGCCTGGCCAGTTTCAGCTCATTTTGAACTTTAGCTTTCCTTATAATATTCCTGAAAGCTTGGGCTACACATCTGTACTCTTCCTTGGTGATTTGTCCTTCCTTCCATTCTATATACATACTTCTTTTTCTTTTCACTCCCTCCTTCAGTTTTCAGTGTAGTCACATCGATTTTTTTTCAGATGTTTCTAATTTTAATTCTTCTTTGGCATTTTTGAGTGTGTGTGTGAGAGAGTGACAGCACTTTTTGCAACTCCTTCTTCAAGAACTCCCACCCTTGCTAGGTATCTTTTTTCTTTAGTATGTCTAGACATGGGATTCCACCCAGTAATTCCCTGACCTCTTTAAAATCAGCTTTCTGGAAAGCCAAGGCACATGTCTGATTATATTCTCCTTTGCCCTGACCCACCATTGTGAATTCTGATGTTACCCTAAGAGTGTCTCCTTGATGTTTTGGGGAATTATAGCTCAAAAGGAGGACTGCGAGAGGAGGGTAACTTCTGGGATCTTTCCATCTATGTATTCCAGTACTAACTGTAGAGAGCACTCCAGTTAAAGGTAAACAAAGTATTTTATAACAATTAAGAAAAGATATAAACTATCATACAATAACATACACTCTTAATAACCATACAAGGCTATTGAAGAGAAAGGTTGAAGGATTGGACAGAGAAAAGTCAGAGATGAAAGAGTTATAAGGTTGGGTCAGAACTAGGATATATATATTCTGAAAGGGTGTGTTGGTTATAACAAAGCCTGGATAGCTTTCCCATAGATTGGTCAAAAGGATTCAAAACTGAGCTGATTGCCTTAGCTCCGGAGAGACAAAGCTTTGATGGGATTTGCAACAACATTTTAATGTTTGGTCAGGTAGGGTATATAGCAAAGATTTCTGTAGGGTATGGTTAAAGGATGGTCGCTGATTGCATGTTTGAAAGGATTAGCATAGACTCACTAACAACTGGGATTTCCACATAATCCTATCTGAATTTTCCCACCATTATGATACTGGACACATCTCAGGTCATTGTGACATCAACTGTCATCCAATCAGCTTGACCCCAAACAGTGTCTGGTCAGTGTGACCCCAAAAAGTGTCCAATATGTGCAGTTATGAAACAGGGGTGGTAGGGTATGCTAATACTAGCACATGGTCACTTCGTCCCTAAAGTAGTGACAACTTTGATTCCATTGACTAACTCTTCCCTATTGGTTAGGATAAAATTCATGATTGCCAATTCCCATGTTCCTTCCCCTACTGAAATAATAAATTATCGGTAAGGATCATCAGAATTTTTTTTGAGAGAGATTATGCTTGGCAGAGTTAGTCTCCTACCAGATAGCAGGGTGATTGAAGCCTCCCAAAACTAATTTTTGCATCTTTGAGATTTGTGAGATTTGTTTCTGAAAAGCATCATTCACCACCTCTTCTTGGTTTAGTGGCCTATACTAAACTCCTTCCACTATAGTGCATTTATTTATTTCTCTATTTATTTTTACCCATATGCTCTCAACTGGTCCACTCTGATCACTGTCAGGGATTTCTGTACATCTGAATTTGTCTTTGACATATATTGCTACTTTCCTTCTTTTTCTGCCACGTCTGTTCTTTTCAATAGGTTATACCCTACAATTCCAATCATGGTCATCATCCCACCATGTCTCAATTATGCCTATAAAGTCATATTTACCTTCTTGCAATAGGACTTTAAGCTCATCTTGTTTGTTTCTCAAACTCTGTGCATTAGTGTACAGTGGGCCCTTGGTATCCGCTGGGGTTTGGTTCCAGGATCCCCTGTGGATACCAAAATCTATGAATACTCAGGTCCCATTATATGACATAGCAAAATGGTGTCCCATATATAAGATGGCAAAATCAAGGTTTGCTTTTTGGATTATTATTTTTTTAAGAATATTTTCAAACCACAGATATTTAAATCTGTGGATATGGAGGGACAACTGCATAGACATTAGTTTGTTCTCACATATTAATTTACTGTTACTTTTTTCTGTGGATTCCATTCTCTCTCAGCTTCTCCTGTAGAATTCACATCCTTGTGTTTAGAGTTTGCCTTTGGATTGATGTCTGAGCTATCATCTCCAGCTCCCCAACAATTTAGTTTAATGATCAGACTTGCTATGGTACCACCAAATATATTCTTCCTAATCTTTGTAGCTAGTAGTGCTCTAAGAAGTGAAGAGTGTGGTCCCAGAAGCCAAACCTCTCCCATCTACACTATCTATATAGTCAGTCGATTACATTTAGTATCTTCCTGACCCTGTCTAGTCCTCTATCCTTCACTGGCAGATTTGATGAGAAGGCCATATTTGCCTCAAACCCCTTCAGTTTCCTGCCCAAAGCTTCATAGTCAGAGATGATCTGCTCAAAGATGTTCTTGGTTGGCCATGTTGCTGGTTCCCACATGAATAAGGAGAAAGGGGTACTGATCTGTGTTCTTGCTGAGTTTTGGCAAGTTGTCTGTGACATCTGGGATGCATGCACCCAGAAGACAGCACACATCCTGATTCATCTTGTCAGGCTGGCATACAGGTGCCTCTGTGCCCCTGAACAATGAGTCCCCAATCACCAGCATCTTTCTTTTCTTCTTATGGTGGGTGGATACTTTTACTCCTTCCTTAGCATGCAGTACCCCTTGTTTCTGGTTTCTTCTTTGACCATCTTCACTGCTGCTGTCCTCCTGAAGACGTAGGAAGACTTGAGATCAAAACTACCTAAATGGAGGAGAAAGCAAAATTGACAGATTCATCCAACCAAACAGAAAGCTTTCAGTGATCAAAGCTTAAAAGTCTGACTTTGAATCAATGTATATTCCATCATGTTTGTAGTATCTTGCCACTTCTTATTTGTGACAGCCTACTCATCTTTAACAGCTACATGGCAGGTACTCTAAATGTAATATACTCTAGATGTAACATAAGTAGTTCTACTTATTGAATTTGGCTTGCAGATGGGTGAGATTTCCTTCTTTTCATCATTTTCAGCATACCCTACCCACATAGGCAGAGACACATATGGGGAGAATATGTGGCAGAGAACACAACATCCTAATGCAGAGGTGATGCAGAAACCCAGTGACAAACAGCATGCCACTCATGATTGAAGTCATTGCAAGTACTTGGATGGGAGACCACCAGGTGCTGCCGGGTATATATTTCAGAGCAGGGAAATGGCAAAACCACCTCTGAGTATTCTTTGCCTATGAAAACCCTATGAAATTCATGAGGTCACAATAAGCCAAGAGCAACTTGAAGGCACATGCACACAATGAACCATTGTAATGAAGGTAAACTATGTCTATGTCCCAGAACTTTTGGTTATCCATGATTTAGCTAGCAAAAATCTATGCAGAACCATAAACATTTTCAGTTAGCACATTTTCTGTATATCAAAGGGGATTTATAATTTTGGGGGTGGGAGTGTGCTTTCTCACTTAAGCTTCCTGCTAGCATCTTTTAAAAAAGATGACTCTCTTCAATCCTTGTCACACTGTACCACAAACATTAGAGTTGACCAAGGGGAGTTTGTTTGTGACTCCCAAGAGTGATTTAATTTTACCAAGCATCACTGGATTATTATTTTTTTACAATGTTAGGAAATGTGGGATCAGAACTGAGCAAAGAGAAACACACCTAAAACCGAAGTTGGCAAGGACAATATCCCAAATCCCATTTGCTAAATACACTTGCCAGCTAAGAACATGATGGCATGTTCCTAATCATACAAATTCTATCATGGTGACTGACTTTACTAATAACAAGCATTCTATATAAAATAAAACTTTGCAATCTACTCTGATTGATGTAGTGACCAAGAGCCAATCAATATGATATAACTCTAAATTTGGTGGGGGGGGGGTTGGAGGAGAATCTCCCATTAAAATTGGTGAAGCACAAATATTTATTCATTGAATTTTTAGATTGCACAATAACCAGAGTTCTCTGGGCAGTATGAAGTATATTAAGAACAGAACACAAACAAGAAGCAATTATTAAAACTGCACACAATAAAACCAAGATAAAATCAACATCAAGGAATACAGACATGAAACAATGCAGCACATAAAACTGAAGTAAACCACCAGCAAAAGAGAACAGTGCTAAGAACTGAAACACTGTAAACAGCTCTTAGTTTGCCTCAGAGAATAAAATATCTTCATCTCCCTTGTCCAGGAGTCATCTAGAGTTGTTGTTGTTGTTGTTGTTATTTCTATCCCACTTTTTTCCTGAGTTGGGACTCAAAGTAGTGTACAATAAATAGACATTGTTAACATCAGTAAAATACAAAAGTAAAAACAGAAAAACAACAAAAAAGTTAAAAACAGCTAAAATTTTAAAAACACATACATATACACACACAGCACACACATATATCCCAGCACAACCAATAACAGAGATTGTCAAAGCCCTGCTGAAACAAGACAGTTTTAATTTGCTCCAGAAGAAAGATAGGGAGGGTGTCACTCTAACTCGGTGATGGCGAACCTATGACACGCGTGTCACCACTGACACATGTAACCATCTGTGGTGACATGCGGCTAGGACTCCCCGCTTCTCCCCGCAACCTCACCACCCTCCCTAAAGTGGTGGGCTGGGCTTCAAAGCCCTGATCACCCCTTTAGGGAGGGTGGGAGGGGGAAGGAAAGTGGCAGGCGGGTTAGGGATAGGGTTAGGAGCCGCCTCAGAAAGGCCAGGTAAGGCATTGGACAGCTGGGTGTGAGTCTGCCCAGCCACTCCCTGGCCTTCCTGAGGGAGCTCCAGGGTTTCAAAACCCCGAAGCCACCTCAGAAAGGCCGGAGAAGGTGGCAGGCTGGCGGGCTGGCGGGCGGGAGTCTGCCCAGCATCTCCCTGGCCTTTCCAAGGGGATCTGGGACTTTAAAGCCCTGGAGCTGCCTCGGAAAGGCTGGGGAAAGCAGTGGGCAGGCTGGTGGGCAGATGGGAGTCTGCCCAGCCACTCTCTGGCCTTCCTGAGGGGCTCCGGGGCTTTCAAGCCCTGGAGCCATCTCAGAAAGGCCGGGGAAGGCGGCGGGCGGACGGGCTGGTGGGTGGGTGGGAGTCTGCCCGGACTCTCACCAGCCTTCCCAAGGGGCTCTGGGGCCTTGAAGCCCTGTAGCCACCTCGGAAAGGCCAGGGAAGGCGGCGGGCGGGCAGGCGGGCTGGTGGGCTGGTGTCTGCCTGGCCTCTCCCCAGCCTTCCCGAGCGGCTCTGGGGCTTCAAAGCCCCAGAGCCCCCTTGAAAAGGCTGGGAAAGGCAGCAGGTGGGCAGGTGGGCGGGAGGGAGGAAGTCTGCCCTGCCTTTCCCTGGCCTCGGAAAGGACAGGGAAGGCGGAAGGTGGGCGGAAGTCTTCCTGGCCTCTCCCCAACCTTTCCGAGGGGGCTCCGGGGGTTTAGCTACAAAAAAGTCACTAATAGGCAGGTTAGTTAAAGAATTCCCCTTCCCCCTCACTTATCTCAGTTCACAGAACCCCACACAAGCTAAATAATATCAAGACCAACAAAAGAAACCAACTGACAGATGAACAAAGAAGTCACTAAGCAGGTAAGTTAAATTATTAGTTTTTGGTTTATTAAATACAATTATATATAACAATTATACATTTATGTTATTTAAACAGAAAATATTGCAAAATAATGTTTTTTCCTCCAAGTGACACACTACCCGAGTTTTGCTTAGTTTTTTGGTGAATTTTGACACACCAAGCTCAAAAGGTTGCCCATCACTGGTAACTTCTCTGGGAAGGGATTTCCAGAGCCTGTGGGCAGCCACTGAGAAAACCCTTTTCGAAGTTCCTACCAGATGTGCCTGTGAGGGTGGTGGGACAGAGAGAAGGGCCTCCCCAGTAGATCAAAGAGCCTGGGCTGGTTCATAAGGAAGCATACGGTCCTTCAAATAACCTGGACCTGAGCCATGTAGGGCTTTAAAAGTCGTAACCAGCACTTTGAATTGTGTCTGGAAACAGGCTGGCAGCCAGTGGAGCTCTGTAACAAGGGGTCGTATGATCCCTGTAGCCAACTCCTGCTAGCAATCTGGCTGCAGCTCTTCAAACCAGTTGGAGTTTCTGAACACTTTTCAAAGGCAGCCCCACACAGAGAACATTACAGTAATCCAACTGGGATGTATGAGTAACTAAGGCATGCATCACCATGGGCAGATCTGATGTATCAAGGAATGGGCACAGCTGGCACACAAGCTTTAACTGTGCAAATGCACTTCTAGCCATCACAGAGATCTGGGCTTCCAGGCTCAGAGTTGAATCTAGGAGTACTCCCAGGCTGCAAACCTGTGCTTGAGGGGGAGTTAACCCATCCAGCACAGGCTGAATCCCTATTCCCTGATTTGCCTTTCACCTAACCAGGAACATCTCTGTCTTATCTGGATTAAGTTTCAGTTTGTTTGCCCTCATCCAGACCATTACTGCTGCCAAACACCAGTTTAGGATTGAAACAGCTTCCTTGGATCGTGGTGGAAAGGAGTAACAGAGTTGGGTATCATCTGAATACTGATGGCACCAAACCCCAAAGCTCCAGATAACCTCTCCCAGTGGTTTCATGTATACCTTAAATAGCATGGGGGACAGAACTGACCCCATGGGATCCCACAGGCCAGTGGCCAAGTGATCGAACAGGAGTTCCCCAGCATTGCCTTCTGGATTTGGTCCTCCAGGAAGGAATGGAGCCACTGTAAAGCAGTCCCTCCACGTTCCATTCCAGCAAGGCAACCCAGAAGGATACCATGGTTGATGGTATCTAAAGGTGCTTAGAGGCCCAGAAGAACCAACAGGGACACACTCCCCTTCAAGCTCCCTGTGTAGGTCATCCACCAAGGCAACCAAAGCTGACTCAGTCCCATAACCAGGCCTGAAACCAGATTGAAATGGACCTAGATAATTTGTTTAACCCTTGGAGCTGGGACGTGACTACATGCTGTAGAATGTACTACATTGCCTAAAAATGGAATGTTAGATACTGGCTAATAATTATCCAGAATGTTGGGGGCCAGGAGTGGCTTTTTTTAGTATTGGTTTTATAATTGTCTTGTTCAGGCAAGCTGGAACTCTGCCTTGTTTTAATGAGACATTAACCGACCTACGAAAGGATGGAAGGTTGAGTGAACCTTGGAGCCCTCTGGAATCGAACTTGCAATGTGGTGACTTGCAGTACTGCCATTTAACCACTGTGCTACCAGGGCTCCTTATATAATTCTTATAATTCTTATATAATACTTATAAGATGGAATCATAGATTTAGGGCTTGGGTCTGAAACATGGGCCACCTATCGCCACCACTTATGACTCCTCGAACATTTTCATCAGCGCTGTACTATTGTACAGTGCTGTGAGTACTATTTTTGGGAGGCGATGTACCAAATATAGTACTGTACGGTGAACTCGCCATGGGTTAGCGTAAGAGGGACACTCCAAAAAAGCGATACAAGGACTCCCTGAAACAACATCTCAGGCTCGGCCAAATTGATCACCAACAATGGTCTGCCCTGGCCTCACCACTATCCACAATGTTGCAGACTTATTTGAGAACTCACGCCAAACAAGTCTTGAAGAGAAACGATGACACAGAAAGAATCACAACCTGGAAACATCACCCAAGGAGACCTTTTGCTGTGCTTTGTGCAACTGGACTTTTTTATCTTGGATTGGCCTTTTTAGTCATCAGCGCGCTTGCAGAAAGTGTGGGATGAGTCCTTCCTGAATCTTCATTTGCGAAGAAAAGCCTGAGGGGAGAGGACATAAGCAGAAAAAAAACTGCTACAAATTGCATTTTCCTGGTCCGCAGTGACCCCACACACATCTCGTTAACACCACACACATCTTGTTAAAGAGAAGTATGAACAACATTACCAGCCACACATTTCCCCTAGGTGAGCTCACTTCGATGTTAAAGGGTGGTCCTGCTGTGATCAGGTGTCCGGTGTTTGACATTATTTTCAGCCTCAGGGCCATGGCTGCTCCACTTTTGTTTCTTTCCATCATGCATGCAAATATGCAAATAGGAAGAGGTGTACTAATAATGATATACAAATATTCTCAAAAATGCACCTTCATTAAATTATAGTGACTGAACACCAGCAAAATAGAAATACAAACAGAGGAAGTAGATTTTCCTGATCAGATAATCAGGTGACCCAAAACTCTACCCCCTGTCTCCATGCTGAAGCCAACTCACAGGCAACCACAGATACAATAAACCAATTTTGCTGGGGAAGTGTGGTATAACAGGTAGATTTTTAAAAAACTGGATCTAAGCCCTCAGGTGCCCAAAGGAACTGTATTCGAGTGGAATCCTCACAAACATTATGTGTTCTACCAGCCCCTATCTAGCTTTCATATCTACCCATTGTTTTCCCACCACACTGACCTTAGCATACCAGAGCTAGGCTAACAATGAGGAATGTGATACCTAGCAGGCTAGATGTCTGTTCCCCAAGATCTACTATACTACTACACACCCCATCTTTCCCACATGATAATTCTCACACCAGGCCTGCTGGTTGTACCAGCACCTGACAACTGTTCATCACCCCAAGCCCAGCAAGTACTTGTGTGAAAAAGCCATCAAGTAGTGCTCTCACAGCTCATGCAACCACAATATACTCCTTGTTTTGTCTTTCATCCTTTAAAAGGGGTGGGGGAGGGAAGCACAGCCTTTATTTGCAATGTAGGTGTAGGTCATGTCTTGGGAATGATTTTGCATACATGGATTAGCAACTATATTATGGAGAATTCAAGAGATATACACATATGATGGAACCTGGTTTCATTCTAATTTTGTCTCTCTCTTTGTTGAATCCCTAGAGGCTTCAAATGAACTTTAGAAGGAAAGCACACTTACTTTCAATTACCTATTTACTCCATAAAGACTGACAGCTTGATTGCTGAAAGGGCAAAGATAGGCAGCCAGAAACACATTTCTTAGTGTTCTGTAGCTCTAACAGATAATTCCTCATGTATTGCTTCAGGTGAGGTGTATACATGGTACTAGACTCACCATATTGTCATATTGTCTTTAAAAGATGGTCTGTATTTGTCAGAATTCAGGATGGTTGTTACTTAGTATATGTACATACACACACACACACACACACACACCCTATAGATCAAAATGAAAACCCTCCATTAACTTGATGGGTATTCAGTCCTTTTGCCTCTTTATTACCCCCTTTGAAGGCATTGATGTCCACTTTTTGCTATAGAGTATTCAACAGAGTAGTTGGGTCATGTGGCACTGGTACCACACTTCTTGTGATTGCTGATGTGCCACGCCAAAGGCACACACCTTATATTCCTATGTGTCCAAAACAGGGGATATTTGCTTGGAATGTGGTTAGCATCCCCACATCATTAGTTTTTAAACGGACATCTTTCTATTTCAACATCAAGTGCTTTTTAATCATTAGCACGCTTGCAGAAAACATGGGATGAGTCCTTCCTGAATCTTCATTTGCGAAGAAAAGCCAGAGAGAGTGAGAGAGAGAGCTAATAAATCCTTTCTCACTCCAACTTCTAAACGGTTAAAAAAAATGTACAGCATTTGGAAGATCGATGATGTGTACAGATGGTTGTTCAGATGCATACATGTCTTTGGGAAGGGGGACTAGCAAATCCCCTGTAAACTACGTGGATTCGGTGTTCGGGAGGATTAGCGAATCTCGAGGTAAAATCTGTACCATCGTTCATAATGTTGACAGTCTGTATACCCCATTTGCAGACATACGAACAGGCAGTGTAATCTGATTGGCTGGCTGAGCACAGGAGGTGGGGCTAGCAAAGAGGGGAATTGGGAGCGGCTGCCATGTTGGATTCCCGGCTAAGCGAGAGTTCGGTAAGTCCATGAAATGGAGATTTTTACATATATTCATTTTTATTTTACATTGTAAATAGGGAAAACTGACTGTTTGCAAAACAGGCACCTTTTAAAATAAAAATTAAAAAGCAGCAGGAGATTTAAAATTGCTGCTTGGCTCACTGGCTACAGCCAGCTGGACAACGGGGGTCATATGGAGTTTGGGGGGGTACAAATCATGTAGGCAGATTGTACGCATACGAATGGTTGCCTTTTTGGATTTTTTACCCCCAAATGGATTTTCCCCCATCACGTAGACAGGGCCTATCTATCAGGAATGGCTAAAGAGATTTTGCTGTCTGAGGTAAATGAGATTTTGCTGTCTGAGGTAAATGAAAAGATGATGCTACCCTACCCAGCATTACACATACAGAAGTCAACAGGACTAGTAGTTGGATGTTACTTCAACCAACAGTGGGACATGTCACACATGGATTTCTGTGAAGCAACATCCCACTGTTAGTCTTCACCTAACAAAATAGGTGAAAATTTTGTTTCTGTTCTTTTTATGTAGGATTTTCATTCATCCTTTACCTGGATTCAAAAATCCTCATATATCTGATTGATTTTTAAAGTGGACTCTTAAGAAACAGCTGACACTAAAAGATGTGTCCATTGAGGGTTTACTTCTTAAAAGACTGGCTTTGAATCCATGTGTGTTTGTTTATTTATTTATTTATATCCCGCTCTTCAGCCACAAGGCTATCAAAGCGGCTTACAAACTGTCTTAAGCAATAGCTATTTACACATCTAACTGCATTAAACAGTTTCCAATGTGTGTTAGCTAATTGTCCCCACAAACTGGGTACTCATTTTACCGACCTACGAAAGGATGGAAGGCTGAGTGAACCTTGGAGCCCGCTGGAATCGAACTTGCAACGTGGTGACTTGTGGTACTGGCATTTAACCACTGTGCCACCAGGGCTCTCCACCATTTGTTGTTGTTATGTGCCTTCAAGTCAACTCTGACTTATGGCTACCCTTTTATAAGGGTTTTCTTGGCAAGATTTGTTTAGATGTGCTTACCCATTGCCTTCCACTGAGACTGAGTGAGTGTGACATGTGCAAGGACACCCACTGAATTTCCATGGCTGAGTGGGAATTTAAACCCTGGTCTCCCAGGCATTGCCCAACGTTAAAACCACTTTTTTTTAATTAACAAAAACTTGAGAAGTTACAATGTAACCATAACTCAATAAACATAAAATAAAACAGCCAATTCATACTATTATGGAAGTCGTTAATCCATTGAAAAGAGTTAAAAATTCATAACTATAATGCATGTCTTGGAGCAGGTGACAACATCATTTGTTAAGTTCAAATGTTGGGACGGTGGCAAAGGAGGATATTCAAAAGAATTAACAAAGGACAAAAAAGGAAACAATTTCTCTCCAAAGGGAGCGTGACATGAAATAGAACTGCCAATCCTGTTGGATAACTTTTCCATCAATGAAATCTTCCAGAACCTTTACCACCTATCTCCATGAGCAGGCAGCCAGTCTTCCAGTTCTGTGCTATCTCCAACAGAGTGATGGCACCAACAGTCAAACCACTACACCATGAGATTAGCCTTTATTAAATATGGTGGTTGGCATCCTGTTGGTTACTTTCAAATAGAGTAGAACCATTCAATCATGTGTAGTAATTCAACACATAGGTAAATCACACTGATTCAGTGGGTCTACTCTACTCAGGACTAACAGCAGGATTTAAGCTGATATTTTTTTCCAAGAACCAAGGCAGTCTTTTCAGTTTAAGAATGTCAGATTTAGTCCCTAATAACTATCTTGGTACATATTGAATGATGCTGGCTCCCATATTCCACTATAATAATGCTGAATTAGGGTTTCTACCCATCTTTTTCTGAGAGGCTCCTCATCTGTAAAACCCATGTGGAAGGAAGATACAACAAAATGTTCTTCATGCTTAGTAGAGATATATATGTATTGAAATTTACCAGTGTAAAAGGGGGAAAATTTTATTTTAAATATTCAGAATATTTTGCATATTTGAATATTTGCCAGAATTTGCAAATATCTTAATTGTATTTACTAAAATATTGTATTTAAATATTTTGGATGGAAAGAAACTGAGGTTTCAAAAATCTGACTGAAAGAGAAAATGAAATTGGTAGTTATTTCCATTCCTAGTCCTTACTCTCCAGAATCTTCTCCTAATGATGGTTATCTCACTCTACCTCATCACAGGGCCATCTGGAATATATATCATTGGAAAAAGAGTCTGAAGATCTCCCCAAATTCTGCTGCAAAAAATGGTGCTACTTTTGCCCTTGGTTGAAGTTCTTCATTTCTGTAGGGACAGCTTGTTAGTACACGTTTCAAATATATTTATTACCGGCTCCTATTTTTTTATTAAAATCAGTGGCAACATCACCTTGTATGCATCCAGGTCAGCTAAGTGGAAAAGATCACCTTTGAATGTGTGATTACAGCTATGGTAAATGGCAAGATAATATAGTGTGCAGACATTAAATGACATAAAAATGGTTGAGTACAAGTTGTGGATATTTCAAACATTGGAGGTTTCCCCCTTTCACTCTTATAAGGTTCTGCATCTTGAAGGGATTGTTTACCCATTATGATACACAGACACCTTTCCCAGGAAAATGGCATGCAAAAACTGTCTTTAATATTCTTTTGAATCTGTCTATATTAAAATATTTTAAAACAGATTAGTTTGAAGGCTCTCATTTCACAGGGACATCACTGTGATAAAAGGATTCAGTTGTGTCTGATGAAAAAACTAGGAGGGCATGTGGAGCGAAAAAGAGATGTGTAAATATTCCTTGATTCAGTCACTATGCTCACTGTATACTGCTGTGCCATTCTCCCATTCTCTGTGTGACTATGTCATAATGAACCATGGTCTCTGCAAACTTATGTATTATTATGGGTTCTTCATGAGAAAACATTCAGTCTGTAATCATAAGGGATAGTTCCAGATTTACACATTGCAGCAAGGACCACAAATGATGCTAATGATCACACAAAATAGCTGGGGAAAATATGAAGCTCTCAGAATTAAAAAACTGTTCAGGGAGGGGGGAACCCAACCTCCATCTAGATCACAAGGACCCATGGACTCCATGTTGGCCCTCAAGGCATTGAGTTAAGCCCATATCATTGTCAAACACACACAAACAAAATTTCTACCACCATGATGAAATTCTCCTGAAAATCACATTCCCACAAGCCTGTTGTGTAGTCTGTTGTGGTGACTATGGCTTTCTTGGGGAGCATGCTAATGAGGGTGGGTCATATCTATGTGCAGTTTTGCCCATGAATACAGTGGCCAATATTCTCTTTCACACCCACCCACCCTAACACAATGCTGGAGGCATGAGGAATGGCAGTGAAAGCAAGAAAGACAAGGCTTCCAGAGACAAGATGTCAAAGAATGTGATAGTGGGACTGTTGCCAGTTCCATGAATTCTTGGCTTTGGAGGGCTTCTGGAAACCAGGGGACTAGGAGAGAGGGGTGACTATGTCCAAGAGACCCTTCTCATGATGACTTGGCTTAAAGGGTTCATCTCCCCCTCCACAAACACACCCTCACATGCTAGAATAGATAGTTTAAAGCAGATTGGAGGAATTATAGCTCAAAAGGAGGCCTGCAAGAGGAGGGTAACTTCAGGGATCTTTTCACCTATTTATACCAGTACTAACTGTAGAGAGCAGTCCAGTTAAAGCTAAACAAAGTATTTTATTTGGATCAACACAGGGGGATGCTAGCATACAAGAAAGGGCATTCTTAAGAACCATAGAAGGCTATTGAAGAGAAAGGCTGAAGGGTTGCATAGAGAGAAGTCAGGGGTGAAAGGGTGGTAGTTACCAGTCCAGGAGAGAGAGGTCCATGAAGCAGAGGGACTCAGACAGCATATGAGGGTAGCACAGAGAAAGAAAATGACTGGTCCAGTCTGTGTCACACCTGGTTGGGGTCTGAGCAAGGATATTTATACCCTATTTCATACCCTGAAGGGGTGTGTTGGTTATGACAAAGCCTGGATGGCTTTCCCACAGATCGGGCATATGGGTCCAAAACTGGGCTGATTGCCTTAGCTCTGGAGCGATGTAAGATTGATGGGATCTGCAACAACCTCTTAATGTTTGGTCAGGTAGGGGATATAGGAATGATTTCTGTAGGGTGTGGGTGAGGGATGGCCACTGATAGCATGATTGAAAGGATTAGCACAGACCCATTAATGACTGGGACAGCCTCATAATCCTATCTGGGGTTTCCCACCATTATAATTAATCATTACCTTGACTGTCATCTGGTCAGCATGACCTCAAAAAGTATCCAATGTGTGTGTTTAATGAAATAGGGGTGGTAGGGTATGCTAACTGGGGAAAGGAACCACCACACCGTTCCCCTCAAGCCAGCTGCAATGAGGGTCGTGTGGATAAGATTCCATTATCTTGCAGTGATTCAGGATTCAGAGAATCATGTCCTCTGAGTGCTCCCATTCTGTCATTATGACAAAATAATAATAATAATTTAAAAATGCCAAATCATATATCAAATTGAAAACCAAATCCAATATAGCATTGGGGGCATGAGCCACATCCTAGGCCAATTTTGGCACTAAAAACAAACAAACAAACAAACAAACAAAACTTTTATTCCAAAAGGAAATTGGCAAAAACCTATGCTTTATGTACTAGGGAGGTCAGGTGAGATGTCACTTGAAGGAAAAGAGGTCAAAGCCTAGGCTGGGCTGCCTTAAATTTGTATGACTATACTGAACATGCCACTGATGGTGTCATCAGGGCATGACTGGTGCTGTGTCCAGCCAATAGGCATGAAAGGTAAAACCACTGCTGGCTAAATGCCTGGGGAGTGAAAAACTTGCTGTTCTCCTCATGAATGCTGTGTTCCCTCTTGCATTCCAACCAGCTTTCTGTCGAGTTGAAGGAATAATCTTGTATGTGGGGAAGAGGGTATGCAGGATCAAAGGGTTAACCTCTTTCCTAGTCAAAGACAGTCCCCATGAAAGTGTCGTGTGCTTCATGTCTGTGTGTGCACACATGCACATGAAAGAAGGATAAAGGGTGATTTTATGTGTGGGGTTCAGTCATGACCTGTCAGGCCCCATCTACTATGCCCACTTGCATTAACTGATGCAAGAGGTTCCTTGGGGCAAAAAGATTGTCTGCTCCTGATCTCAGGGTTTCGGTAACGTATACTTGGCCTGATTTGGTGCCCCAACAAATGCCAACCCTTGCTTTCAGCCCCATTTCTAAACTGCATACTCCCCTGCTAATGTTTGGCTCCAATACTAATAATGCAATGTAACAGTCTAATATTAGTATTTATCTGTTTTATTTCAATGACCACCACTTTCACTGGGCAGAGAAATGCTAATGCAACCATTTCCAAAAGGTTTTGTCACTTTGTAAGTAAAAAAAACATTCCCCCTTTCTGTAATTTTGTAAGCTTTGGTTAGGGAGGGCAGAGGAGGCCCAAGAGCTTTCTTTGCAGAAATCATGATTGTGAGCCAGCATGGTGTTGAGCATTGGATGAGGACTCGAGAAGACAGGGTTCAAATTTCTGCTTGCCCATGGAATCCCACTGGATGACCTTGGTCAAGTCACACTCTGTCAGCCTTAGAGGAAGGCACCAGCAAACCTCCTCTGAATAAATCTTGCCAAGAAAACCCTATAATAGGGTTGCTATAAGTTATCGTTAACTTGAATGCACACAGCAACAACAACAATAACGACAACAACAATGATAACTGATAATTGGCTACCAGGTGCATGTCCTCCTTTCCTCTTGGTTGCCAGTACTTTACTTCTCCATTGGATGTATTTTTATTATTACTATTTTCCATGGAACTGGCCATTTCTTTGCTTTCTGGTCAGTTTTGAAATGAATGTTTGAAATTAAATTAGGCATGATGAAATTAAATTCTTCATTTCACATTTCAACATGTGTTTTATGCAGTTGCTTTTCTGAAACCTAATGAATTAGACAAGTGTTAAATATCTAAAGCAATACATTTCTGAAACTTGTGATGCAGACTGCCAAAAAAAGTGTAGAACTGAGTACATTCGAGGTAAAACAAGTGTGCAAGAGTATATTTGGGGAAACACACATGAAGAGCTTTACTCAACAGAAAATTTCCTTGCAAAGAAACTCCTAACCCTACTCAAACTGTAGACTTTTCTGAGGGCTTGTCTACACAGGCTAAATACCCCATCTTTCTCCCATCTCAGAGCCCTGCAGTCCATATGGCACAGGGCACTTGCCCCTCACCACCCCAGGACAGATATGGGATGAGTCAGGGGGAAGGCAGGTAGGGCCCATTCAAGCATTATAGAATAATACCCAGGTCAAACCCTGGATCAGGATCCACATGTCCTCAGGAGACCATTCCAGCATGCCACTCCTCACTGCTGCCACCATCTCCGTGGCTCCCCTGGAAGCCAGACAGGACTCCCACAGTTTGTGACCAAAGCTGGTCACCTGTAGGGGGGAATTCTGTCACATGTTGTAGGGTCCCTTCCTGCCTTTGAGTCAGCACAGAAAATGGCAGCAGTAGTTTCATTGTTGTTCCTGTTTGGACTCCAGCCCATTTTGTTAAGGTAATGGGGGCAGAATGGGCCAGCTACACAGCCAGGATACTCCAGCAGGGAGCTGTTACATCTTGGCTTATGTAGTCAGCTGAGTGAAGCTTAGGACTAAACAGCCTTATTCATGGAACATATTGTTCATGATTTGTATCCTGTGGTCAATGGTCATGCACCTCAGACACACTAAATGATACTACCACCACCACCCATGTTTCACTTAGCTAATGTTTGAGATGTGGAGTGGCACCTAGGTTGAGCTATGAAGAAGCCTGCCTTGTTTAAATTGCATTTCTGCCATTCATCTCTGAATATTTGTAGTAGGGGGAACACAAGATAGAGTGATCTATCTTTCAAGGCTGGTTTAAGAGTTCCTGAACTGATGTTTTGAGCACTCCGAGAGTTAACTATTTCCATGCTTTCTCTAACCCTGGATAGGAATCATGTGGCACTACAGATGTTGTTGGATAACAATTTCCAACATTTCTCATCATTGGCTCTGTTGGATAGAGGTGACCCAACCACATCTGGAGGAACATCTGGAGGAGCATCCTTACTCTAAATACGCCATTCACTTTCCATCTTCTTCCAGAAACCTTGTGGCTTTTTAGATTTATTCACCTATGCTTATTTATAACTATTATAATCCTATATTTTCCACCAAGGGTTATCTTTTAATTCTACAAGAAGACATCTTTTATTCTTTCAGACTTCTCACAGCAGCTGAGGAAGTTCACACTGTCAGTGATTTTTTTTAAAGAAAAAAAAAAGCAAAAATGTTTTTAGAGACTCCATGCATCTGAATTACAGGAAACATCAAAGGCTCTTCAAGGAAGGAGAGAGCTGTATCACTACAGGGGTAATGGTATTTGGCCTGTGAATTGCCCAAGGGTTTTTACCATGGTAATGAAAACCATTAATTTAGCTTCTAAGGTTCCTGGGATTACAACAAAGGGTAATTTACCTAGACAGTGTATCGATTGCTATAGTCAAAGAGCTCTTAAGACTGCAAATTTCATCACCTGTGGAAACCGCCAAGAGCTCTGATAAACAGAAAGAGTGATATGTTTCTTCATCATAAGAATCGTTCTGGTAGAGATTCAGAGGGCTTCCTACATCACGTAAATTGTAACAGGTTCAGCTTCAGGTGTGTGCTATGGGAGCTATTAAAACTTCATGCCTGAAATGGCAATACCTACACCAGTTGTAAGAAAGATGTACACACTCTAGATTATTTTCCATAGTGTGGTTCCATATAATTTCTATTATTAAACACATTGTTATTAGGGTTGTATCAGCATGATTAAGATTTTGTAATTTTTTCTGTGAAACATTTATTTTAATTATTGCCAACATTAACTGAGGGAGTTACAAACACATAATCACATTAGTAACATAGATACATAGTGTCTCTCAGCCTTATCCACCTAATCCTCACTTACCAGGTGGCAGCCACTCCAAGCAGCAGGGGTCTGTTCTTCTGTTGATCAGGAAGCAGCTGATTGACATTCTCACCCCACCCCCTGTGTTCTGTCTCCCACTGGAGATCATTCACAGGATGGGGGGGAAATCAATCATTGTTGGGGAACAGACTCCTGTTGCTCACAGCAGCTGCTGCCCATTAAGTGAGAATAGGGGGACTTTCACAATCTCTGCACAGTCCCGAAACTAGAGAATGCATACCAGTCACAAATGTGTAACTATGTTATGAATCCATAACTGTCTTAGTGAATTCTGCCACTTGTTAATATTAGCAATGAGTGAGAATTTTGATTTGAGAAAGTATGTGTTAATCCTTTCTTCCAGCCTTCGACTCCTCAGCAATGACTCACTCAATCAAAAAATTAAGTGACCATTCCCAAATCTATTCCTATTGAGTCTCTCCTATATCCCCTCCTGTTCAAAGTTGTGAGGTTGTCATAAACCCATCAGTTTCTATCTGCAAGCCACAAATTCAATAAATAGAATTTCAGTTTCCTTTGCCTATCCTGTGTGAAAGATATCCAGGCTTTGTCCTAACCAGAGTACCCCTTCAGGATATGAAATATGGTATAAATATTAGTCCCCTTACAATAGAAAGATGTGTCATGGATGAACCCTGCCAACCTCTTTCTCGGTGTGCTCTTGGACCAGAACCTCCAGTGCCACCCTCATGTGCCTGTCTGAGTATCTTCACTGCAGGAAACTCTGCTCTTCAAAACTGCTAATTATCACCCTATATTACCAAATATCTCCATCTATCCAATCTCTGTCTTACTCCTCTGTAGCCTTGTATATTTCTTAGAAGCATGTATTGCATGTGTGAGTTCACTTTGTGTTATTTCTAATAAAAATACTTTATTTCACTTTAAAGGGAAGGGGGCTCTGCCGATCACCGGTGGGCCTTTTTGCGGCACGGCTGGTGCCCCGGATGCCTCTTTGCACACACCCCGTGCCACCGGGTGCGGGGGGGAGGAGCGGACGGCAGCATGGCCCTCCATGGCAGCAGCCATGTTGCCTTCTCCTTCCCAGGCCGCTTTCCAGCTGGAAGGGGCTGATGGGGGGGTGGCCAGACAATTGGGGTGGGCCTGCTCATCCTCAATTGGCTGGGGCCCTCCCTGGGAGGCGGGTCATCCGGCTGACTCTGGTGATGTCAGAGGAGGGGCCAGATGATGTCAGAGGAGGGGCGACAGAGCTGTTAAATAGCAGCTCCATTGGAACTCCATCCTCTTTTGGCTCCAGGGAGCCAAAGGAGGACTTTGGGGGGCTGTGGAGCAGGGTAACAGGCTGGCTGTGGGCTCTATGTCCCCCCTCCCCTCCCTAATGGCACAGGGCACTGGGTGGGGGGTGGACGGGGGTCAGAAACCCCCCTCTTCATGGCATAGGGTTGGGGGAAGATGGGGGATGGAGGCACGACGCGGCGTGGGATACCGGGCCAGGCCGGGGTAGTGGGGCCCTCCTGACACACCGCCGAGCACTGCCCCCCCTTCCCACCCACCCCCTCTGGCCAGCAGCCGCAGCCCACTCGGTTGCTGCAGGGTGGGGGGGACGCGAGCTGGCATGAACTTGAGCGGCAGCAGCTGGGGCCGCAGGCAGGGAGACCGCTGTGAGCCCCACCACCTCCCCGCCTACTCCCGCCACTTCTTGGCCAGGGAGGGCCAGGTGGTGGGGGGTTGCATTACCGCCACCAGGTGAGCGGGTGGTGGTGATGTTGCAGAGCATGGTCCACCTCGCACCCCCACAATATTCGCCCGGGAACCAGCACTGGGTGGCTGCTGGGCCGAGGGGGGGCGTGGGCTGGGGGGTGACTGTGTGGTGGCACCATGTCAGCAAAACATGCACCGCCTCGGGCCGCACCCCTCCCCCCTCTTGCGGCACTGGGTGGAGGCCAGGGAGGCCAGGGCATGGCCGTTGGGGCTAGGAGGGGTGGCGGCAAAGGCGGGTGGCCTCAGACTCGGGCTGCCCCCGTTTTTTGCTTCAGGATGCCCCCCGTCCCTCCTTCCTTGGGCATTGGGGGGTGAGCTGGGAATGGCGGCCACGGTTGAAGACACAGCACCCCATCCCATCCGGCAGTCAGGGGAGGGGGCAAAAGGGGGGCTCTGGTTGTCACATGGTAACACCCCAATCTGGCATCAGCAACGGGGGTCCCCCCTCCCCTGTGCCCCCCTGGTGTGTGGGGCAACTGGGAGAGACATAAAAAAAATCAATCACAAAGGGTGAAAAAGCTGTGGAGCCTGGGGCATCCCCGCCCTCCCACAGGGTTGGGTTCGGGGATGCACGCCCAGCTCCTGGGGGCATGGGGGGGAAGAATGCTCAGCCTGGCAAGGAGGCCAGCAAAACTCAGAATGGCACACCCTCCATGCACTGCAGGCAGCACATTTTCTTTTACAGGGTTCAGGCCGTGGGATGGCGGTTGGCCCTAAATAAAACTACGAGGTCCCAATTTGTTTGCTAGCAGAACCCATCCCTGAGATGCAGCACAGCCACAGTGACTGGCTGTGTTGGGAGATGGGGCCAAAACACACTGCGAAACAACGTCACCTTTAGCCGCCACCTCCTGCTGAGGAACCAACCCCAGCTGGGGAGGCTCCGGTGGGTGAAGGGGGGGATGGCCCCCAGGCCGGGGATCCAGGGCCTTGCCAGGTGATTCCCAAGACACTGCCCCACCTGTTGCCGGGGGAGGTCCACCGCTCTCCGGTGGAGGCTTTTGGAGCCCCAGCACTCACCTTAGGGGACATCATGGGGGTTCTGAATGTCCTGGTCCAGAAGGTGGACAGGGGTAGGGAACCCTCTTCCACAGTAGGAGAGGAGGTGCGGATGCTACCAGTGGCCCTGAGCATGGAACCCAGCACGTCATCCAGTGGCAGCAGGAGGTCAAGGCGCTCACGGTCCGGAGGTCAGAGTGGTTCAAGGGTCTCTTGTCGTTCCGAGTCACGGGGAACAGCATCACGACGATGCAGTGGATCCAGTGGTAGGCGCAGCCCGAGAAAAAAGCGCAGGAGGTCATGTTCCGGATCTTCATCGGGTGAGTCTTCCGATGAGGACAAATCCAGGTATTGGGGAAAGGGTCCTTTCAAGCCAAGGGGTGGGCCCTTAAGCTCCAGATGGCTAGGTAAAAGTCCAGCGAGGAGCGCAAGGCTTTGTGGGGTGCAGCTGAGGGTGAGGAGCTGAGGGAAGCAAAATCCAAGGAAGACCCTCCGGGAGGCCATCTGGATCACAAAGTGCGTTCCAAGATCCTGCAAGGCTACTATGTTGACATTTTTTCACTGGCACCACCCCCAGGTGAAGAGGCCAGGGTTCACAGGAGTGACAAGAAGTAGACTGAGAAAACCAGCTCAGAGACTGTGGAATGCACTTTTGCCAACTGGCTCAGTGGCTATGCAGTCTTCATGGGGGTCGTGGCTCTGGTTTTTCCAGAGCAGGCCTGGCACCTGATCAACCATCTCCGTCAGGTGATCAAGGTCAGGTCTCAGTCGGGGGATGCCAATGCCATCATGTATGACATTGAGTGCAGGAAAAAAGCTTCCAGATTCCCCATGCACAGATGGGAAACCATCGACTACCCTACTTGGCTGCAGGCCACTGGACCAGGCTGGCGGGAGAACGATCCGCCTAAGACCAATTGCAAAAAGGAGGGAAAGAAGCCGGTGTGCTGGGAGTACAATGGGGGCAAATGGTCCCAGTACAAATGCCAGTTTGACCACTCCTGTGACAGTTGTGGGGGTGGGCATCCGAATGTCAACTGTTCTCGCCAAGGGGATGGGAGCAAGTCCTTTCGGAGCAGCCGCCCTGCCTCAGGTGGTGCCAGAAAAGAGACAGGGTCTGGAGGCGGCACCAATTCCAGTTAAGCCAAGTGAAGGGCCCCCCGGAAACGGGGGGTGGGGGTCGCATGGCGGCAACTCCAATCAGGTTGGAGGCTATGCGACCTCTTTTAGCCGCCTACCCCAAAAAAGAGGTGGCGGCTTACCTGTCCTCTGGTTTTGAATTGGGTTTTCACATACCTTTCAAGGGGCCAAGGGTGGCGTCCACCTCAGGCAACCTAAAATCAGTGGCGCAGCTGCCGGAGGTATTGGCCCGGAAGATTGGGAAAGAGCTGGAGGCGGTTCACATAGCCAACCCATTTGAGCAACCTCCCATGCCCAATCTGCGGGTCTCGCCGTTGGGGGTGGTTCCCAAGAAGGTGCCCGGGGACTTCCGTCTCATACACCACTTATCTTACCCAAAAAAGGGCTTCTGTCAACAATGCCATTCCTCCGGAATTATGCACGGTCCGCTATGCGTCATTGGACCACGCGGTCCGGCTCTTGCAAAACTGTGGTCAAGGAGCCCTCATGGCCAAGTGTGATATCCAGTCGGCATTCTGGCTGTTACCAGTGCATCCAGATGATCACTGCCTTTTGGGTTTCAAATTCCAAGATAAGTGGTATTATGACATGGCATTGCCGATGGGCTGCTCAATCAGCTATGCAGCCTTCGAGGCCTTCAGCACATTCCTAGAGTGGGCCCTGCAGCACAGGGCTGGTTCACCTTTTGTCACCCACTACCTGGATGACTTCCTCATGATGGGCCCCGCTGGGGGGCAGGAATGTGGGTTCTTGTTCTCTTCCTTTCAGGCATTGGCCGAGGAGCTCAGAGTTCCCCTGGCCCCGGATAAGACGGTGGGCCCTTCCACATCCCTAGTGTACCTGAGAATACAGCTGGATTCCATGGCGGGAGTCTCCAGGCTGCTGGATAACAAGATCGAGGGACTGAGGGGGATGCTGGTCCATCTCCGACAAAGGGAGAAGGTCACACTGAAGGAAGCCCAATCGCTGCTGGGGCATCTGAATCTTGCATGCTGGGTGGTTTCGCCGGGGAGGGCCTTTTGCGCCTGCATTGCCTTACAGGGGTGCGTGTGGGAGAGTCCGGCACCACCGAATCCGACTGATGAGAGGGGTCAAAGGTGACATGGGTTTGGCTTGATTTCCTAAGAAACTACAATGATGTCTCTGCAGGGCAGGGGTGGCTGAACCTTGAGGCCGGCCTGCAGGTGCACTCCGATGCGGCGGGCAGCTTAGGTTTCAGGGTGTATTACAATGGCCACTGGTGTGCGCAGCCATTGCCTCAAACATGGTCTGTATCCGGATTGGGAAGGGATCTCACATTCCTGGAATTCCTCCCCAATCCTGGTGGCCCTTGCAATCTTGGGAGAGGAGTTCAGGGACAAGAGGGTATGTTTCTGGTGTGATAATCAGGCAGTGGTGAGTGTCATCAACAGGCAGTCCTCCAGGTCTGACAGGGTCATGCGCCTGGTTCGCCGGTTCATACTGATATGCCTGGAGTCCAACATCATGTTCCATGCCCACCATATCCCGGGCGTGGATAATGAGATTGCAGATGCCTTATCTCAATTTCAGGAGGAGCGTTTCCACCTGCTGGCCCCCAAAGCCGACAAGATGTCTACTCCCTTTCCAGCAGACCTCTGGAACCTTGGGAACTATTAGTGCTGCAAGGAGTAGCTGATTCTTTGGCACCCTCAACGCAAGCCAGCTATAAGAGGGCGGCCTCCCAGTTCATGGCGTTCCGAAAGCAGCATGGCTATGGGGCATCGTGGCCAGCATCTGAATGTGAGGTATTGCACTACCTGGCCGCTCTGAAGGAACAAGGTTGGGTGTCCAGAACCATCGCAGGGCACGTGGCAGGCATCTCCTTCTTCAGTAAAGTGACAGGTCACAGAGACCCCTGCAATACCTTCTTGGTAAAGAAGGCGCTGGAGGGCTGGAGAAGGGTGATGCCAAGGGCAGCAGACGGGAGGCGCCCGGTGTCATTTGAGATGCTTGCCCGGCTGGCAGGCTTGCTACCTTCCATCTGCCACTCCGCCTACGAGGTGCTGCTGTTCAGAGCGGCGTACACCACGGCGTTCTTTGGGGCCCTGAGAGTCAAGGAGGTGGTGTGTTCCTCCAAACGAGATGCATCCGACAAGGCTCTGCAGCGGCACGATGTGACAATCTCCAGCAAGGGCATGACTGTGCATATGCCGGTCAAAGGTTGACCAGCGCGTCCGTGGGACCACTCTTCACCTGCAGAAGATTGCTGACTCGTCCCCGTGCCCGGTCGCCTGTATGCAGGAGTTTTTGCATGTGCGGCGGGACATCCAGGGCCCCCCTCTTCCAACATCAGGATGGGATACCACTCATGAGGTATCAGTTTGTGGGCGTGCTGAAGAAGGTCTTGGTGCAGATGGGGCTGCTGGCAGAAGAATTTGGCAGACATTCCTTCCGTATAGGGGACACTACAATGGCAGCAGAAGGGGGGCTGTCGATGGAAGCCATCATGAAGCTGGGCCGATGGAGGTCCAGGGCTTACGCCACATACATCCGGCCTGAGCGAGGACTGCCTATTGATGAAGGGATGGTTGGCGGAAGGCGTTTCCAGGGGGAAAGCCTTGTTGGCGGATGTCATGGGTCGTGAAACGGCATGAGGTCAGTGGTCTCCGTCAAGTGCAAGTTCAAGCACTTGTTCAAGTTTAAGTTCAAGTTCAAGGGAGACCCCGCCTCTAGTGATTAACAGTTTGCTTTCAGGGGAGGAGAGAGAGTCGAGTAGATGGCTTGGCCAGCAGCCCTCTCCTCCAGGGAGTCGGCATGGGCCGATGGGTGGTCTTGGCCCACATGGTGGGCTCAAGAAGGGATCACGACTCATACATTGCCTCCAACCATCTAGCAAAAAATTGCGGCTAATTTATTGCCAAAACCATGTATCTACTAACCTGTATCTAACCTATGTTTTCTGAAGATGTAACCAAAATTACATCTTGATACATATTAATATTTCAAGATTAATATATAATCTTGAAATATATTACCAAGTGTTGAGTATTCATTCAAAGGGGCTGAGGGGTCATATGGTCTGGGTCCACAAAGTGTTTATTCCACTTCAGAGCACTCTCTGCAGTTAGTACTGGTATACATAGGGTGAAAAGATCCCAAAGTTACCCTCCTCTCTTAGGCTTCTGATTGAGCTAATAATTCCCCCGGAAAGATTTTGGCATCACGGGTGGGGCTCTAAAGTAACCCCCACACACTTTGATCATGGAACTTGAGGGTACTATTTCACTATTTCACAGTGGCTCCAGTCCTTCCTGGAAGTGTTCTCTCAGAAGGCACTGCTGGAGGATTCCTGTTTGACACCTTTGGGCACTGGTCTGTGGTGTCGCACAGGAGTCTGTTTTGTCCTGCCTGCTGTTTAACATATACATGGGAAAGGTTGTTCAATGTTTTGGGGCTTGGTGCCACCAGTATGGCAATGACACTCAACTCTATCACTCTTTACATTTAACACTATATGTTATACAATTAGATGTTCCCTGTAGCTGTTTTGCCAACTGTGCCTGTTCCTTGAGATTTCAGATCTGGCCATAGTAACACATGCTTTGATTACTTCCTATTTGAATTCCTGTAACATGCTCTATATGGAGCTTTCTTTGGAAACTGTTCAGAAACTTCAGCAGGTCCAAAATGCTGTGTTCAGATTGGTGAAACAACTTCACTGGCTTCTGGCACATTTTTGGGCACATTTCAAAATGCTAGTTACGGCCTGTAAAGCCAAATAATGCATATGGTTTTAATGCCCATATCTCTCCATATGACCCTGCCCAGGTTTTATGATCTTTCGGGAGCAGCTTTGCCTCTGTTTCATCATCATTCCATGCTCGTTCTGTGAGGACACAGGAGAAAGTATTGTCAGTGGCTGCTCTTAGGCTCTCAAACTCCTATTTAAACTGGCCTTCTTTTATCTTTTTTTATTGGGATAAAAATTTAAAATGATGACAAATGCATAAAACACATATTGCTTAAGTAGCAAAACCATTTTACATTCTTTTATCCCAAAAATGGGTGTATTACTTATGCAATATGTGTTTCATGAATTTTTCATTGCTTTAAATGAAAGTCATAAAAGTAATTTTTAATTGGAGTGTGGATTTAATGCATTTTCAGCTCTTGTATTATATAAGGTTTCAATGATTTTCTTTTAACTTATACTGTAAAGTGGGATATAAATGAAATAAACAACTACAGTGAAGAACTGGGAACTAAAGAGGTCCTTGCTTTGATCCAGTCCAAATTACAATGTGAGTTCTAAGGTTATTGCACTGCTACACCACTACTTTTTATATTTTTTAAAAATTAACTTCCTTGGGGACATTTCAACAGCTCTTTCACTGAAATTCTAAGACGAGGGGGGAAATTCATGTGAAACAGCCTGTAAAATACTTGGTGTTAGACTGCAAGACAGAAACATTCATGCTAAAGATGTCTCAGCAAGTGTGTTACATTTGAAGGTGCTCCACAGCTTTGTGTAATGTACCATTACAAAAATCTCCCAGCAGTAATCCCAGAGGAGCAAGATTCTATATTTGCTATAAAAGATTTGCAAAACATTCTTCAGCTACAGCTCCCTCCCCTCCCCAGGGGTTTGACTTACTCCTAGCAGGTGGTAGATTCAGCTACGTTAAATACTTCTATTCACTAAGAACCCAAGGGGGAAATTCACAGATGAATTGAAACAATTGAATTCAGTGCACAAGTGAAGTGTAAATTGTCCCTCAAGAATACAGTTATAAATGCACTGGCTTAAAGCTATTCACAGCTAAAAATGGGAGAAGAAAATGAAGAAAACTACAAAGCAGACTTTCAAGTTAAGTCTTCCAAAGTATCTAGCCCCAAGTAGTCTACTATCTTATTGCTTATACTAGCTCTTTGTGATACTTTTATATTTCTGTATCCAAGTGATGGGCTTCCCATTTCCAGCACTAAACTGACAGGGTGGCATGGCTACCACTGTTTGTAAGGATGATTTCTGAGCAGATATCAGAAACCACAATTCTACTCTGGATCCAGTACTGGGTCTGGGCCTAGCTGTCCATCAATGCCTTGAGGACTACAAGAACATAAGTTATGTTCAGTTGGACAGAGGGTCATAGCACACATCACAATAATTTCTGGTCAGGTTTCAAAATAACTTTCTAGGGGTAACTATGCTAAGTTATTTGTAATTCTTTATTTCCAAGCTTTAGCCACCAGTTTTTAAAGGGTTAAGGGGGTGTATTTTATTAACTGCTGTTACTATGCTATACTACCCCCTCTCCACGGTATCTCATAATGGGAAATGTTGAACCCTTTTCAGAGTCAGGCTGGCTTAAGCAGACTAGAGGTCAGTTGGAGGTCATGGCGACCTGAGACATGTCTAGAAATAAAATGGTGAGAAAGTCCAAATTAGGATTGAGCAGAGAGCCCCCATAAAGGACTATGCTAACAACCCAGTCATTAGAGGGGTATGTGCTAATCCCTTCTTCCAGCCTTGGGTGTTCCCAGCAGTAATTCAATCAAGCAATTAAGTGACCATTCCTTAAACTATACCCTATGTAAATCTCTCCTCATCCCCCTCCTGTCCAACCTTACAAGGTTGTTGCAACCAACCATCAATGTTCTATCCATCTGCAATTAAAGCAGATTGAGTTTTGGTTTTCTTTGTCTGTTTCATGGGAGAGAAATCCAACCTTTGTTATTACTAAATTTGTCCCTCCAAGGCACAGACTAGGGTATAAATATTAGAGCCCTAACAATAGTAAAGCGTGCTACAGTGGACAGACCCAACAACACTCTCTCAGTGTGCTGCAGATCGGAACCTCCTGTGCCACCCTCAGATGCCTGTCTGAGTATTCTTGCTGCACTGAACTTTTCAAGACTAACTATCAACCTATCTCCCCAGACCTTTCTCCCTCTATTCAACCTTTCTACCTTACTCTATTATAGTCATATATGGTTTGTAAGAACATGTGTTGTGTATGTTAGTACACTTTTGTGTTATGCCAATACAATACTGTATTTCACTTTAACTGGAGTGCTCTCTACAGTTAGTACTGGTATACATAGGTGAAAAGATCCCCTCCCAGCTTCCTGTTTGAGATAATAATTCCCCTAGATATTACAGGAGATTTTGGTGTCATGAGTGGGGTCTCAACATACCTTCCCACTGCTTAGGGTAACACTGCCATATAAGGGGGAACAGTAAAAAAATTCAAAGGAAATAATATACATAAAACCTATTTTAAATAAATGGATCCAAGGGGGAAGCTGCATGATACGTTAATTTTGCCATGTATAATTTGACCCTAAATGTCCACCTACTTGAACAACTTGTCCCTCCCATATGAACACACAAGGAAAGAAGACTAGAGATAGTGTACTTTTAGAAAGAGGGCTCCTACCATGCATTAGCAAAAGTAATTTTCCAGCACAATTTACTTTTCCTTACAAGATGTTCTCTAGTGGGAAAAAAAAAAAGAATGAAGTAGACTATATGGAGTAGGCTGCACTTTAATTCCCCCACCCCACCCCACTCCAAGTTGTGATTCAATGGTCTAAGAGAAAAGGTAGGATACCACTTGGACAAATTGTCAAAACTCAATGGTATGTAGCAACATAAAGTAGATGGGAAAATGTTGTAAGGACAGCATGGAGCTTGACAACAAAGTTCAACAAAGAGGTGCGACTGGAATGGGAACTGCAGAGATGGGACTCACCACATTATGATGAGATTTCTAAGTGCAGGTGGGAGACAAGCTCAGCTCCCAGAATTGCTGATGGACTGCCAGTCACAACACATCCAGCAACAGGAAGAGAGCTGGACACATCCCCACTCACCTTCCTACTCTCTGGCAGCACAATGTTGTTTTCTAAGCAAAACAACCATGTGAAAATTTTATATAGATTAAGTTCCAAACTGGGAAGATTCCCATCAGTCCAGGATTCTTTTCATTAGGTTTTCTTTACACCCAAGAAACCTATTTGTGACCATTGTTCAAAACATTTTTGAATATTTTGCTGAGAGATAGCTACCAGGAACAACATCTCTTTTCAATTATTTGTATAACATTTTTAGAATAAAGAACCAAAGGAAGGATAGATTCCACCACATCCTCAAACCCCTGTCTGGTTAGTATGGACCTCAGATAAGGATAAAGGCTTGAGAGTTTGAACCTATTCATGTTTATTTGGTAATAAAAACAATGGGACTTATATAGAGAAGTTTTTCATGACCTTTTCTAATGGTGAGTGAGAATTCAATTTGTGTTGAATTTTGACAAGGAGTTTCCAAATTTCCAAAACTGAATATGAACTAAAGCAAGACAAATTAATTTGGCTAAATTTACTTCTCACCCTCTGGTGAAAGAAGACAGTTGTATTCAGCTATTTCTTTAAATAAACTTGTTATTCTGTAACTGTGACAGAAAAAACGGTTCCAAATCTTATCCATCCTACTCATTCACCCTCTTAAAGATACATTATTGAAAATAAAGGCAGCCATTACACATCAATATAAAAACATCCTTAAGCTGAAATCTTGCATTTTACGAGGTGCTTTGTACCACAGAATTGCACAGTATATCAATAGCTTGCTACAGTGTCACTCACCAAACTGGTACCACTAAAACCTAACTGTAGAACTTGGAATGATTGTCATTAACAATCTGACAATTTTAAGTGAAATGTAAGCTTTTTGTTTTAACTTTTGAAGGTTTACAAGACAAAGGATGCATCTACACTGTAGAAATAATGCAGTTTGACACCACTTTAGGTGCTGTGGCTCCATCATATAAAATCCTGGGATTTGTAGTTTTACAGTTTTTGCCTTCTCTACCAAAGAGTGCTGGTGCCTCACAAATCATAGGATGGAGGCATGGCTGTTCAAGTGGTGTCAAATTGCATTATTTCTACAGTGTAGATGCACCCCTAGTATCATTTTTTTCCACCCATCTTATCATAGAATCATAGAATTGCAGAGTTGGAAGAGACCACGAGGGCCATCCAGTCCAACCCCATTCTGCCACACAGAAAATCACGATCAAAGCATCCCCGACAGATGGCCATCCAGCCTCTGTTTAAAGACCTCCAAGGAAGGAGACCCCACCACGTTCCGAGGGAGTGTGTTCCACGGCCGAGCAGCTCTTACTGTAAAAAAGTTCCTCCTCATGTTGAGGTGGAATCTCTGTTCCTGTCGCTTGCATCCATTGCTCCGTTTTCAAGTCTCTGGAGCAGCAGAAAACAACCCTGCTCCATCCTCAACGTGACACCCCTTCAAATACTTAAACAGGGCTATCATATCACCTCCTAACTGTCTTTTTTCAGGCTAAACATACCCAGCTCCCTAAGTCTCTCCTCATAAGGCATGGTTTCCAGACCTTTCACCATTTTAGTCACCCTTCTCTGGACACGCTCCAATTGGTCAATATCCTTTTTGAATTGTGGTGCCCAAAACTGGATACTGTATTCCAGGTGAGGTCTGACCAAGGCAGAATAGAGTGGCACTATTACTTCCCTTGATCTAGACACTATACTTCTATTGGTGCAGCCCAAAATTGCATTGGCCTTTTTAGCTGCCATATCACACTGTTGACTCATGTTCAACTTGTGGTCTACTAGGACTCCTAGATCCCTTTCGCACGTAGTCTCATTCAGCCAGGTCTCCCTCATCCTATATCTATGCATTTCATTCTTTCATCCTAAGTGCAGTACCTTACATTTCTCTATATTGAATTTCATTTTGTCAGCTTTGGCCCAACTCTCCAGTCTATCCAGGTCAATTTGAATTTTGATCCTGTCTTCTAGGGTATTAGCCACTCCTCTTAATTTTGTGTCATCTGTAAATTTGATAAGTATGCCCCTAATTCCCTCATCCACATCATTGATAAAGATGTTGAATAGCACTGGGCCCAGGACAGAACCCTGTGGCACCCCACTGGTCACATCGTTCCAAGACAAAGAGGAGTCATTGCTGAGCACCCTTTGGGTTCGACCGGTCAACCAATTACAAATCCATTGAACAGATAACTTGTCTTGTCCACATTTTACAAGCTTGTTTGCAAGAATATCATGGGGAACCTTGTCAAAGGCCTTACTGAGATCAAGGTATGCGATATCCACAGCGTTCCCTTCATCTATCAAGCTGGTCATTCTATCAAAAAAAAGAGATTAGATTAGTCTGGCATGACTTGTTTCTCTGAAACCATGTTGACTTTTTGTGATTATGGCATTGCCTTCTAAATGTTCACAGACTCTCTGTTTAATGATCTGCTCTTGAATCTTCCCTGGTATTGATGTCACACTAACTGGACGGTAATTGTTGGGATCCTCTTTTTTCCCCTTTTTGAAAATGGGGACAACGTTTGCCCTCCTCCAGTCTGCTGGGACTTCTCCTGTTCTCCAGGAGTTCTCAAAGATTGTTGCCAATGGCTCTGAGATGACATTTGCCAGTCCTTTTAATACTCTTGGATGTAGTTCATCTGGTCCTGGAGATTTAAATTCATATAGATTAAGAAGGTATTCCTGTACTACCTCTTTGCTTATTCTGTGCTGATTTCCCCTATTGTGTCCTCTGTTCCTTTCTCCTCAGGTTGGTCACCCTTTTCCTTTTCTGAAAACACTGAGGCAAAGAAGATGTTGAGCAATTCTGCCTTTTCTCTGTCCCCTGTTAGCATTTTGCCATCTTCTCCATGTAGTGGCCCTACCATTTCCTTCTTCCTCCTTTTGCTGTGGACATACCCCCCAAAAAACGCTTTTTATTGTTCTTAGCCTCTCTAGCAAGCCTAAGTTCATTCTGCACTTTAGCTTTTCTGACTTTACTCCTACACATGTTCACTATCTGTTTGAATTCTTTGGTGATTTCCCCCTTTTTCCATTTCCTATACATGTTCAGTTTTAAACTTAGCTCAGTTGACAGTTCTTTCATCATCCATCCTGGTTTTTTGAGACACCTCCCATTTTTCATCCTCAATGGTATCTTTTAGTCCTCATTCCTCTTTACCAGCCTCCTCAGGATTTTCATTCTATGAATTCTAGGTTTCTCCCCACACCAAAGGTTTCCTCTTCTTTGGTAGTGATCCAATTCTTCACTATGTTTTTTCTTGAAGAGGTGTGTGCATGTGTGACTTCAAGTTGCTAGTTGGCATGTGGGAACTCCATGAATTTTAAAGGATTTTTTCTTAGGCAAGGAATACTCAGAGGTGGTTTTGCCAGTTCTTTCCTCTGACAAAATAGCCTACAGCACCTGGTATTCATTGGCAGTCTCCCATCCAAGTGGTAACCAGGGCTGACCCTGCTTAGTTTCCAAGATCATATATGGATCTGGTTCCTTTAGGGAAGGTAGCAGTGAATAGTTTCAGCAATCTTCTTCCCACTGTGAGAAAGTCTTTGAAAATCAAACAGTTTTTGAAAGTTATTCTCAATTTGGGACTTATTCTGTGCAAAATTCCCATGCAGAAAATACTGTTTTCAGAAAATGCTGTTAACCCTTCTCTATGCCTCCTTTCCCCCAATCTTGTGCCTGCTTTGGAAATAGTGTTGCCAGGTTTTGTTTTTTAAGAAGAAGACTTTACAGTTGAAATTCACAGCAAGCAGGGTTGACACTCAGGAAGTAGCTATTAACAAGTTTGCATTCTCCCTAAGTACCAAATGAAATTGCTGGTTTCAGTCAACTGAGCCATTTATTTCTCTTTAAAATCAATATATTGTCCATATTCATGCACCATATGGTGCACATATTTCTGTCTTTATTAAAGGCCTACACCCCAAATACAGAAACCTTTTGGGGAATCTTGGTCAGTCTGTATAAAAGTGAAAGCTCTCCATTCCCCAAATAGGGGACACCCCTTATAATAAGGGACACTTTCCAGCCTTATAAGGGGCAAACTTTATGGCCCTCCTATAAGAGACAACCCTTGTAAAAAGGGACACCTGGCAATCCTATAAGGAAGCTTATTGGAATTTTCTCTGCAAGACTATACATGGGAGGTCCAGAAAGAGAAGAGGAAGAGTTCTGTTTCTCGTTTTTGCATGATTACAGCTATGTGCGATAATAAGTGTTATAATGCCACAATGTTCCCACTATCTTCATTTGTGGAATTATAGCATTTTTGGACACTAGTCTGATAACTTCTATTGAAGCTTATTGTTCTCACTTGCCATTGCTGCCTTATTGACTGCTCTCTTTGTAAAAGTGCCAGCAGAAGGACCAGCAGGGCAGTAACAGTGAGCAGAGGAAGAAATGTCTGGATGAGGGGAGACAGTCCAATCTAACTGTGGAAATGGGGCCTTTCAGTCTACCAACACTGAATGGTAGGCCCTGGGCCACACCATTCTTCTGAAAACTAGATGGAGAAAAAGGGAACTGGACTTTCTGAAAATCTGAAATTTTACCCTTACAGAAACAAGGAAGTGGCGGGGGGGGGGGGAGAGAAGCTTTTCCCGAGGAAAGGTCCAATTTGTTCATGTGAACCCATCTTTAGCAAATCCAATGATCAAATGTGAATTTTTTTTAATACCCCTCCACCCCCCACCCCGACCATCTGCTTTGAAGCTACTGAGTGGAAGAAATTCTTAGCTCTACATCTGCCAGAGTTTGGCAAATTTTTGTCCCCAAGACAGAACAACTACAAGAGTTATGTGCAAAGATGAGCAAAACCAGAAACTGGAATCCCAGAGCAGATTAAAATAAAATCTAATTAAAATCAACTTGGCTGATATTGTTACAACATAAGGTGTTTTATACATGAGACAGAGAAGAGAAAGACAGGTGACAAGTAGGCAGCCAAATGGATTAAGGAGCTAATGAAATCAGGGTGTGTGAGAAAGAGAAATACAGGCAAAAATGTACGTGGGAGTATAGACTTTATTACAAAGATAATTAAGAATAATATAAGCAGCTGGAACTATCCTGGATGCATGAGGTTAGATGAGGACTTCATCGACAGAGAAGGCTATATGAAAGCACTTCCTTAAAATTGCTCCCATTCTCCCAATGTTTTCCCACATGAACCAAGAGGTTCAGATAGAAGGATGCAAAATGAAGAGAAAGGTAGAGTCAGGGGCATGCCTATACATATATGTATAGGCATATAAAAGCTTACTGTTGTCCATTAGTGCAATTTTCCTTTATTTATTTATTTATTTATTTATTTTGACTTGTCTAAAGCAATGGCTCACATGTACTTCTATGGGGGGTTGAGGAGAAAAGAAAAAGAACATCATACACTAGTGAAAGCCAAACATGTTTATACAAAGGACAATGTATGATGTCTAATCTTTCTTCTGGTTTCCTCTTCTTCTTCTTACAGAATTGGAAACACAGAAATCCTCTTCTCTTCAGCAGGCCCTTCTGTGTCCTAAAAAAGCTATTTTAAGGTGCAGGAATTGCTTTTCATTGTGACACTGAAAACTGATGATGATGATGATGGCTTCAGGGGTTTTTGGGAGGCTGGTAAGAAAGAGAGGGAAGGAAGAAAAAGGATGATGATGACTGGTGGGATAGAAGGAGAAAGAGAAATGGGGGAGAAGGGAAAAGACAAAAATAACCAGGAGAATGGGGAAAGGGGAGAACAAAAAGAAAGATGAGAAGAGGGGGTGACTATGGAAGAAGGAACAAGCAGAGTGCAATTAGAAGATGTGAGTGGGGCAAAAGTGAGTTTGAGAGAAACAGAGAAGAAGGAGGAGATTTTTAGACAGAAGAGAGGGGAGACAGTGAAAAAGGATGAGAAAGAGAGAACCAGGAGTTTGAGTGGGGAGAAAGAGGACAAAAAACAAGAGAAAATGAGTGTGACTAGGGAGTGAGGGAGAAGATAAGCACAGCAGGAGTTGCAGAAGAAAAAAGTACAAAGTGGATGAGACAGAGAGAAAAGGGAAGGGGGAGATGTTTAGGCAGGAGTTGCTTGGGGAAGAAGGGAACAAAAAAGGATGAAAAAAGAAGAGAAGTGAATTCAAGGATTTTAAAAAGAAAAGAATGAAGTGTCTAAATGCACCTGGAGAAGACAGCCATTTATATTACACATTTTCCCTAACAATAGTTCAACTGTTCATTGTGCATCTTAGAGCAGGAAAAGAAGCTGGACTAAAGCTTCAATGGCTTAGAGTAAGGTAAGGAAGCTGCAAACAGAACCGTGAGTGTGAAAATGAAGGTAAGAAAAGCCACAAAGTAGCAGTCATATAGTCCTGTATTATATTATTGAGGCAGCAAATATTAAGGCAGCTCAGCATTTCCCCATTCTGATTATTCACTTTCATTGAGGCTTGATGCCAACCAGTTCTGAAAAACTTTTTCAAGAAGAAAAAGTGGAGATAGCCAGATGGATCCCCTAGAGAGATTACAGCATCCGTTCAATAGTAGCCTGTGGCTCTTTTCTTTTGAAGGCAGCACTCTCAGCCTTAGATTCCTCACCCGCAACCAGAGGTCCAGAGGTCTCTGAAATTCTATCGGAGTGTACACCCCATTTCAAACTGAGTCAAAACTAAAAAGTATGGTAATCTAATTCATAGGCTTTTCAAACTGTGGGTGATTCAAATCCGATCCCATTAGAATTTTACCCTGAGCTTGAAACATTTTTTTTAAAAAAAATCAGCCCCATATTTTAATAATTTATGAAACTAAGATCTTAAAATGTGTAAAACAAAACAGCTGATAATTTAACAGCACATCATAAAAATATTTTACATGATAGTCAGGTAGTTTGTTTTGTGTTAAATAATGTAACTGAAGTATTGTGCACTGTTGGATAGAAATCAAGAGGATAAAAAAAATTGAAGCAATGTATAATGAATTAGTTCAGCAGAACATTTTTAAATAAACATCAGTCAGCTGCTTAGATTCAGACTCCATATGTTATTACTTGAGGGAATACACTGATAATTTTCAGTGTCTCACCTCCAGATATCAGTAACATATTTTCATAAAAAGTCAAGAGAGGAATGAAATGTTGGCTTAGAGCAACTGATGGAAACAACATACTCATTATTCACCCTCATTTTTTAAAAAAAGAAAGGAAGAAACAGCCACAATTAAACAGGTTTGCCTCAATTACTTTTTATCTAACCTTAGGACAATTACTGTTGTGAGACAGGACAGATGATGCCTCCGAAAGACATCCTGCTTGCAATCCAAGATCAAATATTTGCAGATATCAAGAGAAAGAAACCACTGATGACTTTATTGGCACAACTTAATTTGCAAGTTGTATGTAAGTAACCTATAATTTAACATCTACAGTGCAATCTCTGTTATAAAAATTAAACTAGAAACAAAACTGTAGGAAAGAAATGCAGTCTATTTTTCTATTTGTTTCAGTCATCATGCCCTACAATTTAGAAATGAATTTGCATAGTGTGTGTTGTGGAATATTTTCTGAACTACCATCTCTTCCTCTACCTGCTCATCCTCCTTGTATTCAGTTATATCCTGTCATTTTCCTAATAATGGGATTCAAGATGGCTTGCAAATTTTTAAAAGCAACACAGAAGAAAAACCATGCAAAAAAGCTTAGCTAAAATTATAAATAGAGAAGTTATTTAGAAAAAAACCACAATTAAACAGAAGGGTTAAATCCTTTTAAAATTCATTAAAAGACAATGGCCTCAATCCAACATTCCCTTAGCATGGTGTAAATACTGCATGCAGAGATACACTACATGAATGTTACACAACCCCCAAACAGAATGAGCAACATTGCACAGCATATGTCAATAACTAAGTGCCATTGAACAATGCACAATACACAATGCACAACTGCAGTGCAAAGCACAGGATCATAGAATTATAGAGTTGGAAGAGACCACAAGGGTCATCCAGTCCAAACCCCTGCCATGCAGGAATGCACAATTAAAGCATGCCTGACAGGTGGCCATCAAATTTCTCTTTAAAAACCTCCAAAAAGGAGACTCCACCATACTATGAGGCAGCACGTTCGACTGCCGAACAGCTCTTACCATCAGGAAATTCTTCCTAATGTTTAGCTGGAATCTCTTTGCCTGTAGTTTGAACCCATTGTTCTGTGTCCTAGTCTCTGGAGCCACAGAAAACAAGCTTGCTCCATCCTCAATATGGCATCCCTTCAAATATTTAAACATGACTATCATGTCCCCTCTTAACCTTCTCTTCCCCAGGCTAACCATACCCAGCTCCCTAAGCTGCTCATCATAGGGCAAGGCTTCCAGATTTTTACCATTTTGGTCACCCTCTTCTGGACACATTCCAACTTGCCAACATCCTTCTTGAATTGTGCTTCCCAGAAATGGATTCAAGATGAGGTCTGACCAAGGCAGAATAGAGTGGCACAACCACAATGAAAAGTGTAGGGCACAGAACCACAACATACAATGAACAATCCACAGCTTGTAAGACAAGGCACAGATGAACCTGCTATCTGCACAATTCTACTTCCGCTGTTCTCAGCAGAACATGTCCATTGGACAGTGGTAACTTTTTGGCTCCTCATGCATAGCATGACTCATGGCTTATCTACATGAACCAGGATATGCTGGCTACCACTGACATATCCTGGCTGAGGAACTGGCCCATTCTTCCCCCATTACCTTGATGAAACAGGTCAGAGTCCAAACAGGTGTGCTGGCCTGGACCTGCAGTTGCTGCCACCATTTTCTTTGCTGACTCAGAAAGCAGGAAGGGGTTCCATGATATATGACTGGAGGCCCCCTATGTGTGACAAGCCTTGCTCACATGCTGAGGGACTCCTTCCTGGCTTCCAAGAGAGCCAGGGAGATGGCAGCAGCAGTGAGGGCCAGTGTGCTGGATGGGCTCCTGTGGATCCATGGGTCCCAATCTGGGTTTTACTAGCAGTTATGGGGTAAACTGGGTATTTTGCTGTAACACTTTGTTGGGCCCTACCCCATCTTCCCCCTGTCTCTGCCCTGTATCTTCCCTGGGGATGGTGAGGACTGTCCAGAATGGTGCAAATGCCCTGTGTCATATGAACTGCAATGCTCTCAGATGGTGCCAAGATGGGGGTATTTAGCCCATGTTATCCAACCCTTAGAGAATTCTGAAAAATCATTAGAACAACAAAGCATACCGTTAAAAGCTCATCACAGTCATTCCCAATGAGAATCTCAATGTACCAAAAATATATGTATCTATTTCCAAAGGAGCATTGTGCAGATTCTCGTGTTTTCCACACCCCTTTTCTTTTTGTCCCAGCCATTTTTGTTCATTTGTTTACAATAGAGGTGGGGAAATTTGTAGTGTGTGCTGAATGTAGCCCATGGCTTTATTTTATTCTCCAAGTTACTGAAAGTTCTCAAAGACCCCTTAGAAGGATATAAAGCCACCACTAGATTTCAGTGGTGTGATCTCTTTTGCATTATGATTTGCCATATATATTAAGAGGAGTTCAGGAGAAACCAAGGCTTCCTGGATGCTGAAAGATTTGATACAGTTGATTAAAGTGTAGCGATAAAAGCAATTTTCAATGGGGGATCAAATGACTGATGCCAAACACAGGCAATATCCTTTTGAAAAAGAAGACATTGCCACTGAAAGTTGGGGATTAGAAGAGGGAGTGCTGTCAGCAAAGACAGAGACTTCTGAGAGAGGAAAGGCAAGGCAAGGTTTCCAGGATACCTTCTCCCCCAAATTGCCAAGAAATCTTTTCCTCCAAACTGAAAGTGGCAGTGGCAGAGTAATCTGTCATGCTAATAAAACACAAAATAGTGATCATTTGATTAACTACCAATTTATTTACTAGTATGTCTCACTGAGCTCTTGAGATGTATGGTGGGATAAAAATAATAAAACAAATATTTGATAGAAGGGTTATTGTTCTTTTATTACAAACAGAAAAGACTGATTGAGAATTTGGATTACTCAAAGACATTGTCAGGGGCTCTCTCTGCTTTGAACAGGGAACCTGGAATGTCAGAGTATTTCTTTGACAGCCATTTCCACATCTCTATGACTATCTACCCAACAACTACCATCAACTAATCCTGTTGAGGAGCTACAAATGCAGGAGCACCATAGTTGGTGTGCTACACACTGAAACCTGTCCTTATCTCCCAAATCCCCAATTACTGGACAGCAGCCATTGCCATCAATGGGGGTCTGTTCCCCATTAAGTGAGTGGCCCCTGACATCTAGCCAAGTTGCTTTTTTCTAGTTTACTAGATAAAAAAGTTGTTCAAGACAAGTGTCAGAAGCAGCAGAAATTTGAGGGCACTGTTTGCAACTGTTCAGGGGAGAATGTCACAGAATATCCTACTTCGTAGATCTATCTGTGTGCACATTCAGCAGGAGAAAAACACATCTGGAAAACCAAAATGACCCATTGTCATTCATATAGGTTAAGTAGGATATTTCAATGCTTGTTCGGGCTTCTAGATGAAGTGTACATGTTGGAGGGTTGACCTAAATATTTTGCCTTGCGATGGTAAAATTAATTTTCACAGTGACTGTTCTTACGAATGTGCACACATATAATGCATTGGGGGGGGGCGCATTCCTTTTTACTTTATCAGGAAAGGCTTGAGAATTGGTGCCTCTCAAGGATTGGGGGGCATAAGGCATCAGTTCCCAAGGAGTTCAGATTTATTACATGAAACCAGAAGGCAGTAAGAGCTTTACTACTTCAGAAAGTAGAGTGAGAAATGCATTTCAGATGAATAACCTTCATACCTACTGGCTGAAGTAGAATGCAACATTCATACTTATTAGATGAAAGTGTCCCACCACTGGTGTTGCCTAGGATGGCAGAAGGGGCTGTGAGGAAGGATATCTCAAAACCCTGAATATGTACAATATATTACAGTTTTCTATGAGTTACAGCAATTGTCTCCTTGCCTAAAAGCATACACATCCCTTTATATACCATGCATGGTAGTTGAAGAACGTTACCCTTTCATAGGAATACCATCCCCTTAGGGCTAAATATGGCATTACACACAAATGTGTATACTAGTCAGCCATTTAACCCCTTCTTTTTAAGAGGATAGGCCATTTTGTGAGATTATCAGACATGGCAAAAACTGCATCAGAAGATCGTGAGAAGAAAAGCAACAGGCGAGATTATCAGACAATGATGTCCTTCAGCAGGGCCAGTTTAAGTATTTTGGGGGGGCAATGTAATGCTTTATTTGGGGGGGGATATGTTTATCTCAGGCCAATGTAACATAACATATTCATAGTACAGGATGTTCAGGTTACAGTAGGACCCCTGTATCCACAGATTCATTATCCATGGGACACAAAACAGCACACCTACCATAGAGTCTTCCTAGAAAATGTGTCTTCTCTAGCCATTTTCAAGGTCCTCCAAGGCAACTCTACGGTATTTTAAACCAGAAGTTCCATTGTTTTTAATGGCATTCACTATTATCCACAGTTTTCAGTATCCACGCCCCTCCCCCAGAACCAATCCCCAGTGGATAAGGGGGGGCTACTGTATTACATAATTTGCCACCAATAATTTAGTTTAGCAATTAACATAATGGTTTAGATTTCCTCAAAGAAAAGAAAGACTGGACTACAAGCTGAATTCTGAACATGAGTTAGCAGTGTGATGCAGCAGCAAAAAAAAAAAAGTGATTCTAGGCTGTATTAATAGGAGTATACTGTCTAGATCAAGGGAAGTAATAGTACCACTCCATTCTGCTTTGGTCAGACCTCACCTGGAAGACTGTGTCCAGTTCTGGGTGCCACAATTCAGGAAGGGTATTGAGAAGCTGGAATGTGTCCAGAGGAGGGCAACCAAAATGGTGGGAGGTCTGGAAACCATTATGTCCTATGAGGAGCAGCTTAGGGAGCTGGGTATGTTTAGCCTGGAGAAGAGAAGGTTGAGAGGTGACACGATAGCCATGTTTAAATGTTTGAAGGGATGTCATACTGAGGATGGAGCAAACTTGTTTTCTGCTGCTCCAGAGACTAGCGCACGGAGCAATGGGTTCAAACTAAAGGAAAAGAGATTCAACCTAAACATTAGGAAGAACTTCCTGACAGTAAGAGCTGTTTGGCAGTGGAATGCACTGCCTCGGAGTGTGATGGAGTCTTTGAAGGTTTTTAAGCAGAGGCTGGATGGCCATCTGTAGTGAGGACTTGGTGTGTTCCTGCAGGGCAGAAGCCAATTGTATGGGATGGCTGTTGGGGTCCCTTCCAGCCCTATGATTCTATGATTCTAGGCTGCATTCAGAAAAAGTTACTTTTAGATTACACCTCCCATAATCCCCCTGCCAGCACCCTTCTCAAGGTCTGGTTGCATTGTTCCTTTTCCAGCATTCCAGTGGTTCTTATCCTGGGGTCCGCGATGTCCTCACAGGGAGTCCACAAAGGCTTGAAGGCTGCTCAACCCACCTCCTCAGTCAGAAATGACTTGAAGGCACATAGGCAAACACACAAATTCCTTTTGCAGGTTGAACGCAGTTGGCAGCAAGGGGAGTAAGCTGAGGAGAAAGGGGGAAAGGGAGGGAGGGGAGAGAAACCAAGACATGTTAATAGCAGCTGGCAAGATGGGCTGGAGGGGATCTATGTGGAAGGAAGGAAGGAAGGAAGGAAGGAAGGAAGGAAGGAAGGAAGGAAGGTAGCCCTTTCTGAAGAGAGAGCAGGGGAGAAAGAGAAGGATGAAAGAGATGACCCTCACACTTCCCTCTGCCTTCTCTCTCACACACAAACACACTCAGCCCTCTCCAACACACACCTGGCTTGCTTGTCTTTTGACAATTCTGGGAGGAGTGGGTGAAGGAGCAGCAAACTCCCTCCAGCTTCAGTGACATGGAAGGCTGGTCCTTCTTTCTCTTTCTGTTTCTCTTTCTAGTTTTGGAGATGGTATTTGTTTTTTTAAAAAAAGGAAGAGAGGGGGGGCTGGCTATGTGAGGCCCCCTGCAGATGCTGATTTGGGGATATGGTTAAGCTGGCCCTGTCCTTCAGCATCCAGGGGTGTGTGCAGTCATGAATAAGGTGCCCCTTTTTATTGGCAGCTTGTCCCCATCAATACAAAGGGAAGACTTTTCCACAGCAGCTCTATGCCCTAGGAATGTCTGAGGATGTGGAGTCTGATAATTTCACCTTTTCTGTTTTCCTCCTGTTCTTCTGACATGGTTTGGAACATAGCTTTTTGCCGCATTTCACTACATCTGATATTCTCCTTAAATACAATGGGAAAACAGCAATGATCACTTGTATAATTAATTAAGTATATGAGTATACTTAAGTAAGTAACTGATGTAGAATACTGGCCAATATTTTACCTGTGTAGACGGTCTTATGTAGGAGTGGCCAAATGAGAGGAGACAGAATGAAAATGATCATGACTGAAAACTAGGGAGAAGGGACAGAATACTTTTGTGCACACAAAAAGTTGCTGTAGGAAAAAAAAATATTGTATTTTGCACAAAACATGGATTTTTGATGAGCATTTTTCTGCAAAAATAAAAATGTGCAAAACTCCAACAAACATATTTGCAAAAAAAGTTCTAAAATGGGATAATCTCAGACTGGTTCACATTCCTTCTTACATCTCTAAATACTAAACAGGGGTGGGCAGAAGCTCTCTTTACCTTGACATTTTTCAGCTGTTTTGACCAAGCAGACACCTGCAAGTTTACTTGGCAATTTTGTATAAAAAAGTGTCATAATGTAATAGATTTACACACTGTAGTTGCCCCAGAAGCCCTAAACTCCCAATGAGCTGGTAAAGAGCAACATAGACTAGCATAGCACAGCAGCATGGTGTCAATCTGTGGTAATGTTTTGTACAGATCTTGGAAGTAATGAACCACAAATCATATAGTTAACTGCAATTAATTACCTGTTGTTTTTTAATAATGAGGGCATACCAACATTATGTTTCAAAATGTATGTAACAAGTGGGAATGACTTCTTTGTAGAATTTAATAATTGTACAGTATCGAGGCTGTAATAGTAAAAATTTCTAGAACATTTCAAACATCTTTTAGACTTTTTAGAACTTTCACTGGAATTTTGCACTTTTATGTCCTACTCTTATCAGTTCTAAGGATACACACTACTGATACTGTACATAATGTAACTAAGTAATTCCTCCTGGCACCCGAAGCCTACCATAACAACCAGCAGTCACATAAAGTGAAGAAGAAATGTTTAGCTGGCTTGACAACAGAATCTTGGAGTCTTATAGACCACAAGCTGAACATGAGTGAACAGTTTGGTGTGCCAGGTAAAAAAGCCATTGTGACTCTTTGCTGCATCAATAGGAGTATAGTGTCTAGATTGAGGGAAGTAATAGTACCACTTTATTCTACTTTGGTCAGAGCTAACCTGGAATCCTGTGTCCAGTTCTGGGAACCACAATTCAAAAAGGATATTGAAAAGCTGGAATGTGTCCTGAGGAGGGTGACCAAAATGATGAAAGGTCTGAAAGCCATGCCCTATGAGGAGCAGCTTAGGAAGCTGTGTATGTTTGGCCTGGAGAAGAGAATGTTAAGAGGTGACATGATGGCCATGTTTAATTAATTGAAAGAATGTCATATTGAAGAGGGAGCAAGCTTGTTTTCTGCTGCTTCAGAAACTAGGACATGGAACAATGTACTCAAACTACAGGAAAAGAGATTTCACCTAAATATTAGGAAGAAGATTCTGATGGCAAGAGCTGTATTTCAGTGGAATATACTGCCTTGGAGTGTGGTGGAGTCTCCTTCTTTGGAAGTTTTTAAGCAGAGACTAGATGGGAGTGTTTTAACTGTGTTTTCCTGTAAAGCAGGGGGTTGGACTGGATGGCCCTTGAGGTCTCTTCCAACTCTTTGATTCTATGCTTCTATGAATGATAATAATACCCAGTATTCTATATCAGCTACTTAGTTTAGTATACTTAACTAAGTATAAGTTGTGAATACAGAATGGTTACAGATGAATCTAGGTAACTGTATATTTAACTAAATATACATGGTAGCTGATATAAAATTTTGGTTAATAATAATAATAATGTAAAGAATAATATGATACATAATGTTTAAAAGCCCTTGTTTTTTCTGGAATGACAACAGTGTCAAATTACATTGAGGAAGCTTTATATCAAATTTCTGAATTAATTATTCTTAGGGCTAGTCTATATGGGGGGGGGAGAATGCAGTACCTCGCAGTAATGGCATTTCGCAGCAGTAGAAACTTGTCTTAGTGGTGTTTTTGCCCCCAGAAGCCCCCAGAAGCTTCACATGCCAGATGGTGGCTGTAAGTGATTTACTCACATTAGTACTTTGCTGTTGCCAAACTTAAAAAACTAACAAACAATGTCTAAGGTGCACTGGAGTGATTTTCTGGTTTAAAAGGACAAACACACACACACACACACACACACACACAGTTTTATTACCTTAGCAATCACTCACTAAGGTGAAAATCCAACATGGTTGCAGCGGGCACATGCTGTGTTAGCAAGCCCTGCCCCTTATGCTCACTCAGGAATCAGCTTTGTGCTTCCTCTCCTATGGGAAAGCGATTCAAAGTGAATCACTTGTCCTAACAAGCAGGAATATGCACCCAAAGGGGGGGGGCTATGGGAAAAGCCATGAAGCCTGTGCTGTTTTTGCCATTTTGGGCCTCCCTCCTTCTGAATACTATGGATTGATGTGGGGTCCCATTTAGACAGGTTGTTTCCCAGCAAATTCCATGAGGGTTACTTTCACCATTTAGACAACCCCTTAAAAAGTAAGTTCCCAAACTCTGTAGTTTGTGTGTATGTGTCTCACAGAGTTATAGAGACCATTTTCCCCACACAGACATTTCAGATGGCAACCATCCTTTTCAGATTGGAATACGACAGTCTTATAATTCTTGGAAACTGTCATTTTTTTCAATCTGATGAACAGGATAAAAATGTGCTAAATAAATACAGTTGTGGTGTATCTCACAGTTACAGGTAAATGGACTCCCTCCTCTCCACCCACATTTGAGATGGAAATCCTGTTTTTCAGACTGGAGTGTGAGGTTTTCAGGATTCTTGAAAACTACCCTGTCATTTAAAAAAATAAAATAAAATAGAAGAACAGCACAGACAAGTTTTAAATAAATCCAGTTTCCCTAAGCACAAGCCAAGAACAGAGAAGTAATTTCAAAGATCAAGGAGAAGCACAGTCGTTTGCAAGTATATGGATAATATGGAACTTGGGATTTCACAAAAGGCTACAGTGATAATAATTCAATGAGAAACAATAATTCAAAGGAAAAAATCAGATCCTATCAAGGACATTTCATCACAGCCTACATGTTTCTAAAACTATGGCAAATTAAATATATTAATGGTAGTGCTCCAAATTCAGACAACCTCTCTAGGGCATATTTAACATTTGGCTTGATGGGAATTTTTTAAAAGGGAATACAACTGTTTAAGTACAATAGAGAAAAGAAAGAGCATATAAAGAGAAGCAGATAATTTATCCAAGAAAAAAACACCTCTGGCTATTACTGGGGGCGGGGGGGCAGGGATTTCCTGAGTTCAAAGCCCTGTGTAGAAATCACAAAAGCAAGGGAACATATGTGCATGTTGAAAATAAAGTATGGTGCAAACAAACTTGCAGAAGTGACTATTTGTCACTAGGACTCAATAAAATTAGAGACAGCTCATTAGAGTGTTCTTGGAGAGGGATGCAGAAAAAAATCTCTTGTTAGTGCCCCTAGAGTGTTCCACCTCCAGAAACCCCAAAAATTGGCTTATTGATAATTTGGCACATTAATGTGGTCGGCCATGGGGAAGAGCAGTAAAATATCAGGGACTTGCTATAAAGATCCCCTAAGGTACATGTTAAGCCAAGCATCACCCAAAGGAAGAACTACTAACAAATTCCAAACTATGAGAAATCATAATGAGGTCAAAAGGGCATTGTTTGCACACACCCAAGTGACAGACAATGATTCCATTACTGGTGGATGGAGTAATCCTTTGTTTGAAAAGTATCGAGCTCCCCTTCTCCACACACTCAACCATTAAAGAGGCAGCTCAAGCTTTTGTAAATCTAATCACTAAGACATTTAAGGCAGCTGCAACACATTAGCATGTTCAGACACCTATTGTCAAACCCAAGAGTTTTTTCCTGAAACTCATTACCCAGTCTTTGAAACACCTGGAATCCATTGTTTCATCACATGAAACTTTCTCACCTGTGGGCACATTTTTATAGCAATAGCAATAGCATTGATATTTATTTACCGTTTATAAGTGCCGAAGCACTTCCTAAGCAGTTTACATTGTTGTTGTTTTTTAGCTAATTGCCCCCAAATGGGTACTCATTTACCAACCTACATACGTCTCACCCATTCTTTGGATGGAAGGTTGAGTCAGCCTTGGAGCCCTCTGGGATTGAATTCATTACCTTGTGGCTTGCGGTACTGGCATTTAACCACTGCACCACCAGGGTTCCCTGGTATAAATACTGGCCAAAAATCATGCCTCATCGTGCACAGAGCCTCTGTTTGGGGATACTGCATCTTTCTGTGTTAGCCACTCCAGATTCATCCATCTATGCTGCTGGTCTGCTCAGTGACTTCGGACTACAAGACAGGTGTCATATATTCCCAGAAACCTCCTTATCTATTCCTCTGGCAACCTCTCTTCTTCCATTTCTAGTGGTCTTGTGTGAATGCTTTATCATATGACTGCATACGTGCTTGGTGTTATTATTTTTAAGTCTTTAATAAATACCATTGTTAATTTTTCATTTTGTGTTTGTTTGCATCTATTCAGAGTTAGTAGGGGTATACAATTGGAAGACCCTGGTGATTGTATAAGACAAAAGATTGGAGATGAAGATGGTCTGGATATAGAGGGTCAGGTTGAGTTGATGGGAATAACTGGTTTTAATATTGAGAAGAGGGTTAAATATTTAAAGAAGGGTATGTTAAAATGGGAGAAAATAACCTTGAAACATTGGGGAAAATTTCAGTGACAAAAATGAATGTCTTGCTTAGAATGATGTTTTTGTTTTATACAGTATCTGTTTTGACACTGATGAAGAATTTTAGCAATGGTAAAAAGATATGTATGACAAGGCAAAAAAAAACCCAAAACCAAACCCACAAATTAAACACAAAGTACTACAAGATGCAAAGGAAAGAGGAGAATTGAGCTTATTGAAAGTTTGCTGTTTGGATTGGAGCTTAAAGATTTAAATTTGTCTAGGGGAATATTAAATTAAATAAAGAGAGTAGTTAGTAATTCAGGGGTGTAATTTTCAATGGCTTTCTTACTTATAGTTATTGGAAAGATTTACAATGGGGAAAAGATTCATGGGCTTGAATAAGATAAGTCAGAATAGGAGATGTAATTGTGTACATGTAATTGCTAAAATGTATAAATCTTTGTTGAAATTTGAGTGGAAGAAAAAATGTTAAGGAAAATTAAAACATACAAGCATAATATAATTCCATTAGCTGGTTATATATGAACCAAAGATACCTTTAAACAATGTCCAGTTTTGCTCTGGACATTCTTTAGAAAGTTAGCAGAAAGTCTTTTTAATGTATGTTATAAGTTATATGCTTGTTTAGTTATATTGAAAATATATATGACATATATAGTAATCAATTTTCAATGTTGCTTGTTAAGTGGTAGGTAGTAGTGTTTAGGATACATTTAGGATAAACCCTATTTTATGGAGGATTGTTGTTGTTTGTGTTGTTTATGTATTGGATATGTGTTTTGTCAGGATAAGTTGTGTTTTCTCTTGAACTGTCATATAGTGTAATGTTTATTAAAGGTTAATGAAGTATATATATTTTTTAAAATGGCCAGTTTTGCAAGGCTTTCCTACAAAATGCACACTCCTAAACCTATTTACTGAAAAGTAAGCATCATTGTTTTCAGTGGAGATTACTCCTGGGTAAAAACACACACACACACACACATATATATATATATCAGGGTTAGGCAATTTAATCTTTCCAGACATTTTAGCTGAAAATGCCAGTAACTCCTGGCTTTTGACCATACAAGCCAAGGTTCATGGAAACTGAAGTCCAACACACCTGGTGGCCACAAAGTTGTCCACACTGTGATATGGGATTGTAACCCAGCAGCAAAACACAATGCATTTCTATTCAAAAGTAATGTCTACCAATAGGGTTTCTTCCAAGTAGGTATGCATAGGACTGCAGTCAAACCCTTTGAATAATCTTGCTAAACAGTTAAAACACAATAATCCTAAAACTATACTCTTTTTAGTGTCCCTTGCTTTGAGTAGGAGAAAGTGAAACATATACCTAATGACACATTGAAAAACTGGTTTGCTGTTTCACAGTACTTTACTTTGGATGGTTCATATGCACCCAAACATTTTGGAAGGTTGATAGATTTTATAGGCATTAGACAAAATGGGAACAATAGAGATAAACTCTATTGGACAGTTAGTTCAAAATACAACAGTCGAATAACCTCTGCCTCTCCTGTGGATGTCAAATGTGTGTGAGATCTGCTTACATATGAAACGGTAGCAATTCTACAAACATTTTGGCTTCAGTGAGACCAATAGTTGCATTTTTGTGTTCAGAAGTTTTTGTGTTCTGAACTTTTAAACATGTTGTCCATAATTTTGGATGTCCTTCCTTTTTTAATTCTTCTGAGCTGCCAGAATCAACTAATCTTATTGACTGACAAATACTAATATATTGTTATTCTTGTTGTTGTGTGCCTTCAAGTAATTTCCGACTTATGGTGATCCTAAGGCCCATGGGGTTTTCTTGGTAATATTAATTCAGAGGGAGTTTGCCTTTTCCTTCCTCTGAGGCTGAAATAGTTTGACTTGCCCAAGATCACCCAGTGGGTTTCCATGGCTGAGTGGGATTCTTAACCTTGGTCTCCAGAGTCATAGTCCAATGCTCAATACACTACACCACACTGGCTAATGGTACTAATATAGTACCACGAACCATTGCCTATAGCTGTTCAGATACAGGGTGTTCAGATGGCGGGGGGGAGGAGACAGAGTTCATGCCCCTCTAACAGATGTGTTGAACAAGAAATTTAAACAAAGGCAGCTTTTCAAGCAAGCTATACCTACTTCATTTAACTTTCCTACAAAAGTATTACAATTGCAGAAACTTATTTTCCAAAAATTATTCATGCTTTCCAAAGTTCTGTGAAATGACAGAAAAAGGACAAGTCAGTGCTAGAAAATACAGGGTCTCTTTTAAAGCTCATTTAAAACAGTGATAAATCTACTTTTCAGATTTTACATCAAATATTCAGCTGTAATATAATTGTGTGGGATGGGGGCAACACAGAGAAGAGAAATGTTTCATCTGACTTTGTTTTGTTTGCTGTGCCACTTATGTGCACACCCACCACTTCTTTGGTTTATATTAATAGAACATCTACTACTACAGTTTCATAATATGGCAAAGTACTCCATGTCTGTTGGGCAGGCATGATTTTTTCCCCCCAGATGTACAACTTGATAGTTTTTACATTTTTGGCATGAAGATGCTCTCAGCTATTATTTGTCTTATCCTTTCTGTAAAGCCATTTAAACCACTGGTCATCAGCAGCTCATGTGGTAATGCTTTCCCCAAGTTAATTATCCCTTAGTCAAAGTACTAGAGAGTAATTTTCTTTTCTGTTGGCATTTGACATAAATCTGTGAATGCATCCATGTCCCCTCATTAAATGGGCTCATCGGATTCCCACATTTTAGAAGCAACATTCAAAGAGAACTTCTGTACATTTTATGTTCTCTTCTGGATTTTTCACTTTTAGACTTCTAATTTCCTCTCCTGGAGATGATTACCCACTGGAACACTTTCCTAGCAATTTCTTTCTCCGTGTCTCTTATCATTTTATATGCATCAATCATAGCCTGTTTTATCTCCTCTCCCCTCACCCCTGATGAATATAAACCTAATTTTCTCCAAGACTTCTCTTGGTTCTTGTTCCGGAGGCCCATTATCTTTCCCTTTTGCCCCATCTTATATCTTTTCAATATCCTTTATATAGCAGGATGTGAAAAATTACATGTAATTCACCTGTTGAGGCCTTGTTAATTCTTGATACATATCCATAGTAACATGTCCCAGTTTTCATATTTCTCAGTGGTACACTGTTCAACAGCCTACTTCATGCTACTGATTAAAGTACCCTTCAAATGATAGAGAGGTACCCATGATTCACTTTACTGTGCATCAATGTGTTACTTAAAGTGTTCCTTTGCTGTTTATTATAAAAGTGATGTGAGTTCTCTCTCTCTCTCTCTCTCTCTCTTAATAGTCAGTGTTTTATGATGAAAGCTGCATTTTAAAAAGAACAGTCACGTAGAAGGTTAGTTATATTGCTAAGAAAATCTCCTGGGGTGTAAAAGAAGAAAATGTCAGATGTGACAGACTTAAAAATTTAATAGCACTTCTATTTAATTTGTTTTTAATAATGCTTCTTGGCAATTTTTTAAAATTAGTGAAGAAGGGTATTTGAGAAAAGGGCCCCCTTCAATTGCATCCTGTCCTCCTACACAATCCTACCCTTCAATGCTTAATAATGCTTGTGGAAAAATGTGTGCAAACATCTTTACTTGTATGCCAGTCAGTGGCGATGTCAGAAACCAAGGCCCAAGTCCAGATTACACAGAAGGTACTGCATTTATTTATTTATTTATTTATTTATTTATTGGTTTTGAATAATTAATAAAATTTCAATATACCACTGAAGGGCTATAGTTCAGCAGGAGAGAACATGCTTTGAATGCAGGAGATTCTAGGTTCAGCCTCTGGTATTGCCACTCAGAGTGAAGAAAGACTTCTCTCTGAAACTCAGGAGTGTACTCAGTGTAGTTAGCACTAAGCTGAACCGGTCAATGGTTTGTTGTGGGATAAAGAAGCTTCCCATATTCATTCCTATAAGAATTTTCTCTCCTTTTATTTGCCTATCACCTCAGTGGGCAGCTGTGGCTGTTCACCTGGCTTTTGCCCACAACACTTACCAGCATGGTGAGAGATTATATATATGTAGGTCACCATTGCTCACCCTTTGTCTATCACATTTGTTTCATGTCCTTCCACTAAGTACCTCATGACGTTTCACATGGGTTTTCCCACATGTTATCCACAGAATAGCTCTGGTAGGTGAGTTAAATTGACAGACAGTAGCTTGTCCAAGGCTACTCAGTTAGTTGCAGCTGGCATGTCTAAAACCAGAGTATATGGTAAAACAAGTAACGGAGTCCCATTTTTTATTTTCTTATGTTTTGGGAGGATTTCAAAAAGGAAAGAACCTTTGATAAGAAGAACTGTAGATTGTAGAGCAGAGGTGGGCAAAGTACGGCCTGCAGGCCACACACAGCCCCTGGGGCCCATAAGAATGCCCACCCAGCCCCTAGACCTTATTTTTTGTGTGATATATTTTTGGCTTGAAATTCAGCTGAAGCCTCCCCACAAACTTCTGTAAATGCAGTTTGTTTCACCCAACTCCCCTAGAAGCTTCCCCAAACTCCTAGAAATCCAAAATGAGTTTTATTTGAGGGGAGCCTTCATTTTGGTTCATTTTTCCTGAAAACCAACCAAAAGCCACCAAAGCAGCCACGAGTGCATAGTTTGCTCCCTCAACCACCCAAAAATCCCTGAGAAAAGAAAAATATATATATACAAAATTTGGCAAAAATGGTGGCCAAAAATGAGACCCTGAGATGCAAAGATTCTAATTTGTCTTTTTCTCTGTTGAAGTTTCATTGGTTACTGTTGCAAGTAATTCTCCATATGCAGTAAAATTACCCCCTTAAGTGTAAAGAATATCTGCTAACTATGCAACTTCTACTATATGTTCTTCTGTGTTTCTCTAACCACATAAATAAGTCCTGCCTGTGCAAAGTGAGCTTTATACAGCATATAAGAACCATATCAATCTCTCTCTCTCTCTCTGCTGTATGCACACACATGGGGAGGGGAATTCTGAGCAACAACATCAATACGTCTATCTGTCCTGCTTGCCTATATGACACCAGGATGACAGGAAGGAGAACTATGACAAAAATAGTGGTATTATAATGTCAGGGTAGTGCAAATGGGTCCCACTATCTCACAATATCATCGTCCTCATGTTATTACCCTGTGCTGCAGCCATGAAAAAGGAGTTCTTTCTCATTCACAGGACAAGCTATAGTGCTATAGATCATCAATAGCACTCTTTTTGTGCTATTGACTGCGTGTGAAACCATGTCCTGTTGTAATCATGAGATTACAGCATGAATGGGCTGTTCTCAGTGAGAAAACTTCCAGGTAAGAATGCGGAAATGAAGCACAGGGTGCTCTTTTTATGAACCATCCTCTTTAGTTTGCATGTTTTTAGTTTCATTTATGGCTTGTGTGTTCATTTACTTAATTAGGGTTTTTGGTTTTTTTGTTTGTTTTTTTTAGTTTTAAGTGCACTCGCGTCTTTTCATGAGAATGGCCAAAATCCCACTGATGCTGAATTGTGGATGTAAACTACCATTCTTGAAGTGCTGGTGGTCTTCATGTGATAATTCCATGGTGTTTCTTTCACATGATTACATCTATATGTGATAATAAGTGTTATAATGCCATGATGTTCCCACTATCTTCATTTGTGGAATTACAGCATTTTTAGCCACTAGTCTGATAATCTCCTACATCAAAGGTAGGATGAGGAACTGTCAAGGAAAGAACAGGCAATGAGTCTGGTCCCTGGTACTTAGTAAGCACATGCTGCAAGTCTCCTCTTATATATAATGTGCAAAATACTCCATTATGTACTGTTCTATGTACTCTTTTTCCCCCATATTTTTGAGAGCTGCAGATTCTGGCTGGGCCATCTGGTGTTGCAAGGATGCTGATCATACAAAATAAGAGAAATCCAACAGCATTTGGATTCTGTGCAGTTTCCTCCAGCATCCCTAATGCAGACAGAGATGGATAGATAAAGGAAGTGAAAATTATTCATAGTTTGCATCCTCTCTTCTTGAAAATTCTAGAGTATCTCTTTGAGAAATCTCAAAAGGGATTAGAGTTCCAAAAGAATGTGTATCTAAGTGGTAGTTTCAGGATGAACATCTTTACTATGCTTTATTATGACCTCCACCCCCTTCTCCCATAATATCAACTTTGGGAAATGACTTACATTAGAAACAACCCCTCCTCCCACTGCCAATATAATCCTTCCCCTGCTATCGTGATAATTTCATAGAGTGATAGAAGTCTCATCTAGTCTAATATCTGCCACTGCCACACTAAAGCACTTCTGGAAGGCGGCCATCTAATCTCTTTTTAAAATAGTCTAACGAAAGAGAGTCCATTGCCTTATGAGGTAGCCTGTTCCTCTGTCAAACAACTCTTCCTGTTAGAATCTACTTTCTTGAAATGTTAACCCACTGATTCAGGACCTATAATCCAAAGTAGCCAAAAATAAATTCACTCCATCTTTCACTTGTTGGTCCTCCAGATATTTAAAGATGGCTGTCATATGAATCTCAATCTTCTCTTCTCCAATAAGTGAAATAAGTTGTAGTATAAGCTTTTGTAGACTTGGCATTGTCCAAATGGTTAAAAAACTCATCACAGAATGCAAGGAGAATCCTACCTGTCTTAATGGCATTCTGCCTATTTTCACTATATTGTGATGGAGGGGAGCCAAATCCAACAACACCCCCACCAGAAAAGTCTTCATGGCTTTTCCTGTCTTTTTTTAAAAACAACAACAACGTGAGGGTGCACGTTTCCTCTCATTAGGACAAGTGAGTCAATCTGATTCGCTTGCCCAAATGAGAGGAAACACAAATCTGATTGGCTGGATGAGTGCAGGGGGAGGGGCTTGCTAACAAGGCAAGCACTCACTGCTGCCATGTTGGATTTTCACCTTAGCAGGCAAGAGAAAACGGGGTATGCCCCCCCTGCTTTTGTGTTAAAGTGAAAAATCACTCAATTGCACCTTGGCTATCATGCTGGTTTTTTTACGGTCATTGTCAGCAAATTCAGGTAAGTGCAAATGTGAGTAAATCACCCATGGTCGCCATGTTTCCTACCTTAAGGGCTTAAGGGGGCAGAAAAACCATTAGAAAACCCATTAGAACAGGTTGCAGCTGCTGTGAAATGGCATTACTATGAGGGACTCCATTTTTAATGGGCTCATATAGAGAAGCCTCAGGTCTACTTTCTTGCATGCATCTGAGGAAGTAGACTAAGTCTACAAAAACATAAGACTAAGTCTTATGTTACAGCTTCTTTTTCTCAGTTAAATCTTTATCACACTATATTATTATAGTGCTATTATTCCACTTAAACTGCTATGGCTGCCTCCTGTGGAATTCTGGGGTTTGTAGTTTAGTGAAGCCTTAGAGCTCTCTTGCTGAGCATTCTAAATGTCCCACCCTAAACTGCAAATCCCAGGATTCCACAGGAGGCAGACAGAGCAGTTAAAGTGGAATAATAGTGCTATAACAGTATAGTGTGATAATCTCTCTAGTCTCAAAGGTGCTACAAGATCCCCTTGCTTACTGATATTCCAGACTAACATGGTTAGGTCTTTGAATTCTCTTCTCCAGGCTAAAAATACCCAGCTCTCACAACTCTCTCCCTCATACAGTTTTCAGACCATTCACCATCTTGTTCATACTCCTTTGTACACATTTCAGCTTTGAATGTCCTCCTTAAACTATGATGGTCAGAACTGGAAAGACTATTTAAGCTAAGGCTTGATTAAAGCAGAACAGAGTGATACTATTGCTTATGGTCACTAAAAACATTGGAATATATCCTGTGACAGTAGCTATATTTGATTTGCTGACCAGGCATGAATCAATGAGACCATACACCAAAACTGGGTTTATTTAAACAGTCACCTATTTAAGTTTGAATCCATGAGATGTGTAAAATCTGTGAGCAACCTAGTGTGGGAACAGCTGGGACAGGTAATAGAAAAAGCAAATAAAGTGAGGTGAGCCAGATTGTCAGCAGAACCAAGCAAAACAGTGCTACAGCATGACCCAGCCCAAACTCTTCAAACTATGAAGTTCTCACTCAATCCTGTGTTCCTCTCAATCCAATGATGGAAAGGTCCAAAAGGAGAGAGGAGAGGGGTGGCACAGCACCACAATGCCATTAATGTGGCCTCTGTTCAATGGGGACCAACAAATGCTCCTCCCTGCTGCAATGCTGCACAATGTAAGAAGGAATCTGAATTCTGTAATATTTCAATTGCAGAAAGATTAATCACATGATTGTAAGTATGCTTACTCAGAAGCAAGCAAGGGAGAGTTCATGGCTAGAGTGTAGACTCACACTTCAGTCATGGTTTAATCAGTTTAGCCTTGAATCCACTGGGTCACCATGAAGTATTTATTCCATCTTGGCATACACTACCTGAAAGCTTGTTGGAGTAAGGATAACATTGGTGCAATACACACTCTGAACTCTTTATTAGGAATGGATCAGAGAAATACAACAATAATGAATTTATTATATTTTACTTTAGTTTAATATATTTTGCTCATAGTGTTATACAAGGCATTAATTAAGGATGGATATATCTTTAGGGAGATAGAGAACGAGCTCAAGTAATAGATCCCCACCCCTCAGCCTCCAGTAGTTTCCCCTAAGTCCTTTGGTCTTTCTTCTCTGCAGGAGAACATTAAATATGTACGCCACCCAACCTATCCTCCACATCACAAGTGAACATGCTGCCTTTGGGTAAGGTAAAGAATACTGTTCCACTGCCAGTGTTGAAAATGATTCCATTGTAATCCCAGTCAACTTGTGTACATAGATTGGAAGGAAAGCCATCTTATTCTTTACTCAAGCAGCACAATATTTGAGCCATCCTTTGAGCCTTACCTTTAGTAAGACGTGATACATTGCTCAGTGTTTCAATCATGTCTCCCCCCTGCCACTGTGTCTGAAAGTATACATCAAGAGTGGGCAAAGGGACACCTTTCATATGATTTCAGCTCCTAGCAGTATCCACCATTGGCTGTGCACACTGAATGGGTGGGTGTTGTTGTCCAACAACATCCCAAAGGGTACACTGCAATCATTCCAGTGTGCATTAATGAGATATTTAAAAGGGGAGGGATTTTTTTTAAAAAAATGTGTTCAGTATTTTTTGTAGTTACCTAAAGATGAACATTTTGTTCAGATTACTATAGAATGACAGAGAGAGTTTAATATGAGTGAAAGCATTTCTGCAAACCCATTTTCAAGATACTGCACTACACCGAGTCAGATCATGCTGTGTCCTAATAGATCACTTCATACTGCTTTTCATTTGACACAAAGTGATATGGCTTGATTGAACCCAACAGAGTGCAACCCATTGCATTAGTAATGTAATGCTTAAGAAGCTAATTTTTCCTCTGCTGAGGCTTTTTATCAATTCACATACAGATAGCATCAGTCCTTGTAACTAATTCCAGGCTGGCTTTATCATGGTAGCTCTACGCACCAGCAGCTTACAATAAATTTGATGCTGGAAAATAAATGTTGCCTCTACTCTCTAGCTATGTAAACTTTGGAAGTTAAAAAAAAAACATGCTATCATTTATGACTCTATGGATACATGGGAAAATATTATATCTCTCCACCTGTTACATGCTGCCATTCTCCATCTTATAAAAATGCCACTGGAAATATCAGTACAAATGTCACAGTGTCAAATTCTTAGGTCTTTGGGAGTTGAGAATATATATGTTCTGACAGTAAATTTAGAAAGTTGCACAAATTCAATGATGTCAAGTTTATAATAACCACCATGAAGCCCAAATGATAGGAGATCAGCAGGAAAGTGATTTAAGGTATACTGAAATGACACAGGGATCTAATGATGGACTCTACTTCCTCAGTTTCAGTGAGGCTTACTCCCAACTGTATAGGACTGCAGCCTTAATTGTATTACATTTCTACTGAAAGCCTTTGCACAGTTTCCTGAGAGTAAGCCTGATTTTGTCATTTTAAGTCAATAGATCTTACTTCAGATTTAAAAAAAAAACATACAAGGGACTCATCTACATGAGTCAGGGTAGGCCAGCTCCTCGCTTGAATATTTTGGCTGCTGATCTGGCCTGTTCCTCCCCATTACTTGTATGAAATGGGCCGACATCCAAACACACACACTGGCCCATCACTGCAGCCACAGCCACCATTTTCTTTGCAGTCTCAGAAGCCAAGCAGGGGTCCCACAACATATGATTGAGGCCTCTCGCTAGTGACCAGCCTTGGTCACATGCTGCACGACTCCTTCCTGGCTTCCATGAGAGCCAGGAAGATGGTGGTGGCAGCAAATATTGCCATGATAGATGAGCCCTGGAAGACATATGGGGCCTGATACATTGTTTGCCACTTATAATAGAATAAATCAGTTATTTTTTAAAAAATGGTTTCATAGAAATAGAGTTGGAAGAGACCCTAAGAACCACCTCGTCCAACCCCCTGCTCTGCAGGAATGACAGATGGCCATCCAGCCTCTGTTTAAAAATCTCCAAAGAAGGAGACTCTACCACATTCCAAAGCAGTACATTCCACTGTCAAACAGCTCTTCCTGTCAGGAAGTTGCTCCTAATGTTTATCTTTTCCTGTACTTTGAACCCATTGCTCCATGTCCTAGTCTCTGGAGCAGCAGAAAACAAACTTGTTCCATCCTCAATATGACATCCCTTCAAATATTTAAACATGGCTATCATTTCACCTCTTAACCTTCTCTTCTCCAGGCTCAACATATCCAGCTCTCTAAGCCACTCCTCATAGGGCAAGGCTTCCTGACATTTTACCATTTTGCTTGTCCTCCTCTGGACACATTAGAGCTTGTCAACATCCTTCCTGAATTGTGGTGCCCAGAACTGGACACAGTATTCCAGGTGAGGTCTGACCAAAGCAGAATAGAGTGGCACTATTTATCTAGACATCATAGGCCTATTGATACAGCCTAGAATCACATTTGCTTTTTTACCTGCTGTATCAGGCTGCTTACTCATGTTCAGCTTGTGGTTCATTAAGACTCCTAGATCCCTTTTGCACGTACTGCCATCAAGCCAGGTGTCACCCATCCTATATCTGTGCTTTTCATTTTTACTGCCCAAATGTAGTATCCTACATTTCTCCCTGCTGAAATTCATTTTGTTAATATTGGCCCAGCTTCCTAATCTGTTCAGGTCATTTTGGATTCTGATTCTGTCCTCTGGGGTATTAGCTATCCCTCCTAATTTGGTGTCATCTGCAAATGTGATAAGCATGCCCTGTATTCCCTCATCCAAGTCATTGATAAAGATGTTGAATAGCACTGGGCCCAGGACAGAACCCTGTGGCAACCTACTAGTCACTTGTCTCCAGGATGAAGAGGATCCATTGGTGACTACGCTTTGGGTTCAGTCAGTCAACCATTTACAAATCCACCTAACAGTTGCATTGTCTAGCCCATAAGTTACTAACTTTTTTGCAAGAATATCATGAGGGACCTTGTCATAGGCCTTACCGAAATCAAGATACGCTACATCCACAGCATTCTCTTCATTTACCAAGTTTGCAACTCTATCAAAGAGAGAGAGAGAGAGAGAGAGATTAGTCTGGCAATGACATTGTTTTTGAGAAAACCATGTTGACTTTTAAGTAGCAGAACATCTCATTCTAAGTGCTTACAGACCTTCTGTTTAATTATCTGTTCTAGAATCTTTCCTAGTATTGATGTCAGGCTGACTGGGTGGAAATTACTTGGGTCTTCTTTTTCTCCCTTTTTGAAGATGGGGACAACATTTGCCCTCCTCTAGTCTTCTGGGACCTCTCCTGTTCTCCAGGCATTTTCAAAGATTATTGCCAGTGGTTCTGAGATTACTTTTGCCAGTTTTTTTTAATACCCTTGGATATAGATCATCTGGGTCTGAAGACTTGAACTCATTTATACCGGCCAGGTATTCCTGAACTACCTCTTTATCTATTCTGTGCTGCATTTTCCTAATGCATCGTCTGTTTCACTTTCCCCAGGTTGAGCACTGTTCTCCTTTTGGGAGAAGACTGAGGCAAAGAAGGTGTTGAGTAGTTCTGCCTTCCTTCTTTTCCCTGTTAGTATCTCACCATCTTCTCCATGCAGCAGCCCTACCATTTCCTTATTCTTTTTGCTATGGACATAACTAAAACACACCTTCTTATAGTTTTTAACCTGCCTAGCAAGCCTGAGCTCCATCTGTGCTTTAGCTTTTCTGACTCTCCCTCTACATGAGCTGGCTATTTGTTTGAATTCTTCTTTTGAGATTTTCCCCCTTTTCCATTTCTTGTACATGTTCCTTTTAAGGCTTAGCTCAGTTGAGAGTTCTTTTGACATCCATCCTGGTTTCTTTAGACAGCTGACATTTTTCCTCCTCAGTTGAACTTTTTGAAGTTGTGCCTTCAATATCTCACTTTTAAGAAACTTCCATCCATTATGAACTCCCTTCTCTTTTCGTATTCCTGACCATGGGATCATCCCCAGTAATTCCCTAAGTTTACTGAAATCAGCTTTCTTAAAGTCAAGAATGCATGTCTGACTATGCTTGGCTTCCTATTTCCTCTGTATAACAAACCCCAGGAGAACATGGTCACTCTCCCCTAAGGATTCACCACTTCCACCCCACCAACCAGACCATTTCTGTTGGTTAGGGTCAGATCTAAAATAGTTGATTGCTTGTTGTTGTTGCCTCTTCCATCTTCTGGACAATGAAATTGTCTGCAAGGCAAGTGAAGAATTTGTTGGTCCTTAAATTTTTGGCAGAGTTGGACTTCCAACAAATATCAGGATAGTTAAAATCCCCCATTATTACTTAATCTCACCTGTCTGAATGTGTGGTCATCTCTTCTAGGAAGGTATCCTCCAGGTTCTCAGTTTGGCTTGGAGGTCTGTAGTATACCCCTCACAACAGCATCCCTACTGTTTCTCTCCCCTTTGATTTTTATCCAGATGCTCTCAATTTGGCTTCCAGGATTTAAGTCATGTATCCCCTCACTTTATCAGGCCCTACCCCACCTTTCTCCTATCTCAGCCCCATATGTTCCCCAGGGGTGGTAAGGACTGCCTGGGGGCAGCATGGGGTGAATTGCAGGGCTCAGAGACAGAGGCAAGTTGGGTATTTAGCTCATGTAGACAAACCCAATGTTGCAATGTTAGTGAGCAACTGGATAGAAAACAGCTTATGTATGTTACCACTACTAGGCTAAAGATTGTTAAGGAAGACTGAAAAATTCACAGAAAGACATAAAATATTCCCACAGGGACAACCTGCTGAAGCTACATGAAATCCCAGAGGCAAGTCACAATTACAAAACCTAGTACAAATAGGCTGGACTAGAAGAATAAAGTTGGCCTAAGAGAACTGAAAAATGTGCAGTCGAAGGCTTTCACAGCTGGCATCCATAGATTTTCATTTGGGTTTTTCCAGGCTGTGAGGCTGTGTTCTGGAATAGTTTCTTGCTGACGTTTTGCCTGCATCTGTGGCTGGCATCTTCTGAAGATGCCAGCCACAGATGCAGGCGAAATGTCAGAAAGAAGCTATTCCAGAACACGGCCTCACAGCCCGGAAAAAAACCAACAGAAATCTATGAACTGTAAAATGCCTGAACATAAACTATCTTCCATATTACATATGTCAGCATAAATTAGATATGTTGGTACACTAGTCCCAACTAGTATACTATTGAGCTAATAGAATTTACATAATAGTTGACCTTCTAATCCCCATTTATTTCAAGATTCTGTTTGCTAGATTAACAAGTGATTAAGGTTGTAATATGAAGCTAAAGATCATTTTTCTAAAATATAAAAGTAGTTCACTCAGCCCCAATCCACTTCAGAACCAGCACAAGACAAAGTGAAAGAAATTAAACATCCTCCGATAATTTTTCCTGAACGCTCTCATGCGTTTTAAAAAAAGTTTTTTAAAAGAAAGGGGAGGACTCAATTGATGTCATTAATTTAGATCCCTCTTGTCAATGTGTGTTGGCCCCAGTTTGGTCAGGGAGTGCACATGCTTTCTTTAGAGAGAGAGGAAAAAAAAAACCCTGATCTTTAGATGCATACTGCATGTGCAATATAACATAGTTTGACTCAGAGAGGAAGAGTTTACTACCAAAGGATGTTGATTGTTGTTCTTATTACAGATACTACTGTTAATTGTATCCCAACTCTTATGCTCTTTGGTAGATATTCATTCCAGTAAAATGGAGAGTGACTGTGAGTGCTCCTCATTTTTGAAATGAAAAAAATAAAATAAAATAAAGAAGTGAAACACTATATAACAAATACACCATACAAAATAATTTTATCCAAAGCTTATGTTTTATTATTAAGCAATGAGGCAATCACAAAGAGATCCCTCCCTCCCTCCCTCCTTCCAACTTCCAAAAACTTTCTTGAAACCAGTTGCCAAAAAAAATCCTTATTTCCTAATTCCAACTTTTGTTTCCAAATAGAATAGACCCATTTAACTAATCAAGCAATTTACACTGACCTATTAATGAGAATTTGACACCTCAGCTCCAAACCTAATATGAGTTGAACCACTGCATCGACTCTAGTTGAGACTAACAACTGGATTGGTGCCTATATTTGAAAACCACAGATTTCAGGTATGCATAATCATGTAGACATAATAGTTCATTAATGATGAGGAAAAAGTGTTCAATACAGGTCAATACCCATATCCATGGGGGATGCTTTCCAAGGACTCCCATGAATATCTGAAACTGTGAGTAATAGGGAACCCTATTATTTTCAATGAGACGAATGCTAGAAGTTGACCATAGAATCACATTGGAGGACGTAGAAATGCCTGGAGAGAACATACTTTTTTTGGATGTGCATAAGTGAAACTGTGGATACCAAATCTGTGGATACAGGAGTCGAGCTGTATTTTCCAAAACAAGACTTTTCTATCCTTTTGCTTTTGAGAAGCTACATTGTTCTCAATTTTGCCAATGACAATGTACAACTTAGTGCACGATCTTTGGTATCTAGGCAACAAAACCCACAGCTTAGAGACCCATGTGATCAAGTTCAGCAACATCATTTTAATTCTTTAATTTCTATATTCTGAAGCACTTCAGTGTCAAATCACAGACTTATGTGAGTCTTCAAGCGTAGAAAAAATGAGTGTAAGCTAGGGAAAGTATTCAAGTTAAATGCCATTTCATCCATGAATTCACTAGACTAGATAGTAAGTGTCATTCTCAGCCTTGTGCATATGATATCATAAATTCCCACTATTCTCAAAGTGCCAGTATCACCAAAATAATTATCCATACACAAAAGTGTATCACCATCAAGTATAGAGGAAGGAGGGGCTGCAGGAAGTATAAATCAGAGGGAGTGGATATGGGGCTTACCACTTAACTCCCTGCTTTTCCACCAGGTGTGAGATTCTTCCTATGCCTCCGCTGCCACCAAATATGAAGACTTTTACGAATATTATGTTCTAGCCACCATCTGTGGGGATCTCCTAGATGCCCTCATTATTTGTTGAGATATAATGCAACTTGAATCCCCACCAAACACCACTCCTCTTTATTCACTGCTGCCACCATAGACACATTGTGTGAATTCAAGTTTTCTAATATATATAGCATTTCTGGAAACATTTAGAGCACAGCTTACACTCTCTCACTAACTCCACTTGTAGCTAATTCAGAGTCCTCAACACCATGCATTAACTCCTAAACCTAATTTATCCTCTTAACCCCAAACTCAATTTCACTCATTCCTTTCTTACTTTTCTAACTAATTATCCTAACAACTCTGACTGATGATATCAATTGTCACCCCAACTATCTTTCACCAACCTTATTCAAATTTCCTCAGGCATTATGTTACCCTAAGAGGTGGGGTGTACATCAGAGTCCCCCCTGTGATGCCAAAATCTCCTTTAATATTTAATATTTAATATTAACACAATATACACTCTTATGGACCATACAAAGCTATAGCAGAGTAAGGCAGAAAGGCAGGATAGAGAGAGAACTCTGGGAAGGTAAGGTGGCAGTTACCAGTTTTGAAGAGAAGAGAGGTCTGTGTAGTGAAGATGCCCAGATAGGAATCTGAATGTAGCGTAGGAGATTTCGATCCATGGTGTGCTGAGAAAAAGAGTGACTAGGTCTGTACACTGTGGCACACCTCAGCTATTGTTGGGGCTCTAATATTTATACTCTATTCCATGCCTTGGAAGGCAAGTTAATAATAACAACGTTTGGATGGCTCTCCCATAGAATAAACAAAAGGAACCAAAATTGAACTGTTTGCTTTAATTGTGGAGAGACAGAACATTGATGGGTTTGCAATAACCTTGTAAAGTTGGACAGGAGGGGGTGTGAGGAGAGGTTTCCATAGGGTAGGGAATGAGAAATGGTCAGTTGGTTGTTTGATTTAGTTATTGCTTGAAACACCAAGAGCTGGAGGAAAGGATTAGCACCTATCCCTTAATGACTGGGTTGTTAGCACAAACCCATTATGGGGGGCTTTCTGCATAATCCTATCTTGGTCTTTCTCACTATTATATTCCTAGACATGTCTCAGGTCATTGTGACTTTCAGCTGACCTCCAGTCTGCCTAATCCAATAAGATCCCAAAAAATGTCTAATATGTCCAGTTATAGAATTTCATGGGGAGGGGTAGTAGGACATGCTAACAATTCCACCAATCACCACACACTTTCAACATTCCATTATCTCACCCCTCCCAACAGCTTATGTTATTACCTCTAATACACAGCACATACATAACCCAATTTCCTTAAAACTAGCTGTACCTGGTGTAGCATACACCATTAAAAATCCCCCCAAATGCCTGGTAGACCTCATGACAGCCTTGTAAGGTAGGCCTGTGGATTTTTAAATTCCTCCTCCCCCTTCTCAGCATTCCACACTTTTCCTGGAATTGCCGAGGGTAACTTGCTCTGTTATCCTGCTGCCACTGCATCTGCAATGTCTGCCACCATTTGACTGTCTGGTTCCTGTCACAGGCGGCCTGCCACCACTGCCAGTTGACTGTCTGGGTCCTGTTGCAGCAGCAGCGGTGGCATCCCGCTGCCACCACCTCCACAAGTTGATTGCCTGGGGTGTATCACAAGCTGCCCATCACCACTGGCCCATCACTGCTGCCACCACCAGTTGACTGTCTGGGTCCCAATCTGGGCCACAGATTGAGTGGCAAGAGTGGATTCCCTTTGTGAGGTGGAAAGGGAATTTGCATATAGGTGATGATTGGTTGGGTGTGTTTCCTGAGCAGCCAGTCAGCACACTGGGAAAGATAACATACTCAAGATACAAATGCACACACACACGAAATTAAACAACATTTTACTTCAAAGGTCCATGACATCACAGGGCAATATAGAAAATCTCTCAAAGAGCCCAGTGAGTATGTTCAGTAGCCGTGGAATGTTGATTGTTGTGACAGAGAATGGGGGAAACAGGTAGGCATGAGAATGGAATAGAGTCTCTTAGAAGAAGCTATGACTAAGTAAACTGGAAAATTAGTAGTACAGTTGCCCCTCCACATTCACAGCTTTAAGATTCACGGTTTTGACTATTCGTAGTTTTGGAAGTGCCCTCCCCCCGCCATCCAAAAAACTGAGATAGGGTGACTGCTCCTGGGGGGGGGGGGCAGGAGGGGTGGGAGGAAGCAGCGACCAGGCTTGCCAAGCCCCATTGCTGCTCCTGGGGGGGAGGGGGGCAGTGGCATGACCTAGTTTTTATTTGCCAATTTTTCACATTTTTTCTCACAGCCCTAACCCCTACGAATGTGAAGGGACAACTGTACTGAGACATTTTGTTGCAGATTTCCCCTTGTGGTTGCTCTAAGGTTTTCATATACCATGTACTCATATGTTAAGGGCATCCCTCAGTCTAAAGTGTGATATATATGCCAAATGTTAGTTTGAGTTTTAAAAGGTGGAAATTAGGGATTCCCATTAGGGTAAAGTTTGATACTGTGTGTGGAAAGGGTGAAATGTGAAATGGGACTGAAGGAAAGTAGAATCTTTTAAAAATAAAAGCAACAGTAACTACCAGCTCTTTCCAATTTTCGACAGGGAAGACAATAGACAGCTCTAGGTTAAGGAGTATGATAATGAGGTGAATCCAGTTGTTAGATCCAGTTATGGTATTTCCACTGAATAAGGGGGATTTATGTAAGTTTTCATTTACCATTTATCTGTTGATTTGTTACAAATAGTTATCAATTGGAGTTAGGTGGCATACCTTCAATTAACCATGAAGGAGAAGAGATACTTCCTAAGAAATTTAAGATTTCTGACATAAGACAAAATTAAACAAGAATCAAAACTGAGATGTGATGATGAGATCTCACAAGCAGACAATAAACACAGCGTGACCTGAAACTGGTAAGTGATGGTATCATAATGTTAGAGTGGCTAACTGGAACTAAAGCCAGGAAATCTGTAGCACACACCTTAATCACACTTTACCATCTTGATAAGCAAAATATTTCCAGGCAACTGTGGCATCTGACAAGACTGAATGCATCTGCAATTTATCAGTTTCAAAGCCAGTTGTCAGCCAGGATTGGTTATCTCCATTGCTTTTTCTGCTAACCTCCAGGTTTTTTTTGTTTTGTTTTTTAAAAACATTTTGTCAGCATTTTGAGAAAGAGAGTAAGAGGGCAGATATTTGCAAAGACTGCTTTTAAAAACCTACACACACATGCAGCAACTTATACTGTTGAGACTCCATTCACCAAAACCAAAGGAAAAGCCATTATTATCAAAATAGGTATTGAGCAGGGTAGATCTTTATGATTGTCAGCTAAACCAAATCTTGCACATCTTAAGGTAAGGAGACAGGTGATCCTTCAGGTGTCTTAGACTACTTCTGCATTACAAGCTTCAGCTGTCATTGTTTCATTTTCTACATAATTATCCAAGGGACAGGAATTGTTGTCTTCCTTCATATCTGGTCAACAACTCTCTCTGTTGAGATCTGCTTATTTTGCAGTCCTTAAAGATATGACTGCTCTGTCCATAAGAAAGCAACAATTCCACAAATGTATGGTCAAGAACAGAGTGTTGTAAATTAAGTTCCAGAAAAGTTTTTCTTTTTTTTAAAAAAAAAAACTTGTGAAAGGGTACAGGCCACATTAATATCATAACATTGCATTTTGCTGTTATTCACTTTTCCTTCCCTAACATGCTATACAACCTAAAACAAGTTGATGGGACTGTCAACAGCTGTTCATGATGGACTCAGCATTTGAAATATCACAGGTGCAACAGGTCAAGACCCAAGAGCACAGCAATGGAAGCAGCAGAGAGCTTTCATTCTGCCTGCCTGCAAAGCCATTCTCCAAGTTGTCCCTCTTTGGCTTTCCCGAGCATTTCATTCAATCAAAGAAAACAAACATTTTGAATCTGTCAGAGTGCATCACAACCTAAAAGTCATACTCAAAACTCATCGTGAAGAATGCAGAGTGGAAGTGTCCTAAATTACTCTAGTCTACAGCAAACTCAGGTGGTCTGGAGTCTGATGGCCTGCTTATTTTCATTAAAGCTGGGAGCCACATAAACAGTTGAGCCAGCCTGACAATATTTCAGACAGTGCAGTCATAAATGAGTGCCAAACTCCTCTCCAACCCATCATCCTTGATCAATAGAGAAATGAACTGAACCAATTTGATATAATGAGCCACCTAAAAGCAATGTATCTGCTTTATTAAGCATTATTTATTTGTTTATTGTTAAGCATTATTTATTATGCATTATTAAGCTTGACATCCTTGGGGATAAATTTTCAAACTGTCCCTTTTCAGCAAAATCACATAGTTACGCACAAGTTGTTGTGGTCAGTTATATCACATTATATAAAGTGTTTCCTTACTCACTAAGAAAATAAGACCAGGCAACATAACTTGGGGTCAAAACACGGCCACTTTATTTAATCTGTTAAATTTACAATCTGCATGGGTGAAGAGCCACCAGTGGGGTCCAGTTGAGGCAGCAGTCCTGTCCCGATTTCCCCCTCTGCCTCTCTAGGTGAAGCACCCTGGTCCTGAGTTATGCAACCATGCATGTTTAACAGAGGCCTTCCTGAAGAAGCCCCTGATCCTAAAACTTAGAGGGGAGAATTGCCACAAGCCAGCCCCAAGAACATTCTTTCTGCCTATCTCAGTCACCCATGTGGACACCCTCACCTCCGCATGCACATTTTGATTAAATACAGGAAAATCACATGCCTTGTGTGTGCCAAAACCCCAATACCTTCAGATTATGCATCCATGGGACTTGCAGTTCTCCATCTGAAAGTGGCTGCTGTTATGTCCCATGTTACCCTAAGATGTGTGGGGTGCTTTGAGACCCACTTGTGATATCAAAGTCTAGATGGGGGGGAATTATTAGCTCAAACAGTATGCCTGCGAGAGGAGGGTAACTGTAGGGACTGTTTCACCTATATAGACCAATACTAGCTGTAGAGAACTCCAGGTTAAAAAAAATAAAATATTTTTTATTGGAAATAGGACAAAAAGCATTCACACATGCAACACACATGCACCTGGAATACTGTGTCCAGTTCTGGGCACCACAATTCAAGAAAGATTTTGAGAAGCTGGAATGTATCCAGAGGAGGGCAACCAGGATGGTGGGAGGTCTGGAAGCCATGCCCTATGAGGAGCGGCTTAGGGACTTGGGCACGTTTAGCCTGGAGAAGAGAAGATTGAGAGGTGACATGATAGCCATGTTTAAATATTTGAAGGGATGTCATATTGAGGATGGAGACTCAAGAAAAGAGATTCCACCTAAACCTTAGGAAGAACTTCCAGACAGTAAGAGCTGTTCAGCAGTGGAATGTGCTGTCTCAGAGTGAGGTATAGGCACCATTTTTGGAAGTTTTTAATCAGAGGCTTGATCACCATCTGTTGGGAGTGCTTTGATTGTGTATTCCTGCATGGCAGGGGATTGGACTAGATGGCCCTTTTGGTCTCTTCCAAATCTATGATTCTATGATTCTAACACACATTCACAAGAACTACACAGGCTATCATAGAGTAAGGCAGAAAGGTTGGATAGAGGAATAGTTTCAGGAAATAGGGTGATAGTTACCTGTCTTGAAGAATAGTGTTACAAAGTACTCAGACAGGGTGGCACTGGAAGTTTCAATCCAGGGGCGCACCAAGAAAGAGAGTGTCTGGTCTCGTCCACAGTGGCACTTCTTGCTATTGTTGGGGGACTAATATTTATACTCTGCTCATATCCTGAAGGGGTACTTTGGCTAGGACAAAGCCTAGAGGGGTTTCCCAACATGTAAACAAAAGAGGCTGAAATTTAGCTAATTGCTGTTTATGGCTGGGAGATAGGAATTGATTGTTTTATGACAACTATGCAATGCAGGACAGGAAGGGGTCCAAGGGAATATTTCCTTGGGATTGGGGTTGGAAAGGTCACTTGATTGTTTAGCTTGTGTGACTCATTGCTGAAGTGCCCAGGAAGGGATTAGTACATACCTACCTTAATAGCTTTGTTTACCAGCAGCTTCTGGACAATCCTAGTTTGGACTTGCTTGCTAAAATATTTCTAAGACACTTTCCCATGTCCTTGTGACTTCCACCTGACCTCTTTTTGGATCTCTCGGTTAACTTGACCCCTTCAAAGTGTCCAATATTTCCAATTATGAGATATTATAGGAAGGGGGTATTAGGGCACACTAACACCCATATCAGTAGGGTCATGTATCTATTACTGGGTTTTGGATAGTTTTAAAGTAGCTACTCAAAGTGCTGAAACTCTTTGGAGAGTATGGATATGAACATATTTTGATGCATTCAGCATCTCGTAAAGCTACTTTAAAACTATCCACAGCCTAGAATGGGATGCACTATCCCACTGACTTAAAAGCCACCAGCCACTACTGCCATCTGATAACAAATCAGATTCTGAGAATGGATTCTCATTTCTACATAGCAAAGTAATGTTTAAAAAAAAAAAACAGGCCTTCTATTTCTTTTTGAGCTGCCTTTGAAAACCAAGCTCTGTTTTTGAATCAGCTGGAAGGAAAATGGTTGGATGGCTGCTTGATAGAGTGAGGTTGTGACCTGGGAGGGAATGGGAAGATTTGCAAAGTATTGCACCAGTGAAGGAAGGATGTGATTCATGTTGGGAGGGTGGGAAGAGCCTTTTAACCTGGAGGTCTGGAGGCTGTTAGTGCATTCTGCAAGTGAAAGGGAAAGATAACAAGGAGCAAAGTAAGGTCCATCTTGTATAATTATTAAAACCTGCTTCTTCTGGGACAGACTGGTTCCTGGGGGTGGAGGGAGGGGCACATCTTGGAAGTAACATGTTACAGGCAGCTATACCACTTGCAACTTTTTACTGAGGCAGAAACATTACTTTGAAAAGTAATACAATGCTTCCTGTACCTATGTCATTAGATTCAGGGACTAAAAAGTAATTTATATTTGTTCAGTCAACATGGTGGAGATTTTTTTGGGGGGGGGGATATTTTTTATTATCAGTATTTTTACATTATTAGTAATTTTAAGTGACTAATTTTTTAAAGAAAAAGCAAAGTCCTGATGAGTAATGTTACTTGTTGCCTGTCAGTAATGAATAGCATGTTAGTTATTGCAGAAATATTTCCAAGCTCTAGGAAAAGCTGCCTCAGAAGAGCAAAGTGGAGCAAAGTAGCAGCAAGGGAGGGGATATCCATCTCTATCCCCCCCACACATTTCCTACTCTTTCTGTTAGAGATGGAAAATTATCCTTTATTAGACAGAAGTAGCCCCATTTTAGGGGTGCTTGGACTATTGATTCCTGCAAAGGCAGGGAACTAGAAAACCTGATTCATGATTCTGTGATTTACTCCTGTCCAACCACTTTTTCTTTCAAGGTGTTGCAGAAGTGTTTCCAGGATTAACCCCACAGGGTTGGGAGTGGATGTGGATAGATGTAAAGAAAATATTACAACAACAACAACAATAATAATAATGGAGTGATTAGCACCCTTTCTCACGTCCTTTCCACCCAAAACTGCTGGTGATAATCCAGAATGCATCATATAGATGGCTTCTTATATCTAACCCCATAAAATTGTTTGAAAAGAATAGTCAGATTTCTAGTCCTTCTCTCATTCTCACAGATTCCAGTGAATGTCAGAATTCTGTGATTGGAGCAACACCTTCTCTCAAAGCTGCATTTGCCATAAAGAAAATGACTATTGAGATTTTTTAAAATAAAATAAAATAAAGTATATCTATATGTAACATCTAGCATGGTTATAAGCATGAAATGAACTACCTTAATCTTTTTGATTAATGAATTTTTCCCTGGTGTAGCCTGTCACCCTTTCTGCGATTTTCAGGCCTTCATACTTTGATGCAGAGAGGCTTGATTTCTGCTTTCATTGTCCATTACAGAGTGATTAAGATGAATCAACTGAAATAGTGTTGTTATAGCCACTTATAACTGTTCTTAATGATAAATTAATAGGCCTGCTGAAGGTTTTATTAACTTCAGATAATAGCACACTAAAATATAGTCTATAATATTTCAATATTTTACACAAACATCAAGGAAATATAAAGGCAGAAAAATGCTTTCTTTGAAGCCTGAGAAAAAGAACCCAATACAGTTGAAATATAGCCATTAAAACAAATGATAGGCATCAATTTAAAGGCAGATGACAGGAAGCAGAAGACAAATGCACTGTAATAATTTTCCACACTGTTGGTTTATAACTCTTTTGTTTATCTATTACAGCAAACAAGAAATTTCCAAGTGTGTAATTCCTGAGAAACAGCTTAGGCAAAACTCCAGGAACTGAAGTTCAGCAGATTTTAATGAGTTGTAAAACAGAACCCCTGCTGTAATTAATTTGTAGTTAAGACTCCTTTTACACAGCAATCTGTTTTGTCATTTATAAAGAAATTTCTGCAGCAAAAAAATCAATGCTAAACCACATTTTCATAACCAATTTTTTCTTAATAGTTGAGGGGAGTCACAGTATTAAAACAGTGGAAGATTAAGACCTTGATAAGACCCTTTATGATGTTTTGTACATTTTTGCCATTTTTTTCATTCTCACCTCCTAAATGTTAACCTGAGTTGTGCCTAAAAAAGGAAAGTATGAGGCATTTGAAAGAAGATGTATTAAAGAACTAGAATTGGCTGCAGTTTATTATTGGTTGTTTAGGAGTCAGTATGGTGTAGTGGTTTGAGGAGTTAGACTATGACTCTGGAGACCAGGGTTTGAATCCCGGCTTGGCCATGAAAACCCCCTGTTTGGCCATGAAAACCTTGGGCAAGCCACACACTCTCAGCCTCAGAGAGCCCCATGATAGGTTCACCTTAGTGTCACCATAAATCAGAAATGATCTGAAGGCACACAAGAACATAAAACAATTCAGCAATAAATCCCTGCTTACTGTTGCTGTTTGTGGGTGTACTAAGTCCTAGACTTGGTAACACATCCAAAAGCCCTATTTAAATGTTACTTTTCAAAAGCACATCAAAGACACCATGTTTTAGCACAATCATGTGGACACATGCCTCCATCCCATTTCCTCTACTCTTGATGAGGAGGAACATCCTCAAAGAAGCTGTAACAGTGTTTAAGTGAAAATGGCTACAAAGCTCCATATACCTAGAAACCATGCCTTATAATGTTTCCCAATCTCAGAGCTCTACAACTATATTCAGCCAAATGACTCCTTTGTAGAACTCCCCATCACCACAAAGAGGTTGGGAATGAGGGGAAGAAGTACTGTTCACATTCCCACCACCTTATACATCTTTACATAAATAAAACTGTCATATGCTGTGAATCATATATGTGAGAATTCATTTCCTTGCATCTTTTTGCATTGTCACAACACATGGTAAGTAGTAATAGAACCATAGAATCATAGAGTTGGAAGGGACCTTAAGGACCATGTAGTTCAACCCCCCTGCTAGAGCAGAAATCCATAGCTAAAGCACTGCTGAGAATGACATTTTACCAAATTTAGCCAGGATGTCCAACAAACGTTCTTAGCTAGAATTGTAGTTGTATGCCCAACCTGTGAATCATAATAATTTTTATTAGGGCCAAAAGAGATATGATGTGATATTATATGACTAAATATATTTTGATTTTTCAGTGAGGAGGTCAACTGGAGGAGTGACAGTTGAAGGAAAGGGAGTTGAGGCAATAAGTAAATGAAAAAGAGGATCAGGACCAGAATTGTAGTGTACAGAGAAGGGACATTAACCTTCCCCTTCTTGATTTGGTCCTGCTCTGTGAATGACACCCATCTGGTTCCCTTCTTCTATCTTTCCTTTCCTTTTGTATTTGAAGTATTCCATCCTTTCTCCCATTCGCCAAAACAAAACCAATGCAAATTAATTATCCAGTTTATTTTTTTCTCTCTCAAAAACATCTGGATAAGTGTTAGGAAGCATAGGACCCTCCAAAAGTTGGTGGACTGCAACATCCATCAACTAAGTTGTTTACTGCACTCTGAAGAAAAATGGCAAGGCAGCAGGAACGTCCCATCTTCTGTGTTGCCTTACAGCATGACATCATTGTTCTTCCAGCATTCTTTCATTCTGATCCTGTGGGGGACCAAGGTAAAACCACATATTTTTGCTAACAGTTTTTTTTTCCGGTTAGCAAAAAGACACAGTTTTACCTTGGTCCCCCATGGGACTGGAACAAAAGAACGACAATGTCATGAAGTAAGGCAGCAGGGAAGATGGAATTTTCCTGGCCTTGCCACTTTTCTTTGGAGTGTGGTAAGCCCCTAAGCCAATGGTGAGGGATTATGAGATTTGTTAACACGCAACATCCAGGACCACACTCTCCCCAAACCCTTTCTCAAGTGTACCATTTCCTGTCTTTACTTTATCTCCTGCCACTGTTCCCTTAACTTCCTCATTGCCAAATCAAAGGAGTCTGTCTCATCCTGTTTCTTCTATGGATATGTTGTATTAGATATACAGTAGCCCCCCCCCATATCCACTGGGGATTGGTTTTGGGGGGGGGCATAGATACCGAAAACCATGGATAATAGCAAACACCATTAACAATAATGGAACTCCTGGTTTAAAATACCATAGAGTTGCCTTGTTGGACCTAGAAAGTGGTTAGAGAGGACACATTTTCTAGGAAGACTCTATGGTAGGTATGTTGTTTTGTGTCCTGTGGATAATTGAATCAATGGATAATGAATCAGTGGATATGGGGGTCCTACTGTAACATTTTCCTACCTGAAGCTGTTTCTTTTCCTACCTATGGCCTAATAATTTGATTTCCCCTCCTCTGCTCATGCCTTTCCCCCTTCAGATTCCTTTACTATTCTTTCTAACCATCTCTTCATCTAATCTGTGGGGGGAAATCCCACCAGCACAATCCACAAGAACAGGTACTTGGAGCATACCTTAAAGAGTTGCATAAACAATCAAGACTACAATTCTCTCTTCTTCACCATGCAAATGATGTACACATGGGTATTTTGCATGCATGAGAAGATGAGGAAGTATTTGCATGGGAACCTCTACACCAGAGGTAGGGATATGATGGGAATTTGCCAGTTTCCCAAATGGGATCAAAGCTAGAGTACCTGACCTGTTCAGAAATTAGCGTAAGAAGAAAAGAAAACACAAATGCTCACAGCTTTGCTCTGACTGCCCCCCCCCCCCCGCCAAGACAAAAGCTACACAGATTTCATTGAAAAGTGCTCAGTGTTTTCAGCTGATATGTACTGGGTACTTCTTCTCCACAGAAATTGTCAACTGTGAAAATCAGAATTTATTAAATGCACAAAATTCAAATATAAAGCTTTTGTGCACTGGCAAGAATACGCCACCTTCTGACCTGCATTTTCTGGCCTTGAAGCTGGCGTTGAGGTAGTCCACATGTACACACCAGCCTGTATTGGTGGATGCTTCCACTGCAGTCTGCATCACACTCTCTGAAGCTGGAAAGAAAGCCTGGTCACATGCAGAAGGCTTTGATCATATCCTGGGATCCTCCCTCTCAGCTTCAGAGTGACACCAGTGGTGGAGGTTTCTGGAGATGCAGCCCAGTGTGCAGGTACAGACTCCTGTGTTCCTGCGCTGGACCCATCTGGGGCTTCCTTCATGACCTGGGATTTCCCAGGTGTTTTTTTTTTTTAAAATCATTGTAAAAGGGCTCCACACCCCAGCTTCGCCTTGGACATTGTCAGGAGTGTCCAGAGGTGAACTGGGACAAGAGCCCTGTGTTGTTTGGATTGCAGGGCTCCAAGATGTAGGGTGGGGGAGGAAGCCAAGTAAATTCCCTGTCTAGACAAGCCAATAGTTAAAAGCAAAGCTGACAAATTTCCCTACCCCAATTCAGAAGCGAGTCTTACTAAGTGTAAGGAGCCTGGATTGCCATCTGAGTTGCTTATTTTGAATACAGGTTCATTTCCCCATACCACTAACATACATTGCTGCTCATCCTTAAACTGTTGGCATGGAAATTTGGAAGGTCATGTTCCTCAATGACATACTGATTTATTTGTGTGGATCCCAAGTAATGGTGGTGATGGAACATTTAAATTAACCTCTTCAGACATCCTTAAGCAGAGATGGGTGGGGTGCTGAAGCTGTTTAGCTCAGACTGACAAAGGTGATCCCTACCTGCAGTTCTCCATGATATTTTGCATAAATTTTCAGAGTATCTCAATAGATTCATCTTAATTATCTCAATTACTTAGGAAAGCTTTTCTTCATGAACAGAAAAATACCTATAGAAAAGAGAAGTCAGGAAAGTATTCAATGTGTTGTTGCTCTTAAATTATTTACTACTATATTTTTCCTCCTCTTTCAGTCTAGGAGACCATTTTGGAAATTCTAGCCAACTGAAATCCTCTAGGCTGAAATCCTAAATACACTTACTAGAGCATAAGCACCATTGGGCACATATGAAGAGCATTGCACTGTTGAAGGCTTAACAGTGTGATCTTATATATGTATTTGCTCAGAAGAAATTCCATTGTGTTGAATGATGCTTATTTCAAGGTAACTGGGTAGAAGATTGCACTTTTATTATTACTCTCTTGACAGTAAATAAAATTCATACAATATGTACCAAAATACCTGTGATTTATCTTTGTGTGCTAAGTTAGATGATTAAATTGACACTACTATTCTCATTTATAATATAAAACAACTTCAGTGAGTGTGACACAACTGCAAAAGTTACATTGCAACTTTTCAATGTGGAAATAATGTCACCAACAAATGCACAGACATAGAATCATAGAATCATAGAATTGCAGAGTTGGAAGAGACCACGAGGGCCATCCAGTCCAACCCCCTGCCATGCAGGAATACACAATCAAGTTCAGCTTGTGGTATACTAAGACTCCTAGATCCATTTCACATGCACTGCTATCAAGCCAGGTGTCACCCATCCTGTATCTGTGCATTTCATTTTTCTGCCTAAGTACAGTACTCTACATTTCTCCCTGTTGAAATTCATTTTGTTAGTTTTGGCCCAGCTTTCTAGTCTGTTAAAGTCATTTTGAATTCTGTACCTGTCCTCTGGTGTTTTAGCTACCCCTCCCAATTTGGCATCATCTGCAAATTTGATAAGCACCCCCTCTATTCCCTCATCCAAGTCATTGATAAAGATGTTGAATTGCACTAGGTCCAGAGCAGAAGCCTGTGGCACCCCGATAGTCACTTCTCTCCAGGATGAAGAGGAGCCATTGGTGAGCAACCTTTGGGTTCAGTTGGTCAACCAATTACAAATTCACCTAACAGTCGCATTGTCTAGCCCACATTTTACTAGCTTGTTTGCAAGAATATCATGGAGGACTCTGTCAAAGGCCTTGCTGAAATCAAGATACACTGTATCAACAGCATTCCCCTCATCTACCAAGCTTGTGACTATTAAAAAAAAGATATAAGATTAGTTTGGCATGACTTGTTTTTTAGAAATCCATGCTAACTTTTAGTGATCACGGCATCCCTTTCTAAGTGCTTACAGATTGTCTGTTTAATTATATGCTCTAGAATCTTTCCGGGGCGCCACTTACATGATGAAAATGTAGTGAGATGAATTCGTGCCGATCTCTGATAGTTCAAACGTCCTGCATGATGGTCTCTAGCTTTTCAGAAGGGGGGCACCTTTTCTCCCTCATCCTGTGGGACTTTCCATCCCATGGTTTGTCCCATGTTTTTAAAAAAGTCACAGGAGTATGCAGAAACTCGGAAATGTGAACAAACCGGGACAAGATATCTTGGGACTAGGAGATGCCTGGAAATTGAGGTGGACATGGGTGGGCACATAGCCCACAGAGGGAGGGGGTCAGTGCCCCTTTTCAAACTGATTTTAAGTTGATGAGGTACTCCTCCATTGTTCTCCTGCCCATCACCTGAGTGGTCGTCGAGATGGAGGCCGAAAGCGGTACTCGATCCAGGAAAGGTGGCCGCGGGATCTCCTGGTCCTACATAGAGACCGTAGACTTACTATGAGGTGAGCAGAAGATGCAACAGCTCAAGGAATATTGAACTATTTGAAAAAATTGAGGCTGAGATGAAACGCAAAGGGCATGATCGCACCGCGGAAGAATGCAGGATGAAAACGAAACTTTACAAACTGCATAAAAATTATTGCCAGGTAATCGATCACAATGCTAAAAGTGGGAACAATGGGGCCAGGATGACCTTCTTTAAAGAGCTCCACGAAATTCTAGCCAGTGATGCCAACTACCATCCTCAGCACCTGGCTAAAACCACAGACATACTTTGGGTACCCCGTGGGTCAGTGACTCCCCATCACGATCCCACCCCCGATGAGGAACCTGTGATGCCCCCATCTTCCCAAAACAACTTGGAGCGATACTTTGAGGAACTTTTTTCAACCCCGCCTGATAGGTCAAATTTTCCTTTTTTAAAAAATGGGTTCCGGTTTTGAAAACTCAAATAATTAATTTTCTGATTAACTCTCTTACATTACCTAAATGCCACCATGTACGTTTCCTTTTTTGTTTAGATAAATGTTGTACCTTACCCTTTTATTTTTCATGCATTACAGCCACTTGAATAACTGTTTGTAATCTGCATTATTTCTGTTTACAAAGATCATCAAGAAGTGTTGTCAAGTGACTAACATGTTGAGACTCAGCACAGTCAAAATTCAACTGAATGATATAAAGGAGAGGAGAAGAAATAATCACTTCTTATTTCTAACAAGGAGTTTATACCCAGAATCTTGCCAGTATAATATACTGGCATAACTGCATCAGTATAGGAAGTTTTGGCAGGAGGAAAAAAAGGCTGAGGACACAGTGGCCATGAAATAAATAAGACATTGGAGAAATAGATTGCTCTAAGCTGGTAGATTTTATCTGCCTCACTACCAGTTCCCAACCACAGAAGAAATGCAACCATTAACACAGCACAAGACCCTAGCACGGTGATGGCGAACCTAGGACACGCGTGTCACCACTGATACATGTAACCATCTGTGATGACACGCGGCTAGGCCTTCCCCCCTTCTCCCCGCAACCTCACCACCCTCCCTAACATTGTGGGCTGGGCTTCGAAGCCCCAATCACCACTTTTAGGGAGGGTGGGAGGGGGAAGGAAAGAGGCAGGTGGGGCTACGAAGCCCTGATCACCACCACCACCCCTGAGGTGTGCCTGCTTCCCAGGAGCTGCCTTGGAAAGGCCAGGTAAGGCAGTGGGCAGCTGGGTGTGAGTCTGCCCAGCCTCTCCCCGGCCTTCCTGAGGGAGCTCCGGGGCTTCGAAACCCCGGAGCCACCTCAGAAAGGCCAAAGAAGGCGGCAGGCCGGCAGGCCAGTGGACGGGAGCCTGCCCAGCCTCTCCCTGGCCTTCCCAAGGGGATCTGGGACTTCAAAGCCCTGGAGATGCCTCAGAAAGGCTGGGGAAGGCAGTGGGCAGGCTGGTGGGTGGGAGTCTGCCTGGCCACTCCCTGGCCTTCCTGAGGGGCTCCGGGGCTTTGAAGTCCCAGAGCTGCCTCGAAAAGGCTGGGGAAGGCAGCAGGCAGGTTGGTGGGCGGTTGGGAGTCTGCCTGGCCTCTCCCCAGACATCCCAAGGGGCTCAGAAAGGCTGGGGAAGGCAGTGGGCGGACAGGCTGGCTGGTGGGCGGGTGTCTGCCTGGCCTCTCCCCGGCCTTCCCGAGGGGCTCTGGGGCTTCAAAGCCCCGGAGCCCCCTTGGAAAGGCAGGAAAGGCAGCAGGCGGGCATGTGGGCGGGAGGGAGGGAGTCTGCCCTGCCTTTCCCTTGCCTCGGAAAGGGCGGGGAAGGCGGAAGGCGGGCGGAAGTCTTCCCGGCCTCTTCCCAGCCTTTCCGAGGGGGCTCCGGGGCTTTAGCAACAAAAGAGTCACTAATAGGCAGGTTAGTTAAATAATTCCCCTTCCCCCTCACTTATCTCAGTTCACAGAACCCCACACAAGCTAAATAATATCAAGACTAACAAAAGAAACCAACTGACAGATGAACAAAGAAGTCACTAAACAGGTAAGTTAAATTATTAGTTTTTGGTTTATTAAATACAATTATATATAACAATTATACATTTATGTTATTTAAACAGCAAATATTGCAAAATAATGTTTTTTCCTCTAAGTGACACACCACCCGAGTTTTGCCTAGTTTTTTGGTGAATTTTGGCACACCAAGCTCAAAAGGTTACCCATCACTGCCCTAGCGTATACATATACTTAATCTGTACTGCATCCTTCCTATAAATGTGAAGTTTCTGTTTCATCCTAACATCACCAGTGGCTTAATTTTATTGTAGGATAAATCCTTATTGTGCGCCGAGGTGTGACTGGGTCCCCTCCCCTCACCCTTACCCCTCCCAAATAAACACAGACACAATATTACTTTAGAAATGTATTGTAACATAAAAGATGATATAGGATATATATATATATATATATATATATATATATAGGCAATAAATGGCCACAGCTTTCTTTGATGACAGTTGCTTAGGTTGGCACATAGGCATGGGTTCAAAACCAGATACTGACCAACCCGTCTGTCTGGTCAATGAGTCCACTGTTGGCCCACCTGCTGACAATCATCAGCCCAAAAGGGGGAGGAGTCCATGCAGGCCTACCAACTCACCTACCTGCCTCCTACTCCTCCCCCATGGGCCACCAGAACATGTGATCCAACACTCCCTGTAAAGGGTGCGGGAATTCCCAGATGACATGCCCCATACTGGCATATGTTTTGTCTAGACTTCCCACTAGGGTCTCCATGACCTTGAATGTAATCTTAATCTTGCCCTTGAACTTGATGGAGACCTCTATAACCACATAGTTTGGATCAGAACCCACACCAACCGCCAACCTCACTGGAAAGCTGTGACAAAACAAGAATACATATGGTTGCAATACAAACAAGCAGACATGCATGATACATATATAAAACGAGGGAGGGTGGGTGGGTCTTCAGCTCACAGTGAGCCACTGACTGGTCCGATGCTGCGGTCTTGAATAAATACCTGACTGGCAGACCAGAGGGAAGACCTGCTGCCTTCAGCAGCAGGTCCCACTTCCCAGCCAATCGGAAGGCTAGGGCCAACACTGCTTTTTTAAAACAAAAATATCCCACAATTTTAATGGAAAATGTATAAGGAAATTTGCATGTTTGGAAAGTTCTTATCAAAATGAAAACAAATTCTGAACCATTTACATTGATTAAGTTCCCAATAGGTGAGGATAATGCTTTGCCTGCCTGCAGTGAAGGATTAAAGATGAGAAGAACAGCAAGGTGGCACTGTAATTCGGTACTATAAACTTGAATGAATTCACAAGGATTAAAACCCATATTTAAGAACTAAAGATTAATTCCCTCTACCGAAATGAGTTAAATTATTTGTGTCACTTTCTCCCATGTTTGAATGTTGTTGTTTTTAACCTTGATGTTCTCTTCCCCATCAAATGGGTGAAATAATTTAGGACTGTTAGATAACTTTCTTTTTATAAAATTAACTAAAGAAAATACCCAAACAATCCCAATGGTTTAAATTACAGTGTGTGGATATCTGCAACTCACAAGTCACTTTTTCCTTTGCATTACTTTTCTGTTTGATACAGTAGACGACAGAAACTACTAGAACTAAGCCGTTTTAGCAAACTAAAGAAGAACATGAGTCAAGAGGGATGCAGATTTGCACTTATTTCTTTCTAGTAACCATAAACCAAAAAGCTGTGCCAGAGTTTTTGCCTTACTGGGCAATTTTATGAACAATTTTATAAAGTAATTTTTATATGATTCTTCATATTTTGAAGAATTTTTAGCAATGTATTTTGTGCAGAGCCCATCTTTTTGCTGTTTTTGCTGCTAATGGAAAAGTGTTGCTTTTTCCACTCTAACCTGGGCTTCAGTTACAGGACAGTTTTTATTGTGGTAATTTGTGCTCTATTGCTGTTCCACACCAGTACTGCATCCTTCACAAATATTATTGCTTAATTGGTCTATTGGTTTAGTTTTCAGCTTTTTTCCGCTTTGATATTCACACACAGACTGAGGCGGGGGGCGTGGCCTCCCAAGCACATCCTCTGATTACCACAGGAATGCCTAGTTTCTATTCTTATAGCATGCAGTATCAGCCAAACATACACACACAAAGGCTGGTTTGGGATTCTTCAGCTGGCTGCAGCCAAGCACGAAGAGACCAAGGAGTGAGGGAAGGGAGGAAAGGAATGGGATATCATCAGGGGAGATGAAGAACATTCACACAGAGAGACTGAAAGGCTAGATTGAAATTCTTCAGCTGGCTGCAGCCAAGCACGAAGAGACCAAGGAGTGAGGGGGGGGGAAGGTATGGGATTTCATCAGGGGAGATGAAGAACATTCACACACAGAGACCGAAAGGCTAGCTTGGAATTCTTCAGCTGGCTGCATCCAAGCATGAAGAGACCAAGGAGTGAGGGAGGGAAGGAAAGACACACACACAAGGCTAGCACTCAAAGTCTTTTCCGTGGCTGGAAACAACAGTGGATGGATCTTTCCTCCATCTCCTCCTTGTCCAAACCCCTCCCTGATGAGTTCAACCAATCATGGCAGAGCTCTGCTGTGAATATATCGGAAAGATTGCTGGTAATTCACACAGCACTTAGTGTGATGGTTGTTCAGACTATCGAAAATGTGCTACTTTTCAAAAAAGTCGGGAAAAGTCCCAAAATCCTTTCGTGCGTTACTAATGGGTTTTTGTGCACCCCTCCTTCTGAAAGAGGTGACTTTGTGGCACAATGCATGTAAACAATTAGGAATCTTGGCGAATTCTTCACGGGTTTTTTTCCATTGTGTAACCAAGCCCCTGGAAATGAAGTTTGATTGTAATTGATTTTTTTGGTGGGGTATGCTACCTCTATGTGTTGTGCCACTTTTTGTCACTGAGGACAAAAAAAATGGTAAATATTGGCTGGAATCCTATTGGACTAGGATTGTATTGGAAACTAGATATAAGGTTGCCTTTTCCAATGACAGATGTGTTTTCTGCAATTTCCATTTTGGCCATTACCCAGATTCAAAAATCTGGTATTGTAATTTCTTTCATTGGGTGTCCTTTTAATGTTCTTAGGTTCTAATATTGGAACATTTTTTTAAAAATTGTGTCATGTAGGCCAGAATTTGTTTGTCCTACAATGAGAATAAAATGTTTCTTCTGCAATGGCCCAGGAATTAACTTAGAACTGGTTAGCTCCTCATGTGGATGTAAAATAACTATACTCACTCCTTTCTAAGTTTTTGCTATCAGATATTTTTTCAGACATTTAATTTTGTAAACATCTGTCAAAATATTAATGAATGATCCAGATGCACGGAAGCTAAATAAAGTCTCCCATGATTTACTGGTTAGACAAAAAGCATTCATTAATCACATCTTAATGCACAATTCAACTCTTTTGCATAGCCCAGCAAGTAGAGTCATTAAGAGAAAATGGGTTATGGCTTCTACTTAATACACTACATTAACATATCACAAAAACGCTTAGTGGGGAAGGGAATAGTTTTGATCATAGAATCATAGATTTCTAGAATTGGAAGAGACCACGAGGGCCATCCAGTCCAACACCCTGCCACCCAGGAAATCATGATCAAAGCATCCCTGACAGATGACCATCCAGCCTCTGTTTAAAGACCTCCAAAGAAGGAGACCCCACCACGCTCCGAGGGAGTGTGTTCCACTGCCAAACAGCTCTTACTGTCAGAAAGTTCCTCCTAATGTTGAGGTGGAATCTCTGTTCCTGGAATTTGCATCCATTGCTCAATGTTCTAGTCTCTGGAGCAGCAGAAAACAAGCTTGCTCCATCCTCAATGTGACACCCCTTCAAATGCTTAAACAGGGCTATCATATTGTCCCTTAACTGTCTTTTTTCCAGGCTAAACATACCCAGCTCCCTAAGTCTCTCCTCATATGGCATGGTTTCCAGACATGTCACCATTGCCCTCCTCTGGACACGCTCCAATTTGTCAATATCCTTTTTGAATTGTGGTGCCCAGAACTGGACACAGTATTCTAGGTGAGGCCTAACCAAGGCAGAATAGGATGGCACCATTACTTCCCTTGATCTAGACAATATACTTCTATTGATGCAGCCCAAAATCACATTGGCCTTTTTAGCTGCCGCATCACACCCTTGACTCATGTTAAACATGTGTTCTGCTAGAACTCCTAGATCCCTTTCACACATAGTCTCATTCAGCCAGGTCTCCCCCATCCTATATCTATGCATTTCATTTTTCCGCCCTAAGTGCAGTACCTTACATTTCTCTGTATTGAATTTCATTTTGTTAGCTGTGGCCCAGCTCTCCAGTCTATACAGGTCATTTTGAATTTTGATCCTTTCCTCTAGGGCATTAACTACTCCTCCTAGTTTGGTGTCATCTGCAAATTTGCTAAGTATGCCCCTAATTCTATCATCCAAGTCATTGATAAAGATGTTGAATAGCATTGTGCCTGGGACAGAACCCTGTGGCACCCCACTGGTCACATCTTTCCAAGACGAAGAGGATCCACTGCTGAGTGCCCTCTGGGTTTGGCCGGTCAACCAATTACAAATCCATTGAACAGTTAACTTGTCTAGCCCACATTTTACAAGCTTGTTTGCAAGAATGTCATGGGGAACCTTGTCAAAGGCCTTATTGAAATCAAGGTATGTGTTAACCACAGTATTCCCTTCATCTGCCAAGCTGGCAATTTTATCAAAAAAAGAGATCAGATTAGTCTGGCATGAAACGTTTCTCTGAAACCCATGTTGACTTTTTGTGATTATGGCATTGCCTTCTAAATGTTCACAGACTCTCTGTTTAATGATCTGCTGTAGAATCTTCCCTGGTATTGATGTCAGACTAAATAGATGATCATTGTTGGGATCCTCTTTTTCCCCCTTTTTGAAGATAGGGACAACGTTTGCCCTCCTCTAGTCTTCTGGGACTTCTCCTGTTCTCCAGGTGTTCTCAAATATTATTGCCAATGGCTCTGAGATTACATTTGCCAGCTCTTTTAATACTCTTGGATGTAGTTCATCTGGTCCTGGAGATTTAAATTCATTTAGATTAAGAAGGTATTCCTGTACTACCTCTTTGTTTATTATGTGCTGGATTTCCCCTATTGTGTCCTCTGTTCCATTATCCTCAGGTTGATCACCCTTTTCCTTTTCTAAAAACACTGAGGCAAAGAGGGTGTTGAGTAATTCTGCCTTTTCTCTGTCCCCTGTTAGCATTTTGCCATCTTCTCCACGTAGTACCATTTCCTTCCTCTTCCTTTTGGTGTGGACATACCCCCAAAAAACCCTTTTTATTGTTCTTAACCACTCTAGCGAGCCTGAGCTTATTCTGTGCTTTAGCTTTTCTGACTTTACTCCTACATGTGTTCGGTATCTGTTTGAATTCTTCTTTGGTGATTTCTCCCTTTTTCCATTTCCTATACATGTTCTGTTTAAAACTTAGCTCCATTGAAAGTTCTTTAGTCATCCATCATGGTTTCTTGAGACATCTCACATTTTTCCCCTGTTTGAAATTGTGCCTTCAGTATCTGTTTGATACTGTTTGAGATTGTACCTTCAGTATCTTCCTTTTGAGAAAGTCCCATCCCTCTTGAAGTCCCTTCTCATTTAGTATTCTTTACCATGGGAGCACCCCCAGTATTTCCCTGAGTTTATTGAAATCAGCTCTTCTAAAGTCTAGAATGTATGTCTGACTATGCCTGGCTTCTCCTTTCCATTGTACAAACTCCAGGAGAACATGATCACTCTTACCTAAGGACCCCACCCTTGCACCCCATTAACCAGGTCATCTCTGTTGGTTAGGATCAGATCTAAAATAGCTGACCCCCTTGTTGCCTCTTCCACCTTTTGGACCATGAAATTGTCTTCCAGGCAAGTAAGGAATTTGCTAGACCTTGAAGTTTTGGTTGAGTTAGATTTCCAGCAAATATCAGGATAGTTGAAGCCACCCATCACTACTACATCTCTCCTTTCTGTATTTGTGGTCATCTGTTCTAGAAAAGCATTATCCAATTCCTCCATCTGACTTGGGGGTCTGTAGTAGAGTCCCAAAGTAACATCCCTGTTGTTTCCCTCCCCTTTAAGTTTTTATCCAGATGCTCTCCACCTGGCTTTCCAATATTGATGTCATGGATCTCTTCTCTGGTGTAAATATCCCTGACATAAAATGCTATTCCCCCTCCTTTCACATTTGGCCTGTTTCTCTTAAAAATATTATACCCCTCTATTCCTACATTCCAATCATGAGACTTTTCCCACCAGGTTTCAGTAATGCCTATTATATCTTATTTGCTTTGTTGTGCTAGGAGTTCAAGTTCATTTTGCTTATTTCCCATGCTCTGTGCATTAGTGTAGAGACATCTAAGACCATGTGTTCCCTGTACTTGCTGCGTGTGCAAGCTTTTTTTTGCCTCTGTTGGGTCCTTGCTGTTGGGTCCTTGCACTATTTGCCTTGTTCCCTCAGTGACAGTTTGACTATTTTATCCAGCCCTTTTGCCTTCCAGAATACTGTCTCCCTCCCCCATATGACTCAGTTTAAAGCACTCCTGATCAAATTCTTGAGACTGTTGGCAAAAACATTTCTGCCAACGTACATGAGATGCACCCCATGATGTATCTTATTTTGCTCCTTTGTGTCCTATAGTGTAGGCTAACTGTATGTGATGCTAATGAAGTTATTAAGAACTATTTCATTACCAGATAGGGGAGCAATTACATCAGAGCACAAAGGCTGGGATACTTTAAGGCTTGTCTCCTCTGACACCTCTCAGTAAAAATCTAACTCCCATACAGTAATCAGTATTATTGTCTGCAGGTCTCATTTGTATAATACTATTCGCTATATGGGGTGACTTTAGCTGAGATCTCAGCTGGAGGTGGAGAAGTCTTCCATTTTCTTGTCTTGGGTGCTGCACTATTCTTGTTCCCCCACTCAACCAGGCAATTTTATATTTGGCTTTAAAAACCAATGATGTGATTGATATCATTCACAACACATGTAGTTATTAAAAGACATTGCAATGTTAAACTGGATCAATATGCAAAGAGATCTTGTAGCACCTTAATTAAGTCTGCTTCATCAGATGCATGGCGTTAAATGCCTAAAACAGTCCTATATAGCTATGAATCACCAGGTTGTATATGTGAATAGCAATAGCAATTCAAAGTTTGTGGGTATGGTGATTAGGTGAGAAGTTCAGTTTTAACTATGGTCGTTGGGGAACAAAGGCAGGAGAAAAGATGTTGCACAAAGCCAAGGTAAGTAGACAACCAAATGAATTGTGGAGTGAGTTATTGGAATGTAGTGTCATGCTGGCTGGGAGCCACAAAGGGGATGTGATAAACTGGGAAAGACAGTCCTCATGAGTCTGGTTGCTGACTAGAGTTATAATATCTGTAATGTACCAGAAAATAATTGTCTCTGTTCAACCCACTGTTGATGGACTGGCATTTGCAGATATATTCCAATTCTGCTGTTTCTCTTTCCAATGTTCCTGTGTAGGTTTTTTTTGTGGGGGAGGGTTGGTTCATGGATAGTTGTTCTAAGATCCTAGATGGAATGCCCTGGAAGACTGAAGCATTCTGCAACTCTTGTTGTTGTTGTTGTTGTTGTTGTTGTATTTCCATTTGTAATGTCTGATTTATGCCCATTTATCCTCTTGTGCAGACTGGCCTGTTTGCCCAATGTAGAGTGCTGAAGCAGATTGTTAACAGAGGATGACATTAGAGGATGAACAAGTGAATGTACCTCTAAGCTTGTGGGTAGTGTGATTAGGTTTGTGTTGATATTTCCCAAATAGACATGTGGCAGAATTGGCATCTGGGTTTGTGGCAAGGTCTTGTATCCATCTCCCCATATGTATTTTGTGTCATCCTGTAGGTAAGTAACACATTTAATTAGGCTTTATGAGGTGAAAAGTAGAGAAGATATGGCAACGATCACTAAATACTCTCTCGATTGTGGCTGGTGACATATACTTACACCCTATGTAAGTCCTGGTTGGGTGCTCACCTGTCTATACATGGAGCAAATATTATTTATATACTATTTACACATATACTTCCTAACCCCATTTCCTGCAAGCCAAGTCACAGGCACACATTCACACAGCCTTCTGTTATTCAGGCATTTGTATGAGTCTCACTAAATGTTGTTAGCCAGAGGTGTATGTCATCCATAAATGCAGCATAAATATTTGCTTGGGCAAATATCTTCAAACAGAAGACTCTCTCCCCACAAAGTGGATCACAGCTGAACACATACATCTCCTTCCCATACAAAGGGAAGGTTGCAGAGCTAACATGAATAATTTCTTCATATTTCCCCCTAACATAAATTAAATATATCATTTATCCACTTTCAACAGATAAGAGCAACAGCTGATTATGATGGTTTTGAGTCTATAAATCTACATCTAAATGGCTTTTGCTACTGCTAAAAGTAAGACTGAGGAGAAATCAGGAGGATGTTGAATAGCAATGGTTAATGTGATTCAGAATCTGTTTGTTAGTTTAAGCATTCTGTTGAACAACTGTGGGAGTATAATAACCACTATTCATGTTCTTTAGTGATTGCCAGAGAGCATTTTCCTTTGTTTGTCACATGCAAATATGGGTGGCAATATTGTTGCCTTTAGACAGAGCACTGTGTTCATGTGACAGTGATTCCTTGTTCTACAAATGCCACCCTCAATAAAGTGTGCTGAGACCATCAATAAAAAAAATCCAAAAATAGTCCCTTGAATTTGCATACAGATACACACTATTCATGTGAATGAAACAGTAGAAAGAACCTATATTCATGTGTGTGTGCATAAAATGAGGGTGGAATAAGAGTGGTTCATATATGTGTTCATGTGAGTGGGAGAGAGAGAGAGAGAGATTGTTGGTATCTCTAAATAAGCTAAGCTAACTGTAATATGTGTATACCTTCATATTAAACTTCATATGAAACTAAATATTTTTAGGGATATAGATCCTGAATTGGTTCATTCTTGTATGGGAAAAGAGAAAATTCATTTATTGTCTTCCTCACTGTAAGCTGGAGAGGATTTTGTTTTTGTTTTGTGGGGTTTTAATCAATCTTGGAGAGATTTTGTGTTACAAAAGTAATAGCACTGGATAGGTTGCTGACATCTTTTTGATCAATCAACCTATTTCTTTGCCCCAGCACACCCACATACCCCTGGAATAGACACTTGGTACATTAAGCTAGATTCAAACTGGCAACATCTCAATTGAAATCAATCTCATAATAAGAGTAACATCACTGTGTCTCCAAACCCAGCCCAGAATAAATTCGGGGATAGGTTGATTACAACTTATAATGCAAGTAGATATGTGTCCTTATTCATTCACATCAAGCCCTGCTGGTCAGTGTTTGGAAGGGAAGAAAATGTCAAATCCTTGTAGGTCTGTAGACCTCCTGCTCAGGCTGTTGGCCTTAAGTTGTGTGAACTATTACAACCAACCTTAATAATAATAATAATAATAATAACATAAATTTATACACCACCCCTCTGCTAAAAACAATCGGGGCAGCTTCCAACAATTAAAACATTGTAATAACGACTGAAAGCACCACCCACCTCCACCCACCCCATAAAAAGACATTAAACAATATAAAATTAAAACCATCTAACTAAAATCACATTAAAAACAAATATACACAAGATTTTAAAAAAGGCCAGGAGACCTTCAGCAAATAGGTGCCTCAGGGTACTTCTCTCCAAATCAAAATCTCTGCTAGACCAACTTTTTACACGAGATGAGCTATAAAAGCCAATCAAGCCAAATCAAACAAGCAGCAGCATGGAGTAGGCAAGTGGGGGTGGGTGGGTGTATTTCAGAGGGAACCCAATAATTCTTACTCAGGAGGATGTTATGAGTCACCTAAAAGGTGACTGGTTCCTGTATGGGTTGTATTTATGGTGGGTGGACAGGTCTCATGAAACGGAGGCCTTGCAAAGATTATGTCTGTCCTTCTAAATGTCTATGGATGACAGCTCTGATGAACAGAAAGTCTTCTGGATTATGTAAGATTTCACCTTGGAATTTAAAAGTACTAGGGCAAATTCCTCCTCTGAAGAATAACCAGATAAGTTTTGTTTGCCATGAGTGTGTGCTTAGCTACTGAAAGAGAAAAGATGCTCATTTTGCATTGATAGCTTTTGAGGAAATCACAGAAACCATAATGAATTATTTGGTACCTCCCTCTTCTGCTGGCAGTAAAGAATCTTGCAAGGCTTTGAGAATCTTCAAAAGGCCATCTTGATATGATGTATCAGGATGGCTTTTCTTGATCAAAAGCTTATCAACTGCAAGATGCCCTCCTCCATATTTTGGGTCTTGTTGCATGACCAACCAAATACAAGAAACATTTATTAAAATATATAAGATTAGACTTTGTCAGCAATGGGGTTGCAAACAGCTGCGTGTAGCTCATGGGGAGCTCTAGCAGTCACCAGGTAGGAAAATTTCGAACAGATGGCAGATATTTCGAACAGAAGTGCCAGGAAAATTTCCTTTTGTGAGAAAGGAGTCAGTGTGGGCTTGAAGAAGACTTATTTCCAGCTTGAAAGTCCTAGCTTTTTTTTTTTATTGCTGAGGGAAGAGGACAAGATGCCGAGGAAGTCATACAGCTGACAGTGCTCCTACCGGGGATTCCTCTTCAAGAGGACAAAGCAACCCCACTGATTTAAAATCTTGAATACAACACAGGAAAGTGAAAGTAAGCTTTTTCACAATGAGTTTGAACTATGAAGCTCTTTCACAAACCAAACTACACATTCTAGTAAGCTGAATTAGTGCTATCTTTTAGAAGATGCTTAAAAAGTTAACCAATAAGTGAAAAGAAGGGGGAGGAGTAGAAGGATAAACCAAGAGGAAGAAAGACGCAAGAGTAAGGATTGTATGAGAGACTAGTAGGAAGCAAAGGTGATTAAAGATGGCTAGAGAAGATGAAGGAGAAGGAGATGAGGAGTGGATAGAGAACACGAGACATAGTAAGAGACAGCGAAGGGAGGAGGAGTGGAAAGAAAAGAAGCAGAGATTTTGGAACATTGTAGTTTCAGAAGGCAAAGGAGATGAAGGAGTGGAGAGATGAGATGAGACAAAATACAGTAAGAGATGGTGAAGGGAGGAGGAATGGAGAGAAAAGGAGAGATTTGGAGACACTTTAGAGTTGGAAGGCAAAGGAGACAAAGGCATGGAGAGACAAGACGAGTCAGAATACAGTAAGAGGCTGTGAAGGGAAGAGGAGTGGAGAGAAAAGGAGAGGAGATTTGGGGACACTTTAGATTTGGAAGGCAAAGGAGACAAAGGCATGGAGAGACGAGATGTGTCAGAATACAGTAAGAGACGGTGAAAGGAAGAGGAGTGGAGAGAAAAGGAGCTGAGATTTTGGGACACTGTAGATTTGGAACTGTAGATGCTAAAACAAGTAATGCAAAGCAGAAGATAAAGAAAGAAAGAGAGAAAGAGGAGAACTGTGGAGGGACTGAGACTGGAGCTGAAAAAAGAAGTGCAGAAAGAGTGAGAGATTATGAAAGCAGGAGAAAAAGGAGGGAGGAGGAAGAAACAGAGATGTAGAGGGGAAGAGAGATAGTGATAGAAAAAGAGACAGTGAATGTTTGAGCAGTGGCGAGGAAAAAGTGGTAAAGCTAAAAGTAGATAACACCCGACTGGGTTAGCAGAAAAAGAGGAGAACTGTGGAAATACGGAGGCCAGAGATTGATTAGGTGGAGTAGAAGGCTTGAGAGATGACATAAGAAGGAGGAGAAGGAGAAGGAGAAAGAAGATGGTGAAGAAAACAGAATTGTTATTGTAATTTTGTAAAGAAAGGGGGAGAACTTAAGAATAAGGGGGTGGTAGAAGGTAAAAGATGTGAGAGGAATTGTTATAAATTTATAAATTGAAGTATAAAGTACAAGTCATAGATTCAACAATATAAAGTATAAGGCTACATGGGTTTGAATAAAGATCTCCTAATAAGACCTAGTGGGGAATAAGTGGAAATATATGCTAAAAACTGGGGAAACATTACATATTGCAACATCTGCTCAAATTAACATTATTTAAGGTCAATGGTGTATTAAATTGACAGTTACATAAGGTAAATAGAAATATTAGAAGGGGAATTAAGAGAAATTTAGGAGAGAGAAATTTATTATTTAAATCTTTTGTTGATACTTTGAAAGTGGAGGCCGATTAATGATAGTAAGAAGGTTTTGGAATAGTGGAAAGAATGAACATATAATTCTATGCTGACTTTGATTATTTAATTTCTGATATTTGATATTTTCCTATATGGGGTATCTTTGAAATCACTGACTTACAGTTTTGAAGGAGTAGATAATATTAGATTAGATTGTGAAGAGCAAAGGAGAGGGAGATTAAAAAACCCCTGTGATCTGCAAATAGAACATAGGAAGGTGACACAATGTGATACAAGAATAATTACACATAAATTGAGCAATAGGTAAGAAATAAGAAGAAATAAGAAGAAATTGGAAAGTGGCTAACTAAATAAAGATGCCAGTAAAAAGAAATTCTCAAATTCAGACCTTGACAACAAGAAGACAATCTGTAGAAAAACTAGAGATGCAACAAATATAAGAACAAGAAGTTAGGAAATTCAGATAGGTAATGACTCTGGAATTGAGAGAAATAAGGAAGGATATCAAAAAAGGAATTAGATGATTTTGGTAAGAAATTAAATAAAATAACAGTGGAGGTAGAGCAATTAAATGAAAAAATAGAAGAATTAGATACCCAAAAATGGGGGAAAACAACAACAGAACAATTAAAAATGGAACAAGAACAAGGACAACAGAAGGATTCAGAGATTGAAATGAGATTAAAGGGGAAATGCTTGAAAATAAGAGTTTTGATGAAGGTTAATTCCAGGACTGGCAGATTATATTGAAATACTTTTAGGAAAGATAGAAGCAGATGTTGATAGAATGTTCAGAATTAATTATAAAGTGGTGATGCAAAGGAAATTACTGAGAGACATTGTCATTTACTTCACAACAGGAAAAATCAGAGATACAATCCTACAAAAAATTACAAAACTAAATTAGTGATAGATGAAAATGAAGTGGAGATATATAAATATATTCCAATTCAAATCTTGAAAAGAAGAAAGGATTATCAATTTATAACCAGTAGGTTACAAAGAAAGGGGATACAATATAGTTGGGGAAGAGTAGAAGGGATATCTTTTACATGTCACCAGAGGAGATACAGACTGAATAGATTAAAGAAGGCGAAGGAATTTCTTGCAAAATACAGGAAAGAATGGAATGGAGTGAAAGAAAAAAGAAAGAAAAGGAGCAATCAGAAAGAACAAGAGCATCGAAAGAGGAGATGGAAAAAGTAGGAAAGGAACAAGAGGGGGAAACTGAAAACAGGAGAGGTAGTAAGGAAGAGATAGAAAGTAAAGAAATGGAGTATAGAAGTGAAGAAGAAGAGGAAATAGTAATGGAAGGAGACATAGATGAAGAAGGAGGATTGGTAGGGATAGAAGAGGAAGAAGAAGAACAACAAGAACAAGAAGAGATAATAAGTATAAGACAGAATAAATAAAGGAGAATTAAAAAATGAAGTAAAATAAAATAAGAGAAATGGATCTCAAATTGATGTCATGGAATATAAGGGGGATGAATTCCCCTTACAAAAGAAATCAGATATTTCCTCATCTACAAAAGATTAAAGCAGACATGATCTGTATTCAAGAAACACAAGAAAAATAGTCAAAATTTACTGAGGAATAGAAAATTGGGTCAGAAAATTATAAACTCAATTGGAAAAAAAAGGGGGGGATTGTAGTATATGTAAATAGAAATCTCCCCACAAAAGAAATCTTTAAAGATCCAAAGGGAAGATACATTGGAACTGAAGTTATAATAATGGAGAAAAGAACATTAATATTAGGAATCTATGCACCACCGGACAATAGAGATAAATTTTATCAGGATTTATTAAAAGTAACATTAGAAATAGACTACAATAATCTAATATGCTTAGGAGATTGGAATGGGGTATTAGATCCTAATAAAGATAGGTTGCCTAATAAAATTATAGGAGATAAGGAAGGAAAACTGTCCAGGTCTTTTTTCAAATTTTATGGAAGAATTATCGCTAATTGAGGTTTGGAGACATCTATACAAGGATACAAGAGAATACACATATTTTTCAGACAACCATAAATCCTTATCAAGGATAGATAAGTTCTTATTATCTAAGAATGTTGCAAGAAATATAGTATCGATGGAAATATTACCGAGATTGATATAGGAACACAACTTGATAAAATTAAAAATGAAAAATATGAAAAGAGATTATAGTTGGAGACTTAAGGAGACATTGATCTTAGAAGAAAAAGTACAAAATAGAGTGAGAGAAGCTTTAAAAAACTACTTTAAAGAAAATAAGGAAGATGTAGGAATGCATAATATATGGAATGCAAGTAAGGCTGTAATAAGAGGTTGGCTAATGCAAATAAATTGTGAGAGAAATAAAAGAATAAAGGAAAAAATCAAAATTAACAAGTGACAATACAATTGAAAGAAAAAGAACTCAAAAAAGATATGAGGAGTGATAAAGTGTTGAAAGAAATTAAACTATTACAAGATCAATTAAATAGAGAAACAGCAGTAGAGATAGAAATAAGATGAGATATGTGAAACAAAGATTTTATGAAAACAGTAATTAAATAGGGAAATGGTTAGCTTACAAATTGAGCTAGAAAAAGAAAAGCAACAAATTTTAAAAATAAAGGTAAAAGGAAAAGTAATAACAAAACAAGAGAAGATAAGAAAATAATTTCAGGAATATTAAAAAAAACTTATTTAAAGAAATGCCTTCAATTGAAAATAAGAAAGAAAAGATTAGAAAATGCCTGAATAAACTGGAGATACCTGAAACAAGGCAAGATCAAAGAGAAGAACTGAACAAAAAGATAACTATAAAGGAAGTGGAAAGGCAATCAGGGCATTGAAGAATGGGAAAACCCCTGGTCTGGATGGATTTCTGTCGAGCTATTATAAGACCTTTGCAGAAGAAATCAAAATACCGTTATGGAAGACATTCAATAAAATAATGTCAGGAGGGATCATACCAACACCCTGGAATAATGCAAATATTGCATTAATACTAAAAGAAGGGAAAGAACCAGAAGATGTAAAGAATTATAGACCGATCTTGCTTCTGAACACAGATTATTAAATTTTTGCATCAATATTGGCCAAAAGATTAAAATTAATATTAAATGAGTGGATAAGCATGGATTTCTACCAAAAATACACTTGAGAAATAATATTAGGAAAATAAAAAATTCAATCAAATATTTTGATAACCATCCAGAGAAGAAATTATCTCTGATATTCTTTGATGCAGAGAAAGCCTTTGATAGTGTTAAATGCCAATATATGATGGAAGTTTTAGAAACAATGGGATTAGGCAGGAATTTCATATATGGAATACGAGCAATTTATCAACATCAAACAGCCCAAATACTAATAAATGGGCAGAAAACAGCAGAAATAAAAATGGAAAAAGTGGTAAGGCAAGGATGCCCTCTTTCACCATTACTATTCATAACTGTATTGGAAACACTTTGTAAGAATATAAGAAGAGAGGAGAAAAAAAAGGGAGTGAAAATTAAAAAAAAAATAAGATAAGTGCATATGCTGATGATACGGCTATATCTTTAGAAGATCCTATAGAATCCATAAAGAATTTACAAGAAATATTAAAGGATTTTGGCTCAGTATCAGGAATCAAAATTAATGACGAAAAGACAATTGTATTGATGAAGAATTTAGATAAAAAGAGGAAGAGAAATTAACAGAATTATCAAAATAGAAAAAAAAGATATGTGGGAGTAATGATAATGAAAAAAAATTGGACTTAGTAGAGAATAATTACAAAAGCAATTGGAATGAAATAAAAAAGGACATAGAAAGATGGAAGAAGCCAAATGTATCCATGTTATGGAGAATATCGACAATAAAGATGATGATGCTACCAAAAATGCTTTTCTTATTTCAAAATTTACCCATATTAAATAATGGTAAACTATTCAAAATATGGGATAAAGAATGATCAAACTTCATACGGCAGAACAAAAAAACAAAGATAAGCTGGAAAGTAATCGTGGAAGAAAATGTAGATGGGGATTGGGGATGTCCAATCTGATATTATATTATCAGGCATGTGTTTTGGGGTGGTTACAAGATTGGTTTAGGCTTGATAATGATAGAATAATAACGTTGGAAGGAACTGATATGAAGTTTGGATTACATGCATACTTATGGTATGAGAAAGAGAGAGTAGATAAAAAATTTAGAAATCATCTTATAAGGAAAGCAATGTTAAAACAAGGAAGCCCTGGTGGTGCAGTGGCTAAATGCCAATATTGCGAACCACAAGGTTATAAGTTTGATCCCAGAGGGTTCCAAGGTTGACTCAGCCTTCCATCCTTCTGTAGGTTGGTAAAATGAGGACTAGCATAATAAAGAGCTGGGGTGATGTGCTGTGGAAAAAACTGTTAACAGACAGTTTCAAAAAGAAGAAGAAGCAGCCATCGTTATTAGTACAATGCATTTTCTGCAGTGTCATTCCTGCAGTATGGTTACATGACAATAGTGCCATCTACTGGCATCTACACTGTATAATTGTCTTGTCTGTAATTTGCTTTGAATTGTATGTACTGAAATGTAGTCAATTGAATTGTGTTGCACTGTACCATATATTGTAATATATATTATGATGTTGTACCCTGCCCCAATCCTGAGGGGAGAGGCAGGTAAAAAATAACTAAGTATTATTGTTGTTGTTGTTGTTGTTAAAAACATGGAAAGACGTGAAAAACAAATTATATATTAGACTGACAATGTGGGCATCACCCCAAGAAGCTTTCAGAAGAATAGAAACAAGTAGGCTAAAAACTAGGGAAGAATTGGAAGAAGAGCAAAAAACTTTATATTGGTTTCAATACAGACAGTTGTTGGAAAGATATAATATGGATAAATATCTGATAGGTATAGAACAGAAACAGACAGAATTAGATGAAATGATAATGGGAAAGGAAGAATTAAAAATATTGGAGACATAGAAATTACTGTTAAAATTAGATCTAGAATTGATTATATGGTTAAGTGGTCCCAGAATATTGGGCATGATATTCAATTAGAAGAGTGGGAGAAGAGATGGAAAAGTACTATCAAATTCACACCATGTATGGAACTGAGAGAACATTGTTACAAAGTGTTATTCGGTGGTATATGTCTCCATTAAAGCTGGTAAAAATTTACAAGAGTAGAAAAACAAATTGTTGGAAATGTGAAGAGATGAATGGTTCATTCTATCACATGTGGTGGACATGTAAAGTTGCAAGAAAATTCTGGATAAATATTCATAATTGGATAAGAAAGCTATTAAAAGTAGATCTCAGATTTAGTCTGGAGATATATTTATTAAGTATATTAGATAAAGATTTTCCAAAAGAGATTAAAAAAAATATTATGATTTACATGACCACCACTGCGAGAATTGCATATGCCAGATACTGGTAACAAAGGAAACACCAAATGTAGATGAATGGATGACAAAATTGTTAGACAGCTCAGATGGAACAGAACACTTGTTGGGTAAATCTTCTTCACCATCGCATCTAGCTTTCTACTTTCTTTGTCTACTGGGGCTGTATGAAGCTTATGCTGTGTTTTCAGTTGTGAAGCTCAATGACAATGGAATTCATCTTGGGATGGTGTGAAAGCCAATCTAGTTGAGGCTCAACCTGTCCACCTTCTTGGAAGTAGGTGGAATGAAGGATGAGTTTTCATAAGAATGTCTAGCCATCTTAAGTGCCAAAGGAAGCAGTAGAATGGATGGCAAGGTGGGGACTCTTCTTTGAATTTGCTCATAGATGTCATCAACTGATTCATCTTCTGGACAATGAATCTTGAGATTCAAGGCATGGGGCATGTGGACAATTTGTTCAGAAAAACCTATGACACCATCAATAGGAGAGGCAGCTTCATTGTTGAACAAAGACTGGGGAGACAACTCTAGTAGCATGGAAGTTTCTGTGTGACTTTGAGAAGAATCTGAGGTGGAAGACAAAGAACATATCCACTGAGGTGGTTGAGAATGTCGTGATGAGGGCATCTCATGGAACTCCTGGGAGGTCCTCTTAAGGATAGCAGCATCAATACGCTTATTGGCCCTTACGTGGATAGGTGTATCCAAGACGGGAAATTGACATTTTTTCAGTGGATGATGGATGATGAGTGACCGGGCTGGAGACACAGAACTTGAGTGCAACTCGCGATGCTTCTTCCATCGAGGAGACACAGACCGCTTGTGACAACCACCTGAAGTGGATTGAGTGTTGATGTGCCTTCTGTCCTGCCTTCTGAATTGGAATGATACCTCAAGTGTGAGAGAGAATGGTGGCATTGAGGTGCCCGCCCATCTGAGGGAGATCATAAAACAGAGTGGTCTGAGGCTGAGCCTGACCTGTGTTTTCTCCTCGAGGACTGATAAGGCTGAAGCAACCTGTATTCATGGCCATCATAAGGGTTGTAGTAACACACCATCTCAGGAGAATCATAAGAGGCACTTCTAGAATAGGCTACTCAGTGATGCATCCTTGAGCTCAATCAAGCATAATAATAATGGGAGTAATGAGAAGACCTTGAGTGGCCACATCGAGGACTTCCAAACCCAGAATGGTTGGAAAGTCAAGATGATTTGGACACCGAGCAGCCATGGTGTTTTTGAGTAGGAGTATGCCAAAAAGACCAGGCAGACAGCTCTGGAGAAGGGGGTCTTGAACAGTCATGTCGTAGGCAGGTGTGAGCCCCTTTTGAAGCAGACATCTCTCTTTGAAGGTCAATAGGCTCCCCTTGTGGTGAAGGTTCATGAACAGGAACAGGCTCATCCAGAATCTTAACCACCAGTGCAGGCTGTGTGAAATGAGAAGCATCCTCTGGCTGTTGGGAAGTGGAGTCCTGGGGATCGATCTGCATCATCTTCAAAGGCTCCACAGTAGTTGGATCCTCCCTGGTAGGTGAAACCTGAACAGCCATTGGGGTTACTGCTTGCAGAAGAGGCCTCGCCATTGATATCAGAGTGAGTGGCGAGAGACGTGGACTTTCTGAACGCCCCACTCTAGCCTTCTTTTGCTTCTTGGTGTCCTTATTCTGCTCCTTTTTGGGAGACTTTCTGAGAATTGGAGTCTTGCCAGCAGGTCTGGAGTGTAGCCAAGACGGGGAATTGTGGCACACAGCAGTTGTTGAGTGAGAATGTGAAGCTGCTGCATGCTTTGTGTGCTTAGAAGTTGAGGGTTCTGCAGCCGCTTCACCCTTAGTGCATTTGGAAGTTTTCAATGTTGATGTCAAACAGCGAGGCTCTGGAGGATCTTTCGACAACTGTTGATCCCTGGAGGTTGACATTGTGGCTCATGAAGTGCTGGGAACACTCTGCTCCTTGTTGAGGTCCGTTGACATCGAAGAAGAAGCCTGGATCGGCTGAAGTAATCTCTCATAAAGCAAGGCCTTCAGGTGAGATTGCCAACTCTTCTGAGCCTGAGGAGTGAAATCCTTGCAGTGAACACAGGAGGAAGGAACATGAGCGTCACCATGGCAGAGGAGACATTTCCAGTGTACACCCGCAGTCGTGATCTTCACTACACACAAAAATTGCTTGAAGTGTGTAGTCAACATAGAAGAAATGTTGAAGTCGAGAATCAAAACTGCTAACTGCTACCGAAGAACTTCAGCAGATGGAAAAGAATTGAGACACTTGGTGGGCACCAGGTATTTATACCCTGGGGACAGTTAGCGGGGCTACTGCCAAAAGTTCTGACAGATCTAGAAGATTCTGAATGCTGTTTCTGTGCATGCACAAAACCCATTTCTGTGATTCACAGAGACCACAATGAAGAACATCAATCATCCTCACGTACTGCTCTTGTATTTTTTGCTGCATCTGATAATCTCCTATGTTATCACTCTTGCTCCATTTGTTGAATCTCTGAGGGCTTCAAGAATTAATGCATCAGATTAATCTACACAAAGTGTACACATTCCTTATTATTACCATATATATATATATATATATATGGTGATAATAAGGAATGTGTACACTTTGTGTAGATTAATATATATATATATATATATATATGAATGTGTATCTCTATCTCTATCTATCTATGAATGTTTTCTTCATGTGCTGAATCTCTGGAATCCCTTGACATAAACAGGAATGTCTCAGCTTTCAAATGTTTCCATATGTTATCAGGTAAGGACTTTATATATATATATATATATATATATATATATTCTTTCTTTCTAACTTTTCCCAAGCTCATAAACAATTGTAAAAGCAGCCTACATTTGACAGTTTACTTGATATGTCTCACCACTGTAACTGCAAAATGAATCACAAAACCTGATAGTTTTAAATGCATGCAGTTTTTCATATACAATAAACAGTCTGTTAACCGAAGTCACACAAGCTTAAATATCATTTTGTGAGAAATGGCTCAGTCACTGGGGGCTCTCTCTCAATTGCTAGTCCCAGATAAAGTAATCAATGAAATTCATAAACATGTTGACTTACCAATGTTCCACTGATTGAGTGCATCTACTCTAATATAAACTAACAAATGGTTTTAAGCTTTTGAATCAAATTAGTTTGCTACCAAATTTCACTAGATAGCAGTGTTGGTATGAAAGGTCATTGGAATTTGTAAAAAGGTTTGTTTCCTTGCTTTACTGTTCACCATGGAGCACTTCATACCAAATATTACATTGCTAAGAATCAGAATTTTTTCCTGGGTGTTCCATTCATATGTGATCAAGATCTTTCTCCATAGAGCTTAGGGGCACTTGAAGGCTAGGACTGGGCACAGCAGGAACAATTCCGTGTTTTTTCATTCTCTGTCTTCATATATTTCCCACCTATGAGAAGGACTTCAGGTCAATGTGACCATTTCCTCATCTACTCAGACAAACACAAGAATTCTAACATTATCAATGCAAATTGAAACTGGGACACATGCTGTGCTAACAATTGCTATCACAGAGACCTTCCACATGCCATTACAACTGTGCTGCATAATTCCATAGCAGAGCTGATGTGGAGTCCACACAACAAGCTTACCTTTCACAGATCAGAGCAGGGATATGAAAATCAGTCAGTTACATTTTTACTGCATTTTCCAGAAACCCAACAGCATTCCTATCCCTCCCCATTCCCATACTCCATTGTTACACCTTTTTCTGTTTCTATATGAAAATTTGTTTGTATTTTGGTATACGTTTCTTCTTAAGGTTCACATTTTGTCCTAATGGTCACACTTTTTAACGCACTTTTCTCATTCACTACTGTGTATTGGTGCACATTTCACACCTATGAGTTTTTAGTCATGAACATTTTATAAATACGCACATGGTTTTGTGTACATCTTTTCTTTGTCAAAACACTTCACAAATGTATAAATTCTTGAAATGTATGAATTCCTATAGCAAGATGTACTATGTCCCATTGCCAATCTCAGGAGGTGTGAAATGGATGTTTTCATAGGGAAATGTGAATCCAACAACACTTTTCCATCCCTAGTATAAAAAGGAAAGTGAGAAAGCATACTAAATAGAAAGAGGTGAACATCAAATGTCAGGCCATGAAAGATTATAAAATGCCAGCTAGATTGCAGTGATCCAATCTCACAGCTGCAACCTTTTTGAGGTTTTTTGTTGTACATATCTCCCTTCACCAAAAAAAAAAAAAAAAAAAAAAAAAAATTGATCAAAACATTATGTTCCATAATGGGTTGAGCATAAAAGATGTAAAGGACATGTTTAATATTTGACCTTTCCAGTCTTTACTTGATGGAGGCATTTACACATCAATCCTACATATGTGTACTCAGCAGTAAAACACATTCAGATCTGTGGTACCAACCCAGGTACACATATATAGGATTTCATTCTTAACCACAATCACACACACGTGTATGTGTAACACATACCTGTTAATGTCTTTTGGGGGTCTTGGTGGGAGAAAGTATACCCCCAACTTCACTGAAAAGAGCCTATTGTTATTCCATTTCCCTGGAAGAATGTGTTGACAAGTGATGCTTCAGGGCACCTGCCATCCTAAATGCAGAGGGGCAAAATGGCTGGAATCCACCATCACAGTTATGAATGTGTAACCTAGAGTTATGCATCCATAACTGATTTACATTCACAATTCCTACATATTCACAATCATGGCAATAGTGTAAGGAATACATAGATATCACAAAAGTCCCCCAGTCCTGCTTTACTGGGCATCAGCCACTGTGAATAATGGAGGTCTGGTCTTCTGTTAATCAGGATGTAGCAGACTAAGTTTTCAAAATGAAAAAAAAAAAAACCTGCCCCCATCAGTGATCTCTGATGCTAGGAGGAATTGTGATAGAGATCATGTTTCTGGGTGTCACACTGAAAATTATCAGCATGAGGAGTGTGGAAATATCAGCAGAATCCTAACTGACAGGAGAACAGACCTCCATTGCTCACAGTGGCTGCTGCTGGTGGGGCAGGATTAGGGTGGGGAAGGGGTAGAACATGCTACTTAATTATGCATACTTAATTAAGCATCTCATCTAGAATTTTATTTATTGTTCTATAGTAAGAGTTGCAGATACATTATTACAACATATTCAGGGTAGCCATGTTGGCTATGCAGCAAAATACAGAAAAATCCAAAAGCCAACCAAAAGGCACAAAATGCACCATGCAAACTTTTGAAGCTCCACTGGCTTCTTCATCAGGCAAAAGATGTTAAAAAAATTAATACAACCTGGATCTCAAGGGAAGGGTTTGTTGTTGTTTTTTCCTGTTGCTAATGCAGTTGAAATTTTGTTGTTGTTTGCCTTCAGATCATTTCTGACAAGGCAAACTAGGAGCCAGAATGGCACAGTAGTTTGAGTGTTGGACTATGACACTAGAGTCCAGGGTTCTGAGGTGAACCTATCACAGGGTTTTCTGAGGACTGAGAGTATATGACTTGCCCAAGGTCACCCAAGTGAGTCTTCATGACCAAGCAGGTATTTGAATCCTGGTCTCTAGTGTCATAGTCCAACACTCAAACCACTGTGCCATTCTGACTCCTAGTTTTATTATTGGTCTTTTATTGCCTTTTGCCCCTGGTCCCCACAAGGCCAAGAACATCTGATACAAAATCGACTTCTGATCAGCGATGGAGTTGTGAGTGGCTGCAGGTAGGTCAGCAGGAGAGCTTGCAGTCACCAACCAGGGGGATTTTCTGGTAAAATATACACATAAACCAGAAAGAGTGCCCTTTTGTATAAAAGGGATCAGAGTGGGCTTGCTTATGACCAGAAAATGGGGTTTGCCCCTCTCCCCTTTATAAGAGGGGAGAGGTAGGGGACGGCACATAATAGTCTTAAAGCCTTCAACGCACCTGGCTGGGAACCCCTTGTGCTTTCTGGAAGGGGAAAAACAACTTCACTGACTTTTAAAAATAATACTATTAAGAGTTTGCTTAGCATCCAGCTGGTGGTTGAACTGGGAAGACCTTTTTTGGACTATTTCTATGCAGTTTGGGAGACTGAGGAGTGGTTTGGCTGCCTTCTGAACCTTTACAAATTGAACTAACCTGTGTGAGAAGAATGCAGGTAAACAAACTTGTGTGAGAAGAACAGGCAAACAAAGAAAATAAGGCTGAAGATACATGGGAGGAAATTTACTGGATCCTACTGGGTGAGCCGGTAGTATGTGGGAGGCAACAAGCGAGAGAGCATGCGCGACACAGCTGGGGAGTTGAATTGAAGACCAGGAGTGGAGTAGAGTGGAGTGGAAGAAATTAAAGTGAAAGTTTGGTCCAGACCTGAGTGTACAAAGCAGAACGGAGTAAAAGATTAGAGAGGAGCAACGTTGGGGAGACCTGAGTGAAGAACTGAGTAGAGTGAAACAGAGGAGTGCGGAGGAGAATAGAGGTGCCCCCTCAGAAAATAGGGATAAATTTTATAAAGAGCTATTGAAGGTAGTATAGGAGAAGGAATATGCAAATATAATTTGCTTGGGGGATTGGAATGCAGTCCTGGATCCACTTAAAGATAGAACATCGGGGAAAGGTATAAAAGAAAATCAAGGAAAATTGCCTACATCTTTTTTTTTTTAATTTATGGAGAATTTATCAATGGGAGATGCATGGAGATATTTATATAATAACTGCAGAAACTACACCTTTTTTTCAGATAGACACAATTTGTGTTCAGTATTGATATGTTTATGCTTTCAAAAAACATGGTGGGTTATATAGAATCAATGGAAATATCCCTGAGAACAATTTCCAATCATAATATGATAAGTTTGAAGTTGAAAAATAAGAGTAAGGAGTTATGATTGGAGATTGAAGGAAATATTATTACAGGATGAGAACACACAAGAGAGAATAAGGGTGGCTTTAAGAAACTATTTCAATGAAAATAAGGAAGGGGAAGTCACAATACAGAGTGTGTGGGAAGCGAGTAAGGTGTTTATTAGAGGAGTATTAATGCAGATAAACTGTGAAAGAAATAAGAGAATAGAAGAGAAAATGCAAAAAATACAAGAGGGTTTAGGACAAAAGGAAAAGGAACTGAGAGATGATCCAACGAATGAAAAGGTGATAAATGAATTAAAAATCTTACAAAACCAACTGAGAATGGATATGGCACAAGAAATAGCGAAGAAGATGAGATTAATGAAACAAAGATATTATGAATAAAGTAATAAAGTTGGAAGATGGCTAACTTATAGATTGAGGAAAGCCCAAGAGAAACAACGAATATTGAAAATAAAGGAGAAGGATATATTAGTGTCAAATGAAAAGGAAATTAGAAGATGTTTTGGAGAATTTTATACAACTCTCTTCAAAGAAACACAATTGGAAGATGTAATGAAAGAAAAGATAAGAGAATATTTAGAAGCACAAAATATTCCTATAATCAATCCGCAAAAGAGAGAAGATTTAAATAGGAGAATCACTATCATGGAGGTTGATCAGGCAATCAAGTTATTGAAAGCTGGTAAGACACCGGGTCCGGATAGATTTTTGGCAAGTTATTATAAGATTTTTAGAAACCAGTTAAAATCACCATTATGCAATTTATTCAATAAAATAATAGCAGGAGGAGAAATACTGACATCTTGGTCTAATGCTAACATAGTCTTAATATTAAAGGAAAACAAGAACCCAGAAGAGATCAAAAATTATAGACAAATCTCCCTGCTCAACACTGATTATAAACTTTTTGTGACTATCCTGGAAGAGAGATTGAAGAGGATTTTGAATGAATAGGTAAATCAAGACCAAACAGGGTTTCTCCCAGGTAGACACATGAGAAACAACATCAGAAGAATATTAAACATTATAGAATGTGATGAGATGCATCCAGAAAAAAACCTGGCCATGTTATTCCTTGACGCTGAGAAAGCATTTGATAGTGTGAAGTGGCAATATATGATGGCAGTAATGGAGAAAGTTAAGCTTGGGTAGAACTTTATACAAGGTGTAAAAGCAATCTATAAGAAACAAAACACCCAAATTATAATTAACGGATATAAGACTCCAGAGATTAAAATAGAAAAAGGAGTAAGACAAGGGTGTCCTTTGTCACCACTTCTTTTCATAATGAGCTTGGAGGTATTATGTAGAAACATTAGAGATGAAAAGGAAATATAAAGAAATAGGAGTACAAGATATCTTTTGCAGATGATATATCTTTAGCATTACAAGAACCAGTGAAATCAATTAGAAAATTGCAGGAGAAGTTGCAGGAGTTTGGAGAGATATCAGGAATAAAAATAAACAAAAAAATTGATAATCATAACAAAAAACTTATCAAAAAAGGAGGAAGGAGAGTTATCTAGCTTAACGATTTATAAAGAACAAAGGCGTACTACATACTTAGGAATAAAGATAACAAATAATCACCTGGGCTTAATAGAAAACAATTATAATAGCATATGGAAAGAGCTAAAGAAGGATCAAGAGAGATGTGGAAAATTAAGGCTATCAATCATGGGGAGAATCTCTGTGGTAAAAATGGTGATATTACCAAAGATGTTGTTGCTATTCCAGAATCTTCCAGTCTTATATAATAGGAAACTATTTAAAGTTTGGGATAAAACTATATCAAAGTTTATATGGGCAAGTAAAAAGCCGAGGATAAGCTGGAAGGCGCTACAGGAAGATAAAAACAAAGGAGGTTTAAGTCTACCAAACTTGAGACTTTACTATAACTCAGCAGTGTTAATTTGGCTACATGAATGGCTTGCATTAAAAAATGATAGGGTATTAACGTTAGAGGAAGTGGATATGAAACTTGGTTTCCATGCATACCTTTGGTATGGGTAAGATAGGATAGATAAAAAATTTTAAAACCACATCATTAGGAGATCGATGTTATATGTTTGGAACAAGATTAAAAAACAACTATATCTAAAACTTCCACTGTGGGTAGCACCCCAAGAAGCTTTTAGAAGAAAAGAAATGATAAACAGAGGAAAATGGTTGACGTATAAAGATTTAATAATAAATCAAGGAGACACGTGTAGATTAAAGACAATAGAGTAATTAAAGGAGAACCAAATAGATTGCAACTGGTTCCAATATAGACAGATTGTTGAAAGGTATAAGATGAACAGTAATATAATTAGAATTGAACAACAGCAGACGGAATTGGATAAGATCATATTGGAATATAAAGAAATAAAAGCTTCAAAATTATATAAAATCTTACTGAATTGGGAGCTAGAATCAGAAATCATAAAAGAATATATGGTGAAATGGGCCCAGAATGTTGGACAAAAGATTGAATTAGAAGACTGGACAGCTTTGTGGAAAAGAAACATCAAATTTACAACATGCATGGAATTAAGAGAAAATTGTTATAAAACGATGTTCCGCTGGTATATGACACCACAAAAATTAGCAAAAAATTATAAAGAAAAAGATTCCAGATTTTGTTAGTGTAAAAAAGAAGAAGGTTCTTACTACCATATGTGATGAACATGCGGAACAGTGAAAAAGTTCTGGATAAACATGTATATTTAGAGTAAGAAAATATTGAAAATTGAATTTAAATTTTCACCAGAGCTCTTATTAAACTTAGCTGATAATGATATCCCGAAAAAGTTGTGAAATCTGTTATTTTTTATGACCACCACAGCAAGGATAGTCCTGGCTAGATATTGGAAGTTAAAAGAGGTACCAAAGATAGAGGAATGGTTGTTAAAAATGGAGGAAGTCACGAGAATGGAAGAACTCACCTCGTGTATTAAACATAAGTCAAAAAATAAATTTAGGATAGAATGGGAGAAATGGATAGATTTTTTGAAATTGGAATGGAATGAACTGGCTGTAATTTGGTTTACTGACTAGTTTAATTAGAGGATAAATAAAATATAATATGTAGACAAAGTGAGGAGAGTGGAAGCTACTCATACATGTATATTTATATGTATAGGAGAGGGGCTATTTCCAGTCCTTGGATAAATTGAATATAGTATTTGTGGGAAAACAATAGAAGTGTATGGATTCTAAATCTTGAAATTCCATATATACTGTATGGACACGGGTATACAAAGGAATGAATGTCCGGGTGGTAAAGAAAGGTTAAAAGAGAAGAAATAGCAAGTTCACAAATGGTAGGAAGTAATTCAATGTTTTGTTGTATGTATAATGTATAATGTAATTTATTATTATTATGTTTGTATGGATTTGTTGTGTCTTTGTTTGTATGTATTGTGGTTTTGTTTTGTCTGGGAGGGTAATTGAGATGTTGTTAGTGGAAACTTGTAATAACAACAACAACAACAACAACAACAATAATAATAATAAAACATTTGATACAAAATCTAGGCTTGTGATGCTACCATCAGCACTTTTCTCCTCTGTTATAATTTAAACATACTTTGCCTGATGAAGAAGCCAGAGGAGCTTTGAAAGCTTCTGTGATGCATTTTGGTTAACCGATAAAGATAGCATTCTTTTGTGGATTTTGGATTTTGTTGCATTTAGCCGCATTGTGTGTGCTGTCCACATTTTCTTCTAAACTAACCTTCGGATGTGTCTCTAAGTATATTTTGAGTAACTGAAGCTGTATTACCATGAAAGCACCTACAAGACTTTCTTTCTTTTTTCTTTTTAAACATGGTTTTCTAATTCTTTCCTGGGTAAATCTCTTAAACTTTAATCATCTCTTGCACCTCTCTGTGTGTCAGAAACTTGAACCACTGTCATTAGCTAGTGGTCCATGCTATGAAAATGTTCAGTTATGTGAACAGATCAGTCATGAGAGATTCAGGCTGCTTTTTGTCAGCAAGAGTAGAAGGTAACCATAGCTGCTGTGGAACCTTGGAAAATCTTGCTTTTACAATAAGAGGATCAGTAACAATTGATAAAGATCTCCGCAAAACACACATGTCCAAAACAGCTCTGCAGTGTCCAGTTCCATTGAACACAGAACACCTACCTAGCTCATCTCAAGCAACCACATTCTAAATACAGGATGAAATTAGTAGTTTTCAAACATCCTTATAGCCAATAATTGTCTGCTAACAGGTGCTTAGCATGCTTCCTATGAAATGTCTGAGCTTTACAAAACTTATGCTTTAATATGCACACTGTGGTTGCTTGAGATGAGCTAGGTAAATATACACTGGACTGACTATGTGACGAATGTTGCTGTCCTTGAGCAAGCAGGGATCACTAGCATTGAGGCCATGATATTGAGAACACAGCTGCGCTGTGCAGGGCACATTTCTAGGATGGAGGACCATCACTTCCCCAAAATAGTACTCTACGGTGAACTCGGCACGGGTCAGCGTAAGAGGGGTGCTCCAAAAAAGCGATACAAGGATTCCCTGAAACAACATCTCAGGCTCGGTCAAATTGATCACCAACAATGGTCCGCCCTGGCCTCACATCGGGACGCATGGAGACACGCTATCCACAATGCTGCAGCCTTATTTGAGAACTCACGTCGAACAAGTCTTGAAGAGAAACGACAACACAGAAAGAATCACAACCCGGTAACAACACCCAAGGAAACCTTCTACTGTACTTTCTGCAACCGGACTTGTTTATCTCGGATTGGCCTTTTTAGTCATCAGCATGCTTGCAGAAAACGTGGGATGAGTCCTTCCTGAATCTTCATTTGTGAAGAAAAGCCAGAGAGAGAGAATTTCATCAATCTTTTGGGGTCTTCCTATCTAGGCTGCAACCCTGTTAAATGTAATAGTGGGAGTCAAGTGGACATTAAATGCCTATGACACAATGAGATGACTCCAGGCTGAGTAAATTGAACTGAGTAAATTCCCATAGAAAATCAATGGTACAAGTTAGCTATGAAAATTTAAATACCACTAGTTGTAATGGGAAACGAATATACTTAACTCAGGACTTTATTAGACATGGGGGAACATGACACAAAGCCACGTCTCCAACCACATCATAAGACCACTACAAGAACACAAAGAGCAACATTATCAGATGCCCGCATTTTTCATCCATTCTGCGGGCATAGCGCAGGCATGAATAAAGCATCCATTTTTTATTGACGGGCTAAGCCATCAATAAAAAGGGATGTGTTATTCATGTCCACTTTATGCCCCTGGGACAGCTGAAGAATGATGTCTGGTAATGTCACCTATTTTTGTTCTTGTAGCATTCTTCTTATGTGGTTTTTGCCACGTCTGATACAGTCCTCAGTTCTAATCTAGGTTTATTCTATTTGGACCAAGGGCTTTCTAGATTTGAGCTCAGCATTGCATTTCTAGTGTGCAATACAGTCCCAAGCTGGTTTGGTCCTGAAATGATAAATTCCCCCAAGAATAATCTCCAGACTTAACTTTAACTGAAAGTTAGCTCTTCCTTCTGTCAAAATTGTTAACCTTTACTGAGGTCATGAAGAAGAAAGAAGAAGCCAGTGAAGCAGCATTCTGTAAGGAAAAAATAAAAAGATGATCTTATGTTCTGAAAGACATAATCTTCAAAGAATGTGACCTGCTGATCCTGTTCCAAAATTTACCTCTTTAATACACACTGTGTGAACTCTGATCAGTCAGAGGACAAAGAGAAGAGAGGCTTCAGTTTTTATTATATTATGCATGTGAATGATAGAAATTACAGACTGGGCCAGCTAGCTATGCTGCTTAAATCGTATGGGTGGTAGTGCAGGCAGAAATGCCAATGATTTGTAATAAGGGCCTGAACATTCACCTACAGTATGGGGACTAATTTAAATAGCCCCAGGCCTGGTTTGTAAGTTGTACTCCACAATCCAATTTCAATATAGTTATGATTTATTCAAGGATCTTGGCATGCATACTTCATAAAATATAGAAGGCTATATACTGCACAGCCTAGATCCAGAATGAATTAATAGATAAACTTGAACATAGCTGGCTTGATTTATATATGTATGAAGCCATATTTCAATGCTTTTACATGCATAACATTTAAACCTATGGAAAGCCTTGCTGAATCTACAGTATGTTGTCATCAACAAGCAGGACTTAGAGTAAAATGGTGCAGTGTGGAGTGTTTCACTTGGGAATATTGCATGTCCTTTCCTCAGAACCATCCACAACACTCAGCAAACATTCCATGGTCATTTAGCATACTCAAATCAATCTATCTTTATTTAGTTAAAGTCAGAGGTCATTCCAGTATGGAAGCAAAAAACAAACAAACAGAAATGCACAATAAGTAGGTCAATAAAACATAACCAAATATAAACATATTAAACATAATTATCTCTGGATTTTAAATGCAGCTACTGTAAATAACAAAACTTGATATATAATATGGTGGGATTTTTTTCATCATTCAAAGTATAGATGTTTTCTCAAAGTTTGGCATATTAGAACAAGAAAGAAAGCATTTTTTTAAAAAAAGAGACATCTCTCTAGAGGGCCAATATAAAAGATAAGATAGCATATAAATGGCAAATTCCATGGAAATTTAGCTAAATTCTCAGGAGGATTCTCGGATGTTTCCCACCACCACACAAATACTCTTGTATTTTTACAAACCTTAAGGTTGTACAAGACTGCTGAGTCTTCCCTCTGGTGCATTTTAGGGAAGCATTTATAAAATAATTCTGTTCTCAAAGGAAGCAACACATAATTTTGGTCATTTTCTTCCCATTTAGAATTGACAGTTTGGGACATATATTTCACATAATTCACCATTTGTGCACAAAACAGCATGTTCTGCACAGGAGACATAATATTTCTGTACAGAAATACTATTTTCTGTCCATAAAATGTTGCTTCCTGTGCAGAAAATTCTGTTTTCTATACAAAAAAATAAAAAAGTGGGAATATTGTATAGACTAAGTCCTGAACTGCAAAGATTCTTAGCAATCCAGGATTCTCCTTTTCACCCAACACTTGAGAAATGTTTTCTAAACCATTTTAAAACAATATTTCTAATATTCTTTCTATTTTGTCTACCTTTAGTACATTCTTAGTTTTAACTTCAAGAGTGGTGATCCTGTTCACACTAGTTGTATATCATAACATTTCACCATTCAACTAGGCTAGAATTATGCTGGATCACACCACTGTGAAAAAAATTGCAGGTACTTCAGATCTGCATGTAGCTACAGTTTGTATGTCTGTGTTAGGGACTGTTTTGCACAAATGCTTGCACAACTATCACAAAACTGCTTGCACAACCATTCAGCCGATATAACATGACTTCATCAAATCTGATTAAGATATCACCCTTGCACAATGTACAAAAAAGCACACCTGTTATTGCAATGGAATTTCATGTCAGAATAAGGCACCAACAGGATTCTAGCAAGGGGTGACAACTGATGCTGATACTGCTTTTAAAGTGAGGCACTTAAACCACCTTTTCCTAATGTATGGGCATACTGCAATAACAACTGGTGGTGGTGTGTAATGAGCCATGACAGCCCCCACCTTTTCTGTAAACTCATAGTTGGCTGCATTCTATAGTCTGGCTTGCTGTGGCCTTCCATGAGGTTGGCAGTAAATCAGGACTTCCCAAACATCAAAGCTGGAGTCATGCTTAAGGGCATGTACAACCTAAGGAAGAGCCTTCTAAATTCCTCAAAAGGTCACACACCCCAAGTGAGGATCATGCAGAAGCCCTGGGAGACTGTTAAAGTTAGGGTGATTCTCCCTGGGCACCTCTGGAAGTGACATCAAAAATAGTTGTATTCTCATTGCCCTGAAAGATGCTGGCTTTCCTCTCACAGATCTCCAAAACAATAGAAGGCTGCCTGTCACTCATCAGTCCTAAAATATTCCTTCCTTCAATGATCATTAACACATCCAGGGAACCATTGTTTAACTCTGGGAATCTCTGGCAAACATTGACTCCCTCTTAAATCACCCCTTCAAATTTTGACTATAAATATCACCCCAAACCTCCACCTCAGCATGCACAGATCTCCTTTCTCCCATTTCCATGCTAGTCTGTGACACCAATCGTCCTTCCTACCCACCCACCCTTTGTGTTTGTTGCTGCCTGACTCTCCAAACACAATTCTTGTGATTTCTGTGTTCTTTGGATTGGTATAGTATAACCTATCACCCCCTCAATCTATTCCTCTATACAAATGCTTGCTACTTCTTCAGTAGTCTTGAAGAGCAACCCTGATGACAAGATGCAAGAGAAATATGTTTTAACAGATGTGTTGATGAATAAATTGTAGCAGAGGCAGCTTGCCATATGTTGTGATGTTTTCTCCCTTCCAGGGGAGGGCAGAGGGAGACAATATTCTACAGATATGAAGAGAAGAGTTCATATATAATGGTAAACAGTTCAGTTTAGAAGTCAGTGATTACTACAAGACAAATCACAAACTTAGCATAATTCTAGCAGATATTCTGCCTAAGACACAACAGTTAATTAATTTAGGTACCTACCTAAATTCACTCATCTATAGCTGCCTTGTATTCACAATCACTACTTAGGCTGCTGACACACTGCAGAAATAATGCAGTTTGACACCCCTTTAACTATCATGGCTCCATCCTATGGAATCCTGGGGTTTGTAGTTTCCTGTGGCACCAGAGCTCTCTGACAGAGACAACTAAATGTCTCACAAAAGAACAAATCCCAGAATTCCATAGCATTGAGCCATGACAGTCAAACTGTATCAAACTGCATTATTTCTACAGTGCATCAACAGCCTTAGCATGATTTTGACACTATTGCAATGATTGTAACTCCCTCCTCCAACCTACTTTACTAGCATGAGAGTAAATTCTGCTGGCAATTGGTGCTTCTGCCAGGTTTGTGGGGAGTGGTCAGACCAGGATGATACAGCATTCTGGCCATATTATTTTGAGAGAAAAATATGTTTAGAAATGTTTAGTTGGGGAGAAAACATTCAAAATACATAGAATCATAGAATTGCAGAGGCCATCCAGTCCAACCCCCTGCCATGCAGGAAAATATTTAAATAGACTTTTCTAATGCAGGTGTTTTGGAGCAAAGAGGAATAGAGAATAATTGATCAGATGGATTTAGGGACACATTTACTGGATGAGTGAATGATATGGACTAAGGAACACTTCAGACACTGGCATGCACCATTATAGATTCATTGTTCCATCCCTACATTCCCTTCCATTTGTTTGATTTGCTTGAGCTCTTGGTTTTCATCCCTAGACAAAACATACGTTATGTACCGGCGACTATATTTTCTTATATTCATCTCTTGCATCTACATTTTCCACTACTATCTCCTTTATCTTATGTTTGGTTATTGTTGCTTCTCCTCCATTTTTATTCTCTCCATCATTGTTGATGTTTACATGTATGTTGCTTTTATTCAGGAACCAGAAAATGTGATTGTTGTAAGATACATGGCGCGTTTTCAGCGGTCATTCTGCAAAATGACTTATATTGATGATTATATAAATAATGATGATTTTGAAACACAATGTATATATTAACAGTACAATTTTATGCATGCTGTGGAGAGGTAAATTCAACAGGTAAGTGAATTATATTCAGTGTGTAAGTAGATATGCACAGGATTGTCCTATAAAAGTTCTGCATATGTTAACTAGGTAATTATGTACTAAACTATATATATAAAACACTTGGGCATGTTGCCTTTCCCATTGTGCTGATTGGCTGCTCAGGAAACACACCCAACAATGACCACCCACATGCAAATTCCCTCTCCACCTCACAATCTGCTCATGCCACTCAATCTGTGACCCAGATTGGGACACAGATAGTCAACTGGCAGTGGCGGTGGCAACAGGCTGCCTGTGATGGGACCCAGACAGTCAACTGGTGGCAGTGGCAGCAGGATGCCATTGCTGCTGCTGCAACAGGACCCAGGCAGTCAACTTGCAGCAGTGGTGGCAGAGCAACGGGGCAAGTCACCCTCAGCAATTCCAGGAAAATGTGGAATGCTGAGAAGGGGGAGGGGGATTTAAAAATCCACCAGCCTACCTTACAGGGTTGTTGTGAGGTCTACCGGGCTTTTCTGGGAGTTTTTTAACAGCCTATGCTATGCCAGGTACAGCTAGTAGTATTAGAATTGTAAAGGTGATACATTCTGTTTGGAACAAATTGGTTAATGTCTTAATATGTACTAGTATGAACTCAAATTTATTTGATCGCAACACTGTGACACCAACAAATGTATGCTACAGTGCGATACTTACCTATAGATAAGAATGTTCAGTATTTCTGCATGCAGAAGACTTTCTGAGATGACAGTCTGAGCTTGCTTTTTTTTTTTTTTATCTTGCATTCAGGCACCTCCTTACTCTCTTAACTACTCCTGATTGATTGTATTTGACATTGTGTATATCTGCATAAAATATTATTTTTAAGCATCAGATCTTTTTAAGTGGACAATTTCGTAGAATCGAGAAACATTCCACCTTTATCTCTTGCCTAGTGAAAGATGATTGAACATTATGTTGGGTTGTCATACCATTTCAGGTTGCTGTTGGGGGTTTCACTATAAACCTTGTTGAATATCAGTCATATCGGTCTTCTGAGAAGTATAACAAATATGTCCTATAGTTCAGGAAACAAGAAGGTTTGCTCTGCCACAACACTGAAAATGATTGATGATTTGGTATGGCAAATTTGACAGTGATGTAGGAACTTTCTTAACAATGAAACATCTCCCATTCTATATTCCTCACCTCGGTTTTTCTGAGTTTTAAGAATAACATTAAGCTGGAAGACAAACAGGTAGATTTTTTTTAAAAAATGTGGTCCTATAAATGCTTGCACAAGCAATAAAAATAAATAGGAAGGATAACCTTGAATGACTGTCTGCATTCCTTGTTGAAGTTTAATGTATCCAGCATTATGAAACTATAATGCAAGGACTTCAACCTGATTAATCAGATTTTGTCTTCCTCTTAGTCTTCGTTAAGCAGCTTTGACTGTTACTTCCTCCCCAATATATCAAAAAGGTCTAACATGGTAGAGATGACTTAGTGAAAGCTAAGCAGTCTTAAATTCCTATGAATTTCAGTGGGAAAATTCAACAAGTTCATTGCATTTCTTCATACCACATAGGCTTTATATATGGAATGCATAATCACAATTGTTCTGTGTTATGTCTGAAAAAAAATTGTAAGATTTATAGGCCATGAATTCTGGTGCTGCCCCAATACTCTCATTTATACCAAGGTTCCTAGCTTGAGCTGGGAGGTCTCCAGAAAGGGTTATGTGTGTTTTCTCAAATGCAAGTACAACCCCCTGATGAATTAGAGTTCCTGATGATAAGGAAGTTTCTATTTGTATTCAAGCACATGTATCCCTTGCAGACCTTCTATTTCAAAACAGAAAGAGTGGAGCTGTGAACATTAAGGACAGGCACGGAACAGGGTCATGACAGGCATGGAACAGGGTCATGAAAGAGGTACCCTTTCAGATGACATCAACTCTATCCATCCTGCTCCCGTGCTGTTCCCATGCTGCCCCTGTGATATTTTATTCATGGGGGAACATTGTGAAGAGATCACCCATTCTGTTACTGTCATGAAATCACGGGTGGCCTGAAAGGCACCCTGTTCCTCTCCCATTATGCTTGTGCAATGCCAGCTGTGCAGGGAGGTCTGATCCAAACACTTCCAGTCCAGATCAGGCAATCTTTGTTTTACCCTCCCTGGGTTGGTTGTTTAGTTTAAAGTGTGTTCAGGTGCTTAGTTTTGCTTTTTGATGTTTGGTTTGCTTTTATTTTTTAAATTCCTCATGTGATCGTTCTCTCGCGAGAACGGATGGGATTTGGTTTCCCTGTAGTAAAAGCAACTTTATGACATCTGCAGTAACTGCAGAGAAGCTGAGGGGGGGGGGAGTGGATTCTCTCCTGCTTAAAGGTAGGTGTGTGAATGTTTTTGATTTATTCTGTGGCAGGGATGGAAGTGGGGTAGGAGGATGCTAGCGAGGCAGGAACAGGGCATTTTCAGCAGGTCTGAAAAAGTCCTAAGAGTGTAAATAATGCACAGAAATATATAACCCTTACCTTTATTCTTCCCTCCCAACTTAGGTAAAAAGCAGGGCTTGTCTACAACAGCCAAATTCCTTGACTTGCCCCCATTCCAGAGCCAGATGATGCAGGGCTTCTGCCCCTATCTGCAGTCCTGACCACTCCCAGGGCAGATATGGGGCTGGAATGGGGGCAAGCTGGGATAGAGCCCTTTACTGCCATTTTTTTTTAAATATCTAGTTTAATGCATTGCTGCCAAGATGGGACAGACTGGGCCCTGCCTGTCTTGGCAGGCAGGACCTCACTGCAGCTGCTGGTCACCCTTACTCTGCTGGATCCATAAGGGGAAAAAAAGCGGGGGGAGTTTATACCTAAGCAATACCAAAGTTTTTGAACAGAGACCAGCTGATTTTATTCTTCTCTATAAAGTGGTTTACTACAGTCATCTGCCTTTTGAAGGACTCTTATATCATTTGAAGATTCAGTCCATGACAGCTAAATGGAACATATTCCTATGCTCTAAAACAGTAGTTCTTCATCTTTGCTCTCCAGGTTTTTTGCACTTTACATTCCAGCATTTCTGACCACTGACTATATCAGATGTCAAATGTCATCCTCCAGATGCCAGATACCAGGGGCAAAATGTGTCCTTCAAATGTTGACAGACTGCAGCTCCCAGCACCCCTCACCACGGCACCTGTTGGGTAGGGCTCAGGGGAGTTGTAGTGCAAAATACCTGAACAGCTACATTTTTTTCAGTGCCTACTATATACTATTCATTAATTCATCCCCAAGAATGGATCCTGGTACAGTCAAAATGGCATGACCTTTACAGAAAGGGGAAGTATCAGCAAGTTTGGGCAAACCCAAAAGTTTTCAAAATACAAAAGATATTGAAAGAGCTTTTTAAAAAGGGAGGGGGGATCCAGAATACTCCAAGGAGAACTGAGCATTCTCCCTCGCCATGGGAGGCTAATTGTATGTGGAGGAAAGTGGGGGTGGGGTGGGGTGGGGGTGGGAGGAGAAAGCGGGAATGGCATGAGTTATCATGGAAGTAAATATCATTTGTTGAGTAGAAAGATATATAGGACTAATGCTGCTGTTTTGTTGCAGATGTATTCTTATACTTTGTCCCCATTGAAACCATGGGATGTTGAATATTATGCCCAGCATTCTAAATTCACATCTTCTAAGGTTACCTTAGAATGTCCCAAGATCTGTTTGTAAAAATTCTTTCACAGTTTACAAGTTTGAAATCCTCCCTATGATCCCAAGCATATCTTAGAAAGAACTTTGCAGCAAACATCTCTTTTCCTTTGTCTTCTTTTTCTCTGTTTTCTCTAATAGATATAAATTTGATCTGCCATGCCAAAGGGAATCATGACTACCATTGAAATGATGTATGCATGGATAAGGGGTTGCAGGGCCATATGGGTTATTCCCACTCCCACAGCTGATATGTGCAGCAGAATAACTTCCTTTTGTGTTTGGTTGGTGTGGGAAGAAGCTGTCCAAATGGGTATAGTTCTTCCATGGGTCAAAAGAGTCTCCCCCACCACATGAAACAGCAACAACCTACATGCATGAGTACATGGAGTTAGTCCTTTCCTATCCTTGCCAATGCCACCATGGGTAGTGGGTGCATGGACATGGTCTGGATCAACAACAGAGCCAGGTAGAGCTTGCCTGTGTGGGCACAGAAAACCCATCAAACTTTGTGTCAGCATGCAACTTTGTGTCCTATATCATTGCAACTCTAATGGTTGTCCCATCTCAGCAGCATGACACATTGGGCAACAAACCCTTTACCCAATCAGAGATGACAAGAGTTTTCAGTCCAACTTCAATGGAAAATAATAGTTCTTTGGTTGACATTAAAACCTTTTTCAAGTCCTGAGGGAGGATCTGTATGAGGAAAGATAATGTCTAGAAATAAGACATAAGCTTTTCAGGACTCTCTACTTTTAGTAGTTGCATGGAAGGAAGAATTGTTTCAGCAGTGTTTTCTGCCATTTCTTCAGCATTGTAACCTGAAATTCAAAGAGGACAAAGAGAGTGAGGTGGATGAGATACTCTCGTTCATATACTAATCTGAACAAAACAGCCAATTGTTTGCATGCATGCTTCTAGTTCTATTCAATCAGGGCTGGACAACTTCATAGATAGAAAGATGCATTGGTAATCCAAAAATCCTGTGGGAGGCACCACCACTTCTGCATAATTGCCTATGTCCATAAAAATAAATACATAAATACAATTTTACTTTTTAAAGTAACACTGACACTTTACCTTTAAAAATGGCTCCCAGGAATGAAAATTTACTTATGAACAAAGTTTTTGGGGCAGGTGGACAGATTGTTTTAAAGGAAAAGATGCTTTTCCAGGTGAGACATAACTGCCACCAGTGGCAGAGACATGGGTGGAAAATTCACTGGTGGTGGTGGTATCAGTGGTGGTAGACAATCCTTGGTGGGATTGTAAAAGCAATGAGAGGTAAAATGGCCCACTCTTATATTAAATGCATGGGTATGTACAGTTGTTTGTGCACCCAAAGCTTTGCCATATTATGGTGGCCAACAAGATTAGTTTTTGCCCAGACAGGGGAGACTGGAGGATGGAGGAAACAGGAGATGCATGTAAAATAGAAGTTAGGACACATGGTTCTGCATATGTGATTGGACTGTAATTCTCTGGCTGCTGACTATTTGGCTGGTGATGAAAGGACTTAGAATTCAATAATATCTGAGGGCACTAATTCCCATTACAGAAGTAAAGGGGCAAGGAGACACCTTTTAAATATCTGAAAGAGGGTTACAATGGAAACATATGATGTCTACATTTAGGGTTGCCATAAATTCTGGAAAACCGGGAAAATCCTGGATTACAGGGACAGAAAGTTGTCCCGGCTGGCTGGGCTGCTTCAAGCAGCAGATCTTGGATTCCAACTCCAGGCTTCCTGTCTGTAGGTTCTCTGCTCTGGGTCACCTGGAAAGTGAGTGCAGAAGGTAGGAGCATGTAGTCTATGCTAGGTGGGAGAGTGCAGTGTGCAAAAGGTGGGAGTTGGAGTGTCCAGAGCAGGCAGCAGCAGAGAGAGAGTGAAGGAACATCAGGAAAGAGAAAAGAAGGCCAACAATTTACTTCTCTGTGTATGGTGAGTCTGGCCTCCAAGGTAACTGCCTGTGTAGAACCTCTGTGGGGGTGTAACTTTTGATCATTGCTGGGAGGCAGGATGCCCCAGTGGGTCAGTGAGTCCTCTTGCCCACTCAGTCAGCAGCAGCAGCAAGAAATTCAGTTTTGCTTATTTAAATCATGGGAATCTGCTGCACATTCATTCCCCAAACTCCCCCCCCATGATGGCCCATTGGGGTAGCAGGTCCTCTTCCCTGATGGGCTGGCTCATCTGGTTGACAGTAGCAGCTGCCTGCCCCTTTATCCCCAACCCCCCAATCCCACCTGGCCCCCTCCTTGACCTGCAGGGCTTCATCTTCCTGTCAAAGCTCACAGGCTTGCTGGACAAAGGCGGCTGGAGGGGTCTCTTCTGGCCCATCCATGTCCCCTGGAAGAAATTGGCAGTAGCAGGAAGGCTTCCATGGGGCAGGGGAAAGACATCCTCTCTTTCCCCAGTAAAAGTGTGTCCTGGTATTATGGCAGCTAATTATGGCAACCCAAAGTATATTAGAAATACATTTGGACCCCCATACCTGAGGGGGTTTAATTCCCAGACTTACTGTGGATACCAGAAACCATAGATAACAGCAAACCCTATTAAAATAATTGGACTTTTGGTTTAAAAGGCCATAGAGTTGCATTGGAGGACCTAGAAGATGTCTAGAGAAATTGCCTCTCTACACATTTTCTAGGATGGCTCTATGGTGTGTGTTCCTCTTTTTGTGTCCCATGGATAACTGAAACTGAGTGTATTGCTTCTGTGGATACAGGGGTCCAACTGCATATTGCAAATGCTAATATGCCAGGAGAATGATAAATGAGGGCCAACATCCCGCATCACCATCATAACTACAGTGACGGAGTGCAGTAATTGTCGTTATGATGGACAGTGCCTCCCCACCTCCTTTTGCATCCTGGGAGCAGACTTGCCAAAGTATATCTGAAGCACTGGAGATTAGGAAATTGGGTAACAATGTCCTCAATGTGCTCCTGTTCATGGGTAACTTGAGAAGTGGTACCCAGTTGCAGACATCCCTCAGTGTCCTTCCACATCTGCTTGTAACTGGGAGCATGCTGCAAATATTATTTCCCAGCACTCTGATCTGCACCATCTCAGAAACACTTTGGTTAGGACACTGCCAGGCTGCAAAGGTAGATTTTAGGGTCACATTTGGTCATTCACAACTGTAAACATGAACTCCTACCAGATAGCACATCATGAGTCCAACTTACAATAACATAACTGCAGAACATGATGCCAGTCAATGTTTTTAAAATAGGTTCCATTCATTTTGGAGGTAGGCATAAACGTGAGGTAGGGGGTTCCAATTGAACAACATTTTTAAAAAATGCTGCAGAAATAAAAACATAATAATTTCTGTCTAGCTAAAGTGATTATGGCAAAGAAAGAACTGGAAAAAAATAAAGAGAATATCTCAGAAAAGGATTAGGTTCATACATAATGAAAGCCAATAGTAATGACTGATAATAGTGTTTAAACAGATGTGGCTAGAAAGAACTATTATATCCACTCATAACCATTAGGTGGCTGGCAAACATTTATTGCTTATTAGAATAAAACTAAGCCTATATAAGTGGTATAATCTTGGGTCTTATATGTATGTAATTTAGCAGGCAACTCTTTGAACACATTCTGTAAAGAACTGGTCTTTTGTGTTTTGAATTTGTATTTTAAGAATTTGTTTTCTCCCTTTTTTTTCAATGCTCTTGTGACTCTGTGAACTTACATGTTGCTATTATGGTAGTTCCTATTCAATTTTTCATAAAATACATTTGGAAATCAAGGGATTTGAAGGCATTTAGCTTGTACAATGGTTAAAACACAGAGATCGAAAGCAGGCTGTCTATTTCAGAAGTAGGAATATGCAGCCCTATAGATGGTTTTGGATTGCAAGTCTCATCAGTCCTCACCACTGTTAAGCTGACTAAGACTAATAAGGGTTACAGTCCAAGGAAATCTCAAAAACAGACAGATCAGTCAGAAGAAACTCTTGAGAACAGTCCAATGGCTGTATATGTGTGTATATATATATATCCCTTTGTGCACCAGTTTTCTGAGAAAGAGAAGCCATTTTAAAGAGCATCACCTAAGTAATGAATCCACACTCCAAACATCAGGAGAAAGGTGAGTGGCATTGAAACATTTCACTTCAGATGGCAGGAGCAGTCAAGGATTCTCATGAATTCAAATACCAAGTATTTTATTATTCAGTGTTATACATGTATCTTGACTGGCTTTGGTGTGTAGGATGAAAATGCAGTCCTTGTGATTCTAAGTTTTTGGACTTAGAATCCTCCCCCTCCTAAAGCTATTTCTACTTTAGAAATTAACTTACACCCCAATGTCAAAAATTAGCCAAGCTGTCCCTTATTTCCTTTGTTCTAGCAGAACTGGAAGTAATAACAAAGAGATGCTGGGCTGATCAATTTGAAATACTGAAACTTCCCCAAACACTACCCTATTTTTGTAAGAAGATATAGAACAAGTCATCCTTGCAAGCATTCTCGGTGTTCCAAACATATCTGAAGTGTGTTTACAGAGGTATGAAGTAACAATTGCAAGGAGATTGGCAGGGTGAAACACAGACATTTGAAATGAAAAGTTCTGGCACTGTCAGAAATATTGATGCAGATTCTGACACTGGTGTTGATGCTTGCTTCCCACTGATAGCAAGAGATGGAATAATAATAATAATAATAATAATAATAATAAGGAATCCACTGTACAATTAAATAAATAAATAAATAAATAAATAAATAAATAAATCTCACAGCACTATCATGTTTGACAACCATAATTATGTTCACTGGGAGTTGAATGACTAAACCCTTATATGAGATTTTTGCATTTTTCTTCTACTTTTTTCCCCTCCAAAAACCCTTGTTATGTCTTGTTAAAGTGGTGCTTTTGATTTTCATTTCATCAGGAACAAAAAAAGGTTGGCATTACCATTTCTGACAAGCCCAGGAGGGGGGCAAAAATGTAAGAAACAACTTTTTAAATCATGCAAGTTTTTCCCCCCCTGACTATGATGTCCTGTGGAAGCAAATACTGTACCTTTTTCTTAGGAAAAAAAAAACCCCAGTAGTTAAATTATGGATGTATGAAATAAAGCATTTTGTCAGTCTTTTGTCTGGTATGGTTGGAAACATGAAGGCCAAGCATATTAAGCTGACCTCAACCCTTTCAAAAAAAAAAAGAAAGAAAGAAAGAAAGAGAAAAAGAAAAAGAAAAAGAAAAAGAAAAAGAAAAAGAAAACCAAGGGGGGAAAAAAAACACCACCAGGATTTTGAGGAATATGTACCTAGCTTTTTTCTTTCCCCAACCTGGATAGCAATATCTGAGCATTTCAAAGTTCTTTAAAGGTGGCTTACAAGAATAATGGGGGTGGACAATTTCTAGTGGTCTAAGGGGCATTTTTCATGCCAAGGATCTGGATGGGCCATGGCAGGATGATAAATGCCAAAATATTTCTTAAATAATAACCAGAAATACCAGAGGTTAGCTTTCAGTTTCACTCCCCCCACCTTTTTTTTGCAGGGGGTGGGGAGAGAAGTTGAGAAGGTTGGAAGTACTATTGTTGTGTGTCTTCAAGTTGTCTCCAACTTATAGCAACCCTAAGGCAAACCTATCACAGGTTTTTTTTGGTTTTTTTTTGTTTTTTTTTTGAGTCTGAGAGTGTGTGACTTGTCCAAGATCATCCAGTGGGTTTTCATGGCTGAAGGAGGATTCAAACTCTGGACTCCAACACTCAAACCACTATGCCACACTGGCTCTACATCTTATTTTATCACTTGTGAACCACTGACATACAGGTGGCACTTTTTATTGAATTACCATCAAGCCCTGAACTAGTTCTAACCATCCAGGCAGCTCATTGGATCCTCCTAGACAGGGAGGTCAGTATAACCCAGTACTCCCCATTTCAGTGGAAACTTGCTCATACAACAAATGAATGGCCGGTGGTTGGCTCAAGAAGCATTAAAAGTAATGTTTCTTCACATAGCACATGGTTAAACTTGTAGGATTTGCTTCTACAAGATGTAGAGAGAGCTATGACCTCAGGTAGCTTTAAAAGGGGATTAGACAGATCCATTGAGAATAAGATTATCAGTGACAACTAGTCATGATGATCCTATATTACTTCCAGTGTCAGAGTGATTTTTTTTTTTTAGTTTTATTTGCTTGAGAACATAAGAAGGAGCATGCTACTGTGTTCAAGTCCTAGTTGTTTGCATCAGCATCTGGCAAGCTACAGCATGAACAAAATTCTGGACTAACTTGGCCTTTGATCTGACCCACTATAGCTCTTCTTATGTTCAGTCGTTTCGGTTTGTACATGGTGTTTTAGTTCTTTTCAACTGGTTTATTTTTAAGCACACAATATGGAAATTGATGCTCTAATTGCATCACTTAGAGTTTCTTTTACTCTGTCTCCTATACATGTTGCTTTGTAAGGCTTCTGTATCCTCTGGGGAAAACACCATCTTTTATTAATACTTTCTCTATTGACAGATTATATTATAGTCTTTGCTACAATGAAAGATCAGTAAAATTAATAGCACGGAATGATGTTTATCATAAATTCAGTCCTTGGAATGAAGGGCTTGGAAGATCTGGCAGGGTTGCCATTCATTCAGTCATAGACTCTTTATTGTCCCAAAGTAAACAAGCAAGAGGAGCCAACAAAGAGTGGTTTGGTTACATACAAAGACAAATGATCTCATTTTGCAAATTAATTCTATTTATGGATATGTTTCAAACAGAGAGATGTATTGCACGATTTTAAAAATGGCAATTACATTTCTGAGCCTCAGATCATTGATCACAAAAATGCCTATGCAAAAATAATGTAACATCTGCTGTCATATTTATTATTCTATATCACAATTACAACCTACATAAATTAGATGCTACACTCATTATGTAACACCTATGAATTATATAAGACAAATTGGATGTATGGATCCCTTATACATAGAGAATAAGTGGCAGCTTATGATAGAGTTCTTGTATACTCTTCACTCTCCATATTGTGGAATTTGTGAATTTGGCATAGCATATCATGTCTGCTTGATGCATTTTTGTGATAGGTATACTATGATGTGGCAGGAAATTTCTTGAAACCAAGAGCCTCCCTTGGCCATATTAGAACACCCAGAAACTCAGTTCTCCAGATAGGTAAACTCAAGCTACTCTCATCATTCCTCTTCTTCTGGGAGGTCAGTTACCAAGAAGCCTGTGGAGGATAAAATGAAATTGCATTTTAATTCTTTTTATTTCATTTTAGAAACTTGTATAGATTAATTGTATTGCCATTTCAAAGGTATTGCTGAATAAATATCATAGTGCATGACATCTTCAACACTAATTTTATTACAGCATTTTGCCTAACTTGTCAGAGTACACTGTTTCATTTACCCCTTTTCCCTTCATATGGCTCAGTTCCAATGCATTTGATAAACTGTTTGCAGACAACTTTGTAAAAACAGCTTTTTGAAAACAGAATTTCCCCAAATTTCAACATTTTTCCAAAGGATTTGGAGAGGATCTCTACACAATTTAAATTTCTATGATGTTGTGAAACTTCAATCATTGCCTAAACAATTAGAGCTGTAGCAGGCTCATTTCCCACAAAACGAAAGAGCTGCACATTTCCCCCTTAAAAAGCTGGGCTGCTAATGGCCCAAGTAGGTACTTGGTAGCATAGCTAGCCCTACCGTCATTTTTAAATTCACTTTGCTTTGCTAGTGAAACTGGATTAGTCAAATTTGGAGCTAGTTAAAAGTGCTTGGGATGACTCCAAGAAAGGAATTTCAGTTGCAATTCATCCTGTTATAGGTGAGACACAGAAGATATTTGCTTGAATGATATGCTGGGTTGTAGGGTGCAAAGCACAAGAAATACAAAGGCTATCATGGGTTGTTATAATACTGCCCAATCAGAACTGAACATGCAAAAGAAATTTACTGAGTTTTCATCTCCCCACAGAAATACCTACACCTCCTGAGATTATCAATAGGGCAGAGTGCCTCTAGACCTTGTGTGGGGGAATGTGCTGAAAACCATTTGTGCATTTGGGGGGGGGGGAAATCACATGACTAAAATGTATACATGTGAAAAAATGTCCATGAAGATGCTTTAGTCAATGTAAAAAAAACAACAACAACACACATCCAAGGAAAATGTAAACACACACATCTATTGTGGGGATGAGAATAATACTATTTAAAAATAGTAAAAAAAAAACTTTTAAAATTATTTTTAATATTGAGAAGCTCTGATGAAAATTGTTCACAAAATAAGTCAAATTGTGAATGGGCTCCAAAACCTGTGGAATTTTCAAAGATTTTCTCATAGCAGCAAGAAAATTGCCAAAATTACTTCTCTCCTTAGAGAAGAAAATGAGTGAAGAATTACATCCTTAATATATAGATTTCAATGTCAGAAAGTGAAGGGGGGATATTCCTACCTAACACAGAACCTGGATTGGATGAGAATGACAGTAAATTTCTGAGATTTTTTTAAAAAAATACTGACAGATTATTACACTCCTAATCTAGGAAATTTGTGGGTTCACCATAATTAAACAGGCAACTTGAATCTCAAACACACCCAACCAAAATCTGTTTTTTACTAGTGGCGCAGTGGTTAAATGCCAGTACTGCAAGCCACCACATTGCAAGTTCAATTCCAGTGGGCTCCAAGGTTCACTCAGCCTTCCATCCTTTCGTAGGTTGGTAAATTGAGTACCCAGCTTGTGGAGGCAATTAGCTAACACACATTGGAAACTGTTTAATGCAGTGTAGATGTGTAAATAGCTATTGCTTAAAACAATTTGCAAGCCGCTCTGATAGCCTTGTGGCTGAAGAGCGGGGTATAACTAACTAACTAACTAAATAAATAAATACACAGGGTACAGGTTTATACCATTTACTTTGTATTATATGGGTCCTTACTAACAAATTGCTCTATTACTCCTGCATTTATATTTTCATATATTTCAAATGAGGAAAGTATACAAGCTGAGTCAACACAGGTAGAATTGGTAATCTTTTCATCACAGTGAAGACACATCCATCCTGTTTCCGATTTGGTGGCTTATCTAAGCAAACACATGTGGATGAGAGGGGTTAGTTGCCGTATTTGAACAATTTAAAGCCAGAAGATAGCAGAAATATCCAAGCTCATAATATCCTGGCATATCCTCAGCTTTATAAAGGTTCACTTTATGGCTAATAAAATTCCTTTGATGAAGATGTTACTTCCTTTGACCTCTGTCAAAGGAAATAAATGACACTGAAACTATCTTCAAATGAATAAAAACTAGAGCATTGCTTAGCAGAAGGTGTCCAATAAAAGACATCAAAGGGTATTCTTTTGCTTCAAGAAATACACCAGTAAAAGAGCAAGTGATGAAATAACTGATTTTATAATTTGTAAATTTTGTGATAGATGAGGAAATGGCATGGGGAAGGCTATATGTCCCTCACCCACCAACTTAACCTAAGAGACCACCCTTCCGTAATCCTCTCCGCAGTTCTGTGAAGGGGTCCCAAGGGCTATACAAAAAGTACAACAAACACATAAAAAGGATGTAGCACATGTGAGATGCAATACCTAAATGGTATGAAACCCAACATATTCAGGACTTTGTCACCAAAAACACGCCATGTAGCTTCCACCATGTAATCAGTTCAATCCAGAGAAATCTAGTCTCTATGAACTGTTTAACTCAGTGATGCCCTGGGGGCACATGTGGTGCACTGGGATGTTTATGTGGCCCTTGACACTGCCAAAATCCCCAACCTTTTCTGGCCAAATAAGAGGGTGAATTTCTACTTCTGGAAGCCTCCAGGTGTAACAGCTGAGCTTTTAAATAGGTTACAATGCCTCCCTGTATTGTACAATGTTTTTTTGAAAAACACTCATTTCTGAGACTCAGAAGGGGACTTCAGGCCATGGTGTGTGTGTGTGTGTTATTTTTGGGACACAGTAAGCAGTTACTAGACCAACAAATATCTTTGAATGGAAGCAGGCTGGTCATGCTGCATATATTCCTGACATGTACATAATATATGTGATACATGGATGCCCAATTTGAATTATTTTAATTGAATTTGCTATGTAACTAGTGACCCCTTATAGAGATAGATGCACATTTCTATCCCCATTCCTATTAGATGCAATGAGGACTGAATGTATATCAGGATGCATGGCTTCATCAAATACAGGTGTGAAGCCCTCTTGCTCAATTGAGGGCTAAGAAGAGCAAACAGTGTGGGCCTGAATTTTGTATCAGCTACTTAGTTCAGTACCTAAGTAACCTGTCCCCGGAAACATCATTCGCCAGTGCTCCAAAGACTGGAAGAATGGACCTCCTCCTCCCTATGCAATGGATGTCTGGTAAAGCAGGTGTTGGTGTTGGTGTTACGATTGTGGCAATACTGTCACAATCATGACTTAGAAATTTTTCAGACAAATAAAAAGTGATGCAGAGGGCTCAGGAGATGTACGCACCTCTTTTGCAGCAGGGGGCCAGTTTCTGACGACATCGTCCCTCTCACATTACCCTCCCTGTTCCTTCCGTGTCACATGGAAGGAAAAGGCGCCACTTTTTACTCATGGAAGTTTTTTGTGAATAAAAAGTGGTGCCTTTTCCTTCCATGCGACATGTAAGGAACAAGAAGGGTAACGCAAGAGGGACGGCGTCATCAGAAACTGGCCCCCTGCCGCAAAACAGGTGCGTACCTCTCCCGAGCCCTCCACAGCACTTTTTACACATCTGAAATGTATTCTGTATTCACAGTCACTGCTTAGTCACTATTGTGACACTATTGCCACAATCATAGCTCACCCCCCCCACCCGCAACTGAGTTTACCTGTCATTATCTGCATGGGGAAAAGGAGGTCAATTCTTCTGGTTATTACAGCATAGATGAATGACATTTCCATCAGGTTTGGAGGGGCTACTAAGTAGCTTAACTAAGTAGCTGATACAGAAGTCTGGATGCTATTTTTAATGAACATATTAAATATCCTGTTTTGATATTTTAAAAACCATTTATTTTCAGTCTTTGTCACACTGAGGCAAAAACTTGTTTATTATAAGCAGCAATATTTGGCTTATAGGAAGACTTAGGGACGGTGTCCTGATCATGTGGGCTTGTGCCAGCTTTCACCAGTCCTGAATTAATCAGAAAATCTTGTATCTAATATTTGAATACAAACAGAACCCTGTATCTGTGGAACCAATATCCGCAGTTTCACTTATCCGCAGGACATTAAAAAAAAAACCCCTACATACCACAGAGCCTTTCTAGAAAATGCCTACAGTGGTGTCCTTTCTAGACATTTTCTAGGTCTTTCAAGTCAACTCTATGGTATTTTAAACAAGAAGTCCCTTTTTTTTCAATGTCATTTGCAGTTATCCGTGGTATCCAATATCCGTGGTAGGTCCAGGAACCAAACCCCCATGGATACGGGGGCCTGGCTGTATATAGATTTGTAATATTCAGTCCTAAACACACTCATAATTTTAATCAGTGGGATGTGAACTTGTGTGAACATGCACAGGATCATGCAGTTAATAAGTGTGATTCTTTGGATTACTTTAAAAAAAAATACCAGTTCAGTGGAATTCTTTTATCTTAGTAGCACTTTTCTAATTTTCATTTAACTCTGAAACAGTAATGCCATTTGACCATAAGCCTTACTCTTTCTCCTGTAAAAGTTAATAGCCATATAAAGCTGTAGTGAGGGTTTATAGAAATAAAATTCAATTTCTTGTACAATATCCATTATTATGGTTTTACAGTATCATTAGGTTCTAAGAAGAAATGTTCAGAGAAAGACAATTCAAAGCTCTGGCACTGGACAGGTCAGGACATGAAAGTGAGATTTGGGAATCAGAATTGAATGGAAGTGTCTGTGTAGGACCTGACTTCAAAACCAAAGTGACAAAGAAAAAGTGGTCAAAAAATTTAGATGGCTATAAAGACAGATATATAGGTAGAGAGAAAGGTTTTTGGAACAATTTGTTTTTGTATTACAACTCCCAGAATCTTCAAGCCATCATGGCTACTAACCATGCTGGATGAGTATTTCTAGAGAGAACAATCATCTTATAGAATCTTAGAGTTGGAAGGGACCTCGAGGGCCATCTATTCTAACCTCCTATCAGGATGGAATATATAACTATAACACTCCTGAAATATTACCTGCCCTGATACCCCCTGCCCCATATCTGTAATAACTGGCAATATTTAATAATTTGGACAACTATGGACAACTCAAGGGTGCACAGTTCATCTTCCTCTTGATTCCACATGAGACTGTGTAGCCATCCCTGCTTCTGGACCCCCACTCTCCCAGTTTTCTCCATGAATGCAACTCCTCTGATTGGTACAGTATCACACCAAAAGACTACTTACTCTGTTCCTCCATTTCAATCCTTCCTACTATATTCACTAGACTTGCTAGACTAGACTAGACTTGTTGTTATTACTGCTTTCTCAAATAAAGATTAATTAATAGTACTATCTAGCTTACCAGTATGCATAGGTTAAAAGGTCCTGCATTGTTGCCCCCTCTCATATTGCCAAGTTGAGTACATATATATATATATATATATATATATACTATAAAATACAAAAAACTGAGAAGTTACAATGTAACCCTAACTCAATATTCATAAGATAAAACCATCCAAGTAATGCTGTTATGGAAATCATTAATCTACTGAAAGGAATTAAAAATTCATAACTACAATGCATGTCTTTGAGCGAGAGGGCCAGATCGGGTGACAACGTCATTCTCTAAGTTCAAATGTTGAGATGGTGGCAAAGGAGGATGTTTTGAAGAATTAACAAAGGACAAAAAGGGGGAAAAAATTCTCCTCAAAAGGAATATGACATGAAGTAGAACTGTCAATCGTGTCAGATAACTTTTCCATTAATAAAGTATTCCAGACTCTTTGCCATCAGTTCTCCATGATTAGGCAGCCATCTTCCAGTTTTCAGCTATCTCCAAGTGAGTGATGTCAAGACAAAAAGAAATCATATATTTATGCTTTAAATTCTTATTGTTACCAATAAATACAGACAGAAGTAATAAACCAAGGCAAGGGACAAGAATTTAGTTTGTGATACCCAAGGTAATTGAAAGTACAGAGAGCCAAAATTGATGGATCTTGTTGCAATGAAACCACACTTGCAAAAAAGTACCCTTACAATCACAACCCCTCAAGCACTTGGAAGATATATTGCCTGTAATTCTTGCTAGCTTAATTGGAGTGAAGTGCCATTTGTATATCAACTTCAAGGATCATTATTTAAGGGAAGCTGATTTAAATTTAAAGGGAGGAGAACTCAACATTTTCAACCATTTGACATCAGAAATTGTTATGTTTAAATTAAATTCCCATCCCCTTTTTGCAGATTGACCATTACCATTTATATTGTCCATAATTAAATCATAAAATTTGCTAGAAAATCCTTTTAATATTGTAACATCTCTAACACAGTATTATTCAAACAGTGTTAAAGTGCAAGGAGAACCTTCAACCTAGTCAGGGCTTTCTGGAATGCCCTGGTCTGATGTACTGGTAATTGCAGCCAGTTGGGACAAAAAGGGACAATAGATATTAGTAATTCTTCCATTGATATAAGGTTCCCATTCAAGAATAGGTAATGTACTATGTAAAGACTGTTTTCTGTCCAGTATATATATTGGGTCATTTTTATCTGAATCTATAAAAAGAAGATGCATTAAGAAAGGGCAAATAGGGGAGGGATTTGGAGTTCACAGATGCTTCCATTTTAGCCAAACATTTAATGATGCACAAAGAAAAGGGTTTTTTTTTTCCCTAGAAGGACACAATTTGTTATTTTTATGTAAGAAGCTCTGAGTCCCGTTTATTTTGTATCTCAGCATGAACCCAGCTATCATCATCATAATCATAATCATGAGTTAACTGAATAAGATGAATCATTTGGAAAGCATCAAAGTATGATTTAAATGTGGAATGGCTAAATCACCATTGCAGGATTGCATGAATTTAGCCCAATTTGAAAATCTGGAATGTTTATTTGCAAAAATAAAGATGTGCATCATGGATTGCCAGAGTTTAAAATAGGATTCTGGAGGGGATAATGGTATAACTTGGAATAGGAAGAACAGCTTTGGGAGAAAAACAGAGGAAGTGTGATTCTTCCTAGCAGTGATAATTGAAAATACTTCCAGGTAAAGATTTTTGCTGTAGTCACTTGGTTATCTGGTTATAATTCCTAGATATAACTTGAGAAAGGTCTTTAGAAATCAGGATACCAAGGTATACAAACTCAGAAGGATTGAGGTAAAAGCCTGATAATTTCTGCCATCTCTGTTGGGACTCTATCAGGGTGCTTAAACATAATAATGTAGACTTCTCAGGATTTATATGGATTCCAGTGTATTGGTCAAATTGGTCTAATATTTTTCTCAACTGCAAGAGGGAGGTGTCAGGAGTAGTCATACAGACCAACACACCATTGGCATATAATCCAGTCTTATGAGTAACATTGTTAATAATTGGACCATTAATAGCTGGGTTGTCTCTAATACATTCTGCCAAAGGTTCAATTGCCAAAGCAAAGGAAAGAGGGGACAACCCTTTTTGGTCCCATGTAGCAAACGGATGGTTGATGATTCCCTCTTATTAATGTAAATAGTGACAAAAGATTTCAAATACAGGCTTTTAAGTAATGTTAAAAATCTATCCCCAAAATCTCCATTCCAAATGATCAAACACTTTTAGAGCATCCAGAGAAAGTAATGCCATGGGAAACCTGTGTGCCAAATTGAGTATATAAAGGATGCTGGGAGTTAAAATCCAATAACAGCTGACCAGTCACATGATTCCCCTCACTGCCTTAGACTCCAGACAGAATGATATGGAAGCAGATTCTTGAGTCTCAAGTTTTAAAAGAACTGAGGAGCTATTGAACATTTTTTAACACTGTAAATGAACTTGCCTCAGTGAGGTTCACTTGTCAGACTTCTAGCAACTACATTTGGTATACACTGAAGAATCCAGTTTAACTAGCACAGATCCAAAATACCAGGGTGCTCATAAGAGGTTAAAACTTACATGTCAAATAGAAAGTGGTAAAAGGAAATACATGCACAATAGAAATTTCCATACTACACAGTTCTATTGCTATGATCCCACTTTTGTATTCATTTTTATTAAAAATTTGCAAATGCATTAAAAGATATGCATTCAATAAATAAATAAATAAAGCAAAGAAAAATTATACAGAAAAAAGAAACATAATGAAGAGTGACAAAGAAATTTTACACACACATGCTCGTGCATGTGCACGCACGCACATGCACGCACACACACAGAGAGAGATTTGCAACTTTCTTAACAATGATAATACAGGTTGCCCCCTGTATCCATGCATGGTGGTGGTCGTTTCAGTCCATGGACTTACTGTGGATATTAGAAACTGCAGATAACAGTGAAGCCTATTAAAATAAAGGACTTCTGCTACAAACATATCATAAAATTGTGTTAGCAGACTTAGCAATTCTTAGAGAGGACACCTCTCTAGCTATTTTCCAGTGTAAGTCTATGGTATGTGTCCCTATTTTTTCAGTCAAAGATAATTGAATCTGCAGATATTGCTTCCGTGGATATGGGGGACAAGCTTTTCTAAACTAAATAAAATTGCTTTTTCAGATATGATTGCCATTTATGCACCTCTACTGTATTAAACAATGAATTAATCTACTAATTATCAAAATAGTGCTATGATTCCACTTTAACTGTCATGGCAACACTATATGACATCTTGGCAGGGAGGGGCATTTAGAAATCTCCTCTAGTATCACACCAAACTACAAATCCCATGATTCCATAGGATTCTGACATGACAGTTAAAGTTGATTGTAGAGGTTTAATTGTATATAGTAAAAGGAACTGTAAAGTCACTAGGGTTCACATTGGGTGGTCTAAGTTCTTTTGTGGTTCACGTTGTAAAACATCTCTAAATACTCAAAATAGCTCCACCAGATATCTCATTGTTAAAACAATGATAGCACGGGGGGGGGGGTCCAAAAATATTTTGTGTTTGCTTCCCACACTGCCACAGGTTATCCCTTCAAATAAGTTCCAGCCCATGTTCAGCTGGATTTATCCTAGTCACCCTAGTCCTGGTTTCTCACCCTAATCTATCCCACAAGGTTGTTGTAAAGATAAAGGGGATTGGGACTATGTATACTACCTTGAAGTCCTTGAGGTAAAGATGGAATATTAAATCAGTCACTCATGTGCTCAGCCCAGGGGTCTGATTTTCACAGGTCTCCCACTGGTGCTTGTGTAACCTTCACAATTTCCCAGATAACCAAAGTAATCAGATCTCTCTCTTCCTCTCCATTTTTATTCTGGGATCGTTCTAACACCAAATGTTCATTTGGCATCATTTTAACTTAATTAATATATATGAAATCAAGCATATTTGCCATGGAAACCCTTCAAATTTCAGAAGACAAGAGCAAGTTTTAGATTTAGGGTGCAGTGAAGTTTTAGGGTAGGGAAAAATCACATGAATACTTGCATATCTTGAAAGTATGCATGAGAATATTGTGGCTGTTGGAGACAGAGTTAGCCAGCATGGCCCTGAAAAACTGTGCCATGTGTTTTCAACATGTGCATAGAATCAGGCAAATTACATTCTTCATGTGTCTGGTGCATGAGAAGAACAGAAATGGTGGCTAAATTAGTTTGTAGATCAGCAGTGCTTGCTTGTTATTACTGATCATCTTATTGGTTAACTCATAATCTCTCTCTCTCTCTCTCTGGCTTTTCTTCGCAAACGAAGATTCAGGAAGGACTCATCCCGCGTTTTCTGCAAGCACGCTGATGACTAAAAAGGCCAATCTGAGATAAACAAGTCAGGTTGCAGAAAGCACAGCAGAAGGTTTCCTTGGGTGATGGTACCGGGTTGTGATTCTTTCTGCGTTGTCGTTTCTCTTCAAGACTTGTTCGGCATGAGCTCTCAAATAAGGCTGCAGCATTCTGGATAGTGTGTCTCCATGCCTCCTGATGTGATGCCAGGGCGAACCACTGTTGGTGATCAATTTGGCCGAGCCTGAGATGTTGTTTCTGGGACTCCTTGCATCACTTTTTTGGAGCCCTCCTCTTGCGCTGACCCATGGCGAGTTCACCGTAGAGTACTATTTTGGGGAGGTGATTGTCCTCCATCCTAGAAACATGCCCTGCACAGCGCAGCTGTGTTCTCAATATCATGGCCTCAGTGCTGGTGATCCCTGCTTGCTCAACATTCATCACATAGTCAGTTGAGTGTATATTTAGGATTGTGCGTAAACAGCGCTGAGGGAAGCGTTCGAGGAGTCATAAGTGGTGGCGATAGGTGACCCATGGTTCAGACCATGTTTCAGACACTTAAAGAAGAATAAACGATACAGTGGCTCTATAGACACTGATTTTTGTGTTTTACCTCAGGTGTTTATTACTGCAGACTCTTTTGTAAAGCCTTCCAAATGTGCGATGTGCCTTTGCTAATCTGTGATCGATCTCTTTTTGTCAATCTTGGCATCTGAGGAGATGATGCTTCCCAGGTAGGTGAACTGCTGAACGGACTTAAGCAAAGAGTTGCCAGCGGCAATGTGGGGATGGTGGTGTTCCTCCTGTGGTGCAGGCTGGTAAAGAACTTCCATTTTCTTCAAGTTGACTTCCAGCCAAAACAGCTCTGCAGCTGTTGCGAAGCAGGATGTTAGGCGCTGCAGAGCTGCTTCTGTGTGGGCAACAAGGGCAGCATCATCAGCAAAGAGCAGCTCACAGGCTAGATAGTTAAGAGTCCTAGAGCGAGCCCTCAGACGGCTTAAGATAAACAAGCTACCATCAGTACAGTAACGTATATAGATGCCGTCATATTTTTCAAGCTCTGCCGTAGGCCTTTGGAGCATCATGCTGAAGAAGATTGTAAATAAAGTTGATGCAAGAACACAACCTTGCTTCACTCCATTAGTTATTAGAAAGGGCTCTGAAAGAGCATTGCCATATCTGACTTGACCGCGCTGGCCCTCGTGTAGCAAGATAATAATTTTAAGGAATTTGGGGGGACATCCTAGTTTTTCCAGGATCTACCACAGACTGTTTCTACTCACAATGTGAAAGGCTTTGATGAGGCCAACAAATGTTATGTAGAGACCTGTGTTCTGCTCTCTACATTTCTCTTGCAGTTGTCTAAGGGCAAATACCATGTCTGTAGTACTCCTATTGGCTCTGAAGCCGCACTGGCTTTCAGGAAGAATTTCTTCTGCAATGGCAGGAACTAATCTGTTCAGGAGTATCCTTGCAAGGATTTTTCCAGCAATAGAGAGCAGTGTTATGCCTTGATAGTTTGAGCAATCGGATTTTGCTCCTTTTTTCTTGTATAGGGTGATGATGACTGCATCTCAGAGATCTGATGGCAGTCCCCCCTTTTCCCAGTAATTCACAAGGAGTTCGTGGAATTTATCATGGAGTACATGACCTCCGTTTTTCCAAACTTCAGGTGGGATTCCATCAATCCCAGCTGCCTTGCCGTTTTTCAACTGCTGTATGGCCTTAAGGGTCTCTTCCAAAGTGGGAGCTATGTCCAATTCATTTTTCATCAGTTTTTGTATCATATGTTGGATATCTGAGCCTTGGACTACTCGGTTGGCACTAAAGAGACTTTGAAAGTGTTCAGCCCATCGATTCAGGATGGAGGCTTTATCAGTAATTAATGTTTGACCATCTGTACTGTATAAGGAGCTTTGGACCTGATAAGTAGGTCCAAACACTGCCTTAAGAGCTTCATAAAATCCTCTAGAATCCTCCAGATCTGCATACCATTATGTCTTTTCTGCTATATTGATCCACCACTTGTTCTGCATGTTTCGGAGTTTTTGTTGAAGTTTACTACATGTGAGACGGAAAGCTGCTTTTCTTACATGGCAAGTTGGCTGGGCATGGTATGCCTGGTGAGCAGTTCTCTTCTTTGCCAACAGCTCCTGGATCTCTTGGTTGTTTTCATCAAACCAGTCTTGATTTTTCTTGTGGGAGAACCCGAGGGATTCTTCCGCAGACTGGAGGATACTGTTTTTGATATGTTGCCAAAGCACTGTAGGAGAAGGATCTATAGTCTGGTCTTCAAATTTTGTTTGCAGGTTTGCCTGGAAGTTGTCTCTCATGGTATCATGCTGAAGATTGTTGACTTGGAGTCTCTTCTTTAAGATGCCACCCCTCTTAGGTTTGAACTTAAGATGAAGATTTAGTTTACATCTGGTGAGGCAATGATCTGTCTGGCATTCTGCACTGGGCATCACTCGAGTATGCCGGACATCACGAATGTTTCTCTGGCGGACTAGAACATAGTCAACGAGGTGCCAATGTTTGGATCGGGGATGCATCCAGGTTGTCTTCAAACTGTCTTTCTGCTGAAAGATTGTGTTTGTAATAGTCAGCTGTTGTTCTGCACAGAACTCTAGCAGGTTGCGTCCGTTATCATTGCAATTTCCAACACCATGTTTGTCTAAGACACCTTTCCAGGCTTCGGAGTTCTTTCCTACTCTGGCATTGAAGTCACCAAGGATAATAATTTTATCTTCTACAGGGACTTTTTGTATTAGGTTGCGTAGGTCTGTGTAGAATTTGTCTTTCTCTACAGGGTCGGCTTGCATAGTTAGGGCATATATACTAAAGAGAACAACATGTGGGAGGCGTAAGGAAATAATGCGATCAGAGTGTCCTGTTGGCAAGGTTTTGAGTTTGGAGGCAATGGAGTTTTTAATCATGAAGCCTACTCCTGAAAGATGTTTTTCGGTTTTGGGTTTGCCCAACCAATAAAGTTTGTAGCTGGCGCCATGTTCTTTAAGGCTGCCTTCCTCATGGAAGCGAACTTCACTAAGAGCAGCGATTTCAATATTAAGTCATGACAGTTCATGGGCTATTAGGGCAGAACGACGCTCAGGCCGTCCACTATCTTCAGATTCTCGCATGGTTCTGATGTTCCAGCATGCAAGCATCAGTTTATTTACACCTTTGGAGGCCAGTGTGCACCTTTGTTTCTTTGACTTCGTTTGACCGCATCAGAAGATTCCCATAGGCCGCAGCTAGCCAACCAGGTAGTTGGGGATGAACTTTCGTTAGGCCACCTTTTCTAGGCCCCTCTCCAAATGGAGCAAGTAGTGCTCTCCTTAAAAAAGGCTGCTTGGTTGTTCAGGATGCTGCCGAACAAGACTGTCATCTCCCGGGTCAGGCTTGAGCAACCAAAGTCTTGAACCGCCTGTATGCAGGGTGGGGTCTGCAGCTCCCAGTGCATCTTTACACCTGCCATTTCGTCCCTCGCCTATCGCTACAGGGCTTTTTTTTTTTTTTTTTGGGAATTGGATTTGTCCTTCGAGCCTGTGCAATGGATTTTTCTGGTGGAGCGCAGCGTGTACAGAACTGGCCTCACCCTTTAAACCAAATGTTCATCTGCTGGCCTTGCAAGCATGGACGGTAGCAGCGAGGTCCTTGGGCCATAGGTTTGATTAAAGTTTCCTTCTCTTAGATGGTTGACCTTACAGGGTTGGACGAGCACCATCTGCCCAGGTTTGGGATTAGAGTTTTCCTTCTCCTAGGATGGTTGCCATAAGGCTAGAGAGCCCATCCTGTCCTTTGACACTCTTTGTCAGACCCTTCGGTTTTGACTTGTCTGGCATGTGAGACCCTACCAGTGGCTATTATGCCACCACCAGCATAGCTCAAAACATCATTAGGGTATGCAAGCCTCTATCCCACGACAAGGGGGCGTCAATGGAGAGGGAATTCATAATAAACCCCTAAGAAGTCCAAGCTTTCCAAAACTGGTCCAAGACATAGGGTTTATCTACACAAGCCAGGATATGCTGGCTCCCTACTGGCAGGCCCACTGTTCCCCTGTTACCATCTACAAACCATAGGAAGTCCTAGTGGTCATGCCAGCCTGTCACTGCAGCCATTGCAATTTCCCTCACTGTCTCAGAAGGCAGGATGCTGGCCCACAACATGTGACCAGCCTGCAGGACTCCTTCCGAAACACTAAGGCAGACCAATAGCAATGAGGGCCAGCCTGCTGGAATGGGCCCTTGAGAACATGTGGGGCCTGGTCTGTTGCTTCCTGGAGGGAACAGATTAAAAGAGCTATTATAGGAAAACATTGTATTGGGCTCTACGCTGCCTTAGCCCTGTCTGATCCCTTTATCTGGGGGAAGAATGGGGCAAAATTCTTGCATCATCAGGACTGCAGGGTCAGGGATTTATTGCCTATGTAGACAAGCCCTTTATATCATCTGAGGAGATGTCCCTCACCTCATTCTGCATATAGAAACTGACATAAACCAGTCTTCTCTGTATACCAGTGGAGAACATAACATTGGCCATCACACCTGAGGACAGCTGACAAGGCTGAACAAAGATGAATGGCTGGGGGATTGGTGTTACCTGAATACCCCTTAGGGATATTATCAATGCGTCCTTCAGGGAGGGGTCTGTTCCACCCTGTCTGAAGGAAGCGGCGGTTAAGCCGCTCCTGAAAAAGCCTTCCCTGGACCCCTTGGACAGGAACAACTATAGACCAGTCTCCTTGCTGCCTTTTCTAAGCAAGGTGATTGAGAGGGCGGTCGCTTCCCAACTCCAAGCTGTCTTGGATGAAACCGATTATCTAGATCCATTTCAAACTGGCTTTAGGACGGGATATGGAGTGGAGACTGCCATGGTTGCTCTGGCTGATGACCTCCGCTTGGGTATCGACAGGGGTAGTGTGACCCTGTTGGTGCTCTTGGACCTCTCAGCGGCCTTTGACACAATAGATCATTCCATCCTCCTGGATCGCCTGAGGGGGTTAGGAATTGGAGGCACTGCTTTGCAGTGGTTCCGTTCCTTCCTCTCGGGCAGATCCCAGAGGGTGAGGCTCGGGGACAGCTGCTCTACCAGAATAGAGCTTAACTGTGGCATTCCTCAGGGTGCCATCCTGTCCCCGATGCTATTTAACATCTATATGAAGCTGCTGGGAGAGATCATTCGGAGGCATGGAGTGTGTTGTCATCAGTATGCTGATGACACCCAGATATACTTCTCCATGTCTCGGTCATCAGCTTCGACTTCAGATGGCATCTCTCCTCTCAATGATTGTCTTAAAGCAGTAATGGACTGGATGAGGAAAAACAAATTGAGACTGAATCCAGACAAAACGGAGGTACTAACAGTTACAGGCCCAAAACCAGGTCTGGGAATTCAACTTCCAGTCCTGGATGGAACTACACTCTCCTCCAAAGACTGTGTTCACAGTCTGGGGGTGCTCCTGGACCCGACACTCCAGATGTCTAATCAGGTAAATGCGACGGTCAGGAGTGCCTGTTATCAACTTCGGCTGATACGCCAGCTGTGCCCTTGCCTGGAAACTAGGGACCTCGAAACTGTGGTACATGCACTGATAACCTCCTGTCTGGATTTCTGTAATGCGCTCTACATGGGGCTACCCTTGTGCTTAACTTGGAAACTTCAACTAGTTCAGAACATGGCAGCCAGGTTGATTTCTGGTGTTTCCAGAAGAGAGCATATAACACCTGTGCTAAAAGCTCTCCACTGGCTGCCTATTCGTTTCCGGGCACAGTACAAGGTGTTGGTTATAACCTTTAAAGCCCTGCATGGTTTGGGTCCAACTTATCTCCGGGACCGCCTCCTTCCATACGACCCTCCCTGCGCACTTCGGTCCTCTGGGAGGAATCTGTTACAGCCTATGAAAACAAGGCTGTCGGTGACGTCCCAGAGGGCCTTCTCCACTGCTGCTCCCAGATTATGGAATGGCCTGCCGGACGAGATCCGTCTTATTAATACCTTAGACGGCTTTAAAAAAGCTGTCAAGACGGATCTTTTCTGGCAGGCCTTTCCTGAATAACTATCCCAGCCCAAGACTCGGTTTTCCTCCCTGAGCTGTAATCATTTTTTTTTTTTAAAAAAAAAACTATTGTATGTTTTAATATTTTTCTAATTTATATATTTTTAATTTACTGTATGTTTTTAATCTTTTATAGTTTAATATTATTTTAAGGGGGGGTGGGCTAGGGTACTGGGACTATGGAGTTTTTATATTGTAAGCTGTCCCAATTGCGTTGCAGAGGGGCGGGATAGAAATAAAATTTTATTATTATATTATAATTTCTGAGGTCCATGGAAATTCCACATGTGTCTACCAAAAGTCAATATTTCTGTGGGGAAATTTAGTTAGTTCAAATAGTGGCTGCAAGTGGTTGGGTAATGGTGGTATCTTTTGACCTATGTATACCGTTAGTATGCACACATACATACATTCAGGCTTCAAGCACTCACAAAGGGCTATTGAAGATAATAGGAAGTATTGGGATAGAGGAATATAGTTTGGGATGATGGACTATACTATAACTGTCCTAAGAGCAGAGATTCATGTAGCAGAAGATACTCAGAACGCAGCTCTGAGGGTCATGCAGCAAACTTGTAGAGTGACAAGGTGGGAGAAACTGCGAACACTTTGGTGATATTTTGGGGTGATATTTATATTCAATTTTCCACCTAAAGGGATGTTTTGAGTGGAATACAATGTCTGCCAGAGTTTCTCAGGGTTAAAAATGGATTCTATGAATGTGTTGATGATCACTAATGGCTGAAACATTGGAATTCATAGGTCTCAGACAACTTTATATTGTTTGGAAGAAGTCCGAGATAAAAAAAAGGTTTTTTAAGGCAATGAGTGTTCAGCTACCTTGATTGAATTAGTGAATGACTCACTTCTATGTACATTCAGGAGAATTAGCTCATTCCCACCCTAACTCACCTGTCCAAGAGGGGTCTGCTTATGGGTATATCTTTTAGGAATTTCAGCTGGCTACTTCCTTAGGCTTTCTAACCAATCCTTGAGTCCTTGTATTTGGGAATCCCTGGTCTACTACATGGAGTACCAATAATAAACCAATGTATGCAATATAACCAATTGATAAATTATTGGAAGAGTGGGGGTATCAGAGCAGGTAACAATGGAGGTAACAATGGAGGCCCTTGTCAGTTTACTTTGGTAATGCAGAACTCCAAAAAATTAACAAGATGTCTTGCTGAGAGCCTAAAGCAGAAAATCTGGTGTCAGACCTCCTTGGTGATATTCATTTGTAGTACAATTGTCAGCAGCATTCTGAATTATTAAAACTAAAAGGCAATTGACAACATAAATTAGCATTAATACAGTCTGCAGTTTAATGCTGATGTCTACTAATGTTTGCTTACCTCTCCACTAATTTGCAAAATCTGGTAGTTTTCCAAGAAGTCTTCTTAGATATTACTGTGAAGTAGCAAATTACAACTGAATAGAACTAGTCTGCTGAGAATACAAAGTAGCAATATTACTGCTTTTTATTAAAGCATGACTTGGAAAGTAATTAGCAGCCTTTGCTATCACAAATATTCAAATGAAGCAAATCTGTCTTCAGAATTGTTCTCTGTATAGGGCATATTCTTTCATTATTGGCATGCTGTTTTGCATTGCCACATAGATGAATGTTTTTTGAGCTGAGCAGTTATTGGAATATCCAAGGATTACATTCAGAATAGCTTCTGTATCACACGGTTCTTGCCATGTGCAGGTCACCTGAATTTTGCAAGTCATCTGAACTGCCCGCTTCATGCAAACAGTTCTCGAGACACTAATAAAAGTATGGGCAACAAACCAACAGTCATATTAACCACCGCCACTACAAACCCTCGTTGTTGTTTGCTGGTTAAAGGAATTCAGGACTCTGCACTTCTTTTCACAGGAACATAGGAAGCTACCTTATACCATGCCAAACCATTGGTGAATTTAGCTCTCCCTTAACTATAGTTTGACTACTGCTTTCTAGGGCTTAAGCACAATATGTTCCCATTCTTATAGCATGCTGCTAGGGACTGCATGCAAAGAATATGTTGTCCCACTGAGGCATGATCCTTATCTGAAAAGCTGAGAACCCCCCTTCCCCAGGATACACAATCTTGTCTGTGAATCTATCAATCAGAACAGAAATTGTGTCACATGGAACTGAATGTCCTAGTTGGAAGAAAAAGGACTGCATTGCCTGGTTGGTTACAATCACTTGGAAACCTACCATGGATGGCCCTAGCCTTTAACAACCTTTGGACACAGAAAGGGGTAGGCATTTGACATCTCAACAATGCAGTTTTCAGTCCCATTCAGGCTAGGATTATACACATAATGATGGGAGACTAAATGGACACCTAAGCTGTTATAACAGATCCTGGAGCCATGTAAAAATAATTGAAGGACACAATTCAGAAATCAAATTTGGAATGGAGAGGCTTGCAGAGGCTTGTAAACCCTCCCCCCCTCTGATTCCTTCTACTCAAACTAAAATAGCAAACATGACAAGATGAAGGGAAATATAGGAGAATAGGGCAAGGATGGAATATTACCTGAAGGTGTATTAGTACTTGTGCTTTAGTTCATGTATCATTTTCCTTAACAAATGCATATTAAATACATTGGGCCATTTGTTAGGGTTATGTTTACACAAATAGAAAGTCCAAGCAGCAAATGTACAAAGATCCATCATGACAGAGGGTTTTGGTAACACTGGCCAAAATCCACATACAGGCTTAAATTGGATTTAGGGCCCATTGGATTGACTAGAATAGGCCCAATTGATTACAAAGATGTACAGCTATTAATTCATTAGGTTTCTATTAGGCTCTTACAAAACAGTTTTCCCTAAGAAAGGAAAGGGAGGGGGACACCCAAGTTTAATTTATGAACAATTACATCTAAACAGTGCTGCAAAAGCATGAGTCCTTAAATGCTGATGACATTTAAAAGCACTAACATTAAAATACATTGTTGGAGGAAAGGTAGCAGGTTCACTTCACTTACAAAGGAATTTATGTGTAGGGCAAGAGCAGATGCAAGAACAGTTGGTGGTTGTTTTTGTTATCAAAAGCTGATACTGGGTTGAAAAGAGAGATTTGAATTAAGGAACAGATATATAGCATCATATGATTGCACAGTCTGATAGGTGACAGAGCACAACAGGATAGCAGAGTACAAGAGCCCTGTCTTAAAAGTCAGCACCTTTATTGGTCTGAAATATGCTGCTCCTTTATTTATTTATTTTTAAAGATATTAGTGTTATAGTGAATGTTCTTTATGTTGATGGTAAGCCAAAATAAAGGAGTTTTGTACTTTGAATGAAGATATAGAACTTCATAAAATAAAGAAATAATAAAAAAAATATTTGACTGTACACACATAATAAAAGTATATAATGGTATAAGAAATGCATATACAGTAAGAGCCCCGTATGCATGTAACCAATATCCACATTTTCAGTTATCCGCGGGGCACAAAACAGAACACACACCAAAAAGTCTTCCTAGAAAATGTGTCCTCTCTAGACATTTTCTAGGTCCTACAAGGCAACTCTATGGTATTTTAAACCAGAAGTCCCATTATTTTCAATGGTGTTTCCTGTCATCTACAGATTTCAGTATCCGCGGGGTGTATGTGTAGAACCAGTCCCCCACGGATATGGGGTCCTACTGTATATGCCTTTACTATACTTTGTGTGTTTGTGTATGATATATGATTATCATTTGTTTTTTCAAAGGATTTTTTTTTTAAATCACCATATTCATATTGATCAAAGGCTGTTAAATTGACCAGGCTGTATTTCTCTGATGAGCTTTTTCAGGAAGATTTAATCTATTCAGCAAACAGGTCTAAATTTTTCTGAGACAAACCACTGTGTCTACAGGTCAAGCCCTGAGAGGCAGCAGGGTCTTCTATCCAGCCAGATGTATGTGTGCATGTGCTTTTAAGACACCTGTTGACTTATGGTAATCTGATGGATTTCATAGAGTTTTCTTAGGCAAGGAATCCTCAGAGGTGATTTTGCCACTTCCTTCCTCTGAAATATAGGCCACAGCTTCTGGTATTTGTTTAAAGTCTACCATCCAAATATTAATGAGTGCTGACCCTGCTTAGCTTCCAGAATCAGACAGGATCTGGTATCTCTAGGGTATTTAGATCCCAGGGTTTAACTGTCCAGAATCAATCCCATCACAGATGTCCACAGCCAGCAAGCAAGTGAAAACAAAAAGTGACCTTTCTGAAAATAATGTAAAACAGGTAAGAAGGATCCAAGGCCAAAATCAAATAACAATTCAGGGTATCACTAGCCCAAATCAGCAAACAAGTAGGGATGTTCCAGGAGGCAATTCAAAATGCAGCCAAGATCAGTCAGCAGCAGATTAATCACAAGGATTTTGGTGAACATAAAAAAATACAGAAACAGCAAACAAGATCTTTCACTCAGGAATAATATTCTTCTCAGCACTAAATTCTGCTCAAACTGAAGCTTATTTGCTCCTGCTGCCAGAGAAAATCTGAATCCAGGAGGAGTACATATAGGACTCCAGGAAAGCAGAGATGTAGGCCTTGTCTACACTATAACCCCCCCAAACCCACATTTACCCCAATTCTGCAGTGATAAAGCCACACAACGCATGTCCTTTTTCCTGAACTTGGGGTGATAAGGCCACATGAAACTTGGCCCTATCTGCCCCAGATTCAAGTCACCTTACCTTGATGAAGGTGTTGGGGTTTTTGTTTGTTTGTTTGTTTGTTTGTTTGTTTTTTGTTTGTTTTGCTTTGGGTTCCCCCCCCCCAGATCTTTGTCCACTCCCACCTCCACCACTGCAAATCAGGTCATATCTTGGCAGATGCAACATTTTAAGCTATGTATTTAAGCTCCAGAGGCAAGTTCCTGGTTCCCTGCCAAAGGGAGAGTTCTTTCCTCTCTCCTTCCCTCAGCAGTGCTCAGCCTCTGCCCCTGCCTGCTCACCCATCACTTTAATTGATGAGGAAAATGGAGGCACTGAAGCAAATGACAGGCAAGAAAGGGTGGGGGAGGAGACTTGTGCTGGTGGTGGTGGCAGAGGCAGTGGGCAAATCTCTGCAGGGACAGTCCAGGTAGTGAAGACAACATACCCAAATTCTGTGGTATGGATTGTGGGTGGGGAGTGGGGCAGGAGGGGCAGAAGTCCATCTGAACTTTTGCCCCAAGTGTAGACTTCCTCTTAGTCTCAGGGAGACAACTTGTTCCCAAGGAAGCCAAGGAGAGCTTACCTGGAGCCAAGCAATCCTGTTTGTGTTACACCTAGTTTTGTGCACATTACATTGTGACCAGAATGCATACCTGGACAAGTGTGATGAAGACACTGTGGGGAGGGTATGCCTTTGATGGCTTCCTTAGAGAGAGACCAGGGGCTTTACCAGACACAGAAAATATGGCGTCATAATGATGCCTAATGAATGCGAAAGGGTGCCCATATTGCACAATATTGTCCTTTGGTACTCCGCTGCTCCTCCCCTTTCTTGCTACTCTCAGTTTCAATTAACTCAAATAGGATATAGATCAAAATAAAGTGGTGGCCCTTGTTAACCCAACTTTCCCTGTCTGGTTTTTTTATTCCCTGGATGGTCATCATAACAGCTCATATGTAAATTAAACACACACGCACACACACACACACATGTTTTTGTACAAAAACATTGCAAAGGTTCTTCCCTCCCACCAAAAAAAGTCCTGAAATGTGCAAAAATTTACATAACCTCACCCACCATATTCTTGCACAGACCTGGAGGATCAAAATGTAAGTCTGCCCACACCTCTTCCTGCCATGATTGGTACTAGCCTTACCATTTTATATAAGGGATGCCATTTTACTATGCTATCGGAAACAAGTTCTCTACCAGCCTGCACCACAGAATGAACACCACCACCCCCACATTGCTGTAGGCAAATCTGTGCTTAACTCCGTTCATCAGTTCACCTACCTGGGAAGAATCATCTCCTCAGATGCCAAGATTGACAAAGAGATTGATCACAGATTAGCAAAGGCATATAGCACATTTGGAAGACTTTACAAATGAGTCTGGAGTAACAAACACCTGAGACGAAGCACAAAAATCAGTGTGTATAGAGCCATGCTACTGTCTATTCTCCTTTATGGGTCTTGAAACATGGGTCACCTACCATCAACACTTACGACTCCTCGAGTGCTTTCATCACCGCTGTCTCCGCACAATCCTAAATATACACTGGACTGACTATGTGACGAATGTTGCTATCCTTGAGCAAGCAGGGATCACCAGCATTGAGGCCATGATATTGAGAACGCAGCTGCACTGGGCAGGGCACGTTTCTAGGATGGAGGACCATCGCCTCCCAAAAATACTACTCTACGGTGAACTCACCACGGGTCAGCGTAAGAGGGGCGCTCCAAAAAAGGGATAGAAGGATTCCCTGAAACAACATCTCAGGCTTGGCCAAATTGATCACCAACAATGGTCCGCCCTGGCTTCACATCGGGAGGCATGGAGATGCACTATCCACAATGCTGCAGCTTTATTTGAGAACTCACGCTGAACAAGTCTTGAAGAGAAATGACAATGCAGAAAGAATCACAAACTGGAAACATCACACAAGGTGACCCTCTGTTGTGCTTTCTGCAACCTGACTTGTTTATCTTGGATTGGCCTTTTCAGTCATCAGCGCGCTTGCAGAAAGTATGGGATGAGTCCTTCCTGAATCTTCATTTGCAAAGAAAAACCAGAGAGAGAGTGAGTGCATATAATGGGGCTTGAGCATCCACAGATTTTGGTATCCATGGGGGGTCCTGGAACCAAATGCCAGCGGATACCAATGGCCATCTGTACTTACTTCTGGCCTTTATTACACCTTCCTTCATGACTGTTATCCCCAAGAAGATGCATGAGATAAAAAAAAAAGAAGTCCATAAGATGCAAATATAACTGTACTAAGGAAAGAAACTGCTGAACACACAAAGGAAATAGCCTCAACAGTGGTTATTTGTCTTTGTTAAAACTACAGTTGGAGTACTATTTTTATTTTTATTTTTATTTTTATTTTTTTGTATTTGCCATCAAGTTGACTTCAACTTATAGTAACTATATGACTGAGAGATCTCCAACAGCCCTGGTCATCACCTGCCTTACCAAGGTCTTGCAGACTGAAGGCTGGTGATTCCTTGGTTGAATTAATCCACCTGTAATGCAGTCTTCCTCTCTTCTGATTGCCTTCCATTTTGCCAAGCATCATCACCTTTTCCAGTGAGGCACATGCTCATGCTATGTCCAAATTATGTCAGACTAAGTTTAGTCGTCTTGGCTTTTGGTGGAAATTTGGGCCTGGTTTGCCCTAGGAATAATTCATTTGTCTTTTTACCAGTCCGTATTTCTACAGAATTCTCCTTCACTACCACATTTCAAAAGTGTTGGTTTTCTTTCTCTCAGCTTCCTTCATTGTCCAGTTTTCACACCCAGAAATTGGAAATACTATGAGATGGAGGAGTCTGACTTTGGTGTCTGCTGAGATATATTACAATTTGTACTTGTATATACCTATATGTAACAACCTGTTTTTGATTTCTTAAAGCTTTAGACAGCCTATGTAAGCAAAAGCCTTTGTTGCAAAAATGTTGAGCTGTTGCCCACAGGATTTGCCTGTTGAAACAATTCTGCCTCTGCTGAGAAGAGTACAATAATACTGATTAGGAATGCCAAATTCCCCAGTTCACACTTCCTGAACTAGATGCAGACTGGATGTACTTTACAGTCCACAATCTCCATGCTACTGGAAGACTGTGAATCAATCCAAAAAAATATTAAAAAATGGACTTTAAGTAGAAGTTACTTTAAGTAGAAGTTATGTACTATTCAAATGTGTCCAGAAACACAGCACATGTGATCTTTGTACTCATTCGGGAAAGTGAGTACAAACTACATATAACATGAGGGCGGGGGGAGTATACATTTTTTTAAATGGGTGAAATTATCAGTTGACAATGTCGCTTACTCATTTCCGCTGCATCACACTCATGTGAATGCAGCATCACTTTTTATTGATGGCTTAGCCCATCAATAAGAAGTGATGCCTCATTCATGCCAGTGTGATGCAGCAAGTATGGATAAGTAACAAAGATGTCCGATAATTTTGCCTTTTGTGCTATCGTTGTGTCCTAAATGACAGGTATTTTTATGGCAAGATTTGGCTCATCTGATAAAGTCCTAGAAGACACTAGATGAGTTCTCAGCTAAAAAAGAAAAAGAAAAGAAAAGAAAGGAAGAGAAGAGAAGAGAAGGAGGGGGGAGGAGAGGGGGGAGGGGAAGAGGAAAGAAGGAAAATGCTTATAAAATTAGTATATGTGTGATAAAATGCATTTAGAAATGCATAATTGGGAGAAATGACATTAAACTCTTATGTCCCTGACAGTAAGGGATACCTTAATGGGACTTAATTGTGTCTAGACATGCATGAGAATATACCATATGATACATATTAAAATTAATACTCAGATTTATATACTAATGCTCATGATTTTTAAAAAATCAGATTAATGCAATGAGGGGACAAAATATATTTAATACACATAAAAATGGTACAGACTGGAAATAAGTAGTTTGTCCTTTAGGAAATGATGTATTTCCCTAGGAGATGCAGTTTAACAATAACTAAGAACTCTTAGTGCAGTAGAAGAATTTCTATGGGCAGCGGACCCATAGATTTTAAAAAAAGAAAAAGAAAAAAAAAAGCCTGCCAGTCACCATAGGTCACTTTCCCATGTTATTTCAAATCTGGAGCCACCTTGCTCTTAGGAGTCTTTACAGCTTGGTTTGCATGAGGCCAATTCCTATAAGTAGCATAGAACACATTTGAAACAGGATTTCCTAATGGTTAGCTCAGTCACTTATGCATTGATTCTAGCTAGCTCAGAGTAAATGGCAAAGCTAAAAGCCATAAACACTAGCATCCATAAAGTGCATATAAGATCACTTTAATAAATGGGCTTAACAATGCTTATCTTTATGGGTTGTTCATTGTTCTATGTTTTTGGTGTTATAGCAATGGCCAGCTTTGAGAAATCTAATGGGTAGATTTCACCTGGAATATTGTGTCCAGTTCTGGGCACCACAATTCAAGAAGGATATTGACAAGCTGGAATGTGACAAGGGGAGGGTGACCAAAACAGTGAATGATCTGGAAGCTATGACCTATGAGGAACAATTTAGGGAGCTGGGTATGTTTAGGCTGGAAAAGAGAAAGTTAAAAGGTGACATGATAGTCATGTTTAAATACTTGAAATGATGTCATATTGAAAAGGGAGTAAGCTTGTTTTCTGCTGCTCCAGAAAATAGAACATAGAGCCATGGACTCAAGCTACAGGAAAAGAGTTTCACCTAAATATTAGGAAGAAATTTTTGATGGTAAGAGCTGTTTGACAGTGGAATATGCTGCCTCAAACTGTGGTGGAGTCTTCTGCTTTGGATGTTTTTAAACAGAGGCTGGATGGTCATCTGTCGGGAGTGCTTTGATTGTGTGTTCCTGCAAGGCAGGGGCTTGGATGGCCCTCTTCAACCTCTATGACTCTATGATTCTATGGTACATATTACTCTTGGAATTGGATGTCTATGAGTCATTACAGTGTTCCAAAAGTCATTGCTTGTTACAATATTAGAGAAATAACCTGTTGCATTACTATGTTGCATTAATCATTATATTGTTAATTACTTTCTGATACTTTTGGAGGAGGAGAAGGAATAACACTTGAAGAATTCCTCTTGAAATTTCTTTTAAAACTTCAGAGAATTCTCTTGAGAAATAACTAGGAAAAATATGTAGTGAATATCCCTTACACACAAAAAAGGCATTCCCATTTATTCTGCTTCCTCACACCCTTATAATCTAGAAAGGTAACTCATGACAGATTATATGCTAGGACAAGTTGGGATCTACATTATTTCCTCAGATTGTAGATTCATCCTGGGTCTATATGGCTGCACCAGTAACTGGGGCAGTTGTTCAGTTGAGTTGTTTATTTATTTCTTTATTTTAAAAATGTCCCACTTTTGTTCTGTGTTCCAGTAGGCTACAGTAAATAAGTATCAAGAGGAGTTCTTGGCTGTGTTCGCACTACACAGTTATAGAAGTCTGATGCCATTTTAACAGCCATGGATCCATCCTATGGAATCCCTGGAGTTCATAGTTCAGTGGAGAAGTATTTAGAATTTCCTTCCTTGAAAGTTCTAGTGCTGAAGATCAAGGAAAAGGATGAGAGCTCTGGAACAGATACTTTGAAGTACCTCACCAAAATACACATCCCAGAATTATGTAGGATAGTGTCATGGCAGATAAAGTGGTATAGTAGATACATCTTTTGCGGGTGCACTTTAGTTTCCATTTTCAAGGACAGCTTACTCAGGGGTGGAGCCAGTGGGGCTTCCATGTCAGTGAGATGTGGGGCCCACTCTGTCTTTTAGTCTCAATATTAAAGTAGTCATCCAAGGTACTGAATCTTATCCTCAAAATAGGTGATTCACCACCCTGTTGACATAGGACCTACCAGCTACCATGGGCTGGAGCTCAAGTGTGTTGCCAAAGGCTTCTGATATGACCAGAATGACCCCAGAAAGATCTGTACCACCAGAAACTTCGATGTCACAATTGTGATGTTAGATGGGGTTCCTTGATAGTTTATAGCCCATGTTAAAGCTGGCCCACAAGTGCTTCTCTTTCTAGGTGACTAGTACTCACTAATGTTTGTCTTCACTCATTGCAACACACATTTGAAATAGTATTTATTTTTAGGGTCCAAGACATCTATGTGTGTGCATGCTTTTTTTTTTAAAAAAAATTGTCATAAAATATGAATGAGTAGAATCTTAATCTTTGTGGAATCTTTGTGGAAACCTAGAAAAGAACACTTTGTGGAAACTGAGAAAAAAACACTTTTACAGAGAAGTTTGTTTTAAAACAGAAAAGACAAGTTAAGCTCTCTGTGTATATGTGTATATGTTGAAATGGTGAATGAAGTAGTTGAATGAAAAGTCTGAAAGAATTTCTCATAACTTCATTTATCTTGTCTGGAAATTAAGTATGGACACATAATTGGTTAGGACACAGGTTAAAGATGCCTATTCTAACAAAAGTCTATCTTCTGCTTTAATTATTGTAAAGCTCCTGCCATTCAATAATGACTTATGTTGCTTAATCATGTGGGTGAGTTATGGTTGCTATGGGAACAATAATTGTGAAATTTCTGAAGAAGAAAAACTGGCTTAACCATTTCTGTTGACAATATTCCTGTTCATCTTCTCCTGTCCTGATAGTCCATCCATGTACTGATTCCTGTAAAATAGCATCACCCTTTAAATGTAGGAGATGTCTGGCACAGATGGCTCCTTGCTGCAACACTCAAAAATTACACAAGTAAATTCTCTTTGTTAGTGATCCCTACCTCAGTGCTATGAACACATTCTAGGGGAACAGGTTTTCTGTATTTCCATTTAGTGCTTCTCAAACTTTTTGGTAGTGAGATACAGGTTATATATATGCACATAAATATGGGGGTTAAAATTAGAAGCACATGCCAATCATAAAGATACAGAATAATTACTTCACAAGCATCTAGAACAAGATATGGCTAGAGAGAACAGCAGGACAGAATATAAATACTGTTTACCAGTACCTCACCTTATCCTTTATACTCACTAATTTTAGACTCAGGAACAGAGCTGCTGGACTCACCTTCCCCTGGCGGTGCATTTGCTGGTCCCAGCTGGAACCCCCAGTCTTCACCCTGTCCCACGTTGTGTTGAGGGGGGTGACATGGCTGCCACCATGCTCCTCGTCTTCTTCCCGGCCAGCTTTGCAGGCCAGGAAGAGGATTGGAAGGTGACCAATCAGGGTGAAGCTAGCTCCCAGCCAATCAGAGGCAGATTTAGGCTTTGCAGGCTGATTGGCTGGGAGGTGGGACTATGCTGCTTTTGCAGCAAGTTTTCCCTCCAGTCCAGTGATTCGGGAATAAATTCCCAACTGCTGTGCCAGACAAGGCAGTGGCTCTTCAGGAGCCAATCCACCCACCCACCCACCTACACTAATTTAAGTATTGTGCTAGGGGATTATAGCATGCTTATAAATTTTACTCACTGTCACAACTTTTTGGGGTGGTTGGTATGGGTTCTGATCCAAGGTCATCAGTAGTGGGGTCTCTGTCAAGTTCATGGTCAAGGTCAAACTCAAGGTCAAGGTTACAGAGGCGCTGGGGGTGAATGCCAACTTGGGCCATGTGATTACAGAATACCCCTTTTTTCTGGCTCCTGGTGGCAGTAGGGGGAGGGATTGGCAGGCAAGCAGGGGCCTGCCTGGACTCATTCCCCTTTCCTGACTGGTGTTTGATGGCAGCTGGCCCGAAAATGGTCTCATCAGCCAGCAAGTGGGTTGGTCAATGTATGGAACTGAACCCATGTGTTTGAGCCAACCAACTGCAGCTGTCATCAATAAAGTTGTGGCCTTTATTGCCAATATATGTTCCTATGTATACAATATATTCTTTCAAACATATATGGTGTCTGTCTTTCTTTGGAAGTGGGTGAGAGGGGCACATCCTGCCTGGATATGCAATGAGATTGTTCTTTAGGGGCAATGATGATGTCTCAGAAATGTCAACATGCTTGTGAAGGATAGTCCATATTGAATTATAGGGGTGGTATTACTAACAGTTTAGTGGGGAGAAGAAGGAATCAATGCTGCCCTTAAGTCTTTTTAATTTGCCTAATGCAAATATTCAGTGTGATGCAGATAGAGTGGTACACATATTTAAGATAGTCCATGTCAGAACACAACTCAGTATCATACCAACATAGTAGTATATCATGCCCCCTAGATGGAACGGCTTGTCTATTTTTGGTTCATTCACTTCCATACAAGTTCATTCCATCATACTTTCTCACCAGTCTGCTTTGTTTTAATTTGCTTTAAAAAAATACATTTGCATATGTATTTTGAATGTATTTTTCTCATGCATTTCCTAAATTTCTCTCAGAATACAAAAATCTAAAATTTAAAAATTTTGAGTTAATTATTGTACATATATATATATATATATATATATATGAAAGCTCAGAAGTGTAATGTCTGAAGGGTAACTATAACATAATTTGTACATTAGTCCAGAAGGTAGGGATCATGTTATTTTCTCTCATATTTCATAAAGATCAGATTCCTCAAGCAGTGCTATTACGCACACATGCACACACACGTGCACGCACACACGTGCACACACACACACACACACACAAACACACAGAGGGAGGCAGTTTAATTCCGAACAGTATATGTGAAATATAAACATGTAGTACTGCACAGTAAGGGCCTAAATACCCTAAAGTTACCAAATCCCATCTGATCTTGGAAACTAAGCAAGGTCAGCACTGGTTAGTACAGATGGGAGACCAACAACCAATAGCAGATGCTGTAGGCTGTATTTCAGAGGAAGGAACTGGCTAAATCACCTTTGAGTACTCCTTGCCTAAGAAAATCCTTTTAAATCCATGGGGTCACCATAGGGTGACAGGAGATTTGAAGGCATAAACACAAACATACTGCATATTGGGGCATCATCGTTATGTCAATCTTGTTATAAATATTCTAAGTGAATAAATCTTTATACTAAAATATTTATCTAAGCAAGTTGTCAAGCTCTGGAAATCCCAAAAACTAGGGTGGGATTCCTACACTGTAGATGTGATAGAAACAGTATTTTTAAAAACAAACAAACAAACAACAAAAAAACAAGCCTGGTCTAGGGAGACTGTTCTGTTTCTCTGAGTAATGGAACTATATGACTTCTATTGTGCTTTGTTGTATAAAACTCAACTTCAGACTTCTGGTTTCCTCAAAGGTGTCCTGAGGCTGTCCTGCTTCCTAAAGCAAACAAACATAAGTTTTTCTGTTTGACTCATGGTCTGTTTCTGTGAAGCATATTCCCTCATGATCTTTGCAAAATAACTCCAAGGCATGTAAAAATTTAACTCCAACAAGCCAGACACCTGAGCTGACGACAAACAACTGCTGTTAGAGCACCATGCAAGGAGCCATGATGATTCCCAACTCAAAGATTCCTTAGATTCCTTTTCTACAAATGTAATTATTGTAATGCACAGGTGCACCAGCCGAAATTACATCACCATTTAGCCTGGCTGCCCCATCACTTTTGCTGCCATCCCTTTTGTGACACAGGGCATTTCACTTCCCACAGCTGCCACTAAATCTGCAAACTGTGGAGACCACAGTTCCACAATTATATGAATAGTACTTGTACTTGGGTGTGGGTGTTTATAGGGTTTGAGTGTTAATTAAATATCAGTAAGAGAAAATAACTCATGAATAGACTGAATATAATAAACAAACATAAAGAGTGATTTATTGTTGAACAAAATAACTGCTTTGAATTTTATTTTCAATTCACTTCTATTCTTCTTATCACTTATTCTCCCTGCACATTCATTCTTTCCATCTTCCCTCAAAGCCATACACACTTTCCAGCCTCTCCTTAACACATCACATCTTTCAACTGTCAACCGCATTCTCAACTGTCATTCTCCCTTAACTGTCTTTCTCTCCACTGTCATTGAGACTTAAAACATCCATAAGCCCCTCCTCATTCTGCGTCCTCCCAGAGGATTGGCTCCTGAAACATACCTCTCCCATTCATTCATCTAGCTGTTCATCACAATCATCAATGGAACACTCTACTCGCTGCCCATTTTACAGATTCATTTGTTTTTGTTATTCCAATTAGTTCTGAGTGCAAATGAATATATGGTCATTCAGGACGTTTTTTCCTTTGTTATTAATTTATTGATCAATGAAATAATTGGGTACTTTTAAATTATTTTCCCCAAGCTGGTAACAGAATGGTTGCCCATGCTTATGGACTAAGGGATGTAATTAAGTAGAAGAATGAATGCATTGTATGTAAAAGATCCCCAGTTCAACTCCTGACTTCTTATTGAAGAATCAAATAGCAATGATATAAATGTCTTTATCAAGACCATGTACCCCCAGATGGGAAGGAAAGAATACTTTTATTTATCCAGATGGAAAAAAATGAGTTTCCCAGCAGTTGGAAGACAATGTTGAGAAGAATAATAGAGTAGCAAGACTTATGTTATGACGTGTTTGATAACACAGCTGGCTAGAATGGTTGGATGGTTCCTTGAGCCTAGCATGGTCCAGGAGCCTAGTATGAAGGGCAAGTTGGGCTCAGGCTTTGCTTTCCCCCTACATGGTGACACCGGCATCAATATTCTCCCTATTACTTCCCAGTTTTTTCCCCCTCCTTGGGTGGAGGTATTAGCTTCCTGGCCTATGGGTCAGGTTTGGAGGATGCAGACTCCAGAATCTTCCCAAGCTATGAAGACAAGCTGTCTTGGGCAGAAGCGTAGTGGCATATTTCTCCTTCTCTCCCTCTCTTCCCATCACCTTCTTTTACTGACATGCTCCCTTTCATTTATTTCCTCCCCATCTTCCCTTTTTGCTTTCCCCCTTTTCCTTCTCCCCCACTTTCTATCTGCATCCAGCCTTCAGAGCCTCTAGTCCATTTGCCTTAATCCTCAGTTTTTGGACTAATCTCCTTAGCATACCCCAGCTTTTCCCACCTCCCCCCACAACAAGCATAGGAGGTAGGGTTATATGAATGGGGTTTGTGAAAACTGAAGTTGAAGGCACACAACGTAAGGGGACAGAGGCTGGAGCCATGCAGACAGCCTATCATGGGGATAAGGATGGCAAGTAGGATAGGATTGAGTGCTACAGGGAGGTGGCTCTTTCTGGCATCATGACATTCTACTTTGCACATGCTCAGGAAACCAGGCTGGACAAACCCAAGGTGGATAAAGAAGCTGAATCTGTGATTGTCTGGGGTTGAAGGAGTGAGGTGCTTTCTGGTTCCCTCTCTTCTGTCACCCAGTAACATGCATAGGTCCCTGCCCCCTCAGAATCATCATTCAGAGCCTTCCCTCTTTTCCCCAGTACTCCATCTTGATGCCATTGGCTCTCCCTTCTTTCACCATCAGTTGCCTCATCCCTTCTCACCTCTAAACCCTTCTGCTTAGTTCCTGAGTCCCCTAATTGAATACTGTTGAGATATATTTGTTTTGTATTCTAAGCATTAATCCTTGTATGCATAGATGAGATCATCAAGAATCTAATACCCAGACAACAGTGGCAGCTAATGGCTTCAATGTCAGTGGGGTGGCGACTATGTTCCAGATTTTAGTATGAACACTAAAGGAGCTATATAAGGTGTTGAGGCCTATTCCCAAAATAGATTCAGTAATTTTGATAGGTCCTTTAAAGTTCAGACTAAAACCTGGAGTAGATTAATTGTCCACCTGACATGCAAGACACATCACCTCTATGGAAGGAGAGCTGTTGCCATGGGCCAATGATCTGACTCAGTACAAGGAAATCTTCCTCTCTTCCTGTTTTACCTTTTGTTACCCTAAGAGGTGGGGGGCATTGGAGTCCTACCCATAATGCCAGAATCTCCTTGAAATTTGTGGGAGTTCTAGCTCAGATAGGAGGCCTGTGAGAGGAGGGTAACTTCAGGGATCTTTTCACCTATGTATTGGAGACAGTACTACATTAACTGTAGAGAGCACTCCAGTTTAAAGTTGAGCAAATTTGAATTAACACATAGGATTGTAAGCATAAGCATGCAACCCACTTCCAAGGCACCCCACTCCTGGAATGTTAGCATTGTCCTACACCCCATTTTCACAGGCCTCAGAGCCTGGCCAAATTTGGTTCATTAATCTGGCATTTTACAAAGGGAAAAAACAGGATGGTCTCAGAAAAAGGTCATTTTTGTTTTTCTCTGGAAAGCTTAAGGCCTGGGACTGAAGGGCCAAAAGAAGACACATTCCACATAAATGGGAGGCTAATGGATGGAGAAACCCTTTTGTATTTGCTGATTGTGAAATTTCCTCTCCTCAGCTCCCAACCTAAAAGAAGCTGCCCAAAGCTGTTAAAATCTAATCACTGGACATTAAGAAACACATTTAGCATCTTTCTCACCTTTTTTCAAGACCAGGAAACTCATTGTGCAATCCATGAAGGCTCATGGAATTCATTGTTTCAACCCATGAAGCAACCAATCCCTTCAGGTGTATTTGGAGGTATAAAGACCCCCCAAAATATGCCTCATTGCACACAGCCAGTAATAGGGGGAAGCTCTGTTACTCTGTGTTACCCAACTCAGGTTCTTCCATCCACTCTGTCAGACTGACTACAGGACAGATCTGTATCACCTCAACAGAACCCTCTTGCTACCCCCTATCCAAGTTTTCCTACTGCTTTTCCTATAGCCTTGTGTGAATGCTTTTTCTGGGTGAATGTATGTGTGTTTGGTGTTATTTTTGAACTCCTGAATTAAAAAAAACATACTTAATTTTAAATCTGTACACTTTCCATCCAGATTAGTACTGGTATAATAGGTTTTCAGATTCCGTTGTTACCCCCTCTTGCATAGCTAAAGTCGAGTTGCTGCTAATTTCCCCAACTTATTAGAAACTCGATATTTTCTTGGAATTTTCCGAGGAGCATTTTGGGTAACAGGATACACTAACATATAAGAACATATACTCTTAAGAATCACAGAAGGCTAATTAAGAGTAAGGTGGGAAGGGTTGGATAGAGAGAAGTCAGGGGTGGAAGGGTCTTGATGGAAAAATTCAGCATTCTCTCCCCCCACTACTCTGTTGCCTTTAGAGTGAGAGCGTAATAGGTAGAGCAACATTTCCTCCATGTTGAAATCCTTCTCTCTCTCTCATTGTTTGCAACTAAGCAACAAGATCGTGTGACCTAGGGCACCTCTAATGGTCTTGGTCATATAGAGATTTGCCCCTTCTCAGCTCCTGTAGTTACCATGCTTTTCTGTCTTACCATCTTCTTCAGCAGCCATCTTGTCTCTACTCCTTGAGCTGGTGAGTCAAGACAGCCCCCCTCTCACTCTTTTACCCAAACTTATTCATTAGTTTAGTTAGGATTTAGGCTCTCCATTGATATGTAAATGCATAGCCATAAGTAAAGTTTTTAAGTTGTTTAACTTGAAGTTGCCTGCCTCTTTTGTTTTCTTGGAGTTCAGGGCAAAGTAATGTACAGTTGAGTCACACCTTCTTAAACTGCTGCTCTGCTAAAGGAAAGTTAACTCTTAACAGTTTTAACTTCATAGAGTTTCCAAAAAAGGGGGCTAACACCAAGGGACACTCAACAGGTTCAGAGTTGCCAGTCTTGAAGAAAGAGGTCCATACAGCAGAGGGACTCAGACAGCATCTGAGGGTGGCATAGGGAGATCTGGACCATGATACACCAAGAAAGAGATTTGTGGGGCCTGTCTGTGGCTAAGGTGAGAGCTAGATGGCTAGGGTGAGAGCTAGGGTACTTATACCCTGTTTTGTACCCTGGAGGAGTGCATTAGTTATGACAAAGCCAAAATAGTTTTCTCATGGAATGGACAAAAGGGTACAGAACAGGCTGATTGTCTTAGCTCTGGGGTGACAAAATGTTGATGGGATTTGTAACAAACTCTTAATGTTCGGACAGGAAAGATGTATAGGAAAGATCTCCATAGATTATGGGTCGAGGGATGATCACTGGTTGCATGTTTGAAAGAGCCTAATAATGTGAAAAAGGATTAGTATACCATTAATGACTGGGTTTCCTACATAATCCTATCTGGGTTTTCCACCATCATGATCCTGGACATGTCTCAGGTCATTGTTACCCTGATTGTCCTCCGGTGAGCTTGACCCCAAATGTCATTGGCCAGTGTGACCCCAAAAAGTGTCCAGTATGTGCAGTTATAACATCTCATGGGAGGGGTAGTAGTGTATGCTAACACTTTCATGCTCATAAGAAGGAATGATAATATAACCTACACACCTTTATTTTTATAGGTGGAAAATTCAGTATTGATTTAAAGACACACACTACTGTCCTATGCATATATATCTCATTCATTTCAATCTGATTTCAAGCCTAACTATAGCAGAGAGACAGCTTTGGGCATCTTGATACCTACACTAGGACTAGATAGGAGCAGTATGTCCCTGTTGGTTCTGCTGGACCTCTCAGCAGTTTTCTGAACCATCAACCATGATACTCTTCTGGGCTGCCTCTCTAGGATGGGACTTGCAGGCACTGTACTGCAGCCCTGGTGGGGGGGGCAGATTCAGATACTGGTGTACAGGGGGGGTGTTTGACCCTTCAACAATCTGGCCATTGGCCTGTGGGGTCCTTCAGGGCTTGGTACTGTCTCCCATTTCTGTTTACTATCTATATGAAACTGCTGGAAGATGTCATCAGTTTGGTGGTTTAGTATGTAGATGATACCTAACTCTACCTCTTCTTTCCATCTAAGAAAGCTGATTCTGTGCTACATCAGTGCCTGCATTCAGCAATGGGATGAACAAATTGGGATGGGGATGAACAAATTGAAACTTAGTCCAGACAAGACAGAAGTGTTCCTTGTCAGTCAAAGGCAGCTCAGGAAATAGGGATTCTGCCTGAGCTAGATGGGGTTACATTCTCCCTGAAATCTGAGGTTCACAGCTTGGGTGTACTCCTGGACTCATCCAGTTTCTGTGTTGGCCAGAAGTGTGATTGAATAGTTAAAACCAGTGTGCCAGCTGTATCTGTTCCTTTAGAAGTCAGATCTGGTGACAGTGACATCCTATTTGGATTATTGAACACACTCTACATGAGGTAGTTTTGGAAACAGCTTAGAAACTTTAGCAATAACCAGGCTGTTGACTGCAGCTGGTTACAGGCAACATATAACCCCCCCCCACTTCCCCAATGAAATAGCTTCACTGGCTACCAGCCCATTTCCATCAAGAATTTAAAGTGGTGGTTACAACCATTGAAGCTCTATATGGATTCAGTCTATGTAAAATGCCATATCTCCCTATATAGGCAAGCCTGAATTCTAAGGTCCTAAGGGAAGGACTTTCTCTTGATGCCACCATTACAAGCACATTTTGAGAGGACATGAGAGGGAGCCTTCTTAGTGACTGCTCTGAGACTGTGGAACTCTCTTCTATAGGAGGTCTAGTTAGCATCCTCTCTGCTCTCTTTCTACCAGCAGACAAAGGCCTACTTATTTAGGCAAACCTTTGAATGGCTTTTAATCACATGGCTGAACAATGTAGAAAGAGGTATGCCCTGTTTTTATCTCGTATGTTTTAAATTAAGCTTTAAATGTATGTTAAACAGCTTTTAATCATCTGTTTTAGTACTATTTAGTACCTTGTACTGTTTTAGTACTATTGTTGTATATTTAATTTTTAATTTTTGTAATATAACAGTTTTGCTAATTTCTGTTTTAGTTTATTCTAAGTCATCTTAGGTACCATGGCAAGAGAAAGGTGGGATATAAATTTAATCACTCAAACAATATCTATCTGGGCATATGACCAGTGAAGTCAAGTGAAGACTTACTTCCACATAAGCAGGTATAATATCAGACAAATAAATTGGTTGCATAAGGGGATGCCACACATACAGTATGTAAAGATCACATTTCTGAAAGGAAGAATAATTGAAAATTTTTGGCATTTGAGTGGTTGACACATTAAAGAGATTTGAAGATTATGGTTATTAAAAAATAGAGGAATATCTGAAAAAGCAAACTTTGTCTTTGATGCAAGAGGTATTTGAGACAAAGAATGGATTCGAATATGTAGCTGTATTATACACATCAAGCTGTTCCCTTCAGCTCTTTGTTGATGAACTAGGCAAGTCAGGACACTTTTCTTGTACTGCCCACAGCACACAGGAGAAATTTTAATTCAGTGATTACTGTAGGCTAGTGCTTTCCTGCCCACAGTATTATAAGCACTGCAACAGGATTTAACATTAAAAATGCACCACACACACATATGCTCCTTTTTCTTCACCAACTTCCCACCTTCGGCTTCCCTTCATTCTCTGATTTTCTATCATTCTCTTCATCTTCAAGATGACTTAGCTAGGAGCCAATTCCTGCTTCATAATTCAGCCAACATCTTCCCCTTGTTGTGAATGAATCTTCTGGTCCAAGGTCTATACTTCTGCTTTACAATCTATACATAATAGAATCTAGCTTGTACGTCACTACATGTCCCCTGCTGTATCTGTCTCACATTAATCTGAGTTTTTGGTCTTCATAATGCAAAATGCCTTACCAAACAGCCTGCTCAAATAAACCTGATCTACTGAATACTTCCCAGGCCCCAGTATCAGAGTCTGGGAGTCTTACTCCAACATGTAGGTGATGTAGTGTCAGTATCATAGTGGGTGGAATGGTTTCTATCTCACTTGTTGCTCTATTTTTCTCCTTCTCCTTCCCCAGCCAGCAACAACCATGGTAAGTCATCCAGGTTTTTCATGAATTCTGAGCTTCCTCTGAAGCATTAAGCAATAACTGCAGGCAAGATATCAGGCTTGATGGGTCAGTGGTTTGAACTTCCATTGGTAAATATCAGCTTCAGTCTTTTGTATCATTCCGTGATATATCTGAGAATTCTTCAGCCACTTGAGACTATGAAAACTTCTATTTTTAACATGAGAATGGAGCAAGGAAAGCAAGCTTGCTGCTTCACTACACTTCAAATTTCAGTTTAACTCTTCCAGTCCTTGTCCTTGATTGTATATGTTGATGTTCCATGCTTTAGTGAATGGGGCATTATGAATAAATGTTGTTGCTGTTCCTATTAGAGATAATTTGTAGATAATTGTGGGAACACTATGAGAGCATAGAAAAATTAATGTTTCCTATATTTATCAAATATATTAGCCCTACCAGATATTTTGTACCAGAACAACCAACTGAGATACACGTAGCTACACAGTAGCATGTTTAACTGAACCCCCAAAGACACCTGGCTCATCCAAGTTTGTCACACAATGAAGGTATATGGAAATCCTCTTTGTGATCAAGGACCTAGATTTGTCATTGATTGAGAGCCTCCCTTGATACAAGGAAACTTGCTGCAGACATTTAGCATAAATATGGTCAGTTAAGAACTGGGAAAGGGGGACTAAATCAATGCTGACTGTTTCAGAGTGACATCTGAAGTGGGCTACCATTACAAACTCATCTGAATGTAGAATTTATTGATCAAAAGATGTTCTTGTCATGTAGAAAGCCCTGAATAAGGACTATATGTTCAGGGCTATACAATCTCTTTGCAGTGTGAAGTAGTAGAGTCCTGAATTGAATGTCATAATTCTTCATAAAGTTCTGAATGGCACTGAACAATGAAAAATTACAATCTGGTGCCTGTAGTATAGCACAGCAGATATGGATATCAGTAGACATTAGGGTTCAGCTGACTCCCTTCTCCTTAATCCTGGGGCTGAGTCAGGCCGGCTGCAGATTCCAGCATGATTGGCTTGAAGAGGTGGAGAAGATGTGACCAGGGGAAATTTGATGTTGTTCTCTTCTCCTCCCTCATAGCCCTCTGCACCCTCCCAGAATCTGATCCAACCCTGTGTACAGAAGACTACATGGAAGATAGGGAATCACCTCTTCATTTTGCTGACAGACGTAGTTCCATTAGTGGAAGCACTTAATTGGATTCACCACTATTCTATTCCTTTCCTTTGTCCATACACAAGCAGAGTGTTGGTGAACGTGAGAGACAGTAGCGAGTCTCACAGGGAAAGCAATTAATGTTTGCAAGCAGAAGGTGAGCAACAACATAAAGTAGGAGGTAAGGAAAACTCACAAAGGTTCTCAGCTTTGTCTGGACCATCAAAACTTGTTTTTTTTTTCATATTTCCAAATTTCTTTCGGAGAATGTTGTCTTAAGCAAACAAACTTTTTTTGCAGAAAATTTCCTAAACAAAAATAATCCTCAAAAATGTGCATGAACTTGGAGAGAGCAGGATTTAAATTAGTGAAATCAATGAAGTATCTTGGTATTAATATAACAAACAAAAATTTGGATCTTTTGGGGAATAATTACAAAAAAAAACATGGAAGCAAGTTAAGAAAGATATAACTAATTGGCAACATTTGAATCTTTCATTTCTAGGTAAAATAAGTATAATTAAAATGAACATCCTGCCTAGACTAATCTTTTTATTTCAAATGATCCCAATAATTCAATCACAGAAAATATTCAAAGATTGGCACTCAGAGTTATCCAAATTTATCTGGTCTGGGAAGAAACTGAGAGTTAAATTGAAAATTCTTCAAGATGCCAAGGAAAGAAGAGGGTTAAACTTACCAAATTTAAGACTTTACCATGATGCTTGAGACTTATTTAGGTTAAAGAATGGACTACTTTAGAAAAAAATAAGCTGTTAACAATTGAAGGAGATGGGAATCGTTATGGCTGGCATGCATACCTTTTTATAATAATGACATAGTAAATAAAGAATTTCACAATTATAGTATCCAAAGCTCACTAATTAAAATCTGGAAAAAAAATTTAAAACAGACTATTTTCCCAAATACCAACTTGGGCCTCTCGACATGAAGCATTATTTAACAAAGAAAGGATCCCTACTCACCAGTGGTTAAGATACAGTAATATATTAATTTTAAAAGGAGACCAACATTCTTTGAAATCGCAAGATGATATGAAAAGAGATAATTTGGATTGTCATTGGTACTTATATTAGCAGATGAAGGAAATATATAAAATGGATAATAGACTGACAGAAATAAGTCAGAATGGGAAACCATCTCTGAGTTAGGGAATAAACATACGATATCCAGATTTTATAACTTACTATTAAAATGGGATACAGAAGATGAAGTAATCAAGACAAACATGATAGCCTGGTCATAAAACATTGACCACACAATTGAGCTTGAAAGCTGGGAAAGAATATGGACCAGGCAAATAAAAAGAACCTTAAGTCAAAATATAAGAGAGAACGTATATAAGATGTATTTTCAATAGTAGCTTTCACCATATAAATTATCGATGATGTACAAAGGTCTGCAAGCTTCATGTTGGAAGTGTGGAGAGAAAAATGGTACGTTCTACCACCTTTGGTGGTATTGTAAAGAATCAGCTAAATATTGGAAAAAAATTAAACAAATAATTGAAGAAATCTTGCACATTAAACTACAATGGAAGCCAGAAATATATTTGCTAGGGTTAATTGAGGAGACAACAGGAAAAAAGATGTGGGAAATTAATTTTTTATATGCTAGTGACAGCGAGAATAACCTTTGCCAAAATGTGAAAGCACAAGGAGTGTCCTACAATAGAGCATTGGTTAGAAAAACTCTATGAAACGGTGCATATGGATAAATTGATGATGAGAATCAAAGGGAAAACTATGGAAAAGTATGTAAATGATTGGTCAATTTTAGCAAATTACTTTGTAAATAGGTGGGGTAACATTGCAACGATATCCCATCTCTGAAATGAAATTATGTAGCAGATGTAAAGCAGATTAAAGCTTCAACTATAACTAATGGCAAGAAATCTTAATATAAAGGAATAACATTAAGATAGATAACGGAAACAATCATTTATACGTTTTGATTTTGATGTTTAATATAAATAGTGACAATATTCGGACAAGTCAGGAAGGAAGTCAGAACAAATAATACTTAGTAATACCAGTGCATCAAAATACTGTGTTATATCAATGAATAATATTGGAATGATAGTATATGGATCTGCATCATTTAAAATCCTTTCATTACTTGTAAGGAAATGAATAAGAAGTACAAATCAAAGATGTATAAATGGGAAATGTGGATCTATATAAACAAATACTGCACTGTGCATAATTTTGATTGGTTTTTGTTATTTTATGTGAAAAAGAATTTTTTAAAAAATAAAAAGTATTTTTTTAAAAAAAATGTGCAGGAATTGTACTTCTGAACAGAAGTATTATTTCCTGCACAGAAAATCTACTTCTTCTACCCCAATAAATAAATAAATAAATAAATAAATATTTTTAATCTTCACACTAAAGGTGTGCATAATAAATCCTCAAATATGAAGATTTTTTTCACTCCAGGATTCTCCTTATCAAGGTTTCCTCACACTAAAAACAATTTTTTTGGAATATTTTCAGATATTCTTTCCATTTATACCATAAACTTTCATAATCTCACCCAACAGGAAGAAAACTTTTGACATTGCTTATTTTTGCATGCAAACCAAACTAGGAATTAACTGACCTTCGCCCCTATTTCATTCCTTTCCTTTGTCAATACACAAGCAGTGTGTTGGTTAATGTGATAGATAGTAGTGAGTCTCACAGGCAAGTAATTAGTATTTGCAAGCAGAAGGTGAGCAACAACCAGTCCCATACTTTCACCCCACATTTACAGGGTTTAGCAGAGAAATAAAGCAGGCTTAGCCTTCTTTGTTAAAAAAAAAAATGAAAGTAGATTTGCTTATAAATACTAAATGTTCCATGACAGAGAAAGAACTGGAGACTACTACAAGATGGTTGATGAATATGCTCACGCAAACAGTAGACTAACTGATGCAGGAAGAGAGAATGTGGCTAAGATGAACAAATAAGAAATGGCATGAATACATGTTCTACCTAAACAATTAAAGAGAGTATAAATATGCTAAGGTTGCTGCCTTTCACAGTGTATATGTGTGTGGGGGCAGCACAAATGGAAAGAATATTCAAACACTCAAGGATGAAAACTAAGAAAACATTTTTTGAGTGTCTAAAAATCCCAACAAGAAGAACCATCCTCAATCACCATTCTCATTTCTCCTTACATCCCTTTAATAGAATCAAAGGCTATTCCTGTTCTCCCATTCAGACACACCTATTTCCTGTCCCCCTCCCCAAACCAGGAGGCTGGGGGAAACAAAGCAATGAGGATTGTCATTCTGGGCTATGTTCTGATAGCCAGTCCATGATGACAATGTCCGCATAATCAGGAACCAACTAGCAGAACACAGATGGTGAGGCTATGACCTTCCCAAACTTTGCTTAGCTTGTCCTTCTCTGGAGTCATACAGGGAGTGGGAAGGGTGAGCCAGGAGAGAATCCTGGAAGGTTATAGCCTCCAGATCCTTATCTGGCTTTCCCCCATTCTACCAAAATCACTAGGCAGGTGGGCAGGAGGAGCCAGAAAAGGAGCCAGAAAAGCTATAGCCCTGATCCTCACTTGGCTTCCCCTCACCTCCCAATGTTGAGTGATGGGGAGGAGACAGGAGAGTTATAGCCCCCCCCCAGCCCCCCACTGTATCATGAAGAGATGGGCCTAGAGGAATGCTTCTCCCCCTTGAAGACTTCTTTAAAAACTGCACAGTTTTCAAAGACATTGGGCAGTGACGAGGAAACTGATTACATTATTTATTCTCCATTACAGAAATGAATAATGGACTCCTTGTGTGTGGACATGAGCACACACTATATATCTATATAGATCTATCTATCTATACATACATATATAGATATAGATATATTAATGAAACATTTTTTTAACAAACCCCAGTCCTAAAAAAATAAATTAGGTATCTCTGTAAAAAAGAAAAGATTTGTTTACAGGTGAAGGGTTTTCAGAAGCTATATATTGTCTATACACCATTATGTGTCTGCTTTTCATTTTGACAGTGAATGCAAGAAGCTTGTGCAACAACGACCTACTTGTTTCTTTTGTGCTATGGAATTTGAAAGCCTTCCTAAATGTTGCTAGAACCCTCTGGATAAATTGTTCTTCAAGCAGAGAACAACACTAAACAGCCTTTGTTGCTGGTTCAGATCCATGGTTTTGCATTATCAGAATTGCCATTATTAAGTGACTATTTGAGATGGTAGGTCTGCAGAAAAAGTAGCATAAGAAGAACTGTTTCTTATTGTTTGCTGCCTGCCATTTACCAATATTATTACTGGTGGGATTTCCAGCATGTTTCCCTCCCCAGGTAAGGAAGGAGAGAGGAAAAAAACCTTTTGATGTTCTCTTTTGCATTCATTTGTAATATGGTATAACAAAACAGTAAAATCTTCCTTACACTAAAATTGAGCACCCAGCAGTTGCTCTGTTTGATGTCCTTGATAAAGCAAAGCAGCTTTGCTGCTGAGGCTTTGCTATCCCAGTTCTCAGTTATTTCCTTTTTAAAAAATATATGTTTTCAAAGATGAAAAGTGGTTTTGGGTTTTTCTTTTTTCCTCTCTTGCAGATGGCCCATTAAGTTCTTACTTGAAGCAGTCAGCTGGAAGACACTGGAACAGGGGCACAGTTGGCTGCCTCTTCCAGACGCTAAACATACATAGAGACAGCCACATCATAATCCTGGCAATTAAATCAGTTATTCACTTTTCACAATGTGAAGCCCTAAGTTTGCTTTCTTTTGCAGCTTCCAGTTCTCTCTTTGGCTCAGCTTTACTGTTCACGGAGCAGAGCAGAGATTATAGTAAAGGGCCACAATCCAACATAAAGTTAGGCAAAATGGTAATGCCTAAATTTGATTGTCATCTTTTCTTGGAAGGTTTTTTTTTTTTTTAAATGTCTACAGAATTAGTGGATATTAAATCCAGAGCCACTCTTAGGCACATGTGGGCAAAGTATCCTTAGCAGGACCATCTGCAGAGATCAGGGAAAATGGGGCCCCAAATTCTGAGGTATTAAAATACAGCAGGAAACCTTTGCAAGTTTGATTTCAAAAAGAAATTTGAAAAGAGCCACTCTCTTGTCTGCTGTTATCCATGGTCCACCAGCCAAAAAAGACCCACCAAAGGCCTGGGACTGGTCTTTGTGATGTAGTGACATCAAAGGCCTTAGCATGAAAAAGGCTTCTGTCTTAGCATACCAGAGCAAGATGTTTAGGGCCACAGGTAGCAATCCTGCAATTGAGAGTAAGAAGAAGAAGATACCGCAACACTAGCTTGCTGGAACTTCCAAAGTTTTATAGACAGAGTGGAGGAGTTGTCTGAGGTTACTGGATGGCTACATGTACCATTTGTCATCATTGACCACGCTAGCTATGGCTGATGGGAGCTGAAGTCAAATAACACCCAAAGGGTGTTATTTAAAACCTTGCCTAGAGGATCAAGAATGAACAACCCAGTTATAGGGTGATTGTCTTTTGGCTGTTGTCTCCCTCAAGGATATACATATTCACGTATTTAATTCTCACATTTAGCAGCAACAATTTAAAAAAGAATCAAACTTCTCTCACTGATGGTCAGTATTACAACAATCGTAGCACTTTTTTATTTCTGTTTCTGTTCAGGACTTTTTTTGCAGACACACACATACAAAAAAAGGTTTATGTGAGTGCAAAAATCTGTGTATTTTGTACAAACTAAAAAGGGGGGTTTAGAAAATGAAATGTTTCTGTGCAAAATATACCAAAATATGAAAAAAAAAAAGTTTTTTCCCAGCATGACACAATATGACCCCCATTATCTGTGGGACTGGTACATGCAGTTTCACTTAATCACATCCAAAATAATATGTTCTCTCTAGGCATCTTCTAGGTTCTCCACTGTGATTCTATGGTATGCTTCTACTGGTTTGCTTCTCCTATGGTATGCTTCTACAAGAAGTTGATCATAGAGTCATGCTGGAGGACCAAGAAAATGTGTAGATAGGTGTTCTCTCTAGGAATCTTTAGGTCTTTCAGCATGACTCTGTGGTATGCTTGGGCCAGAATTAATTCATTTCAGTAGGGTTCACTATTACCCACTGTTTCGAGTGGATAAGTCCAGGAAAGTATCACCCACAGATAATAATAATAAAAAAATAATAACACCTACCAGCCAGCCAGCCTGCCAGAAGACTCTGGAGGACTGTGAGGAAGCCTTCTTTCCCCATTACACCGGGGTAAAGGCAGCTGAAACACTGGGCTGGGAGATGGGGTGTGGCCAGGAGGGGCTGGCCTTAAAAGTCACTCCACCACCACCACCCCAGGAACAGCTACCAGGGGCCGGGAATGATCTGGGTGTGGGAATTGAGATTATTTGGGGGAAGGGAAGCTATGGTGGCAACAGAGTGAAGAATTATTACAAAAGAAGGTGGGATTGATGTTTAATATCTATCCCACCTTCAGTTCACTCTGTTTCCCAGAATAAATTAGAGGGCACACCAACCATTCCACAGACCCTTACTCTGCTCCTTTGCAATACCAGGTCGGTTAAAAACAAGACACATATCATCCATGACCTTTTATTGGATGAGGCTGCTGACCTGGCATGCTTTATGGAGATCTGGCCGGGAGAGGCCAGTGCTGTGACTTGGGCACAGGCACTCCCGGCTGGGTATTCAGTTGGTGAGCACGTAAGGAAAAGTGGGTGGGGTGGTGGTGGAGTGGCTCTGGTTCATAAAAACAATCTAAGCTTGACCAGGAAGCCTATCTGGAACAGAGTCCACATCAAGTGTATGTACCTAAGCCTGAGGTCCAGGGATAGCTTAGGGATTCTGTTAGTATACCGGCCATCCCGTTGTCTAACAGACTCCCTAACCAAGCTAACACAGCTGGTCTCAGAGTTGCTGCTGGAGTCGCCCAGACTTTTAGTTCTTGGCAACTTCAACATCCCACTCGAGCTTGCTAAATCTAACTGGCGCAGCTAGGGAGTTCATGGAATCCATGACAAGCATGGGCCTATCCCAATTGGTTGTTGGGCCTACTCACTGTGGAGGTCATACCCTCAATGTGGCCTTTAGTACAGTACAGGGATATCCATGGGTGGAGGTTATTAAAACCTCCCCATTGTCATGGACGGATCATTTCCTGGTCAAGATGGAGCTAAGAGCCACTGTCTGCCCCACCAGGGGTGGCAGAACAATTAGAATGGTCTTCCCTCAAAAGCTAATAGAACCAATTGGATTCCAGAAAGCCTTAGAGGGTTTAATGGTTGGTAACGCCGGTGATTCTATTGAAGCTTTGGTTAATATTTGGAACACCAACCTCACCAAGGCTATCGACACAATCACTCCCAAACGTCCTTTCCAGCCTGCTCCTAACTGTAAGCCCTGGTATTCAGAGGAGCTTAGGAAGATGAAGCAGGCTGGACAATGACTAGAGCGACCTGTTGGAAGACTTGACTCTTATCCGAGAAGACTCATCATAGGAATTTCCTTGATTCTTATCGAGAGGTCTTATCGAGAAATCTTTCTCCTCTGCACATATTGCATCTGCAGAGTCCCATCCAGAAGAACTTTTTAGGATTCCACCTGCACAGAACCCCTTACTCAACCCGACAATGGACTGCTGTGATGCGTTTAACATCCACTTTGCAGATAAAATCTCTCGGATAAGAGCTGACTTAGATGTCAGTGTTATGACAGAATTTATATACGAGGTGTCCAGCAACTCAATTGATCAAATTTTATTGGATCAGCTTCTATCTGTGAGTACCGATGACATGGACAAGCTCCTTGGTAGAGTGAGGAAGATGACCTGTCCCCTTGATCCCTGTCCATCTTGGCTGGCCACCCAAGGGGGTGATGCATTAAGATATCCTTAGGGATATTATCAATGCGTCCTTCAGGGAGGGGTCCATTCTACCCTGTCTGAAGAAAGCGGCGGTTAAGCCACTCCTGAAAAAGCCTTTCCTGGACCCCTTGGACAGGAACAACTATAGGCTAGTCTCCTTGCTACCTCTTTTAAGCAAGGTGATTGAGAGGGCGGTTGCTTCCCAACTCCAACCTGTCTTGGATGAAACCAATTATCTAGATCTATTACGAAGGAGATTTTCAGACAGGCAAAAATCTCCCCTTGCCGCGCGAGCAGCCTCCCGAAACTGCTGCGCGGCAAGGGTCTTTTTCGGACCGCGCTGTGCCTGTGGCGAAACCGTCCGTGTCACTTCCGTGAAGCTTGGGACGGCTCCGCGCCATATTTCAAGCACGGGCAGCCTCCGTGATTGAAATATGGCGCGGAGCCGTCCCAAGCTTCACGGAAGTGACACGGACGGTTTCGCCACAGGCACAGCGCGGTCCGAAAAAGACCCTTGCCGCGCAGCAGTTTCGGGAGGCTGCTCGCGCGGCAAGGGGAGATTTTTGCCTGTCTGAAAATCTCCAAACTGACTTTAGGATGGGATACAGAGTTGAGACTGCCATGGTTGCTCTGGCTGACAACCTCCGCTTGGGTATCGACAAGGGTAGTGTGACCCTGTTGGTGCTCTTGGACCTCTCAGCAGCCTTCGATACAATAGATCATTCCATCCTCTTTGATCACCTGAGGAGGTTAGGAATCGGAGGCACTGCCTTGCAGTGGTTCCACTCCTTCCTCTCGGGCAGATCCCACAGGGTGAGGCTTGGGGACAGTTGCTCTACTAGAACAGAGATTAACTGTGGCATTCCTCAGGGTGCCATTCTGTCCCTGATGCTATTTAACATCTATATGAAGCCACTGGGAGAGATCATTCGGACGCATGGAGTCGATATCATCAGTATGCTGATGACACCCAGATATATTTCTCCATGTCTTGGTCATCACCTTCGACTTCAGATGGCATCTCTCCTCTCAATGATTGTCTTAAAGCAGTAATGGACTGGATGACGAAAAACAACTTCCTCACTGTACCACGGAGCTTGTCAACATCATTGGTACTTACAGTTTGAAACTGATCCAGTGTAACCTCATCAATGGAGTTACTGGACACCTTTTCAATTGAATCTGCTCCAACCCCGGCATCCAAATTGGCTCTTATCTGAGAGATTTTATCTGCAAAGAAGTTGTTAAATGCATCACAGCAGGTCGTTGTTTGGTTTAATAATGAGTTTTGCACAGGTGGAACCTGTGTCAGTTCCCTCACCACCCTAAACAGCTCTGCCGGGCGAGACTCTGCAGACGCAATAAATGCAGAAGAGAAAGATTTCCTCGCTGCATGTATTGCCTCTCTATGAGAACGAAGAAATTTCCTATGATGAGTCTTGTCAGACAAGAGTTTTTTGCCAGATGCACTCTAGTCATTGTCCAACCCGCTTCAACTTCCTAAATTCTTCAGTATACACCATGGATGGTGATTTGAAGCGGGTTGGAGAGGAGGCTTGGGAGCGATCATGTTGATAGTCTTGGTAAGGTCGATGTTCCAGGTATTGACCAAGGCGTCGACAGAATCACCAGCATTACCAACACAATATCTTCTAAGGCTTTCTGAAATCCAATTGGTTCCATTAGCCTTTGAGGGCGGACCATTCTAATAGGTCCTCCACCCCCAACAGGATGGACAGTGGTTTTGAGTTCAGCCTTGATCAGGAAGTGATCCATCCATGACAATGTGGTGGTTTTAGTCACCTCCGCCCACGGATATTTCTGTTCCGTACTAAAAACTGCATTGAGCATATGACCTGCACAGTGAGTGGGCCCGTTGGCCAATTGGGATAGGCCCATGTTTGTAATGGGCTCCATGAACTCCCGAGCCACACCTAATAGATTTGATAAGCTGGTCTCAAGTGGGATGTTGAAGTCATCCAGAAATAACAGTCTGGGTGACTCCAACAGCAACTCTGAGAACAGTTGTGTCAGCTCGGTTAGGGAGTCTGTTAGACAATAGGGTGGACAGTATACTAACAGAATCCCTAGACTCTCCCTAGTCTTCAGGCTCAGGTACATACACTTGAAGTGGACCATTTTCTGGACAAGTATCCTGTTCAAGGTATGAACCAGAGCCACTCCACCCCCTCACCCACTTCCCCTCACCTGCTCACTGACAGAGTACCTGGCTGGGAGAGATGGTATCCTCTCCCAGCCAGGTCTCAGTAAAGCAAGCCAGGTCAGCATCCTCTTCCAAAAGAAGATCATTGATATGTGGATCTGGTTTTTTACTGACCTGGCATTGCAAAGGAGCAAGGTAAGGTTCTGTGGCATGGTTGGTATGGTCTCCAATCCATTTTGGGGAACACAGTGAACTGAAGGTGGGATGGCTTTCAGACATCTATCCTGCCTTCCTTTGTAACAAACTTTTACTCTGTTTCCGCCATACCTTCAGTTCCCCTACACCACCTCAATTCTTGCTCCCAGATCATGCCCGCCCATGTATATTTGTCCCTTAGTCTGATGATCTTCCAGTTGATGAAGGGAGGAGAGCGTGGAGCCCAGCTGGAGTCTCAGCCTTCACTGCCAAGGTCCAGACACTCAGCAACAGCAGCAGTTCTTAGCTTCTAGGTGGAGAAAGGGGGTGTGGCTCCTAGCTGAAATTCACCCTCCACAGCTAAGGTCCAGACACTCAGCAGCAGCACAGTGTTACTCAAATGTTGCACCCATTTCAAAAACCCATCAATACCTGCCAAAATTGCTATTGTTCTGCTGCTGCCCATGGTCCAATAGGTCCCTTCACTTCAGTTCCAGGATGACTGCAGTCATGGGGGGGGGATTCTCCTCCTCTCTTCCTCTCTTCCAAAGCATAGTGATGGGGAGAGGGAGAGAGAGGGATAGGATGAGAGTCAGTCTCCCTCATGCCACCTGACTGCAGTCATCCTGGAACTGAAGCCATCTCCAATCACACCAGTGGTTGCACAGGAGCACAGTGCCAAAGGAGCACAGTCTCGTGGATGAAGATAGCTGTAATAATAAATATTTTGCAACAGTATGTTTGTTTCCTTTAATGAAGTGGTTGCCACAAGACACGAGGCTGATGTGATAATGTCGTAGGATTGTTCCTTCCTTCCATCAGTAGGTGAACACTTTTCTGTTTCAACAGACTTCTTGCAATGGACCACAAGAGCTTTTAACTGTATGCTGTTTTGCTGATTTTTTTTTTGTCTTTTAATGGATATGATTAAATTGTTTAAATTGCATGGATAGCTTAATTTATTATTTGTAATAACTTTTATATGTTTTTACTTATCCTTGTAAGGGCTTTCAACTCCACTTTTTTTTTAAAAAAATGAAAGTTTCAAGATTTTGGAAAAAATGGGAAATAAATGAAATTTAACAACAACAGCAGCAACAACAGACAAACAATTCTATCCTCCCTCTAAAAATGCACTCATTTCTTAGAATTCTTTTATGTCTCAATGTGTTTTTATTACTTTCTCTCAAAATGTATTGCTCATTTTCATCTGCTCAGTTGTAAAGCACTTCAACAATTACGCCATCAGGCAAAGATAGGATTTTTGTATCACTGGAGGAAAGGGAAGCTGGGTGAGTAGAGGTTGAAATTTATGGGAAAGAAATGCTACATCTGCCAAAATCTCTATCCTACCCAACTGTTAAAGAAACATGGGGTTCATCTGCCATTGCAGCTGTGACTTGGCATAAGCATATAAATCTGGTTCACTGTTCTGTTTCACTTACATGATTTTATACTGAAGTCTGGAAAGGAGGTGTCATCAGGGGACAGATCACAGTGAACTGTACTTATGGATGACCAAAATATTATTTTGTATTTGATAATATCATTTTAAATAATTTTCTTAATTTAATATTAGTAGCAGCAGCCACAACTGTTTGTTTTGAAAGATGTTAATTATTGCTATAATGTCATTTAATGATTGACGCATGAAATAACGAGACCAGACATGGAAGATTGGGTTGAAATATGGGCCACTTTATTGATATCTTACCTATTTATTGTATGTTTATTGGGGGATGCAACCTGTAAAGGGGAGATCCCTTGCGGGAGCAGCTGGACAGTTTTTCACAAGTGACCTAACTCCCAGCATCCCTGGGCAACTCACCTGAGCCCCAATGGGGATCCCGGTGTCCGGGGTTCCCTTTAGGCACCATCTGCTGGAGGGCCCTGCAGCGAGCAGCAAATCCTTAAGCCATGTAGCTTCTGTGAAGGATCGCAACCCAATGCTGGCCCTAAGGATAGCCTACCTTGCTGCACCCCATCCATTAAGATTCCAATACAGTTCAGTGAGGGCTATCCTTCCACTCAAATTGAAGTTGCCATAGGTGATCGCCAAATAATTATCTCCCCACTCCCTGCCACTGATAGGGGCAAGTGCCCACTTAGCCCCTATCCCACACACAGGAGGCTAAGATAGCCTGCACCCCTTTTTGCATACCCTCAAGAAACAGCTGGATACCCAAGTCAGATAAGTGGACCCCGTCAACCCTATAAAGTTCCGGGCATTTGTACGAAATGCCCGGGTACTGGATGAAATGGCCAAGGCCACCAACCATTGCCCGGTGCACAGCCTTGTTCACCTTCTTGTGGGCAATGTCCAACAGCTGAGGGGCCCCTTCGCCCAGGTAAGAGAGTCGTGGAATGATATCAGACCAAACCAGGAAAACTTGCGGCCACACCGCCTTTATCCGTCGCATGTCAGCAATGGCTTGTAGTGTCAAAGCTCTGCCTTTAAGAAGGCCCAGGTCGTTTCCACCCAGATGGATCACCAGGACATGCGGTGGAGGACCACGATGCTCCTGAAACAGCAAATTGATTAGACCATTCCACTTCAAACCCCGTTTGCCCAGCCATTCGACAGAAGCAATGTCTCTGAGACCCAGCTGTGGACCAAAATGGCTCCTCCTGGCATGTCGAGCCGCCCAGTACACAAAGCTGTGGCCACAAATCAGTACCCGGTATCTCATATCTGGAAAACAATGCACAAACAGTCGCAGAACACCAAAAATACTCAGTCAAGGGCAAATTGGACGGACATAGCCCTTGTAAGCAGCTGACTTCCAACGTCCCAACTTCTTAATGGCCTCCGGCCGCATACCCATCGCAGCGGCTGTTGAAGCAGCCCCAATTCTAAAGGAATGTGAGCAGGAACGTACACCCCCCAACCCCAGGCGTGCCAACACTTTGTTTGTGATCGCCCAAAATTGATATCTCGTAAGCGGCGACCCATCCGTGTGGCAAAAGAGGGGGCCAAACTGGACCGGCCGCAACTTCAAATACTCCCTAAGGGCAACTACCAGGCAGAGGGTCCTGTCTTGGCACTCGTGCAGAACAATGCTCATGCCCTTCCCCATCTGATCAGTCTTTTGACCGCCTGATCGTTATGGTGACTGCCTTGGAGTCCATGGTGATGTCACCGAAAGTAAGAGCAAGGCCAGCCTTGTCCTTTTTAGACGCTACAACCAGCTCGCTGATGCGCAATGCACCAAAAAAGGCAGTCAGGGAAGCCACGTGAAGCAACGCCACCTCGGAGTAGTACAAATATTGGGCCATACCTGGAAAAGGCCCTTGAGAATAGCTGGGGAGAGGGGTTGCCTGTCATCTGTTGCTTTCCCTCGCTGCCTGGCCCAACCCTCCAGAGCCTTCCTTATCCTAAAATCAGATGTGTTGTCCTGCAGGCCCTGTGCCTTGCTCCAGAAGGCCAGGGCGGCCAACCTGGATCGAATAGACTGGGGGGCAAGGCCCTTGTCCTTAAGGGTTACACAGAAGTGAAGAAGATGTGGAACCGGTACTGGCCAAGAGTTAGGTAGACGCACGTATGGGAAAGAAATGCTACATCTGCCAAAATCTCTATCCTACCCAACTGTTAAAGAAACATGGGGTTCATCTGCCATTGCAGCTGTGACTTGGCATAAGCATATAAATCTGGTTCACTGTTCTGTTTCACTTACATGATTTTATACTGAAGTTTGGAAAGGAGGTGTCATCAGGGGACAGATCACAGTGAACTGTACTTATGGATGACCAAAATATTATTTTGTATTTGATAATATCATTTTAATAATTTTCTTAATTTAATATTAGAAGCAGCAGCCACAACTGTTTGTTTTGAAAGATGTTAATTATTGCTATAATGTCATTTGTAGACGTTGTTCATGGAGATGGCAGTAGCTCTGACTGGTTGAAAAACACTATCTCCGACAAAAGTGCAAATGTTTGCATGAAAACTGAAATCTACAACAATTCACCATATCCATATTGCTATAAATGATCAACAGTCAGATGATTATGGGATTTCTTTTCTCTATACAGAAATGTTTGTTAGAAACTGGAGATCATATACAGGCACAGATGACTATCTGCTCCAAGTAGCCTCAGTGCTAAGATCATGTTCTTAGTTCTATTGTATCTGGTCTAAAATATTAATTCTATTATATATGGTACAAAATATTTCTTGGTGAGTTTTGTCCTTGACCTCCGGACTTAGAAGCAGCCTCTCAACAACAAAGATAAATGCACCATTCCAAATGTGATGCTATATTTTCATCTTAATCTATAGGCACTTACACATTTTATATTCATAATGATATTCCTGGCACTGATCATTTTCAGAAGTTGCTTTAAAGTGCCCTTAGTTGCTAAGTTCTTATGGAAGTAATTTGTAACAGATGATTTGGTCTGATTAGCTACACTTTTCCTCTTTGAAATGCTCTGCTATTTAGAGATGGTGTATTCTCTTAAACTATATGAAAGCACTCCATTTAAAACCCAGGTGGATGACAGCAACTAGATCTGCATTCTTGAGACTGTTATATAAAAGCTTCACATGCTCCTTAAACCCAGAGACTATGTCAAGCTAAATTCCCAATCTGCTTCATAAAGAATCACAGTGGAAAGAAAGCTTCTACAGATGTAGTTCTCTGCAGTTGTCATATGGCTTTTATCTACCATGGGTGATAGCCAGATATTCATGAAAAACCCAATTACTCTTTTAAGAAGTGTTATACCTGCCAGATATATCCTATTTTAGGAAAGAAGCTAGAAGACAAGAACCTCTTGCTTGTCTGACAGGTTAGGGACTGCAGCACTCTCAGAAACCGGAATTGGTTGAAAAGCAGAATCAATGTCGAGAAAATGAGGGCATTACAGTGGCTCACCTGGGACTGCCTGCATGCAACCGTGGGCCCCTGTGCCAACCCACATACTGCTTTCAAAGTCTCTAAATTGGCCTGGGGACTCCCCCCCCCACTCTCAGTTTGTTTTGCAAGTGGTATGTGTATGCATGATCAGTCCTAAGGAAGCTTCTGTAGCCAAGAACTGTTGAAAGAGTGGATTCCTTGTCAAATTAATGGAACTTATCTTTAATTTGCAAGCATTAAAAGAGTGAGTTGTCAGATAACAAGCCATCCAAAGGCAGGGGCTTCCTGTATTTTCCATCTTAATTAACATACTGGAGAAACAAACAAGTTTGTTTGGGTCTTGTGCTGGGAGAAAGGGATGGTATAGATTAACTAAGTAAACAGGTAAACAAAGAACAAACTTAAATCTTTACATAGTACAGACAGTTGCATAAAACAGAGAAAGTTGATTTGTAGTGTGAAGAGTCACCACTGCTCAAGCCCTGCTATTTTCATCTCTTCATGTTTAATCTCTGTTGGCCCAAGATGGTGGTAATTTTGATTAGGAATTCTTTCATTTCATGACTAATGATGAGTTTATTTCTTTTCTTGTTAAATACTTCAGATGACAGCTTAATCTTGTTAGCAAAGCTATACATGTAGGTAATTCCAGCAATGCAGCACATACATTTGTGTGTTAATTGTTCATACAGCAGTACAGGAAAGGGCTGCTTCAGATATACCAGCATGGGTAAAAGTGAACGATTGAGCAGTAAAGTCTCTGTGCTTTCAACAGAAGAAGAATATAAGGCATTCAGCTGGAGGGTTAGTGTATCACCTAATGAACAGCTGTCTCTCTACATAGTAGAAGAATTAAAATTCTGTGATACAATTCTATACCAATAAAATTCAGGTTGTGTCTTTGGATCCATGGTATCCAAAGCAGTTTGCCTGAAAGGGAAAATATGTATACATTGCAGACAAGTAAGGCTAACCATCTTATTATGTTTAAATGATTAGCATTTGATTTTCTTCCCTTTCATCTTGGCATACTTCCAGTTAGCTTTGCTATCTACAGAAGAAGCAAAATTCAATATCATTTCTCTGGTTTCTTTTCTCAATATTTTTTCCCAGATAGCAATTTCTTAAACTCAAAATAGATTTCATAATAAGAATTGTGTTCCAAGGTATGAACTATGAAGGACAAAGAAGTTAGTACATTTCCACAAATCACAGATAATCTTGTCAACAGTAATAAAATAATATGGTCTATTTTAGGAAAGTAACTACATGCTTTTGAATTCAGCGAGTTAAAAAAATATTTAGCAAACATGACCCTATGTTTTTAGGAAGCTTTGGTGGTGGTGGTGGTGGTGGCAATGGGAATTCAGACAAATGACAAACAGGTAATCCGTTATCTTCACGGGAGTTACATACATCCTAGTTTTATCACCTGGAGGAATCTCTAGGCCTGCTGCTCCTTTTGATCTGCCTGTTTGCAGTTTGCATACTAGCATTAATAGCCCGAGAGCAAAACAAATGATTTCATCCTGACATTCTTTCTAGAGTTTTCACCAAATTTTACCTTTCAAAATATTTCTTGGGCAAATGGTCTGAGGGTCTTCACTCATCAAAAAGAGAATGGAATCAGATCTCACACAGAGAGAACAGAAGTCTGGCAATAATAAGGAACTCCATGTTTTGACCTCAACATTGATAATCAGTCTAGGACACATCAGTAAAGTGGTGAAATAATAGTGATTCTGCTTCAGGAATCACATGTCCCCTTTGACACTCCTGTGCATTAAAGTCACAGTCATATTCAAAGTCTCTTGCAGTTCATAATTTAAGTTAATTTTTCATGCTGTTCCTGCCATGGCCTCTTCTGCTCACCCTGGCAGCCCTGAAGGGACTGGAATGAGATTTGCACAACCAGTTGATTTGGCTCAATCAGTGCATGTGTGTGCTGATGTCAACCCATCGAAGCTGCTGAAACCAGCGATGATGTCATCAAAAGCAGCTCTCCTCTCTCATCCCTGAGCAGTTTGAGGAAAATCTGTAAACTAAGCTAAAGCTGGCTTTCCTGAACTAGAGAACAGGGATTGCTTTCACTCCTCAGTTCTCATAATTATCTTTTTGCTTTTCAGAATGTGGTGTATTATTTTACTTCTGCTTTCTTGTCTCACCAAACATTCCAGTAAATACTTTGGTTCAAGGGAGAGCTTTAAAGCTGAACTCTAATCTCCCCTGAGAAGAATTTGTAGATGCCATGTAACACCAGAACTACTGAGAAGTGATTTACATCAGGGTCTGATGCCAATTGTCTCCCACTGAATAGGAAAATAGCTCCTGTCATCAAAATGATAAACTTAAACTGCCCTATTCACCTCTTGTTCTTTTACCCATCACATATAATCATTCTACTTAATTAAGTGCACTGAAGCATAATGTACACTAATAATATTTTTAAAAAGAAAATAATGATGCACATTGTACAATGTACTGGATGTCTTTTAGAGAGTGATAAGAAAATCCCAAAAGCTCCTGAGATGAGAATTAATATTTATCACTCAAAGTTTACATAAAATTAACTGGATGAGTTAATCCTAATCCCAAGCAAGTCAATGCCTCATTCAAAACTATTCTCACTTGAGAGCCTCTTAATTTTGGAAGGTTCCCTCTGCCCTTTAGCATGAAGGAAATTACTTCACTACCAGCATGGATCATCTACCTTGCCTCAAAATTTTATCATAACCACTGAGAGCTAATTTTGTGTGAGCTAATTTTGTTCTCGTATAATACGAAATCCATGATCTTTTTGTTGTTTTTCTCAAAGTGCTAAAAAGCTAAATATTCATGGTTATTATGAATGCTGAATCAAGGGCAGATGTCTGAAATAGGTCAGGACCTTGAAAGTAGGACCAGTGGAATAAAGCCAGATAGAAGAGCAAAGCAATACTAAAGGTGACACAAGAGGGCAGAATCAAATATCATGTCTGACCTAGACTCAGGTCTGGAAGCCCTCTACTCTGATAAAGATACTGAGGCCAGAGATGTCAGGGCAGACACCCCAACTCCATGAGGAGATACCACAACTCCCAACTTCACCTGCCTCAAGACTCTACCATAGGTCCTTCAGTAACAGGGGATCATGAGACATCCACAGTCAGGGAACCTGGGGAACTTATCTCACATATGGAATCAGAGGGAGACATACAGCAGCTGACCAACATTAGAGAGTATTAGCACTACAGAATCTACAAAGGGTTCCCTGAAAAATGAAATAGAAATTTATAAGTAGGAGTATTCTTCATGATTTACAGACTTAGGAGCAGGAAGAACTAGACTCTTTACAGCATCACACATCTTAAACTCTCTGTAACCCAGCTATCTATGAACCACCCAAGTGTTCATGCTAACTTTTAAAATCTGCAGGTTTTAAAACAGGAACTGAACTGGAAATGACTTCTGAGTTACTTCCTGTTGTTAAAAATAAAAGCCCCTCCTGGTCCTAAAACTGCTGAAAATATGTCAAAATGTCTCCCAGAGGGGTGCTGGGGGCAGGGGCTTTTGGTGCAAAAAAAGAAAGGAAGAAAAAAAAGATTTTTTGCAAGGATTGTGGTGAATCCCCAAGTTCTGCTGGGAAGCCAAAGCATCTTCTAACTACCAAAAGACAGTGTTTAGAAGTGGGAGAGAAGGCCTCCTCTGTCATACTTTCCCAAGTGTGAAATCTTCTCCCCAGAGTAACTGATCTAGCATCTACGTTGCATTATTTTACCAACAGATAAACATGTCTCCATATTTTCTCGGATTTTGAAGTGGGATTAGGGGTTTTCTACTGAATTTAAAAGATGGATTTTTAAAATTAAAATTGTTTTTAATGTTAATACTTAATTGCTATTGTTTGTTCTACACTATAATTGTATTTGGAGGTAATGTCAAGTGTCACATGCACAGCTGGTTGAATTGCACAAGCAGTTGAATAATTAAGATACCACCTTTTAAAACATTCAAGACACTTAATTAAAATTATGAAAATCTGTCAGTTTTATACAGGTTCTTCATTTCTATTGTAATGTAAAAAGGAATAGTTGCCAGCCACATTGGCTTAAAAACAATCTCCATTTCTATTGGCATTCTTGTTCTATTAGATGATGAGAGGGTTGTTTTTTTCCCTCCCCACATGGAAACGCATCACACTTTTGTGTGCATTTTTCAACATGAGCACATTTTGTATGTAATTTTCTAATGTACAAATTTTCTATAGAGTTTTTAAAAGTTTTGACTTTTTCAAACAGTTGAAACCCGCCCGCCCCCAAGGAGGTTGGGAGAAGAACGGGGCTGTCATGCTTACACAGCCTTGTTTCAAACAGCCCCAGCCTCCGCTGTGCTGATCGCGCAGCATTTTACTGATGGAGGTTTTCCGTCAATAAGAAGAGGCTCCAGCAGCAGGAGGGAAAGTCAGGAGGAGGACAGAGGAGGACTGGTCTAGCTGAAATGGGGCTGTGTAAGTGTGACAGCCCTGCTCTTCTCCCAGCCTCCTCAGTGTTTTTTCAACCATTTGAAAAAAGCCCTATGTATTTTTAGGCATAGGCATTTTTTAAATATACACATCACTTTCTGTGCCCTTTACTTTCACCAAAAGGCCAGACAAACATTGAAAAGGTACACATTTCTGGGGTACGTTGATTCTTTTCCATTTGCATTATTTATATATGCGAAACTGGTATTTTTGGAGATGTAAATCCAATCACTTTGTATCTCTCTACAGTTAATCTGCTATAGCACATCTAAAGTTTTCATTTGGGGGATAGAGTATCACAATGTTTAAGGTATTCTACAGTTAGTAGAATATATTCTACTTAGCAGAATCTACTTAGTAAAATATATATCAACCGTGACTTTATTTTGAACCATGCAGACATCAGCCAACAATAGCTGGGGATTTTCAAATAACAGGATTTCTGTGAAGGTGCGTAGTCACTATTCATAACATATTTAAGTCATTGCTGCATCTCTCAGGCCATGCCTTTAAGAAAAAGGCAATCTTGTTTCTTTATTTTTAATTTCAATTTCAAAATTTAATGTAATTTCAAAGTAGGCATTCATTAGCTCAGACGACATGTACAAAAGGTATCCTAACAGTTCTAGTCTTCCCTCCCCCCAGTTTGTGTGTGAAGGAAACAATATATTGCAATCTCCCTCCTCCTCCTTCCCCTCTTCTTCCATTTATTTATACCACCTTTTCCACAAAACTGAGACTTTGGATATGAATGCAGTTGTTGGAAATAACATTAACTATTCAATTGAATTCTTTGATTTTTTAATAAAGAAAACAATTAAGGTAGTTTGGCACAGAAGACTGATTATAATGTGAACATTTATTTCTTATGTCTCATTGAATGTGCTGTAGCTCCATTGCAAAGTGTTGTGGATGTGATAGATGTCATAAGAATTTTGTTAATGATGCTTCACTTCTGGTGTAACTTGTTAGGAAATCTGATGTATATCATAGAATCATAGAATCATAGAATCATAGAATTGCAGAGTTGGAAGAGACCACGAGGGCCATCCAGTCCAACCCCCTGCCACGCAGGAAATCACGATCAAAGCATCCCCGACAGATGGCCATCCAGCCTCTGTTTAAAGACCTCCAAGGAAGGAGACCCCACCACGCTCCGAGGGAGTGTGTTCCACTGCCGAACAACTCTTACTGTCAAAAAGTTCCTCCTCATGTTGAGGTGGAATCTCTGTTCCTGGAGCTTGCACCCATTGCTCCGTGTTCCAGTCTCTGGAGCAGCAGAAAACAAGCCTGCTCCATCCTCAGCATGACATCCCTTCAAATACTTAAACAGGGCTATCATATCGCCTCTTAACCATCTTTTTTCCAGGCTAAACATACCCAGCTCCCTAAGTCTCTCCTCATAAGGCATCATTTCCAGACCTTTCACCATTTTAGTTGTCCTTCTCTGGACACGCTCCAATTTGTCAATATCCTTTTTTAATTGTGGTGCCCAGAACTGGACACAGTATTCTAAGTGAGGTCTGACCAAGGCAGAATAGAGTGGCACTATTACTTCCCTTGATCTAGACACTATACTTCTATTGATACAGCCCAAAATCAGATTGGCCTTTTTAGCTGCCACATCGCACTGTTGGCTCATGTTCAACTTGTGGTCTACTAGGACTCCTAGATCCCTTTCGCACGTGGTCTCATTCAGCCAGGTCTCTCCCATCCTATATTTATGCATTTCATTTTTCCGCCCTAAATGCAGTACCTTACATTTCTCCATATTGAATTTCATTTTGTTAGCTTTGGCCCAGCTCTCCAGTCTATCCAGGTCATTCTGAATTTTGATCCTGTCCTCTAGGGTATTAGCTACTCCTCCTAATTTGGTGTCATCTGCAAATTTGATAAGTATGCCCCTTATTCCCTCATCCAAGTCATTGATAAAGATGTTGAATAGCACTGGGCCCAGGACAGAACTCTGTGGCACCCCACTGGTCACATCTTTCCAAGACGAAGAGGAGCCACTGCTGAGCACCCTTTGGGTTCGGCCGGTCAACCAATTACAAATCCATTGAACAGTTAACTTGTCTAGCCCACATTTTGCAAGATGGTTTGCAAGAATGTCATGGGGAACCTTGTCAAAGGCCTTACTGAAATCAAGGTATGTGATGTCCACAGCATTCCCTTCATCTACCAAGCTGGTAACTTTATCAAAAAAAGAGATTAGATTAGTCTGGCATGACTTGTTTCTCTGAAACCCATGTTGACTTTTTGTGATTATGGCATTGCCTTCTAAATGTTCACAGACTCTCTGTTTAATGATCTGCTCTAGAATCTTCCCTGGTATTGATGTCAGACTAACTGGACGATAATTGTTGGGATCCTCTTTTTTCCCCTTTTTGAAGATGGGAACAATGTTTGCCCTCCTCCAGTCTGCTGGGACTTCTCCTATTCTCCAGGAGTTCTCAAATATTATTGCCAATGGCTCTGAGATTATATTTGCCAGCTCTTTTAATACTCTTGGATGTAGTTCATCTGGTCCTGGAGATTTAAATTGCAATCCTATTCCTCTCCATCCTGTTGTCTAGCACTTTGCTTGTAGAATTCAAAGACATAGCTGTGCTAGTCTAGATCACTATGATTCTATATTGTGATTCCTGCATGGCAGGGGGTTGGACTGGATGGCCCGTGTGGTCTCTTCCATGTCTACAATTCTATGATTCTATGCAAAGGGATCCTGTAGCACCTGTTGGGGAAAATCAACAAGGCAAGACTTGTACCCCAGGGCTCAGGTACATGGCAGTTTTTACTCTGAGAAGATGTGAGAAATTGAGAACTTAGTTCTGTCAGCCACTGTCCCCACGATTTGTCATGGGTAGTAAAGTGTCAGGTTTGTTGTTTACATACCTTTACCTCATGCCTCCCCACCTCCAGCCTCTACTTCCTTCCCAGCATCTGTTCCTTCCCCATCCTCCATACAACAAGCTTTCCCAGCCTCCACTTCTGTCCCAGCCCCCGCGTAATAAGCTCTCCCTCCCCGCAAGCCAAAACTGAGCAAGCTCAAGAAGCATCTGGGCAGCTCCAGCAAGGCCTCCAAATGGCCAGGAAGGGAGTGCGAGCTGGCCACAAAGCCATGGAGGGAGGGCAAGTCAGTAGTGTGGATGAGAGGAGAGGGCCAGCCAGCTGAGTGGGGACCATCTGAATTCCTCCTCCATGACTAGCAGCCAGCTTCTGCAACCAAGGACCCATACCTCGCGCTGGCTGTCAGTCATGGAGGAGGAATGCAGATGGTCCCTGCTCAGCCACTCAGATTTTGAAATTCTCAGATTTTGAAATGAAAAGAAACCCACTTGATGAAATTATTTGGAGAATGATATAAAATAATAGCAAAATTCTATAAACTACTTTTAGAAAATCAAACTGAACAAGAACTGGTAAAAACACAATGATAAGATGGGCAAAGGACATAGGTCACCTGATCCAATTTGGATAATTGGGAATACAAACAGAGGAAAAAACCCAAAAATTCACAAGATGCCAAGATCTTAAAGTTTGTTTAAAAAAGGTGCACAGGCGGTATCTAACACCTGCAAAAATAGAAAAAAATATACAAGACTAAAACAAATCAATGCTGTAAATATTTAAAAGAAGTTGACACCTTTTTCCACATGTGGTGGAAATGTATTAAGATCAACAAGTTCAAGTATAAAGTACATACAACAATTAAAAAAAAAGATAGATTTTTCATTTAGTCCAGAATTTTACCTACTTAAAATGATTAATATATTAAATAAAAAAACAAGAAAAAATATGACCAAGTCATTTTATATTTAATCACAGCAGCATAAATTCTTCTTGCTAAACATTGGAAAAATGATAATGTTCCAGACTTAGAAGATTGGACCCCAAAAATACAAGACATGATGGCAGCTGATAGACTTTCGTTATCACTATCACAAATATCCACAAAGCTCAAAAAAGACTGGTTACCTATAATAAAATACTTAAAAGAAAGATGAAAGAAAAAAGAAAGAAAGAAAGAGAAAAAGAGAGGAAGAATCATCTATATTTTGAGTTAAAGAAGTTGAGCTTAAAAGTACTAAAACCAAACTCCAAGACGTATGTTTTATGTTTGTAAAGAGAATGTATAATCATATTTAGGATTTTATTATGTTTTTCGTGGTTTTATGACAGCAAATTGTATTGTTGTTTGTCTTTTTATGTGAATCTGTTTATTTTAAGTTATTTTATGTTCTATAAAAAATATTTAAAAAACCGAACTTGTCACCTCATCAGCATACCTACAAATTTTGCATTTCTATTTCTTATTCACACATGCAAACTGCTCATTCATAGCTGTAAAAGTCTGTTGTCCTTCTGCTTTAGAAGTGTTCTTCATGACTCTTCCAACCTCCATCCTCCAGACTTCATCTGGGTCTCTGTTATAACATTTGTGGAACACAATTCTAATATGATCCTGTCAGCCACAGTCCACCCCCACTTTCCCTTGGTCCAACACAAGCCATCCTCCAAAGTTGCAGTCATTAGCCAATTAAAATTAATGGAAGACAGTTGCATTAATGGAAATCCATCAATTTCTTTACTGGGGTAAAATTGGAACTCCTTGACCCCCCCCTGATATGTCCCCCCACAATCTGTGGACATTTTGTTTTGTTCCTGACACAACATAAACTATGCAGTTTTTGACAACTTCACCAGAGTTTGAAAAATTGTGCAAATTTGCTGTAGAAACCTACAATCACACTTTTCACGATATGTGAAATAAATGTGTATGTTTTACTCATGTATGCTTCTTCCTGTGGAATCTGGGGGGTTGTAGTTTTGTGAAACAGCAGCACTCTTTGGCAAAGAAGGCTAAAGACCATGTAAAACTACAAATCCCAGGATTCAATAGGAAGAAGCCATGGCAAATAATCCAGTTTCAAACTGGATGATTTGTGTAGTGTGGATTTGGCCTAGGAATGGTAACCTGCAAAGGACCACCTACAACCTGCAACTATATAAGCAGCCTCAATATTTGCTGGATTATTAATGAATCCCTTCCCTAATAACTGCGGTGAATATATGCAACTTATCCCATGAATTTTCTTCCATTATGGGGAAATGACTATAAGAAAAGTAATAGAATAAATCACAGAAAATGAAAAAATAAGTTGAAATGAAAGTAGAAGGAGAAAAATAAATTCATTCATTATTCAAATACATTTTATTTATACATGCATCTTAAAGAAGCAAAGACAAGTGATGTTTGAAACATGTATACTGTATTCCTAATGAAGTTGTATATGGAAATAAATTTCATCTTGGCAAACCATTCCTTACTGATTCAAACTAAAGCTTTTACTTACAGTATTCTAGTTGCCATAGTGATGGATACTTTGAAGTAGCTGATAGATATTATCATAATTAAGTAAGCCAGAATTTACATTCAGCCTCATATATTTTGATTTCAACATACTAATGGTAAGCGGAAAATAAAATTTTATAGGTGTCAAAATCCTTTAAGGCTCAGATGCCTATAAACTTGATATTTTGACTTACAGAATACTTCCTGATGTACAACACAGGATACCTCAGTCATCAAAGGCTCTGACAATGTCTTTTTACACCCACTTAACTCCCTTTTCTTCCTTTGTCTTGCTGGATTTTTTAGCAGCACTGGCACACTGGTGAAGGAGGGCTGGAGAAACCCAGACTTCTTCGTGGTCTCTGTGAAAGCACACAATGGGTTAATCCTGTGCCTGCACAGAGCACTTTTGACTTCATTTTGCTACTGACCTTTGGATTTGACTACTCTTTTGACTTCATTTTGCTACCAACCTCTAGATTTGACTTGGATTGCTCTGACTACTTCTTGGATCTGAGTTCACTAGACTGGATCTCTGGCCTCTGACCCGTATCTATTGACCGTGGTACACTACTGCTTTACCTCTTCATCTACATTTGTGGCCTTCTCACTCCCTTTTGGTTAAGATGTCAGCCACAGGCTTCTTTAAGGACTGCACCCAATGCAGGGGTAAAATGACTGAGATGGATGGCCTTCTAAGGGCCTCCTGTATCTAGGGGAATTCCATGATGTTAAGTCCTATAGGCACTGCAAGGCTTTATCCCCCCAGGCCCAACACAACAGAGATAAGAAGTTGAGGGCCTTGCTCTATGAGCACACTCTTTCTGTGACTTCACCCCCACTAAGGCCTCTGGGACCGGTACTACCCCAAAACCGGCCAAGGAACCCGAGAAACATGGTTCTGCAATAGTCCCATCCACTTCAAAAGGGACTACTAAGAAATCCCCAATGTCCTCCCGGGCCTGTGGAGAGGGTACCGTACAGACCTGTACAGGTGATTCCGCTGTGGTGTCAAAAGGCAAACACAGGCCAGTACCACTGACCAAATTTTTGGATGTTAGTGAGGATGAAGATGAGGAGGAGCATGAGCCACCAAGGAAAAAGCATAAGGCAGTGGACAAAAGATGATCCCCTTGCAGGGGTGATCCTGGGAGCGTAGTAAAACTCGCAAAGAGAGTTCTCCATCTCATGGGTCAACCGCATGGAGGGACAGGGACCATACCCAAGAAGCTCTGTCAGTCATTTCTCCTATAAAGAGAAGACTCTCGATACTGTCACCCAACTAGTCCTGCAACATTAGAGCAGAATTGGACTCAGATGGGGCCGCTAAAGATACGTCACCTGACATTCAAGTAGTTTGGGTATCTCCTCCAAAGACACCACTGGCATTGGAGACTATTGTACACCACTTGAGCCATTCTCGGTCTGGCTCCCAGTCCCTTCTTCAGCATCATTTGAGGTCCCATTCTCAGTCACCATCTGCACCATTCATGATCCCGCTCAGAAGCCAGGTCCTGCTCCCGGTCTCGCTCTCCTATGAAGATGGTACTGGACAGGCCACAGACTTCTCCAGTTCATCTGACTCCCAAATCTCCACCAAGGACTCCTATACCTCGTTCGCTCCTGACCAAAGTCATGGTCCCATACTTTTCACCCATGGCCTTGACCAGCATCTAGATTACGATCAGGGTCATGCAGCTCTCAATGCTCTGACTACGAGTCCACATAGTATGAAGATGACTGGTCTTGGGACAGGTATGAGCAGTGCCAGTATGAGCTCCCTCCTTTTCTCCCAAAGAGATACTATTGGGATCCGGGCCCACAGTACAGCTATTATGATGACTTCTCCCCAGACAATACAAAAGATGGTACTGTCAGGACTTTTCTCCAATGTATCAAGGGGACCGCTGAGATGGATGACAAAACTGTCCAACAGACTGGGGAACGTATCATTTGCCAGCAGACACACGGGACCGCACAATGGGGTGAAATCAACTGGACTGTGTCAACTCACCAGGGGACCAGGGAAGAGGTGGCCGGTCCTGCTCAAGATCTCCTCTGCGGCATGAACTTTCTGCTCCTCCTACATGATCCCCAATGCCTAAGGGTAAGGATCCCAACTGTCATAAGATCCCTACACCTGATACGGTAGCCTGGCCTAGGCCAGCCATACCACGTCAAACTCCGTCTCCACCTTCACATGTGTCAGATGACTCTCACTCAGAGATTCTGTCTCCAAAGACCTCACCACACACTAAAGATGTGCACCCTGACCCACCATCTCTGACGGATGACGTCAAGACTTTTGCCAAAGTGGTTCATCGCATGGTGGCTTCATTGGGGCAAACAATTACCCAGGTGACTATCCAGGTAGATAACCCAGTCTTTCAAGATCTTCAGTGACAGGCACCTCCACTGCTTTCCATTCCCATTTCTCCCTTTCTCACACAGTTTGTAAAGGCTGCCTGGGTTACCCCATCCTCAGTACCACCTACCTCTCAATGTTAGGACCATCTCTATAGAATATATGATGACACAGCCAATGGCTGACCTCACACCCTAAGCCTAACTCTGTTATAGTGGATGCAGTCCAAATTCATCCCTAACAAAGGGTACATTCATCCCCAACAGATCAGGAAGGTAAAAAACTTGATGTGATTAGCCAGAAGTTCTATTCTTCAGCCTGTCTGCTGATGAAGATAGCCACATACAATACATGTATAGGGGCATATCAACAACCCCTGTGGGACACTGCATCACCATACTAGGACAAAGTACCTGAAAAAGACCTCGTGTTGGTGCACACCATGAGAGATAACAGTGTTTCTCTACTGAATTACCAGAGGCAAGAGGTGAAGTGCATGACAGACTGTGCTGGAAAGTCCTAGGAAGTGTGGTAGCAGTCCGCAGGAATGCGTGGTTGTGATCCTCTGGCCTTTCCCACACAGCCAGATCAGTGATCGAGGTCTTTCCCTTTGATGAGACCCATCTCTTCCACTCAGACACAGACACCAAACTTGAGCATGTGCACAAGATGAGACTAAAGCAAAACACTTTTCCATCCCTCCACCGATTCATAGTTCGAGGTCATGCCTCTTCAAGAGGCTATTTTATCCTTACTTTTGCAGGAGGTACAGTCCCACCTCACAACACTTCTAGCACACTTCCTCAACATATCCTCAATATCAGAGAAAGTTTCCACCTGCATCCAAGAACAAGTCTCAGTTCCCAAAGAAAAAAACTGATACAGCAAAACAGAGGGTTTGACTATCCCTTCCCTCTCTCTGGGTCCTCTACTGGAGCCTATGCAGACAGGCATCATGTCAGTTTCCATTCTTGGTGCACCATCACTTCAGACTGCTGGGTATTGAGCATCATCCTCAAAGGAGATTTTATAGAATTCAACCACCTACCTCCTTCGGGGATCTACAGAGTAATCCCGCCTTCCACTCCTCTACTTGAGGAAGTTGCTACCCTTCTCAGAAAAGGTGCCATAGAACCTATTACTCGTCTTAAGAAGGTGGAGGCATTCTTTTCCCACTATTTTCTAGTCAACAAGAAAGACAGTGGGCTATGTCCCATTTTGGACTTATGAGACATCAATCGCTGTATTTCCCCCAAGAGGCTCAGAATGGTTACACTTTCCTCCATCCTTTCATTCCTCCAGGTAGGAGACTGGTTCACCACTATAGACCTTCACAATGCCTATTTCCACATCTCCATAGAACCACCACATAGGTGCTTCCTCACATTTGCCATAAGCTCCCACATGTTCCATTTCAAGGCCCTCCCCTTTGGCTTGTGTATGACCCCGAGGGTCTTACCAAGTGTGTAGCAGTGGTAGTGGTGGCATGTCTCAGACTGAGTGGAGTGGTGATATTCCCATACCTAGACGACTGGCTTATAGTGGCACCATCTAGGGAGAAAGTGGTCAGAGATGTCGACTTGACTCTCTCCTTGCTCAGTGAAAAAGGCTTTGTGGTCAACCTGGTGAAATCCCACCTAGAGCCATCACAGCTCACCAGATTCATAGGGGGCCCAACTAGATGCTACATCAAGTCAAGCATTTCTACCAGAAAACAGGTTCTCAGTACTGAGGAAACAGTACGCCACTGCATCATTCACAGGAAAGTGACAACACACCTTATCTAGCAGACCCTGGGCTACATGGCCTCCACCATGTCTGTTACTCCCCTGGTCAGATTAAGAATGAGACCTCTGCAAATTTGGTTCCCCAGAAAGTTCAATCTGTTTCTAGACAATCCCTTCAAGATGTCTCTGTGCCTCAACCAGTACTCAGGGCTCTAGGTCTAGGCTGATGTGCTCGGCCAGAAATGGTTTGCTGCAATCTACTCTTTGCCCCGCCTTGTTCCACCAGGTCAATGGCTACAGATGCATCCCTGACAGGTTGGGGTGCCCACTCGCACAATCTAGCCATTTGTGGACTATGGTTAAACACGGAGTCTCCGTTGCACATCAACGCACTGAAACTGCTAGCAGTGTTCAAGGCACTGAAGGCTTTCGAGTCACCACTTCAGGTGCATGTGGTCCAGGTTGTGTCAGAAAATACCACCACAGTCTTTTATATCAACAAGCAGGGAGGGACCTGGTCACAGACACTCCTAGACCTAACCCTCCAGATGTGGGATTGGTGCATTGCATGGCAAATCTTGACAGTGATTCACCCGGCAGGGAGCTAAAATGACATTGCAGATGCGCTCAGTTGATCTCAAACCAACAACCACGAGTGGTCCCTGGTGACAGACATCCTGGCCACACTGTTTGTGGACTGGGGAGATCCGGTCATAGATCTATTTGCTACCAGGGAGAACACCAAGTGTCACCTGTACTGTTCAAGACAGTGATGTTCATAGAGGAACCTGGGGGATACATTCCTCTTCAAATGGATTGGAGTTCATCTCTATGCCTTTACCCCATTCCTGTTGCTCTCCAGGGTAGTGGCGAAGTTGCAATGAAACAGGGCAGATTGCATACTAATAACCCCTTGGTGGCCCAGAGAGCTGTGGTTCCCTCCCCTGCTTCTCCTATCACAGAGAACGCAATCAACCAACAGCATGGCTCATCAGCCATCAGCAGCCATGGATACAGTCAAATACAGCCCCGGATATCCTTCAGGCCCCCCAGTGACTATCTACTCAAAAAGTGTACCATTACAAGTGGCAAAAGTTCTGTCATTTCCTGAGCAGGAAGAATATATTGCCCAGCAAGGCTATGGTGCCACTCCTATTAGACTTCCTCACCACCCTGATAGTAAAGGGTCTTTCTCTCTCTTCCATACAACTTATGCAGCTGTAACATCTTAGCTCTTTCAGCATCTAGTCATGCTTCAAGGACCCACTGGTTTGCAACTTCCTCCAGGGATATAGAAATTTACACCCACCAGTAACAGGCCCAATCACATGGGACTTAACCTTAGTCCTAAAGGCCCTCTCTGGAGGTCCCTTTGAACCTATGAATAAGTGTCTCCTGTCTTTCAATATAGCCTTCTTGATGGCCATCACATCGGCAAGATGAGCAAACGAGCTCTGTGCTCTTAGGACGGATCCCCCTATACACAGTTCCATCAGGAGAAAGTCATCTTTAGACCGGATGTGATTTTTCTCACTAAGGTTTTCTCCTCTTTTCATATGAATAAAGACATAGTTCTACCAACCTTCCACCCACTTCCAACCAGCAAGCTGATCAGATCCCATCACCCTCTTGACATCCAACTAGCCCTTGAACTATATATAGACAGGACACTGCGTCTCCTGGCCTCTTTTAGTCTTGCTGGCTGTTAATTTTTCTATTTCTTTTGATATGTGATTTTAATTTAGGTGGTTTTTAATTTCATATGAGTTTAATATCTTTTTATGGGGAAGGGTGGGGGTGGGTGGTGTTTAGGGATTTTAGCCAGCATGATTGTATTTTAATTGTAAGCCACCCCGATTGTTTTTAACAGAGGGGCAGGGTAAAAATAATAATAATATTTCTGCTGCTCTAATAGGTTCTTTATATGCTACTCTGGCCTAAGCAAGGGCTTCCTGGTGTCATCACAATGATTTTCCAAGTGGGTGGCCTTCACCATTTCTTTTTCTTATCAAGTGATTGGGGAATCGATCCCTAGCACAATACATAGCCACTCTACCAGAGCAACAGCTACCTCAACAGTGTTCCTACAGGGGGTCCCTCTTCTGGATATTTGCAGGGCAGCCACGTGGGCCATACCACTCACATTTGTGAAGAACTATAAGCTAGACTCTGCCGAGAAGGATGGCTCAGCCTTGGGAAGGGCTGTACTATCAACCTTAGTCACCTGTAGCTGACAGATTTTTTGTCTTTTTTTTTTTTTTTTTTTTTTTGCTAATCAATACAATATATTATTTTCTTATGAGCCTTGTCTTGTCTTTCTTAGTGTTAGGACACCTGCTACTAGTGTCTCTGAGCTTGCTAGTCTACCCATTGTGTGCATTCACAGAGACCATGAAGAAGAACGGGTTACTTGCCTGTAACTATAGATCTTCGAGTGGTCTTCTGTGAATTCACACAAACCCGCCGTCCTCTCCTCTGGTGGCCTACCTCTCACAGTGTTTTTTAACATGTGGCTATTAGGAATTGAATAGTTGGTGAGAGGTGGGGGCTTATATGGGCTAGGGGTGAGGGGGGTGGAGCTATTCCCCAAAAGTTTGACTTGAGATTTCTGGAAGTGTCTGAAATACTCTGCACAGGTGCAGGATTAACCCATTGTGTGAATTCACAGAAGACCACTCAAAGAACTATAGTTACAGGTAAGTAACCCATTTATTATTATTATTATTATTATTATTATTATTATTATTTTTGGTGTCATGTTTTGGTGTCATGTTGGTGTCATGTTACAAGTCTGTAGTAAGCAATGTAATAAACAAGCACGAGCTGGGAAAGAGTGGGATTCTAATCTGGTCAATTCTAGTGTAGCTATGTGTGTCTGCCTACAAAGGCAGGGTTAACAGCTACGACCTGCACAATCCCTTACTGAACGTGTGTCAACAGCAAAAAAAGAGAGATAAAAAACGAGAGCAGGTAAGCCTGCCTCACCAACCACCATGAACATTGGGGGGGGGCATATAACTGAAAGCAATAAGAAATGTGGAGAATACTTAAAGAAGAAATCATCTTTGGACACATTCTGGAACATATAATCTCTAAGAATCATAGAATCATAGAATCATAGAATTGTAGAGTTGGAAGAGACCACGAGGGCCATCCAGTCCAACCCCCTGCCATGCAGGAAATCTTGATCAAAGCATCCCCGACAGATGACAATCCAGCCTCTGTTTAAAGACCTCCAAGGAAAGAGACCCCACCACACTCCGAGGGAGTGTGTTCCACTGCCGAACAGCTCTTATGGTCAGAAAGGTCCTCCTAATGTTGAGATTATGCATATTTTTTCATACTTATTCAAGGCTTGCCTGACCTGGTTGTTTCACACATGTATATTTGGATTTCCATGGTATTTCTGCTTATGGTATAACATTTTCTGCTAAAGAAGTAATGCAAGGAAAAAATATACTTTGCTGAGGTATACCTGTACTTCTGCATGCTTTTTAAATTAGGTTTACCCCCCACTCTAGCTATCAGGAGGTCAAGCTAGAATTTCTGGGTTATATCTTGACAATAGTCCTAGGAGATGACATACAGTACACACACACACACACACACACAATCTCCCCAGCTTTTCTCTCATGTGGGATCCAAAGCAGATAGTGCTGAATGTTGAAAAACCTGTTAAATAGTAAAAGCTAGTACATGTGTTCAGCTAACCCAACTAGTTAGGCCTGTTTACATAAGATGTTCTTTGCCTACTGGCAAACAGAAAGTAGCTCAGTAGATCAGAAGAGGATTCCATAGCCTGGGAGCAGCCACTGAGAAGGCTCTCTCCTGAGTCCTCTCACCAGATGCACTTGTGATGGCGGTGTGACCAAAATATAACTTGGGGGGAAAAACACCCCCCCCAATCCTAACCCATTAATTTATTTTAAGACATACACATACACAGAGTCAGTAGCAGAAGGTGGTGATCTCTGATATCACCTCTGTTATGTTTAGATTCTTCAGTGTTCTGAAGGAGAGACTCCTTGGTCCAGCAGGGAACATAGATTAATGATGCTTATTCTGATCTAATAATAATAGAGCTTCTGCAAATTTTACAGAATACCCTAGAAATACAACAATACAGGCCTTGTAGGATTCAATGTTGCATAAATAAGGTCTTGGTTTGAGTTTAGCTATTATGATAATGACCTTGTCTACAATTGTCTTCAGACTTTCCTTATTGTAGTATACAGGTCGACCCCCGTATCTACAGATTCAGTATCCACAGTTTCACTTATTCATGTCCAAAAATATATGTTCTCTCTAGGCATTTCTAGGTTTTCTATTGTGATTCTATGGTCAACCTCCAGTGTTCACCTCATTGAAAAGAATAGAGTTCCCTATTATCCACAGGGACAGGTATCCTCGGTGAATCTTGGAATGTATCCCCCATGGATATGGGGGTCAATCTGCATTCCGTTTTCTACAGTCTGGAAATAGAAGACAACATTTGTAGTCCACTAATCACTATTTAGATGAAACTTTTTTTTTCCATAACAGCTATGGGCATTCTAACATTGAGATAAATCACAATCCACAATATTTTTGCTTTTGTTTTTAAAAACAAGTTTCTAGCTCTTGTAGAAGCTAAGAGATGAGGCAAAATGTGCAACCACTGCTTTGCCCATTTGTTTTGTAAGCAACTAATCTGCTCCTCCAATGTGCCAGTGGCCATGATTCTGTTACTTCAACTTTCAAAGTTATACCACTGATGGTAGCAGTAGTAGCAGGAAGAATAGAAACAGAAGGTAGTGATGAAATTTAAAGAAATTACCACGTTAGTCTGGAATATGAGTAAGCAAGGGGGTCATGTAGCACCGTTGAGACTACCTGAGAGAAAGAAGTTGTAGCATAAGCTTTCTTCTTCGTGGTCTCTGTGAATCCACACATAAAGGGTTAATCCTGCACCTGCGCAGTAGCATTCAGAAGTCGTTAGAGTCAATAGCCATTTAATTGAATTTTGGTGGTAATCCCGCCCACCATCCCCTCCAGGCTATATAGGCCCTCCTCAAGCCCGCCTTCTCAGTTCCTTTTTTCCCGCCGCATTGGCAACAGGAGGAACATTTGTTGGAGTCTTTAGCCTCTAGTTCTTGTATTTTCTAAACCCCCCCCCCATGGTTTGCATTCCTGGATTTGGACCTTTGGACTGTCTTCGGTGACTCCTCGGATTCTGGACTGTTTGGTTTTTTTGGCGATTCTTCTCGGTACAACCTCAGACTTGATCTCGGACTTCAAATTCGTGAGTGCCCCTATTGTTGTTGATGATGGCATCGACGGGCTTCTTTAAGACCTGTCTAACCTGTGGGGTGAAAATGCCTGAGTCAGACGGGCATTCTAACTGCTTGATGTGCCTGGGCGAGAGACATGATGTCCGATCCTGTGGCCACTGCAATGCCTTTACCCCTCAGGCAAGGCGTAACAGGGATAAAAGGCTGAAGGCCCAACTGTATGAGCACATGCTGTCGGGCTCAACCTCCTCATCAGCCCAGAGAGCCTCGGTACCGTCGGGTTCATCACAGACCCATAAACAATCATCGAAGGAGGCTTCCAAACCCAAATCCCGGGATCGGGATAAAGTGGGGGCTAAGAGCTCATCCTCGAGACTGAGGAAGTCCGATTCCAATACTGCGGATGGGACCATTCCGAAAAGCGCCTCCGGTACCGCTACGCAAGACCGACCGAAGGAAAAACACAAGGCGGTGAGGCTTACCTCTCTGAAGACCACACCACAAGATAAGCCCCTGAAAAAGAAGAAAAGGAAGTCCGACGATACCCTCTCGAGTGGTACACAAAGGGGTCAGACACCAGCGCCAGACTGCTCCCCAGGCCAGAGGTCTCCGGTGGTCTCCCCGCTCAGGCTCAGCCTCTCCAAGCTTTGATCGCCGTCGAGGGAACCATCTCCGACGTCTGTAGGAGATGATCGAGACCGAGAGTTATCTGAAGGCGAACTCCACGAACCGGATCTAAAGATTGTGGAGGTGTCGACCAGCTCGGTCGAGAGAGATGGTCGCCACCGGTCCCGCTCAAAGTCGGTCACCCCGGCATCCCATCGGTCCCACTCACCTCAGAAGATCCCGTCTCGATCAGCTTCACGATCTCGGTCCTGCTCACCGCAGCCCCAAAGACTGCCCACCCCGCACCGTTCTCCGCGTCACTCTCGATCCCGCTCTCAGGACCGGCCCCTCTCTCCGGAAAAATCACCACGGAGGTTGCGCACACCTCAGCGGTCCTGCTCACCAAGACGATCCCCGCATCAGTCCAGTACACCACGGTGGTCCCGCTCACCTCAGAGGCCCCGCAGGTCCCGTTCCCTGAGGCGAAGACGTCAGTCCCGCTCACCAAGATGGCCTCAATCCCGATCTGCCTCTTCGGGTTCGTACATCTCCGACCTGGGGACATTGGAAGAAGAGTGGCTGTGGGAACGGTATGGCCATTTGTACTACGACCATCCTTCTAGACACCATCGGTATCACCCCTTTAGCCACTACTGGGACCACAACACTCGGCACACCTACTACGAGGATGTCTTCGACCCCTCGCCACGCTACAGATACAAGAGACACAGGGACCGCCCCCGGTCCCCACCATGCACCCCGGAGAAGGAGCGCCACCAACCCACCACTAGACCACCAACAGAGTCTACGCCCAAGTCGGGGACCGGTACCGTATCCACGGATTCCAGAAAAGGGAAGGATCACCCCCGTCGAGATCGGTCTCCAGGTCACTTTCAAGAGATAGGGCAGCCCCTCACAGGTCTCCTCTGAGAGGCTCATTGTTGGGAACCATGGTACCACCCAGGCCACACAAGGGAGGACAGCCAGAGATCCCGGTATCGCCGAGAAGGCCCCTATCGTGGACCCCCTTGACTCATTCCTCAGACTCAGATTCAAGATCCTCTTCTCCATCCCCGAGACCATCACCAGTTCCAGGGGGAGCCCGGCCGGACCCGCCGGACCCCTCGGACGATATGAAGGCTTTCGTTGATTTCATGCACAGGCTGGCCAGCACCCTGGGGATTAAGACCACCCAACCTGAAAAGGAAGTGGATGATCCCATATTTGAAGACTTGCAGCATAGGGCACCGTCCCTCCCCTCCCTGTCGATCTCTCCATACCTGCAGCAGGTGTTGAAGTCATCTTGGACAACGCCTTCCTCTACACCACCTACATCCAGACGCCTAGATCATCTGTACCGCGTGTGCACAGACTCGGTGCCATGGTTCTCACTCCACCCCAAGCCAAACTCAGTAGTGGTTGAGATGGCCCAGATGAAAACCTCCCAGAGGCTACACTCCACCCCAATCTGACAAAGAGGGTAAGAAGTTAGACCCCATAGGGCACAAGTTCTACTCATCTGCCTGCCTCCTCACTAAGATCGCATCGTATGCGGCATGTGTGGGGGCTTACCAGAAGTTCCTATGGGACGCTCTGGCGGTCCACATCTCAAAGCTCTTGGAGCAGGACCAAAGGATTGTCAACTCCTTCAGAGAAGAAGGCCTGGCACTGGTGGGGTACCAGCGACAAGTTGCCAAACATATTACAGAGTGCACAGGGAAGATCGTGGCCAACTCCATTGCGGTCCGCCACTACGCATGGCTCCGTTCATCAGGTTTGTCACATACAGCACGTTCCATCATTGAGGACCTCCCCTTCGACTAGCTGGGCCTGTTCCATGCAGACACGGACTCGAAACTGGAACATGCGGAGAAGATGAGGTCAACAGCTAAGAAGTTTGGCCTACCCACCACCCACCACCCTCTGAGACCACGACTGCCTTTTCACAGACCAGGCTCATCATACCAAAAAAGATTTAGCCCACCACCCTCCCAACCGCGACAATCGTCTTCATACCAACCCCACAAAAATATTCAATCCTTCAAGCCCAACCCCCAATTCGGCAAATGGAAGACGGAGTCATCCAAGCAATGGGCTTGACTCCGAAGAGCCACTACCACCCTCGGCATCAACACTTCCCCTTCACTCCATACTTCACCCTCCCCTGCCAGCCGCCTCTACAATGCATTCCACTCATGGCAGCTCATCACCTCAGACCGCTGGGTCCTGAACATCATAAGGTGAGGGTACTACATAGACTTCGAAGAACTTCCACCTCCAGCCCCTCACAGGGTGACCCCACCATCCCCGCCCATCATAGAGGAGGTCAACAGTCTTCTACAAAAGGGAACCATCAAATGAGTCCCCTGCTCAGAAACGGGGGGCCTATTCCTCTCCAGATACTTTGTCATTGAAAAGAAAGACGGAGGATTCTGTCCCATCCTGGACTTAAGAGACCTGAACTCACTTGTCCGCCTACGGAAGTTCCGCATGGTTACACTTCCATCCATCCTCCCCTTTTTGAGGAGAGGAGACTGGTTTGCCACCATGGATTTGAAGGACGCTTACTTTCACATCCCGATTGTACCCTCTCACAGGAGATTCCTCACCTTCGCGATCAGTGGCACGGCCTTCCAGTTCAGAGTCTTGCCGTTTGGCCTCTGTACAGCTCCAAGTGTATTTACAAAATGTATGGCAGTGGTAGTGGCTTGGTTCAGTCAAAAAGATATCGTGGTATTCCCATATCTGGACGATTGGCTTTTTACAGCTCCCTCAGCCGAAAAACTGGACAGGGACATCAGTTTGGCCCTCACCTGGCTCGAACGCCTTGGATTGATGGTGAATTATGAAAAATCGCACCTTCAGCCCTCCCGGACTGTCTGGTTTATAGGGGCCTCTCTGGATTCCACCATAGGGAAAGCATTCCTCCCAGATGACCGATTCCAGACGCTCCGCACAGCAGTACAGAAATGCATAGAATGAAGGAGGTCCACGGTGCGAGACATACAACAAGCCTTAGGCCACATGGCATCCACCACAGCAGTCACACCTCTAGCACGGCTCCGCATGAGACCCTTACAGAGCTGGTTCATTGCGAGGCTCAGGCCATTTGCTCACGGTCCACTCAAACTACTCACCATTCCCCGCCCACTCAGGAGGTCCCTCCTCAGGTGGACGGACCTGCGAGCAGTCCAACGGGGTTCACAATTCGAACAACTGAACCCCACGAGGACCATCATGACGGAGGCCTCTCTGTCGGGCTGGGGATCGCACTCAGAGGAACTGTCCATCAGGGGGTGCTGGTCATGGATGGAGGGAGCCCTACACATCAATGCCCTTGAACTGCTAGCTGTGTTCAAGGCCGTGAGGGCGTTTGAACCCTCTCTGACGGGTCAGGTGGTACAGGTGGCTTCACACAACATGACGACGGTGTTCTACATAAACAAACAGGGAGGAACACACTCGCAGACCCTACTCCGCCTCTCCCTGGACCTTTGGGAGTGGTGTGTGGAATGAGACATCACCCTACTGGCCATACATGTCCCAGGCCAGGCCAACAACTGGCAGACGCACTCAGCAGATCAACCACCAACAACCACGAATGGTCGCTGAATTGCCAGATCCTTCTCTCCCTCTTCTCGCAGTGGGGGACCCCAACGATAGACCTCTTTGCCTCCAAGGACAACGCAGTGCTTCCATTATTCTGCTCAAGAGGCCGCCGGTCATGGGACAGCCTAGGGGATGCATTCCTATGGCATTGGGAGGGCCCTCTACTTTACGCCTTCCCTCCCTTTCCCCTCATACCCAGAGTGATCTCGAAGGTGCAACAGGACAGAGCCAAGTGCATCCTAATAACCCCATGGTGCCCCCACCAGCATTGGTTCGCACCGCTGCTCAGGATGGCACGAGGGCGATACAAGTGCCTCCCGCAGACACCGGACTTGCTATCAATGGCAAACGGCCAGATTCTCCACCCGGACCTCAAACTGATCAACCCAACAGCTTGGCTAATAACAATGTGAACTCCCTTTCGGAGGCAGCGCAGAGGATCATCAAAGCAGCTCACCGCCCATCAACGGTGAGAGCCTATAACTACAAGTGGAAAAAATTCTGTTCCTTCCTAGAGGAGGAAGGAATCCCGCTGGACCAAGCGGGCCCCTCCAACCTGATGGATTTCCTGGCTTCTTTCTCAAATAGGAATTTCTCCATCTCTTCAATCAAAAGCTATGTGGCAGCTGTGTCCTGGCACTTGCAATGCCTTGGCAAACCATCGTGCTTCCGGGATCCCAGGGTCAAAGCCTTCCTTAAAGGCTACACCAACTTGCACCCCCCTATACTGGGACCCACTTCCGCATGGAGTCTTGAAATAGTCTTGGCAGCCCTATCGAAGGCCCCCTTCAAACTGATGGCCACATGTGACCTCCACCTCCTTTCCATGAAGATGGTGTTCCTAGTCGTGATCACGTCAGCACAACGAGCCAGTGAATTGTGCGCCCTTCGGGTTGACCCACCGTATACCCGTTTTCACAGAGACAAGGTGGTACTATGGCTGGACATCGCCTTCCTGCCTAAAGTGGTATCCTACTTCCACCTCAACCAGGACATCGTACTACCAGCTTTTTTCCAGCACCTGTCGGATGACCTACAACGGTCCCTCCACCACCTGGATGTAAGACGGGCCCTAGCCTTCTACATACATAGAACTTCACAGCTAAGGAAAACCAATAGACTCTTTGTCTGCTATGCGGGCCCGAGGAAGGGCGAGCCAGTGTCTTCACAATGGTTTTTGAAGTGGGTGGCTACAGCAATCAAGCTAGCCTACCAGACTCTGGGGAAACAGCTACCGGACCCCGTCTGCAGCCATTCGACCAGAGCTATCTCCACCTCTACGGCATTCCTGAATGGGGTGCCTATCCAGGACATCTGCAGGGCGGCCACATGGGCAACCCCCCTGACCATTGTTAAGGTGTATAAGGTGGACTCAGCCTCCAGAGAGGACGCGGTGCTGGGCTGAGCAGTCCTCATGTCTTGTATTGCACAAGGATCCCGACAGGGATCATAATCACCAGACACCAGAGTCTGGTGTCTCTCAACTACCTCTTCCAGTGAATAAAGCAACCCTTACGGTTTATTTTCAATCCTAACCTAGTCTATGGTGTCCCTTCTTCCTCCTTCATCTTAGATAGGACACCCCTCCTCCTAGATATAAGCTTGCTAATCTACCCTTTATGTGTGGATTCACAGAGACCATGAAGAAGAAAGACAGGTTGCTTACCTGTAACTGTAATTCTTCGAGTGGTCATCTGTGAATTCACACAATCCCACCCATCCTCCCCTCTGGTGTCCTAAGCCATCTCCTCAAAAAAAGAAAAAAGAAGAAGAAGGGGAGTTAAATTGCTCCTGACCTTAAGCTGCAACTGCGGCTATTTGGAACTGAGAAGGCGGGCTCGAGGAGGGCCTATATAGCCTGAAGGGGATGGTGGGCGGGATTACCACCAAAATTTAATTAAATGGCTATTGACTCTAATGACTTCCGAATGCTACTGCGCAGGCGCAGGATTAACCCTTTATGTGTGAATTCACAGATGACCACTCGAAGAACTACAGTTACAGGTAAGCAACCTGGCCTTCTTAGACTTCCTCTACTTCCTCAGATGCATGGAGATTCCTCAGATGCATGGAGTTATGCTACAACTTCTTTCTAAGTTAGTGATGGTGAGAAGATAAGGAAAAGGGCAACAAAAGAAGGACACATACAGATCCGAGCCTTCTGTTTTATGAATTAATGACTTTGTTGGGGGATCCTCAAAGGCAAGATCATGTGAGGTGTGGCTGATCCTCTTGCTCTCCTCTTTGCTCAGAAAAGGAGGTTGCTGAATCACTTGTGAAACACTGTGTTCTGCAAATAGTTTGCACCAATAGAATCCTAGGCCATTTTTTGTGCAATATAACCATAACAATACTTGGCACACATTCCGTAATAAATCTGAGGACTTGATCCACTTAGGTCCCTATCAAACCAGATTTGAGGACAGTCAAAATGAAGCAAATATTTTCATGTCACAGGAGGTTCAAGGGTCCATGAACCAGGTGCAAAAAATATGATCTCCCTCTCCTTTCAATTTCCTTCCTTTTGCATTGAAAACTGTGTTTATGTACATTTTTTTGCATAGAAGGGAGTCCCAAGATTTCATCTGCTTTTTACAAGGCTGTATGATGCAGAAAAGGTTAAGAACCACTGCTTTAAAACAAGGTATCACCCTTTTTAATGGCAGGGAGCAAGCACAAATTCTTTCTGTAGGACTGTGGGAGACATCTTTTTATCAAAAAGGTGTGGTAAGCTAATATAGCTAAGCAGCTACAGGGTTCTTTATATCTGGAATTGTAGTACCAATTAGCTAGCTGAAAGCCCTATTTGGTTAGCAAAATCTAGAGGTGATACAATTTCCATGAACTCAAAATGTGATATAGTACACAGCAATAACTTACTAGAAACTTTACCAGTTTCTCACAGGAGTAAGGCTTTAAGGTTGACTATAGCAGTAGTATGATTTATTAAAGGATAGAAGGCCATTATGTGAGCTGAATGGAATCAGTGAACAAAATGAGAGTATTCCCTGCATACAGAAAGACATATTCCAGATACTAAAGCAACCCAGTGTGAAATAACAGATAGGTAAACCTTGTATAAGTAGATTCTAGAGCTACACAGTAGGAAACAAAAAAGTACACTTATATTTCTCAAGACCAGGTTTGCTTATCTTTACTACAGTAGACTACTGTTTACTACATTCAGTCTACTGTTATCTGACATTATCAGTGCTTTTTCATACACAAAATAAAAAACAAAACAAAACAAGCATTGGTGCAGATCAAAATTCAAGTCATGAAAAGGTCTATGTTTGGAGATACAAAATGTGGCTGATGACAATGTGAAAAATAAAGTAAAGCTCCTTTAGGATCCCCAGTCATATTCAAGCTCAGAAACTTCTCATACTGCCAAGATGCTCCCTGTGGACCCTATCTTTGTAGAAAAGAAAGTGTTAACTAATGTGTCCAAGATGAAGCATATTATTATAGAATGTGAAGATCTTTTTCTTGAAAGTCTTCAGAATCTTGCAATGTCATGATAAAGGCAATGATTATTTTTTTAAAAAAAAACCAACACAGTTCTTAAGTGGTATTTGTGTTCATCTGTCTTTTGCACACTCATAAATACACACATGAACACACACACCACTCATACTTTTGATGGTAATGAAGTTGGTGGTTCCATGTTGGTTGACTTGTCTAAACAGCAAAAATACTCCTTATAGAAGTCTAGAAGAATTCATTTTGTCTAAATAGGATCCCACATCAATCCGCCATATTTGGAAGAAGGGGTGTAAAACACTCCAAATACTGCATAGGGAAATCCTTTGTAACTTTTCCTGACTTTTTTAAAACACCAAAGGAAATGCACATTCCCACTCATTGAGACAACTAATACACTTTGCTGTACATTCCTGATAAGAATGGAAGTGGAAAGCCGATCGGACAGATGTGTGCAGGGGGCATAGCTTGCTGGCAAGGCAAGCACCCAGAACCACTATGTTGGATTTTCACTATAGCAATCATGCACTGAGGAGATGAATAGCCTTTTTCTTCTCTTCTTCTGTTTATTTAATCGGAAGATCACACTTCCACACCTTTGATTTAATTTTTTAAAACAAAAATACTGTTCGGTGGTGTCAACTGTTTGCAATAAAAACACAAGTAATTCACTTGTGCCCACCAAATTGATTTGCAGGCATGTCCATTTGAACAACAAATGTGTATGGCTTAGCATGCCTATGATCTTGGGGGGAAATGTGGAGACAAATGAAAGCTGCTGCAAACTGTGTTAGTGTGCATCAATCCACATATTCTTGTCTTGAATATATGAGCCCAATGAGTTTTAATTTCAACTGTAAGGGAGCTATCCAAGGTGCTAAACCTATTTTGGGAATAAAGTTATGTTCCTTAGATATTTGCATTACAGTTTGGACTACAACCTAAGTCGATTCACTGTTCACTTGACATGGAAGCTCTACCACCACTGTTTGTTGGGCTCCAAGATGATTCTTTTGTTCTTCATCATGCTCCTGTTGTGTGCCTTCAAGATATTTCTGACTTAAGGTGAACCTATCATGGGGTTTTCTTGGCAAGATTTGTTTAGCAGTTCCATTGTCTCCCTCTAAGGATGAGAGAGTGTGATTTGCTCAAGGTTACTTAGTGGGTTTCCATGGCTGAGCCCTGAACCTTAGTCTCCAAAGTCATAGTCCAATGCTCAAAACACTGTACCGTGCTTTTGCCACCTAATCTGAAGCTCTGAGAATTTCCATTTTTATGCCTCTTAGTGACGCTAAAGGCAAATACATGAACACACACAAACAACGAAAATCCATAGGCATCTAGCATGCAAATTGTGCCATGCAGCTTTCTCCATGCTGCGTACTGCAGGGGAATAGCTTGATAACAATGAAAGCGTTAATTAGACAGTTTGGTCATGTTGGCAGGACAGTTCTTGAAGGGAGAACAGAAGCTGAACAAAAGGGAGCACCCAGAGGCACAGCTTGTAAAGTTCATTTTTAAGGATGAGTATAAAGCTCTGCTGAAACCATGTATATAACTAAGCTGTTGAGGGATGATTGTCTGGGACCCAGGCTTTACCAGGCCTGAACATGGGATCTTTTAAATCATTAAAATATGAATATTATCACAAAGCTGTTGCACCTTTCCTGATGCCTCACAGCCCTTAGAAGTATTATGAAGATTGATATGTGATTCAGTTGTGCCATTTCTTCTCTATTGCACTTTATTTATCTTAATTCTAAAGGACTAGCAAAACAGCAGGCTTGATCCAGCCTAACAGCATAATCCTATAAATGAAGTCTATTCAGTGGTTAAGTCTTACTGAATCCAATGATATAAGCAGTACATCACCGCAACCCCAAACATTGCTAGAACAGACCCATTGAAACAAGGGGGCTGAAGTAAGGTACTACTTGATCTCAATGTGTCTTCATTTGAATTGTTCTGCTCTAAGCAAGACTGAGTTTGTGACATTATTAACATAAGATTAATAAAAATATAACATTTCTGAAAAGTGTACATCAGATCTCTGACTTTAGCACTGATGAGGGCCAACTAGAAGACTATGTTGAAGATGCAACTAGCAGCCATGCCTTTCTTGTTTCTTTTTCTAGAATAGGCACATAAAATCTGATCCAAATTGAGACACTATGATCTTGAGGGTGGGTGTCTTGCCTCTACTAAGGTCCTGATCTGGGTGGATTTGAGTTGTCTGCAGTTTTAATGGCCAAAGAAGAATTATTGAAACATTTGGATCCTTTTATTATATAATAAAATGACAAGTTTAAATATTCTCTTATTGCCTATCACTGACTGGAGATAACAGTGGGAGAAGCTTGCAAGCCAACAAGAAATCCCAGATACAGTTCAAGGTCCAGAGGTTCTCCAGCCTTAGCATAGTTTGACTCTGTAGTAAGCCAGAAATCTAAAGTCATGAGGTAAACAATAAGTATTCTGTATTTTATTAAAACTTCCTTTTAAAGGTGGTACTCAATAAAATGAGCTTTAAAATACAGCTATTTAAAAGGGAAGAAAATACACTTTATCATGTCATCATTATCCCAATGCCATTTATTTTAATTATCTGTTTCCCCAGTGTATCTGATACATAGAACCCCAAAGAACTGTAAAATATTTTAGTCAAACATTAGGTATTCATAAATTGAGTACAATAGCATGCTGATGTGCTTTGCATATCGTCATGCTATTTTTTTGAAATGCAAATACCCCAAATGAATATTTATTTCATCCAAAAATGTAGCTTTGATTTATGACTTGACGTGCAGCACATAATATTAACATTCCTTACCATATCCTGTTTCAAATATTGATTTGAAAGAATTTGTATATGTGTATAGGTAGGTACTCACACATGCACATATGTATGTGGGCATTTCTACCAGTGCAGTGTTATCTTCAGCCAGTAGTTCTGTTGCAGAACATGAGAGACAGTTGTGGATCTGTGATTTGATTGTGTATTCCTGCATGGCAGGGGGTTGGACTGGATGGCCCTTGAGGTCTCTTCCAACTCTATGATTCTATGATCTCTGAAGCAGATTACTTAGATTGGCAAGGCAGAAGCTGTGCATTAGCATCTCACACATTGCATCTACCAGAGAAAAGAAACCACTTAGTCTTCTCATTAAAACAAATAAAACTTCTTCTTATTAAAACTTACTAGAACTTGTACATAATCAAATACGTGTTCTGTTGAAGGAGAATGATAGAAGAAGAAAAATAACTATAGGTTAGAATGAGGCAGCAAGATATATTCAGGGTTAGCTGTGTTGGCCATGCAATGAAACACAACATCCAAAATCCACAAAAGAGTGATACCTTTATTGGCCAACCAAAATGCACAAAATATATTATGCAAGCTTTTGAGGCTTCACTGGCTTCTTCATCAGATCAAGGTGTTAGAAATCATAAAGGCAAAGAAAAGTGATGATCCGAGAGTCACAAGACTACATTTTGCCTCAGATGTTACTTCTCTTGTCAGTTAAGATGGTCAATGCAAACGGAGACGAAGCCCTTTCTTGGCCATGTGGGGAGTGGAGACACAGGGCAATAAAAGTCAAGTAATGAAATTTCAGATCCATTAGCAACAGAAAATTAATTTCCCTTGAGATCCCGGTTGTCCCTGTTCTGTATGAGGAAGAGAAAGACATTCCTCTACTGTTACATCGGGGGTGGGGGACAATGTAGGTGCTGTATAGCTAAAACTTCCCAATTGTGGTCCAAATGAAAGAGTTTTACTTTTGTTGGAGATAAAAAACTCACAGAGTTAAGTCCAAGTCCATTAAATCCTCTTCTTAAAGTTTCCCCTGTTGTAGCAAAAGTTGGTATCTTTAAAGCCAGGGGTAGCTGTGTTGGCCATGCAGCAAAATACAACAAAATCCACAATCCACAATACAGTAATACATTTATTGACCAAGCAAAAATGCACAACATTTATACATCATGCAAGCGTTCAAATCTTCACTGCCTTCTTCATCAGGTGAAATATGATTTAAAAATTATACAGGAGAAGAAAAGTGATGATGTTTGAGTCACAGACCTACATTTTGTCTCAGATGTTACTCCTGCTGTTGGTTAACTCTTTGAGATTTTTATTTGCAGCAGGATCCTCAGAATAATCTCAGATTAAAACCTGGAATGCATTTTTTAATTTAAGAATGATGTCTGTGATATTAAATGAGCAGTACACACATATCATCACTTGAGGCTACAGTTATCTTATTTCATTATTTCATTATTTATTTATTTATTCATTTATACCTCGCTCTTCAGCCACAAGGCTGTCAGAGCGGCTTACAAATCGATTGCGTTGCAGAGGGGCAGGATAGAAATAAATTATTATTATTATTATTATTATTATTATTTTAAGCAACAGCAATTTACACATCTACACTGCATTAAGCAGTTTCCAATGTGTGTTAGCTAATTGCCCCCACAATCTGGGTACTCGTTTTACTGACCTATGAAAGGATGGAAGGCTGAGTGAACCTTGGAGCCCTCTGGAATCTAACTTGCAATGTGGTAACTTGCAGTACTGGCATGTATCTATTGTGCTACCCGGGCTCCTTGAGCCCTGGTGAACACCATGCCTGTATGAATCAACTTTTCATGAGAATCATGAACTTCAGAGAGTCATGCTTTGGGCTTATCCTTAGAGATAGTGCAATTCAAATGTTGAAAAGGAAGAATAGAATGGTTGGATTTAGTTATCCTATCTATTCACCAAACAGCTAGTCAGCACAACTGCCAGGATTCTTGCAGGGCTACATATGTGAACAGTTGGAATGATTGCTGGTTTGCTTAATCTAATAATTCTTCAAAAAGGCAAATGTATGCTTTATTTATGATAATGAAAATTATGCTTTATAAAATGTAAACAAATATATTCAGTGTGGAATACACACACAGTTTGATCTTAAGGGTATTTCAATTATTAAAGTTGAAATTCTGTCTTGAGCCATAAAAAGGTGGTTTAATGCCTCTGTGCAGATAGACTGGCATACCCATATAATATTTTGCTTACCAAGTAAATGGCATAACAATGTATGATACTAATCAGAGGAGATCATTCACTTATTCATCTATTTACTTTATTTCTGTCCCATTTCCCCCATATAACTGGGATTCACAGTAGTTTACAATTTAAAACTAATGCAATATAGATTTAAAAAACATACAGAACTTTGTCATAAAAAGTAAACTATCAAAACCATTAAAACATTTTAAAACATGCATAAAACAATTTAAAAACTTGAAAATACATTTTAACATCTTATGACAAGTCCCTTCCTGAAAAATAATCAGTTTCTAAAAACCTGACCGAAAGAAATCAAGGAGGGGGACATTCAAGCCTCCCAAAGAAGGTTGTTTCAGAGCCTAAGAGCAGCCACCAAGAGAGCCTTCTCACCACATGTGCCTGTGATGCTGGCTAAACCAAGAGAAGGGCCTCTTCTGAAGGTGCCAGGAGCAGATATGGTGGGTTCATACAGGAAAGCAAGGTCCATCAGATAGCCTGGACCTGAGCTGTATGTGTCTCTGAAGTAGCCATGTGGACCCTAATGTCTATTTGCTGAATGCTGTCACCTTACAATCACTGTTTGGGGTCAAACTAGATAGCCCACGAGACTGTGGGACTCTGCAATGTATTTTTCCTTTAACTCTCAGGCCTAGTCAATGTTCCTTACTAATCAACTCTATGTTCCATATACATACGATATGCTGATGTAAACAGTTCTTTCTCTAATAATGCTCAAACTGTACCCAAGGGTTCCTAGGCTATCTTGTCCTGTGCTTTCTGAACTATCAACAATTGTCGCAAGAAAGGGGAGTTGCTGACACCAGAGAGGGAGGGGTTTTGGGAATTGCTTTTGCCTACGTGTCATAACTACTTTATAAAAGTCTTCTGTAACGGTGGCTGGGGGTTCTGACTCTTTGGAAGGTATTCCAGCCAGGCCCACCGGTGTAATAAAACTCACTTTCCAATCTGTGGGTCTGCTGTTCCATGATTTCTGCAACATCTCTATAGGTCAAAACCAGCATTTTCAACTGTGCCGAGCAACAGATCAGTAACCGGTGGAGCTGTAGTAACAAGGGAGTTGTGTAACTGCCTCTCCTTTTTTAAATGTTGCAAGAGAAAAATTTACATAATGTTATCATATTATGGGTTGTATTGTGGGGGTGGGGGTGGGGAATCAAAAGACAATTTTGTGGAAACAGTGCCCAACCATGTATCATATTTCAGACTTAGCATGGGACCAAGGCACCTATCACATTTAAGTGCACCGTCTTCTAAAATCAGAAACTATTGAAAGACTTCCAAGAAGTAATTTGTTAAAAAGAGACAGTAGTCATGTGAATGTCTGATAATGTTGTAAAATAATTTTGCCTAAATAAAAGCAGATGGAAATAACATAAAAATATAGATTACTTGTTCCCATCCATCACTTATGCAAGGCAACTGGGCAGAGCCAGGGCAGAGAGGGTAGAGAGATAAATGATGCATTGCTGATACATTTCATTGGTTAAATGTTAAATTAAAGAAAGATGTGGTGTTGGAGTTTGTTGAAAATATTTATATATCACCATTGCTTTTTATTTTTAAATAAATGAATACAGTACAGTGTACAATTGCAATTGTAATCTCCTTGTATTGATGGGGGGAGATTAGGATAGTCCAGTTATGATTTCTTCCCTCCCTTTAGTCCCAGCCAGTGGAAAACAGCTCTGTTGAGGAGGTATGCTACTACTAGAGCAGATATCCCTGTTGTGAATGTGCATGTGAAAAGCTGCTGGCAACAATAGTTCATTGATTCATTTTAGCACAAAACATAGTGCAAAAAAAATGGTGGCCAAGATGCTACAATATGGTAGCTCTCTCTTGATCTAATCACTATATCCTACCATAAAAGCCAGCTAGCTGTACAGAGCTATAGAGTGTTTTGGTGCTGGCAAACAGGGGAACTACAGGATGATGTGACCTTTGTTGGGCGTTTCGGCACGGGGGTCTGTCGCTACCTTATGACTCAATTCCAAGACCTCATGGCGATCTTTGGGGTTCCTCTAGCTCAAGAAAAGACGGAGGGACCGAGTCAGCGATTGGCTTTTCTGGGTATCGAAATTGACACAGTTAACCAGTTTTGCCGCCTGCCCTCGGATAAGATAGATGATCTCCTGCTCAGGGTCATTTCCTTCCTTCAACGCAACAAGGCCACCCTTAAAGAATTCCAGGAACTTATAGGTCACCTCAATTTCGCATGCAAGGTTATAGCCCCGGGCAGGGCCTTTCTCCGGCGCCTATGTGATGCTACCAGGGGTGTTGTTTTACCACATCACAGAATCCGGATCACCCGCGAGATTAAGCTGGACCTGGATGTATGGTATAACTTCCTGGAACAGTTTAATGGGATTTCCTTCTGGCGGGATGAATTACGTTTAGGCGATGCCCTTAAGGTGTCTTCAGATGCCTCCGGATCTCTGGGATTTGGTGTCTACTTTTCGGGGAGGTGGTGCGCTGAGCGTTGGCCCAGCTCATGGGTTGGGTCGGACATTACGGCTGACCTCACCTTCCTGGAATTCTTCCCGATCTTAGTGGCCGTCAAATTGTGGCCGAGGGAGTTTGCAAACTCCACAGTGCGCTTCTGGTGCGACAACATGGCCACTGTTCAGGTGGTGAATTCCCTCACTTCCAAGTCCAAAAGGGTGATGAATTTGGTCAGGGCATTCACCCTGCAATGCCTCCAGTATAACATTCTGTTTACTGCATCTCATGTAGCGGGAGTGGACAACGGCATTGCCGATGCTCTCTCCCGTTCGCAGATGGACCGCTTCAGGTGATTAGCTCCGGGCGCCGCCGAGATGCCGGACCCGATGCCGGAGGATTTGTGGGAGCTTGGACTGGTGAGATAGTTAAGGCCATTAGCCTCTCCATCGCTCCAAGCACCAGGAAGGTGTACAAACGGTCTATACAGGAATTTTTCGAGTTTAGAGACTCCGCGCATCTCCCGAATTCCTGGCCTATTCCGGTCCCTCACCTCTTACACTTCTGTGTATCCCTTAAACAGAAAGGCCTTGCCCCCCAATCTATTCGGTCCAGGCTGGCCGCCTTGGCCTTCTGGAGTAAGGCACAGGGACTACAGGACAACACCTCCGACTTTAGGATCCGGAAGGCGCTGGAGGGTTGGGCCAGGCAGCGGGGCAGGGCGAACGATGATAGGCAACCCCTCTCACCGGCCATCCTTAAAGGCCTTTACCAGATATGGCCCAGCCTGTGTTCTACCCCATTTGAGGCCGCCTTGCTCCACGCTGCCTCCTTGACGGCCTTCTTCGGGGCGTTACGGATCAGCGAGCTGGTGGTGGCGTCCAAGAAGGACTTGGCTGGACTTGCACTGGGCCTGGGTGACATTGCAGTTGGCCCTAAACACGTCACGCTGACGATTAGGCGATCCAAAACTGACCAGTTGGGCAAGGGTAGTAGTATTACCCTACGTGAGTGCTACGACCCAACTCTTTGTCCAGTTGTGGCCCTTAGGGAGTATTTGAAGTTGCGCCCTTCTGGCCCCGGCCACCTTTTCTGTCACGCGGACGGGTCCCCATTGACTAAGTATCAATTTTGGTCCCTTACCACCAAAGCCTTATCGCGTCTGGGCTTGGGAGGTGTGCGTTTTTGTTCGCACTCCTTTCGGATCGGGGCGGCTTCGACCGCCGCGGCTATGGGGATGCAACCTGAGGCTATCAAGCGCTTGGGGCGCTGGAAATCTGCTGCCTACAAGGGTTACGTTCGTCCGCTATGCAATTGAGTGTCTGTGCTTTTCGATTGTCTTTGCCGATTGTCTCTGCTTTCTTTCCAGATATGAGATACCGGGTACTGATTTGTGGCCACAGCTTTGTGTATTGGGCAGCGAGATATGCCAAGAGGAGCCCGTTGGGTCCGCAGCTGGGTCTGGGAGACATTGCCTCTATCGAATGGCTCGGCAAACGGGGCTTGAGGTGGAATGGTTTAATCTCTTTCCTATTGCAGGAGCGTCGTGGACCTCCTCCACATGTCCTGGTCATCCACCTCGGCGGCAATGATTTAGGCCTGTTGAAGGGCAGAGCATTGGCATTGCAGGCTTTGGCTGACTTGCGACGGATTAAGGCGGCTTGGCCTCAAACATCTTTGGTGTGGTCTGACATCATCCCGCGACTTTCTTACCCAGGCGACGGGCCGCCCAAGCTGTTGGATATTGCTCGCAAGAAAGTGAACAAGGCTGTTCACAGGGCTCTGGCTGAAGGCCTTGGCCATTTTATACAATACCCGGGCATTTCATACAAACGCCCCAAACTTTATCGGGTGGATGGGGTACACTTGTCGGATTTGGGGATCCAGCTCTTTCTTGAGGGTATGCAGCAGGGGGTGAGGGCTGTGTTAGCCTCCTCTTGGGGGGATAGGGGCTAAGTTGACACTTGCCCCTATCTATGGCGGGGAGCGGGGAGATTATAACTTGGCGTTCACCTATGGCAACCTCAAATTGAGTGGTAGGATATCTTCCACTGAACTGTACCGGCGTCCCTAATGGATAGGGTACAGGGATGTAGGATATCCTTGGGGTCAGCCTCGGGTGGGAGATCCTTCCCAGAAGCCATATGGCTTAGGGATTTCCTTCCCGACGCGGGGCCCTCCAGCAGTTGGCGCCCAAGGGGAACCCCTTACATCGGGATCCCCCTTGGGGCTCAGGTGAGTCGCCCAGGGACGCTGGGGGTTAGGTCGGTTGTGACCAACTGCCCATGTGCGTGCCCCCCATGAGGGATCTCCCCCCTTTTAGCACATTCGGCATACCTCAAGAAACTACAATAAATAGGAAATCTATCAATAAAGTGGCCCATATTTCAACCCAAACTTCTGTGTGTGGTCTCGTCATTTCTGCGTCAATCATTAACAGACACCCCCACGGATCCTGAAGAATGGTGGATCCGAGGGAGGTGTTTTAATGATGGGCAGAGAGGCGAACCTATGGGCTGGCCTGGGCGTGGACACGCCCCGGCCAGGAGGAGTCAGGGGAGGCACCAAAGCAGGGGCTATTTCAACCACTGCCTCCCCTGGTCTCCTCCTCTTTTCCTGATTTTCGAAACCCACCCACCCTGCCTCTGCCACAGTATGACATTTCTGGTCGCATTCTGGGCCGGGTAGGAATTTTTACCAGCTCTTTTCCGAGGGGTGTTTTGCCTACCCCATACTGTCGCTTGGGACTTTGACAATTGGCTCCGGGTGCAGTTCTTTAAATAGGTGGTCACTTGCGGGGAGCGGGGAGATTATAACTTGGCGTTCACCTATGGCAACCTCAAATTGAGTGGTAGGATATCTTCCACTGAACTGTACCGGCGTCCCTAATGGATAGGGTACAGGGATGTAGGATATCCTTGGGGTCAGCCTCGGGTGGGAGATCCTTCCCAGAAGCCATATGGCTTAGGGATTTCCTTCCCGACGCGGGGCCCTCCAGCAGTTGGTGCCCAAGGGGAACCCCTTACATCGGGATCCCCCTTGGGGCTCAGGTGAGTCGCCCAGGGACGCTGGGGGTTAGGTCGGTTGTGACCAACTGCCCATGTGCGTGCCCCCCATGAGGGATCTCCCCCCTTTTAGCACATTCGGCATACCTCAAGAAACTACAATAAATAGGAAATCTATCAATAAAGTGGCCCATATTTCAACCCAAACTTCTGTGTGTGGTCTCGTCATTTCTGCGTCAATCATTAACTCCATGGATCGATGCAGCAGACTGGTTTTTAAGGTGGATTTCAGGGGCATTTATGATTGTGGGTATGGTACCATAATCATAAATGTTAATAGGGAACAGTTACGTATGTGGATGTAGGTCTAACTTATGACATTGTACCTTAACAGGATGCTATCCTATATTTTCATAAGGAATATTTTTAGAACAAGTTCCAAAATGTGAAAATGTAAACTAAAATGTGCTGAAGATGAGAACATCTGTGAACTTTCTTTGTTTCCTTAAAAAGAATTAACCACACACTGTACTGGCCAGCACCTTCATGCATCTTGCTGGTAAAGGTTATTTAACCAAGCTACAGTTTATCTCACAGCTGATCGGCTCAGAGAAATAGCCAAAGGGAATTTGCCTTCAGCTCTGGTGACTTCTTTCAAAGTAATGCAAATTTACCTGGAGCAGAGTGGTGAGGAGTCAGTGAAAGACATGGAAACAATGTAGTCTCATCCACTTACAGGTAGGTGGCCTTCTTAGAAAGCCCATTCTGTTTGAGTGTAGTGTGGTAGCATGTAGTGCTCTTTTGAGATTCCTGCATATTACAGTAAAGCTGTGATTCTTTATTAAACCATAAATTGCTCAGGTGTAATGCATTCTAGGCATGGAAACATAGAACAATTGTTTAATTATGCACTAAGTCCAGTGACTAACCCTAGCTAGAATGGATATAATGAATCAACTGATGAATAGTAAGTAAACATCTGTGTGACTCTACTCTGGCTGGTCTCAGCAACTGGATTTAATCTTATGAACCAGATCATTTTAAAGGTCCAAACCACAAAATATATGTTTGCTTATATCTCATGTGTTGAAGGGTATGTATTAGTTAGCATTAAGGTTCTGTCTCCTTTGGAAATCCAATGGAGGCCCTGTATGGCAATTTCCAGGTGCTGTCAAACTGCATTGGTACCTCTCAAACCCCAGTGGTGGCTGCATACCCTGGCTACCAATCTTGTATTTCAATAATGTGGCAGGGGAAATTAGGATGTGAAGAATACTCACTAATAGTCACATTCTTCACACACACACACCACACACACACACACACAATGGTGTTTCAAGATTCAGAATTCCCCACAAAGGTAAAGGACACATAATGCAATTTTTTCCACATGTTGGGACTTCACTGGTGAAAAATTCCCATGTGCAATTGTGCAAAAAATACCCACACTTTTCCTGAGCAGAATGCATGCCCATTTTAAAGTAGAAAACATACATTTTGTGAAAATGTATGCACACAGAAATGTGCAATGTGCATAAAAGCTATGCCATTCTTGTGCAGAAGAAAAACCTGTAGTTTCCCTCCATATGTTTTCTATTGGAAAACACACACACACACACACACACAGAGAGAGAGAGAGAGAGAGAGAGAGAGAGAGAGAGAGAGAGAATGAGAATATTTTTGCTCAGGAATCAGCATAGTTTGCAAAAAATAAAATAAAAAATACCCCCAAAATATCTTTTTTGCGCAGGAAAATCACATGCATTCTGGATGAACTTTCCCTACAAAAATATGTTTTGATTTTGTGGTATGTAAAAACCCTCTCACACATACACACACATACACACATACAATCCATTTAACTGGGTCCTTTGTTCCTTCTCCCTGTCATCTCTGTGTGTGTGTGTGTGTGTGTGTGTGTAATCTCAGAATGAGTTTTTTATAAAATACATAGTAGGAAGAGCATTCCCAGATGAATCAAGGTCTTTTGATTTCCCAACACCCCTTTGATTTCCCAACACCCCTTAAAATTGGACTTTAAACAAAATTGGTAGGTATTCCCCCTAAAGGCTCAGCCCTGGTTAGTACTTGGATGGGAAACTGCCAACAAATACCAGATGCTGTAGTCTATATTTCAGAGGAAGGAACTGGCAAAACCATCTCTGAGTATTTCTTGCCTAAGAAAACCCTTAGGACATCACCATAAATCCACAAGTGACTTGAAGGTGCATCCAATTCCCTATTACTTCAAAGCAAAGAAACAAGATGCTCACTTAAGGAGAGTGAGGCTCAGAAAACTGGCTGATATGGACTCACTAATTCATGATCAGAACCAGTCTCGTGTAGAAACGAGGGGCAACCCATATTCGAGATTATTGCTACTGAGTGGCAGCTAGAAAAACACAGATCTATTGATTCATTTTCATTTTACCAGTATTAAATTTGGTTCAGCCCAAAGTTAGAGGAATGTTTCAATCTTAACTATGGTTTATACCAGTTTTCTTTAAAAAAAGGTTTGTATGAAAATGTGTATGCATTTTTGTGCACATTTCTCCTAACATATACCTTTCTATGCACATATTTTCCTGATCTACAATTTTTTGCAAACCATTTTTCTTACATAATGTATTTGTGAATGTTACCTGCATTAATATATGTTCATGTTTTCCTAACTCACATGGTTTGTACAGATGCTAATGCTGTTGTAAAATTGGGAACAGTGCAAATTTGAACGATAACTGTGTTAGCACAGAAAAGAAATGGAACTTGCATTAAAACTATGCAAATTATATTAACACATGAATTCTTGTGCAGAAAAAAACCATGTTTATTCCATTCATTGATTCAGAAGTGTAAAATGAGAGCATGCTTCCAAATCATTTACCTGGATACTTGGGTAAATATCTTCAGTGGAAGAGATGTCCCTCTACTTGGGGGATTGGGGGAAGAACATGCAAGAGAAAATGTCTGCTATTATTCAGGACATAAGGAAACAATTCTAGTGGCAAAAGAATGAAATACATTGAATTTCCCCTTAAGAAGACTTTAATTTAACATAATTTATTTAAAAATATACATTTCTTCTTACCACTTTAAAACTTTGATGCTTCCTTGATATTCTCTTTCTTCCTTTCCCTAACAAACTGTTGCCAGCAGGAATAAGTGTGCAAAACCAGAGCTGAATGGCTGATGGCTTTACCTCAGTATACTACAAAAAGCTAGGAGAGACATTACTTATTCCATTAAAAAAAAAAAACTTTTAATGCTATAAAAAATGAAGGTATATTGGGCACTTGGAAGGAAGCTTACATAACATTAATACACAAAGAAGGAAGAAATAAGACTGATCCTAAAAACTACAGACCAATCTTCCTCCTGAACCTAGACTACAAGATTTTCACATCTATTCTAGCTTCCAGATTAAAAAAAATCTTGAAATCTATCATACACGGAGATCAAAATGGGTTCCTCCCAAGTAAACAGACTCGAAACAATCTGAGGACAATTATAGACACCATAGAATACTACAAACGCCACAATGAAGAGAAAAAAAACCTAGGAATTTTCTTTCTGGATGCAGAAAAAGCATTCAATAATGTGAAATGGCCATTCTTGCTAGCCATACTTCATAGAATGGAAGTAGGTGACAACTTCATGAAATGGATTTACATATTATATACGAAACAAGAGGCTCATGTGTTGGTTAATGGAGAAAGAACAAAAAAAAAATTCAAATAATGAAGGGCACCCGCCAAGGGTGCCCACTGTCACCATTATTATTTATCATCTTGATTGAGGTTCTAAATAACAACATAAGAGCAAACAAAAACATTAAGGGAATAAGAATTAAAGGACATGAAATCGAACTAAAGGCCTTTGCCGACAATTTAGCTATTATATTAGAAGACCCCATAACACAGTTAGAAGAATTAAGAAAAACACTAGAAGATTTTGCTATAGTCTCAGGTTTTAAAATCAATGTAGATAAGACAGCAGTGATAACAAAAAAAAATGAGCAAACAAGAAGACCAGATTAGCACCATATCAGGCTTCAAAATAGAGAAGGTAAAATGCTTGGGAATATGGGTGACGAAAAGGAATGCGGACATGTTTGCAAATAATTACAAACTAGTATGGGAAAAATTAAATAAAGAACTAGCTAACTGGACAAAACTCCATCTGTCTTTACTAGGAAGGATAGCAGTGTTAAAGATGGTGGTATTACCAAAGTTGCTATACCTTTTTCAGATTATCCCAGTTATAATAAATAACAAGTGTTTCAAAATATGGAATAAGGAAATACTCCAATTCATATGGGAAGAGGAAAAGGCAAGAATAAAATACAAACATTTGATGGAAAGAAAAGAACGGGGGGGGGTTGCGATCTACCGAACCTGCAAGTATACTACCAAGCATGCTCATTGGCATGGCTAGAAGAATAGTTCAGTTTAAGAGATACAAGATTATTAGGTCTAGAAGGACATGACTTAGTGTTCGGGTGGCATGCTTACCTATGGTACGGCAAAAAGAGCGAACATAAAGCTATTGAAAACCACTACTTTAGGCGAGCCTTGCTAAACATTTGGAATAATCTGAAACCTAAATTTTATCACAAAATCCCACTTTGGACATCTTCACAGGAGGCTCTATTTGGAAAATCGAAAATAACCAATCAAGAATGGATAAAATACTATGAGATTCTAGATTCAGGTCCCCAAAAAGAAACAAAAATGAAGACAAGAGAAACTTTAGAAGAAGAAGGATACACCATGAATTGGTTTCTTTATAAACAACTAAATGAAAGGTACAAAATTGACCTCAAGCTAGTAAACTTTCAAATGTCACAAAACAAGATTGATAAAGTGTTTCAAGACCCAGGAAAACATCATATTAAAAAAAATTATAGAGTGCTTTTTTGGATAGAGAGCTAGAAGATGAAATGGTAAAAGATAAGATGATAAAGTGGGCAAAAGATATAGGTCATCCCTTGGAAATAGAGAGATGGGAAAAAGCATGGGTGCACAGAAATTTACACTAGCACAAAACTTGAAAGAAAACTACATCAAAATGCTCTATCAATGGTACCTCACTCCAGTGAAATTAGACAAAATGTATAACACTGGGGAAAAAACTATGTTGGAAATGTGGAAAAGCTGAGGGGACGTTATATCACATGTAGTGGAGGTGCCCAAGAGCAAAAATCTATTGGACGAATATTCATAGACTGATTAGTAGGGTGCTAATGTTAAAATTTGCAATGGAACCCGAGGTATACCTGCTTAACATGACCAACAAAATAAAAGGCGAGGTTGGGGAAAAACTAGACAAAAAGAGGAAAATTCTTCTATATATAATTACCACGGCAAGAATTCTATATTGCTAAAAACTGGAAAGAACCGATAACACCAAGCATAGAAGAATGGTGCATCAAATTACATGACAATCTAGAAGCAGACAGACTAACGGCTAGGCTATGTGAAAGACCATTGAACCATATAGAGAAAGAATGGGAACCAATCAAAAAATTGTTGAAAGAGAAATGGAATATTGTCATCTAGACTAATGAAGCTCTGCCAGATCAAACAAATAAACAAACAAATACACAAATAATAATAATAATAATAATAATAATACATTTATATTTATAATAGTTATAATACTTATAAACAATAATAAAAATAATATGCATGTACAAACATTAGTTTACACGCATGCGGGTGTGTATCTATGTAGATGTATATGAGGATACGAGAGTGCGTATGACAAATATATATCTATATAGAAGACAGATAAATTATCCAATAAATACATTGTCTATAAGGATACAAGGATATTTAGGCACAGTAGCACCACAAAAAACAATAGAAGGCAGGGAAAAAAAAGAAATCAAAGTAATGTAAGTAATAACATATTACAGTTAACTCAATGAGGAAGTGTAACAAACAAGGAGGGATATAAGAAAGGTGTTATAGCATTGGGACAAACCTTATCTACCCCCAAAACAAAAGGGGGTAAACCTTTATTTGTTATGGGCATGTTTTAATTTAAGAAATGAAGGTTACAGGATATTTCGCTACTTTGTAAGATATGGATATATTTTGTAACAATATATAAGATGTAACCCAATAAAAATATTAAGAAAAAACAAACAAACCCAGACCTAAACATTACATTAAAAATCATAGAACTGAATACTTTCTGAGTGAGTTTCAGGGAAAAATTCGTTGCAGAAATATAACTACAAAAATACCACTTGCCCTTCAGTGAGCATGTTATGTGGATTTTGCCTACTCATTCCCTGAAACTATTCAATATAAAATTAAAATACTGTGAAGTTAATAATTAAATTGAAGCAGAAAACCAGATTCACCCTACAGTGACATTGTTTAAATTACATCTTGAGATCAGTAGCATCAGTCATCCTTATACGGCTTTATGGCGAATGGAATGAATGAGACATTAGCTACTTAGTATTTTTCAGCAGTGCATTTACAATGAATGACTCCAATCCTCTTTCAATATCCAGACTTCCTGAACCATTTCAAATAAGCAAACTCTGAAGAGCTTTCGGAAGGATATAAAATGTTTTGATACTTAATTAAACACTTGAATAATGTCTTGAAATAATTCAAATAGATCACTACTTAAAAATTAGCCCTTTTCACACACCCCACACAAATACACATCCACAAATGTCAATCCCCCCCATATAAAAATACACATACAAGCATAAACACACACACACACACACACACACACACAGCCAATGAATGAGCATATGTATCCATCCAAAATCATATTTTTGAAACAATTTGGTGGCAACTCAGAATAGTTTGGTGGCAATTCTAAGCCCAGGCTTTATGAACGCTGCCCAATGAGTCCAAAGTTCTTTCCTCAGGACAAAGGGAAGCAAAGCTCAGCAGAGCTTGACTAAAACATACACTGATTATTCTTTTCTGTGAGTTCCAGGTAGGAATGTGTGGTGTGTGCCTTCCTTCAGGAACTTCTGGAAAACTGAAATGAATGGAGGCAAATGGGGTGGGGGGGGGAGAAATGGGCATTCTCATTCATGCCCATTTATTCCATTTTGGAATGAAAATACTTAAACATCATAGCTGGTATAATTGGCCTCTCCTGTAGTTTTGTGAGATATTTGACCTTCTCTGTCAGAGAGCTCTGGTGCCACAACAAACTACAAACCCCAGGATTCTATAGCATTGGGCCACGGCAGTTAAAGCAGTATGATACTGGATTATTTCTGCAGTGCAAATACAGCCTGGGACTCCCAGGCAAGAGATGGATAATGTTTTATTCTAACTGAGCTCATTCATTTGGCCTCTCTACATATCTGGAAAGCATGGAGAGTGGTGGTCATGAGTTCATTCCTTTCAATTTGGGTGTACTTCCAAAGCAAATGATTGCCTATAGTTGCCTATAGAAATCATAACATTTACCTTCCCAGGCTGACACACTTTCAGGTCCTCTTTGTACATAAGAACTATGGTCCTAATTCATCCAGTTCTCTGTGTCTCATCTCTTTATTCCCATCTTTATTGACATCTCTGTTTATAGCTGTGATGTTATCTCTTCTGTCCAGTAATGGACAAATCATGAAGTGGGATGCCATGGATTACTGAGTTTCTAACCTATGTAAATCACAGGATTCCATATCTGTACTTCCATATCTGTACTAGGGTCTACAACATCTGCTTTATAATTATAATTCTTTGGATATTTTCCATTGGTTATACTTTGAATGGCTAACACTTTATCCGTATTACAGCCAGTTAAACACAATTATCTCATTCATTACCAAGTATTTAATAAGAACTATAAAGGAGTCTTTTTAAGCAAGGAAAAAGAATTAACAGCACAGGGTGTGTTTTTTTTAAAGAGAGGGAAGGAAGCCCTATTAAATTCAGACCAACAGGAATTATAACAATGTTAGACTAGAGGGGGATTGTATCAAATTAAGTTCAAGTACTGTAGTTTAAGAAGTAGATCAATGCAGGAAGACAAGAACTGTCAACCAGTTGCCTGGGCAATCATGATGCATTCTGGTCCACATTGCCTTTCAAAGTGAAGAAAATGTTAAGTGGCCCTTTTCATTCAAATGGTGTTATCATATAATCAATCTGATTGCCTATGACTGCCCCGACAGTGTTATGTTCACCATACCATTAAATGTGGAAATCTACTGAAGGGAAGACTAAGTGTTACTGGGTCTATATGTGTAGGCTTTCCTCCTAGGGATACCTGCACCCCTTGTGAAGAAGTTGAGGCAATATGACCTTAGAAGTGGGGTTACTGGCAAAGTGATTGCACAGAGTGCCTTAACATGGGAAACATGCAAAGGGAATTTATGTGGTTCCTCACTGGATAAGATGCAGTTAAAAATAAACATGCCCTCAGGCTGGTGCTCAGATAGTAATATATCACACAACGTACAGCCATGTGAAAAACTAAACAACTAAAAGAACATTTCTAGTTGGTCATTTTGTGAAGCAGAGAGAAACTGGTGGGCTGGATTCAGGAAATAGTCAATTTATTTATTTTTATTTTCTAAATTTCTGTACCGCTTATCAGTGCCAAAGCACTCCCTAAGTGGTTTTCAATGTAAAACCCAGTAAAAATAAGACCATTAAAAGCAATTAAAAAGAGGCACTGGGGTGGACAATTCATGAAAATTCCAACAATCACCCACTTGCTAATAGCTCATGCCTGTCCAACATGCTCACATGGCATTCCTAGTGGGCACTGAGTTTCAATATGGATTTCAATTGGGCTTCAGGCCTGGGTGTGACACTGTACCAGACCTGGTTGCCCTCAAATGGGATGGCCCACTTCTTAGCTTCGCTTGTCATACAATTGTGGGTACACCATTGCTGAGGTTCCCATTGTTGCTGTAAAATTCAGTGGTTTGATGAATCACCTATGTTACAAGAAGGGCAGCGGGAGTATGGGTGCATTGATTGCCATTCATTTAGCAGGAACAGTGTTGTGCCAGGAACATAGAAAGCTGTGTTATGCCTAGTACAGTACTGTTACCTCTGAAAGGTAGTGGGACTCCGGGATTTCAGGCAGGATTCTTTCCTAGCTTTACCTTCACATCCCTTCTATGCTTCCTGGTGGTCTTCCATCCATGAATTAACCAGTCTTGACCCTGCTTAGCTTCTAAAATAATATAAGATTGGTGTGTTCAGGGTGATATAATGATGTCAAAGCTTGGGCACATTTGGTACTATTGAACAAGGTATCATTCTAAGAAAGTCTCCAAAAGTCTCAGCTTTCATTCATGTACAAATTGATTTTATTTTTCAGATCCATGTGATGTTTTCTTCATCCCAAAGTATTTCTTGGGAACTCCCAGCATTATCAAGGACTTTTCATTCCTATTTCTCAGGCCAATGTAAATTAACCCAGTATTTTCCAAAATGAAATGTATCTCTACACTGATGTCCTTTTGTATTATCTTGGAACTAGTTAAGATAGTCCTCACAAGTAAACATATCTATTAAATTTTCCTTTTTTCCTTTTTTTTTTCCTGGGCTGTGAGACTGTGTTACAGAATAGTTTCTTTCTGACATTTCACCTGCATCTGTGGCTGGCATCTTCAGAGAATAGTTGGGTAGGAGTGTGTGTGGAATTTATATGCTGTGAACCCCTGTTGGAGACTAGATGTAAATTTGTGTAATTGAATGGTTAATTTCTGGGTATAGAAAAGCATGGCTGATTAGTGTCTGTTTGGCTAATGGTTGGTTGATGGGACATTATCTGCTGGAAATCCCCCCCCCTGTCCCTGGGTTGAATTCCTTTGTAAGTGCTATGTAAGATTCTATTATTTTTCAAAACTGGGAGCCAGATTTTGTTATTTTTAGGGTTTCTTCTTTCCTGTTGAAGTTGTCCAGGTGTTTGTGGATTTCGATAGCTTCTCTGTGCATTCTGACATGATAGTTGTTGGCCTGGTCCAGAATTTCTGTGTTTTTAAATAACACATGTCCAGATTGGTTTATAACATGTTCTGCTACTGCTTATTTTTCTGGCTGGCCAGTCTACATGTTATAAAGCAACCTGGACACAAAACGTTATTTAAAAACACAGAAATTCTGGACCAGGACAACAGCTGTCATGTCAGAATGCACAGAGAAGCTATTGAAATTCACAAACACCTAGACAACTTCAACAGGAAAGAAGAAACCCTAAAAGTAAACAAAACCTGGCTCCCAGTTTTGAAAAAGAATAGAATCAAAACCCAACACTTACAAAGGAATTCGACCCAGGGACGGGGGGGTGGATTTCCAGCAGATAATGGCCCATCAACCAACCATTAGCCAAACAGACACTAATCAGCCTTGCATTTCTATACCCAGAAATTAACCATTCAATTACACAAATTTACATCTAGTCCCCAACAGGGTTTCACAGCATATAAACTCCACACACACTTCTATCCAACCATTCTCTCAAGATGCCAGCCACAGGTGCAGGTGAAACATTAGAAAGAAACTATTCTAGAACACGGCCTCACAGCCCAGAAAAAAATGAGGAAAGTCTATGGATGCCAGCCATGAAAGCCTTCAACTTCACATTAAACATATATATTGTTGCTAGGACACAGACTGAAGAGAGATCAAGCAAGTGAAAGAGGAATGTTTGCACCACAACAAACTGATTCCAGTGTTTAATTAGTGCAGTGTAGCTAAAATACTTTAGCACTTTCACTATAACTCTTGAATAATAATAAAGAAGGATGAGTGGAAATGGGTAAAAATCAATTTCTGAAATGTTGCAGGAGTCTAGATGTGACAAGGGAGGGAAACCTGGGTTATTTCAAGAAATAATTTGGATGTAATCCTGAGTATATGTAGGCAAAAACCAAAACAAGAAGAAAGAAAAAAGAAATGGCAACTCATCTTTTCCAGCAACTTTTTCTCTTCTGGTTGAGCCCCGAGTTAGGGTCTAGCAGCATTATGAGAAGGTTTCAGGAAAGTAGGTGTAGGTGGGGCAATCTCAGTCTCAATTCCAGTGTTTTGCCCAGTCCCAACTGCAGTGAGGTCCTATTGTTTGTTGATTTCCCTCATGTAAATTCATATGCATTTCCTATATGTTTTTCTCAAATTGTACATATTTATTTACATAATTTAATAATGTATGCATTTTGTACACATTTTTTCCATTGGCTCATGTGCTTGCATGGATTTTTTCCCCAGCCATACATAATTTTAGCTGCTCACTTGCATAAAATGTATGCATGATTTTGTGCATATGTCCCCAAAACACCCTACAGGCCTGTCAGAGTTTATAGCCTCCATGGTAAAGGGTACATCAATCTTCCATGCCCTTTCAAATAAGCACAAAGCCATTCACATAGGGGGAAGAATGTTTATTTTAAGTTTAGAGAGTCCAGAGAGAGAATTGAATAACACACCTGTGAAAGCAGCTGAAGGATGAATGTCTGTGGTAGACAAGCAAGTAGGCAGTAGCAGGATGAGAAACCAAGGAAGGGATAGACTGGGGGATTTAAGAGAAGGTGTCTGCAACGATCAAATTGGGTGGCTCACTTCAGCCACCTGAGGCTTCTTTCTGGCTTGTCAACACCTGTTTCACTTTTGTAGAGGGTCTCCTGTCCTAGCTCCTCTCAGGGCTTGTCTTCATTGGCAGGAAACCTCAAACCAACCTTGTAGCCTCCATGGATGTTTTTGATCTTCAGCAGCCCTGCAAATGCCACACCCACCAGGGCTTCTCCAGAGTATCCTGCCACACTGTAATTAAACATAGGCAAACCCAGAGTGATGTAAAAAGATGGTTAAATAGTGATCACATGTCCTACATGGCCATTGCTGCTACACAGTTTTTTTTTCTGTACAGTCATGCATGTGAATATGCATTGTCCCAGAGTACTGTATTGCTGGATATGCAAAGATAAATTTATACAGATATGTGCACAATAAAAAAATTAAAAAGCACCAGAACAGAGACCCATCCCCTAGAAGCCCTTCCTGCCAGCTTTGATGATAGATACAGGAATAAGGAGACCAGACACAAATAGAGATCACACATATAGCTGGGTTATAAAGGACCACTTTTATTTAGCTATAATCTATTTAACCCCATTCTGAGAGATCTGCAATGGTGGAGCAACCTAGTGTGGGAATTGCTGGGGCAGGAGGTTAACTCCAAGACCCCTCCCTAACTTCCCTTGGGCAAAAACACCTGAACCCCAGGGAGAACCCATAAACTGGTTGTTCCCCAGTCAGTCCACATCTGGAAGGCCAACCCAAAAGTCCCTCCCTCGATTTTCATAAATTAAAGGGAGGGATTTATCCTTCAGGCCAACCCCAAAGGAGGTCACTTTCCCCACTCCTCAGTTAGCAGGAACTAAAGGAACAGTTCCAACTCCCCTCTTCACCTCCAAAAGGGGGAGGTGCCAAAGGTGCTCACCAAATGTTAAAATACATAAATAAATAAATACTCAAACAACTAAAATCAGATGGCAAAACTCAATGTAGACTATAGTAGTAAATTATGTGGCAATATAATCAGTCTCCCATCAAAAAATAAACCATAGCAGACCTGACTTAGTCTCCCAAATCCAATGGGATCCAGCAATGTTAGGAAAGCCTCACCAACCAACTAAAATCAGATGGTAAAACTCAGTGTAGACTATAGTAGTAAATTATGTAGTAATATAATCAGTCTTCCATCCAAAAATAAACCATGGTGGACCCAAATTAGTCTCCCAAATCCAATGGGATCCAGCAATGTTAGGAAAGCCTCACCAACTAATAAGATAGTAGAATTTGATACAATCTATAGATACTAGAATTTAATACAATCTGTAGGAATGAATTATGGAGTAATATAATTGGTATGCCATCCAATAAGAAACCATAGCTGATGCTGCTTAGTTTGCAATATCTAATGGGATCCAGCACTATTAAGAGAGTCCACAAATTAAGGATAAGAGTAAAATTCAGTGTAATATATAGTGAAGAATTATGTAGTGATACACACCGTCTCCCAAAAATAAACCATAGCCAACCCTGGTTAGTATGCATTAGTATGCCAATTAATTAGGTACATATGATCAATGTGACTTGTTACCCAATATCAAATAGATATGTTTAAACCATGTATATATTTATTAGTGTGTCAATTATGTAGATATGATCAAGTCAGATCCAAAAAGATCATGACAATTCAACATCAGCTATGAATTTGTAATTGAAATGCATGTGGCATACTGACAAAATCAAGTAGTTATTTATTAAAGTATGTATATATGCATTAATAAGCCAATAAACTAATTAAAAAGAGAAAACTATCAGGGGGAAAACTACCAGGCAATGGCCATGGTGGATCCAGGGGGAGCCAACATCCCTGCAAACAGAGTAACCAGCAGGAGAACTAATATGCCAAAAGCCCACCAAAATGTAGCCAAAAGTAAAAAGAAGCCTTACCAGAGACAGTCAGCTCCACCCCGCTTTGCACCAATGAGGGCTGACCCCTCCCAGCACTCCAAGATCACACAAGATCTGGGGCAGTAAGATCTTATTCTGCCCCTTCTACACACCGATCTGTACTAGAAAGCCTACAGCACCTGGAAATCACTGTGGTCTCCCATCTAAATTACAACTAGAGCAGATCATGCTTAGCTATCCTCCCCCCCAAAAAAACCCCATGTGAACGGAGCAACTAGCAGGGGGCCTAATATGTAAAACCATACCAAAATGCAAAGGCTACAGCATACTCAGTAAAAAGCCCATCAAACAGCAAGCTATGTACACGTCACATTAAAAGGCAGGTAGGTCCCGAAAAGGTCCATAAATGCTCCTGCCAACATGCACACACAGAGGACTGTTAGTAAAGACCTGTCAGGCAAGTAAACACTTCTGGCCAGCTCCTGCTCTTTCTCCAACAAAGCTACTAACAGTCAAGCAGAGCAGGCAGACAGCAAGGAAAAAAGTGGCAGGGGTGAAGGGGAGCACAGTGGGACTCAAACTCCCAACCATAGGAGCCCCAACCATCAGTCTGGCTGCTTAACCACAAGGCTATCCCAGCTGCACTTAATTCCTGCAGAAAGAGTTACCTGACCACCAAGAAAGCTAATCTGCCCAACAACAGCAGGCCAACACTTCTCTCCCCCACACACAACAGCAAACACCCCAGCAGGTACCAGAGGGCCACAGAAAAGGAACAACCAAACAAATAGTTGGAGAACCCCTGTCAATTGAAGGCCCTAAAGGAAAAGCTCCCTCACAGCACTCATGTGAGGGAGGGAAAAAAAGAGTTGAAAGAAGAAAACACTTTTTAAACACCCACCAGGCTCCAAAGATAGCGCACACTAGTTAATCACTCTGGAAACACCTTCCCTTCTGTCTAATGCCCTGTGAGTGTCCATGCCATTATAAGGCAGCTCCCAACTGGGGGTGGGGGGAGATGACCAGCTGGCAGACTCACCCTCTCTCTATTTCTAAATAATTAAATGCTCTAAATAGTGAAAAGCAGATTCCCCCTCCCTCCAAATCTCTGTGATCTAAATAGTTGAGGGGGAGGGAGAATAAAGGGTGCCTTAATGTTGGAAAATATAGTTTGCAGCCCAATAAGTGGAAATGGTTTTGCGACTGAAGGGTTAACTAAGAAGCCATATAAAATGAGCTGATGTAACTTCCTGAAGTTTTGTTACTGGAGTTCTGGGATTAAGGGGAGAGTCCAAGTTTCCTTCTTTATTCCAGAAGCCATGCTCTTTTAACAAACCACATGGCCATCAAAGGGAGAGGACCCCAGGCAGGGAGTCCTGAGTATTGTTTTTGTAACAATGTAGTTTTTAAACATTTTTAAGTAGTTTTAGTTTATTTTGATGGTGTTTCATGTACCTGTCATAAAAAAGCTCTCCAACTGTGAGTAAAGATGTTTTTGTACTTTTTAAACTAACTTTTGAATCTTGAGTGGTTATTTTGCTAAACAACTTGGGAAAAGACAAAGGGTGTTTGGTTATTTACTAAGCTGTGTTTTCATATGTATGCTAAGAATCTAATGCTAAATGCTGCTGTGTTTGTTTTGAACTCTGCTAAATTGGCTGTATTCTCCACTAGTGTGGGAGGTACAGTGTGGATGTTTAAACAGGGACAACATAATTACCCTGGTATTTTAAACAATTTCCAATAGGTTATGGGTGCCAGTTTATGATTTTTTAAGCTGCATATTTTTTTATTTTGAATTTTGAAGAGTTTTGGATTTTGTGTTTTTGCTTAGATAACCAAAATTTTTCATGGTTTGTTATTTTAAAAGTAAAGAAAAGTGTGGTTTTTCACCCTTTCCCAAGTGAAGCTGAATTTAAACAAAAGGCAGTTTTGGTGCTTTCCTAAAGGGCACAAAAGGTAGAGTTGAGAGAGCTGGCAGAGAGAGAGATTTTTTTATGTTCCTGAGTCATAAAGGAAGTAAAGGAGAGTCATTTGCTGCTCATTAACATAACAGAGACAAAGGCAAGTTTCTCTCTGTATGTGAGTGAAGAATGGCTGCATCAGAGGACCTAAGGTTTAAAAGAGTGGTGGATTTAATACACTAATTGAGATGACAAGATGTCTTTTGGCTAATGCTGGACTACCTAATAGTATGTGGGGCAATGCTATTGCTACAGCTAATTACTTACAGAACCGCCTACCTACAAAAGGCACAGAGAAAACACCTTTTGAGATTTGGCATGGGTGACCCCCATCAGTTAAACACATTAGAACATTTGGATGTGTTGCGTATGCACATGTTCCAAGGGAACTGAGAGGAAAACTGGATCTAGCAACTGAAGAGATGATGCTGATTGGATACAAAAGTGGCACAAGAAACTATAGAGTGATGAACTTAAAGACTGGTAGAGTATATAGCAGACATGTGGTATATTTTGATGAAAGCAGAAAAGTTGATTTAACAGGAACTGTGATTGATTTTCAAGAAGAGAATAATGTTGATTTGTATGAACAGGAGCATAACATGTCTGTGATTTCAGAAGCAGAGAGTGACTCTTTTGTGCAGTATTACACAAATAAAACAAATAAAATGCTCTATAGCAAAGTCCAAGATGAGAGCGGTAATGGATTGGATGAGGAAAAACAGATTGAGACTAAATCCAGACAAAACGGAGGTACTGACAGTCACAGGCCCGAAACCAGGTCTGGGAATACAACTTCTAGTCCTGGATGGACTCACACTCTCCTCTGAGGACTGTGTTCGCAGTCTGGGGGTACTCCTGGATTCGTCGCTTCACATAACTAGTCAGATGAATGCGACGGCCAGAAGTGCCTGCTATCAGCTTCGGCTGATACGCCAACTGCGCCCTTACCTGGATACAAGGGATCTGGAAACTGTGGTACATGCTTTGGTAACCTCACATTTGGATTACTGTAATGCACTCTACATGGGGCTACCCTTGTGCCTAACCCGGAAACTTCAAGTGGTACAAAATATGGCAGCCAAGTTAATTACGGGTACTTCTAGGAGAGAGCATATAACACCTGTGCTTAAATCTCTCCATTGGCTGCCGATTAGTTTCCGGGCACAGTACAAGGTGTTGGTTTTAACCTTTAAAGCCCTACATGGCTTGGGTCCATCTTATCTCCGGGACCGCCTCATCCCATATGATCCCCCCCGTGCACTTCGGTCCTCTGGGAGGAACCTGCTGCAGCCTATGAAAACTAGGCTGTCGCAGACCTCCCAGAGGACCTTCTCTTCTACGGCTCCCAGACTTTGGAATGGCCTGCCGGGTGAGATCCATCTTATCACAACTCTTGATAGCTTCAAGAAAGCACTAAAGATGGATCTCTTCCAGCAGGCCTTCCCAGAATAACTTCCCGGTTCAGGTGGACTGATTGCTACCCACCCCCTTGCCATCGTTGCCTTTATTTATTTATTTATTTATTTATTGTATTTTATCTTTCTTTTTAAGTCTCCATTAGTTTAATTTCGTTTTAAGGGGTGGGAGGGTTAGGATGGGGAAGGATTGTTTTAACTTGATGTTGTTTTAATCTTGCTGTACGCCACCCCGGTTGCTGAGAAGAGGGGCGGGTTAAAAATAAAAAAATATTATTATTATTATTATTATTATTATTATTATGTTTCAGAGAATCGTGTGGGAGCTGATCTGATCGATCTGGACTGTGGCAAAGCAGATACTGAACAGGAAGGAAGTCACCAGGATTGGAATCAGGAACCTCCCAGGTATGAACTCAGACCTAACAGAGGAGTCCTGCCTGAGAGATTTGGCTACCTTGAAGGGGTGGTGTCGCATGAGAAGTCAACAGAAGGAGGAGATGGTGAGCAAATGCCTACAGATGAGGCAACAAAGCATATGGAATTGATTTCTATGAGACTGTTTCTAAGTCTGGCTGCATCGAAGCAGATGGATGTCAGAAATGTTACTATGAAAAGTGAGAACTTGCATACAACACTGGAGAGTCTGGATTTTCAACAAACAGAAACAAATAAAAGGCTCTATAGCAAAGTCCAAGATGAACGGTTTACCTATGTTCTGATTAATGATGGTGATGTGCTTATTGCTACTCAGAGAGATGCTGACTACAAACAAAAGTTTGAAAAGAATTGCTGAACTGGAGGAACATGGAGATGTAACAGGATTTATGGACATTGGAATTGAAAGAAAAGATGGATCTTTCCTACTGAGTGAGAAATAGAGAATTGCTGATTTGTTAGAGCTTCTAGGATTGCAAGATGCACATCACGTTGCCACGCCAATGATAACAGAATTCAACAAGAGTAATGAGCACAGTGAACTTTTGCCAAACAATAAGATGTACAAGAGAGTTATTGAGGAACTGAAATGTTTAACCAGAGGCACCAGGCCTGATATTGCCTATGCTGTTAGAGTTCTTAAAGAAAAAGTAGATGCACCAACACAGAAGTTTTGGAATGGAGTGAAGAGAATTTTGAGATATTTAAAGGGATCCATAAATGTACAGTTAAGGTTACCAGCTAATGCTAATCCAGATCTTGTTTGTTTTACAGATGCAGATTGGGCCAGATTCAGAAGGGATTCAGTATCCACCAGTGGCTGCCTGTTCATGTATGGTGATGGACCAATCTGCTAGGATAGTGTTAAACAGAATGTGGTAGCTTATTCTTCTACAGAGGCAGAATATGTTTCTGTGGCACATGCATGTAATATGTTAAAATTGCTTGATGATTTGTTTGTTGACTTTTGCATTTCAGGATAAAAGCCTGTGACTGTATTTCAGGATAACCAGAGTTGTATTAAGATATCTGAGAGTGGGAAGAAAGTGACCCCACAAAACAAGCATATAAAAACTGAGTTTCATGATGTTAGAAAGCTTGTAAATGAAGGTGTGATTAAAATGAGATATTGTCCAACAGATGAGTTGGCAACAGACATCCTGCCGAAGCCACTGCCAAGAGATGCATTCTAGAGACTATGTGCAAAGTTTGGACTTATAGCTCACTTATTGGACTGAGAGGGGGTGTTGGAAAATATAGTTTGCAGTCCAATAAGTGGAAATGGTTTTGCTACTGTAGGGTTAACTAAGAAGCCATATAAGATGAGCTGATGTAACTTCCTGAAGTTTTGCTATTGGAGTTCTGGGATGAAGGGGAGTGTCTAAGTTTCCTTGTTTGTTCTAGAAGCCATGCTCTTTTAACAAACCACATGGCCGTCGAAGGGAGAGGACCCCAGGCAGGGAGTCCTGAGTATTGTTTTTGTAACAATGTAGTTTTAAAACATTTTTAAGTAGTTTTAGTTTATTTTGATGGCATTTCATGTACCTGACATGAAAAAGCTCTCCAACTGTGAGTAAAGATGTTTTTGTACTTTTTAAACTAACTTTTGAGTCTTGAGTGGTTATTTTGCTAAACAACTTGGGAAAAGACAAAGGGTGTTTGGTTATTTACTAAGCTGTGTTTTCATATGTATGCTAAGAATCTAATGCTAAATGCTGCTGTGTTTGTTTTGAACTCTGCTAAATTGGCTGTATTCTCCACTAGTGTGGGAGGTACAGTGTGGATGTTTAAACAGGGACAACATAATTACCCTGGTATTTTAAACAATTTCCAATACTTAAAACCCCACAAAGAAAGGCCTGTCAAAGTACAGGCCTGAAACTCTACTGTCTCTTCTCCAATCAAAGTGATGAAAAGGAGGAGACGGAGGGGGGTTGGCCTTAAATCCCTTCTAGCCCTGCCCTCTGCTCTCCTGGTAACAGCACAGGAGCTTAGGCAAAGTTACAGGCCTCCATCCTGTGCTCCCTCAAAAGGGATCCCTACAGAGCAGTGGCAACCACGCTGGGAACCCTATTGCACCAAAGCCAATCTACAGACCCCAAACAGCCAATAATCCAAGTTTTTCCCTGAAATGCAGAGCAAACCGCAAATCTTTTAGACACATATTTTCCCGAAGAAACCCCAATGAAGATGTAAGTCATTGCTAACATCATGTGCAAGTGTGACATGATTATGGGGTGAGTACAGTACAGGGTGTGTGTGATTTTTTTGCCTGTGTAGACAAGCCCTCAGCCTCTCTTGGTTTACATATTTACATGGCATATCCTACCAATCAAGGTAGCCAAGAAAGGCCTCAGATCTTCTGCTACACAATGGACTTTTTCAGACAAGCTAATTGTAGCGCTAGCAGCCTCACCACGTTGCGAGGCTGCAGCACTGCAGGGCGTCCCTTTCGGATGACGCCCGTCCCTGCCGGTACTGTTGCGGTACCGCAGGGACATTTGACTGTAATATTTTGGAGATTTTTACGATCGTGAGTAAAAATCGCCAATATATTACAGTCAAATGTCCCTGCGGTACCACAACAGTACCGGCAGGGATGGGCATCATCCGAAAGGGACGCCCTGCAGCGCTGCAGCCTCACAACGTGGCGAGGCTGCTAGCGCTATAATTAGCTTGTCCGAAAAAGTCCAATGTCAGGGTCACCACATTTTATTCCTTTGCCTGCAATCCCTTTTGCTGTCTTACATCTCCTGCCTTCCAGCTCTTCCATTTCAAAGCCCTCCAATGCTCTTTTATTGGCCTCTTAGCTCCTTCCCCTTTCAGAGGTTTTAACTGAGGCTTTCGCTCTCTTGGCTGTCATTCTTTCCTGAGGCCAGGGAGCTGGAAACAGGCAAGACAGTACCTCTGGTGAGTCCCACACTTCTATAAGGCTCCCCGTATATTCAGATTTCTGAGGCAAACAATAAGTTACCTCTCAATGAGTCTCAAGAGTTAAGAAATGAATAATATCAGTGAGATGCTTGAAAATGCTAGAACATCTTCCCATTCTTATAGATTCATTCCTTTACTACTTGAACAACTAATATGGAAAATGTAGACTGAAGGAACTAAAAGCAGCATGTACATAATATGAAAATAAAAAGAAGAACAATGAAGAATTTTCAGTGCGTCATTTCCACTTGGAAATATAACCAATGTGTTATATGTTATAGATGAAAAAAGGCCAGAGCATAAAAATGGGCCATGTCATAAGTGGTACAAGTAAGAAAACAAACATGTTGATTTATACTTTCATTACTCTGAGACTGAAACTTTCAGATTCCTTGACATACAAATACTATAATAGAAACACTAAGTATTAACAATAATATATCAGCACCTCAAGCCTTCTTTTTGTAGCTTGAAAAAAAAACCCTTTGAGGACTTGGATTAATGGCTACGTTAAATAGATCAGGCTTCAAGAGATCAACCTCGTTACCATGAATATCATTTAAGTAGATGGTAATCTGTATTTATGTTATTTTTGTTAATTAAAAGGGAAGAAAAATAAATGAAAAGACGTCCAGTCATCAGTCACAGTGCTCATTAGCAGCCAGCCAAGACAAAATGTTGAGTCCCAGATCATTATGAGAAACTCAAGGAATAAGTAATTGATAAATCATCACACTCACTGGAATGTAGGGTGGATCATCTTTAATTACTTATTTTCTTCATGATTGTACTGTTTAAATACATTTTCAAATGAAGGTTCCCCTTGTGCCCAATTAACCTTCTTTTATGCCATAGCTGCTATTGAATAACTTTTTAATTACTCATTTTAGTTTTGTGAACTAAGAATTCCAAAGGGACCAGCACACTAGAAACAAGATCTTAGAACAGATCAGCATAAATATTTAACAATATTTAGGGGCACTTCATTCTCTGCCATCACAGAAGGTTATTGCTTTAATTTTTATTTTTACAATGGTCACTATCTTGCTCAAAGCAGTCATAAGTGACAATCATCCAGAGTCACAGAAAATATTATTTACAAAAACATTAGTTATACAGTAAACAGGGTCATGAAAACAACCATTCAGGAACATGGAGATAACATGATCCACTTCTTCCCCACTCTTCTGACTCACTCCCATCCAAATCATCACAAGGACAGAAACCAAAAGGGAAAGAGAACACAAATATCTCATAACAATGCATTTATAGTAGCACTGTGTTCTCTGAAACGTTTTTGCAATTTTGAGTACCTGACCACAAATAAATAGCCATCCTGTGGGAAAATGAAGAGTTTAAAATATACAAAATAGTAGAGAATGAGAAATGATCAGACATCTGCATGTATATTAAAAAAAGTGCTATGATTTCACAACTGATTCAATATGTATTGTATGAGATGCAATGTGTATGTATTTTGCATTCAGATATCAGAACCAAAGTATAAAGTCACTGTATTGTGTCAAAAACCTTCAGTCTTCTTGCCTTGTGAACTGGGACAGAAAACAATTTTCAGAATTACTTTCAGAATAAAACTTCTGTGGTGCATAAATTCTTCCAATTGGCTCGAGATAAATAAATACATTCAAAATAACAAGAATTCTATAATCAGCCATGAACATTTGACCTTTACATTTCAAGACTATATATTTTTTTTTTTTAAAAAAAAATAACAGTATCTCAGAAGGCCATGTTCAGTTGATGGTACATTCTGTAAGAAGGTTTCTTTTCTCCTCAAAACTTTCTTCCCCCGTAACCAGTCTCAATTTCCTTAGAGGACAAAATAGCAAAAAACACATAAAAGAGGTGAGTTGGGCTAAATCCCAAGGTGGACTCAACATTCACCCCATTAAATAATGTGCATTTGTTGATGATGTGTGCCTTCAAGTTGTTTCTGACTTATGGTGACCCTAAGATGACTCTATCGTGGGTTTTTTTGAGTCTGAGAGTATGTGAATTTCCCAGGGTCATCCAATCCTGTTCTCCAGAATCATAGTCTAATGTTCAAAATACTACACCACACTGGCTCCTTAAAAAATGTACAAACACATTATATGTATATATATACAGAATCCCTGTGACACACATACCTAAAAACTAGATATGGAAACTGCAAAGTAAGAATGTAAAGAGTATAGAATCATAGAATTGTAGAGTTGGAAGAGAACACAAGGGACATCCAGTCCAACCCCCTGCCATGCAGGAAATCTCGATCAAAGCATCCCCGACAGATGTCCATCCAGCCTCTGTTTAAAGACTCCAAAGAAGGAGACCCGACCACACTCCGAGGGAGTGCGTTCCACTGCCGAACAGCTCTTACTTTCATAAAGTTCCTCCTAATGAGGTTGAATCTCTGTTCCTGGAGCTTGCATCCATTGCTCCGTGTTCTAGTCTCTGGAGCAGCAGAAAACAAGCTTGCTCCATCCTCAATGTGACACCCTTTCAAATACTTAAACAGGGCTATCATATCACCCCTTAACCATCTTTTTTCCAGGCTAAACATACTCAGCTCCCTAAGCTTTTCCTCATAAGGCATGGTTTCCAGACCTTTCACCATTTTAGTCACCCTCCAGAAAGTGGACTGGATATCACATTTTGTCATGAGTGCTCCATGACCACATGTCTGGATGAGTTTGACCGCATGGTCCAATGATATATACTTCACCGAACATATCTCTGGAGGTACGGCATCGTTGACCAATAACCCCTTTGGGTATGAAAGATGGTGAATGAGCCTGTACTCACCTGGACTTTTCTTGGGCACCACTCCCAAAGGTAATATGCATAAATTTGGCATGGGAGGTTCAGAGAAGGGGCCAGCCACCCTCCCCGCCTCTCGTTCTTTGTCAAATTTTCTGGCCAGTAGCCCAGGCAATTCTGTAGCAGATTTCAAATCGCCAGAGTCCATTGCTTCCCAAGGGCCCACGAAAGGTATCCTGAATCTGTGTTTGAATCCATCCACCAAGTAGGCAGCTGTCTTCTTGTTCGGATATGTGTGGAGGAGGGGGAGCAAGGCATGAAACTAAATGGGGGTAAACACCATGCCCCCTTTGCACCCAATGGATTAGTTCTGCTTGGCACCCCCATGTCCAGAATTGATTCCTGTCTCTGCCTCCTACCTGGCACTGGAAAAGGCAGAGTGGCCAGATGGAAAGGACTGCTGCCCTGATGAATGCCTGGTGCAATTAACCCTGGGATGCATGCCAAAGCAGGATTCACAAGTGTGATCAAACTGGGACCTGCTGCACTTACCTGCATTGAACACCCAGCACACCATGCACTTCCCCTCCTTCTACCAAGATGTCCTGGCTGTGTCCCCCTTTCCCCTGGCACTGGGACCCATGGTGATCAACCAAAGCCACTGTTGATGATGTCCCACCTGTAATTGTCATTACAGGAAACTCATTTTCAACACTCCTCATTGTAATCAGTGGCAGCCACCTCCCCGGCCAATGCCTTTGCCTTGAGCACACAGTGCAGGCGGTTGATGAGGTGCCAACCATAGTCTGGGAAAACCATGGTGACCACCCCCATGTAAACCGTGTACCACATCAATCAGTTGCTGAATGTGTGCTCAGTGGGGTCCAAATTCCCCTTGTCAGAGCTCTTCTTGTCACTTTTGTTGGTCCTCGCCTCCTCCCCAGCAGATTTTACCAGGGAAAAAAAACATCCACGTAATAGCCCTTAAGGATCTTGTATCTCACCTTCCATCTAAATGATTGCCTAGAGGGTCCTCCTTGGTCTTAAAGAGTCAGAGTTCCTGTCCGGGTAACCCCCCCTTTGTCTCCTTTACTTCATGGGGAGCCCTTCTTCCCCTGGCCCTGCCCAAAGCACAACCTGATCACCCAGCAGGGCAGCCTCAGCTTCCTGGCTCCAGTCAACCAGTACTTGAACTTGCCTGCATCCTCCTCCTCAGATGACTTACCTGATGTCGTGTTGGTATCTGAATCTGACTCATATCAGTGTTTCAAGCATCGCCTCTGCTTCTTCCGGGGATACCTCTTCTTGTCACTGCTCTTGCAATGTCTTGAGTCAGGTTCAACTGAGGTGGAGTGATGTGACTCACCAGACGGACTGTGGCTATGTGATAGGAAATGCTGGGGCTGTTCCCTTCCATTCCCCCCCATCCGGCAGTGCACTGGGAACCTCATTGCCTTGAGACATCCCTGGCTTGCTGACTCATGTAGAACTGTGTCACGTGGTAGAAGGCCTTAAACCCCAGCCTGTTATTTCCCCATCTCATCCAGCTTCTCTACAACATAAGAAACCATCTCTGAAAGAGTATCAAAACAGGGGTTATTGGCCAAGAAAGGATGCAATGGGTTCCTGTTAGCAGGTGATGTCATGCTCAGCCAGGACTCTGAGGACTCAGAAGGCGAGGAGGCTGAGCCAGTTGCAGAAGAGCTGGCTGAGTCTGAGTCTAGCCCTGAAGAACCCAGGGCTCAGCAGCCTAGCCCTCCCCCAGCACAGGATCCAAGCCTGGGAGACATAGTGGAGCAACAGCAAGAGGAAGAAGAGGTACCTACCTTTAGCCAAAGAAGAGCAGAGAGATTAAGAGACAGATGCTCATCAATCACCCAGCAGCTGTGAGTGGGAGCTGGGCCAACATAAGCAGCTGGGGGATGCTGAATTCCTTATCTCAGGCTGTCTGCGTTTCCTGGAGGAAGCCTCTGCCTTTGACTCTCCTGGCTCTTGGAACCTTGCTATCTTGAAACTTCAGATATCTTGACCTTGGACTGTCTTCATTGACCCACCTGCCGGAATCCTTTTGACCTTGGACTGCCTCTTCGTTTTTCGCTCTCTCTCTCTGGACTTCTGACCCTATAGGACTGCTACTGACAACACAAGGTACTATGCTCTTCAACTGAGTTGTTGCCGAGCCGGGCTGTCTTATCAGCTATTTGATTTGGCTTCCTGACAGGTGACTCCCCCCCAGTTTTACCCGAACCCCCTAAGTGTGTGTCCTCCCATGATCCAGGGTCCTGCACAACTGGCCCCTAGTGAGAGGCCTAGCTGGGGCATACCCCTTCTTGGATGCATGGTAACACCCAAGGAAATCTCCCCCCACCCAAACAGGCCACACAAATAGCACCCCAGTGGCAGAGGGTTCCTTGTTTTTTCAGTGGGGTATCCAGTGAAGTAATGGAAACCCTGGTGCCTAGTGGTAATCTTGGTGGCCCAGTGGTGGCCCTTGGTAGCCTACTGTGCTCCCAGGTGCCCAGTGGTGTCTCCTAGTGGCCCAGTGGTATCCCCTGGTGGCCTAGTGATTTCACCCATGGGGGCCCTGTGGTGTCCCAAATGGCCTGGTGGCACCCTCCCAGGAGTGCCAGAGCTGCACCCCCCAATGTTTGGTGATTCCCCCCAGATGGCCCAGTGTTAGTCCCTTTTGATGTCCTCCCAATCGCTGCCCTGGTGGCAGCAAGACCATCCAATCACTCCAGGTGGCATGAGGGCCCCTCCCAGTGATTCCCCCAAGATTTATTAGATGGCAGCCACCAACCTGTGGCCTGAGCACCAGCCCCCCAACTGTTGCACACCTCACAGGCCTGGCCACTGCTGGAGGACTGGTTGCTACCACAGGCACTACCGCAGTTGCCTCATGGACGCTGTAGCCACCACTGTCGTCCCTATGCAGCACCACCACTGCTTGCCCAGAGTCCTGGCTCCCTCAGCCACCGATCATGGGCCAGGCCTAGGCCAATTGCTCAGCCTGAGCCCCAGCCCCCACCTCCTCTTTGGGGTCTCCTGCAGCACTCTGGCCTCTTCGGCTCCAAGCAAGCCAATGAGGCCTACGACGCCAGGGCCAGCTTATATACTGCCGCTGATGTTGTAAAGCAGCTGTCGCAAAAGGTCATAAAGGGGCGATGTCATCTGGCTGCACCGGCTGGAAGACTTGCCCTTCCAGCCTAGCCAGCCAATTTGACTGGGGGCAGCCTGCTCTGATTGGCCAGCTGCCTCGTGCCCTTCTCCCAGCCCACAAAGCAGGCCGGGGAGAATAGGTTGAACATGGCTGGCCCCATGCCGGCCGCCACATGGCTTCATGGGTGCCTAGGTGCTCAGGAGCTGGCCGGGCTGCAAATCAGCCACTGGCTGAGCCCAACAACCCCCTTGTTGACATCTATGGGTTTTCTATACAACAGATTTGCATTGGCGTCTTACTTTCTTACCTTTTATGTTCAAAATGAATTTCTCAGCTGTTATGTTATATATAAAATTTGATGTTAGCGACCTTAGAGTTTATACATTAATAGAAATTATTGGGTAGTGTTAACACCCTCTGCAAAGAAAAAATGCATCACTAATATGCCAGGATAATATCCCTTTAAGTTCAGAAGGAAAATGTTGAAGCAACAGACTACTCTGCTAGGACTGATACACTCTGTGTGAGTTACTGTTGTGGATTGGGGTTGAGGAGTATTTGGAGAATTGCTATTGGATTTGCTATCAAGGTTGGATGTATATATTCTATGTTTGTTTTGTACTGGAACTGAAGATAAAGCCTCCAGAAGGACCTTGCTCCTTGTAAGTCTACTTATTGTGGGTGAAAGTGGGTCAGAGCAGTGATAAAGCCCGCTAACTGAAGCATTTATTTTTCAAGCCCTATTCTGCTGCATAGTTTATCTGCTATTTGGCTACTCCTGGGTCTAGTTTGTCCCCAGGCTGTGCCAGTTGTCTCTCAGTGTGCCTATACTAAGTAGATATAATGTATCTGAACCAAACTATAAGTTGTTCAGCAAATACATTCCCTGGAAAGGTAATGTCACTCCGAAACATTTTTGTATATAAATTAGCCACTGCTGTGGCCTCAGGGCACCTCACAGCAACACCTTCAATTTGCAGGTAAAAACAGATGCCAAATTTGAACTAATTTTTAGAACTATTTCAGCAAGAGAAGAGAGAGGATGTTTCACTTCTATCCTGTTTATATGGTACATAATAGAGCAATCTCTTAAGTATACTTCTGTAAGAGACATCCATTCTAACCAGGGGCTTGTCTAGATGGGCAATTTACCCCAGCTCCCCCCTGTGTTGGAGTCCTGCAGTCCAAATAACACAGAGCTCTTGTCCTGATTTGCCTCTGGACAGTCCTGATAACATCTGAGGCAAAGTCGGGTGGGGAGAGCCGGGGTAAACCCATTTAAAATGTTTTAAAATAACCCCCAGGAAAATCTGCATCATACAGGAAAACCCAGATGGCTCTGGCACAGGAATGCAGGATTCATACCTGCATGTTGGGCTGCATTGCTGGACGGTGACACTGTTGATGATGCTCTGCAGATGGGAAGCCAGCCCCCCGAGCATGTGTTCAAGTCCCCTTGCAGGCAACCACCCTTGATAACATGCCAAGGTCTCCTTCCCAGCTTCACAAAATGTGACACGTGATAGCAGCAGAGGCACCCGCCAATACAGGCTGTCGTGTGCATGAGAATTCTGTCAGTTTCATCATGGTAAGGAGGGGCAGCTCCAGGGTCAGAATACACCAGCCAGAATGTAGACAAGCTCCAAGAAACCATTCCCTTCCATTTTTAAAGATGTTACCCTTTAGCTTTGATTTTTTTTTTTTTTTTTTTTTGCTAAGACTGTTGGGTCTCATCTGTAGGATGAAGTTATACCCCTGATGTTTTCCTATTTAGGACACTCATTATATCTTAACTTTTTAAAAAAGACATTAAAGTCCTTTTGATCAGAAATTTTCTTAGCCTTTTGCTTGATTTCTTATTTTATTATATGTAATTATTCCATTGTTATCCTTTGTATTCTTTTTATTGTCCCTATCAGAAAGTCCTAAAACAATTTTAGGCTGAAACACATTTGGTTTGGTTTTTAGTTTAGATATTTTACATACTCCTTCAGGATTTTGAGCCCTGCCTCCCCCTTTTTATTGGTTCTATTCTATTAAATGGTTTATATTTTATACTGGAAGCCTGTAGGGAAAGAATTGTTTTTTCTTTAAAAAAAGAATCTGTCTACCGAGCTAAATAAATTGTAGGTGAGTTATAAATTACTGATCAATAGGCAAATCGCCTCCAAGATTGTACAGATGAAAAAGGGCATGCTAATTACATTTATTCTTATGAGATTCACACTCTCTACTATTATACACTGTTGAAAGCTGTTACCAAACTGTTGTATGCTATAATCATTTACTCTGCCATAATCCTGTCCTCCACTGCTTTAAAAGCAATAGGGGGTTACTTTGATAAAAGTTATCCTACAAAAGCCAACTTGTCCCCCAGTAATTTAGTAACAGTTCAAAATATACCAGAGTTTTGAAGTAGCAAGTTGCATGCAAGAACCAAATTCCTTTTTGCAATGACTAAAGCTTAAACTAATAATGAATTAGTTTACTCTTTGTGTGTTGCAGCTGCAACTATTTTATTTATTTGTCTAGTTACAGTGGTGACCTCATTACTTAGTGGGTCTTTCATAGCACATGCCAGCAGCTTGTAACATTCTGATGTCTTCTTAAAAGGTAACTCAGATTAACCAGCTAGTTACTTGTCAAATAACAAAAAAGTAAATTGTTGCTTTTGAAAATTTCACTATAACAATGGAGGGAGTTTAAACTGTAAGTCTCTCTCTCTCTCTCTCTCTCTCTCTCTCTCTCTGGCTTTTCTTCACAAACAAAGATTCAGGAAGGACTCATCCCGCACTTTCTGCAACCGCGCTGATGACTAAAAAGGCCAATCTGAGATAAAGAAGTCCAGTTGCAGAAGGCATAGCAGAAGGTCTCCTTGGGTGATGTTTCCGGGTTGTGATTCTTTTTGCATTGTCATTTCTCTTCAAGACTTGTTAGGTGTGAGTTCTCAAATAAAGCTGCAGCATTGTGGATAGTGCGCCTCCATGCCTCCCAATGTGAGGCCAGGGTGGACCATTGTTGGTGATCAATTTGGCCAAGCCTGAGATGTTGTTTCAGGGAGTCCTTGTATCGCTTTTTTGGAGCGCCCCTCTTACGCTGACCTGTGGTGAGTTCACCATAGAGTACTATTTTGGGGAGGCGATGGTCCTCCATCCTAGAAACATGCCCTGCCCAGCACAGCTGTGCTCTCAATATCATGGCCTCAGTGCTGGTGATCCCTGCCTAGAAAGGTGAAAGACAGGGGTAATGTTCATATCTACCCTTTTACACCTAAGTCATAGACTTTGCACTCATCACTCTAAGCACAAGGGGCCTTTCAAACCTTCCAGTAGAATAACATTCCTTGCCCAGATGCGGCCTTTCACTCCAGTGGCAAGCCCCCAAATTAGAAAAGGGCTATCTGTAGGCCAAAGAAAGAGAAAGTCTTTTTCTCTCCATTCTCTCTCCTGTCCAGAAGTTCTCTCCAGAGGATCTCCTTCATTTTGAATCCTTCACAGTCTTCTTCCCAGGTCTTCAGCCACCCAGCTTCTTCTTTTGCATCAGAGGGTGAGAAAATCTCTTTGTGTGTTATTCTGCATTCCCTCAAGCTTAGCTGAATCCCTCTAGCCTTCCCCTTTAATTAATCAGAAGTAGAATTTTTAGCATCTGTGCCATTGTTCCCCTCCTTTTTTCCCTTTGAGAAACTGTTGTTAACAGCTTGTATCAAATATAGACTGTTTAGTTAGTTTCCACTGCTTTCTTTTTCTGTATTCTTAATAAAGCAATAATTTGTTTTTGCTGCAAAATCAGCTTGTCCTTCACCTGATTTCTTTCCTTCTACCTCAATTTTACTTGGAGTCACTCAGGTTAATTGTCTTTTTTTAAAACCTTTAGCCTGTGAGGTCTTGCAGAGAGTGCCTAGGAGAGCTTTCCCCCCAAAGCAGTAAACCCAGTGCACTGGTCTTAACAGAACCTCCCCTTTAAATTTCTCTAGATATTGCCTCCAATGAAAACATCTTGATTTTCCACTTATTTATCAGGGAAGAGGGGGATTGGGGGTTATTTTGTGAGTGGGGAGGGTTAGTACTCAAACTTACTGAACCATACAAGATGACTGAGGCCTAAACATTCCACCCCTGTCTCTCTCTGTGTATTTTGCAAAATGTGGCTGGTAGAAATATGCCTATAGTGCCTCTGTATATCAGTTCTGGAGAGTACAAGTGAGTCACTGTTCTTACCTTCACAACTTGTTTGTGGAAATTCCATTAGCAACAGGCAAGCCACTGTGTGAACAGAATTCTGGACAAGATAAATCATTCTGACCCAACATCACTTTTCATATATTTTTTGCATACAATTTGGTAAACATTACAAAAAGAAATGGAAGGTGAGAAGGGCAAACTAGAGGGAGGAGTAGGTTGAGGAGAATATGCATTTCCTGGAATTAAGCTGTTCTTCCTATAACAGGATTTCCTTAGGGATGCATGTCTAAGGACTTTATCAGAGGTTCCCTTTAAAGCGTTCTTTTGCTGACATTAAAAAAAAAAAGGTTTTTTTCAGTTTTTATACCAGCAAAAGACACCTCACACTTATCTCTAATCCTGGCAAAGGCAACCCCATTGAGTCCCTCCTTTGAAATCCTGTGAAATATTGTGAGACTTCATCACATGGGATATATATGTGTGTGTGTGTGTGTCACTAAAAAGGTTTTTAAAAGCACAAAAACACACTTTAAAACTTACAAGTAACCCAGGGAGGGTCTTAAAAAGTGTGTCACTCACCTGGATGTTGCGATCTCACCCAGACGTGTTTGCACCAGACTGGCCATTGGTGGGGTAAGTACGGGGGGGGGGGAGGATGCAATGCTGGCAAAAAAATGACAGGGGGGATCAATTGATGGCTTAAGCTGTCAATTAAAAAGTATGGGGTTTGGCAGGGACATAACTGCATGGTTATGTGAAGTTGTTATGACACTGTATTTGGTGCATCTGATAAAGTACTAAGAAAACAGACTTTCTTACCTTCCACTGACCAATCCCTGAACAGAGCATTCCAAGTATGTGTGTGTGTGTGTATATATATGAGAGAGAGAAATGATTTTCACTGCTTAGAATCATAGAATTGTAGAGATGGAAGAGGCCACAAGGACCATCCAGTCCAACCCCCTGGAGAAGCAGTTCTTCAAAAGCACAGTCAATATATGGGCCAATATCTCACTTCAGCCTGATGGACCTCAAAGCTCTGGTAGATATAATTTAACTCCATGTCCTCTGTCACCATGTGTGCCACCTACATGAATCCAGTCAGAGCAGCCCCATGGCCATTAGGGTGGAGGCAGCCAACATTCCTGTTTTTTCTTCAGCCAGCCATGAGGTCATCATCCTTATGGGTGTCCAGAGGATTCTGTTTTACACCGGTAAGGCTGCCCTGAGCTGGGATGACTGCTGAGTCTTGGAGGGATGTGAAGCAGGCAGAAATAACCATGCAGCATTTGTAGTCTCAAATAGGATACTGTTTATTGCAACCAGAAAATAGACAAAAGCAAAAAAGGTATAGACAAAGAAAAAGACACCCTCCAGGGCTGCACACACTGGAGAGGGAGAGAGAGAGAGCAAGAGATCCTGTTTCAAGCCCACACCTCCCTTATATAAATTCTACTTTCACAAGCAATGTATGGAGAAACAAAACTCATAGAAGACAAAACTCATGGGCAAAGCTTGTTAGTGAAAAAAAAAAGCCAATTAGTGGGGCCAGGTGTCTTTAAACCTAAACATTCTTATTGTAAAGGCCACACTGTCTTCCCTTGTTCCCATGAGAAACTGCTCCTTGACCTTCTCATCAGGAAAAAAAGGCCTAGAGCATTCTCATAAATCCTGAACCAAACTTTTGGGGGTAGGCCTGAACCCAGAGGCTAACAGATTCGCTGCATGGTCTAGGAGGATTCTTGCTTCTTCAGTCATCTGGCTTCAGAAACACAACTGGACACTGTATGGCCACCTTCCCCATCTGCTGTCCACAAAATAGCCTAAGGGATGCCCAGGTTACAGGAAGATAGGTGACTCAGGCAGAAGCCATTTCAGATGGAGCGGCTGGATACCTCTGTCTGAAACAACCATAAAAGGTCATATGCAGAAGCAATTTGACATTAGACCAGTGTATGTCACCAACAGGATTCCAGCCATTATCAAGTCTGACCCAAAAGAAAGAGAGATGTCAAGACTCAGCCACAGCCATCATGTTGAAAAGAAATCATGTCCCTAATTCTAAGAATGTAGGAAAATCTACAGAATTTGCAGCACACTTGTAGAGAACAGACATTTTCCCCCTACAAATTCAGCTCCAGTTCTGTTATTTGAAATATTGCTTGTTTTTATGTCTTCTTCTCTGAAAACCAGCTTAGCTCTCAAAGCCAGGGGATGAACAAAGTAACAGAGAGACATCCCATTTTGCTTATCTATGAAGAATGCTATTCCCTTTACTACTTTTATTCCTCTGTTGTATAAATAACACTTTTGTCTCTCTTAGATTGGATTGGAAGCAATCTAACTTATACACAGAGATAAATATGAGACAGAAAGGCCTTATTTCTTTCAGAAAAATCAATGTAGCCTTTCTAGCTATCATAGCTATATACCAGCTGGTCTATGAAATGATACTTCTATTCTTTGATACATAGAAACCATCACAACTATGTATCACATGCCTGGGTAATCATACAGAATAAATAATCTTGAGATGACAACATCCATGCTCAAATACACCCATCTCTTATATGTCTATAGGCCTCTACCAATTTGTGTGTGCATGTGCCTTCAAGTCTCATGTCGATTTATGGTGACCCCATGAATTCCATAGGGTTTTTTCAGACAAGGAATACTCAGAGGTGGTTTTGCCAGTTCCTTCCACTGAAATATAGCCTACATCACCTGGTATTCATTGGGAGTCTCCCATCCTAGTCCTAACCAGTGCAGACCCTGCTTGGCTTCTAAGATCAAACAGGATCTGGCGCATTTAGGGTATTTAGGCTTCTCTGCCAATTTACCTGGGAATATGTCCAGTTGAACTTCTATCTGAGAAGACACGCATATATTTTACACTGTTATGGAAGCATGATTGGTTGATACATCAGTCCTGCTGCTGATTTCTGTCAACTGTACATCCTAGTGTGCAACTGTTTATTGATACCACCACCCCCTTGCACAGTGGAGTGTTGCATGGGGGAGGTACTTTGATGGCCTCACATGGCAAAAGGCTACTCAGATTAATGATTGGTGTCTTGTGCCATAACATTGATAGCCAAGGGATGGAGAGTTGCCCAGTTAAGGCTGCACCACCCCTTGGGTATTCCTCTTGCTGCTTTTTATGGAGCATCATCAACAGACAGCAGAGAAAGTCTTACAGGCCTTATTTGCCTATATTGTGGGGTTGCATGTAGTATATGTATGTGCAGCTAAGTAGTGCATGCCTCAGTGAACGAGTCTGTGAGTGTTATGTGGAGTTTTATTGTGGTTTAGTATGTGTAGAGTACGTGTCTGTGAGAGAGAGTGGGCATGTGTGCCTGGGCGTCAAGGCACTGGGATGTTTTGCCACAGTGTTGCCTTTCCCTTCTAAATATAATAATAAATAGATAGACAGGGCTGGTGGCTTGGAATGGCAGACTATGGCTGACAAATTTCTTGCCACCACTTTTACAGATGCACCATCCCTCCCCTCCACCCTGAATTTGTTCTTTATCCTGATAGGCAGGCCACCAACTATTTGAGGGAAGGTTTTTTGTTGTCCCTTTACACCACATAGTGATGTCCCTTTACACCACATAATTTAAAACTTGTGTTTTTAAAATATAATAAATAAATAAAATCAGTAGTTGGTCTAGAACACATAGTTAGACCAAAAATGTATAAGGAAGTTGCAGAAGGTAGGGTTGTAGGCCACATACAATTCCTCCTGTTCGAAACCTTTGGATATCTCCTCAAGGAATGGTACCTAAGAAGGCCCCAGGGGTATTCAGGCTTATTTACTACCTGTTTTACCCAAAACGAGTCCAGTTAACAACTTTATTCCTGAGGCACTGTGTACTGTATGCTACACATCCTTTGACTCCACTGTTGAGGAAGTAAGGTGTCATGGTGTGAAGGCATAACTGGTGAAATGCAACATCAAGTCTGCATTTTTCCTTTTGCAAGTTCATCCTGGTGATTTCGAGTTTCTGGGCTTCTCATTTGAGGGAAAACTTTACATGGATTTGGGCCCTCCCTATGCAATGTTCTCTTTTATATTCTGCCTTTGAGATGTTCAGTAACTTCCTGGAATAGGCAATAAAAATAAATCAGGATGTTGAGGAATCATGCATTACCCTGATGATTTTTATTTATAGGGAAATATGGACCAGGTATCAGTGCAGACCTCTTGGTACAATTCAAAGCCTTCGTGGAATTATTTGGTGTCCCACTGGAATACAAAAAGACTGAGGGCCCCACCCAACAGTTAGTATTTATAGGAATTGAGACAGATGACCTTCACTAAGATACAAGACATAGTTCAGAGGATTAACTATTTTCTCTCTAGAAAGAAAGCCACCCTGAGGTAGTTTCAGAAGCTTATAGGTCACCTCCACTTTACCAGCAACATGGTAGCACCAGTCCGGCCCTTTCTTTGGCATCTCTGTGATACCATTTGTGGGGTCTCTCAGGCACACCATAGGATTAGGATCACACATGAAATGAAGGAAGACCTGCAAGTCTGGCATCACTTTCTAGTTCAGTTTAATGGAATCTCATTTTGGAGGTAAGACATTAAACTCAGAGATGCACTTCAAGTGGTGTCTGATGCCACAGGATCCTTAGGGTTCAGATGGCAGTGGTGCTAACAACCATGGCCTCAGGACTGATCAGATGTGGGTATTACCTCTGTGTCTCATTATGGAGGTGGAGAGGGAATTTGCATGTTGATGGTGATCTGACATTCCTAGATTTTTTTCCTGTTTTGGTCACAGTTAATTTAGGCCTCCGAATTAGTTAACTCTATAGTCCCTTTCTAGTGTGACAACTTAACCACAGTTAAAGTTATTAATTCCCTTACGCTTCGGTCACCTAGAATTATGTATCTGGTTTGGGAGTTTAATTTGCATTGTTTAACACATAATGTTTTATTCACTGCCATCAACATCACGGGGATAGACAATGGGTTAGCTGAGGCTCTCTCACACATGCAGATGGATCGCTTCAGGCAATTGGAGCCAGAGGCAGCTGTTCAGCTGGATCCAATGTCAGTGGAGCTGTTGGAGCTTTGAAGAACAAGGTAGTTAGAGCAATTAGCATGCCCCTAGCACCAGGAAGGCATATGTTAAAGCAATTAAAGATTTTTTTTTTCATATTTAGGCAGAAGAACTACCTGGAGGATCACTGGCCAGTCCCAGTTACTCACCTTTTGCAGTTTTGTGTCTATATCAAAGATAAAGCTTTAGAGCCACCCACCCACCCACCCATATCCATCCAATCCTGACATTCCACTCTGTCTTTTTGGAGCAAGGCACAAGGTTTGAAAGACAACATGGGTGACTTTAGAGTTCAGAAGACCATGGAAGAGTGGGGCAGTGAGAGAGGTAGGACCACTGACGACAGGCATCCCCTTTCACCTAACATACTTCAGGGTCTGGCCAACTTATGGCCGGGTTTATGCTTATCCAGTTATGAATCCTTTTTATTTCAGGTGGCATCCCTTACAGCCTTCTTTGGAGCTTTTCATATTACTGAATTTGTGGCTTCATCAAGTTGATACAGGTCCACTAGGGAGCCACAATTTCGTGATTTGACCTGGGGGAAAGTCAGTCTGTCTTACTAAAAATTCACAGATCTAAGACCAATTTGGGAAGAGTGCAGAAATTCAATCATATTAGCTGTACCTGGTGTAACATATACCATTAAAACTCCCCCCAAAATGTCCAGTAGACCTCATGACAACCCTGTAAGGTAGGCTGGTGGATTTTAAATTCCTCCTTCCCCTTCTTAGCATTCCACACTTTCCCCAGAATTGCTAAGGGTGACTCACTCTGTTGCCCTGCTACCACTGCCTGCCCTGCTGCTGCTGCCATTGCCACTGCCAGGGACCCATCACAGGCAGCCCACCACTGCTGCCAGTTTACTGTCTGAGTCCCATCGCAGGTGGCCCACTGCTGCTGCCGCCACTTGACTGCATGGGTCCCATCACAGCCCATGACTGGTGAGTGTCTCAGGAAGTGAGAGGGGCCCTTGTCAGCCTTGGGGTGTAGATGCAGGCTGAGGGGCAGGAGTGGATTGTGAGGTTGTCATGATGAAGTTCGATCCTCCTGCCTTAAGGGTGGTGGAACTCCCATCATGTGCAAGAACTGCATTTCCCATGATCTGCAATCGGCAATTCTCTGATCATCATGAACAGGTAAACAAGGGGTTAAAAGAAGTGGGAGGTGGAGGTCATCCCCTGGGATAATATCATCATGACATCACATCACCAGACTGGACTAGCCAATCAGGTTTTGGCAATGGTGATTTGAATAGGTGTTAATGCTTTTGTTCTAAGCACATGTAGTGAGACAAAGAAGTTATCTGAAAGGATCTCAGGGAGCCCAGCTTGGGCCTTGCTTTTCATGAGCACGTGGCCTAGCAACTCTTGGACACCAGATCTACTCCTTATAGACTTCCGTAATGTAAGAAGTCTTTCTTTTGTGTAGGGACAGTTTAGCTGGATCGTGTCAGGGATTTTCATTTGTTTTTTCTCCTTGACTGGATGTAATTCTATACTTTTACTATATCTCTGTAAGTTTAAGCTGAACCAGGAGAAAAGGGTGTTTTCTTCATGAAATGAATACCTCTTAAACCTGATGTACTTGCTTGAATAAAATAAGCCTTGCAGGTCATTCTACATTGATATTCTCCTCTGTATCTGGAAAGAAGGGAGGGGGGTTGGTAAAACCTCAGCCATGGTTGGAAAGGCCCTAGGTACCCTGACAGACTCCTCATGGTCTATCAAAAGGGGGAATCTTAAAATCAAGGGGTGGTGGTGAATAAGAGACATAGATCTGGGATTTCCAGGCTAGAGGAATCCCAAGAAGTATGTTTAGAAGGATCCAGCTTGAGCATTCTCCCGAAGGAAGACACCTGAGTGGATCACAAAAGTAGCCTTTTTCTCAGCTGGCACAGAGGCCAGGGCTACTTCACAGAGGTGGAGAGGGAATTTGCATGTGGATGGTGACTGGTTGGGTATGTTTCCTGAGCAGCCAATCAGCACACTGGGAAAGGCAACATACGTAAGATATATATATATTGCTGCTTTGACAGGACTTTATGTCCTGTTAAAGCTCTGGTCGATTGTTAATGTAAGAGGAGCCCATCCGGGCTATTCTGCCATTTGGGCACATCTTCCTTGATGAAATAAAAAAAATCTGTATGGTTATCTACAGCACTCTGGCTCTCCTTGGTTTAAAGGGTGCTAAGTTTAGTACCCATTCTTTTAGAATAAGAGCTTTTTCAAAAGCCTCTGCAATGGCTTCAAAAGCCTCTTCAACTGACTTCATCAGTTATGGGGATAGGGTGATGGAGGTTTTCCACCTTTTAACAACAGTCGCAGCACTAATGTTGTTGGTTTATATTTTACAGATGCTAGACTGTGGATGATATGACACTGGGTGCTGATCAGCAGCCATAATTTTGTTTTTTGGGTGACACAAAATGCAAGGAGGAGTCATTCCAGGCCCCATTTGGAGCTGGGCAATTTGAATGGCTTGGTAAATAAGGCTTATGGTGGCATGGTTTGTTGCCATTACTGTTTAGGGAGTGCTGTGGGCCTTCTCCACATGTGCTGGTCATTCACCTCAGGGGAAATGACCTGGAAATGTTTAAGGTGGAAACCATAATTATTCAAGCCATGCAAGATATGCAAACAATCAAGTTTTAATGGTCTTACATCTCCTTAATCTAGTCAGCAGTTACACCACAGCTTGTTCGACGTGGTGGTGGTGGTGATACAAAATGCATAAGTTTTGCCAGGAAAAGAGTTAATAGGGAAATTCATAAGGCTATGAAGATGGGACATTTCCCCACCCACCCTGACATTACATGCCTGTGAACTGATCTTTGCAGGCATGATGGAGTCCACTTATCAAATATGGGAATCCAGATATTCCTTGAGATGAAGCATAGTTTGAGGGCTGTTTGGCCACACTGGTGGGGAAATGGGATTAAGCAGATGCTTGCCCCTTATCCGTGTCAAGTAGTGGGGGGAGACAGGATTAGTTTTGTGTACCCCTATGGCACCCCTTTTGGGTGAAGGACAGGACTCTCAAACTACCCTTGCAGGTCATATGACTTCAGGGTGGGGAACATTGGGGCATAGAAAGACATGCTGTGTCCACCACAACCACCTACCTGCAGAGTTGTTCCACGTCGACAGGACACCACGGAGAAGGTTTTCTTGAGAGACTTCTGCAAAAGACTTCAGGCTGAGATGGAAAAATTCCTTCACTCCAACACACCACCTTCAGCTCTGGCTTGCCAAATAAAGACAGCAACAAGGCCAGCCTTCACTCAAATTGAGGGCTTTAATCTTTGCAGTAGATTTACAATACACACACACACACAGAGAGAGAGAGAGAGAGAGTATAGGACAGCCATCTCTAATACTCATAAATCTCTCTCAGACCAACAAACTGCTTCGCCAACCACCATCTACAACAAACCTACACTGGAGATAATTCCCATCTCCTTTTTATAGACAGTTAAACAATGCCTGTTACATCAGGCATCTCAGGTGTGCATACTCTCAAGTGCTAACTCACACACACACCTGCCACTGGAGCTTAAATACTTTAATTACTAAGCTTACAGCTTCATCTTGTGGTCACATCCATGTCATTTTCTGACAGGGAAGCCTGTCCTTGAGGCTGACCTGATGGTTGATCCCTCACTAGAGTTGAATCTGAACAAGTGGAATATGGGTCAGCAGTGTGATGTGGCAGCTAAAAAGAACAACAACAATGTGATTCTAGGCTCCATCAATATGAGTATAGAGTCTAGATCAAGGGAAGTAATAGTGCCACTCTATTCTGCTTTACTCAGACCTCATCTGGAATACTGTGTCCAGTTCTGGACACCACAATTCCAGAAAGATATGGACAAGCTGGAACATGTCCAGAGGAGGGCAACCAAAATGGTGGGAGGTCCGGAAGCCATACCCTATGAGGAGTGGCTTAGGAAGCTGAGTATGTTTAACCTGGAGAAGAAGGTTTAAGAGGTGATATGATAGCCATGTTTAAATATTTGAATTGATGTCATACTGAGGATGGACCTAACTTGTTTTCTGCTGCTCCAGAGACTAGGACATGGAGCAATGAACTCAAACTACAGGAAAACAGATTCTACCTAAACATGAGGAAGAACTTCCTGACAGTAAGAGCTGTTCAACAGTGGAATGTGCTGCCTCAGAGTGTGGTGGAGTCTCCTTCTTTGGAGTTTCCTAAATCAGAGGCTGGATGGCCATCCATCAGAAATGCTTTGATTGGGTACTCCTGCATGGCAGGGGGTTGGACTAGATGGCCCTTGTGGTCTCTTCCAACTCTATGATTCTATGTCATGCACCCTGGGGTATCTCATCCTGGGGTTTTGCCTTCCAGTAAATGGTGCCTGGGGGGTAGCCCAGGGGCTCAGGTGTTTTGCCTAGGGAAGCTGGGAGGGAGGTCTGGGTGAGACCACCAGCTCCAGCTTTTCCCACCCTAGCTTTTCCTGCACTAGGTCTCCCTCCTTTGGATGCATATCTTAAGGAATAATATTGAATAGGTGACAGAATAAATAAATTAGCACATATTTTACCCAATACTGTATCTCTGTGTGGTCTCATCATTTCATGTGTTGGTCACCAAAAGTGCTTTTGCAATGACAGAGCATCGGCTAACAGCACAGGCACAGGAGAAGACTATAAAATTTATCTCCCCATCTGTTTGCTATAAGCAATATATTTTCCTAACAGATTGCCTTGAAGATAGCTGTGAAGGGGAAGGAAAAAAGCCATATACCAATGTGTAAATCCACAATGGCATTTGTGTGGTTAATTTTAATCAAATCCTATTATTGGCTGCAAATTCTCTAAGAAGAATAATAGGGAATCAATATTTTCCTTAAATTTGTGTAACAGCACTACTGAGCCTTGGCAGCAACCATCTGGGGAACTAAATGCTATGGGCTTGTGCTATTACAAGACTATCCAGCTGTCCCCCCCACTCTTTCTTCTTCTTCTTCTTCTTCTTCTTCTTCTTCTTCTTCTTCTTCTTCTTCTTTATAACAGGCTTATTATTTGAACTTTGGTTTTGTTCTGTTGTAATATAATTTCCTGGTGAATGCCCTCAAAGAAAACTGACATTTACACAAAGACAGAACTAAATGATGGATGTGTGGAAGGTACATCAAAATCTTCTGGTAGGTTTCCAGGTGATTTGTAGAAGTTCAGCAATGATTTTAAACTGGCTGTTATTAAACAATTGCTGCAACAAATGATGTCTTCACCTATCTTAAAATATACTGCTGAAATCAAGAAAACTCATGTTAGCCTTCTACAGAAAGTCAATGAACTCTACAGTAGCCATATGTCAAACTTTATAGAGGCATTGCCTGTGTGTGCACATGCACACACATATGTGCACACGCCTTCAAGTCACCTGTTGATTTATGGTGACTCCATGCATTGAGTAGGATTATCTTAGGCAAGGAATACCAAGAAGTCATTTGCCCTTCCCTTCTCTGAAATCTACTCTAGAGCACCTGGTAATCCTTGGCAGACTCCCTCCCAAATGCTAACTTGGCCTCACCCTGCTTAGCTTCCAAAAGAAGATGTATTACCCAAATTGCTGGGCATCTGTGACACTCGTGACACTTAAACTATGACATTAAATTGAGGAATTTTAATTAGCTCAATGGTATGGCTGTGCTGTGAGAGGTTGGGTAACTTGCAGGACCTTTGCACCTGTGTATACAAGTACTCACTGACAAGACTCCAGGTTAAACTGATTTTTTAAAAAATTGGAAAATAAACACAGAAACATTCACACATACTCTCATGTTACAGGGTAGCCACACAAGGCTAATAAAGGATTAAGGCAGAAATATTTGGATAGGGGAATAGGTTTGGGGAAATATGGGCTATAAGTACCAGTCTGAAGAGCAGAGGTTCGTGAAGCAAAGAAAGCTCAGGGATAATTCTGAGGGTGTCCCAGCAGTCTAGCAGAGTCAGAGAAAAACTGTATACACTTGGTTATTATTTGGGACTAATATTTATACCTAATTTCATATCCTGAAGGGGTGTTGAGTGTAAACAATGCTTAGGTGGGTTTCCCACAGTGAAACAATGGAAACTCTGACTTTGATCATTTCCCCTAGTAGCTGAGATATTAAAGTTGATGGGTTCATGGCAGCCTCCTTATTGTGAGTGATGAAAGGTGTGAGGAAAGGCATTTGCAGGAATAATGGATGTTCCAGTCACTATTTGTTTTGGAGCATGACTCACTGCCAAGAGGGATTAGCACATTCCACCTTGATTACTCTGATCCTAAGGGGCTCCACTTAATTCCATCATGGGCTTGTCTCTTGGGAATTTCCAAGACACCTTAGGTCATCAATGACCTTGACTTGAACCGACTTTTGGTTTGCTCTGGCCTACCTAGACCTCATGAAATGTTCAATATTGACAAATTAGGAATTATTGAAGAGAGGGGGTGTAAGACTAGGTATAACATGAGATCTGTTGCCTTCAGGGTATTTAGATGCTTTGCTCCTCTATTTAGTCTTCTAATTTAAAGTATTGTGTCAGTAGAGCTGTCCAATCACCAATCCAGTTTAAACATCAAGGATCCGAAGAAAGGAGAACAGGAAGGAACAGTTATCAGCAGTGAGCATCTGAGCAGGTGGGCTTATCAATGTTTTTCTTCCACCATGGTGATGTTTTGTTGTTTTATATTTTAATTATAGTCATCATTTCTAAATTTGCATCTATACATATAAATTAGCATATTCAAATTTTACATATTTTTGTCTTGATTGACTGGTTGGTTGGGTGACTGATTGATTGATTATGACCACTCTAGCTAGCTCCATACAATCCTTGTACTTGGCAATAAATTCCTTGGAATTGAATTCTTTATTTTCGAAGTGTATAATTTTGTACCAGCTTCCCATTGATTAATCTCAGAGGTCCTTCTCTAAAACAAAGTGGATCCCACAGCCCTGAAGTCTTCCTCTTCTTGAGCAAAGGAAAATTAATGGGGCTAAACTAACATCATATTCAGTTATTACTAATTGTACCTGCCATAACATACGCCATTAAAACTCCCCCCAAACATCTGGTAGACCTCACAACAACCCTGTAAGGTAGGCTGGTGGGTTTTTAAATCCCTCCTCCCCCTTCTCAGCATTCCACACTTTTCCCAGAATTGCTGAGGGTGACTTACTCTATTGCCCTGCCGTGGCCACTGCAGCTCCTGCCGCCAGTCGACTGCCTTGGTCCCATCACAGGTGGCCTGCTGCTGCCACCACCAGTTGACTTTCTTGGTCATGTCGCACAGAGGCAGCAGTGACATGCCACCACAACCAGCAGATGACTGTCTGGGTCCCATTGCAGAAGCAGAAGCATCCCACTGCTGCCAGTTAACTGTCTGTGTCCTGGTGAGTGGCTGAGGTAGTGAGAGGAGGGAGGAGCCCTTATGGCACTGGGGGTGTAGATGCAGATTGAGTGGCAGGAGTGGATTGTGAGGTGGAGAAGGAATTTGCATGTGGGTGGTGATTGGTTGAGTGTGTTTCCTGAGCAGTCAATCAGCACACTGGGAAAGACAACATACCATATATATGAAGGGTACACCAGAAACTGCAGGGTATGTTGGGTTTTTGAGGGACGAGAAGAAAAGTCCATCTTCCCTTCTATAATCCATGGAAACATTCACTACAGATTCCTTGGAAGGAAAGGAGGGAAGAAGGAAGTGTTCCAGAGGTGTGTAGCAGCTGGAGAGTCAGATGAGTCTAGAGATTTGAAAGATCTACTGCTGTCCAGGACTCTGGACCCAAAACCAAACCAGCTCCTGATCTATGTTTGACCTAGATTTCATGAGGAGCTCGCTTCCATCCTCCAGATATGAATCTGACATGGCTTGGTATACCTCCAAGTTCTGGCATCAGAATGCTCTGAGGTCAAAGTTTGACTTGCCCTGTAAACCTGATGTGGTGTGTGTATGAATGTGTGCATGGTACGACTGCTTCCTGTGTGGCTGTAATATTCTTCGGGGACTGTTAGATTCTTGAAGACAGATGCTGTTTGGTTAATTGTCTTTGAACATCACAGTAATTCCATCTCATAAAGTGTTATGTACCTTTCAAATATCACCGCATATTGTTGTTTGTTTGTTTGTTTTTAAATGCATAATTACATACTAGCCATGTGATGAGACTTCTGCTACTCTAAGCCTCAGTTTACTGGTTTTTATCCAACCCATTGCAGCATCCAGGCACTGGAACCAAAATCTCCACAGCCCCACCTACTCCAGCAATGTAGTAAATTACCTTCAGTTGTGTGTGTACACATAAGAGTGCATTTCTATTTTTACCTTGAGGTAAACAATGACGTGGGCTATATATGTACCAAATTTCAGATCTCTAGCTTCTGTATAAGTGCCTTAACAATTCTGTGGCTAGTATCCTGTTGGCATGTGCAAGTTTCCCTACAGAAGCAGCATGTTCAAGGTTTCAGGAGACACACAACACCATTGTGAATGAATATATATATGCATTGGGCTTTTTACATGCAGCTGCACATTTGGTTGTGCATTAAGTACTATAATGTTGCCATTCAACACGAGAGTTGTGTAGCACAATCAATATGTAACTTTACATGTAGAATCTCTGCCTGCATTTTCAGGAGTGAGTGCATCACAATTACATTTTCTACAAGCACAGATACACATTCCTAGCTGCTCCCAGAAGCCCTGCAATCTTGCTTTCCATCAACCAATAAGCACTACTGAGGTCTTCATCTGAACATGTGGAAGGCTAAGTGACCGGTGGGGACCTGGGCACACACATAAGCCCCACCCCCAAATGTCACTGCTTCCCAGACCTTCTCTGTTGAGCACAGTCTGATAAAGGCTCCAAAATCACATGTAGTTCAAAAACACCTTTGGTTCTCAGTCAAGGAATCTCTGTAACCAAATTAATTTGAGCACAATTACAAAACTCCATACAGAGCCAATCATAAAGTGCTTGAATTCAGAGTTTTTGATCTCTACTTAAACATGCATATGTCCATAACAGGATACCAGCCATTATGTGGTATAATAATGTTCAAAGGTATACATCCAAATGAATGTGTCCAAGAAGAAATATTTGCTATAAAAATTCTACATTCCCACATAAGTATTGTTATGGGTCTGAATTTCATCATATGATTGCAACCCCCTCCCCCCCCCCAAAAAAAACCCAACAACTGTGTGCCAGACAAAGCAGTTCTGGAAAATGCAGTTTTATCCCTTGTCTGTTGATATACCGAAGAGCCATTAATCCAAAGGAGAATTTCATGAATAGGAAGGGAAAAAGGGGGGATATATTTGCAATTTCACCCCTTATCCTATAGACCTCCTACACACCTCCATGGGATCTTTTGTGTTCTTCTAGAGCATTATCCAACCCTCTGGCACATTTACAAAAAAATCTCCTTTCCTTTCATTAGTGTAAGATTCTCCTGGATCAAAAGGTGTTCTAGGCAGCAGGATCAGTATTGGATGCAACCAATGTAAGGACTTTATCAGATGCAGCAAATATGGCATCATAAAGACACCTAATTAATGCAAAAGGGCATGCATGTCAGATGATATCTCCCTTTTTATGTTAATGTCTTGCCAATAAGGCATACTTTTGTATTGATGGCCCAAGCCATCAATTGATCTCCCATTGTGCTTTTTTGCTGGCATTACTGGCATTTGAAACTTTGTGCCATTGTGCTTATGTGAATACTGCATCAATGGGCAGAACATTTCTGGGTGAGATCATGACAGCCAGGTACACTCTGATACCAGCAGTCATGTGTCATGAGTAGGTGTGTTTTTCCTCTTCTTCCCCTCTCTCTTCCTCTTGTTTCCCCACCATCCCACCTGCCCAATATGACTATTTCTCTCACTCCCTCACCTGCTTGATCTGACTGTTCCCTCTTCAACTCCCCAATCTCTTCCCCCTACCCCATCTGCCTCTTTTGTTCACCTGTCTGATCTGACTATTGCCCCCTTGACTGTCCAATCTATTCTCCCTCCCATGCCATCTGTCTCTTCTCTTCCCCCCTTGCTTGCCCAATCTGACCATTTCCCACCTTTTGCCTGCCCAATCTGACTATTCCCTCTGCCTACCTGACCTATCCCCCCTCCCCTTCCCATCTGTCTCTTTTCCTCTACCCACCCTCTTGCTGGTATTGCAAAGCAATCACATTAGTGAAGCAAACTGAAACAACAGTATTGAAGCAGAGGTGTGATAAGGATTGCTTCAATATGGGCATGTTTCCATTTGCTTCACTAACATGATTGCTGCACCTTAGAAGCCTGGTGTGATAATCCCTTCATTTCTAAGCTTCCTGTGTTGAATGGGAGGAGAGGTGCAGTATGTTTCTACTCCCATCTTCCTGGGTTTGCATAAAGGCTTCCATGTGGCTCTGGATCCTGCTTTTTTGCAGGTTCCCAATGATACAAAGGGGTCTACTTGTGTGCATGTGCCTGTGAGCAGAAACTTGACTACATTCACATATAGGTGTTGTTTGGAGGACACAAAATTCCATTTGTTCTATCACAGTCACATTTTTTAGCTCTCCCAACCACAGTGGCTTTGTATCAAGATTCAATATGAAAGCATCAATGTACACAAATACCATGTGTGTAGTGCCCAGAGGAGAATCCGATAGCAGTCGCAATGACCACCGGCAAAAATTAGCTAGCATATAGTGTTCTGAAGACTAGTTTTATTTTTTTATTTTTT